>OX940890.1:2500000-3750000 GCA_954871355.1 Cabera pusaria
GAAAATTGTTATATTAAACTCGTTAAAACCTTTGGTTCAAAATTAAGTCCAGAAGCGCGCGAAACTAATACTGAATCATTACAAAAACAGATAAAAGATGGGTGGTAGGATAGGAGATACAACCAATGAAAATATTCCTTCCAAATCAGGTCTCTATTTCCACGAACAAGGTGAAATACTTATTTCCCAATGATCATGGAAACTTATAGTTTATGGAAACTTAGAATCTCTATTTCTGTCTTGCGACGATCCGAAACTGGAGCAGCAGCTAATGAACGTAGAAACTGTCCTATATCGCGCGATTTTTATAGAATTTTTGAAACTTGGTTTGGTCTGGCCTTGGGAAGAAACGCATTTTGTAAATGACGCATTTTGTATAAATTGCGGCTTACATTTTCCCAATACGCCAGGACAAATCGACCTTTTTCTAATAAACATGGATATATATAGACTATTTTCGTATGGCTGCTGATTCAAAGTGATATATGGTGCCTTTCACGCAGTGCATGCAATTTCATCATTACCCACCGATGAGTGTGAAACATGTCAATAAAGTAAGTAAACATTTCTTTCCTTCATGTATAGTTAAAATTATGAAAGTAATACATTGTTATAATCGACCACTTAACGGCACAAGCCCGTTCTGATTTGTTTATTTCAAACAACACAGCAGGCTTTGTATAATAATGTGGGTTATTATAGTTTGAATCATCGGTACAGTCGGTATGTTTGAGACATTTCAAATCTCTAATATCAAAGGTATCTTTGATATAATAAATAATGGGTGTAACAAACAAAAAAGTTCATAGAATAGCATGCTGGTCCTTTTCTTTTTCATTTGTATTCAGGAGTTCCAATTCAGGGTTGTATAACTGTAAATGTTCAAAAATGTTCTGCTTTGTTATCAATGTGTAAGTAATTTTTCCAAGTCATTATATAAAAAAGTAGTAAAAGTAGTAAAAGTAGTAAAAAAGTAGCGCCCAGACGGATGTACCGATTTTGATTAAATCTTCCACAAATTTATCAGTTTTAGAGCGTAGCAATATTGTTGGTTTAGGTGAGCGTGGATATAATATATCTCAAATTGCAGAAGAACTGAATATAACGGTGAGTTAATAGTTGTTATCAATGTATAATATATTAACAAGCGATTTTTTTTTCATATTTTATACTTACATCAATTTTTTTTACGATTTTTATTGTATACATATTGTTACAAATTACGAATGTCATATTATAATTTAATCACTGTTTAACAGAAATTTTAATTTAGTAATGGTGTGTCTGCTTCCTTTGTTTATTTTGTGTTACTGAAAGTGATCCCATGTATTATTTTTTTTAGAGAAAAACGGTGTGCCTTTGGATTAGGCGTTTCGAGGAAGAAGGTCACGAAAATGCAAGACCCCGAAGTGGCGAATCCCGGCGTATCATCACGGGAGAACGTGCGGTACAATTAGTTTCGACCTACGAACAGTTTTTTTTTCCGATGACTCTCACGCATCAGTTAGCCGAGGAATACAATTGTTCAACAGGGACTGTGAGAAGGGCATGACACAGGGAAGGCATTCATCATTGAAAACCTGCAAAAATAATTCAGCTAAGTGATGCACACACGGAAGCCCGAATTCATTTCGCGAGAGATTACCGAGACATTGATTTTTCACGCGTCATATTTTCCGACGAAAAATCTTTTAAATCGAGTCGAATTGGTCGTCGGCATTTATGGCGTGTGAACAATACTCGATGTGAGCCGCGAAACGTACTTCCCAATAATGACTCCGGAAGGATAGTGGTCAACATGTTCGCTTGGATGAGTGCTGCTGGTCCTGGGGAACTTGTGTATTTACCTGAGAGGGCCACGGGTGCTAACTATTTGGAAGTGTTGCGGGATACAATGTTGCCTACGGTGAGAGTTGTGTATCCGGAAACCGATTGTCCTGAAATCGTTTTTGTTCAGGACAATTGTCCGATTCACAAATGTCGCGTAGTGCAACAGTGGATCCAACGACAGCCAAATTTGACGACATTACCCTGGCCCTCTCGGTCCTCAGACCTAAATCCCATCGAGAATTTATGGGCAATAATGGTTCAAAAATGGGATAATAGGGCTGAAAGGACCAAAGGCGCACTCGTCGCACATGCTTACCAGGCATGGTAGTCGTTAAGGGGCTCAGATCTGTGCCAAAACTTAGTGAATTCTATGAAAAATAGGCTGGATGCTGTAAGCGACGCAGATGGAGCACTTACCAAATATTAATTAAAATAAATTTCAATATAATAATTTACTTACATTAATATTTGGTTAGTGCTTCATAATTACTTTGCACATATCAATAACCAATGTAATAAATATTCGTTTGTTTATTTTGTACGTATAATGTTATCTTAGATACGTAGGTTCTTTAATTCATATAATTTTAGGGTTTGTATTAGAAAACTTAACTTGTAAACACAAACATTAAATATATCACAAAATTCATCTCATTGCGCAAAGGGTGTAAAGTTAGCTTTAGTAAAGAAATTGCAGAAGGTGCAGAAGAGAATGAAACGAATGAAAGTGGATCGAAAGAACGTACTAAAGCCAAAGTGAGTACGACTCTTGATTTGTTGTTGCAAAGGATGAATGAATTTCATAAGAAATTAGAGTAGTTAGGCTCGGGCATCACTAAAGATAGAGTGAATGACCATTTGTCACTAGACAGGGCTGACGGGGCTAATGGCGCTTGGGCTGGTACTAGCACACGAGAAAGCACGAGTTTCATCTCTGAGGGAGGTAGCACGAGGTCTTTGGTCACTTGAAATATATTTGTAGTTCAACCCAGGGTGAGCAACCCTAATTTTGACCCTAATTTTTGGAAATCGCAGATTAATCCGATTACATTTTTTAAAGGTTAAAAATAAAAATTTATTCACTGAACGCACATTAT
This sequence comes from Cabera pusaria, assembly GCA_954871355.1. Taxonomy (NCBI): domain Eukaryota; kingdom Metazoa; phylum Arthropoda; class Insecta; order Lepidoptera; family Geometridae; genus Cabera; species Cabera pusaria. Next base: position 2,502,928 of record OX940890.1, read on the forward strand.
AGGGGAGTCAATATCGCGCTCGAGCGTGTCACGGGACATGTACGGAAAGTAATGGAGTTATATTCGAAAGACTGGGCCAAGATTGCCGATTTCAAAACTGATTTTAGGCGGAATTATTGGACCAAACAAATTCAAGAATCTGTGTGGTATAAATTAATAAAAGTGGTATATTCCCGCAGTTCGGGGTTAGTTGTGTCTGAACATGTGTCTGAACACACAAGAGATAGGATCAATGCAGTCGTTGACGATTACTTAAAGCGAAAGGGATGTTGTGAACTCGATAATACGAAACTATCTGGTAAACAAACAACAGTTGTAATTTACAAGGACGGGAGAGGCCACAATTTAAACTATATTTACCAAATTTTCAAAGAACAATCTTCGTGGGTAGCTTACAAGTTTCAGTTTACAACGCTTTCCAAAAACTGCTGCTGGACTAATGGGCAAGTAAATACAGCGCTCAAACTTGCACTAAAAGAAGAGCGCTCAGCTTATTTTATAACGCATACCAAAAGAGAAAGACGTTGAAGACTCTGCAGGAAGCTCTCTTAACACGCTATGGGGACAAGCACATAGAGCATGCATACAGGGCGCAACTACGTGAGCGCATCCAGAACCCCACAGAGACATTGCAAAAGTGGGTGGATGAAATCGAGAGGTTGGTCTGACGAGCCTACATGTCGACACCATCAAGCATTGAGGTGTCATCACATCAGAACTTTGTGGATGGAATCAGGGATGGTGAGGTACGCGCTGCGGTACGATTGGCATTGTCAATTGTCACCAGCAGAGAGTGAAAATTGCCCTGGCTCATTATGTTTTAGAAGTGGAACAGTGCGAAGCTACTCCAACCAATTTGAGAATTGTTATATTAAACTCGTTAAATCCTTTTTTTTTAAATTAAGTACAGTTAAAAATCAAGCATTAAACCTTTTATATACTTCAGTTACAGATGGGTGGTAGGATAGGAGATACAACCAATGAAACTTTTCCTTCCAAATCAGGTCTCTATTTTCACGAACAAGGTGAAATACTTATTTCCCAATAATCATGGAAACTTATAGTTTATGAAAACCTTGAACCCTTATTTCTGTCTTGCAACGATCCGAAGATGACGCAGCAGCTTATGAACGTAGATACTGTCCTATATCCGCGAATATTAAGAATTTTCGAAACTTGGTTTAGTCTGGCCTTGGGAAGAAACACATTTTATAAAAGCCGCATTTTGTATAAATTGCGGCTTACATTTTCCCAATGCGCCTGGACAAATCAACCATTTTCTAATAAATATGGACATATCCGCTGAGTACAAACAACTTGAAGGCGAATAGTTGCTTACTTTTGTGTTTATTTCTTATTATTACCTTATTTTTACCTCTTCTTTTGAATACATTAAGTTTATTGGTTAAGTTAGAAATTACTGTAGATTTATGCTATAAATTAGTAGTTATTAATTATTATACGGTTGCGCGTTGCGGATGTGAGTACCAGCACAAACAAATAGTTTATTGGTACCTACTCATTTCTTTGTATAACATGTATTATGTATTTAAGGTAAAAAAATAAAAAAAAAAACAAACTTTTTTCGTACGGCTGCTGATTCAAAGTGATATATGGTGCCTTTCACGCAGTGCATGCCATTTCATCATTACCCACCGATGAGTGTGAAACATGTCAATAAAGTAAGTAAACATTTCTTTCCTTCATGTATAGTTAAAATTATGAAAGTAATACATTGTTATAATCGACCACTTAACGGCACAAGCCCGTTCTGATTTTTGTTTACTTGAAACTACACAGCAGGTTTTGTATAATAATGTGGGTTATTATAGTTTGAATCATCGGTACAGTCGGTATGTTTGAAACACTTCAAATCTCTAATATCAAAGGTCTCTTTGATATAATAAATAATAATGGGTGTAACATAAACAAAAAGTTCATAAAATAGCATGCTGGTCCTTTTCTTTTTCAATTGTATTCAGGAGTTCCTGGGTTGTATAACTGTTAATTTTCAAAAATGTTCTGCATTGTTACCAATTTGAAAGTGATTTTTCCAAGTAATCCAAAATACTAAAAAGTGTAGAGTTAAAAAAAAATAACGTTTGAGATTTTTATATACCGCAGATAAATTTAATTATTAAATAAATATTCATATGATTATCTTGCCGCCGTTACGAGAGAGAAAAATAATTTAACGACTAACTTTGTTAATTTGTTCAACTAATTTATTCTAATCGCAATAAAAATATGCGTTTGAGCTGTAATATTGTTTATTTTTCAGATTTTCATCGTGCTGCGGGGCGGCGAGGGATAGCCGCCGAGACTCTGTCCCGCTGGCGGCGATGCCACCGCCACCAGCTGCGGTGTGGCCGCATCACCCGCAGCACAGAGATAGCACCCTCATTTTGAAAGTATTTTTTTTAACGACGCAAAACGTTGTTAATTATTGTGACGAGTGAATCTGTTATAACCATAGAAATAGGAATAATAAGGAATAATAAAATACCTTATCATTCCTATTTCTGTGGTTATAATGTTTATTTTAAATGTTACACACTTAATATTTTGTATATAAAATATAACCTGGACTTGTTATCCGGGGGGTGCGGGTACAAGTCCCGTCGGTATGATGTGTATCTGTGTTTCTGCCTGTGGCAACGTAGCGCCCAGACGGATGAACCGATTTTAATAAAATCTTCCGCAAATTTATCAGTTTTTGAGCGTAGCAATATAGTCGGTTTAGGTGAGCGTGGATATAATATATCTCAAATTGCAGAAGAACTGAATATGACGGTGAGTTTATCGTTGTTATCAATGTATAATATATTAACAAGCGATTTTTTTTCATATATTATACTTACATAAATTTTTTTTTACGATTTTTATTGTATACATATTGTTACAAATTACGAATGTCATATTATAATTTAATCACTGTTCAACAGAAATTTTAATTAAGTGATGGTGCGGCAGCTTCCTTTGTTTGTTTTGTGTTACTAAAAGTGATCCCATGTATTATATTTTTAGAGAAAAATGGTGTGCCTTTGGATTAGGCGTTTCGAGGAAGAAGGTCACGTAAATGCAAGACCCCGAAGTGGCGAATCCCGGCGTATCATCACGGGAGAACGTGCGGTACAATTAGTTTCGACCTACGAACAGTTTTTTTTCCGATGACTCTCACGCGACAGTTAGCCGAGGAATACAATTGTTCAACAGGGACTGTGAGAAGGGCATGACACAGGGAAGGCATTCATCATTGAAAACCTGCAAAAATAATTCAGCTAAGTGATGCACACACGGAAGCCCGAATTCATTTCGCGAGAGATTACCGAGACATGGATTTTTCACGCGTCATATTTTCCGACGAAAAATATTTTAAATCGAGTCGAATTGGTCGTCGGCATTTATGGCGTGTGAACAATACTCGGTGTGAGCCGCGAAACGTACTTCCCAATAATGACTCCGGAAGGATAGTGGTCAACATGTTCGCTTGGATGAGTGCTGCTGGTCCTGGGGAACTTGTGTATTTACCTGAGAGGGCCACGGGTGCTAACTATTTGGAAGTGTTGCGGGATACAATGTTGCCTACGGTGAGAGTTGTGTATCCGGAAACCGATTGTCCTGAAATCGTTTTCGTTCAGGACAATTGTCCGATTCACAAATGTCGCGTAGTGCAACAGTGGATCCAACGACAGCCAAATTTGACGTCATTACCCTGGCCCTCTCGGTCCTCAGACCTAAATCCCATCGATAATTTATGGGCAATAATGGTTCAAAAATGGGATAATAGGGCTGAAAGGACAAAAGGCGCACTCGTCGCACATGCTTACCAGGCATGGTAGTCGTTAAGGGGCTCAGATCTGTGCCAAAACTTAGTGAATTCTATGAAAAAAAGGCTGGATGCTGTAAGCGACGCAGATGGAGCACTTACCAAATATTAATTAAAATAAATTTCAATATAATAATTTACTTACATTAATATTTGGTTAGTGCTTCATAATTACATTGCACATATCAATAACCAATGTAATAAATATTCGTTTGTTTATTTTGTACGTATAATGTTATCTTAGATACGTAGGTTCTTTAATTCATATAATTTTAGGGTTTGTATTAGAAAACTTAACTTGTAAACACAAACATTAAATATATCACAAAATTCATCTCATTGCGCAAAGGGTGTAAAGTTAGCTTTAGTAAAGAAATTGCAGAAGGTGCAGAAGAGAATGAAACGAATGAAAGTGGATCGAAAGAACGTACTAAAGCCAAAGTGAGTACGACTCTTGATTTGTTGTTGCAAAGGATGAATGAATTTCATAAGAAATTAGAGTAGTTAGGCTCGGGCATCACTAAAGATAGAGTGAATGACCATTTGTCACTAGACAGGGCTGACGGGGCTAATGGCGCTTGGGCTGGTACTAGCACACGAGAAAGCACGAGTTTCATCTCTGAGGGAGGTAGCACGAGGTCTTTGGTCACTTGAAATATATTTGTAGTTCAACCCAGGGTGAGCAACCCTAATTTTGACCCTAATTTTTGGAAATCGCAGATTAATCCGATTACATTTTTTAAAGGTTAAAAATAAAAATTTATTCACTGAACGCACATTATAGGGGAGTCAATATCGCGCTCGAGCGTGTCACGGGACATGTACGGAAAGTAATGGAGTTATATTCGAAAGACTGGGCCAAGATTGCCGATTTCAAAACTGATTTTAGGCGGAATTATTGGACCAAACAAATTCAAGAATCTGTGTGGTATAAATTAATAAAAGTGATATATTCTCGCAGTTCGGGGTTAGCTGTGTCTGAACATGTGTCTGAACACACAAGAGATAGGATCAATGCAGTCGTTGACGATTACTTAAAGCGAAAGGGATGTTGTGAACTCGATAATACGAAACTATCTGGTAAACAAACAACAGTTGTAATTTACAAGGACGGGAGAGGCCACAATTTAAACTATATTTACCAAATTTTCAAAGAACAATCTTCGTGGGTAGCTTACAAGTTTCAGTTTACAACGCTTTCCAAAAACTGCTGCTGGACTAATGGGCAGGTAAATACAGCGCTCAAACTTGCACTAAAAGAAGAGCGCTCAGCTTATTTTAGAACGCATACCAAAAGAGAAAAGACGTTGAAGACTCTGCAGGAAGCTCTCTTAACACGCTATGGGGACAAGCACATAGAGCATGCATACAGGGCGCAACTACGTGAGCGCACCCAGAACCCCACAGAGACATTGCAACAGTGGGTGGATGAAATCGAGAGGTTGGTCTGACGAGCCTACATGTCGACACCATCAAGCATTGAGGTGTCATCACAACAGAACTTTGTGGATGGAATCAGGGATGGTGAGGTACGCGCTGCGGTACGATTGGCATTGTCAATTGTCACCAGCAGAGAGTCAAAATTGCCCTGGCTCATTATATTTTACAAGTGGAACAGTGCCAAGCTACTCCAACCAATTTGAGAATTGTTATATTAAACTCGTTCAATCCTTTTTTTATTTAAAATTAAGTACAGAAGCGCGCAAATCTAATATTAAATTATTAAAAATCAAGCATTAAACCTTTTATATACTTCAGTTACAGATGGATGGTAGGATAGGAGATACAACCAATGAAACTTTTCCTTCCAAATCAGGTCTCTATTTTCACGAACAAGGTTAAATACTTATTTCCCAATAATCATGGAAACTTATAGTTTATGAAAACCTTGAACCCTTATTTCTGTCTTGCAACGATCCGAAAATGGAGCAGCAGCTTATGAACGTAGATACTGTCCTATATCCGCGAATTTTAAAGAATTTTCGAAACTTGGTTTAGTCTGGCCTTGAGAAGAAACACATTTTATAAAAGCCGCATTTTGTATAAATTGCGGCTTACATTTTCCCAATGCGCCTGGACAAATCAACCATTTTCTAATAAATATGGACATATCCGCTGAGTACAAACAACTTGAAGGCGAATAGTTGCTTACTTTTGTGTTTATTTCTTATTATTACCTTATTTTTACCTCTTCTTTTGAATACATTAAGTTTATTGGTTAAGTTAGAAATTACTGTAGATTTATGCTATAAATTAGTAGTTATTAATTATTATACGGTTGCGCGTTGCGGATGTGAGTACCAGCACAAACAAATAGTTTATTGGTACCTACTCATTTCTTTGTATAACATGTATTATGTATTTAAGGTAAAAAAATTGAAAAAAAAACAAACTTTTTTCGTACGGCTGCTGATTCAAAGTGATATATGGTGCCTTTCACGCAGTGCATGCAATTTCATCATTACCCACCGATGAGTGTGAAACATGTCAATAAAGTAAGTAAACATTTCTTTCCTTCATGTATAGTTAAAATTATGAAAGTAATACATTGTTATAATCGACCACTTAACGGCACAAGCCCGTTCTGATTTTTGTTTATTTCAAACAACACAGCAGGCTTTGTATAATAATGTGGGTTATTATAGTTTGAATCATCGGTACAGTCGGTATGTTTGAGACACTTCAAATCTCTAATATGAAAGGTCTCTTTGATATAATAAATAATAATGCGGGTAACATAAACAAAAAGTTCATAAAATAGTATGCTGGTCCTTTTCTTTTTCATTTGTATTCAGGAGTTCCTGGGTTGTATAACTGTAAATGTTTAAAAAATGTTCTGCTTTGTTACCAATTTCTAAGTGATTTTTCCAAGTCATTATATAAAAAGTGTAGAGTTAAAAATATTACGTTTGAGATTTTTATATACCGCAGATAAATTTAATTATTAAATAAATATTCATATGATTATCTTGCCGCCGTTACGAGAGAGAAAAATAATTTAACGACTAACTTTGTTAATTTGTTCAACTAATTTATTCTAATCGCAATAAATATATGCGTTTGAGCTGTAATATTGTTTATTTTTCAGATTGTCATCGTGCTGCGGGGCGGCGAGGGATAGCCGCCGAGACTGTCCCGCTGGCGGCGATGCCACCGCCACCAGCTGCGGTGTGGCCGCATCACCCGCAGCACAGAGATAGCACCCTCCTTTTGAAAGTATTTTTTTTAACGACGCAAAACGTTGTTAATAATTGTGACGAGTGTATCGGTTATAACCATAGAAATAGGAATAATAAGGAATAATAAAATACCTTATTATTTCTTTTTCTGTGGTTATAATGTTTATTTGAAATGTTACACACTTAATATTTTGTATATAAAATATAACCTGGACTTGTGATCCGGGGGGTGCGGGTACAAGTCCCGTCGGTATGATGTGTATCTGTGTTTCTGCCTGTGGCAACGTAGCGCCCAGACGGATGAACCGATTTTGATAAAATCTTCCGCAAATTTATCAGTTTTTGAGCGTAGCAATATTGTCGGTTTAGGTGAGCGTGGATATAATATATCTCAAATTGCAGAAGAACTGAATATGACGGTGAGTTTATCGTTGTTATCAATGTATATTATATTAACAAGCGATTTTTTTTTCATATTTTATACTTACATCGATTTTTTTTACGATTTTTATTGTATACATATTGTTACAAATTACGAATGTCATATTATAATGTAATCACTGTTCAACAGAAATTTTAATTTAGTGATGGTGCGTCAGCTTCCTTTGTTTGTTTTGTGTTACTGAAAGTGATCCCATGTATTATTTTTTTTAGAGAAAAACGGTGTGCCTTTGGATTAGGCGTTTCGAGGAAGAAGGTCACGAAAATGCAAGACCCCGAAGTGGCGAATCCCGGCGTATCATCACGGGAGAACGTGCGGTACAATTAGTTTCGACCTACGAACAGTTTTTTTTCCGATGACTCTCACGCATCAGTTAGCCGAGGAATACAATTGTTCAACAGGGACTGTGAGAAGGGCATGACACAGGGAAGGCATTCATCATTGAAAACCTGCAAAAATAATTCAGCTAAGTGATGCACACACGGAAGCCCGAATTCATTTCGCGAGAGATTACCGAGACATGGATTTTTCACGCGTCATATTTTCCGACGAAAAATATTTTAAATCGAGTCGAATTGGTCGTCGGCATTTATGGCGTGTGAACAATACTCGGTGTGAGCCGCGAAACGTACTTCCCAATAATGACTCCGGAAGGATAGTGGTCAACATGTTCGCTTGGATGAGTGCTGCTGGTCCTGGGGAACTTGTGTATTTACCTGAGAGGGCCACGGGTGCTAACTATTTGGAAGTGTTGCGGGATACAATGTTGCCTACGGTGAGAGTTGTGTATCCGGAAACCGATTGTCCTGAAATCGTTTTTGTTCAGGACAATTGTCCGATTCACAAATGTCGCGTAGTGCAACAGTGGATCCAACGACAGCCAAATTTGACGACATTACCCTGGCCCTCTCGGTCCTCAGACCTAAATCCCATCGAGAATTTATGGGCAATAATGGTTCAAAAATGGGATAATAGGGCTGAAAGGACCAAAGGCGCACTCGTCGCACATGCTTACCAGGCATGGTAGTCGTTAAGGGGCTCAGATCTGTGCCAAAACTTAGTGAATTCTATGAAAAATAGGCTGGATGCTGTAAGCGACGCAGATGGAGCACTTACCAAATATTAAGTAAAATAAATTTCAATATAATAATTTACTTACATTAATATTTGGTTAGTGCTTCATAATTACTTTGCACATATCAATAACCAATGTAATAAATATTCGTTTGTTTATTTTGTACGTATAATGTTATCTTAGATACGTAGGTTCTTTAATTCATATAATTTTAGGGTTTGTATTAGAAAACTTAACTTGTAAACACAAACATTAAATATATCACAAAATTCATCTCATTGCGCAAAGGGTGTAAAGTTAGCTTTAGTAAAGAAATTGCAGAAGGTGCAGAAGAGAATGAAACGAATGAAAGTGGATCGAAAGAACGTACTAAAGCCAAAGTGAGTACGACTCTTGATTTGTTGTTGCAAAGGATGAATGAATTTCATAAGAAATTAGAGTAGTTAGGCTCGGGCATCACTAAAGATAGAGTGAATGACCATTTGTCACTAGACAGGGCTGACGGGGCTAATGGCGCTTGGGCTGGTACTAGCACACGAGAAAGCACGAGTTTCATCTCTGAGGGAGGTAGCACGAGGTCTTTGGTCACTTGAAATATATTTGTAGTTCAACCCAGGGTGAGCAACCCTAATTTTGACCCTAATTTTTGGAAATCGCAGATTAATCCGATTACATTTTTTAAAGGTTAAAAATAAAAATTTATTCACTGAACGCACATTATAGGGGAGTCAATATCGCGCTCGAGCGTGTCACGGGACATGTACGGAAAGTAATGGAGTTATATTCGAAAGACTGGGCCAAGATTGCCGATTTCAAAACTGATTTTAGGCGGAATTATTGGACCAAACAAATTCAAGAATCTGTGTGGTATAAATTAATAAAAGTGGTATATTCCCGCAGTTCGGGGTTAGTTGTGTCTGAACATGTGTCTGAACACACAAGAGATAGGATCAATGCAGTCGTTGACGATTACTTAAAGCGAAAGGGATGTTGTGAACTCGATAATACGAAACTATCTGGTAAACAAACAACAGTTGTAATTTACAAGGACGGGAGAGGCCACAATTTAAACTATATTTACCAAATTTTCAAAGAACAATCTTCGTGGGTAGCTTACAAGTTTCAGTTTACAACGCTTTCCAAAAACTGCTGCTGGACTAATGGGCAAGTAAATACAGCGCTCAAACTTGCACTAAAAGAAGAGCGCTCAGCTTATTTTAGAACGCATACCAAAAGAGAAAGACGTTGAAGACTCTGCAGGAAGCTCTCTTAACACGCTATGGGGACAAGCACATAGAGCATGCATACAGGGCGCAACTACGTGAGCGCATCCAGAACCCCACAGAGACATTGCAACAGTGGGTGGATGAAATCGAGAGGTTGGTCTGACGAGCCTACATGTCGACACCATCAAGCATTGAGGTGTCATCACATCAGAACTTTGTGGATGGAATCAGGGATGGTGAGGTACGCGCTGCGGTACGATTGGCATTGTCAATTGTCACCAGCAGAGAGTCAAAATTGCCCTGGCTCATTATATTTTACAAGTGGAACAGTGCGAAGCTACTCCAACCAATTTGAGAATCGTTATATTAAACTCGTTAAATCCTTTTTTTTTAAATTAAGTACAGAAGCGCGCAAATCTAATATTAAATTATTAAAAATCAAGCATTAAACCTTTTATATACTTCAGTTACAGATGGGTGGTAGGATAGGAGATACAACCAATGAAACTTTTCCTTCCAAATCAGGTCTCTATTTTCACGAACAAGGTTAAATACTTATTTCCCAATAATCATGGAAAATTATAGTTTATGAAAACCTTGAACCCTTATTTCTGTCTTGCAACGATCCGAAAATGGAGCAGCAGCTTATGAACGTAGATACTGTCCTATATCCGCGAATTTTAAAGAATTTTCGAAACTTGGTTTAGTCTGGCCTTGAGAAGAAACACATTTTATAAAAGCCGCATTTTGTATAAATTGCGGCTTACATTTTCCCAATGCGCCTGGACAAATCAACCATTTTCTAATAAATATCATTTGTATTCAGGAGTTCCTGGGTTGTATAACTGTAAATTTTCAAAAATGTTCTGCATTGTTACCAATTTGAAAGTGATTTTTCCAAGTCATTATACTAAAAAGTGTAGAGTTAAAAAAAAATAACGTTTGAAATTTTTATATACCGCAGATAAATTTAATTATTAAATAAATATTCATACGATTATTTTACCGCCGTTACGAGAGAGAAAATTATTTGACCGACTAACTTTGTTAATTTGTCCAACTAATTTATTCTAATCGCAATAAAAATATGCGATTGAGCTACAATATTCTTTATTTTTCAGATTGTCATCGCGCTGTGGGAAGGCGAGGGATAGCCGCCGAGACTGTCTCGCTGGCGGCGATGCCACCGCCGCCGGCCGCGGTGTGGCCGTAGCAGCAGCAGCAGCAGCCGCAATACAGAGACAGCTGTCTCTGTATTGCGGCTGCTGCTGCTGCTGCTGACGCAAAAAGGTATTAAGACGTTTGAAGTGTGTATCTTTTAATATGTTTTTTTTAAATGTTACAAACTTAATATTTTGTATATGCAAGTAACAAAATTAATATTTTTAAAAAACACCCACGACAGTGTCTTTTGGGAAATTAACGTAAATTAACGTCATAATTGAAAAACTAATTTTACCAATTTAGACGCACCTATCTTGAACTCAAATGATTGACTTTGAGAAAAAATAATTTTAGGAACCTCAATGTAATATTTAAAGACCTATTTATAGACACACCCCACACGTATAGGTTTGAAGATTTTTTTTTGTGTCAGTTCCATGTATGGGATGCCCCCCTTAAATTTTTACATTTTTATTTTTGTATAAAAATCGGGAAGCGGTTCACAGAATACATCTACCTACCAAGTTTAAATTCTGTAGTTCTTATAGTTCCGGAATAAAATGGCTGTGACATACGGACGGACAGACAGACATAACGAATCTATAAGGGTTCCGTTTTTTGCGATTTGGCTACGGAACCCTAAAAAGGGGATATTCCCGCAGTTCGGCGTTAACTGTGTCTGAACATTTTGCACAAGAGTTAGGATCAATCGAGTCGTTGACGATTACGATCTAGTAAACTCGATAATGCGACGCTATCTGATAAACATACAACAGTTGTGATTTACAAGGACGGGAAAGGCCATGATTTAAACACAATTTGCCAAATTTTGAAAGAACAATCTTCGTGGGCAGCTTACAAGTTTCAGTTTACAACGCTTTTTAAAAACTTCTGCTGGACTAATGGGCAAGTAAATACAGCGCTCACACTAGCACTGAAAGAAAAGCGCTCTGCTTATTTTAGAACGCACATCAAAAGAGAAAAGACGTTGAACTCTCTGCAGGAAGCTCTCTAAACGCGCTATGGGGACAAGCACATAGAGCATGCATACAGGGCGCAACTACGTGAGCGTACCCAGAACCCCACAGAGACATTGCAACAGTGGGTGGATGAAATCGAGAGGTTGGTCTGACGAGCCTACATGTCGATATCATCAAGCATTGAGGTGTCATCACAACAGACTTTGTGAATGGAATCAGGGATAGTGATGTACGCGCTGCGGTACGATTGGGTCACCAGCAGATAGTCAAAAGTGCCTTGGCTCATTATTTAGAAGTGTAACAGTGCGAAGCTACTCAATCCAATTTGAGAATTGTTATATTAAACTCTTTTAATTCAAAATTTACTACAGACACGCGCGAAGCTAATATTGTATTAAAAAAATCAAGCATTAAACCATTTATATACTTCAGTAAAAGATAGGATAGGATAGGAGATACCACCAATGAACCTTTGCCTTCCCAATCAGGTCTCTATTTTCACGAACAAGGTGAAATATTTATTTCCCAATGAACATGGAAACTTATAGTTTATGGAAACCTTAAACCTCTATTTCTGTCTTGCGACTCTTTAACGTTTATACGATAACTGATAACTATGCTGGCTTAAGCTCTGTATTAAAATGGCTTATTAGCACTCCGGACGCTAAAGGCATCATCTCAACATCGAAAACATCCACTGCTACATGTTAGCCTGGATGTTACCATCACTCGATCTGATAATGAATTGGGAAAGGAAACGGAAACTAATAACAAAATCTAAGGAACTGGCAAAACCAATGCCAAACATTGGAAACGCATTTGTAAACTTATCTAAAAGCAAACCCCTTAAAAAAGTTAAGTATAAATCAAGAAAAATAAATGAAAAAAAAAAACTTACGATATAACCTTGAGATTTGAGAAAACCATTAGCAAACAATAACAATGAAAACGCTCAGAAAAAAGCCAATAAAAGTACACATTCACAATGAAAATGCATTGAAAAAAGTTCTAACACTTCTAAATTCATATTAAAAACATAATTAAATGGGGTTACCAAAATGACTGCTGTACGTGCAGTGCAATTAGTTAACTGCCTTTGAAAAAAAATTCGATGACTTCCACGCGAAAATTTTCTTAGGAGTTTAATTGTTCATTAGAAACTGCGACAAGGGCGTTACACGTGCAAGTCTTACATCATAAAAAAACCCAGCTATAAATTCAGTAAAGTAATGCACATAAAGAAGCCAAAATTAGTTTTTAAAGGGATTACAGAGACTTGGATTTTCCACACATCATATTTTCCGACGAAAAATATTTTAAAAATCAAGTCAGATTGGTCGTCGGCATTTATGGCGTGTGAACAATACTCGGCATGAGCCGCAGTATGTGCTTCCCAACAATGACTCCGGAAAAATAGTGGTTGATATTTTCGCTTGGATGAGTGCGGCTGGTCCAGGGGAAATTGTGTATTTACCTGAGAGAGCCTCAGGTGATAACTATGTGGAAGTGATGCGGGATACAATGTTACCTACAGTAAGAGTTGTGTATCTGGAAACCGAATGTTCCGAAATTGTTTATGGTCAGGACAATTGTCCGATTCACAAGTGTCGCGTAGTGCAATAGTGGATCCAACAACAGCCAAATTTAACGACATTACCCTGGCCCTCTCGGTCCGCAGACCTAAATCTAATCTAGAATTTATTAGCAATAATGGTTCAAAAATGGGATGGGAAAATGGGCTGAAAGAACAAAAGATGCACTCTCCGCACATGTAGACCAGGTGTGGGAGTCATTAAAGGGCACAGATCTGTGCTAAAACTTAGTAAATTCAATGAGTAAATTGTTGGATGCTGTAATAGAGGCAGGCGGAGCACTAACCAAATACTGATTTATTGAAATACCTACTAGCTGATACCCGCGACTACGTGACCATTCATATCGTGAAGACCATCCATAAGTGTTCATATACAGTTAAATACGGATTCATTGTAGTGAGAAATGTCCGAGTCAACACAACGTCGTCGCCTTACTTTCGCTCAGCTAAAAGCCCTGTGAGAAATTCTTATAACCCATAAGTGTAGCTTTGCGCTATAATAAGATAGCCCAAGCTCGTGAATTTTCTAAGAGAATGTGGTGCCAGGTCTCACAGACCTTAAATTCTTTTGGATTTCTTTAAATTGGAAGAGATGGTCAGCTATAAGTACATGTAATTTAGGAAATTTTATGATGATGGATGATGATTTGCTAGTCTCAGTTAATAAGCCTCAGTCTCAGTTTTAAGTCTCAATTTAAGTATCACTGTTTAATAGTTAACAATTAATAGTAGCACAGTTGCAGGAAGTCTCTGCTAAAGTCTAAAATTGTGCTGTAAGTCCTACAAACTGTAATAAATAGGCGTGTTGTGTAAATAATAGTGTTATATAGAAGAGACACCCTGGACATTGCAATTGGTGTCAGAAGTGCGGTATCGTATTCTGATATTGGTGTTCCGTTGGTACAACTCGCACCTATAAACGAAGCACTGTTCAAGTTCGGGCTCAGAACAACATACATTAACGACAAACGAGCAACTAAGACGGCTCCACTGTCATCCAGAATCCGACTGCAGCGGTTGACTGCCCGAAAGACGGGGAAGGAGGACAAAAGACCCACGTTCTTTTCAGCAACTTCGGTTACCAGCGTTCACCGCCTACATAGAGAAGACTTAAACAAGGAGACAAGGAGATCAAGACTTATCGCCGTTGCTATCTGAGAATCCGCAATGTTATTAAGTAAGTTAAGACTATTTTAGACAACGGTGACCTTGTTAATTAAATTGCACACATTTTTAAACAGATTAAAAAAATACATTAATTCACTAAACGCGCACGATAGGGGGGTTGATATAGCTTTGGAGTGTGTCACGGGATATGTACAAAAGGTCATGGAATTGTATTCGAAAGACTGGGTCACGTTTGCAGACTTCGAAACTGATTTTATACCTAACAACTGGACCGAACAAATTCAAGAATCTGTAAGGTATAAATTAATCAAAGGGGTATATTCCAGTGATTCGGGGCTAACTATGTCTGAGCATTTTGCCCAAAAGGTAGAGTCAATGCAGTCTTTGACAATTGCTTTTAGTGAGAGGAACCTCGTAAACTCAATAATGCGACATTATTCTGTAGACATAGCGCAATTATGGCTTATGAAAACGGATGAATCCACAATTATAAACGGCGTAAATTTCCTTAGAGGATTAGAACAAAACATAGTTGTGAGACATCAGGCAAGATCTATGAATAACTCCAATAGGAATAATTGGCAAGACAGTCTAGTTAGTCGACGGGTTACAGGCTACAGCTAATATGACGGCACGGGCGTGGGGGAAAATCGAGGCTCATTTAGAGGGAGAGGCTATCCACGAGGTCACGCTGGATACAGGCTAAATTATAGCAGGCAGGAGAGATAGGTCTAGCGTGGGAAGGCCCGCTATTTCTTTCGTTGAACAGCTACTTCGATAAAACCTGAGGGGGGCGGACAAACAAAAAAAAACTAATGTCCCCTACACAAGTGAGTCCAGATTATCTAGATATGTGTGTCAGAGGGGTGTAGGGACTCAAGTATGTTCTGTGAGAAATGTAGCCTATAATATTCTCGCAAAACAGGGATGGGAAGCAGGGGAGAATAAATTAACGGGAATGGGTTAAGACGGCCTTTAGACGAGGCGGTGTGCGACAGTAGTAATTATAGAGTGTTAGCGAATAGAGTAGGGATCTTATTAGAAGGTCAGTTTAAACCTGGAGTAATGTGTGAAGAGAGCTGTGTTGCATGTGAGTTTTGTACGAAGAGAGACAGGGCGTTGTACACGATATTCCATGAGAAAGACGAGGTAGACGAAATGAATGATGATTATTCATAACCTAAATTACTAATTTATTGAAGTACTATCAGCTTCATTTGTGCGTATCCACCTTAAGGAATAATTTCCTGTGTACTCTTATTGCATTGGCATCACGCCTCTGCCTACGTTGACCAATGACAAGAATGGACAAAGCCATAAATTATGTTTTGTTTTTTAGTTTGAGGAGAAAGGGTCAGATTATACAATAGACTATTGTGTTTGTTTGTAAAAAGTCTGAAAACAAATGAAAGTAAGCATCGTTATTGAATTATTTCGAAACATCGAAATTAACGGTAATTGTGTCTTATGTTTTGGTAGGTATACATTATCATTGCAATTACTAACAAAGCGGCGGAGTACGCTAACTCTAATATGTATACTATGTAATAATAAATAATGGTTTCATTTGGCGGCGTTCAAATCATCACACACAAAGCCTGCGTTGTAAGTGCTAACGTCTCGTAAGTTGATATGTTATTCTGGCAATAAACTATTTACTATGCTATCGTCATCATTCAATCACACTTGTGACACAATTTTTTTTTTAAATATTTGTGAGCTTTTAAACAGTAAACTCTTAAAAACGATAAAATCTCTTAGTATTTGCAGAGACGAATTAAATGTCTACAGCGCCCTAGGCTTTAGCACCTCATCAGCGGCCTTCTAGTCGCCACCATAAAAAAAATCTTCCAAGGGTGAAAAGATTTAATTTTTATTAAAATTTCCACGCGCGCCCTTTTGTAACCTCGCGCCCCCGGGCATGTGTGACGTGACCATAAATTTTTTCACTAAAACGGGACATATCCATAAAAAAAAACTTTTTGGGGACACCGGGACAAATTACCTAGAAAAAGGAGGGTCCCGTTGAGAACGCGACGTCTGGTCTGTTAGCGCATGTGCCTAGTTTGCCTTAAGGATAATCCGCCACTCAGTATTTGGCTAAAAAGGTAATTTTAATAATTGGAGCTAGTTAATTATATTGCCTTTTATCTAAAAGTTATTGTTATATTCCTAGAAATTATCAGCATGGACGGAGTTAACAGATGTTTTCGAACATAAAAAAACAAAGACAATAGTACCGAGATAGTACTTACGACGATAGTATAACGGCAATATATATTTTTGTATGGGATGGGTTTTTTACATTTGAAGTCGGTTTATTTAATTGTCATCTCAAAACTCCGTTATTGACCGACTTGATAAATTATTTTTTTGTTTGAGATGGCATACTTCCTGTTTAAATGTTCCCATTGTAAATTTATGGAGATCTAATGAGTATATCCAGAGATATGAAGATAAACACCTCAAATTGGCTAGTGAAAATGCATTTGAAGTCTTTTTCTTTTTAATCGACTTAAAAAAAGGAGGAGGCTTCTCAATTCGACCGTATATATTTTAATATTAATAATTTTATTTATAAAATTAATCCCAATTTGCCTCGGTCACGGCATCACGCGTCAATGACTGGACCGATTTCGATAATTATGTTTTTGTTGTATTTTTTATCGTCAGATGGTTATTATAAAAAAAATAAATAAATGAAAGTAGCTTTTAAGGCAGGCGAAGCAGCGGGGCACAGCTAGTTAAATGTATAAATTGAAACTTTGTGTCCTCTATCCTTCCCAATATAATTTATCTATAACGCATGTCCGATAATAATAAAATAAATATAGTAACAAAATCCTATGTTGACATTCATGACTCCATGAGTGTTATTTATGTGTTTTTTGATTTGATGCTAAAGTAGGGTTCGATTTGAAACAATTCAAGTAGGGGTTCGGCTTCATAAAAAATCCCAAAGGTTTTATGTGGCATACGAGTACTTATGTTCTTATCCTAACTTTCTGCTCAAGCAGTCCTATTTTGGATATTATCCTCGGCAGACATCGGATATTTTTAACCTAAAATGAATGTGTTCGATGTTGATAGAATTTTATATCGCGCAAATTTTATCGAGTTGCTGGAACTTGATTTGGCCTGGCCTTGGGAAGAAACGCATTTCGTCAAATCCGCAGTTTGTATAAATTGCGGATTACATTTTCCCAATGAGCCAGGACAACTCAATCATTTCATTGTTAATATGGACATAAAGGTGTTTATAATTTTACTGGTAAATACGGACATTTGGTGCCCTTCATGTAGTGCGTGCCAATTTGACCACTACCCACCGGTGTGTGAAACTTGCCAATAAAGTAAGTAAAAATTTATTTTCTTAATGTATAGTTAAAAATGATTAAAGTAATACATTTTTAAAATTGACCACAACAGTTTAAGGCCGTTCTGAGTTTTGTTTATTTGAAACAACTCAACAGGCTTTGTATTATAATATGGGTTAGATATTATATTTTGAATAGTCGGTACAGTCGGTATGTTTGAGACACTTCAAGTCTCTAATATCAAAGGTTTCTTTGATTTGACACCCATTATTTATTATAATAAATAATGGGTGTAACATAAACAAAAAAGTTCATAAAATAGCATGCTGGTCCTTTTCTTTTTCATTTGCATTCAGGACTTCCTGGGTTGTGAAAATGTTCTGCTCTCTTACCAATTTGTGAGTGATTTTTCCAAGTCATTATATAAAAAGTTGCGAAGATAAAAAAATAATTTAACGACTAACTTTGTTAATTTGTCCAACTAATTTATTCTAATCGCAATAAAAATATGCGTTTGTGCTATAATATTGTTTATTTTTCAGATTATCATCGTGCTGCGGGGCGGCGAGCAGTAGACGCCGAGACTCTGTCTCTCTGGCAGCGATGCCACCGCCGCCTGCTGCGGTGTGGCCGCAGCAGGCGCAGCAGCCGCAGCACAGCACCCTCCGTTTGTAAGTATTTCTTTTTAACGACGCTAAAATGTGTTAATAAGTTTGACGTGTGTATCTGTTGTTATGTTTTGTTAAGAGCGTACGCGGGGTGCAGTTTTCCATAGTTTCCTCCCTGGAAAATGCTTCTAGAGCCAAATTTGTTTCTAGAAAAATCAATGTCTGCTGTAGCTATGCCCCTATCATTTGCTTTTTTTGACCAACCAATTGCAAATAGAAATAATGACCCTTCAAAAATCTTAAAGAGGAGGTAAATAGGCTTATATTTCTTTTTGCGATTGGTTGGTCAAAAAAAGCAAATTATAGGGGCATGGCTACAGCAAACCTTGATATTTTGTAGAAAAAAATTTTCTAAAAAAAATTTTTAGACACAAATTTGGCTCTAGAAGCATTTTCCAGGGACGAAACAGGGGAATACGTTTGTATGGAAAACTGCACCCCACGTTCCCTCTTAAAGTGTTACACGTTTAATATTTTGCATGTATTTTCAGTCCTAACAACTTCATAATCATAATTTAATATTTTGCATATAAAATATAACCTGGACATGTTATCCGGGGGGTGCGGGTTCAAGTCCCGTCGGTACGATGGAATTTAGGAGTTTGTATCTGTGTTTCTGTTTGTTTGTTGTTCCTAGTTGATGACACTATGAAATCAATTAACATAGGTCTATAGGATATTCTAAGAACATGGTAGTATTAGCCTTATGCTTTAATTGTAAATTGTGAAATTTAAGTATTATTTAATTTCTTATTGCAAACTTTCGTCCGCGATTTTGTGCGAGTGTAGGGAAACAATAACGTTACAGATTTTTATACGTTGGCATTTATGCCACAGTATAAATATTTTGTAAAAATATTGTTTATTTTTCAGATTGTCATCGTGCTGGGCGGCGAGGGAGAGCCGCCGAGACTCGGTCTCGCTGGCGGCGATGTGGCCGCAGCAGCCATGGCAGCTAGGCATGGGAGGCAGAATCCTTGTGTAAGTATTTCTTTTTAACCCCCGACGCAAAAAAGATGTTAATAAGTTTGACGTGTGTATCTGTCTTTCTGCCTGTGGCATCGTAGCGCCCAGACGGATGAACCGATTTTGATGAAGTGTGTTTTGTGTTTGATAGATGTCTTAATCTAGTGTTCTTAGCTTTGATTCATGAAAATCGGTTCAGGCGTTCTAATACTACTGAATCCGTAATGGTGGTCTTTATTATTTCCACCAAATCAATTAAGAGTATACCTGAAATTAGTATAATTATTTTTAGGCTTACGAATTAGGAATATTAGTATATTTATTTTTAGGCTTACGATTCCATCAGTTGGTTAAATGAAAAAAACTGAACTTTATTTCAAGCACATAAGACTGGTGAAGTCTGGAGTGGGTTCACGTCAATAGTGCAATAAGTGGGGATCGAACTGACGACCTTTCGATCGCCATGCCGACCGACGCCTTGTAATGAAAATGGAGTTTGAGCTTCTTCTTGTCTATTTTTCAGATTGTCGCCGCCACCGCCACCGACTCCGCAGCAGCCGCAGCACCAAGATGGTGACGAAGAGGTTGATGACATAAGTTTGTCATCGACCTCTTTGCCATCATCTTGCGAGTCCATTTGGACCATACCACCGGCCCCACCTTCTACACCGTGTGGGATGTGTGACGGTGGTCATTTGGTTAATTATTTTATTTAATTTATTTACTAAACTTACTTAATATATGTTATTATAATGAAATTATGAAATTTTATTTTTCCTTTTTTTATGCGAAAATGGGTAGCGCTTGGCCACTATCTAACCTGATGTTAAGTGATGATGCGGTCGATTATGTAGCGTGCTTACCCAAAAGATACCTACCTATTACTTAAGTTTTGGCTATTTATTATATATGATAGGCTAGCGTTCCACCACTATCTCGCCTGGTTGTAAGCGATGATGTGGTCGAGGATAGTATAAATATAATAGATTTCGCATAGCGTAAATGTTATTTTATTGTTTGTTTACTTTTTTTAACTTTTAAGTTAAACGTTTTAAATATATTTTTAATGACCTGACCTGCTAGTTGATACCCGCGATTTCGTGACCATTTATATCATGAAGACCATTTATAAGTGTTTCCACACAGTTCGATGTGGATTTATTGTAGTGAGAAATGTTCGAGTCAACACATCGTCGTCGCCTTACTTTCGCTAAGATAGAAAGCCTTTGGGAAATTCTTATAACCCATAAGGATGTAGCCTTGGACTATAACAAGACAGCCCAAGCGCAGGAATTTTTAAAGAGAATGTGGTGCGAGGTCTCACAGACCTTAAATTCTTTCGAAGATGGTGCATGTAAGGATTAGAAAAGATGATCAGCTGTATCTGTTATTCTGTTTGGAATGAATATTCCCAATGATTTTTGAATCAAAGAGAATATTCGTTCGACATTACTAAATCACTCTTTTGGGTCATGAGAAGAATTTATACAACATCTTTCATAACACCATTCCGAAATCTAAGGATCTGGCTAAAACAATGCCAAACATTAGAAACGTATTAGCAAACGTATCTCAAAATAAAATCCTTAAAAAAAATAGTTAAAATCCAGAAAATAAAAAAAATAAAACAAGGAAACTTAAGGTTTCCAAAAAGCGATAGCAAACAATAAAAGAAAACGCTCAGAAAAAAAGCCAATGGCCTCACATTAACAATGAAAATGCATTGGGAAACGTAATATACCATTGAATTGTTGGTAACAAACAAATCAAATAGGGTTATACAAATTAGTGCTGCACATGCGGTGGAATTACTTAATACCGGTCTATGAACAATTCCCAAGACTTCCACGCTATCATTTTCTGCGGGGTTTAATTGTTTAACAAAAACCGTTAGAAGGGCCTTACAAAGGAAAGGCAAACATCATAGAAAACCAGACAAAAAATATCAGTTACGTAATGCACGCCGCATGAGCCGCGGAATGTGCTTCCAAACAACTTCCAACTCCGGAAAAATAGTGGTTTGCATGTTCGCTTGGATGAGTGCAGCTGGTCCAGAGGAACTTGTGTATTTACCTGAGAGAGCGACGGGTGCTAACTATTTAGAAGTTATGCGGGATACAATGTTGCTTACAGTGAGAGTTGTGTATCCGGAAACCGAATGTCCCAAAATTATTTTGTTTGGGACAATTGTCCGATTCACAAGTGTCACGTAGTGCAACAGTGGATCCAACAACAGCAAAATTTAACGACATTACCCTGGCCTCTCGGTCCTCAGACCTAAATCTTATCGAGTATGTATGGGCATTAATGGTCCGAAAATGGGATAATACGGATGAATAGGCCCCAAAGATGCACTCGTCGCACATGTAGACCAAGTGTGGGAATCATTAAGGTGTAGATCTGTGCCAAAACTTAGTAAACTCGGTTTAAAATGGCTGGATACGGTAATAGAGGCAGGCGGAGCACTAACGAAATCCTAATTTATTAAAATATTAATAAGATTGGTTTTTGTTTTGTGCAATGTAATAAACAGGTCTGATAGTAGGCAATTATTGTATAGGTGGCTTATTTATGAGCTGTTGGAATGGGACGTGATTATGGTCAAGTGCCTAGCGAGTCCTATGGCAGCATACGCTTACCTGGTGAAGACATTCCGAGTTGTACAAAAATTGCAAGTGTGGCTGAGATTCAGTTTTTCATTCTGTACCACCCGTTACCCTTACTCTGCACATAAATCAGGATCAGGGGTCGCGATAGATACCGTGTTGTTGTTAGGGCGTCTTATACATATGTGCTCGTGTGAATTTATATTGGCAATAATTGGTGCCAAATTGTTGTTCAGTTTATTGCCTAGACTAGAGACACTGCGACTTTCGCCAAGCACGCGTTGGCGCCATATCGGTAGACAGTAAGTAAAAAAAAACAAATCCAAAGCAAAAAAAAAGAAAGAAAAATAAACAAACATTAACAATGAAACGCATTGGAAAAGGTTTTTAAAACAAGGTGCATAAAATATGCAATAGCAAAATATTATAAAAAATACAATCGCAGACGTTCAACAATGAAAACGTATTGAGAAAAATGTAAATATCATCGAATTATGAGCATAATATACTGCGACGTCAAAATCAGAAAAAAAAAACCAATGGCAAACATTAACAATGAAAGCGCACTGTGAAAAGTATAAGTGCCACCTGCAGCAAGATCGGCCAGTCTAACTACAAAGGATATGCTAGCCGTTCTTCCAGCAGGATAGGAAGCTGCAAAACAGGAAGAATAAGCTGCACAGGCTGCACTACAGGCTGTACGCCAGAAACAACAGGAAACGCGCAAGAAACAGGGCGAAGCTCATCAAAAACTAGATGATGCAATTATTCGCCAATCTGAGAAATAAAATAAAAAATACAATTTCAGTTGCGGGCTTTCCGGCATGGGATACTATATCAAAAAAGTGGAAGCCAGTGTCAAAAAAGTGAAATGGTGGCTTCACGTACATGAACAAAAATACATGACTTGTCTAATAAGTGGTAAACTGGAGTTACAAGAAGTTGATCAAGACAAACAGGTTATCGCCAGGACTTCGCCCTTCAAACTAGATTTGCCACATTTTGACAGAACAATCGTGGGCAGCATAGAAGTATCAGTGTACGACGCTTTCCAAAAACTGCTGCTGGACTAACGGGCAAGCAAATTCAGCGCTTACACTTGCACTGAAAGGAGAAGCTTAGCTTATTTTAGAAAGTATACCAGAAGAGGAAAGGACGCTGAAGTCTCTGCTGGAAGCTCTCGAAACGCGCTATGGGGACACTACGTGAGCGTACCCAGAACCCCACAGAAACATTGCAACAGTGGATGGATGAAATCGAGAGGTTAGTCCAACGAGTCTACGTGTCAACACCATCAAATATAGAGTTGATATCACTACAAAACTTTGCGGATGGAATCAGGGATGGTGAGGTGCGCGCTGGGGTACGATTGGATCACCATCAGATACTCAAAAGCGGCCTGGCTCATTATTTGCAAGTGGAAGCAGTGCGCAGCTACTCAATTTGAGTTGATAATTGTTATAATAGACTGCGGACTTAATGTATGAAAACTTTTTTTTTTTTTTGAGATTTCATCCTATATATTTCACATAATTTCATCCTTGATCACTTACTTAGATACTTAATAGTTTATTATTAATTTTGTTTAATTGAGTTTTTTTATATCCTGTGCACTTGTATTATATACTGGAGGGTGGACGTATCCAGACACCAGCTTCTCATCACGGCTCTAGACGTCGCAGGATAGAAACAGACGAAAGCTTACTTAAGGTAACTTATCAACGAACAGACAGGACAACAAAAAAACCACCACGAAGGAAAAGGAAGGAAAAAGGAAGGAAAAAGAAATCACATAAAAGAAAGGGAAAAATAAGTCAAGCATGGATCAGGAGCTGGGCCTGGTCACTGGGCCTCTCTATCCGGGGTCTACTCCGGCAGGGCCCTGATACCCCCACAGATATGAAATAACGCACCTGCAATCGCAGGCACAGACGTGCCAGGGACAGAAGGCCTAGCCCTGACCCGCTATCCCCACACTAGCAGGTGTGAGTAGAAGACAAAGAAGAAAGGAGAATTCTTAGTCATTATTTACAAGAGTGGTAGTTGATATCTTGGAGAGATAACAGTGAACTCCAGTGCGTAGGTAAGAGTTCACTGGTAATTAATTCAATTATATTTTATTCAGTCAATTTGATGAATAGACTCGTGTCAGTATAAAATGTTAAGTTGTTTATTTCACTGTGTTATTCAGGTGATAATGCAGAAGAAAAATTCATAAACTAGGTAATTTTGAAAGACGATTGATCCAAAGTACTAATTGAGTTTTACAGTTGGATTATTTTAGTATTGGTGTACGTAATGTGCATGAATATTAAAGTCATCTAATTACAAGCGACAGTGGAGGCACTGCCAAAAATAATAAATAATGATATGTTTGATTATAAAGTTATCGTGAAAGTTACACATATTAAAGTTTGTAACGGCTATTATCACGTATATATTTAATTTACCGAAAAATTAACTCCGACCAGTTTCGAACATTCTTGAAGTTCTTCATCTGGGAGTCCCGCCTACAAGCCCGTTCGCGACGCTCGGGCCTCGGCACGTAACTCGTTACGTGCCGAATATATACGTGATAATAGCCGTTACAAACTTTAATAATGATATGCACTACTTATTTAACTCTTATTGATTGCATCTCTATTTGAGTATTAATCTATGTTCTCCTGTTATTGTCTATTTGTGTCTATCAAATATTGTGGTTTATAAAATAAAAACACGATATATCTTTGTCAGTTTTTAAATCATTTCGACTCCTCGTCTAGGCAGATCTTCACTAAAGTTGAGGTGGCCCGCATGTACAGACGGGGTCAAAACAGGGGTCAAAACGGGGAAAAAACGGCTACAAGGTGGGAAGAGGCCATTCTAGACGCAGATATAAGGAGAGGACCACTGACGTTGAACGGCAGGCGACGTTCATGTCATACGTGAAGGGAGTGACGGACAATATCGGTGCTGTACTACGTAAATACTCTATCAAGACAGTATTCACTCCCCTAACGAAGATATCAACGCAGGTCCGTTTGCCGAAGGATGTGATTCCTTTTCTGATACCTGGTGTGTACAAAATCGATTGCAGCTGCGGTAAATCGTACATCAGACAGACCAAGCGTACTATTGCAGAAAGGGTCAAAGAACACATCGCAGCTGTGAAAAACCGCCAGGTGAATAAATCTGCTATCGCCGAGCACTTACTGGAATCCGGACCTAATCACTGGATCGAACTTCATGACCCTAAGATCCTCTCGGACCGCTACTATTACCCACGTATTGTGCGTGAAGCGGTAGAAATAAAGAAGCATCCCAATTTCAACCAGGAGGATGGATTTAGGTTGGCCGCAACATGGAACCCTGTAATTAGCAAGTGTTCGAATCGAAGATCAAAGCAGCAAAAATCTGCCGATATTGTCAGTGTTGTGTGTCGCAATGGCAACTCTGATAAAATGTAATGAGGGTAGTTTCCAACGATCTCTCCTATAAATAGCAGTGCGGACACTCACAACATTCAGTCGTCTCGTGACCACGATCAATGCAACTTGGTCGAAACGTCGAGTAAATAAGATTTATGTTTTAGGCTCGATAAGTCCCGTATTTTAATATTTCTTATACTTCTTATAGGCTAGCGTTTGACCACTGTCTCACCTGTTGGTAAGTAATGATGCTGTCGAAGATGGTAAGTACGCTAGGCCTAGAATAGGAACTGGCTCTCAAGGATAGCTGCCGGAACACATAAGATGTTTGGTGTCAGATTTTCTAATTTGAGGTCGGTAGCTAGCCAGGCGGACACTAGATAGTGACCTACCACCATGCGCGGGTTGTTGGTTTCTTAATGATATTTTTCCTTCACCGTAGGGCCACTGTGAGAAGCGCACATACATTTTTCGATAGAAATATCCATTGCTGCACGGCGGAGTTTGAACTCGGTACCACGGCATCAAAGTCGACCGTTCTCCCGATTACGCCACCGGGCCCTTAAAAGGCGCAAGCGATCTCGATGAAACTAACCCTCGTAGTAAATCAAGGTTATTGAATGAGTAGATAAGAATTTTTAAAGATTACTCGCAATGTGGGTTGCACATTACTAGTATTATTTTTAACCCCTCCAACTAAGCTAAGTATGCTTGTGTCTGGAGTGGGTTCACGTCAATAGTGCAATGGGTGGGGTGGAGATCGAACTCACGACCTCTCGATCGCCAGTCGGACACCTTATCCATTGGGCTATTGCCGCCTTATATTATGATACCTAATTAACTTTGTGAATATTTCAGATGGAGGATAATTCAAAAAAACAAAAGAACATGGCTGCTACCTCCCATGACTTCGTGGACACCACACCCAGCCGCTTTATCTTAAAGCGAATGAGTCTACCCCACTTAACCATCGCATATATCGCAATACTTCAGTATTCAACTCTACAATGGAGAAATATGGAAATGTATCGAAGAAGAAAGAAGCTTTGGTGGATGCCCAGATGAAAGCCATTGAAGACAAACGGCAGCAAGACAAAGCTAAGTATGAGTTAAAGTGTATAAAAGCTCATCAAGACACTAAGCAACACGAATTATAATGTAAATTAATGATGTTAGATATACTGCTAAAGAAAAAGGAATTAAATAATTAAACATTACATTTGAATAATTTCAATATCCGAATCTGACTCATTATTATAAATATCCCTTTATAAATTCGAAGGGGAACAAACTATTCTTCAGTTCAGCTAGCTTCATTTGTGATACAATACAAGTGACAATAAATGACCAAAACAGATGGCACAAAGCAACCATCATAAAACACATGTCCAAAATGTAAAGATTTACTGGGAGTTTAACCCAACTCTAAAGGTAGTTTAGGCAGAACCAAAGTTTTAACTTCATTGCCATCAACACAACAACAAATCAACACTACTGTCAACGGTAGATTAACTGACATTGATCTTAAGAAATAATCTCTGTGTAGAGGTTAAACTCTTTATTGCGGTTTAAACTGCCATTAATCTTACGGGCCTTAGAGTTAGATCTGGGAATTAGATATAATTTTACCACACCTTTCTTGTACACAATCTTGTAGTTTAACTTTATCATTTTATCTACGGCCGTTCAGAGAATGCGTTCCTAACACGTCGCGATTGAACTGACGACGTAACTTTGTAATGGCGTTGCAGTTACGATAAAATATGTTTGCTGGTTGTTTACTGTTTTAACAATTGATGAGCATTAAAACAACATTATTATATCAATAATCAATGAATGTTATAATTTTGTGCCAAACTGAGTGTCAATATAACTTGGTAAACAATATTTTTCTAAATCTATACTGCGCTGTTACAAGGTTATGTCAGCGCTTTATATTTGTAGTGCTGTGCTAACAATAACAGGCAATAATAGTATCGTAATCTGTTCTTATACAGTTATACCTTATAAAATAATACGTTTTGTTTTTCTTTTTAAGAATTTGAAAATAATGGACTATAAGATAACTTTTATGAAATATACAAATAAAACTACGACCAAACCGAACGCGCGAAAGAAAGTAGCATTTTTATATTGAGGTTAAAATGGTAACCCCAAATGGCGTTACTAGCATTTTTATACTTAGATTAAAATTGGTAACCCCAAATGGCGTTATGGGCCGCTATTTTGTGACGCTAAAACAGTCGTCTGTTGTCGTTTCGTGCGCATAGTCCACGTTCTTCAAGTGTTTTCGATCTGTTTTTATTTGATTACCCAGCTTTCGTTTAATGGACTGTTTCTGCTTTTCAAACTGACATCGGCGCTAAATCGGACTTCGATTGTGTTTTGTATTGCGTTCTTTTTACTTTTGGTGCATAATAATGCCTAAACGTGGACAAACATTGAAAAGTGGAGCCCGTGAGATAATCATCAAGCTGCAAGATTACTTTGAGCGGGAGCGGCAAAATTGCGGACCCCTGGTACCTGTCGAACAAGTACAAGAACGCGTCTCTCAGGCGCTTGGAGTTAGCAAACGAATGATAACAAATATTAATAAAGAAAAGTTCGGCTCTACTGGCACGGAAGATAATATTTTACGTACTCCGAAGAAGAAACGTAGAACTAAACCCGTGACAGATATTGACACCTTTGACGCCGATGCAATCAGAAATCATATATATGGTTACTATTCCAGAAATGAATATCTCAACAGGAAGAAGCTTTTGGCATCCTTAAGAGAAGCTGGACTGTTTAGCGGGGGTAAAACTGATTTAACCAAAATCTTAAAACATATAGGTTTTTCGTATAAAACAGCAGACAAAAGAAAAATTTTATTAGAACGATACGACATAATTTTAAAACGGATAAGTTTTTTGAGAGAAGCAAAAAAAAACTGATTACTGGGATAATGTCGTGTTCATTGACGAGACATGGCTAAACGCCAATCACACGGTTTACCGTTCTTGGACGGATGATACACAAGCGTCGACGTCGAAAGTACCAATGGGTAAGGGGGCCCGTCTGATAATATGCCACGCAGGTTCTGCAAAATACGGCTTTGTGGAGAATGCGTTACTGGCATTTCAATCAAAAGCCACAAATGACTACCTCGAGGAAAGGAATGCTAGTACATTTAAAGAGTGGTTCCAGAACGTGCTTTTGCCCAGCCTACCAGAGCCTTCTGTAATATTCATGGATAATGCCTCCTATCACTCGGTTCAAATACAGAAACCACCTACCCAAGCTAATAAAAAAGAAAAAATGGTGGCTTGGTTACAAGCAAAAGGCATTGACGCAAATATGCAGATGCTAAAAGCAGAGCTATTTAAATTAGTTAAAGAAAATAAAGCGGCAAATGTGCGATACGAAATCGATGAACTGGCTCTGGAGTACGGTCATCGCGTTCTAAGAATTCCACCGTATCATTGCCGCGATCGAGCTAATCTCGGCTCAAATAAAAGGTTACGCCGCCCGCCACAATACTTCCCCGCCATTCAGCACGAAAAAGATGATGACCCTATTAAAAGAAGCTTGCGGGGAAGTCACAAGAGATGATTGGGCAAAGGTTGTTGAGAAGACTGATTGACCTGATTTTGGAACATTTTGACCGAGATATCAGGATTGATTCTGTTATTGATAATAATATAATTATACATGTAGGCGAAGATGATGATGATGAAGACACTACTTCCTCAAGCGAATCGGAGTCTGATGAATATTCTGTACGCACATTCAATTAAAGTACTTTATTGCATAGAAATACAGATTGTAACTTTGTAACAAAGAATAAATAAAACAATTTTATTATAATAATATTACCTTTTTTTGGTTTCCACTTAAATAACTAAAATATAAATTTTAAATGATTCCGCCAATTTAAAACGAAAATAATGTTAAAAATAATGCGGCGGTTCATTTTGGAGGAACGGTAACGAACTCAGTGTTATGTTGTGCCCATCACTAGTCGTGACTAACTGATAGGTGTCAGGAACGCATTCTCTGAACGGCCGAAGTATAGCAGCCCTTACTGGCTGTAATTGTTCTCGTCTCGTTATGTTTTTGGTATTCTAGGCAATCTCAAAAGTTAGATTCAGGTAACTAAACCTAACTTGTAAGATACATCTGGACTACTCAGTACGGTAATTGTATTATTAATTTATATGATTATTTACTTTTATTATTATTTTATATTATTTTTTGGTCATTCATTACTTATCACATTAGAAGAGACAAGAAGAGAAGACAAAAAGAGAACAAGAAGACCTATTATAAACCTCTATTTCAAAAAAGGAGTCCCAAAAGTTAAACATGTAAACCCACAAATATATCTCTTCATCTCTACAAACTGTTTAACTGGCAGGATAAACCTTGTGACGCGGACCCGAACCCCCGTTATTAAAATTTTAAGAATCACTATATGTACCAGGCAAATCAGAAAGTTAAGGCGAAAATATTTTTTTATATATGAAGCCCTGCCTGATTATATTTACTTTCAAAATTATGGTTATTTACAAGTAAAAAAATTAATTCAAGAAAACAGACGAATTACGTACGAAAAGATTCAGCATATACTTGTATTATTGGAGATCGGATCGGGAAGCATTCACA
This sequence comes from Cabera pusaria, assembly GCA_954871355.1. Classification (NCBI taxonomy): domain Eukaryota; kingdom Metazoa; phylum Arthropoda; class Insecta; order Lepidoptera; family Geometridae; genus Cabera; species Cabera pusaria. The sequence continues at coordinate 2,533,159 of OX940890.1, forward strand.
TGATTCTACACGAGCACCTTTGCGCGATAAGTATAGTTACGCGCTGGGTGCCGCACAACCTCTCCGAAGCTCAGAAGCAGCACGTCCTGACAGGTGATAAATTCTGGATTTATCAATATGCTTCAGAAACAAAAGATTTTTTTTGATGAAACAATTTTTGATGGAATAAAAATATTATATTATATAAGGGTTATTGGTAATTAGACCGGATCCTTTTAAGGGGTGGTAGGGGATGCCATTTGCAACAATATGACTGTACATTGTGATATCCGGAAATTAATCATTTTTGTGATATTATTGTTTCTGTTTTTTTTTTAGAAAATCCAGTTTTATTACTTTAAAATTCAATAAAAAAAAAAGTTATCAGCCGATTTCAATTCTGTTTGCAGTTTTAGAGAAACCATGGTACAGCTCTTAATAATAAACAATAATATCGTACTAATGTGGATCCATCCAAAAACTAGAGGCTGTTTTATAAATTTTATTTGATAATTTGTGTAACATGCTTGACAAAAATCAGTATTTTCTCTACAAAAACGATAGAAAATTAAGTCTGCATTTTATTTAAAAAACATCTACAGATCTTTAGCTAGTCAACGAGGTAAAAAAATTGGCACTTTATTACACAGTTGCAGAAATAATGCGATTACAAAAGACTCAGGTAGAGACAATCCGAGAAAGGGTTTTAGACAAAGGTATCCTGAATGCGCCGTCTCCCTCTCGCTTGTGTTTGTTGAACGAGCAACGAGAACCCAGTTTGCTCAAGCGCATCGTACTGTTTAGACGCTCTTTTGCAACCCTTTATTACGATAAAATTTCGACCTTGATAACGTTATTGGACTTGTGGACCTTCTTTTCTATGATTCGGCTAGTGAACTGGACTTTTTGATTGATTGCTTACCCGACGACTTGGCTTTTACTAAAGGATCTGATCATGGCTGCGGAATCCCACGACCATCTACCTCGTCTTCGAGAGTTCACAAACGAAGAGTATGCGGACATACTGTTTTGCTATGGTTTTGCCAATGGCGTCGCTACACATGCTCGAACGGAGTATCAGTCTCGATTTCCACAGCGCCGTTTACCCCATGTGAGTGTATTTGACGGAGTGTACCGGCGACTACGAGAAACTGGTCGAGTTCAAAGACGACAAAGTGATGCTGGACGACCTCGTAATTCGGGTGAAGAGGAACAGATAATTCGCATGTTTGAGCAAGATCAGACGACTTCAACAAACATCATTGCACGACGTCTTGGCATATCGCAATGGAAAGTATGGAACACAGTGCACAGCTCAAGACTCTACCCGTATCATTTGACTCCGGTACAAGTTATCCAAGACGGAGATCCTGCACGTAGAGTCGAATTTTGCAGATTCATGTTAAACACCGATATGGAAGATGCCAATTTTTTATTAAAAATCTTATGGACCGACAAATCCAAATTTGATCAGGACGGAATATCAAATTATCATAATATCCATTATTGGGCCCCGAAAGATGACGGTAACCCAAACAAGAAAAGATTACAAGGATCACAAAGTAGGTTTTCCGTTAATGTGTGGATGGGCATTATTAAGAATGAATAGATCGGCCCTTTCTTCCTGCCCAACAACCTCAATGGTGAAGCGTATGAGTTTTTTTTGAGAAACGAACTTTATGAGCTACTCAGTGAATCATGTTTCTGCGGGTTTCAAGGGGTACCCCTTGAAACCCGCAGAAACATGATTTACCAACATGATGGTTGCCCTGCACATTTTAGTTTGAGCGTCCGTGAGTGGCTCAATCGTCAGTATCCCAATAAGTGGATTGGCAGAGGAGGACCCATTCCGTGGCCGGCCAGAAGTCCCAACTTGACTCCCGTCGACTATTACGTATGGGGTCACATGAAAAGCTTGGTGTACGACGATACTCCTGGACCTGTGGCAACCATCGAAGAACTGAATAAGCGCATAATAAATGCAGCAGAAAAAATGAAAATTAATTTAAAGACAAGTGTTGTTAAAAGCAATTTACGCACACGTATGCGTCTCTGCATTCAAAATAGGGGCTCACATTTTGAGAACGAACTGTAAAAATAATAAATACAGACTAATAACAAAATTCTACTCTTTTATTTCTTCAAAAGAAATTAGGTTACCTTAAGAAAGTATTTCTTCCATAACTACCTTCTCATGGATACCTTTATCTAAAACCCTTTCTCGGTCTTCTGTAATCGTATTATTTCTGCAACTGTGTAATAAAGTGCCAATTTTTTTACTTCGTTGGATAGATAAAGACCTGTAGATGTTTTTTGAATAAAATGCAGACTTAATTTAGTATCGTTTTTGCAGGGAAAATAAAGGTTTTTGTAAAGCATGTTACAAAAGTTATCAAATAAAAATTATGAAACAGCCTCTAGTTTTTGGATGGATCCACATTAGTACGATATTATTGTTTATTATTAAGAGCTGTACCATGGTTTCTCTAAAACTGCAAACAGAATTGAAATCGGTTGATAATTTTTTTTTTATTGAATTTTAAAGTAATAAAACTGGATTTTCTAAAACAGAAACAATAATATCACAAAAATAAACAAAAATAATATCAAAAAAATTGATATTATTAATGTAAACTACCTCTATAAAGACTTAAATGTGACCTGAACAGTTTTTTGCAGAAGATTTGTACTGAAATATATTGAATACGGGTTATTGGTAATTACACCGGATCCTTTTAAGGGGTGGTAGGGGATGCAACAATATGACTGTACATTGTGATATCCGGAAATGTGATTCATTTCCGGATATCACAATGGTGGTGTGGTGGTATGGTGGGATGTATTCATATAAACCAATGAAGACAATGACTCACATTCAAGCCATAATATGATAAAAATTGAAGTTTTTAAGACGAAAAACATCAAACAAAATGTCACCCTTGGAATAATGGTAAAATTCAAACTTCAAAGTAAAATTCAAGCGGCGATAGCCCAATGGTAAACCTGGTTAAATATTGGACCTTGTTCAGCAATCCACATATTTAGTACTTATTTTATTCAATTTATATAATATTTTCTTCGTATTATTTTGTTTTTGTTTTATGTTGTTTTTTGTATTTTTGTGTGTGTATTAGACTGAATAAATTCATTTTCTTTCTTTCTTTCTATCTAATAGCCCAATGGCTAAGGCGTCCGCCTGGCGATCGATAGATCATGAGTTCGATCCCAACCCCATTGCACTATTGACGTGAACCAACTCCAGACATAAGTATATTTTGCTTAGTTGGAGGGGTTAACAAGACTAGACTAAGACCTAGTAATGTGCAACCCACATTGCTAGTAAGCTTTTTGTTTTAAATATTTTGGTAACGAATCTCAAAAGAAATATCAAGAAATGAATTTATATTATTTAAAAAAAAACTGAAACAGAGACATGCAAGGTCGATGACAAAACCCAATAACGAACTGTTGGGGACTTGGGAGGACTTCAAACAGAATCATGCATCAATACGATATGGCATATGGCTGTATTGCTAGTAGACTATACAGTTATCGATAGATTCTGAAACAAAGTATGATCATAGACAAAATAAAAGCAAATTAATGCTTTTGTTTTGTCTATAGTCTAACAGTTTTATTGCATTTCATGTTGTACTATAATTTATTCTGTGATTTTATGAACATTGTAGCGGGATTTTTAAAAGTAGGTAAACCATGGATCTGCATGCCTATCACGAAATTTGAGAGTTGATCATTGAATGAACGAAATGAACTAAATGACGGGGACGCCGTTATGTAGGCCCATCATATAGCTCCGTCATGTTCGTTCATTTCAATCTCTATCAAACTTCGTGCTATCACGCGGGCCTATGCCCGCAGGAGCCTGTAAGGAGTATCTAATAATATTATAGATACGAAGACTTGCGTTAGAAAAATAAACGACATTGATACGAATTCGATTCTCTAAAATAATTTAAGATCGTTTAAAAAAACTAAAAGAACCGACTTAAAACGTCGCGCTAGTCAAAGTAGCCAGTATACCCAGTAACTATTGTAATAATCTGTGCCAGCAGTTAATAGTATGTCGAGATAAATAAATGCATCGTAATACGAATCTTGATAAATTTAAAACAGCTCGACCGATTTCGTTAAAATTTAAATGGGACCACCAGGGAGGGGTACCCTTTGAAACAAAATTAATTCCAAATCGGTTCAGGCTTCTTCGAGTAATCGTTGAACATACAAGTCTCACCAATTGAGAACCTCCTCCTTTTTGTGAAGTCAGATAGTATCGATATTGGATTCTTATTTTTAATAAGAATCCTTTTATAGCAAATCTAGGTGAGTCATTCATTTGAACGAAACACCTATCCTTGCACAACACCGCTAATGTTTGTTAATGTTACCACTGCTACAACCTTACACAAAGACAGTGCACTGCCTTATTAATTTAGAATCTGTGGTGTATACGTGTCTACCCATAGTTCCACAAGGCGTCCCTACGGTATCTCAGGGTTCACTTGTGGATACATCAAGGATCCGTGGTTAGCTCAAGGGTAACCATGGTTTAGCTCAGAGGTATCACTCTTCAGATATTTTATTTTACTTTATGTTGTAACAACAAAAACATCACAAGAACACAGCAATATCGGGAGCTCCGCACCGCTCGACGATCCAAGCTTGAATGAATTATGGAGCGTCGGGCGGCCGTATTTATACCAACTTCAGTTCGTTGAGTTTACATTTTAAATGTTTACGTACGTTTACAATGTCTCTATGAGCTTGAAGCTTAATTATAAATCACAAAATGAATTAAGAAATAATAATAAAGTGATTTTGGTAATAAATAATGAAGTTAGTAAATTAAATATTTCAACAATCTTAAATGAATTCAATCAACTTGAAATCCTCAAATAGACATTCAAGTTATTAAATTAGCGTTTACAAATTAATTATTATTTATTGGGACTCATTGGGAGTAGGATAGAGCGTTCGCACCGACATATATAATAACTAATTACTGCTAATTCAACAAGCACGCGGTTTTGTAAAGGAGTTGTCCAGACGTCTGATAGATGTCTCCCATGATCAAAGAGCTGGGGCGTACCTCGGCCAACGTATTAGTCTTGCCATTCAAAGAGGTAATGTCGCCAGCTTTTTGGGTACCCTACCAGCGGACAGCGACCTTCATTAAGTTTTTTATTTGTAGATTTTATATAGTCTGTATTATAGTTTTAAGAGTAGTTTATATTACTGCTAATGGTAATGTGAAACCATTACTGCTCAGAAATGTTATTATCAGACATATTTTATACTATTACTATAGCCATATTTTTTTGCGTCATATAAAATACGCCGTCAAAATGAATAGTTGATTTGTTTACTGATTGTTATAATAGTCAAAAGTCAGTAATGAAATGAAATGTAACAAAGTGTGAGTATTAGAAGATCTGTTAGGTATATATAACTGAGACTCTAGCGCCCGTTAGTATTACACCTTATAATATCCCAAAAAAAGCTTATAGCCTATCGGCACAATGAGCGTTTGATTCGCAATATTGTTTTTTTAACCGACTTCAAAAAAGGAAGAGGTTTCTCAATTCGACCGTATATTTTTTATTTTTTTATGTTTGTTCGCGGATAACTTCGTCGTTTATGAACCGATTTTGATTATTCTTTTTTTGTTCGAAAGGAGATATCCCAAGTGTGGTACCATTAATTTTATCGAGGCCTGATAAGTATCTCCAGAGATATTGAGATAAACGTCTCAAGATTGGTACTGAAAATGAATAGCGCGGCATTGAAGTCGGTTCTTTTTTAGTTTTTAAACGATATTAATTTAGATAGAGAATTTGAGAATATTAGGCGGTTTTTATGTTAAGTGTTAAAAGGCACAAGACTCAATATAATGAACACTACAAAATATTTTGTTGATATTTTGCAATTCTACATTCTACAATATAATATATAAAACGTTATCTACGCAGACGAAGCGGTTACATATCCTGTAGTAGGTATCTATGGTTCAAAAGATTGCCATCGGAAAAACGCGTTACAAGGTACCTTTTCAAATGAGTCCAGTTCTTCAAAGTAGGAATTACTCCACGAAGTGCAGTCCACGATTAACTTAGATTGTTGATGTCTTGTGTATGAATTAACGTTCATTGTAGCAAATAAATTGAGATCTTGCCGATTGCTGTAGATTTTGTTATTCGTTACGAATTATTGATGATGTTTATTATCTGAAAATATCAAATTAATCATATTACTATGATGAAATATATTAGGTATTACGATTTGATAATACAGGATGTACAAGATCAACATTTTATCTCCATGAGTATTACTGTTAAAGGATCGCATTGTTACTTGTCACGGGGCTAAATATGAATAATAGCTACATCGTAATCGTAGTAACTAGTACTCGAATCCAGACCAATATTATAATAATTAAAAGAGTTTCATAATTAAGATGGTTTAAAAACTAAAACAACCGACTTCCATGCCCTGCGAGTTAGTTTCAGTAGCAAGTTTGAGACGTTTATCGACATATCTCAGAAGATACCTACTTATCAGATCAGAGAATCTACTTATCAGATCTCGATGAAATTACAATGTACTCTAAATGTACCCTACCGTTAAAAAAATCATTCGAATCTGATCACAATAAACGGAGTAATCGCGTAACATTAGTACATACAAATAATTGAGATAGTTTAAAAACTAAAACAAACGACTTCTATGCCCCGCGAGTCAGTTCCAGTGGCAAGTTTGAGACGTTTATCGTCATATCTCTGGAAGAATTTATCAGATCTCGATGAAATTACAATGGAACTACCTCGGAAATGTACCTATCTTACCGATTAAAATAAGAAATATAAAAATATAAAATAAGAAATATAAACGTATCGGTTCTCAATTGGCTTAGTAATAGCTTAACATACATAAAAAAAAACATAAAGACGAATTGAGAACCTCCTCCTTTTTGGAAGTTAGTTGAAACGGACGATCAGCTAGGCTATTCTGTAAGCTATCTCGACAGCAGAATCCGCGGTGAGATTTGAATTTCGTATTACGAAATTCAACTGTATTACGAATGTGATAAGATTGAATTTCGTAGTACGAAATTCGAATCTCACCGCGGATTCCGCTGTCGAGATAGCTTACAGAATAGCCTAGCTGATCTTACTTTAACAAGAACATACTTTATGTACGTACGTGTACAAAGTCGCGGGTATCAGCTAGTTACTTATATGCTGTTGACAATCATAAACATCGTTTAAAAAGTCTATCTCCATATTTTTTTTATATTGTACTGGCTAGCATTTGACCACTATCTCTCCTGTTGGTAAGCGATGATGTGGTCGAAGATAGCCGAGGCCTAATACTCTTAAGGTTGGTTTACACGTATTAAGTTGATAAGTAGGTAACTAAATTTTAACTATTTCCATACGCATTTAGTAGTTAAGCTCTTTAGTTAACTCAAGATGGACGACCAACATCGCAAAGAAGTCGTAAATTATGTGCTTAAATTTGTTATTAGTGAGGTTTTGGAAGAGGTTAAAGATGAAATAAATAGGGAAATAACCATACCCAAAAGATTGTGGGTAAGAAATTGGATAAATAGAAGAGATCAGTATGGCGCAAGTGCCACTTTGTTTGGGCAGCACAATTTGAATCTGCGCGCACTTGTGCAGTTTTAACTAAATAGTGCATGTCCAGTGACAAGCCCCGCCCACCAACTTAACAGAAAAATATACAAAATTCTGTCTTGTTTAGTTGTCAACTAACTTGCTACTAAATTGTTTATTTACACGCAATTAATCACTTAAAATTAAGTTAAAATTTAGTTACATACTTATCAACTTAATACGTGTAAACCAGCCTTAACTCTCCAGGACTGTGCTACCGAAACACCGTAAGGTTATGGCCGCGGATTTGTTCCTTGATGGAGTAATCTAATTATGGTAGCATTTAGGCAGAACATTGATATAATTATGCTTTTGCTACCGGAACTCTTGCTGTGGAACACCTCTGGAGAAACTTATCTGTTCTCGATAAAATGTATGTACTGTGATGCTGCAGCCATTGAACTATTATTACAATCGTAAGTATTTACAACTCACTGGCTGCAGCGAGAATATCCACCACACTAGTTTTACATTACATTACATTAAAATTTTTAATTTATTTTTTTTTAAAGAGTGTTAGTACACTCTTTAAAAAAAAAAAATTAAAAATTTTAATGTAATGTAATGTAAAACTAGTGTGGTGGATATTCTCGCTGCAGCCAGTGAGTTGTAAATACTAATAACAAACTATAAACATCGCTCTCTAATGTTGAGACTTTTTGTTTTAGATTAAGTATATTTAATTTGTAATGACGTGACAGAAGTACTACTTTCAACAACAATTCATACCCACTACAGTTTTAGAAAAGGAAGAAGTGAATCCTTAAACAGAATAATATGTGGGTACATTCAACTGTAATACACATTCTAGATGCAATAAGTATAATTAGCAAAATAGAAGTGAATCGTTTTTCGTTTATACGAAATGTCTAACAAACTAGTACTTATTAAATAATCACAGTATATAAAACAACACAATAAAAAAGTTTTAATAATGTTCAAAGTTTACTTACATAATTGCCATCAGCCACAACACAAAAATGCCGCTCCGAAGCCGCTTCAGACGTATACATTTTTTCAAGTTTCGCACATTGTTCGTATAACTGTATATCCTCACAAATTTCATACAGTTATGTAGTATCGAAAAACTCACTGACGTCTTCCATTTCACTGGCTTTTATGTGACCACTTCAAGCATCGACAGATGACTGAGGCTTGAGTCATTTTGAACCGCCTTTTATTACTTGCAGGTACAAATGAAACAGGGCTCGAACGGCGACTGACAAATAACAATAGAATCTTTATAGTAATAATAATATAGTACTGTAAGGGTTCATGCCAGCTGAGGGTTTAACGCTGATTTTATGAAACAATATTTATGTTTGTTATCTTAGAAAGTTTCTGGAACTTCTTTTGTTTAGTAAAATGTTATTGTAGGCAATAATTACGTTTAGCTTCGTTGTTACCTTTTTAGGGGCAAAGACTTATTGAATTCAGAAAACAATGTAGGTACCTAACACATTTTTTGTGTGTGTGAGCTTATTTTATTTTCGGCCTCTGTTCAGTTATTTTCTGGAGACCAGAATAGTTTTGGTATCAGCATGTTCGGCAAATGGGTCGGTTATTTTTTCCTAATCTTGGGACAGACTGAATTCAGACACGATTCAGATGACCATCGTCTCGTCGCAGTACCGTCTTTCGAGAATAATCTTATACTTACACAGTATCGTCACTTTCCATCAAGAGAGATAAGTGTAAAATAAGTATATCAATCTTATCTTATTTTAATAATAATAAGATAAGTAATTACATCTCTGTATTTAAAAAAAAAAGCGAACCCGGTACCGCAGCGAATCAGCAGCGGCGGCAAGTCGACGAGGCTAGGGCTAGGTGACGCCGCGCGTCAAGCGTTAGGCGTCCATTACACGATAGGTTTTGTTGTCAGTTTGCTGGCAATCACGGCTGTGACTGACGGATAACCTATCGTCTAATTGGGTGATTGACGGTGATTGAGCGAAATTTACATACTTTTGATGGCTGCATCAGCAACCAAGTCATGATTGAAGCGGCAATAGCCCAATGGATAGGGTGTCGGACTGGCGATCGAGAGGTTGTGAGTTCGGTCCCCACCCCACCCATTGCACTATTGACGTGAACCCACTCTGGAGTGGGTTCACGTCAATATGTGTCTATAATGTGTATGTAATCAATCATCAAATGTGTATGTAATGTGTATGGACACAAGCATATTTAGCTTAGTTGGAGGGGTTAACAAGAATACTAGTAATGTGCGACCCACATTGCCAGTAATCTTTAAAAAAAAAAAAAAAAATGATGGTTTTGTTTGACGGATAACTTACAGTGTAATGGACGCCTTATAAGTGCATTTCAGATTACGTGTATACTATTCTGCTATACACTAGCTGACCCGGCAAACGTTGTTTTGCTAAAACCCAAATATCTTACGGAACCCTAAAATTAAGCCTATGTTACTCGTGGATAATGTGGCTTTCGAATGGTGAAAGAATTTTTAAAAACGGTCCAGTAGTTTTTGAGCCTATTCATTACAACCAAACAAACAAAGTTTTCCTCTTTATAATATTAGTGTAGATGACAAACAATTTACAAGCAATTCGGCTCATATATATTATAGCTAAGTGTGAACGTGTGAACGAATAAATGTATGGTGAGCGATATTGTTGTGATATGAACTATAATGCTATAAGCTATTATATTATATTGTAGTCTAATATGCGCTTTACCTAGAAATAATAGCGTATATAAAACCTTTACAACCTCATGTCAATCACCTAAAAATGTTGATTAATGAACAGCCCGCAATAAAATTTGTGCAGGCGCCGCTGGGGCAAATCGTAAGCGCGTGAAACGGGCCGAAGTGGGGCTATGACGAGTTGACCGCGCTTGTGACACAAATGTCTGTGAACGCTCATAAACGATAATATCTCGTAGTATTTTACTAATACGGTGATTTCGATTATCTAAAAGTTATTATTTTATTACTAGAAAGTATCAGCATGGACATCCGTCATGCTTAACTTAACAGATGTTTTTGAAAATAAAATAACAGGCCAAGTGCAAGTTGGACTCACGCACGATGGGTTCCTTACCATTATTTATAAAAAAGGCAAAAAAAATCTCTGTTGTATAGGAAGCCCCCCTTTTATATTAATTTAATTATTATTTTTAAAGTTCAAGTTTTCAAGCGTGTACCCGTTGCCATGATAAATATCGAGCAAAACCGAGCAAAAAAATTACGTTTGTTGTATGGGAGCTCCCCTAAATATTTATTTTATTCTGTTATTTAGTATTTGTTGTTATAGCGGCAATATAAATAAATCATATGCGAAAATTTCAACTGTCTATCTATTAAGGTAAGGCCACACCGCGGCGTCCTGCGATCTGCGGGCGCGATCTTAGTACTTTTCAATTGTTTTCTGATCGCGTTTGGTGTAAACCAATCGGTACAAATACTACTGCGCTATCTGATCGCTGCCTAGATCGCGCACGCAGAACGCTGCGGTGTGTCCGTACCTTCACGGTTAATGAGATACAGCCTAGTGGCAGGCGAACAGATAGACATACGGACGGACAGCGGAGTGTCCCGTTTTTTTTAGCCTTTGGGTACGGAACCGTAAAAAACGGCGACAATAGGACCGTGGAAGAGGATGGTTATGGTCATTATTCCGCATGGCGTATAATATTATTAATTTGTTTTTATTATTTATTTATTAGTTTGTTATTGTTTTTACATTTACAAAAAATAATTGGATGGTAATTTTCATTTTTAATACCTATCTAATTTTAGTACATGATAGATCGAGCTCAGTGGCGTGCCATAGGAGAGGCCTATGTCCAGCAGTGGACGGAAATTGGCTGATAATGATGATGAGCGCATATAATTGCTACAAAACAGTATCATACATTATTGTCACTTACATTGAAATAATACTTAAATTCAAAATTTAAAACCAACCCCGACCATAACAATTTTATTAAATCTGTGCCCCGATCAACTATTCATACTTAATCTGTTAATTGAGACCATTCCGATAAGCCCAAACTCGGGAAATCTGCTATAAGTTGGTGAGGAGTTGAGTATTCTGTAGATTCCATGAGATCCCAGCATCAGGTAAAAGTATACCGAATTTTGAATTGACCAGACCTACAAAAGTTGATTTTATAGCGCCGTCATCTAAAAAAAAGTTAACAGTCTTAAAACAGCTCAACAGATTTTCATGAATAAAAACACTCGCGATGAAGACACCTATAAAAAAGAAACTTAATCAAAATCGGTTTATCTGTTTCGGCGCTACGATGCCACAGACAGACACACACATACACAGATACACACGTCAGCCTTATCACACCCCTTCTTTTTGCGTCGGGGGTTTAAAAGATGTGAACGTTAGTGCCAGAGTAGGTATTTTCAAAACTTTTTAAATAAAATGTAAACTGTTATAAATTTGTTTTCCTTAAACTCATCCCCTGCTGTTACATAGTGATCAATACTTCTCATATCAGTATTCAGTATTATTTATTGCACACAATATATCAAATACCTATTTTATACATTTTATAATTTTCAGAAATATTGTCATTAAAGTTGTTAAATCTAAGAAACACTAGGCATAGGGGAAGACAGTTAAAAGAATACATGTATGCATATTATATGCATGAATATTTGCATGGTGGTAGGACACTATCTAAGGTCCGCCTGGCCAACTACCAACCTCAAATTAGAAATTCAGTCACCAAACATCTAATGTGTTTTGGCAACCCGCTATCCTCGAGAGCCAGTTCCCATTCTAGGCCTAGCGTATTACCATCCTTGACCGCATCATCACTTACCACCAGTTGATGTGGTGGTCAAACGCTATTATGGGCCTATAATTATGATATATATAATTTAGATAAAACCACCGACTTCCACGCCCCGCGAGTCAGTTTCAGTAGCAAGTTTATTTTACGTTTATCGTCATATCTCTGGAGATACTTATCACAATTTTATTGAGGGCTGATAAGTATCTCCAGAGATATGGAGATAAACACCTCAAAATTGGAACTGAAAACTGAAAATTAATAGCGCAGCATTGAAGTCGGTTCTATTTAGTTTTTTTTTAAACGATCTTATTTTTACGTTTTATAGAAGTTTTTTTTTTGTTATTAACCGACTTCAAAAAAAGGAGGAGTTTTCTCAATTCGACCGTATATATATATTTTTTTTTTTTTTTTTTTTTTTTTTATGTTTGTTCGCGGATAACTTCGTCGTTTATGAACCGATTTCGATTATTCTTTTTTTGTTCGAAAGGAGATATCCCAAGTGTGGTACCATGGTAATTTTATCGAGGTATGATAAGTATCTCCAGAGATATTGAGATAAACATCTCAAAATTGGTACTGAAAATGAATATTTTTTTTATGTTTGTTCGCGGATAACTTCGTCGTTTATGAACCGATTTCGATTATTCTTTTTTTGTTCGAAAGGAGATATCCCAAGTGTGGTACCATGGTAATTTTATCGAGGTATGATAAGTATCTCCAGAGATATTGAGATAAACATCTCAAAATTGGTACTGAAAATGAATATTTTTTTTATGTTTGTTCGCGGATAACTTCGTCGTTTATGAACCGATTTCGATTATTCTTTTTTTGTTCGAAAGGAGATATCCCAAGTGTGGTACCATGGTAATTTTATCGAGGTATGATAAGTATCTCCAGAGATATTGAGATAAACATCTCAAAATTGGTACTGAAAATGAATAGCGCGGCATTGAAGTCGGTTGTTTTTTAGTTTTTAAACGATATTATAGATCAAACAAATGTTATTTAATCGGGCTTTCTTCCAGAAAAATTAAGGTAAATATATAGGATAGGATAAATATAACATGTTTTTATAATAAATACATATTTTATTTACGTGATAATATTCAAATATAATAGCATAAGCCTTAATTTAACCTTTAAAATAATTTAAAATAATTACGTATCTAAAATTAAAATAACCAATCTAATTACACATTTGATACAGATGAAATTTGCGACATAGGAAATGTTTGTATTTACAGTTTAGCTGTCACCTTTTCTTATATAAACCTAAAAATAATTACCTAAGTATCTAAAATTACATTGCACATAACAATAAAGAGACTAATTAAATATTATTTAATAAAGATGAATTTTGCTGACGAAATGTTTGTGTCTACAGTATAGTTACGACCTTTTCTAATTTAAACTTTAAAAAAACTTGTGTGTACTTATGTACACGCGTTAGAAGTTATACTTCTGTGGCGTATGGAAAAAAAATAACTAAAATGCAGTAGTGATTAACGATAAATATTAAAGTTATTCAAAAATATTTTATTTAAATAAAAAAGGTTTTATTAACGTAAAAATATGACGTTCTTACGAAACACGTGTTCCAAATATAAAAATACTAGAATATACAACTTGAACATAGTCATGCCACCTAGAACTAACTTCACGGTGTTAAATTTAGGTGTCGGTGTGCGCGCGCATCGTAAAAACTCACTCTCATCATTTTTCTCTATCGCGCCAAAAGAAGTATAACTTCAATAATACTCTTAGTACCTTACATTATATTGTACATAATCATAACCAATCTAATGATTATCTGAATAAATAAGTATTTGGTTATCGGTCTGCCTTTACTACCGCATCCAGCCTTTTTGATTTACTAAGTTTTGACACAGATCTGTCCCCCTCACATCTAATCAACATGTGCGACGAGTGCGTCTTTGGTCCTTTCATCGCTATTATCCCATTTTCGGACCATTATTGCCCATACAGTTTCGGGTGGGATTTAAGTCTGAGAACTAAGAGGGCCAGGGTAATGTCGTTAAATGTGGCTGTTGTTGGATCCACTGTTGCACTACGTCACAATTGTGAATCGGATTGTTCTGAACAAAAACAAATTCAGGACATTCGGTTTCCGGATACACAACTCTCACTGTAAGCAACATTGTATCCCGCATCACTTCTAAATAGTTAGCACCCGTCGCTCTATCAGGTAAATACACAAGCTCCCCTGGACCAGCCGCACTCATCCAAGCGAACATATTAACCACTATTCTTCCAGGGTCATTGTTGGGAAGCACATTCCGCGGCCGAGTATTGTTCACACGCTATAAATGCCGACCACCAATTTGACTTGATTTAAAATATTTTTCGTCGGAAAATATGACGAGTGAAAAATCCATGTCTCTTATTTCATATACGAAACGAATTCGGGCTTCTTTTTGTTGCGTGTGAGTCAGCTGGAATTGTTTATATGTAGTAACTAATTGCACCGCGCGTTCTCGCGTGATGATCCGCCGCCGCCGGGATTCACAACATTGGGGTCTTGTGTTGACGTGACCCTCTTCCTCGAAACGCTTAACCCAAAGGTGTGCCGTTTTTCTCTGAAATAAATAACACATGGTGTTACTTTCAGTAAAAAAAAAAACAAGCAAACAATGGTAGCACTATCACAATATTAAAATTTATTTTAAATAGTCATTAGTTATAATATGACGTTCGTAATTTTGTAACAAATATTTATACAAAATATGCGTAGATATTAAACCATATAAATTATTGAACTTATGAATTCGTAAAGTCTTTGATGTAAATATTTAATATGAAGAGCACCAACAATTTGAATCTCGCTTGTTAATATAGTAATACTAATAATAGCAACAAAAACTCACCGTCAATTTCTGTTATTCTGCAATTTGAGAAATCTCATACCCGCGCTTGCGTAAACAGACGATATTGCTACGCTCTATCACTGATAAATTCGCGTTAGACTGATTTGCAGACTTTTCTGAAAAAAATATAGTGGACTCAAAAGAAGAAAACACTGACACTGCAGGCTGTATAGGGCTGATCATGCACATCAGTGCACGAAAGACAGTAACCAATAGACAGTAATTCGTCTGCTTCGTCATACACCGATTGGTGTAGGGAGAGGGGTTCAGGGCTGTGCCCTTTTCCCCTGGCGTCTTCTTTGCCTGCGACTACAGGCGTGGCTCTGTCTTCGGGCTTCTCGGGCGGGGTGCCGCAGGCAACCACTATGCGCCGGGGCGATCAGGCCCTGCCAGGTTAATCCCCGTTCGGGGAAGCCCAGCGAGCCGATCAGCGCGCACGGCAGCGGTCACCTGCGGTCCCGCCCTGTCTTCTTCTTCTTCCTCTTCTTCTTCATCATTTTTTGGAATCATCTCCCTTTGTGTTGGCTTCGACTTTTTGCTTCTCCTTCCTGTGATTTCTGGGGGGCGTGCATGTAGCGGCGCGATGCCGCGAATATGCTCGAAAGAGGACGCGTCCGCCGCTCTGAACATCTTCTTCGTAAGACTTCCAATGAAGGCGTTTAGGTCATCCATCTTTAGGTCCCTTCGTATGACCGCGTTTCTGACGTACCTGGGAGCACTCACTATCTTCCTCATGGCAATGTTCTCCTGGGCTTGAACCCTCTTCTTGTTGGTATCTGAGACATAGACGTACCACGCCGGCGCTGCGTAGGTTAGTCTAGATCTGATGTAGGCTTTGTAGATCATTATTTTGACCCGCAGTGGTAGTCCAGAGGTCAGTAGAGGGTTCAGTCTTGCCCGAGCGCTTTTCGCCTTTCCGATCAGCTCGTCGACGTGTGGCTTGAAAGTGAGGTTTCTGTCTATAGTGACTCCCAGGTACTTTACACTGGTCTGCCACTTTATATCCTGATCGGCTATTCTCAGCTTGACTGCGTCCGGTATCCTGTCTCTGCCGGTCATGAGGGCTTGGGTTTTCCCGACGTTCATCCTCATGCGCCATTTGGCGAGCCAGTCTGGTAGGGCGTCGAGCGTCTTCATAAGGTAGCTCACTGCTTGCCGTGGATTCTTGGAGCTTGCGTAGTATGCTGCATCATCCGCGTATAGTGCGAGCTTCGCCCGCCCAACGACTGGGATGTCGTCGGTGTACCGGGCGTAAGCTACCGGGGAGATGCAGCTGCCCTGCGGGACTCCGGCTTTTATGGGCTTCAAGCTTGATACGGCTTCTTCGACCGCTACTTTAAAAGTTCGTCCTTGCAGGAAGGACGCCAGGAGTAGCACGATTTGACGGGGGGTTGAAGACGTCGACAGTTTGTACAGTAGTCCCTCGTGCCATACCCTGTCGAACGCCTTCTCCATGTCAAGAAAGACCGCCGCTACCACCTCTTTCTTATTATGACTGACAGCCATGTCATATACCAGTCTGGTGACTTGGAGGGTGGTGGAGTGCTGTGACCTGAACCCGAATTGCTCTGGTCTTGGTGTCAGGTGTGGTATCAATTTTTGTAGTAGTAATCTCTCCAGTAATTTGCTCATTGTGTTGAGTAGAGTTATGGGTCTGTAACTTTCAGGCTTCTTCGGGTCCTTTCCTGGTTTAGCTATCATGACCACCCTCCCGGTCTTCCACGTATCTGGGAAATGGGCGCTGCGTAAAATCCCGTTTAGGCATCTTGTAAGGACAGCGACGGTCTTTGGCGGCAGAAATTTCAGTGCTTCGTTACTGATTTCGTCGAATCCAGGCGCCTTCCTGTTTGGTAATTTTTGAATGGCTCGTTTGACTTGACTCGGGGTAAAGAAGAGGTCTTCTTCTTCATCGTCTTCATCTTTCTTTTCAGGAGCTCTGTCCAGGTACTCTCTTAGCTTCTTTTCAATTTCGGCTGTGTGCTCGGGCTGCGTATCCTGGTTTGGTTCGAATTGTTTTTCTAAGCTCGAGGCAAAGATCTCAGCTCTATCTTGTGCCTCGAACTTTAGGAGCCCGTCCGGCCCTAGTAGCGGTCTGATTGGTTCAGGCGTTCTCGTCATGTTTTTACAAAGGCGATGCACGGAGGGCACGTGATCGCCTATATTCATAATGCGGTCTTCCCATTCAAGCGCCGCTTGTTCGTTGAGGGCCGCCTTAACCTTCTCAATGAGCTGGTTCAATTCGGTTTTGATGCGTGGGCAGCGGGTTCGTTGCCACTCTTTTCTTCTCTCCCTCTTTTCGCCTATGAGTGTCCGTATCCAGGCCGGCGTCGGGTCTAACCTCTCGCCGGGTCTGGAGGTCTGCGATGCTGCTGTGAGAGAGGTTTGGATGGCGGTTGTTATGTTTCCCACTGCCCGTTCGACATCTTCGATTGAGTTAACCGGACAGCTATTCGTCCTTTGTAGGACCTCTTTTTGAAACACATCCCATTTTGTCTTCCTTCTCCTTGTCTGTACCTGGATTTTATGAGGTGCTTCTGTCATTGTAAGGAGAATGGGACGATGGTCGGAGGGGAGATCCGGCAGCACCGTTTGAGTGGGCGGGGTTCTTAATCCTTTATAGACTACCAAGTCTATGATTTCTGCAGAGTGGCTTGTGTAGTGTGTAGGTTCGTTCGGGCCTGCCACCTCGTAGTGGTGGTCCACCGAGTCTTGGTACAGAATTTTACCGTCTTGGTTTTGTTGGTTAGACTTCCAGTATGGATGCTTTGCGTTAAAGTCGCCGGCAATAATAGTTGGTGTTGCCTCGTCGATAAGCGTTCTGAGTTCTTTCGGGTCTAGTCGTGACGTTGGTGGCTTGTATATGGCGTAGTACTTTCTGTTTACGCCGGCGACATTAACCAATACTCCTAGTGCTTGGAATGACTGGAAGTCTAACGGCGGTATCAGTTGGTGGACGATACTGCGGTGAACCAACACTGCGAGGCCTCTGTATGCTCTGCCTTCCGGGCTAACTTCTTCTTTTCTATAGACTTGGTAGTTTGGGACTTTGAGTTTGTCTGTGCTTCTTAAGTGGGTCTCGCTGACCAGCATTATATCTATCTTTTGCTCGCGGAGGAAGGTGGTCAGCAGTTTAGCCTTCCCCGCGAGCGTGCTGGCATTCCAGTGTACAATTCTACTATTGTTGCTGTCCATTTTTATTTAGGATTTTCATCAGTCCCATTAGGGTTGCGGTTTCAGCATCCGTACCGGCTTGGACCGCCTCCAATATCTCCTTAAGGACGCCTATGGTCTGCCCGAGCGAGTCTTTCTTTTCGGCGGCGGGTTTCGGGGCTTCACTGTCTTTTTCCCGTTTTCTTTTGTCGGCTGGCTTCTTCTTTCCTCTTCTTCTGGCGCTGGGTGCGCCTGGTGCGTTCGCCGGGGCCATTAAAGAGGCGGTGGCTGTTTCCTCGACCGTTGCCTGGGTGATCGGGGCCTGCCCTCGTCTGCCGGACATTGTCAGCGCGAGAGTGCCGGCTTTCTTATTTCTGGCCTCTTTTCTATATACTGGACACGCACCATAGTTGGCTGTGTGCGTGCCGGTGCAGTTTGCACAGGTAGCGGGTTCCTCGCGGGGGCGGGGGCATTCTCTCGCCGCATGTTCTTCGCCACAGCGCACGCATGCCTGCTCTCTGTGGCAATTGTGCGAGCTGTGGCGAAACTGTTGGCACCTGTGGCACTGCGCGGGCCCTTTCTTGGCGCGCCACGCTTCTATTTTGATGCCAGGCATGAACAACAGCTCGTCTACTTCATAGATGGCCGGTATTAGCGCAGGCGTCTTCTTAAAAAGTCCGTAAAATACGCAACCTGGTCTGCCTTGTCGCCCGAATATCGGCTTAATATATTCGGGTTCGAATCCCTTGTCCTCGAATTCTTTTAGAATTTCTTCCGTGTTAGTTTCCGCCGGTAGCCCCCGGATAGCTACTTTCAAGCTTCTCTCAGCGGGGAGTGAGTATGAAAACCAACTGATCTTCTCCTCTTTTTCTAGTCGGGTAAGGTAGGCTTGGATCACCCTGTACTCGTTTTCGTCTTCGGGGCTGAATGTAATGCCCTGCCCGTAGGGTTTTCCGTTAGGTGGTCTCTTTAGTGTCTCGGCGATCGCTTTGAAATGTTTCGTCCAGTTTGATATACGTTCGACGATAAGCGGCGGGTATTTTGGCGTCTTCTTTGCCACTTCCGGGGCGGCCGCAGTCTGCGCGACAGGTGCGGCGGGCGCGGCAGATGCGTCGGGCGCAACAGGTGCAGCGGGCGCAACAGGTTGGCCACGCGACGTTTGCGCGGCGGCGGGCGCGCGGGGCGCAGCGGCGGCGGCGGGCGCAACGGGTGCGCGACCGGCTTTAGCAGCTACGGGTGCTTTGAACGCGGCGGCGGCGGCGTACGGTGCGCGACCAGCAGGCGCATCGGTGGCGCGGCCGGCTTTCGCGGGCGCGACGCGATCCCGACCCGCGGTGGGTTGCGCGGATACGTACGCGGCGGGCCCGCTACGCGCGGCGGCGGCGTAGGCGCCGACGGGGGCGGCGCGGGTCGCGGGGGCCGTCCGACCTACGTCACTCGGGCCGGCGAGAGGGGGCGGGGCCTGGGTGGCGTGATACGGCGCGCGATCTACGTCACGGTGACGTGCGCTCGAGACGGGTATCGCGGCGCGTACCGTCTCTTTCTCGCGCCCGGTTTTACGGAGTTTTTCTCCAAAACACGGGCGCTGAGGCAGCGGTGCCTTCTCCAACAGCGAGGTCCCGGACGGTCCGGGTTCCGGGCTGGGAGTCCTAAGCCTCGTACGCGTCGACGGAGGGCTAGGAGATGCCGAGCGAGCGCGGCGGCGTTTTCCCCCTTCGGCGGTGCGGGGCGGCGGCGGTGGGATGTCTCCCCGCATTTTGAGCTCGGGTGCAGGCGGCAGCGTAATCATGGCTTTCTGGGCAAATTGTAATGCCACTTGGTCTTCGTTTGACAATTCTTTGCCTTCCATCTCTGCCTCTTCCAGGCGCAAAAACAGCGCCATCCAGCGCAGCATCCCGTCCGAGAGGGCCCCGGCTTGGATAAGACGGGCGAGCGTGAGCATATCACGCTCGTAAAGCCCCCTCGGTGAGAGCGACAGCCAAAATGACGCCGGTATAGAGCCCTTTGGTAGGTGCGACACCGGTGACGTGAGGTCGATCGGTGCCGGCGGGGTTACTAAAAGGCCCTGAGAAGGGCCGGGCTCACTACCGGTGGTTACTCCGGTTACTTTTAATGGTTGCTCGGCTTCCCCACTAGTGGGAGCAGTGCTAGTTCCCGTTACCGTGGCAACGGAACTAGGTTGCGGTTGGCCCTGAAAAGGGCCTTTTGGTGGTCCCGGCGGTGGCGGGTCCATGGCTTCGTAGGTAACTTCTCTCCGCTTCCGCGTGACGCGAAAGGAGGTCGATAATTAGGTGGTATGGTTACTATACCACCTGCATACCGGCCCCCCTGGCTATCGTTGGCGCAGGCAGTCCCCTCCGAAGCTCACAGCTCCGGACACTACTACCGTCGACACTATTTCACTCAGGAAATGTTGCAGACACAGTATTGGAGCGACTCGTAGACACGTCCGTACGCGGCGAGCGATGCGGCAATCCAGACAGTACTGGGGGTATGCACATACACCTTTCTGGTGCAGGGATAGGGGGTCAGGGCGTTGCCCTCTTCCCCTGACTTCTT
Organism: Cabera pusaria; assembly: GCA_954871355.1. NCBI lineage: Eukaryota > Metazoa > Arthropoda > Insecta > Lepidoptera > Geometridae > Cabera > Cabera pusaria. The sequence goes on from OX940890.1 coordinate 2,554,205, forward strand.
CTCCACCCATAACAATGGGCGTGTCTTTTTCTTTGCCTTGAGCGGAATCCGGGAGGGATGTCCGCGGTGACCGTTAGTTGCCGGCGCGATCAAGCCGCGCCAGGTTGATCCCCGTTCGGGGAAGCCCAGCGGACCGATCAGCAGCCACGGCAGCGGCCTCCGGCGGGTCCCTCCTTTCATCGTCAGTAGCATTGGGAGTTGTGTCCTCTTTGTGTTGGGCTTCGTTGTCTACTTCTTCTGCTTCTGAGTAGAATTCTCTGATGTATGGCTTCATTTGGCTCTGGGTTCTTCCGGGCCTGTCCGGTGGTCTCGAGTGAAGTGGCGCGATCCCGCGGATATGTTCGTGAGCCGATCTGTCCGCTCTGAAGAACATTTTCTTGCCAAGGCTGCGCGTGAAGCTTTGTAGGTCTTCGTGCTTGAGATCTCTCCTTATCACATCGTTCCTCACATACCGCGGCGCTCCCACGATCCTTCTGAGGGTAATGTTCTCCTGTGCTTGAAGTTTCTTCTTGTTTGTCCCGCTCAAGAAGGGGAACCAGGCGGGAGCGGCGTACGTGAGGCGTGTCCTCACGTAAGTTTTATAAATGAGCAGCTTTGTCTTCAGCGGCAGCCTTGACGACCAGATGGCAGTTAGGCGGGCTCGCGCGCACTTTGTTTTTGAAATCACATGGTTAATGTGCTGCTTGAAGGTGAGGTTTCTATCAATCTCTACCCCCTGGTAGCGGACGCTTGTTTGCCATTGAATTTCCGTTCCCATCAACTTCGTCTTCTCCGGGTGTCTCTTCCTGCCCATGCATATGGCCTGAGTCTTGGCGACATTCACCGACATTCTCCATCGTTGTAGCCAAGCTGGTATCGCATCAAGAGTCTTCTGAAGCTGCTTAACTGCGTGTGATGGGTTCTTTGACGCTGTATAGAAAGCCGCATCGTCCGCGTAGAGCGCGAGCTGCGCCTGCCCGACGACGGGGATGTCGTCGGTGTACCAGGCGTAGCATGCGGGGGAGATGCAGCTTCCTTGTGGGACACCGGCGCGAATTTTCTTCTGTTCTGACAGCTGGTTTTCTACGGAGACGGTGATGCGCCTCTCCTGCAGGAAGCTTCTTAGGATTTCCACTACCTTCCGTGGCATCTCCGTCCTGGCTATCTTATAGAGAAGGCCTTCGTGCCAGACTCTATCGAAGGCCTTCTCCATATCGAGCATGATGGCGATCACGGTCTCTTTTCGATTGTAGTGTCGGGCCATTTCGTTTAGCATCTTTGCTATCTGTAAGGTGGTGGAGTGTTCGGCCCGGAAACCGAACTGTTCCGTTCTTGGCTGTATGTACGGCATCATAAACGGTAGCAGTATCCTCTCAAAGAGCTTTGAAAGAGTGCTGAGCAGTGTGATTGGTCTATACGATTCTGGTTTCCGGGCGTCCTTCCCTGGTTTCGGCAGCATCACCACTTTACCAGTCTTCCATTCCGTGGGGAAATGGCCCGACCTCAAAATGCCGTTATAGAGGCGTGTGAGGGCGACGACTGTTTTCGGTGGAAACCTTCTGATAGCCTCGTTTGAGATTTTATCTAGCCCTGGGGCTTTCCTTCTCGGAAGCTTGAGTATCTGTCTTTTCACTCGTCCAGGGGTGACAAAGAGGTCCTCATTTTCTTTTTCCGCTTCTTCTTCGTTCAGTGGTCTGGCGGTTGTGGTTGGGTTTTGGAAGTATTTTTCCAGGTAGTCCTCCACTTCCTTGACGTGATTGAGATCGCTTGTCGGGTTGGGGGAAAATTGCTTTTCTAGAGCTTCAGCGAATATGTTCGCTCTGTCTTCTGCAACAAACTTCAAGCGACCGTCATTTCCGATCAGTGGTTGGATTGGTTGCTTTTCTCCTGAGAGTTGTTTGCACAGCTTATGTACTGAGGGTATTTCATCCGATATAGCGTCTATATGTTTTTCCCAAGCTTCAGCCGCGTGGTCGTCCAGAGCTGCCTTGACCCTTTCTATCAGGGCGTTTACTTCACTCTTCACCGACGGGCATCTTGTTGTCTGCCACAGCTGCCGTTTTTCCCTTTTCTCCTGTATAAGTCGCCTGATCCAGGTGGGCAGGGGGTTGAGTCTCTGTCCAGCCTTAGGAGTGTAGGTAGCTGTTTCCAGGGAGTCCTGGACAGCTGTGGTCAGGTCTCGGGTGGCCTCTTCTACGTCATTCCAGACAGTAATTGACTGAGAATAAACTTTATAAACCTTTTTTGCCTTTTGTTTTTACCCCAAAAACGATATCTCTCTTACGATTGGTCAGAAAAAGAATGGGCGTGGTTAGGTAAAGAGACACTTGCACCCTAAAATGTTTCCAACCGCACCTGTGGTCGATCATTTACGTCAGGACCTCAGGACATTGTCTAGCTAGTGTCTACCTGGCCAGCCAAGTTTGAAAATGTTTCGCCAAACATCTGATGTGTTCTAGCAGCTGTTTTTGAGAGCCAGTTTCCATTCTAAGCCAAGCGTGCCACCATTCCTAGACCGCATAGTATATTAGTTATAAGAACACAATAATCAATTTAGTCATGTATGACGGAACAACACTTGAAAAGAACTATTTTGTTGATTATTTTGTTGTGTTCGTAATTGTCAGGACAAGGTTTATATGCAATATTTTTTATAATCATGTACTTTTTGACACGTCGGGTGAACCTACACGGCACTGCTTAGATACGTAAAAAAACCACGGATCACCACCAAGACTGTGTGAAAATGAATGTGCTTGCCTTGCCATCCAGGTAGTCTATTATATATATTTATTCTGTGACCCACCCAGGCTACATTATTTAGGTACTAAGAATTTATATTATCTACAAGAAACTTTTGCTTTTCTTACCCAACCCACATAATATGTAGCAAACTATATTTGGGTAAGAATACTTAAAGTTCCTGTAGGTAATATACATTCTTAGTAAATAATGTAGCCTGGGTCACAGTATATATATAATAGTACAACCTGGATGGCAAGCACATCGCTAATGCAGCTACGGCTCATTATCTTTAATAAACGCTATTTGTTTACAAATATTTTAGTGAGTGCAGACGAGCGATGAAAAGTTGCCGGTTGCTTTTTACATTTTAATTGATTGCAATTTACAATTTGCAAATTAGTGCAAATTACAATTCGAAATGTACTATCACTGTGTACTTCAAGTATGAAGAGCAGAGCTGTTGCACCGTGGTACATTAAATGTGAAATCTCCATCGGAACCTAAAAGTGGAACACGTCGCTAAAACGATTAAACAGTACAAAATACTGAAGCTCACGACTCACGATCGCAGACTTCACCATCATGTGAACGTCGAGGCTTTTGACATCAGGGACATAGTGAGAAGACTAAAATAGGTAATACTGAATGAACGCTAATTAAAGGAACACTAAACCCATTGTTTTCCTCATAATAGAGACATTAAGAAAAGTCTTAATGGACACGTTCTTAGCAATATGCTAATAGAAAATTAAGTACACATCAAATTACTTATTAGGCTAGATTGCAGTAGCAGTGGGGCATCTGTGCTAATATTATGTTTCTTTGAAGTGTTATTACACATACACACACTTAATATTTTTGTAAATTGTTAAACACAATCCAAAATTTCATCGTACCAACGGGACTTGAACCCGCAACCTCCGGAATAACATGTTCCGGTGCTTTGCCAATTAAGCAAATTAATTGACAAAGCACCGGAACATGTTATTCCGGAGGTTGCGGGTTTAAGTCCCATCTGTGCTAAGTTGATAAATCACTATAACAAAAAAACTGAGGGAAGAATTTGTTAAAATAAGTTTGTTTGTAGTATTGCAAATTACGCGATTTAATTATTTAAAAAGTATAGAATTCTATAAATCGTGATTTGCTGAGGACTGAAAGTCGCGCCATGTCATTGCAAAAACTCTTTTTGAAAGCGGTAGAGATAATATAGTTGTACAATAAACAAGCGATGCACTTCTCGATCGTTCGGGTTGTTTAATGAAGAACACATTTTTTTTATAAATCCTTAGTTAAATCTTTAAGTACACTTATAAATACTTACACATCTACGGCTTTTCTACCTGCCTCCGTGGGTTAAGCGTAATAAAATTAAACTTTAGTTCTGATAATACTTTCTGTTGTTTTGAGTTTCTCAGAACTCATATCACAGGACCTTCAATCAGTATTTATTTTTACTAGAATATAGATAAAACTTTAATTTATTGAGTAATTCCTGTAATTGAGTGAAAAAACTTTATTAGGAAAACCTTATCACTTAGGTAAAGACTAGACCATTTTTTTTTGATAAATGTTAGCTTCAACAATTTTCACATTTTGACGTTCATACTATGTGGTTCATTTTTTGTATACGATTTATTGTTATTATAAATAGAATAAAGAAGTACGTCCATAATTTTCTTTTCATAGATCAACCTAAAGATTTTGCGACAGAATAATTTCAGATCGTTTAAAAGACTAAAAGAACCGACTTCTTAAGTCACGCTAGTCATTTTTAGTACTAAATTTAAAGGTTTTTATCTCAATATCTCTGGAGATAGTCATCAAATCTTGATGAAATTCAAATAGGACTTCTTGTGAAATAGACCCCTTCAATCAAAAAATATTTATTCTAATCGGTCCAGGCGTCTTCGAGTAAACGAGAAAAATGCATAAAATAAATGATTTCGACAAATTGAGCAACTTACCCTTTTTAAGTCAGTTAAAACCTAAATGATCTCTTATTTAATAGGAACAAAACCACCGCGAAAAAAATGAATCGCTCGATTGTGAAATGTTAAAAAAATATACAAATATATGTCTTCCGAATGTTGCCATATGGTTGCTCGTTTGCATTCGCATCAGAGTCGAGTTTCTACTAAAACATAGCACCATATTAAAAGCAGCACCAGTACGGGGATAATGGTCTTCTCTAACCACGATACCGTAAATTCACGTTAAAAGCTCACGGCAACTTTTATGCCACATAGGTCTGTCTATGTTGTTATTATTTTTGAGTTCTTATTTCCGTGTTTGTGTTATAGGAGAAAGAAGAAGGATTTTATAAATCAATTTATTTACTGATATCTTTTTACTAAGTGCCTACGTTATAGTACCTTATTGACCAACTACAAAAAAGGAGGAGGTTCTCAATTCATCGGAATGTTTTTTTTATGTACGTTCACCGATTACTCAAAGACGCCTAAACCAATTTCGGAAATTCTTTATTTCTTTGAAAGAGTATCTTCCCGAGTGGTCCCATTTAAATATCATCATGATATGTTTAGTAACTACAGAGATATGGAGATAAAGACCTAAAACTTGGTACTGAAAATGCGTAGCGTGACGTGTGAAGTCGGTTCTTTTGATTTTTTAAACGATCTTAAATTATGTATATTTAACAGTCTTGCGCACGCGGAAGCGGGTACGATGGTGATGACACGTCTTCCCAGAAAAGTCATGCTAGGCGCAGTAGGTAACGATATTAAAAACTAAAACCACCGACTTCAATGCCCCGCGAGTCAATTTCAGTAGCAATTTTGAGACGTTTATAATCATATCTCTGGAGATAATTATTAGATCTCGATAAAATTACAACCACCTAGAAAACGTACCCTACCGATTCAAACCGAAAAATTCCGACCTAGATTCAAAAAAAGGATTGTTCAAATCGGTTCACAATTGACGGAGTAATCGCGTAACATAGGTACTACAAAAAAAACATACAGATGAATTGAGAACCTCCTTCTTTGTGGAAGTCGGTTGAAAAGAGCTATAAGGACGGCGAATAACCGTTGCTACGCATTGATTTAAATATACTTGCTACGCTTTAAAGACTGTCAAGCGCGACTTGGAGACATAATATATGCGGATTTGTTGGATCGTCGTCGATTATGACGAAAAAACGTCTCAAGCTTGTTACTAAAATGCGCGGGGCCACAAACCTGTTACATATTTAAACTTGATCGCGTACACCGGCCCTCATGAGACCGACCTTGAACGGAGTTATCCCTTTTTTTGTATGGACAACTTATATATATACCAAACATATAGTATAGAACATATATAGGACTATCAGGTTGTTAGACAAGGACACACTCCCACCCTGGTGTTTATCAATTCGGCCGTTTTGTCCTACAAAGCAATCACAACCTTATAGTTAAAGCATACGGATTAAATTGAATTGGTCAAAACATCTGCAGTGCACCATCCTTTTTAACCGAGTTCACAAAAAAGGAGGAGGTTCTCAATTCGTCTGTATTTTTTTTTTTTTTTTTTTTTTTTATATTACGTCTATGGGCGGGGCAAATGATAGTCGTTTTTTTTTTGTTATGACCCCATACGATTAGTGTATTTAGCTAGTGTCAAGTATAAAAATTATTGTAAAGTTTTTTTATTTAAAATATTTTTTTATTTAAGTTTTTGTAAATTCAATTTATAAAGATGGGTCAAAGTCACATATTAAGTCTAGTTGAAGTAATAGTCTCTTAATAGTCTAGTAAAGTCATATCCTCACTAAAGATGTGGGTGGATTATTGAAGATTTTCAGTGGAATTTTAGTAAGAACGCAAATAGTATGTTTTTGAACAATGTGCTGTTTCCGTACACTCACCCACATTCACTGGCACTTAATGGTTAATAATCCACACTTATTACATACACATTAACTTGCAGAAGAACACAAGCTTAAGAAAAAAAATCAATGCGAGCACACTCACTTTTTCGAAAACGAAACGAAGCGTAGGACGCCCTCTAGCTAGATGGAGCGATGATATACCCAAGCTGGCTGGCAGCGGTTGGAAACAAGGAGCCGTAGATCGAGCTCAGTGGCGTGCCATAGGAGAGGCCTATTTCCAGCAGTGGACGAATGCTGGCTGTCAATGATGATACATTATGCTTCCAACTGCAGTTCAGAGCGAGTGCCCGGAACCTGACTGTTCCTAACAAATTCAAATAAAACAACATACGGAACACAGAAGATAATTAACGATCCATCCATCATCTCGCGCTCGATTTACTCACTTAATCAGATGACTCGGCTTCCTTGAGGTCTGATATCATTGAAAATGTTACGCGTCATGTGAACTGGTTCGTGAAAAATGATGTTCCGAGACGAGAATACTAGTTCACAGGATTTATCCTGTATTAGCTATAGATCGCAGTATGATCAGCTATTTTCAGGATTTTTAACCGACTTCCAAAAAGAAGGAGGTTCTCAATTAGTTTTTTTAATTTATTAACCGACTTCCAAAGAGAAAGAAGGAGGTCCTCAATTCAGCTGTATATTCTTTTAAAACTTAAAAAAAAAAAAATTTTGTGTGTATGTTACGCGATTACTCCGTCAATTGTGAACTAATTCGAATAACTTTTTTTGTAATTGGTAAGGTACGTTTTCGAGGTGGTCCCATTGTAATTTGATCGAGATCTGATGAGTATCTCCAGAGATATGACGATAAACGTCTCAAACTTGCTACTGAAATTGACTCGCGGGGCATGGAAGTCGGTTGTTTTAATTTTATAACGATATTTATTATTTTCATTATGTTCACCGATTACTCTAAGACGCCTGAACCGATTCGGAAAATTTTTGTTTTTGTTTAAAAATATATTCTTTCCAGGTGATCCCATTTAAATTTTGTCAAGATATGTTCAGTATCTCCAGAGACATGGAGATAAACATCTTGAACTTAATCAACTACTATTAACGTACTGAAAATGAGTAGCGCGACGTTTGAAGTCGGTTGTTTTAGTTTTTTAAACGATCTTAAATTATTTAATTGCAAATAGACAAGCTAGTTTGAACACTTTCTCATCTTGTTATATAGAATCCAAAATTTCACCGTACCGACAGGATTCGAACCCGCGTCTCCTAGGTAACGTGGCTGACTATAAAGTAAATTGGTACAGACCAAATAAGTTACAGTACAATTCTACCGATACGACAAAACTTAATGAATGTGTAGGTTTGAATCCCATCAGTACGGTGAAACAACAAAAATATTATTAGTGTAAATAACACTTAAACATAATAGTATCTCACCTGAAATCATCAAAATAATAAATATCGTTATAAAATTAAAACAACCGACTTCCATGCCCCGCGAGTCAATTTCAGTAGCAAGTTTGAGACGTTTATCGTCATATCTCTGGAGATACTCATCAGATCTCGATCAAATTACAATGGGACCACCTCGAAAACGTACCCTACCAATTACAAAAAAAGTTATTCGAATAAGTTCACAATTGACGGAGTAATCGCGTAACATACACACAAAAAATTTTTTTTTATAAGTTTTAAAAGAATATACAGCTGAATTGAGGACCTCCTTCTTTCTCTTTGGAAGTCGGTTAATAAATTTAAAAAAACTAATTGAGAACCTCCTCCTTTTTGGAAGTCGGTTAAAAATCCTGAAAATAGCTGATCATACCGCGAACTATAGCTAATACAGGATAAATCCTGTGAACTAGTATTCTCGTCTCGGAACATCATTTTTCACGAACCAGTTCACATGACGCGTAACATTTTCAATGATATCAGACCTGAAGGAAGCCGAGTCATCTGATTAAGTGAGTAAATCGAGCGCGAGATGATGGATGGATCGTTAATTATCTTCTGTGTTCCGTATGTTGTTTTATTTGAATTTGTTAGGAACAGTCAGGTTCCGGGCACTCGCTCTGAACTGCAATTGGAAGCATAATTTATCATCATTGACAGCCAGCATTCGTCCACTGCTGGAAATAGGCCTCTCCTATGGCACGCCACTGAGCTCGATCTACGGCTCCTTGTTTCCAACCGCTGCCAGCCAGCTTGGGTATATCATCGCTCCATCTAGCTAGAGGGCGTCCTACGCTTCGTTTCGTTTTCGAAAAAGTGAGTGTGCTTGCATTGAATTTTTTTCTTAAGCTTGTGTTCTTCTGCAAGTTAATGTGTATGTAATAAGTGTGGATTATTAACCATTAAGTGCCAGTGAATGTGGGTGAGTGTACGGAAACAGCACATTGTTCAAAAACATACTATTTGCGTTCTTACTAAAATTCCACTGAAAATCTTCAATAATCCACCCACATCTTTAGTGAGGATATGACTTTAATAGACTATTAAGAGACTATTACTTCAACTAGACTTAATATGTGACTTTGACCCATTTTTATGAATTGAATTTACAAAAACTGATCGTAAAGGTGGCCATATACACTACGAGAAATCGTTACGATCAGACTGTCGAACTGTACAGTCTGATCGTAACGATTTCTCGTAGTGTATATGGCCACTATAATGTGCAAGTTTATGTCACACTGACAGCTATAAAATAATATACGATATTCGTGACTTAAGTTGTCTATTAATGCATGCTAACTTCACACTATGAAATAATGGACTACTTAAGTCACACGTATCGTAATATACTATCATTTTATAAATTTGTTGATCACGTGGATAACAATGTAAAGGTACGGCTAAACCTATTGAGCTAAAATTTGCACAAGGATAGCCAGTATTAGGCTATAGGATACTTTTAAACGCGGGCAAAGACGCGGGGCACAGCTAGACATTTAATATCATATAAGCTAGCGATTGACCATTATCTCGCCTAGTGGTAGGTGATGGCTGGACTCATTTCTTGTGGAAATCGCCTAAGATAAGAGTAAAATATCACCAGGACGTAAATTCACTCCTAGTACATTTTTGATCAAACAAATAATTATTTTCCGATTCGACAAAAACCTCTAAAATTGTGAAAAAAATCCAATAAGTGCGCTTCTGTGAGGCTAAGAAGAATTGAAGAGTGCAATGTTTCACTGGATAAAGTACCAGGCAACCATTAATTTCAAGGCGGTGACAGAAGCGTTTCGTCACAGACTTTGCGCACCCGTTGTAACTTTTATATTGCAATACTTTCCTAGCATTTCTGAACTCCTGGTAACGGTGTGCCAAAGTTTAACTAAAATGGACTCGTTAAATGAGAGGGTCGCATATATTCCACTCATTGAAGGATGTAAGAGTGACAAGTTTATAAATACAATTTTCCCGTTGTAGTCGGTTCCTGCCTACAGGTGCCACAATCGCGCTGTAATAGCAACTTCTTCTTCGTTACTAAATGCCTAGTCAAAATCTAGACAAAAATGTTAAAATTTATTTACGATATGATTACCACGGCAAGCTAAATAAAAGCTGTAATTATCTATTTTTATCCACAAGAGATCTTGGTTCCAAGTAAATTCTTGCACATAATTTCAAAAAGCTCAGGTAGAATAATTAAAATATATATAACAATCTTATCATGTTCAGAGAAAAATCGACCATAATTTACGGAAGAACAATGTAAACCAATTAGTATTATAAAACTAAGGTATGAACGATATTAGATAAGAAAAGCGACTTAAATGTTTGTCTGTGTTTCCGGAAAGGTACCATCTGGGGGTCTTCCAGTCGCGAGTGAATAGGTATCTTCTAGTGCTACATCATTGGCCACATCGTCACGTGAGATAATAATCAAACGCTTAACAGTTAATAAATTATTTAAGATCGTCGTCAACACGAAAAAACCGACTTCACATGCGGCGATAGTCAAAATAGCCAGTACTAAGTAGTATCATGTCGTCAAGGTATGTAATGTGTTTGAGATGTTTATCTCTATATTTCCGGAGATAATTTTCATACCTCGATAAAATTTAAATGGGACCAATCAAATGGCGTAATCTCTCAACCGTAAAAAAATATATTTTGAAATCAGTCAAGATATAATTCAAAATGTAGTTCTGAGGTAACAAAAATAAAAAAATATACAAGCAAATTGAGAATTCTCCTTTGTTTTGTAAAGTCGGTTAAAAATTAGTCAATTATATCCGCTAAAAAGTCTATGTCCAGCTGTGAGTTTACGCTCGCTCTCTTGAGCAATGTCATCTTACCTTTGTAGGAAATACGGCTGAATGCTCAAGGGGACCGCATGTTTAGTATTAGTATGCCGGGACACGAGCAAAGCCGTGGGAGATAAGTGCTATCGATTTATGAAAAGTAATTGGAATTTTATAATGCAAACATTGAAAATGATTTCATATTAGAGCGCTGTTTAACTTCAATTTAGACTCAACTAACTTCGCTTAAATGGCAGCTTTATAAAACCAATATTTATTTAATGTTTTAACCGACTTAACAAAATGGACGAATTTTGATTTTAAAATTTTCGTGAATTTGTAACATTATTATTGTTATGTACCGGCTATAATTCATGTACCTTTAGTCGAATTATCTCAACCTAGGTTTCGAGCGAGTCAGTCGCTCTTTCTCGGCAGTGAGGTCACGCGGTGAGATCGCGAACCTAGGTCGAGAAAATTCGACTAAAGGTACGTGAATTATAGCCGGTATATAACAATAATAAAAAAGGAGGAAGTTCTCAATTCGACTGTATTTTTTTTTAAATTTATGTTAGTTACCGCAGAACTGACGTCAAATTTTAACCGATTAAAAAAATATTTTATCGTTCGAGAGATTATCCCTACCGTTTTATCGAGATATGATAATTTTCTCCGGAGATATGGAGATAAACAACATAAGCAAATTTGTATACTTTGATGTTAGCCCGTACTTTGACTATCGCGGCAGGTGAATTCGGTTTTTTCGTCTTGTGCGATCATAAATAAAATTATTGTACATTGTTTACAAGTAGGGTCTGACCTCCTAAATTATAGATAGATAGATAGATAGATAAACTCTTTATTGACCACTTATAAAAAACAGAAACACATTAAAACTTAACAATTTAAATCTAATAGCGTCAATGGGCGGTCTTATCGCTTTAAGCGATCTCTTCCAGACAACCATGCAAGGAAAAGATTACAATCACGAAGGCGGTGGTTTATAAAACGTGTGAATAAAATAACAAACCTATCACTACCAAGTATAATAATAATAAATTATAACAAATTGTAATGAAATTATTTATGACAAGTAGTAATGATAAGTCAGAAATCACTATTAAACAAGCCACAGAATAATGAATAGTACAAAACAAGCAAAGATCACGCGACGTCTATAAATCCTAAAATCCCATTCAACCCTCTCGTAGACATTTTAGTAACATCAAGCCTGACTTCCAGAATTCCTCACAGTCCGTATTTCACAAGGCTCCATTCTAAGGTTCCATTCGTCAAACAAACAAACATGCAGACGGTAGGGGGTCAATATTGACTCTTATTCACACTGTTTGTGTCTGCTAGCTGTCGTGTGCCGACATTGTAGATAATGCTGATAGCGAGGACGTTTCCGGTACGTAATCGATGCTGAATGATCTGAACTTTAGTAGTACTCGACATTGATAGATATATAATATTTTTTTATTGTTTAAAAATGAAAATTTTACTAGTAATGTTGCTTGTAGTTGCTTTGATTTTGGGTTAGGTTGCTGTGTTGTGTATATTTTTAGGGTTCCGTACTTCAAAAGGAAAAAAGGAACCCTTATCCTATAAGGCTTATAGGATTACTGTCTGTCTGACTGTCCGTCTATTACAAAGCTTTTTCGTAGAGATATAAAGTTGAAAATCATATGAAAGACTTGGTCTCTTTTGGTTGTAAAAAATCAATCTTGTAAGTAAACGCCTATGTCGTATATTATCGAATATTTTACGATTTCACAAGGGATTCAAAATCTATAGGGTACTTCCCGTTGATATAGAATCATAAAATTTGGCAAGAAGCTAGAGGTCTTAAAGCACATATAGGATTTAATCTAAAATCCGTAAATATGTAGTTTAATAACAAAAACAAGATGAATATACGATAACATACATATTATTTGTGGTTGGTACAATACATTGTCTATAGATTGACCAGTGTGTACGGAAGCCTCGGTGCGCGAGTTCAACTCGCACTTGACCGTTTTTTTATACCTTGTAGGATAGCGTTTGACTACTATCTCACTTGGTCGCAAACGATGGTGTGATCGAAGATGGTGAACACGCTTGGCCTAGAATATTCTGACTCTCAAGGACTGAGTGCTGCCGGAACGCCTTTTTTCCTTGATGGTGGTAAGCTACTTTTTGGCAGTAAGTCAGTCGGAACACCAACCAAATTCTGAAATGTTGACGTGGTTCGAAGCGTATTATTTGAATAGAAATAAAATGTTGATATCAAACAACATAAATAATATTATTAGAACTACTCACGGGATATTTACCATGTTTTTTATCAATAATGAGTTTCCGATATTTCGGCTCTGTTGCAAGCGCCATGATCACGGATGAAACTCATAATTAATAAATAAAACTGGCCAAGTGCGAGTCAGACTTTTGTCCCGCACACGGAGGGTTCCGAACCGAACACCAACTAAGTAAACGTTAAAACAAAGGTAGAGTAGTATTATATAGTAGTGATAGTAATAGTAGTTATTAATATTATTAAATATCTGGTTGACCGAGCTTTGCTCGGTATTTTTTGCTACTTAAACAGACAAATATGACTCCTCCCGACATCTATTGACGAATAATAGTACTATTTTTGTTTTAATATATTGTCAGTGACCATGAAAACTTGAAACAAATAATATTTAGATTATTTACTTACTTATTAATTTTGTCATATTAATATTTAGACACGAAGCTGGGCTTTGCGGTTAAAGAAGTCGTCTGCTTATAGCAAAAACTGTGGCACGCAAAACTCTGGTTGGCCAAAACTTTGCACGTCGCTGCGCTGCACCCGTTACCTTGACCAATAAAAATTTTGAGTTCACATGTCCTTCAGACATCGCAATATGTTTTTTACCAATCTGGGTAGCACTTGACCACTATCTCACCTGATGTTATGTGATCGATGATGGAGCGATAAATTGGAGCGACAAAAAGCGGCAATATCCCAATTTCAAAGGCGTCGGCCTGGCGATGGAGAGGTCGTGAGTTCAATCCCCACCCATTGCACTATTGACGTGATCCCACTCCAGATACAAGCATATTTAGCTTAGTTGGAGGGGTTAACGAGACTACAGACTAATAATGTGCTACCCAAATAGTCTTGTATGCTTTATAAAAATGAACAGTACGACATTTATTTAAGTGTTTGTAATATATAATTTATCCTTATAGGACACCACGGGTCACTATTTGTGGGGGACTATTTGGAGGTCACTACTTTGTAGCTGCCTTTTATATATGTAACTATCTATCGGAGCCGGTGAGTAATTAAAAGAATAATTATAAGTCCATCGATATATTGTCTTTACCACAGAAATATTATTAGTGCTACGTATCGTTACAAAGGCAGGAAGACGACTGGAGAGCCAGCGGCGTGCCGGGGCCTGCTACTATACATTTTGCAATCTAGCACATTCCGCACCGCCACTGTCCCCACAATCATCCCCTTCTTAATATTACAAGCCAAAGTATATTACTCAATTACTCAAAATTGGCTAAACAGATTTTATGAAATTTGACACAAATAATTTACTGGCTACTGCTAGTAGATAAATAATGAAAGCCCAAAAATGTATAATACTAAAATGCCTATAACAACAAATCGTGCAAATAAAAATGTTTTCGATACAGTATTCCATCATCGTAACACAAGACCAGATTTTTTAAATTGGAGTCAGAATGGAGTTTCTTAATTCATAAAAAGCGGAGATCAATACAAGGATTGATCTGCGTTTTACGATGATTGAACAGAAGGCTATATTGACTGAAACGTGTACTTTATACAACAGTAAGAGTAAAAGTCTACTGTCATCTTTACTCGGGATCAGAATATCACAAAGATATTATCATCATAGGATTCATCAGGTGACAATTGGCGATAGGCTTCGACCGTGGCTCGAAGCATATATATATATAAAAGCCAGTCAGCTTTTAGTTTAATCTGAAGCCAGTCGTTATGGTAAGTTTTGGGATCTTTATAAGCCAGTTCACAGGGTAGTTGGGCTATAATGTAAAATTGGGAAAAATAAATTAAATTAACCACGAAATAAACACAATTACTTCAGATGAGATATTGAACAAGTGCTTGTCTGTCCGCAATCCCGATCCGTCTCTGACATTGATAGTCACGCCTCGCCGGAATAATGTTAAGTTAGCTCATCATTATCTGTAGTGTCAGGGCACTGCTAGACGTAGGCCTTTCCCAAGACGCGTCACTGAGCTTGATCTTCGGCTCTTCCTTTCCAGACACTGTCCCACCGCTTTGCGCATATAATCGCTCCACCTGGTCACAGGACGTCCTACGCTAGGTTTGCCGATTTGCGGTCTCCAATTTAGGACAAGTCTATCCCAACAGTGAAGCTCAGCTCTTATCGATACTCTTTTGGATTCGTGGGTAACAAGAGCCACGATTGTAATCGAAGTCATCCGTGCAAGTCTTAGGTCTAGTCAAAGGTTTGTGTTAATCATTAATTTCCATGTTGTATGAAGTTTTGTAAAATATGTACAGCCATACAGCTTTAAATAAGTTTCCGTGATGATAAAATAATGTACGGCTTATGTGGTAATAAAGTATTCATCACATCTAGATGAATAATACCTTTCCTTATGTAGGTATTGTCATATGACAATATTCCTAGTTAGTCATGATAATATTATCATGACTAACTAGGAATATAGGATACTGTGATTACAGTAGACATATCGTACAATTTTTCCGAGCCATTGTTAGTACATCAATGATCCGAGCAATTAAATAAATCTTTCAATCCGGGTATCTCGTTCTTTTGTTATTCATGCGTTTCGTTTGTTTTCTTAACTAACTTCCTTATTTATGGCAGGGCGAGGGTGGGGCGGCATCGACGGTACAGCCGCCGTCATTTTTGTAAGGGTAGGTGCAGAAAGTAAACTAATCGTGTTGACATTAAAATATTATCATTATTTGTATGAAGAGTTTGTAGTTTTATCTCAGGTCATTTTTTAACAGATCGTATACTACGAGGCCAAACACAATCTTATTTTAGGCGTAGGTACTTACTTACGAGTAGTCGGAGAAAGCGAGACACCGCTATGCAGTTTGTATCGCTGCATTTCTGCTTACTCTGAGTATGACGAAACTCATTTTGTTCTCTCCAGTGTAGGAGAAAAAAGCTAGAAATTATGGTAGGCTCCAGGTCTTTTGACTTCAGCATACTAAAACTTAAGTATACAAAGAGCCGAAGATCGGGCTCAGTGGCGTGTCTTAGGGGAGGCCTACGTCCAGCAGTGGACTGATACCGTTTGATAATGACGATGATACTTGTCTTATTGTGCATGACAACGCGAAACGCGATGTGTGCGCCTGCCTGGTGGTAAACAATGATACAATACAATTCAATACAAATACTCTTTATTGACACCAATATAGAAAATACATAATGAATAGGACTTAACTAACGAATGCTAGTACAATGGGCGGTCTTATCGCTAAAAGCGTTAATTTCTTCCAGACAACCTTTGGATGGATATAACATTTTAGATAGCACAAGGACGGTGGTGTGTATTGTAAACATTTTACTTAGAATTATTATAGTTATAGACTATATAAACACGTTATATATAATAATTGTATATACGAATACATATGCACATCATAAACTTACATATACATAAACAATATACTATTATATTTGTTGCGAAATGATGTCTGATTTAATGAGTAAAAAGTTAACAATATATACATATATTGTGGCGTGCAAAACTTTTTACTGGGAGAATTTTGGCGTCACATCACTGCACTGCGCCTGTTACTTTAAGACATTTATATAATCAGTCAAGTGTGAACCTAAGAGCTAATCTATGAATGCAAAATACCTAGCCTATCACATGTAAAAATATATGTGTGGCACGAGCTTGCGTCTGCTATTTGTCAACAGATCTATATCAAGAAGTTTTTTAGAAGAGGACCTCTTAAAAGGTGTAAAAATAATATTAATAGGTCGGCGACGCATGAGTGACACCCCTACTGACCCCTAATGCTACTAGTGTCCATAACCGACGGTGACAGTTTCCCATCAGGGGCCTTATTTTACCTTATTTACGTGTAATAATAAAGGTATTTATTGTAGGTATATTTATGTATTTTTACAAAATAGTTTATGACCAACGCCATCCATTATGTTCTTTTTTAACCTATCCATGCATGGTTGTCTGGAAGATATCGCTTTGAGCGATAAGACCGCCATTTGACACTATTTTTAACAAAAAAAAATGTTCTAAGTTTCTTGGTGTTCAATAATGAGTATATCTATCTATCTATCTTATTCGGTATGACCATTTTAAAGTCTTACCGTGCCGTGTTACGTTATCTCCGCGTTATGGTATTCTCTATGCCAATTAAAACGCGGTAGGGTGAGGTTATGAGCGCGTTTTGAGCTGTCAAAATATCGTGACATATGAGGACGTGTAACGCGCGCGTTTTGTATAATTTACCTATAGTGTGGCATACGGAATACAATTTTTCTATAACGTAACGTGACGTGTTAAGGAACGCGTTATCTCATTGGTCATACTGAATAAGGCCCCAGGTCGGCCGTTTGCATGTTTGCTGACTTTTGTATAACATAAGTTGTTTGCTACGTACAAAAACATCTATATCCGGTCAAAATGTCTTGACAATGTAGCTCCCTCCTTCTTTTTACAGCAATGTCAAGAGGCATTTCAACGACAAACAACGTTGTTAAGCCTCGTTTAGAATGTTAGGTTTGTGTACACGTGATGCCATCTTTGGAATATCTCAGCGTTGATTGAGGACTTGTGGATATAAAATAAACTGGCCAATTGCAAATCGGACTCGAACTAGTAGGGTTCCGTAACGCACTACAGTATTAAGTATATTACAGTATTATTTTATAAGATCGAGCAAAAAATACCACTATCATTTTTCGCCAGCAAAAAATAATAATTAATAAACATTTTATTTCTTATAACGCCATCTAACGTCTAACAAAGCTGTTAGGAAAGGTGTAAAGGACGTTTACCTAACTAAGCTTTTATAGATGGCGTGAAATGC
This sequence comes from Cabera pusaria, assembly GCA_954871355.1. Classification (NCBI taxonomy): domain Eukaryota; kingdom Metazoa; phylum Arthropoda; class Insecta; order Lepidoptera; family Geometridae; genus Cabera; species Cabera pusaria. The sequence continues at coordinate 2,572,140 of OX940890.1, forward strand.
CGAAAAAAACACGTTTCTTGTATGGGGACCCTCCATTATTTTTAACTTCATTCTGTTTTTAGTATTTGTTGTTATAGCGGCAACAGAAATACATCATGTGTGAAAATTTTAACTGTCTAACTATCACGGTTCTTGAGATACAGCCTGGTGACAGACGGACAGACAGACAGACAGACAGACAGACAGACGGACAGCGGAGTCTTAGCAATAGGGTCCCGTTTTACCCTTTGTGTACGGAACCCTAAAAATGAGAGGAAATAATTTTAATTTATGAGTTACAGTATTGTTTTGTGTAATTCGTTTTGTTAATCTATACTAATATTATAAAGAGAGAACATTTGTATTTTTGTATGTTTGTAATGATTTGGATCAAAAACTACTGGACCGATAAAAAAAATTATTTCACTAATATATAGAATAAACTTTCGGAATGAAAATAGGCTATATATTATCCCGTTTAAATTAAAAGTACATTCGTGGAGACCTAATTTGCAACCTAAGTCCACAAAAAAACGGTCGAAAAAACACGTTTCTTACGAACGCTGCTCAATTGAAAATAGATGGAAGAATATTTTGCATGGAAGAGTTGTAAAACTTAATAAGACCTACAAAAAAGTCCACGACAGACTATGTCTATCTCTGAAGGTTGACTCACAGTAACCATTTTTTTGTTAAAAAATAATACTTAAATTCCAGGGCTATTTTCAAGTATATAGTATTAATCCTTATCCAAATAATTACGTTAATTAGCTTGGCCACATATTGTAGATTAAAATTGTCCTTTACAGTATATAATTCTAATGAAAACTCTAGAAGATATCACGGATTTCACATACACGCATCGCAAAATTAATAAAATATTTGCAGTCAAACTACAGAATAGGTCATAGTTACTGCGAAAAAATTTATTATTATGTCCCAGCATCAGGTCAATGCTTCCATATTCATACAATATCGTTGAAGAAGAAGATTTTCGAATTGACCAGACCTATTAAAGTTGATTAAAGCTCATAGTTTTATAACGATTGAACGAATTTTTATGAATCAAAGCTAAGAGCACACTCGATGAAGACATCTATAAAAAAAAAACTATCAATAATACAATCAAAATCAGTTCATCCGGTTGGGTGCTAAGATGCTACAGACAGAAACACAGATAGACACGTTAAGCGTATAATACCCATACTTTTTGCGTCGGGGAACGCCGTAAGGTTACGGCGGCAGATGTTCTCCTTGGTAGTAAGCTATTTTTCAACCGACTTTTAAAAAGAAGGAAGTTCTCAATTCGTCAGTATGTTTCTTTTTTCTTTCTTTTTTTGTGTGTATGTAACGCGATTACTCCGCTAATTGTGAACCGATTCGAATTATTATTTTTGTAATCGGTAGGGTACGTTTTCGAGGTGGTCCCATTGTAATTTCATTGAGATGTGATGAGTATCTTCAGAGATATGACGATAAACGTCTCAAACTTGCTACTGAAATTGACTCGCGGGGCATTGAAGTCAGTTTTTTTAGTTTTTAAACTATCTTAATTATTGGTAGATTTAATGATTCCACGAAAACCCATGATTCATAAATGCACATAAAACTTTCATTGGTAGGTATATAGCTAGGATTAGAACCAACGACCCTCGGGTCAGAATCAGGGTAACTATTTGTCTATATTTTTAACCGATTTCACAAAAAAGGAGGAGGTTCTCAATTCATCGGAACCCTTTTTTAAATATTTTTTTTAAAAATGTTCACCGATTACTCAAAGATGCCTGAACCGAAATTCGAAAATTCTTTTTTTTGTTTCAAAGGGTACCCTTCCCAGATGATCCAATTTAATTTTTTATGAAATCGGCCGTGCTTTTTATAATATATCAACATTTGTATTACGACGCATTTACTTATCTCGACGACTTACTACTAACTACTGGCACAGATTATGTAATAGTTACATCGTCTACTGGCTACTTTGACTAGCGCGACGTTTGAAGTCGGTTCTTTTAGTTTTTTAATCGATCTTAAATGATTTATTAACTGTTCCATAGATAATAATCTTCATTTCCTAATTCTTTATTTATCAGCTAGAATGCAAACATAAAATTATTCATACTCATTTATACACCATTAGATTTTAATTACAATAAGAAATAAAATGGGGTTACCAACTAGTTACTGGACCAATCTAATTAATTATAACTGAAAAAAAAACCACCTAAATAGACTATCTCAATAAAAGGATAATAATTGGTTACTGAGGGTTGCCCGCGATTTCAATGGCCGTTAATTCAATATTTCGCCTGACTTGATACCAAAAAGTTGCTTAACCATATCATCGTTTACCACCAAAAGAGATAGTGGTCTAACGCTAGCCTATCAGGTATAAAAAAACATAATATTGATCTTTGATACTTGTAACTCCCTAGATAAAGATGAAAAGATAGAATTATAATTAAGATAGTTTAAAAATTAAAACAACCGACTTCAATGCCCCGCGAGTCAATTTAATTAGCAAGTTTGAGACGTTTATCGTCATATCTCTGGAGATACTTATCTGATCTTGGTGAAAATTGAATGAAACCACCTCGGAGACGTACCCTACCGATTACAAAAATAATCATTCGAATCGGTTCAGAATTGACGGAGTAATCACGTAATATACAAACAAAAAAAAAACATACAGATGAATTGAGAACCTCCTTCTTTTTGGAAGTCGGTTGAAAATGAAGTTTGACCTATATTATTATTAATTTCACAAATAATCTGTAGCGTATTCTCATAGCACGTGCGACAGCGTTCTAATACAACAGATAACGCTGGAAAATCTTTCATGAATGCAAATGTGTTAGATACTGCTACTGGCTGCTTTAGTATTCAGTGGTGCAGTGAATAGCAACAAAGAGCCGAAGATCGGGCTCAGTGGCATGACTTGGGAGAGGACTATGTCCAGCAGTGGACTGAAACCGGCAGATTATGATGATGATGATGATGATGATCTGGCTATACTGAACACTAATTAACGTCAGATTTTTTTATAAGTGATGATAATTTAAGATCGTTTAAAAAACTAAATTGAAGAACCGACTTCAAGCGTCGCGCTAGTGAAAGTAGCCATTACACGTAGTAATTATTGTATAATCTGTGCCAGTAATTAGTAGTCAAGGTAAACGTCAAGGTATATAAATGCATCTTAATACAAATGTTGATATATTACAAACGGCTAGGCCAATGGCGTTAAAATTTAAATGGGACCATCTGGAAAAAGTACCCTTTGAAACAAAAAAAGAATTTTCCAAATCGATTCAGGCATCTTCGAGTAATCGATGAACATACATAAAAAAAAGTTTCCGACGAAATGAGAACCTCCTTCTTTTCCCGTGAATTCAGTTAAAAATTACATATAATCGTTAATATCAGATAACCAGATAAAAGATTAAACATTTTATAAGAATTGTGTCAACAAACATTAAGAAAAGTCAAAACCGAAGTTCAGCTGAAACCAAATTTTAGAGTAGTACTATGAAACCCTGTTCAAATATACCTATCACATACTACCATCAGCGGAAATAAAGAATACACTAACCATTCGGTACAGAAGATTGGTCTTCACAAGAGCCACAACAATTTTATCATAACAATTTTATCATAAAAAATGTATCTCGAAATAAACTCACATCTGCAAAAATAGTACTGGTTACATAAATAATACAGTGCTGTAAACTATGCGTTATAAATATTAACTAGAAGTACCATCTGCGGGTAGTCGAGAATTTACTGTTCGTACTAGTACCCTAGATGCATCTTTAGTTTTCGTTCCGGTGGTGTTTGGGAGGTTTGGATCATTTCGCTTTGTAGGTTGGAGTATAGTTAATTGACCGGGGCTTGTGCTGCTGGAACACCGTAAGGTTATGGCGGCAGAGATTTAGTAATGGCGGTAAGCTACTTTTCGGTTGCAAGTCTCCTACAACCTTTAGACAAACATCTTAAAATTAGGTTAATGTTAAAGTAATATATAGGGAATATGCATGAAGCTCAGATTTATTGGAAAAAGTTTTTTTTGATTCTTTGTTGTCCTGGAGTTATATGTAAAACCTTTTTTTTATTTAATTCCATTTTATTTGCTTAAAATAATAAATTAAAAATGCAATTTAAGCGAGGGAAATTTAAGTTTGTAAAACAGATCACCATTGGTCGAATCGAAAGTTGACGTCATTATGCACTACTCCACGTGATAGAAACATTGAGCGCGGGAACATAAAAATAAATGTATGGTGTGGTCTTATTATATTTATTTCCAAATATTGTGTTTGCCGCGTATTATTGTGCAAAAATGTATCTTACTAACCATTTAATATAGATAAAAATGAGTACTAGATTAGAGAAACTGTATAATTTAATTAAAACATGCCATTGGCTAAATACAATAATCGCGTGGAGTATTTATTTAAAGAAAAAAAAGCTAGTTTGCTTCAAGCGGCGTGTGTCTGACGTAAGTGCGTGACGTCACAATGCACTACCAAAGAGCCCGGGAAATGATGGCGTTTAAACTGCTCAAATTTATTTGTATATTTAAATGTTTATTTCAAAATAATTAGACTAATTCCAGCAGTATTTTATTTTTTTATTATGTTATATGGATGTAATAAAAATATTAAAAAAAAACATGCATATTCCCTATTGAATCAACCTGTGTTTGTCATAACATACGAGTAACTCATAAAGCATCTCAACTTCTCATCTTTGAAGGAACGAAATATCTGAAACTAGCTCCTGTTCATATGAACTTAAGATACATTTTTTAGATTTAGATTCTAGAAGTTGTGTGGTAGCAATCGCTCTAGGTGATAAAACCGCCCATTTGTGAAACTAATGTAGTTATACTTAATATTTACTTAGGTTATAATATAATGTTTTGTTTGGTATGCAATAAAGTGTTTATTTATCTATCTCTTCTTACCAAACGTCGTATGCGCTTCGCTCGTCTCTTTTATATAAATGAAAAGTCGTGCCCGCGCATTGAGGTACATGTAAACCGGAGGCGCCCATTATAAACTGACTTATGTGCCGAGCGGGGCGCGATCGGGCGTGAGGAGTACTTACGCTAAACTAAGCGAGATGTAGATTCAGCACTGCTTTTTATTTGAACATAGAGCTAGTTCGCGTCGCATCATCTGGTACGTAGTACATATACATCGATGTGTCCGCGCTTTTTCGAAACGGCGTTCTATGCGCGCCTTTGCCTTAAGTACTTGTACTATTCATTATTCTGTGCCTTAAGTCTCTTCTGTCTAGACTGCGCCTTTAACCTTAGATTGTTAGACATATTAATAATCTATGCCTAACACTTTGGATTGCTCCAATTTTGCGCGTTACTGCTCTGTGGCCAATACCCACAAGATGTGAACTTAGGCTGAACATTTTGGAGTCTATGTCCTTGAATACATAGCTGTCCGTGCATTTTATTTTCAAACGCACCGCATCGTAACAATACTGTCTTCTGAGAAACAAAGTACAAAAGGTTTTAAAACCGTCGTCAGTCTACGATAAAATTTAAGGTGGGGTCGAGACAATGCAATCTCAAGAACAATAATATTGTCTCAAGAATTGTATTTTACGTGAAAAGATAAATAGAGATACTCATACTAGTAACTATGTGAGAAAAGCTTCTCTTTAACGTTATCGTCACTTCTCACTATCTATCTTCATTTCATATTATTATGTATTCGATCGCTTTTAGCGATAAGGCCGCCTAATTTTATGTAGGTACACTATCATTTAACTAGCGGATACACGGCGTATAATACTACGCAAAGGGCCATTTTCACCGGTTCCTGATAATGTGTCAGATAGTTATCTGACAGATGACGCCAAATTTGGTATTAAATAAATTAATGAATAAATATAAAAGCTGTCAAAAATCTTCATATTAGCGCTATCAGTAACCGGTGAAACTGGCCATAAGAAAAAATGCCTACGCAATGCATTGTTTTATTGATTAAAAACCATCATCGAATTATTGTTTTTCACCCATGACGGAACGGAGTCTGTATATGCGTTTGGGGTGAGAGGATGTTTGTTTGTTTGTTTGTTTGTGTGTGCAAATCCATGTTGCCATTTTTCTCCAAAACTACTAGTCCGATTTTGATGCAGTTTTCAGTTATGGGTTTGGGTGTAATTGGTGCATGTTTTTAAATAAGTGTTACGGTGACAACTCACCAGGGGGCTCTGCAGTAAACATTTGTTAGTGCAAATCTATGTTGCCATTTTTCTCCAAAACTAGTTCGATTTTGTCTCTAAACGGTTCGTAATTAATCAGTGGTGGTTCTTAGATAGATGTTATGACGTTAATTTTCTAAAAAAACATTGACGTGGGTGTTTATTCAAAATTTAAATGTTGTTACTTGTTTAATGAAACTATTTTGATTTTAAAATTATCGTGAATTTGTAACATTATTATTGTTATATACCGGCTGTAATTCACGTACCTTTAGTCGAATTTTCTCGACCTAGGTTCACGGTTCGAGGTCACGCGGTGAGATCGCGACCTCACTCCCGAGGAAGAGCGACTGACTCGCTCGAAACCTAGGTCGAGAAAATTCGACTAAAGGTACGTGAATTACAGCCGGTATATACCAATAATAATTAATGAAACTAGTTTGAGGCATATTGGCACGGTAATTATTTGCGAACTTAGCTCATTAAAAACAGATTTTCCAAATAGCTTATTATCAAACATACTATATTTGAGCTCTGAGTCTCACACTAGGAAATCCCTGTGTCGTGAGATCCAGTCTCGTCCTAATTTGATCCATCTAATGTAGGCACATTATTAATAATTTCTTAGAAGGTAATAATTATATACATTATGACAAGAAAAAGTCTATCTGAATTTACTATATAGTGAAAATATACATTTTAAGAAGGAAAAGAGAAAAAAAACTGGCCTAGTGCGAGTCAGCATCGCGTCTCTTATCGCACACTTAGGGAGGGTTCCGTACAATACTAAACATAACAGAGTTTCAACCTCATTTATTACCAAGAATATTTGGTTTGGTCGCGATCTAGAAAGACGGGGCTCGTTTACTAGCGCCATCTATGTCATTTTGCCGAAACTAATTAGATAGATGGCGTTTAAAAACAGGTTTTTTGTATGGGGGTCCCCATAATAAAGTCTCCCTTTAATTTTTAACTTTATTTTGTTTTTAGTATTTGTTGTTATAGCGGCAACAGAAATACACCATCTGTGAAAATTTCAACTGTCTAACTATCACAGTTAATGAGCTATAGCCTGGTGACAGACGGACAGACAGACAGACAGACGGACAGCGGAGTCTTAGTAATAGGGTCCCGTTTTACCCTTTGGGTACGGAACCCTAAAAAACGAAATATGAGAACAGCATAAAAAAGAAAACAATCGCTTGAATATAAGCGAAACAATCCCTTGAATACAAACGGTATAGCAGGTTTATTTTTTGATTGGGTAAATGAAGTATGGTAATGTAAAAATTGAGAGTATAGTGAAATCAGCTTTGAGGTACTCCAGACAGAATTAAATTAGCAATCATATTATGTGTAGTATGAGTGTGGTCCGGGTTACTAGGGGTCTAATTATAATATTATCGTGATATTGGTTGGATGGTTCCAAAGTCTATAACGACCGTTTAGTTAGAAACAATTTCAAGTAAAGTAACTATGTCCGAGCAAAGGACAAACCAACGAACGTGTCTCGATATTAGATGTCTCGAATATTTGTACGAAGTTTAAATTTAAGTCATCATAAATTTATCTTTGCTTTGAGACGTACCAATGACAATACAATTCCATAATAATGACGGTATAAAATGAGATATCGCGACAACGAGATGATGGTGGGGCCATTACGTTGGCGTTTTTAAGCTTGATGCAAAATAACACCGATTTTCATTGTGGTTTTTAGGGTTCCGTAGTCCTGACAAGGAACCCTTATAGTTTCGTCATGTCCGTCTGTCTGTCTGTCTGTCTGTCTGTCCGAGGTTTTGCTAAGAGACCGTTAATACTAGAAAGCTGTAATTTTGTAGAGGTATGTATATAAATTACGTCGACAAAGTGGTTCACCATAAAATTTCGAAAAACTTTTTTTTAGGGTAGCTCCCATGAGAAGAGGGGATGAATTTTTTTTTCGTCGTCTACCCCATCGTGTGGGGTATCATTGAATAGGTCTTTTAAAATGACTTCAGAGTTGCTAACACAATTTTTCGATTGAATGCTCCATTTACGAAATATTAAACTTTAAAGCGCAAATTTTTGTTCTAGTAGGACGTCCCCCCCCCCTCTAAAAGCTAAACTACTGGCTTGAAAAATCTGGAAAAAATCGTAACAATAGTGCATTTCATGAACTTTAAAGGAAAACTATAGCGGTTACAGTAACTTTATTTGTTTAGCAGTAATAGTCGTTGAACTTGGGTGTTGGATAATTTTGTACCAAATACAAAATTCTTAGAATAAATCCTTTAAAGTGACAAAGACGAAGTACCTAGTTGCTTGTTTATAACGGGTAAAGACTTGCATTGAATAACGGGCTACTACGGTACCCTACACTGCGCGTGGCCCGACACGCACTTGGCCGGTTATTAACTTTAACCACTAAATAAATAGCTTATTTGATATTTGAGTCCCGTTCACGTATATAATATATGGCTTGACTTCTAAGCTAGAGGTGGCCGGTTCAAATTTTAGCATGAATGTTCGTCTACAGGTCGTAGGAATATATGATATCGATGTTCCACTTGACTTGCTACCAAAAATCTCGCGTGGGGTTAATGATGATGTGAACGGTGATGGTGAACACGTTTGGCCTAGAATACTCTGACTCTAAGGGCTGTGTGCTGCCGGCACGCCGTAAAGTTATGGCGGCAGAATTTTTTCCTTGATTGTGGAAAGTTACTTTTTGGTAGCAAGTCAGGCGACCTACCACATTTTATTTTCATAATGTAAATAGTTTTAAAATGTGTATTTTTATGGTTTAGTTGAATATAAGTATTTGTAGGGTTCCGTACCTCAATAGGTAAATAAACTGGCCAAGTGCAAGTCGGACTCGCACTAGTAGGGTTCCGTACCACACTACAGTATTTTATAAGATCGAACAAAAAATACCACTATAATTTTTCGCCAGCAAAAATAATAATTAATAAACAGTTTATTTCTTATAACGCCATCTAACGTCTAACAAAGGTGTTAGGGATCGACATTTCAATATAACGCCATCTTTGGGACGTTTACCAAACTAAGCGTTCATAGATGGCGTGAAATGCCGAAAAAATCACGTTTCTTGTATGGGGACCCTCTATTATTTTTAACTTCATTCTGTTTTTAGTATTTGTTGTTATAGCGGCAACAGAAATACATCATCTGTGAAAATTTCAACTGTCTCACTATAACGACGGACAGACAGACAGACAGACAGACAGACGGACAGCGGAGTCTTAGTAATAGGGTCCCGTTTTACCCTTTGGGTACGGAACCCTAAAAAAGAACCCTTATAAGATCACTTTCTTGTCCGTCTATCTGTCTGTCTGTCTGTCTGTCTATCTGTCTGTCTGTCTGTCTATCTGTCTGTCTATCTGTCTGTCTGTCCGTCTTTCCGTCTGTCCGTCTGTCCATCTGTCCGTCTGTCTGTCCGTGTATCACCACTGATTTTTTCAAGGACGGGTGGACCTAGCAAGTTGAAATTTATACCTGATACTGAAATCAATAGTCCCTATTAGGTGTATAAAAATCAAGCTCCTGAGTCAACACAGTAAAAAGATATGGGCAAATTTAGATTTTCGTGAAAACTTGCAAGTACCAAAATTTACCTTAATTTTCGACTTTTTTTTATTTTTCGGAATGTTTTCTTTAAGTAAGTAAGATCTTGTTTTTGACCAACAAAATGACAATTCTAGATCAACCGGAAGTACCCTATAGGTTTTGGGTCGAAAACCTATAGGGTACTTCCCGTTGACTTAGAATCATGAAGTTTGGCAAGAAGCAAGGTTTTATAGTACAAATGAAGAAAAAATTCAAAAAAGTAAAAAAGTTGAAGATTAAAGGTGTCCACATACATACATAGTTTGCGCCAATTAAGGTAGACTCTGAGTTATATGAGCGCTGATACAATTTAGAGGTCTAGCTTAATTGGTTGATATGGAAGCCTCGGTGGGCGAGTTCAACTCGACTTAGCCGTTTTTTTTTATTTTCATGTAATTATGTCGTGGTGTTTTGGTATGAACTTTATAAAATTATGTGTAACTGACTGATATACCCGCGATTTCCTTCACGTACCCCAAGAATCAATGGTGTGTGACAGAGCTATCTCTGTCTATCAACATTTCTGTGATCTGAGTTATAAATAACTAACCAACTAATAAAGTAATGAGTAAAAATCATCATTCATTTGCATCAAAAGTAGCCTATGTTCTTCCTCATGCTACAAAGTATCTTATCATTCAATAAAATAAAATCGATAATTCAATAAAATATAACATTTCAATAAAAAAAAATCGTTCGTTAAAGCGTGATTAGGTTTTTTATATCTTATAGGCTAGCGTTATACCAATATCTCACCTGTTGGTAAGTGATGATGCGGTCGAAGACGGTAAGCACGCTAGGCCAAGAATGGGAACTGGCTCTCAAGGATAGCTGCCGGAACACATTATATGTTTAGCGACAGATTTTCTAACTTGAGAGTGGTAGCTGGCCAGGCGGACACTAGATAGTGTTCTACCACCATGCAATACAACAAATAGATATACAGATAGTCTGGATTTCCTGATATTCATATGACTATATAGATAATGACATTTTGCACCGACTCCTCTCAGATGGGATAAGGAAGGTAGAAAGATGACAATGATTCTGAGATTCACAAGTGTATAGATTGTACTAAATTGAAATAAATGATTAGAAGAATTAACTTGGATTGTGATTTATTAACCGACTTCACAAGAAAGGAGGAGCTTCTCAACTCGTCGGTTTTTTTTTAATGTATGTTCACCGATTACTCGAAGATGCCTGAACCGATTTGGAAAATTCTTTTTTGTTTCAAAGGGTAACCTTCGCAGGTATTGGAAAAAAAAAACCGACTTCATAACCACAAACAGGCACTCAAAAGCGAAACATAAATTACTTTATATAATTATTATAAGCGCTACCCACTTATCTATTTGAAGTCGGTGCCAGCCAAGTCTAATAGGTAGTAGATAAAAAAAAAAATTCAAAATTTTTTATTGCACAAAAATAATACACACTTAAATAAAAGTCGCTAGACATCAAACTGGACGAGTGAACGCCCGTATCTTGATGGTCTAGTTTCTCGCACGTTTAGGCACAAGTAGTACAATAAAGATGTTTATGCCTACATGTATCTGCCTACTTACTACTACTACATACATAGTATCTATCTACTATCCAATAGACTTGGCTGGCACCGACTTCAAATAGATAAGTGGGTAGCGCTTATAATAATTATATTAAATAATTTATTTTTTTATTTTTGAGTGCCTGTTTGTGGTTATGAAGTCGGTTTAATTTTTTTGAAAAATATTTTATTTAGATGTTAAGCTTGCTAACTCTAATTTAATGGCCCTATATAAAGCCACAACATCACGGGTCAATGAGACCGACGACCTACGTCTACAACTGTATTACAAGTGTATACGGCCTGCCAAGTATGGCACATTATTTTGTCAGTTTTTAAAAACGTCATCGCTTTTCTTCAGTCAAGTGCGTCGCGTCTTGTTTTTCCTAATACGATTGATACTTTTGATCGAGGTGTTGTTTGCTTAAAAAAATAGGGTAAAAAGAAGTGCAGAAAGCTACGCGTTAGAAGCAAAACTTCCAAGTTTACTCAATTTATATTTAAACATCACTAATTATTTATTGTACAACTCCATCTGTTGAACTTAGCAGGACGAATGCCCGAATGATAGCGAATACGTTTTCGTATTTACGCCATTCTGCAATAGAGGGCGTTTATAAATATAAAACATAACAAGACGCTTAAGTCACTTCCGTTGATTCGGACCGTGACGCTTAAGCCACTTCCGTTGATTCAGACCGTGACACTTAAGTCACTTCCGTTGATTCGGACCGTGACGCTTAAGTCACTTCCGTTGATTCGGACCGTGACACTTAAGTCACTTCCGTTGATTCAGACCGTGACACTTAAGTCACTTCCGTTGATTCGGACCGTGACACTTAAGTCACTTCCGGTGATTCGGACCGTGACACTTAAGTCACTTTCGTTGATTCAGACCGTGATACTTAAGTCACTTTCGCTGATTCGGACCGTGACACTTAAGTCCCTTCCGTTGATTCGGACCGTGACACTTAAGTCACTTCCATCAAATTTTACCCCAATGCTCCTTAGGAAGTTATTTAAGTATAATTAAGACATTAAATGTGTTTATTAACAGAAAATAAACATGAAAAGTAATAGCAACTGTATAAAAGTATCTATTTAACAATAACAGATAAAGTACAATAAAAAGCCATTCAGTGAGTTAAACAATTTCTGACAATTATTAAAAACCAAAACGCCTTATTGGCGAGCCCAAGTTTTATCAGATTGTCACCAGTCAAAGTCAGGTGTTTTGTAAAAAATATACCACAGATGTATATTTACTTTTACCACACGTTGTTTTACTATAAAATATTTCCATAGCGTTTGATTATTTAACCCCTAGGGAGTCGACACTTAGGCAACTAAAAAACAATGTGAGAATGTGATAAGATTGGTTTATATTTCACAACCATATTTAAGAAATGCAATTTAGGTAAAGCTTATATTACGTTTAAATATAATTATACCCGTACACCAGTAAAATGTGGAACGAGCTGTCGTCTGCTGTTTTCCCGCAGAGCTACAACATGGAGTCCTTCAAAAGGGGCGTTAAAAGAATCTTGGCAGGTCGGCAACGCACGAGTTACAATCCTAGACGTATTGCAAGTGTTTGCTCGTTTGCTACAATATCATGAATAAACTGGCCAAGTGCAAGACGGACACGTAGGATTCCGATTGAACAAAATTTGCCGGAAAAATAAGTTAATTAATTTTTATTTTAAATTAGTTATTCTGTGTGATTTTTTTTGGGTGTATGTTACGCGATTACTCCGTCAATTGTGAACGGCTTCAAATGATTCTTTTTTTTAATAGGTAGGTTCCGAGGTGGTCCCATTTTAATTTTAACGAGATTTTATTCGTATCTCCAGAGATATGGAGATAAATACCTCAAACGTAGGAGAATACTGGTTTTAGAAGAAGAGTCCCTAGAAGATTATACACAATGGAGGTTGCTATTGCATATACTTTTGAAGACTAAACAATATGTCCTTGAATAATGTTTTTACATCTTTCTTCAAGTTAATTTTGGTTTTTAACAGATATTCTTACGGTAACTGTGAGCGAGATAGAAACGAAGGTGGGGAGAATTAATTTGTCTTCACAGGAATGTTCTACCGGGCAAAGTCTTGTTAGGATGCAAAGTGTTTGAGCATACCTAATATTTTTTGACATGACATGACGTTTGGCGAAGATGGCATTAAAAGTCAATTTTTAGGGTTCCGAACCCAAAGGGTCCCAAATGAACCCTTTCTAAGACTTTGTTGTCCGTTCGTCCGTCCGTCCGTCCTTCCGTGTGTCTATATGTGCGCACTTTACAGATCTGTATCTTCTTAACCGCAATAGTACATACTTAAAATTTTCACAAAGTATACATCCGTCAGTGTATAATAATATCAGTGTAGCCCAGACACAAAATTTTATAGATGCATGTAATTTAATTAACACTTTTTTTGCACTAAAAAGGGTAAAACAAATAAATTTTCAAAAAAAATCAAACTGACTTTAAAACCACAAATAGGCACTCAAAATTATTATAAGCGCTACCCACTTATCTATTTGAAGTCGGTGCCAGCCAAGTCTAATAGGAGATAGATAGATACTTACATATATCTACCTACTTACTACATACATAGTATCTATCTACTATCCAATAGACTTGGCTGGCACCGACTTCAAATAGATAAGTGGGTAGCGCTTATAATAATTATATTAAGTAATTTATTTTTCGCTTTTGAGTGCCTGTTTGTGGTTATGAAGTCGGTTTTTTTAATTTTTTTGAAAAATAATTTATTAGTATTTGTTGTCAAATCTCCAATATAAAAAATACATATTATATTACTTTGTGAACATTTCAAGTACCTATAACATTTAAGGAGATACAGCCCTGTGAAAAGCGGAAAGACGGACGGACGGACGGACAGCGAAGTCACAGTAATAGGGTTTCGTTGGTACCCTTTGGGTATGGAACCCTAAAAATCAACATATTTCACATAGATGATAGAACGTCTAAAAGATTACATTTTCAGAATAAATAACGCAGCCTCAGGGACTTTTCCAAATAATAAAAAAATATTTTCATCGAGCACACAATATTCTTCATTTTTATCGAAAAATTACGTATATTTACAAAGATTTTTCCTCACTGGTGTGTGAAATTGCTTTATTTTTTCAATATATAATGAGGAAAAGCAAAGAACTGCTATCCCCCAATGTAGCTTTATTATTGACGGATTTTTCTATACATATAATATAGAATGTATCGTGTGTTTCTTGTCTTATAAATAATGCGTTGCAATTTAGCTGAAATATCAGCTGTGCTTTAATTATTTTCATCTTTTCACCACTGATAAACAGGAATGTTCTCATATGTTGTGGCAGTTCTCAGTAATCTTTCATTAGAATCTGTCTATTTTTATCATTGTTATCAGCCAATTTCCGTCCTCTGCTAAACATAGGCATCTTCTGTGGCACGTCTTCAGAGACGTGTCAGACGGAGTCAGCTCCGATCTCCAGCTATTCGGTTCCAATCACTGCCAGCCAGCTGCTTGCGTATATCTTCGCTTCACCTAGCTGGAGGGCGTCCTATACTTCTACATTTGCCGAGCTGTGGTATCCACTCTAGAACTCGTTGACTTGTGTTGAATCGCTGCTCGCTTTTTAGGGTTCCGAACCCAAAGGGTACCAACGGAACCCTATTACTGAGACTCCGCTGTCCTTTTCCCGCAGTCTGTCTGTCTGTCCGTCTGTCACCAGGCTGTATCTCATGAACCGTGATAGTTAGACGGTTGAAATTTTCGTTAATATTTACTTAGTTGGTGTTAGAAGTTCGTGGCGTTCGGACTTCGGAAATTCGGAACCCTCCGTGTGCGGGACAAAGGTCTGACTCGCACTTGGCCAGTTTTATTTGGTTTTACACAACTAAATGGCTGAGGTAATTGGGTTGAAATTTTGCACACGTTAGCCAGTACGGTAAAGCGATCGCAACCTCGGATTTCAACTAATATGAATCATACAAAGAATTCAAAAATATTCCTCATTATATCCCAGAATCCTCTTAGTTTAGTAGGTAAGATAACATCATTGTATACAGACATTAATCTTGTTGTCATTGTCCGAGACCTAGGCAATCTAGACAATCTAATTTGGTTCTTGTATATTACGACACTGAATTAGTGTGGAATGTAATTGAGTTGATTAGCTGAATGCATACAGCTGCAGGTACTTGAAGTATTTAAGGTATTGTTGGGGTCGCAATCTCGTCAGATTCTTTATTTCTTTCTTAATTTGCCAATCAGTTCCTATTCTAGACCTACCGTGCTTACCACCGCATCATCACTTACCAACAGATGATATAGTGGTCAAACGCTATCCTACATAAAACTTACATAACTATTTCTCTTAGTTTCCCATATGAAATGAGTGCGTTCGTTTTTTTCTTATAAATGTGTTGAAAACAGCTATGAGTACAAAACACTAATTTCGGAGGCAAAATACCAACATAAATTCAGTACAGCGCAATTTAGACAAATTGTCACTGATAATAGACCGAGTTCTCACTGACTGCGATTTAACGTTGACGCCAAGGACCTCAAAATAGGCGAAAACCATAATAACTACAAACCGTAAAATAATCATGACAAATAACGCATAAGTGTCATTGATGCAAGTATCCATAGACGACAGTGAAAACTTACCATCAGGTAGACCGCCTTCTTATTAGCAATAGTTAGAATACAACATTACAAGTGTAGGGCGCCCTCCAGCTATGATATACAAAAGCTGGCTAGCAGCGGTCGAAAAACGGGAGTTCAAGAGCGAGCTCAGTGGCGTGCCATAGGTGAAGCCTATATCCAGCAATTTTTTTTTTTGGGGCTGCTTTAGTGCAACAAGCCTTAAAAAATAATGTTATGCTTCATACAAATCTCGTTTCAAATGAATATAAATAAAACCGGCAAAGTCGAGTTGGACTCGCCCACCGAGGCTTCCGTACCAACGTTGGTTAGTACCTATTAAGCTAGACCTCTAAATTGTATGAGCGCTCATATAAATCAGAGGCCTATCTTAATTGGCTGAAACTATGTATGTATGGGGACACCCTTTAATTTTCAACTTTTTTTATTTTTTGGAATTTTCACTTAATTGGTGCTATAAGACCTTGCTTCTTACCAAATTTCATGATTCTAGGTCAACGGGAAGTACCTTATAGGTTTTTGACCCAAAACCTATAGGGTACTTCCGGTTGACCTAGAATTGTCAATTTTGGTCAAAAGCAAGGTCTTACAGCACAAATAAAGGAAAAATTCCGACAAGTAAAAAAAGTTTAAAATAAAGGTAAATTTTGGTACTTACAAGTTTTCGCGAAAATCTAAATTTTCCCATATCTATTTATTGTGTTGACTCAAAACCTTGATTTTTATACACCCAATAGGGACTATAGACCTCAGTATCAGGTATAAATATCAACTTGCTAAGTCCACCCGTTCCTGAGAAAATCAGTGGTGACACACGGACAGACAGTTGGACAGACAGACAGACAGACAGACAGACGGACAAGAAAGTGATCTTATATAAGGGTTCATTTTTTTACCTTTTGAGGTACGGAACCCTAAAAACAATACTTGCACTCTCTAAATATTTAAAGCATCGCCATGCCATCGCTATGATTCAGACATAGTAAAATGACGTTCCGTCCTTGTTTTTTAAGGTGACCACGATCAACACAGTAAGCGTTTCGGGGACCGATCACAGGAAGCCATACATCGCAGATGCAATTTAATATAGACGGCAGAGAGAAATTTTAGCTTGAGCTAGATTGTCTGTAGGCTAGGAAACTATATAAGTAGAAGTAATAGTTCAGCTTGTTCATCTGTCGATGACTGTATCGACACTTTAGAATTACTTGAAGCATTTATTTTAATTCACTTTTCCTAGAATTTTGCAAACAAATATTTCACCCACTTTGACTTAAGGCCTTAGGCCACCCTAGAGGCTGAAAAAAATAGGCTTTTTGGGTATTTTTTTTCAGAAAAACTACAAAATAAATCAAGATAACAGAAACGTGATTTTATTATCTATATCAGTGACTGCTTACAATTTTTTTTTGAAGCGATTCATCACAATATATCGGGCTAGAATTTGGCACACATGTTTTGTTCACGGGACAATGAAAATTGCACAGTGCACAGTGAAAATTGTTTTTGAAGTAATGCTTCTTTAGGCGCTGCCTTGGAAACCACAGATGACGTAGACCAGAAACTCGAAGAAGTGGTGGAAATCCTCAGGGATGAAGGGACGAAGTTTTGCGAGAGCAAGCGTACGGACAAAAAGTCCAAACTTTCGGTAGAAACACTTCGACTTATGGAAGAGAGACGAACAGACCCTTTGTCAGCTTTGACAATTAATCAGGTGCGCAACAAAACCATTAAGAAGCTGGTACGACAAGACCTCCGATCCTCTAACACGCTCTTGATTAAAGAATCAATTGAGCAGAATCGGGGGTCGAAAGTGTTCGCCCAGCCTCTGGGTAGAAGCCACCTCACAAAGCTGACAACGTCAACGGGGAACGTCGTCGCATCCAAGTCGGAGATTCTGTCAGAAGTTGAAGACTTCTACGGCAAGCTATACGCATCGCATGCTTCAAGGCCCGTACCCGATACTGAGGATTGTAGAGCAACCTTGACCCGCCACTTCACAGAAGACCTGCCCGAAGTCAGCCGAGATGAGATCGTGATGGCCCTTAAACAGCTCAAAAATGGAAAGGCCCCAGGTGAAGACGGAATCACAACGGAGCTTCTAAAAGCTGGAGGAGCCCCAGCTGTAAGCCAGCTGCAACAGCTCTTCAATTCTGTTCTCTTCACTGGGAGAACTCCACAGGCATGGAACAGGAGCATGGTGATTTTGTTTTTCAAAAAAGGAGACAAAACCCTCTTGAAAAACTACCACCCGATTTCGCTTCTGAGCCATGTCTACAAACTGTTTTCACGGGTCATCACGAACCGTCTTGCGCGAAGACTCGACGAGTTCCAACCTCCGGAACAGGCTGGATTTCGAAGCGGTTACAGCACCATGGACCACATCCACACAGTGCGGCAGATTGTACAGAAGACCGAAGAGTACAATCGGCCCCTGTGCTTAGCGTTTGTGGACTATGAGAAGGCCTTCGACTCAATCGAAACCTGGTCTGTTCTCGAGTCCTTGCAGCGTTGCCAAGTCGACTGGCGATATATCGAAGTGATGAGATGTCTATATAATGCCGCAACGATGAGTGTACAAGTACAGAACCAGCGTACTAATCATATCCACCTGCGTCGAGGAGTGAGACAGGGGGACGTCATATCCCCGAAACTGTTCACTAACGCCTTGGAGGATATGTTTAAGACGCTGGACTGGAAAGATTGTGGCATCAACATCAACGGCAGGTACATCTCTTTTTTAGGATCTGTCTGTATCTCATGAACCGTGATAGTTAGACGGTTGAAATTTTCACAGATGATGTATTTCTTTTGCTGCTATAACAAAAAATACTAATAACAGAACAAAGTTAAAAATTAAAGGGGGTCCCTATACAAAAAACGTGTTTTTTACTATAGCGCCATCAATGGACGATTGATTACCTTATTAATAATATTAATTAACTACCCTAACACCTATGTGTTTACGTTCACTTAGTTGGTGTTAGAAGCTCGTTAGATGGCATTAAAGTAAATAAGCATGTTTAGTACGGTAACATATTTTTATATTACCGTGTTAATCACGGTAATATAATATAATATTATCGTGTTGTATTATACTGCGGTTTGGGACCCTCCGTGTGCGAGACGCAAGTCTGACTCGCACTTGGCCAGTTTTATTTAAATTTTAGTAGCATAATGAAAGATACATAAAAAAATTACCAAATACATTATGTAAGACACATTTTACTATTGCAAGTTCTGAAGTACAGGATATAAAAATAAAAAGCAAACAATGAGAAAGGTTAAAGCTATTATACTCTTTAATCTATCCTAACATCCTTTCAGATATAAACTGATATCATTGCGATAAACAAACTGAACAAAGACTTCCCTTCCCAGTTCCTTCACCCCTTCTAGTCCCTGTAATCCCAGTACGCGGATAATGTATGTAACCATAGATAGGTCCTCCTATAGATGCCGCAAGTAAATATAAGCACACCAAATACAAGTAATGCATTTTTAAAAGTAAAGAAATTATCCTCCAACGGGTTTTAGTTTTGAACATGACGTGCTAGTTGTGTTAGCGTATGTGTATTTAAGAGTTTAGACAGCAGTTAAATTATTATCAAGACATCGTTCTCAGGTCTTAACTCTAGCCCATAACTAAAATCTTACAGTACAGTAAAATACAGTAATTGTTATTCAATACATTATATATTATACTTACCAATTGTTACCCAACTGTAACAATGATGTGGTTGAAGATGGTGAACACGCTAGGCTTAGAATTGTCTGACTTTAACGGCGCGGTGATGTAGTGGAAGCATGGTCGGCTTCAAAGCCGACCATTGATGCCAGAGGTACCGAATTCAATCCCCACTTTGCACCAATGAAGTGCGCTTTTCATAGTAGCCCTCCGGTGAAGGAAAAACATCGTTAAGAAACCCTTAGCCCCCGCATGGAGGTAGGACACTATCTAGTGTCCGCCTGGCCAGCTACCACCTATAAGTTAGAAAACCTGTAAACAACATCTAATGTGTTCCGGCAGCTAACCTGGAGAGCTAGTTTCCATTCTAGGCTTAGCGTGCTCAGCATCTTTGACCGTATTACAACTTACCAACAGGTGAGATAGTGGTCAAACGCTAGCCTATATGATATAAAAATAATATCGTTTAAAAACTAAAAAATAACCGACTTCAATGTTCATTTTCAGTACCAATTTTGAGATGTTTATCTCAATATCTCTGGAGATACTTATCAGACCTCGATAAAATTACCATGGTACCACACTTGGGATATCTCCTTTCGAACAAAAAAAGAATAATCAAAATCGGTGCATAAACGACGAAGTTATCCCCGAACAAACATACAAAAAAAAAAAAAAATATATATATATATACGGTCGAATTGAGAAACCTCCTCCTTTTTTTGAAGTCGGTTAATAAACTTAAAGACTGTTTGCTGCCAGAAAACCGTAAGGAAAATGCTTGTTTTCTGTCGTTAAAACGTTCTTGACCGAATTCGCAATTACTCAATTCTGTTGATACTTAATTCTTGCATGAAAAAAGTACTAACGTCTATTCTATTCTATTCTATTCTAAGTAATAATATTTTTTTTTTAATGTACAAGTTTTTGTTATGTATCCTGGGGTGGAAGTCTCTACATTGATAGCGATGCGTCTTCGTCATCGCAAACGTTTGCTAGAAAGAGACGGAGCTAGACAGTTGTTATCTGCATCTCTTTTCTTATCGACGATTATCGATCGAAAGTCATCGCTATTCATGTAGAGACTACCGGCACTGGGCTGGTAGTCTCTCCATGTATAGCAATGAATTTCGACCAAAAATCGTCGAAAGAAGTAGAAGAAAAGTAAGAAAGGAGATGCTCATAACAACTGTCTAGCTGCATCTCCGTCTACTAGACGTTTGCGATGACAGGACGCATTGCTATCAATGTAGATACTTCCACCTCAGGATATGCAGAGAAACATTCTAAATTTTAAACTGAAAATGACACATGAGTAGTTCTATTTAATGCGGCTTTTATAAAAAGGTAATCTATGTATGTAGCTAAAGGTAATTCCGGCTCGCACTTTGTTTTCATTGCCGCGTACATTCGCTTCCATAACGGTTATGTGAACAGGTGAAGTGTGTGTGTTGTGATCATGACCTTAAGGCAGCTGCGACGAACGATTCTACATACAAACTTTAAAATAAACAGGCGTCTTAACTGTAGTCCATGTAAACTGAAAACGTATAATTTTAAAATTGCAGTATGTTTCTCAGAAACTATAAATTTGTATTCTGACTCTTAAGGCCATACCTTAGTACGGCCACATCGCTGCCATCTGCGAGTGCGGGTGCGATCAGATAGTGCTGTAGATATGTACCGACCGGTTCACTGGCTATCAGACAGGGATTGAAAAGTAGATCTAATAAATTAAGTTAGTAGAGGCCGTGTTAAAGAATCTGACATTATAGATTTTCTCTAAAAAATTAACTTTAAACGAATATAAATAGCCAATGGTAATGTATCGTTTCACGCATTTTTCAGCACGACCAACGCATTTTTTTTAAATCATTATGTATTAAAACGACAACATTTATTTCAAGTGTTTCTGTACTACAGGTTTTTCTAAACCTATTTCAGGCACCAGTCTTTCACAAAGATAGGTTGCTATTCATGTATATAAAATAAGCCAATAATGTAAGTATCTAATATTAAGGAACCTTTTGTGAAAGATAATAAACGATTTATTTATTTAAGTACGTGGCAATAATTATAATAATGATGTCGGTAATAACATTTTCAGATAATGATAAAACACCCATTCATCGGTCCTGCGATCGCCAACCCGCCTGCCCAGCGTGGCAATTAGGGCATATCCCTCCCAATGATGGAAAATCACAAGAAGAGCCGAATATCGGGCTCAGTGGCGCATCTTGGGAGAGTCCTACGTCCAGTAGGAGACTGATACCGGATGATGATCTTGAGTTAAAGCAGATAGTGGCAGTCGCCGGAGCCCTAAGAAATGAAGCTATTAAGAGCAAAAGCGAGGTGCACTTTTCCATACAAATGTATTCCCCCGTTTCCTCCCTGAAAAATGCTTCTAGAGCGAAATTTGTTTCTACAAAAAATCAAGGTTTGTTTTCGCTTAGCCTTTATCATTTGGTTTTTTGACCAACTAATTGCAAAAAAATATATAAGCTAAAATGCTTTCCTCAAATCTCCTCTTTGAGATTTTTGAAGGGTCATATTTCTACTAATATAATATTATAAATACATAAAAAGCAATTTTTAATTATTCATCAACCGGTCTTTCCCCTTTTAATTTTGAATATAGGAGTAATATAGGTATGTAGTGATTATTTTGTTGAAATAAAAAGTTGCAAGGATTAACTACAAACAACTGATTTAAGCAGGCAGAGGCTGTGAGTCCACAGTGGTCGTCAATGCGATCTCGCTGCGTAAACTCCCGATGGAGTGCATCGGACATGCACGAAACCTAGATCGAGACAGTCGACAACAAATAGTAGTGAGTACAATAGTGGGTAATTTATAATCATGATAAAACTTACTATAACTATAAATAAATCTAAAACAGGCTAAGGGTCTTTGTACAATCCAACATTTTCTCGTCCGGCGGGAGTCTTCTATAGTTAAGTCGGTTACAGCGCTTGGGTATGTAACACAAAAGAGCGCGGGTTCTAGTCCCGCCGGGCGACTACATTTTGAATTGTTTATAATAATGTACTAAAATTTTATTATTGAGAACATAAACACGAGACATACATACCGACAACTATTATTTATCAATAAACATCCGGCTGGCGATAATAATGAACATAAACACTAATATTATAAATTCGATAGTTATAGTTTGTATGTTTGTTTGGGACTTCTTCACGGTCAAATGAATGGACCGATTTAGTTGAAATCTTGCACGCGGATTGCCAGTATTATGAATATTTATATACTCGTATTTATATACCATAGGATACTTTTCTACTCGGGCGAAGCCGCGGGGTATAGCTTGTACCGTATACATGAATTACATCAAAGTTTCCAAGTTTTGCGTTCCTACTCCTTGTATGTATTGGTCCACCTACATTGTAAAATTGATTAAATACTTAAACGTGATAATATTACAAACCTTAATGTATCTCTCCATTATAAATGTTTAATACAGAAATATATGAACTAATTAAAACATATGACATAATCTAGGGCCCTGTACAAATATTAAATCTTTTCTTCCTTCCTGACCGATATCACCTCAACACCCCATAAGCCTATAAGTCTTATAAGCCTCGCAAACTCCCCTGGGTTTGCCTGCTAATCCACAGCGTTTAATTAACTTGGCCGTACCTGTGGACAGAGTGTATTTATCATAGAACCGATGTTTTATTTATTACTAGCTTATACCCGCGACTTCGTTCACGTACACAAAAATGTTATCACTGTAAAGCTCTGTCAATCAACATTTGCGTGATCTAAGTTATTTAGTTTATGTGTAAAAATCATGTTTTCAACCGACTTCACAAAAAAGGAGAAGATTCTCAATTTGACTGTATTATTATTATTTTTTAATGTTTGTTACCTCATAACTCTGTCAAAAATCTAAACCGATTTGAAAAATCTTTTCTTGTTTAAAAGATTGTGCCTCCCGTTTGGTCCCATTCAAATTATATCGAGATCTAAAAATGATCTGCGGAGATATGAGGATTATAAAAATGTGATACCACGATGACATGATTATGATGACATGATTATGACATGACATGATTATGACATGACATGATTATGACATGACATGACATGATTGACATGATATGATTATGACATGATGTGATTATGACATGACATGATTATGACATGATTATGGCGAGTGGATATTTTCACTATCGCGACATTTGAAGTCGGTTTTTTCGTTTTGTACGATCATAAGTTATATTTTCATTAAAAGTAGCCTGTGTTCATCTTCATGCTTTAAAGTATCTTCTTGTTAAATTTCAGTAAGATCGGATCGTTCGTTTAGGCGTAACCAACAGACAGAGTGACAGAGTTGCAAACTTACGTTTCTGAATGAGAATAAAATTGCTGTGACTATTAATGAGATCGTTTAAAAAACTAAAACAATAACCAACTTCAAATGACGCGCTATAAATTTTCAGTCCTAAGTTTGAAGTGTTTATCTCCATATCTCTAGAGATACCAATCAGATCTCAATGAAATTACTAGGGTAACACCGTGGAGATATCTTCTTTCCAACAAAAAAATAATTATTAAAATCGGTTCATAAACGACGAAGTTATCCGCAAACATAATAAATATATATATATACGGTCGAATTGAGTAACGTCCTTTTTGGAAGTCGGTTAAAAATAATCTCTTATATTCCACAAAAGGAGCAGGTATTGAATTCGTTTGAATATTGCTTGTTAATGTATATTATCTCCATATTGTCGAAACATTATGCGTACAATTTGAATACCAAATTCGTGTCTCGTTCAATAGGTAAGAATTACAATTTTACCAATTGCTATGTCTGGAAAAAAGAGCCGGATATTGGGCTTACTGGCGTGTCTTGGGGAAAACCTTTGGCCAGCTATCGTTTGATACTAGTTCATCATGAGGTGTGGCAAGCCCTGAATCAATTATATCTAGATTGGAAACTAGCTCGCCAGGACAGCTGCCGAGACACATAAGATGTTTGGCGACAGATTTTCCAACTAGAGGGTGGTAGCTGGCCAGAAGAACACTAGACAGCGTCCTACTACTATGCCGAGGGTCCCTTTACAATGTTTTTCCTTCACTAGAGGGCCATTATGAAATGCGCACATAAGTTTTTCGATAGACAAACCCGCTACCTCTGGCGTCAAAGCCGAGCATTTTCCCACTGCGCCACTGGGACCTTAATAATTAAGATAAGTTTAAAAACTAAAACAACCGACTTCTATACCCCACGAGTCAATATCAGTAGCAAGTTCGAGACATTTATCATCATATCTCTGGAGATACTTATGATCTCAATAAAATTACACTTCGGAAACATACCCTACCGATTACAAAAAGAATCATTAAAATCTGTTCACAATTGACCAAGTAATCGCGTAACATAAAAAAAAACATACAGACGAATTAAACCTCCTTTTAGGAAGTCGGTTGAAAAACAGTAATAATGGCGTTGTTTTGTATAGGGAACTAAGAATACACTTGGTCATTAACTCACGCGATCAAAAGTAATCCCGCAGCATAAGATGTATATAATTGTGTTTGTTTGAAAATGGGAGAAGGTGGTGACCAATCGACAAAAAGCGACTGTCCAACCAATCCCATATTTTGAATTTTATGAGACTATAATACTTATATCAATCATCAAACTTATTGTATTAGTTAGAGTAACGATTTATCACTTCATATCACACACCTGTTTTCTTTACAGAAGGCGTATATGCCTTCACAACGTCAAAGATTAGTGGCTTCTACCCGAGCGCGTAAATCTTGTCTAATGTACCAAGGAACAGAAGGCTTATACACTTTGATATATAAATGCCTTAATCTCTAAAGCACTTGAATAAACAGTTATATGTATGTTATGTGCGAATGCTAATATTAATTTTGAGAATATGCTCATCGTGGCAATTAGAGAATTTTGTACACACACCGTGCACGTATAGATTTGATGACAACATTTTTTTTAGTTGCAGTTCTACGTATGTAGCCTACCCTTAATCTAATTTTTGTATAAACATCGTAAAGTGGTTCACAGAATACACTGAGCTACCAAGTTTTAACAGGTTGTTCTTAATAGTTTCGGAATAAAGTGGCTGTGACATACGGACGGACAGATGAATAGACAGAAATGACAAATCTATAAGGGTTCCGTTTTTTGCCATTCAGCTAGGGAACTCTAAAAACAACATTTACGAGAAATAAGTAACTTTATCTTAAGATCACGTTACAAAAAATTAAAACTACTCTAATTGTATGAACGCTTATTTTGTAAAATTGCTCAAAAAAAACGTAACAAATGCACACGAAACGTTATATTCCTTACAATAATTCAAAAGTTCTCGCCTGAGACGTATTTACGGCCATGAAATTCGGGGAAACTCGGGGAAACGCTTCCGGACATCCAAGAATGGTGTGATGTTTCAAGAATGCTGACTTAGTTTTATCTCACTAAAGTATGGAGCTATTCCTGGAGCTTGTTTTTATGTGCTGAGAAAAGGATTTTTGTAGATTAAGATGGTTGGAATGCTCGAAAGATTGTTCTATTATTGTAAGTGACATAACAAATTTAACCACAGAAATAATAATAATAAGGTAGTTATTTATATTTCTGTGAATGTAACGCACTATTTAATGGAAACTACAAATTGAGTCTCTATCTGTTCTTTTTCGTGATTGTGTTAGAAGCGTTTATGTTTTTAATGTATGTAGGTATGTCAAATTATTTGTGACTTTAATGACTGACTATGAAACTGAAACATACTATTTCGGTTTTGATGAATGTGCTGTCAATCGATTCATCCTTATGACACAAAGGCTACATATAATTTTGTAGTGGTCGAACTTTTGCAAGTCTGCTAGTTTTGCTAGGCTGCATCACTTTGCCAATTAATTCAGCCGAGAAATAGAAATGTTTTTGGTTTGAATGGCAATGTGTCCAGTAAAATTATAGGGCATGTGAGACTGAACATTTTTGTCTTAAGATAACAGGTGCAGTGCAGTGACGTGCAAAACTTCGTCTATCTAGAGTTTTGCATGCCGCTCTATCTGTAATAGGTAGACGTCATCGCTTACCATTAGACAAGTATCACGCTTGTTATGTTACCTTATATCATAAAAAAGGAACACTTTTTCGTCGTTTGGTTGAAGTTATTCTGGTATGTTCTGGTAGCACAGCTCCTGAGAGTCTAGGCTGACCATTCTAAGCTCTGGAGGCCTACGCCGAAGTGTTTCTAATTTCATTTTTGGACTACATACACAGACAACACTCAACATTTTTACACATAATCATATATACAATTAACACAAACACACAGCAACACACCCCCTACATTCATTTATCATCTCTCACACAAACAAACATTTCACACACCCATACAAAAACACACATTTATACTTACTGGTACTTACAGTAATATCCACTAATTACAATTACTTTAAGGTTTTTCAGTCATTAATTGACATCTTTTAAATAAGTTACATAAATATAATAGGAGAACCCACTGGGCTCCTGAAACACAGATATTACAGTTCGGGAGCCTATGGATTAAAAAAAATTAATGTACACTAAATTATGTCAATAAAATTATTTGTATTTGTATTTTGTTAATCCGAAGTATTGGCTGAAATTATCGGGCGTGTCCTACTACGGTATTCGGTTCGGTCGGCCGGTTTAGCTTATCATTCGGTTCGACCGAAATTAATTTGACATTTGTTGTATTGTAAACCCTAGTCTAAACAAACAAAGCCCGACCGATAATTTGGCTAGTTTTAATGTCATTTTATGTCAAGAATATCTGAACTTTGTTCGTAGTAGGTCAACATCGACAAATTCGGTCGTGTTTCGTTCGAGCGGGTCGAGCCCGAACTTTCGAATGTATAATTTCGGAGTAGGCCTCCTGATTTTAGCCTATCGTGTTCACCATTCTCGACCACATCATCGCTTACTACCAGAAGAGAAAATGGTAAAACTGAAATTATTACTTTCGCAGCTTATGTTCTTTAAAAAAAATATTGCAATAATTAAATAAGTGATTATAGACTGTAAAATCCCACATCGTCACTTATTAAGCTTTTGGAAAAACTGGATACAGATAAAAATACATTTTATCCGAAAAATAACGAGTTTAATATACAATAAGAATAAATAAAAATAATCGCTGATTTAAAATACAATAACAGTTCATTATTAATGTACAAGTATTTCAGCGTTATTGTGTTAAATATTGAAGGTACTCGTTATTGTTACTGATAAAGTAGAAAAGCCGATACTTTCATAATTTTCGAATATCCTTAAAATTATTTTCGGTGAGCCTGCCAGTAGGAATTAAAATGATTTGGAAATAATGAAAGGGATTTTAACCTCCGCGCCAGACTCTCAACTGCAGTGTCAGGAAAAGTTATACAGAAATATTGAAAGTTTATTATATTTTGTAAAAACTATTTTTAATAATTATTTGTTAGGTTTCGCATCAAATTGAATGTTATAATAAAATAAATACATCATTTATGTTTTGTTTCTAAATGAAATGTTATCTGTGGAATAGTTTGACGTATCTAACTAAACTGAAAAAGACCTCGAATTCAGATGTGTCATTCGGAATGACACATTCACTGGGGACTCGTGCTGATGATCGGTTGCGATCGGGAGCCGGCATCGAAACAGATTATTGATATTGGTACAGTAATCATAGTAAATTATCGGATTTTGAATCGGTGTTTAATAATGTTAGTACAAAAAGATACTGTGATTTGTGAAATAAAGAATACTACTTCTGCAATATAAGTTTTATTATTATATTTTTTATTAAGATATTGTTGTATACCATAATATTGCCGATTGTATTACCAAATGTACTTGTTATAATTTTTAATATTATGTTATCAATTTTTGGTACTCTACAAATTATAGTTATTCAATTTTATTCTTATTTTGTAGATAAAATGTATTACAGGACAATATTGTGTATTTCAGCTTAAAAAGGCAACCAATTTAATTTATTTAATATAATACATTATATTTTTTTTTAATGTATTTTAATGTATTTTGCTGATTGTATTTTCCTCTTCCTAAAACAAACTAGCTGCGCCCGCGGCTTTGCCTGCGTTAAAAATAGTTCTATGTCCTAATCCAGTATACCTACTGGCTATCACTGTACAAAAGTTCAGTCGAATCGGTCAAGCCCTCTGACCGGGAAAAGGTCCTAAACAAACAAACAAATATAGAAATTGACTTTCACATTTGTAATATTTGTGTTGATCTGTATATTTGAGGAGATGTCAGAATTCTCGCATGTGACAGCAACATTCCTCTTACATATTGTTATAAATGACTTGAAGGGTCTCCTTTGTGATCTGGATAAGATAAATGTTTTTAGTAATTTAAGTAGGCCTGAGGAAGCTTAACTTTTGTGATGTTGTATCTTACACAATTTATTATTAGGTTTATTTAAAACGATATCAAATATTGAGTTTTAAAGGATCATTATTTTAATAGCAGCTACCCTACAGACGTTGCCATGTCATTAAAACAAACGCCTAGGATATTTTACAAAAAAATATACTTTCGTTATTTTCTAAATAGCTAGCAAATTATGACAGTCGGTCTAACCTATCGTAATGTTTTTTCTCTCTCTAAAAGCCTGGCATGAGCACTTGATTTGAGATCTTAAGAAAGGCCTTTGAAACAATAAAAATCATCAAGCGATTATGATCCAGCAGCCCTTGAGCGTCAGAGCATACTAGGCCTAGCGGAGTTTATCTTCGATCATATCACCACTTACCACCAGGTGAGATAGGGGTCAAACGCTAGTCTATAAGATACTTAAAAATATTGCTGATTTGCAATGTTCACTAAAAACCTCGTTCAGGTAGTTACACGATATCACTGAGCTGTAGAAATCAGACAGTGAAGGTACAACTGCAAAGAAATTCCATGTTCTAGTGATAAAAGAGTATCTTGTAACTTACTAGTTTAAATAAAAAAAAGATTTAAACGTACCTTTGATCACTATCTCACCAAGGTACGTGTACTCACAGGTAAGTGTGAGTTAGAATGGGAACTGGCTCTCAAAGATAGCTGCCGGAACACATTAGATATTTGGCGACAGATTTTCTAACTTAAGGGTGGTCAGAAAGCTGACCAGGAGGACACTAGACATTGTCCTACCACCATGCGGTTGGGGGTTTCTTAACGATGTTTTCCCTTTACCGGAGGGCCACTGTAAAAAGTGAACATACATTTATATAATATTAGCCATCAGTGGTCTCTTCTGTCTGCATAGTCTTTGCCTCTCATGTCCCGACCATGTTTCATGGGCGTAGAGTCCATTAATTTGGTCCGCGTTGCAATAACACCGCTAGCTACCGTTTATTTAATTATTTACTTTGTGTTCGCTAGATACTGTTTTTAGCCGACTTTCAAAAAAGGATGTTACTCAATTCGACCGTACATATATATAGGTATTATGTTTGTTTGGCGATAACTTCGTCGTATATGAACCGATTTCGATGATTCTAAACACCTCAAAAGTCTAAGGTAGAATAGGATAGAATGGAATGGAATGGAATGGAATGGAATGGAATGGAATGGAATGGAATGGAATGGAATGGAATGGAATGGAATGGAATGGAGTGGAATGGAATGCAATGCAATGCAATGCAATGCAATGCAATGCAATGCAATGCAATGCAATGCAATGCAATGCAATGCAATGCAATGCAATGCAATGCAATGCAATGCAATGCAATGGAATGCAATGCAATGCAATGGAATGGAATGGAATGGAATGGAATGGAACGGAATGGAATAGAATGAATCTTTATTGTACACCATAATAAAACATACTCACAGAAAATATTTAAAAACAAAACAATGGTAATAAAATGGCCGGTCTTATCGCTTGGAGAGATTTCTACCAGACAACCTTTAGATGGACAGGATTTCACATATAAATGTTGCAGGGGGTGTACAGCTACAAAGTTATACTTAACATAACAATATATAAAACATTAAAATATATACACATATAATACATACATACATATATATGATTATATATACACACATAAAATACTACAGAATAAATACATATACGCAATCAATTAATAGATAAATAGTGCTTCAATACCAAATTTTTGAAGACTTGTGGATACTGGGCTTGTCTAATTGATACAGGGAGATCGTTCCAAAGGCGAACAGTTTGCATCAAAAATGATTTGTTGTAGAATAGTGACGTGTAAGGTTGTTCAGGAATATTTCATTTAAGAGTATGCTGGGATCGAGGAGGATGGGTTTTTTGAAAGATGAGCAAATTCAAAGTACTCTTTTAGGTAGCAAAGAGTTAAAGGAAGAAAAAGAATATTGTAAAAGAGTTAAAGGAAGTAAAAGAATATTGTAAAAGAGTTAAAGGAAGAAAAATAATATTGTAAAAGAAACTAAGAATATGCATGTTCCTGCGACGGCAAATTGGTAACCAAATAAGCTTTTTTCGGAATTCGGAAATATGATCATATTTCCGAAGACCGAAAATGAAGCGGAGTATCATTATTTCATTGAGATTTGATGAGTATCTCCAAAGATATGGAGATATGCACCTCAAACTGACTTGCGCGGTATGTGAAGTCGGTTTGTTAGTTTTTAAACTATTGTAGTTATTGATGAAAATTACGGAATACTAACAACTATGGTGGGCTGAGATAACGAAATGCTTTTTTAACCGACTTTACAAAAAAGGAGGAGGTTCTCAATTCCATAGGAATCTTTTTTTTATATATGTTCACCGATTACTCAAAGATGTTTCTAATTTGATTAAAAAAAATATATATTATATTAAATTTTTCTAAAATAATTAAAAATTCTTTTTTTGTTTCAAAGGGGGTTCCGACGTGGTCTCATTTAAATTTTAACGAAATTGGTCGAGCCGTTTTTAATATCATCATCATCATCAACATTTGTATTACGATGCATTTATATACCTCGACGACATGCTACTTACTACAGGCTACTTTGACTAACGCGACGTTTGAAGTCGGTTCTTTTAGTTTTTTTAAACAATCTTAAATTATTCTAAACCTATAAAGAATTCTCGGGAGGACCATAATATTCATAACTCGAAGGCGTGTTTTCTGTCACAAGTTACTTTTACTTGCTTTCTATTAAAATTATAATAATCAAATTATTTAAATCCACACTAATCCATAATCCAAAACGTTTGTAACTCTGTCACTCTGTCTGTTTGTTACCTAATCACGCCTAAACGGACGATATGATCTTACTGAAATTTAACAAGGAGTTACTTTATATCATGAAGATGAACATAGGCTACTTTTGTGAAAATATAATTAAGATAGTTTAAAAACTATAATATCGTTTAAAAACTAAAAAACAACCGACTTCAATGCCGCGCTATTCATTTTCAGTACCAATTTTGAGATGTTTATCTCAATATCTCTGGAGATACTTATCATACCTCGATAAAATTACCATGGTACCACACTTGGGATATCTTCTTTCGAACAAAAAAAGAATAATCGAAATCGGTTCATAAACGACGAAGTTATCCGCAAACAAACATTAAAAAAAAAATAAAAAAAAAAATATACGGTCGAATTGAGAAACCTCCTCCTTTTTTTGAAGTCGGTTAAAAACAACCGACTTCAATGCCCCGCGAGTCGTTTCGTTCATTGAGACGTTTATCGTCATATCTCTGGAGATACTTATCAAATCTCAATGAAATTACAATGGGACCACATCGAAAACAAACCCTACCGATTAAAAAAATAATAATTTGAATCGGTTCAAAATTGACGGAGTAGTCGCGTAACATACAGACGAATTGAGAACCTCCTCTTTTTTTGGAGTCGTTTAAAAATTAAGATTTTTACACATACCTTAAATAAGTCAGATCATACAAATGTCGATTGACAGAGCTTTACACTGATAAAATTCTTGGTGTACGTGAACAAAGTCGCGGGGTATCAGCTAGTACCTATGTATTAAATAAAACTCACCAAGTGCGAGTCAGCATCGCGTTTCTTATCGCACACTTAGGGAGGGTTCCGTACAATACGAAACATAACAGAGTTTCAACCTCATTTATTTGATTAATTGATATGACCAAGAATATTTGGTTTGGTCGCGATCTAGAAAGACGGGACTCGTTTACTAGCGCCATCTATGTAATTTTGCCGAAACTAATTAGATAGATGGCGTTTAAAAACATTTTTGTCTAAAAACAATTTTTGACTTTATTTTGTTTTTAGTATTTGTTGTTCTAGCGGCAACAGAAATACACCATCTGTGAAAATTTCAAATGTCTAACTATCACGGTTAATAAGCTATAGCCTGGTGACAGACGGACAGACAGACAGACAGACAGACAGACAGACAGACAGACAGACAGACAGACAGACAGACAGACAGACAGACAGACAGACAGACAGACAGACAGACAGACGGACAGCGGAGTCTTAGTAATAGGGTCCCGTTTTACCCTTTGGGTACGGAACCCTAAAAATGTAGAAATTCGCACTCGCATTTCGTAAAAGTATTGTTACTCTATTTACGATGAATAAAATGAAGAAGATATTAGTGTTACAATCTAATAATAAAAGCATTTTATTTTATACTTCACAATGATATTTACATTTATAAAAGTATCTACTCTAATCTAGTAAGTCAGTTGTAGAAGCTTGCGAGAATATTCCAATTTGTCTGAGTGTTGCAATGTATCAAAAGGGCCAATCACACTTGTAATGTGTTTGTGAGAGTCATATCAAATTAAACTAGGGTAAAATTAAAATTGAGAAGAAAATTAATTTATTTAAATGTAGGTAGATACTATACTACATATTAATTTGAACTTTACTCAACATTACGCATGGTATAATTTATAAATTAATCAATAATGAGAGGGGACCTAAAATCAAACAAATAATTCTATTGAATTGACACATAGTTGTAGATTTAAAATGTTTATTAACCTACTTCACAAAAAAGGAGGAGGTTCTCAATTCGTTGGAACCTTTTTTTTGTTTTTATGTATGTTCACCGATTACTCGCAGATGCCTGAACCGATTTGGATTTTTTTTTGTTTCAAAGGGTACCCTTTTCAGGTGGTCCCATTTGAATTTTAACGAAATCGGCCGAGCCGTTTTTAATATATCAACATTTGTATTACGACGCATTTATTTATTTTGATGACTTACTACTAACTACTAGCACAAATTATGTAATAAGTACTACCTGGCCTCCCTCACTCGCCCATAGATACTGCTATTTATGCCTCAACTTTCGTCAACTCCGGCGTTACTATCTGCTAGTCGGTTGTCACTTCTCACGCGCGCGCTACGTATATTATTATTATTCAAATGACGGGATACCTTTCGCGCATTGCGCATGCGCATTCGTATTCTATATTAGAAACGATTTAAGTTTTTCATGGTCATTTTGCGGGTTTGACAAAAAACAAGCATAATATGTTTCATTTTTTTATGTTGCCCATACTAAAATGACAAAACGGCGTAAAATTCACTTACTCGACTTCACTCTATTCAATTTCAATTCGACTCTTAGATAAGAATTTTGATGTTATTTTGTGAGGTAAGGGTCTCGAGGGCCCGGTGGCGTAATCGGGAGAACGGTCGGCTTTGATGCCGTGGTACCAAGTTCAAACTGCCGTGCACCAATGGATTTTTCCATCGAAAAATTTATGTGCGCTTCTCACAGTGGCCCTCCGGTGAAGGAAAACATCGTTAAGAAACCATCAACCCCCGCATGGTGGTAGGACACTATCTAGTGTCCGCCTGGCCAGCTACCACCCTCAAGTTAGAAAATCTCTCACCAAACATCTGATGTGTTGCGGCAGCTATCCTTGAGAGCCAGCTCCCATTCTAGGCCTAGCGTGCTTACCATCTTCGACCGCATCATCACTTACCAACAGGTGAGATAGTGGTTAAACGCTAGCCTATAACGTATATAATATCGTTTAAAAACTAAAAAAGAACCGACTTCAATGTTCATTTTCAGTACCAATTTTGAGATGTTTATCTCAATATCTCTGGAGATACTTATTAGACCTCGATAAAATTACCATGGTACCACACTTGGGACATTTCCTTTCGAACAAAAAAAGAATAATCAAAATCGGAGCATAAATGACGAAGTTATCCCCGAACAAACATTAAAAAAAAAAAAAAAAATATATATATGGTCGAATTGAGAAACCTCCTCCTTTTTTTGAAGTCGGTTAAAAAAAAAGGTAAATAAAAATACGCGCTGATACATCGCGCGCTGAACGAACTAATAACAACGCTAGGTCGAGCGCCTTAGACACATATTTGCTTGTATTGTCTAAAATAAACGTTTGTATTGTGTTTTTGTGGGGGAGTGTAAGTATCTGTTACGTAGTAACTATTATATAATCTGTGGTACTACGTCTACTGGTTACTTTGATTAGCGCGACGTTAGAAGTTAGTTCTTTTAGTTTTTTAAACGATCTTAATTTATTTATTTCTACTTATTGACAAGTTGCATTGCTCGTGGTCACGTGGTTTATTGAACTATATATAACATGCGTCCGGTAGTCGATATTGGAGGGTCTTGTGATAAAATACACGTTCAATTTTGTCGAAAAATCTCTCAAAAATATTGATATCCCCCGCCATCACATGACAGCCATTCTGCTACCAATGCTTGTATTATTAACCGACTTCACAAAAAAGGAGGAGGTTCTCAATTCGTCGGAACCTTTTTTTAATTTTTTTTTATGTATGCTGACCAATTACTCGAAGACTCCTGAACTGATTTGAAAAAATATTTTTTGTTTCAAAGGTTACCCTTTCCAGGTGGTCCCATTTAAATTTTAACGAAATCGGCCGAGCCGTTTTTAATACATCAACATTTGTATTACGATGCATCCACTTATGTCGACGACATACTACTAACTACTGGCACAGATTATGTAATAGTAACTTCGTCTAATGGCTACTTTGACTAGCGCGACGTTTGAAGTCGATTTTTTAGTTTTTTAAACGATCTTAAATTATTTTAGCTATAATATACTATATATTTATATACTATAATACCACTACCCATGCAAATTGTCTTGGTGACTCTCAAAACGCCCTCCATAATTAATGCCTCGACAACTAAACATCACAGATTATGATTTGCCTATAAAATCTTATATACTTAAGATCTTAAAGGCAAAAATTACCAGTAAAGGCTCCGACATCGACCACCAAATACATTGTACTTATAACCGTAACAAGTAACAAAATTAAAATGTTGAATAAACACCTAAGACAATGTCTTTTAGAAAATTAACGTCATAACATCTATCTAAGAACCACCACTGATTAATTACAAACCGTTTAAAGACAAAATCGAACTAGGTTTGGAAAAAAGTGGCAACATGGATTTGCACAAAAAAATGTTTACTGCAGCGCCCCTGGTGAGTTGACAGCATAACGCTTATTTTAGTACATGCACCAATCAATCACAAACCCATAACTGAAAACTGCATCAAAATCGGACGAGTCGTTTTGAAGAAAAATGGCAACATGGACTTAAACAAACAAACAAACATCCTCTCACCCCAAACGCATATACAGTCTCCGTTCTGTCGTGGGTAAAAAAAATGAATCATTAAAAAACTGCAAGCCATTTACTTTCGGTGCATTTCGACCAAAGTGAAACACACTGATTGAACCCGCTAATTTGGCCATTACACTTAGCAGTTTGTGTAGCGAACCGAAACACTCAATGCGAGCGTTGTTTACATTATAATTCGGACAGCGTGCTGGTAATGCGATGCGACGCGACAGATTTTAACCGTCGATACCTTGGCAGCGGCTAGAAACAAAAAGCTGAAGGTTGAGCTCAGTGGAGTGCCATAGGTGAGGCAAGAGCTGAATGAAGATCAAGCTCAATGACGTGCCATAGGTGAGGCAAGAGCTGAAGATCGAGCTCAGTGGCGTGCCATAGGTGAGGCCTGTGTCCAGCAGTGGACAGTGATAGGCTGATTAGGAACCTTGCCCAACGCAACCTTGGAAAAATCTAGCAATAGATAGAAGTTGATGTGAGCTCGCAGACGGATACAGCCGGACTTGACAACATTTGGGAAACTTCATTAAGTCTTCACTTATTCCTTAACGTTGAAAACAAAAGTCTTTGATGAGTATTTTCAACCAATTATGACTTGGATTACATTGATACGCATAGGAAGACTAATGCATCAATTTGAATATGCAAGTTCAGCCAGGCTGTTAAGGTCAAGTTCTACACAGCGTTTCTCTGAAGAATCAATTCTAATGAAATAATCTGACAGGTAACGTAGATAACCGTTAAAGGAGAGGGTTGGCAAGCTGAAGTAATTGGGCTGGTTATTTTGCAGCAAAATTGATCAGCTAGATTAACTTGTCTAGAAGTGAAGACCGCGCCACGATAAAACTCTGGTCTGGTAAAAAAAGTCCTACCGTTTCATACCTTTATTTCGCATCTTTGCATCGCTCTGCTTCCACTTACATATCCGATGGAAAAGCAACCTAACGCTCGAGCCCTGGTATCCGGTATAGACCTGTCGCTCACTGCTTTGAGCCCTCAAGCCTCGCAAGCGAACGATTTGTTTTAGCAATCTCGTTGTCACTGCCGTATTGTGTGTATACTCTCGCAGTGAGTTTGAAAGATTTTCGGTAACTAAATTGTACTATTCATTATTCTGTGACTAAAGTCGATCACTGTGCCATAGAAAAGATAATAATACTACGTATAGAACGGACACTCTGTTCCCCCCACCAATTCCGGGCTTTCTCACCCCGCCACCGCTCTGGAGCTGTCGAGGAGCTGCGCTGAGCAAGGACGCAACACGCGAACGACTATAGAACAATTACTAGTCACGGAGAGAAGAACATCAACTTCATACATTTATGTTGGGACCAGTAGACACTGGAGGTTCACATTTACGTAGGTTCTTATTACGTAGGTATATAATAAACACTTAATTATATTAGTATACCTACCTACATATTCGTATTTTAGAATTCATTTTCATAAATGAAACAACGATATATATATATATATATACTCGTGCGTAAATAACGCTTAATTTGTAAAATATTTAGAAAAACTTTCACGTTTAAACATTTTTATAACACAGCAATTGGGAACTTGATGTAGGTACGTAGTATTTATATTCTCTTTACTTGATGTCGCTCTAACGTGCGAGCAAGACACACGACATTGTTTCGTACAGCTCTGGCTGGCGGCCCAACACAGAATAAAAAATTGTTACTGTGGTGCAGTTTGTTCTATGCAAGTCGACTGGACCTGGAGATGATGGTTTACGAAATAGCGACTAATATTTTTAGTGTTAAAAGCTTTTTGGGTAAGTGTACAAAAAATATTCATACGGTCAGTACGTAGTACGTATGTACGAAGTAACTATTATAAAATCTGTGATACGGTGATTACGGGCGACAACCTTAGACATCACGCACACAAATGCACGTATAGAAAAATGACCCGTGTGTAGTGTCTGTGTCGGTGTCACAGTGTCGGTCGTTAAAACGCTAGTTTGTATGGAGATTTAGCGAGTGTCCGGGGTGTGACTGTGCCACATGAATAATGAAAAGGTATTTACTCATGTGGCTGTGCGTCAGTATATCGGTCGGGTCGCTATCCTAAGGTATTTCTGTGCTCACTCTGAAAGGTGCCGGATAAAATGCAATTCTATCTCATTAAACTTTTACAAACTTTATTTATCTTACCGTGTTAGTATGATAACTGTGTGGGTCAAATCGTTGAAGCTAAATTAAAACCACTTCCTAACTTTCGATTGGACTCAAATTTTGTAGGTAAATGATTGTACGAGAACTAGGACACATATACCGCACCTGACTGAAAATGTTCCTTTTCAGAATCCATAGGGTACCAACGGAACCCTATTACTAAGACTCCGCTTTCCATCTGTCTGTCTATCTGTCTGTCTGTCTGTCTCCAAGCTGTATCTCATGAACCGTGATAGTAAGACAGTTGAAATTTTTGCAGATGATGTATTTCTGTTGCCGCTATAACAACAAATACTAAAAACAGAATAAAGTTAAAAATTAAAGGTCCCCATACAAGAAACGCGTTTTACACCATAGTGCCGTGCCATCTATGAACGTTTCTTTACCTTATTACATAGAGTTAAACCATAGCTATATGTCTATGCCTTATTAATAATATTAATTACCTACCCTTACACCTTTGTGTAAACGTTCACTTAGTTGGTGTACGAAGTTAGTTAGATATTCGTTAGGTGGCGTTGCAGTAAATAAGCATGTCGCTCCTGTGTTTTAATAAATGTTTAGTATTGACTTGATACGATTGTAATATATATTATCGTGGTATTGTACTGCGGTTCGGGACCCTCCGTGTGCGAGACGCAAGTCTGACTCGCACTTGGCCAGTTTTTTTAATTTTACTGTTATATATTGGGACATTTATGAAAAAATATATGCGATTGCAAATATTTTTATATGGTTTCAATTATGCTTTAAAAAAGTATTTAAAAGGTAAAAGCTATTGTCATAAGTTTGTCATCTACTTTACGACTAATTGGTTTATCCACCGTCTAGCTTTTAACAATAGTCATTATCACTGTCTCAACGAAAGCTCTTACAAAAACAACGCAAATTTAGAATAATAATACTTAAATTCAAAATTAACCACCCCCGACTGATATATGTATATTATGTTCAAACCATTCCAATATTTCCAATGAACCCTAACACGACATCATATATGATGTAAGTTTGTGAGAAGTTGAGTATTCTGCAGATTCCAGGAGATGTCCCAGCATAAGGTCAATACTACTGTGTTCTTACAATAACGATGAAGTAAGAGGATACCGAATTGCTCTCATAGCGCCATCAACTAAGAAGAAGCTCATATTTGTAAAACGGCTGAACTAATTTTCATAAATCAAAACTAAGAACACACTCGATTAAGACATCCTACATCAAACAAAAAAACTCAACCAAATCGGTTATCCGTATGGGCGCTACGATGCCACTGACAGACACACACACACACACACACACACACAGATACACAATTACACGCATCTAACTTATAAGACCTCTTCATTCTGCGTCGGGGGTTAAAAAAGCATTTAAAGTAGATTTCCATTTTTCTGAGACATAAATGTATGGAGTGTCACATGCCCAGTAATTTCGAAGAAAAAAATACTATTACAGCTTTTTTAAACGACTTCACAAAAAAGGAGGAGGTTCTCAATTCGTCGGAAACTTTTTTTAAAGTATATTCACCGATTACTCGAAGATGCCTGAACCGATGTATTTATACGTAGGTCACACTATAAGTATTGCGTAACTTAAAAAAAAAACATCTTATAAGCAAAATATTATGTTTATTGCTTTTCAAAATACTCTCCTTTACACTTTAAACTTTTTTTCATGCGATCGAACGATTTTTTAAAACAGGAGGACCACAGATCCGAAGACATGTTTTCTACTTGCTGATTGAACGCTATCACTGCCTCTTCGGTGATGGTAAAAGTGAAACCTCTCATCAAATCTATGATTTTGGGGAAAATACAGAAATCACAGGGTGCTAGGTCGGGGCTATGCGCAGGATGGGTGACGAGTTGTACTTTTTCGGAAGCTAAAAATAACTTTGTTTTGTTGGTCGTGTGTGAAGAATCGTGTTCGGCTTTTTGGTCGTCTTTCGCAAACTTTTTCTAACACCCTGGGTAAACAAATGACAGAATACCACTCGGCATTAACACTTTTTTGATCTTCAAGTGGAATTGCACAGATGGGATCCGTAGCTGAGAAAAAAAAAAGCGATCATTTTTTTACCAACGTTTCTCGCCTGCCTCACTTTTGTTCTGTTCTCATTTTCAAACACCCATTCACAAGATTGCTGTTTTTTTTTCGGGTTCAAAACGATAAATCCACGTTTCGTCGCCTGTGACAATGTCATAAGGGTGATTCTTCGAAATTTCATTCTTCGCCTGATTCATATGGCCAAAATTTATATGAAAATAGGTATACCAAGTAACGAATATTTGAATGAGGGACACTTTTTTATAAAATAGTTTTAAAGATATCGGCGTTCAAATATTTTATGCCCATATGAATCAGAATTTGTAACAGATGAATCAGAAACAGAAATAAAAATGAAAACTTTATGTAGATCGGCTCTATATTAAGAAAACATTTATATTTTAACAACAACAATTATCTGTTTTTAACTGACTTCTCAAAAAGGAGGAGATTTTCAATTCGCTGTCACCTCAGAACTCCGCTATTTCTTAACTGATTTGGCAATTTCTTTTTTGTTTGACAGAATATGTTTCCCGTTTGTTCATTTAGTATTTTATTCAAGATATAACAAGTATCTCTAGAGATATGGAGATAAACACTTCAAATTTAGTACTGAAAATGACTAGCGCGTCATTTAAAGTATATCAGAGATTATACATTTTACGCAAAAATCTGGTGAATTCTTATTGATTACTAATAATTATTGTTAAACATTTTTTAAACTACGGTATAATAATTGGTGTGTTGGAAAAGCGTTAATCCTAACTGATATTATTAATGCGAAGGATTATACTCTTGTGATTTTTAAAAAAATATTCAAGAGGTTGTAGCCAAGTAAATATATATAAAAAACTAGAAATGCCTCGTGACTTTCTCACGTTAAAAACTTGTTTGATTCATTCAAAACATTAATTCGTAGCAACCAATCAAAAAACGTTTCCAAGTTATGGCGTAAACAAGGAAAATAGCAATTGCAAGGTTTGCCCTAGGTAGACGTATTCGTGAACAACTCCGAGAGGAACTCCATTTAGAGCAATCGGTACCGGAATAACATCTTCGTTAAATATGATCTTGTTCTTATCCAAGTTCATCCGGAGACCGATGCGTGCAGAAGAATCAGCAAGAGTGGTCAGCATGTATTGCAAGTCCTGCACGGTTTCAGCCATGATAACGATATCGTCCGAAAATCTTAAGTGTGTCTTTCCAATTCAGCGTTTTGAACATATTGCGTTAGAGAGCGTTTGTGAACAATTTGGGGAAATAACGTCCCCTTGTCTCACTCTTCGATGTAAGCGGATATGTTCAGTCTGCTGATTTTGTACTGGGAAGGCCATAGTCGCAGCGTCATAGGAACCTCTGAACACTTGGACGTATCGCCAATCAACTTGGCACCGTTGCAGTGACTCCAGAACAGACCAGGTTTCAATGGAGTCAGAGGCTTTCTCATAGTCCACATACGCTAGAGACCTGCCTGAACCTAGAACCTGCCGCCTGTGTGAATGTGGTCTATGGTGCCGTATCCTCCTTGAAACTCAGCCTGCCCGGGGGGCTGAAATTCGTCAAACCTACGCGCGAGACGATTTGTGATGACTCTCAGAAACAGCTTATAGACATGGCTTAAGAGCGAGATAGGTCAATAGATCTTCAAAAAGGTTTTGTCTCCCTTTTTGAAGAACATAACAATGATATTCTTATTCCACTTTTTCGAAGTTCTCCCCGAAAAAAGAACGGAACTAAAAATATGCTGAAGCTGTTGTAGCGTAGGAGTTTCATCAGCTTTTCAGAGCTCCGTTGTACGTTGACCGTTGATCTGACAAAGTGACTGCAGGGTTTTCACGTCTTTCTGCATTAGCCGTAGAGAATCCTCTGAAAGCTTAGACTTCTTGCTGGCACCTCGCATCTCACATAATTTTGTCCCCTCCTCCCTGAAGATGCCTACCACATGGTCGAGATTCTGGTCAGCGTCAAAGTCTATTGTCGTTCCCAGTGCAGCAAATCGGTTCTCTCCAGTTTCAGCTGGAACGTTTCGGACCCAACCACTGATTGTAACATATTGGGTCGAAGCGTGGACTTCATTAAACGAACTCGTTCAAACTTGCAGTCGATATCTAGAGAGCCTCGGACTAGTCGGTGATCACTGCCAGTTTTAAACCTAGTGATCACTGAGACATCTAAATATGCACTTTTTGTCCGTGAAGTCGATCTCGTTTTTAGTCATAGCGTCGGGGCTTGGCCACGTCCACTTTCGCTGAGGGTCTTTCTCAAAGGAGGGAATCATCAGAAAAGCCCCTCTTTTCCTAGGAAGTTGACGGGCATTTGCCCCCTACGATTTCTGCTTCCCAAATTGCTTGTAATCCCACTTTAGCATTGATAGCTCCCATGACAACGTTGAAGTAGGCCTATTGGGTGGTGTGCAAGGAAATGTTGGTGCGTATACTTGAGGATAACCTTGAGGATATACGTCTCGGTGAATATAAAGTAGGCATTGTAATCAGTATGTCACCTGAACCAAGCACATATTAATCAGACATATACCCGCGTAACACCGGGTTCTAAGCCAACCAGGGATACATTCGTCTTCTAGCTCGTTCATTGCATGGCTGGCTTCCCCCCGCACGTGAAGCCAGACTCTCATTATTAATACCTGACTAAGTAAGGTCAAGCGCAGCTTACGCCACATTAATCAGTATCATACGCCGGACACTTCTTATTTAATTATTTATAAACACACTAACGTACTCGTAGTTTATAACTAAAACACATTTTTTTTCTAAGAGGAAAATTCATTACCTTTCGATAAAATTTTAATTAATATTGAAGTATCAAAGGCTAAATGCGACATCGACCATTTTATTCCGGAAAATGGCAAACGGACGCGCTATATGAATCAGAAGAACGAACTTTAAAAATTTTTATTGTGTACCTAAACAGCAAATATTATAAAAATAAAATTTGCGCTAGTTAGGGATAAAGCCAAACTATTCAAAAAAAAATTTCACACTGTTTTGTCAGTTGGTTTCAGATATATACCCTCAGACATCGAAAATTTTGTTTTTGAAGAGTCACCCATAAACAGCATTAGAATGTCCGTGGTCGTACATCAGTAGCATCTGTTAGCACCAATCCACGCGAGCCCGGTTCTGCTCCGCTGTCAGTTTATGAGGGATCCAATGACAACAAAGTTTCCGAACTTTCAATTGTTCGTGTATATTTTTCTGAATTTTGCTCATACAATCCCTAATAGTCCTCAAATTGTCTCATAGGTAATCCGCGGGTTGTCTTCAATTAGCCGCTTAACAGTAGCCACATTATATTATGTTTCTTTGAAGTGTTTCACACTTTATATTTTTGTAAATTGTTAAACACAATCCAAAATTTTCATCGTACCGAC
This sequence comes from Cabera pusaria, assembly GCA_954871355.1. Taxonomy (NCBI): domain Eukaryota; kingdom Metazoa; phylum Arthropoda; class Insecta; order Lepidoptera; family Geometridae; genus Cabera; species Cabera pusaria. The sequence continues at coordinate 2,616,119 of OX940890.1, forward strand.
GGGACTTGAACCCGCAACCTCCGGAATAACATGCTACGGTGCTTTGCCAATTAAGCCACGGTGCGAAGTATCGTTACGAATGATTAACTTACGAAATAAGTAGTCATAGATGGCGCCACCAATGCATAATTGGGTTAACAAATGCAATCCACTAATTTCGTCGTAACGATACTTCGCACCGTGGCTTAATTGGCAAAGCACCGGAACATGTTATTCCGGAGGTTGCTGGTTTAAGTCCCATCGGTACGATGAAAATTTTGGATTGTGTTTAACAATTTACAGTAGCCACACTATTTTCGTTCACGGCAGTTGAAGGCCGCCCTTCACGAAATTCGTCATGTAAAGAAACTCGACCTCTCTCAAATTCAGCAAACCATCACCTCACGGTGCTCAAACAAGGTGCTTTTAAAATCATTAAAAATCATCGCTCTAAAATCTTTTTCCATTTTCGTTGCGTACGTAGAACTTTGATGTGTGATAAAAAACAATTGACAAATGATTTCCCGCCAATTGTTTTTTTTTATTACTAAGAAGGTTGCAACGTTTAAAAAAATATAACATTTGAAATTTAAATAGTTCCGATTAGCTAGAAGTGCAAAACTTTTAGTGTGCCCCATGTATGCCTCGACGACATGCAACTATATACTGGCTACTTTGACTAGCGCGACGTTTGAAGTCGGTTTTTTTTAGTTTTTTAAACGATCTTAAATTATTTTATGACAGATAGGAAAGCGTTTGACTACTATCTCAAATGTTAAATGACGATGCAATCGACGATGTAGCACGCTTACCTAAAATATATCTTATGACTCGCGATTCAACTTTGCCACAGCTTTTTCATCTAATATGTGCGTATACAAATTCCATATGTTCAGAGCAAGACCTTTGAATATTGATCTCCTAATGCCATAGGAGAGGCTGTGAATTATTGCGAGAAATCTTGGATCCTTGCGAAACCTTATGAAAATTATTTTGGGACCGAAAGTAAGATGTAACATCGCATTTACACATCGTATCAAATGTTCGGCGAGCATATAACATAATCATGAGCAATGCGATTGCATTCGGCAAACTAACATGTCTTATAGAATAAAAGCATTTTATGTATGTATTTAATTATCAATGTATGTATGTTTGATAATGTCAAAATTTGCAAGAAGAATTAGAATCACTTTTATTAGACTTTGACTTTATAGTATAACCCTCCTTTTTATTTAATTTCCTAGTTAGTTAATTCCTGAGTTCATGGCTTCTGTTTCGTTTTTTTATTAAAAACCTCAGACGGAATAAGAAGTCTAGACCGAGGCCCGCCGAACAACGCACTGAGGCCGGTAAAATTACACCTCGCCGTGTACATACACAGTAACACACACACGCATATAACGAAATTACACCTTACCTTGTCAGTCGAGCTATTCCGGCGTGCGGAGTGTCACGTTATAATAATTCACAATTTTATGGAAAACAATGCCGAATTGTTTTGTGAAAGGGTGTAAAAACCAATCTTTGAAAAATAAAAAGCAGGATGGAATCACATTTCATACGTAAGTAAACCTAAAAATCCATATTTTTCATAAATCAATTTTAGTAATTATTATGACAGTTGGAAAAAAACCCAAGTGTTGCCACTAGTAAGCGTCACGATTGTCCCCGTTTATTGAGTAAGTTATTTTGTTCTATATTTTCATAATGGTTCCACACAATTAGATGTATTTAGCCAATGTCAATACTGGTTAAATACACTAATTGTAAATCGTGAAAAAATCTTCAAGTTTTTGAGAATTAAATTTATAACAAGGGGTCAATATCACATATCAGGAAGTCATATTCTTAATATAAGTTTAGTTTAATATTAATTTCAAATACTATATACAGATTATGACGGGATTCAAACCCGCGCCTACTGAGAAACATGCCCTGGCGCTCTAACCTGATATAAATAACTGTTATTGTTCAAGTGAGGATGATTGAATATAATATGACATTTTCCATGACATTTCGTGACATACCATGACATAACGTGACATTTCATGACATTTCGTGACATTATATGACATTTCGATCCACTTCATGACATATCATGACAATTCGTGACATTTTGTGATATTTCGTTTCACTTCGTAACATTTCATGCCTTTTCATGACATTTCGTGACCATTGTGACATTCCATGACATATTATGATAATTCATGACATTCTGTTATATTTCATGATATTTTGTGACATTTCATGATATTTCATGACATTTCGTGACGTTTCGTCACATTTTCTGACATTATGTGATATTTCGTAACATTTTAGAAATTTTAGAAATTTTGTGACATTTCATGATATATCTAGACTTTTCATGAAATTTAATGAAATTTCATGATATTTCTTGACATTTTATGCCATTTTAGGACATTTAGTGGCATTTTGTGACATTTCATGACATTTCGTGACATTTCATGACTTTTCGTTACATTTCATGTTATGTCATGATATTTTATGATAATTTGCAACGAAATTTCATGATATGTCACGAAATGTCATAAAAAGTCTCTTATGTCACGAAATGTCACAAAATATCATAAAATGTCACGAAATATCATGATATTTTAGTTTAGTTTCATGAAACTTCGTGAAATTTCAGTAAAAGTCACAAAATGTCACGATATGTCATGAAATGTCACAAAATGTCATGAAATGTCACAAAATGTCACGATATGTCATGAGATGTCAGAAAATGTCAGAAAATGTCATAAAAGTCATGAAATGTTACAAAATATCATGAAATATCAGTTTTAAAAAATGTTACGAATTGTCACGAAATGACATTAAATGTCATAAAATGTTATGTTATGTTACGTTATAAAATGTTAAGTGATGTCAGGAAATGTCACGGAATATTATTGAACCACCTTAGATAGGGCACCACTATAAAAAAACATTCATAAGCCAAAAATTATATTATCTTCGACCGTATCATCACTTTCTAACAGGTGAGATAGTGGTCAAACGCTAGCCTATAAGATATAAAAATAATTGAAAAAACACTATCCCGTCCTAGGGCGGAAACGATCTATTTTGCGCGCACTTATCGAGGAACCAACCATCGTTTTTCGAATAGATGGGATGAAAACATACTTACAGTACTATTCAAATGGAGGTATACACTTAAAAAAATTGCTAACCTATCTATTTACTTATTCATTCATTCAGTACATAGACACTAATATATAAGGGTAATACGTTTATACTGCATGGCAACACTCACTCAGAGCACACATGTTTACGAAACCGGCCTCAGTGCGTTGTTCGGCGGCTGGGGTCTAGACTTCTTATTCCGTCTGAGTTAAAAACTAAATAAATGTATTTACTTTCTTTCTTACATATTGTTAGCTCGACAGTATTTTCACAATGTCGTGTCCATTTTTTTCAGGTTGGCTGTCTGTTGACGCCCCTTACGTCAAAGTCAGTGTCAAACATAATATTTCATTTTTCTCATATAGCCAATTGAATTCGTAAACTGATTGTTAACCAAGTTCGACTCCACGCGATCACTTACAATTTCAAACATACATACATAGTAACACGGTAAAAAAATAAAAGCAAACTACACGGATTTTAAATCGGATTCAAGGCTCACTGTATGAATCTTAACATTCGTTCGAGAACATGTTAACGCAGTCCTATAAAAACGACTTAGGGACGAAAGCGCTATGCAATAATCTGTGACAAAAGTGAGACGTTACATCCGTCGACCGTCCCTTTTTATTAGACTAGGGACAAAAGGCGGGTAAGCTGGTCTCAGTTAGACCTCGAATCACCCACACTGCTAAAGACACTACTGAGTACAATGTTGTGGTTTGTGACTGTAGGTGTTTGATGAAAACGGCAAAAGTTTTTACGTGAATATGCACAAATATGTAGACAAAGTTTCTTGTTTTATTTTTTTTTTTCCAAAACTTACTGGCATTGTGATTTTCACTTTCCTAGTAGTCTTGTTAACCCATCCAACTAAGCTAAATATACTCGTGTCTGTAGGGCTATTCTGTAAGCTCGTTTATACATCTCAAATTTAAATCTCACCGCGGATTCCGCTTCCGAGATGTATAAACGAGATAACAGAATAGTGTTCATTCTGTATTTGATTTTATAGTTTGAAAAACTTAATGACCACCGCAAACAGCTTTTGCCATGGACCTATAAGGACTGCAAATTAATGGCGTATAACTCGATCCCACACAAAGTCACAAACAATAAATCCAAACACCCATCACACTTGGTCCCGGTTATCTCTCGAGTAAACAGTTAAATCGATTTAACTTCGAGTCCCGTTGGATCATTGGAAACCGGTGCCCGGGGAAATCTGTAATCGGGTTTGTCTATTACGCCTTATCCGGGACAGATCCGGCCGGGATTTTTATCTTCGAATCGTGGCGTACCGCTGACACACTATAAAGCTTCTTGACAGTATTAAAGGTCCATCAATTGACCTAAAAGTGCTGTGACCAGTCAAATTGGGGGTCGGAGATAGCCTCTAGGACTAGGCTAGACATATCTGTCGTATGTCGGTCGAGCTATGGGCTAACGGTAATTCCTAAAGTGGTCCAGGTGGACCCCCAAGGGTCCACGGGAGACTCGACGGGGGCCAACGTTGGCGTGAAAACAAAATTCACAATATGTAAGAGGGGGTGGGTCCACGAAAATGTATCTGGTTATGACAGTGAAAATGTTAGCTTGGCTTTACCTATAAATGAAGGCAGATATTTTTTTTTAAACTTGCATATTTGATATTTATAACAACGCATGGCTTAATGCTTGCATAGCGATGCCCGTCCACCCAACACTTTTTCAGACGTGCAAAGGGACAAAATATATGACTTGTGCGGTACTTGCAATCTTAGAAATATGGAAGAATTTAAGGTGGGGTCCACCGAAACCATTAAAATTGAAAAGTGGTCTTAAGAAAAATGTTTGGGAGATTCTAGGCTAGTCGTCACTGATCAGATCAGAGCCCAGCGTTTGACGATGTCGCGGCAGGCTCAGACAATGGCGAGATGAGCTTTTTTGAAACCAGGTTCTACACTGCAACAGCCAAAACCACACAAGCCTCGAACGACGCTACGCTATAAATCTGTTCCATCTGATTGTATTAACTTAACCAACTGTTTTCCATTGTACACATTTCTAAGTTCTAGTATGAAAAATTATTATGAAACGTGATGTTAGATATTTACTGTCTTTATAACGTGTATTTAAAGCTTGGAACGAATCGTCTAAAGTTTTGTATCCACTAGAGGCAGCCTCGAGTCGAGCAGTTGCTTCGAGGCAGCGCAAATGGAGACGGGTGCCTTAACCTGAGGCACGCTGCGCTGTGAACCAAATTCGTCGCCGCAGGCCAAACCCTATTTTGTCGTGCTCAAAAAATGCTTAGTCTTAGTCATAGTAATAAGTTTAGTGGAGACGGGCGTGTGGCCTCAGGTCATAATTCACACTCACTTCTATGCTGAATTCTATTACGATATAACTGTTTTATCCACCCTCGATGCTTCCTCCTTTGTATTTTGTTTGTTGTATTCCCTTATTTGAATAAGTTTAGTGACTATTAAAGCAGCAGTTTTCGTTTTCCCTAAATTGGATCGTGTCGCATCATTTTGACCAGCAACGTGTCTTAACCCTCTGCCTCAAGGGGAGCAGCCTCAGTCTGCCAAAAGGCTGCTCGGCTTGGGAGTGTGCAAAATGGATTCACAACACGGAGTCGTGTTTATCTGGAAATCGAAGACGGTTACATTGAAATGAGGCGAAGTACAACTGACTTTAGTCCAATCTTTTCAGCGCAACAATTGCAAAATTTTTTTTGCGAAATGGAAACATGCACAACAATTGCGGTTCAAACTATTGTAAAAACATCTGCAAGGCAGCTTGTGACTAAAATGCTGGGCACGATTCCAACCGGCAGTAGTTTGTTAGTTTAGGTTTATTTTGAGTAGTGATTTATTTCGTTTTATCAATTTTTTAAGTACCTATGAACACAAAATATCAAATTATTTAAATATTTATTGATAAATAATGTACATTATAGTTAAAAAAATAAAATTATGGTCGACAATGTAGAATTATGGCGAAGATGATAGTGATGGAATTTATTTGAAAGGATTGTCCGATTGCCGAGTACAGATAACGGAATGTAGCGATAATGGTTGGGGCGCTATGGAGTATATTGAACAGATTCTCCTGTCCTCAAAAACACCAAGTAGCTATGATTACAGTAAGATTATATCTATGAGATTAGAGTTTTATTATCTTTTATACTAAACAATGTAAACAAAACTATTTATCTAATTTGCAAATTCAATAATAACACCATCCAGTACAAAAACATACATAATTTCTAATTAAAACTTCCTGAGAAGGGTCCGTATTTTTAATTAATTGTTTCACGTAGCTTTAATTAGCTCTAAATCGTAGTTAAATTAACCAGCGGTATTTACGCAAATTACGCATTTTAAATTGTCTTCGGGCGACTTCGGGTCTTTTTGTAGGGCATCTTGGAGCTTTTCTTGCATCCTTTATTTGTTTTTTTCTTAATAGATAATTTGGCAATAGGCAAGAAAGACAATTCAAAATTGAACAACAGGCGGAGTGAGTTTTGAGATAAAATACAATAACAAAGCAAAATTAATTAAAAATTAATCAGCACGCATCGAATCAAACCAACTTAAACAACACTCATATTTTTAAACCCTTGATGCTAAAAAAAGGTTTGTGACTGTCTGTGGCAACGTAGGGTTTAAGCAGCTGAACTGATTTTGATTTAGTTTTTGTTTAATATGTGTTTAAATTGAGAGTGTTTTTAGCTTTGATTCATAAAAATCCGTTTAGATGTTTTAAAACTATGAGTATTTTTCTAGTTGATGACAATATGAAATCAATTTTCATATTCTGATAATTTTGAAATTTGGTATCCTCTTACTTCAACGATATTGTAAGAACATGGTAGCATTGACCTGATGCTGGGACATCTCCTGGAATCTGCAGTACACTCAACTTCTTACCCACTTACAGCAGAGGTCCAGTGTCCAGTGTCCAGTTTGAGCTCATTGCAAAACTCAATAAACAGATTGTAACACACAAATCTGTTGGGGGTGGTTTTGAATTTTGAATTTACGTATTATATTTATTGTACTTTAATTAAAGATTAAGTAGTGTACAATTTGAGAACTGTGACTTTAGTAAAAATAAAATGGATAATGTTTTATTTTTTACTTCAAAACAAATACAAAGTTCCAATATGTTTCATGTATTAAACTCTACCCATTATTGCAATACCCAAATAATCCGAAAATCTAAATCTATTTAAAATCTCCTTTGTAAATCTTTTTACCTAATAAATCTCTTGCTTTTAAAGTCACTCGTCTTTTTCTTGCATTGTTTCTTCTCGGGACGTCTTCGGACAATTTATCACCGCTTCACGCGATATAGACCGGAAAAAGAGCGCCGGCAATCCGAAAAATATTGCTTCAAGAGATGGGAGCGTAATGTCGATTTGAGTTTTTAGTTTTCGTGGTCACTTACCTATTCCCACACATACACCAACTGGTCAGCGTCCTAGTCTCAAGTTGGAAAATTTGACGCCAAATATCATTACTATAGTTACATTTTTCCGACAAATGTTATTCAATCTTATTAAATATTTTGTGGCAAGGAACCCTATTTGTGCGAGTTCGACTCACACTTGGCCAGTTTATACTAAATACTTTTTAACGCGGGACACACAGGACACACCTAGACACTAAATAAATAATTATTCATTAATGTTTAATAAATTGAGACTTAATTAACTGAACATTAATAAGAACTACCAACAACCAATGTTGGTTGATAAGATTCGTTGCAATTTATTTGTTATTGGATCTATAAATGATATTATTATAGTATTTTGTAATAATGTTTCAAGGGGCTACGAACAACAACATAACTTACTATTGAATTATAAATAATAACCTTGCCTAGGGTTGAAATGTAGTATCGGTAAAATGTCAACGATACAATTTATGGACTGAAAAAACTTCGTACATCTCTTTCAATTCGATTGTCAAATTATTTACATTGTGTAAAAGTTATATCTATTGCTATGATAAGAATAATTTTGATATGGTTCATGCCAGTCAATAGTCATTTATTCGTAATAATAAAATACACACCGAAAAAATGCGGTGTGGTTATCCATGCAGTATCGTTAGTTTTTTTATGAATTTAGGTTTATTGAAAAGAATGATATAAGTTTATCTCCATATCTCTGAAGACACTTATCAGATAATTTGAAAATTTAATGGGACCATTTAGGCATAATCTTCCTTCGATTAAATAATTTTGTAAACTCAGCTATTTACAACTTTTAGTTTTTAGGGTTCCGTACCCAAAGAGTAAAAAACAGGTCTCTATTATTAAGACTCCGCTGTCCGTCCGTCTGTCACCAGGCTGTGTCTAATGAACCGTGATAGTTAGACAGTTGAAATTTTCACAAATGATGTATTTCTGTTGCCGCAATAACAACAAATACTAAAAAACAGAATAAAATAAACATTTAAGGGTGTTTTCATACAACAGACATGTTTTTTTTGCCGTTTTTATAGATAATGGCACAGAACCCTTTCGTGCGCGAGTACAACTCGCACTTTTTTATTTAAATCATGTGCCACACATCCGGTCTTTCAACTTGTATTTATATATTCAATTGAGAGACCAAAACATTAGGAAGTGCATCAGACATGCACAAAGCCTAGGTCGAGACAGTCGATAAAATTTGTAGTGAGTCATCAATCAACGACAATTATGTCGTTGATTGATGATTATGGATCAAACTCACGAACCTTATGAATAAATAATGTTATGACTAATACTGCAATGACTTGACAGTACCACTAGCTCCAAAACTATCGACATCGATTATTGAAGATTCCCATCTCTAAAACATTCAAGTTGAAGGGTCTATTGCCTAACTCGGATTGTTCCCAACAATAATAAAAGTTTACCCTCTTTAGTACAATTAACGGAGTCTTCGAGTCCAAGTCAATTAGGGACGATATTACAATGAGGGTATTGCAGCAGCTACGGTGCTCTGGAAATATATTGAATAATACAAATATGTTATAAATTTAGATTCTTAGAATATTGTATCATTATTTACAGCCTGTTTTGTCCTACCCAAAAAAATATATGCTGTAGATCTCAATATACACTTACAACGAAAATTGGTTTAAACGAGATATATTCAACGGTTTTTGAGATACAGCAACCGCAAATATAACTTGATTTTTCATACAAAGGCTATGAAAAACAAAGTTATTTTTTTGGTGGCGAAAAATTATAGGTATAAAATACTCTATCTACTGTGTTACGGAACCCTACGAATGCGAGTCCGACTTGCACTTGGCTAGTTTTTTTTAACTCGCCGTGTTAGTATAATTGACTTCTTGACGTTTGATATCCAACTTCCTGATAATACTATTAAGGCGAAAGTTTGTGTGTATGTTTATTACTTTTTCACGCTAAAACTTCTCAATTAATTGAGCTGAAATTTGGTAAATAGATAGCCTAGACCCTGGAATAACACAAAATACACTTTTTATCCCGATATTCTTATGGAAACTATGTCTACCCAGGTAAAACCGCGGGGCACAGCTAGTCATAATAAAGTTGAAAAATATAGCACTAAAAAGTGTTAAATTTTTTTAGGCAATGGTATTTAAATTTTCATCCGCGATTCCAATTCAGATTACAATTTTGGAACCTGGGAGGTTGGCTGTTATTTTCAGTTATTTTTAGCGGTAAGCTTTAGCCTCAATTTGTATTATAGTAATAGATTTTTAGATAGAAAATAACTCCGCTTTTAAAATAGCACAACATTCAGTATCTATATTTTTTTTTACACTAGTCAACCTTCAGACGCGCTGCGTTGGGACAGAAGGTTGCAGCAGACCTAAAAGAATAAACCCCTTTATTAACCGACTTCAAAAAAAGGAGCAGGTTTCTCAATTCGACCGTATATATGTTTTTTATTTTATTTTTTGTTTTTTTCGCGGATAACTTCGTCGTTTATGAACCGATTTTGATTATTCTTTTTTTGTTAGAAATAAGATATCCCAAGTGTGGTACCATGGTAATTTTATCGAGGTCTGATGAGTAGATGAGTATCTCCAGAGATATGGATATAAACACCTCAAAATTGGTACTGAAAATTAATAGCGCGGCATTGAAGTCAGTTGTTTTTAGTTTTTTAAACGATCTTATTTACTTTTACTAGATTTTTCCAATTGTCCTCCGTATATATCGACTGTAGTGCATTTTGTAGGGCCTAATCCTGGACTATCCAGTCCATTGAAATTGCTGGAGTACTCTTTAACCGGTTGATAGCGACATTCCAATAGCTCTCGATGTCTATTGCTGACTGCGCCCGTCTTCTAGCATTGTCAGAATTCTGGTACACTCTTCAGGGATTAGATTAGATTCTTTGATTTAAATTGATCAGAATATTAAATATCACTATATTAATGTGACAAAACAGAAACAAAAGTAAGGCAGATGGTTTCAAATTTATTTTGTTATAAATTATTATATTAAATTAAAATTATTATTATCTTAAAATTTATGCATCGTCTTTATGGTTTTTAATACAATTTACAAAAATAAATAACAAGGTTATGCTTCTTCCATTATTTGTAATGAAATAAACTTTAGTCAAATTTTTATTTTAAAAGTTTTGCTCAAATCTTTTAAAAGTAATCACATTAACCCCCGACGCAATAAGAAAGGGTTTTATAGGTTTGATGTGTGTATTTGTGTGTCTGTCTGTATCATCGTAGCTCCCTAACGGATAAACTGATTTTATTTAGTTTTTATTTTGTTTGGTAGGTGAATTAATCCAAGGTTTTCGTAGCTTTAATTCATAAACATGTATAAACATGTATCAAAATATCTATTTTATAACCTAGCGTTTGACCACTATCCCGCCTGGTGGTAAGCGATGATGTGGTTGAAGATGGTAAACATGATAGGCCTATAATAACTCTGAGACTTAAGAAATGTGTGCTGCCGGAACACCGTCAGGGTATAGCGGCAGATTTTCTCTTAGACTATGGTAAGCTACTCTTTGGATTTAATTCAGGCGAAATATCGATATAATATGCCTTTACCACTTGTGGATGAACACCCGTGCTAGGACTTGACCTGGCAGCCTCTCGCTTAGAAGTCAAGCAATTTTGTTACGGAAACTGGGATCTCATCGACTTATAGCAGAGATGTCGTGCTCGGGCTAATTAAAATTGTCTGAATGAACAGATTATAAATAGACTATCTGTGTCCCGCGGTTTAACCCGCGTAGACATCGTTTCCGTAAGAATATCGGAATAAAAACCCTACCCTTTGTGTTATTCCAGGATTTATCTATCTACATACGAAATTTCAACTCAATCGGTTTGGCAGTTTTAGCGTAAATGAGTAACAACAATCCATACATCAATACATTATTACAAACTTTCGCGTTTTAATATGAGTTAGGATTAGTCGCGGGTGGTTATAACTTTTTAATTTAAGTATTATTTTGGCCCGGTATATTGTAGGGTTTAGCATAACTATCCCTCAAAACATTATATTTTTAATCATTTTCAGAATTTAGCGCCACGCGATATGCAGTATACCTAGTCATGGTGGCACCGTAACTGATATTACATTTTTGAAGTAATACCTTCGAGCATTTATCAATGGAGATGTTAACGTTGTAAACCGCAAATATTTTTTTCTGCCGATACTTACGGGGGACGAGGTAAACACGCATTGCACACACACAAATTACTCACTTTAACGATCCCGCACACTAGCTTGAAACACGCACACAGTATTAGAAATACAGCGTAGTTACGCACGCTCATATGGCCAAAAATGGCTATATGGCCAGCAGAGGGGTACATCTCCTTTGGTAAATGTTCGAAGAATAATACGCACCATGCTTCCTATTTCGCCTGGATCACAATATGGAAAAATCCTGCCATACCGTTGTGAAATCCCAGAGAACATAATTTATTGAAATAGAGTATCCAGGCGGATGCTTAAAGAACAATGCGATGTAATTTATACCCATCGCTGGCAACTAGATACTGGCTCCCAGCCAGCCCTCTACATAATAAACCTCTAGATGCTGCTGGCGGCTTTATGTCATTTTATTTGAGGTTATTAAATTGAGTGACACGAAGACTCTTTGATGATTTGATCTAATAGTCCGTACACAGTTATGTGTAATTTTTATAAGCATTTATTTACCTTCCTGTATAAGTTACCTTTATAACTTTAAGATTTATGGTTATAGGGAGTTTGAAACATGACTACTTTATGTAATAGGTTGGGGAAAAAGTTTCTACGCATTTTTTAAGAAAATTCAAAAAAAAAATTAATATAGTTTATTTACATTTAATAAAGTATGTAGGTACCATTTTGTTCAATAACTTTTTCCTATCTTGTAGGTACATGATCCCATTGCTATAGAAACGTTGGGGTTTCTGATCAAAAAACCGCGACAAGTAGTTTTGGCAGTCCTCTCGTGATGTTAACCTGACACTGCCTAAATAATTCTGAAGAGACCGAAACTGGTGGAAATATGAAGGTGCAAGGTCAGGACTATACGGCGGATGCCTTATCACCTCCCAGCCAAACTCTTAATTTTTGCTGAGTGGCTAAAGATGTGTGAGGTCTAGCGTTATCATGATGAAAAACCACACCCCTTCTGTTGACTAATTCCGGCCGCTTTCTCTCAACTTCTTGCTTTGATCTCATCAGTTGTTCACAGTAGAGTTCAGAATCGACCTCGGTCCTTCGGTCCTGCCTGGTGGTAACAGCTCATAATGAATAATGTCCTTCCAATACCACCCCACACACAGCATCACCTTGTTGCGAGTTAACCCGGGTTTCACCACAGTCTGTGAGCTACCCAAATATCGAGCTTTTTTGTGTACCCATTTTTAGGGTTCCGTACCCAAAGGGTAAAACGGGACCCTATTACTAAGACTCCGCTGTCCATCTGTCTGTCTGTCTGCCTGCCTGCCTGTCTGTCTGTCTGTCCGTCTGTCACCAGGCTGTATCTCATGAACCGTGATAGTTAGAGAGTTGAAATTTTCACAGATGATGTATTTCTGTTGCCGCTATAACAACAAATACTAAAAATAGAATAAAGTTAAAAAGAATAGAGGGTCCCCATACAAGAAACGTGTTTTTTTCGGCATTTCACGCCATCTATGAACGTTTAGTTAAGTAAACGTCCCATAGATGGCGTTATATTGAAATTTCGATCCCTAACACCTTTGTTAGACGTTAGATGGCGTTGTAAGAAATAAAATGTTTATTAATTATTATTTTTTGCTGGCGTAAAATGATAGTGGTATTTTTTGCTCGATCTTATAAAATACTGTAGTGTGGTACGGAACCCTACGAGTGCGAGTCCGACTTGCACTTTGCCAGTTGATTTTCAAATGCGCCAAAACTGTTTTGTGGTCAATTCCCAGTTCTTCAGCTACGTCGTAATCACTGATATGCCGATCTTGCTCCACTTTTTCAAAAATGGCATCCATTTTGCCGTAATAGGGCGACCAGAGCGAGGTGCATCTTTGACATCAAAATTCCCGGATTGAAAACGCTTAAACCAAATTTGTGCTACTCTCACAGACACTGCACTAGGTACATTAACATCGCAAATTTTTTTCGCGGCTTGTGTTGCATTTTTACCTTTTTTGTAGTAAAATTTTAAAATGTATCGAATTTCTTCATTACATTCACTCATGATCACAGTACGAATAATATATTTAAAAACTAAAAAACAACCGACTTCAATGCCGCGCTATTCATTTTCAGTACCAATTTTGAGATGTTTATCTCAATATCTCTGGAGATACTTATTATACCTCGATAAAATTACCATGGTGCCACACTTGGGATATCTCCTTTCGAACAAAAAAAGAATAATCGAAATCGGTTCATAAACGACGAAGTTATCCGCGAACAAACATAAAAAAAAAAAAATATATATGTACGGTCGAATTGAGAAACCTCCTCCTTTTTTTAAAGTCGGTTAAAAACAAATGAAAATCACACATTTTCCTGATTTGAATATGGAATTATCTTCTTTAAAATTTAAACGTTTAATGATACCAAAACCAGCCAGATACAAATAGTATAGCCAAAGAGATTTTATTACAAGTGCATACTTACTATAAATGCGAAAAGACTTTTTCTCCAACCAATATGTATGTATGCTTCATCATCATTATCAGCCGATATCAGAACGAGGTAAATCGACAGAGAACTAAAGTTATCGACATAGCTCATCTGCCGCAGGACTGATAACCGTTGGGGTAGACTTGTCCTAGAGTTGAGACTGCGAATCGGCAAACGTAGCGTATGACGTCCTGTGACCAGCTGGCCTACCATGACCTCTTATTGCGATTCAATTGCGAACCTAAACTGAACTGCTTTGTTGTTTCGTACCATAACCTCGTTTAAATCCAATTAAAAGGACCAACTAAATAATCGCCAAAACAAAACCTAATCTGAGTCGCAAAGTTGATTTCATTCATTCAGTTCGTACCATCACCATATAATAGCAATTCTGTTTCGACTCTTATGTGTCAAAGCGAACGATTCTGATAAAGTTGTTATATTTCCTGCGAATATTGAAACGTTTTAGCATTTAAGTGGTAATTTTGGGATTTTAATAAGTCTCTCCGCCTATTTAAAACCATACCAACCCATAGGTGCTCGAGTTGTGTGATGGTAATTATTATGCACTAGAGTCTACACTTCTTGGACGAGTTAAGGTACCAAGGTTTTCATATAAGAATATTACGCTGCGCGACAATCAATATCAGAAATAATTTTCAGGCTAAGGATCCATTTACGAATGCTACAAAGTAAAAACTTGTACATACCTCATTTTTAGGGATCCGTAGCTGAATGGCAAAAAAACGGAACCCTTATAGATTCGTCATATCTGTCTATCTGTCTGACTGTCTGTCTGTCTGTCTGTCTGTAATTCTGTGTCTGTCCGTCCGTATGTCACAGCCACTTTATTCAGAAACTGTTAGGACACAGTTAAAACTTGGTAGGTAGGTGTATTTTGTGAACCGCTCTACAAATTTTATACAATAATAATAATATATATATATATATATTAAGAACTGAAACTAAAAAAAAAACATCAAACCTATACGAGTGTGGTGTCTATAGATAGGTCTTTAAAAATGATATTGAGGTTCCTAATACCATTTTTTCTCAAAGTCAGTCATATAGTAAAATGATCCCCCCCCCCTCTAACTTTTCAAGTACGGAATAGAATAATCTAAAAAAATATATATGCCGTAGATATAAATAAAAACTATCAACGAAACTTGGTTTGAACGAGAAACAGTCAGCAGTTTTTAAGACATAGCGACCGCAAATATAACTTAGTTTTTCATACAAACACTATGAAAAATAAAATTAATATTTTGGTGGTTATTAGTTATAGTTATAAATTACTCTACTGTGTTACGGAACCCTACTAGTGCGAATGCGACTTGCACTTGGCCAGTTAATTAGATCTCGTCATAACACTAATTAACTACTTCTCAAATCACCTTCAAAACAACCGCTTTTGCGTCTGTACTCTATTGTTAGGGCGATTTGATATAACGTAAACATTACCCGCAACGGAAATCTTTACATTAATATCAAATCGCCATGACAGAGAACGCGTTCAAAACCAACAAACAATACCATACAAAATCTTTTTATGTGGAGATTTTGTGATTATGGTGTCCTCAAATTCATGTAGGTTGATTCTTTTTACGATATTTAAATAACATAATAGCATACTAATTCATTATAATGAACAAAAACCTATATTTTTTCATAAACTCAAACATTTCATTTTACCGTAACTTTCCGTTAGAAGATGATGATTAGGTTTTAGAACGCAGCCTTGTAGTTGACTCGACACTAGTGATGTATTTTGCAATTCAGTATCGAACTTTCGTTCATTCATTCCAGTGGCAGCGATCCACATTAGGTTTTGTTTAATTAAGCTCATAGTACAAAAAAAAACGATCCAGTTAACACAATCGTCTCAAAATTGAATCGCTATTTAAAAGGTCATGGTAAGCCTCCAGGTGGAGCGACGACATACTCAAAGCGGTGGGCACTGACTGGAAAAGAAGAGCCGAAGAGCAGGCTCAGTGGCGCATATTGGGAGAGGCCACGTCCAGCAGTGGACTGACACAGGCTGATGTTGATGATCAGTTCACAGCTGGACATCAATTATTTTTTTTTGTGTATTGGACAAAGACTATCTATGTATAGATGTATGTTTGTATGGGCCAAATCTTGGGAGGTAAATTAGAATCACTCTCTGACGTTCAATTGGACTCCAATTTGGTATCTTCAGTGTCAGTGCAATAATAATATAGTACCAACGAGATGAACTGACGATGGAACTGTGCTGTAAATCATTGCCTACGTGTAAGATTGTACCACCAGCAACTCCTTCTAAAAATTCTGTCCATCCAAAGGTTGTCTGGCAGAGATCGCTTTAAGCGATAAGACCGCTATAATTTAAGTAGGTTAATTTGCTGTCTGTTGTTTTTTGAAATGGTGTGCAATAAAGAATTTTTCTATTCTATTCTATTCTATTCTAAGATTCAGATTCAGATTAGTTTATTTGCATAAAACACAGATTATAATGATGGTAAAGAATACAATGTATGTGCTTGATACCGTATCTTGCCCAAAAAAGCGTGCAAATATTTACATGTTTATTATGTTACTAGTTGGCCCGGCGAACTCCGTACCACCTAACAGACAACGAATGTCATGTTACCTTTTAGATTAACTTAATTTAGGCATTTATGAACGTAATACAATGAATACATATTTAAGATAGTTTAAAAACTAAAACAACCGACTTCCATGCCCCGCGAGTCTATTTCAGTAGCAAGTTTGAGACGTTTACCGTCATATCTCTGGAGATGCTTACCAGATCTCGATGAAATTACAATGGGACCACTTCGGAAACGTATTTTAACGATTACAAAAAGAATCATTCGAATCGGTTCACAATTGACGGAGTAATCGCGTAACATACACACAAAAATTAAACATATAGACGAATTGAGAACCTCCTTCTTTTTGGTTGTCGCTTGAAAAGAGATATTAAGTTTAGTAATGAATTATGACAATACAGAAATAGAATAAAAATACAATTATCAAGTCCTTCAACCACGTGTCAGCAAGACATGATTGAATTAAACAATGTTATTATTGTTATAGATAAGTTATTAACTTGACATTAGTTCAATTAAATTTAATTTCAATTGTAATAATTAAGATAGTTTAAAAACTAAAACAACCGACTTCAATGCCCCGCGAGTCAATTTCAGTAGCAAGTTTGAGACGTTTATCGTCATATCTCTAGAGATACTTATCAGATCTCGATGAAATTATGGGACCACCTCGGAAACGTTCCGTTACCGATTACAAAAAGAATCATTCGAATCGGTTCAGAATTGACGGAGTAATCGCGTAACATACACACAAAAAAAAAACACATTGATTATTATTGTCTTGATTGCTTGTAAGCATACATTTCTGAAAGCACGTGTTGGCTTAATGATCGATGACAAGGGTGGGTGGTAGGTGGTAGTGTATTGGTCTACCATGAACTTAATATGTCTGGAGCTAAATATTCACTTAGAACCACGTCCAAAACTACCTGCCTATACTTCAGCTAATAGGTAGGACTTATTAATAAAATAGAAAAGTCAGGACATCACCGAGCAAACATTTTATTTGTACCTTCATCATTGTAACTATATATTATGTACCATCAGGAGACTCAGTGCCATTATAATAGACAATATCGTTAAAGCAATATACCAATTAGTATTTAATGTTAAATCGCAAAGTTTTACAGCAAGTTTCAACAAGACGTTATGTCTTGTTGAATTTGAAAATCTATACCGATTTACATAATTTATACAAAATATTATGGGGTTTCCCCCAAAAGGCCTCCACCACCCCTCATAGCCTTTCCTTACCACCCTCAACGAAGCTAAACCACCATCATCACCATTCCTAGGTGAAACCATCATTATTATAAACATATCCTAGAAAACCACATTCTAGCCACAGTTATTCAATACATTTTGTAATACAAATACTTAGGCCGGCTCCACACGTTGGTCCCAACGCTCTTACCAACGTTGGACTGCACATTTGGTGAGGCGTACACACGTTGGCTAATAAACTAGTTGTGTCCCGTCAGGGCCAATGTGAAGATGTCCGATACAGAAATTAAATAAAATTAAATTATTGGATGTGCTTGATAACGTTCAATAAATTCTATGACTTTTTCATTTGTCCACGCCGGTGGCAATTTTGTGGATGAGGAAGCCATTCTCGCTCGACGTACGCACTCGCTGCGTGTTGCAACAGAACTGAGCAAAGCGCCAACGTGTGGACAGATCGCGAGCGTTGGCGCAGATTCCTTTGATGAAACCGACACGAGCCGGCCAACTACCAACGCTCGCCCCAACGTTGGGACCAATGCCATTTTCTAGATCCACACGTTGAACGAGTAGCGTTGGGGCCTATATTGGGGCCAACGTGTGGAGCCAGCGTTAGCTTCATTGAGTTGGACAGCACTTCGTCGTCTGAACGATATTCCCGACAGAGAAAAGGTGACGATGTTAGCCCGAAGGCTGCTGGAGCAAAAGTGTCTCATCTGACGTTTCTACCGCCCTTTTAAAGCATCAGTCAAACAGAAAAACAAGATGGCGGCTCTGACACATCTTGTAAGGTTTATACTACCCTCAAATGTATCGAACACCGTATAAACACCCTCATTTAAGCAATATTAATAATGTATAAATTAAATCATCATAAAACATTGGAAATATGCCGTAAATCTGTATGTACTATGAAAATAATCTAAGACACGCATATTTGACAATCAATAAATATGTCATATAATTGTCATTACTGACAGTATTTAAAATTTATTACCATTTTTAAAATCCACATGACTCGAATTCACAAAAACTTGAAGTATTTTTATACTTGACACTGGCTAAATACACTAATCGTGTGGAGCGATGACAAGGGTCATCGCTCCACACGATTAGTAATAAAAGAATGTATAATATTAAATAACATAACATGCTACATTGTCAGTTTATTCTAAATAAAAATTACACATGTTAAAGAATAAATGATAAATTATTTATAATATTTTTGATTAGGTTTATTTGTTTGTTTATAGTTAGGTTGTTTTAAAAATATTTTAATGTATATACTATTATGTAAATAACTTCTGTTAATAAAATTCTATATAATCAAATCAAATTTTATTAATATCCAAGAAATCTTTCACTGAGTAAAATGCTTTATTGAGCAACCACTCAAACATTTTTTTCTTAAATTGATTTAGAGGAAGTTTCTTAAGATCTTCTGGTAATTTATTAAATACTTTTATTGCCATTGGATAAGCGCTATTTGAAGTATAGTGCTTTCGTATTTTCGGATATACAAGCTTATCCGGATATCGTGAGTTAAATCTGATATGTCCTTGAATTTTGTAAAAAGTTGTGTATACCTTTTTACAAAAAACACTTAGTTCGTAAATGTTAAGACAAGGCAATGTATGTAAAGATAAGCCCAGACATATCATGTGTTAATTACCATTTTGCTACTATTTAACTTATTTAATTTAACTGTATTTGTGAATCAACACCTCAGAGCTACTTTCCAACTCAATTTATTTTTAAATTTATTGTCCGTCAGAATTATTAAATACCATTGCTAAGGTTAAATAAATAAATAATAATAACCAAATAAATTGTTATTTTATTATTGAAAGAATCGTGACTATTATTCATTTTTAATGATTTTTACGGTTAAACTTACGGTACAACGGTTGCCTTGAAACCGGTCGGACGTGTAATAGACAGTGCAACGTGAGTATAAATAAAATTATTATTTCTATATATTTTTTTTAAATGTAACGTTCGCTTCCCACGGTGTGTGATATTACAGATAGTCATGGGGCAGGGATGTGAGGGAGCACAAATATCACCTGGGAGCACTAAGCTCCCAGCCAACCTCACCTGCCCGTGGTGCATCCTACTGACCAACAAACGAGGCTCTGGCAACCGACAAGTGGCGGTATAACCATTTCAAATTATTGCGTAGCTAAATACTACAGGCCGGTGATGGGCAGCAGCGTCACCGGTGCGAGAAGCTACGTCCTGCGATCGTCAACCCGCCTGCCCAGCGTGGCGATAAGGGCATACCCCTCTCAGTGAACCGAAGATCGGACTCAGTGTCGTATCTTGGGAGAGGCCTGCGTCCAGCAGTGGACTGACACAGGCTGATAATAATGATGTCGGGGCAGTCCGTA
The DNA here is from genome assembly GCA_954871355.1 of Cabera pusaria. Taxonomy (NCBI): domain Eukaryota; kingdom Metazoa; phylum Arthropoda; class Insecta; order Lepidoptera; family Geometridae; genus Cabera; species Cabera pusaria. The sequence goes on from OX940890.1 coordinate 2,636,577, forward strand.
CCACGTTGGAATGAATGACGTAAGGTAAAAATATGCATGGCAGTGCGTGGTCCGTTTGCCGTGCTTGTGATAATCCGTGATGTCATACACCGTGGGAAGCGAGCTTAAGCCGTGAGTTAAAATATAAATCTATGCGAAGCCTGAACGAGTTGCTAATACCTAATATTATAGTACCAAATAAGATTGAGACACAAAAATATTGATATCTTATTATTTGTATTTCTGTGGATTGAGATGTCTTCTATTAAGTTCTATTTGAAGGTCTCATCACTTTATCTATACAAAAAAGGTTCAATTTTGTTTGTTTTGCTTCAATACCGTAGTTTATTTAACACTCTGAATGCAATTCTGCAATCAACGCTACGAGAGACGCTCTGAAAAAGTAATTGACTTCAGAGTGTCGTGGTTTTACGTCGATAATTGGAAACGAGTGCTAATTTTCTCTCGCTCCAACTACCAAGCAAGGTTTGATTTTAATTGGAGAAGAATCAGTGTTAATTTATGTTTTCGGGTAAGTTTTTTTAATAAATCTCAGTGAAAGTAACTAAAATTAACATTACTTATACTAAGATAATATGGCTAACGGCGTGGATGAGGAATTTTGGCTTTGTAATTACTCTATATACTTAGTTAGGTACTTAATTCTTATCTAACTTTGTTGTGATAGTGTAAAAACACACAAAACCTTAAAAGCATGCTGTGTTCGCCTCTAGAAGGGCTTGCACTTTATTATTTTGATTTTACATGTATAATATTTAAGAATATTTTGTGTTTAGCCCAGTTTATGAAACTACCAATAAAAAAAAAAACAAAAAAGACTAACGCCGGTATTATAGAACGCTTTCAGCATAGAATGAGATCATTTGATTGGTTAAATCCGAGGGTTAAATTGACGCGATTTGACATGTTTTCTTTTGGTGCTTTGAAGTGGATCTGCGCTTCAGTATCGTTCAATAGTGCCGGCCTATTATAAGCCTTGATTATTTAAATTTAAATTTTCATTCCAAATGCCTATTGGCGCGGTTAAGAGTTAGTATTATATGTTAGGGCCTAACATAAATGCTAAACATCTCCTAATTTGCCTAACCGTTGGGCAACAGTTAGCCACGCAGATACCAAATAATTTAGACTTACAATTTTAACTACACTCTAGTCACAGAAATACTCGTATGAATAATTAATATTATTATTCATCGTTATATTGTTTTAAATATATTTTTTGAATAAAAATTTCATCCAAGATTTTAGGTATCGAAAAATGCAATAATAACAGCTCCGTTTAATTGAAAACAAACACCTAGAAGATAGAATTTCAAGATACATTTGCATCAGTTTCAGCTCCACAGCTGCACAACTAAAGCAGTAGTCAGAGCTTAGTATCTATGTGTAACAAAGTAACTAACGCCAAAGTGTCAGTGGGCTACTCACATCTGTCATGGAACCGATAGCTAATCGTTGGAGTAGACGTGTTTTAGAGTGTGGGCCGCTCTTTAGCTAAGTGGAGCGATGATGTACGCAAGCTGGCTGGCGGCGGTTGGAAACGAAAATCGAGCTCAGTTGCGTGCCATAAGAGAGGTATAAGTCTAGCAGAGGATGGGAATCTGTTTATACTAATGATGATGATGATAAGCAGTGGCAGTGGCAGTGGCAGTGGTTTTTTTTGTTTATCTTACAAGCAAGCGTTTGACCACTATCTCGCGTGGTGGTGGGCGATGATGTGGTTAAAGTCTACAACAACATCATCGCTTAACACCAGGCCATTTCGATTCCATTCGAGGCATGTATGCTACCAGGAAACCACGTTGGTGTTCGGAAGCAAAGAGTTAAATATTTATTGAAGTTATACTTCTTTTGGCGCGATAGAGAAAAATGATGAGAGTGAATTTTACGATGCGCGCGCACACCGACACCTAAATTTAACACCGTGAAGTTAGTTCTAGGTGGTACGATGCGCGCGCACACCGACACCTAAATTCTACACCGTGAAGTTAGTTCTAGGTGGCATGACTATGTTCAAGTTGTATATGTCATATTTAACGTCATATTTTTACGTTAATAAAGCCTTTTTTATTTAAATAAAATCTTTTTGATTAATTTTAATATTTATCGTTAATCACTACTGCATTTTAGTTATTTTTTTTCCATACGCCACAGAAGTATAACTTCTAACGCGTGTACACAAGTACACACACTCATTTTTTTATTTATTTATTTCATGGAAAGCTAACAGCTGATACATACATGAGTGTAAAAACAAAATAGTTTTTAGACCGAGGAGCCTTAAGGAGCTTTTGCCAATAGAAAAGTATTTAAAAATGTTTGAATTTTCAACCAATAAGAATTATACATATATAGTTGTATAAAAATAAATGCATTGGTAGGTTAATGAAATCAAACTAAAGCGGGAATATGACGCTAGCAACAAAACATTATGTGATATTTATAACTTCAGCATCTATGTGTAACACAGAAATAGGAATAACTACCTTATTATTCCTATTTCTATGATGTGTAACTACCATATAAATCAAACAAGCTGGAATTATAAAAGTAAATTTGTTTTATATTATAAATAAATAGTTACATTCACAATATTATAATAATGCTAATTCTGATTAATTTTAGGAAAAAAGTTTGTAGTTGCACTAATCTATATATATAAAAGAAAGTCGTGTTAGCCACACTATTTATAACTTAAGAACGGCTTTACCGATATGGCTGAAAATTGGTGAGGAGGTAGCTTAGAGCCAGGAGACGAATATAGGATACTATTTATTTTAGTGACTTTTTTTTAATTTTTTTTTGTGAGTGTGTGCATGTGTAGGGAAACAGCACAATGTTGAAAAACATGCTATTTGCATTCTTACCAAAATTCCGCTGAAAATCTTCAGTAAACACCTCATCTTTACTGAAGGTATGACTTAGACTAGACTTTTACTTGAAAACAGAGCTAAAATGTGACTCTGACCCATCTCTACGACCAAAATTGATAAAAACTTGAAAATTTTTAATGTTTGATACTGGCTAAATACACTAATCGTGTGGAGACATGATGAAACTTAAAAAAAATGTATGCTTACAAGCAATCGAGACAATAATAATCAATGCCTAATCAATTTTATATTTTATCAGAATGTAGGTAAATACAGAGATATGCAAGAATGTGTTAGCCAAGTTATGAATGTCGTATGTATACAGTCTTATCCATAAGGCAAAAAATATTAGACAGTTATAAATTACAGTTAAATATTACAGTTAAATATTTCAGTTGGATATTTTATTTATAACTATTAGACAGTTATTCATTAAGTTAGTACCTATACTTATTCAGAATTAAAATAAAATACTGGTGATTATATTTTTACAATCAAAATTAAACTCAATCGAAGTAATTTCAAGTTAATAACTTATCTATAACAATAATAACATTGTTTCATTGCATCATGTCTTGCTGACACGCGGTTGAAGTACTTGATTGTTGTATTTTTATTCTATTTCTGTATTGCCACAACTTTATTATTTACTTGATAATCAAAGTGCCATAATACATTACTGAACTTAATATATCTGTTGTATTCATTGTATTACGTTCAAAAAGCCTAAATTAAGTTAATCTAAAAGGTAACAGGACATTCGTTGTCTGTTATAGTGGCCATATACACTACGAGAAATCGTTACGATCAGACTGTACAGTTCGAACGGTACCGATAAATCGCTACATGTATGTTATGAAACTGTGCAGTTTCGCACGATTTTTTGAAACTGTACAGTCGAACGGAACAATACGAAAATTTCAATTGATTTATCGGAATCGGACGAACTGTGCCGACTGATCGTAAAGGTGGCCATATACACTACGAGAAATCGTTACGATCAGACTGTCGAACTGTACAGTCTGATCGTAACGATTTCTCGTAGTGTATATGGCCACCATTAGGTGGTACGAAGTTCGCCGGCCAGCTAGTATTAAACATATTAATTCTGTCCACGAATAAATCGACACACTTATTTAAATTACTACATACTCTGAAAAAGAATAAATTATCGCGATAATTAGTGGAGCAAGAATCGGAATAAATTTTAAGGTAATTACGTCTTGTGACAGTTCGTGTGGGTATTTGAATTTTTTTTTCCAGGAGATTGCTACAGTCAATTTTATTATTATTTAGTAATCCGTTAAATGAAGGTCGGCTACTTCTCTCCGAAGAGTTAATGGAAGGAGGTGATTGTACCTGCAGCTTTCGATAGAATCCTTGAATTGTAACCTATGTTTTTATATCAAGCTCTTTGGCTTGCATACTCCTGAAAATATTCACCATTTACACTATAATATAGAGTAAAGGTATGGTCTATGTCTAGGAGTATGCAGTGAACAAAATTTTTCTCATCGTGATAGTGATTAAAAAAGTAAACTTAAGTGCTCATGTGGTTACATATTCTTATGTAAAATATCAAGAAATAACACGCCTAAGCCAATATGTCATAATAATGTACAATCAACTTAACAACGTAACCCTTAGTCCTAAAAACACAAAGTTTCTTTGTTCGGCTTCCAAGAACCATGCAACTTGAAATTTCTATACTGGTCGTTCTTTGTTTGTCTACGGGTACACTCACGATACATGAGTAACTTACTCATGTGCTCACGAGAAGGACATATTTTTCATTCGGGAATCGATTTACGTAACGGTTTCCGATTATGTTGGTCGAATGTATGGCCAGTAACTCAAGTAGCGTGCTTGAAGACACTCACTATTTTTACTAGCTTCACCTGTATGTTTGTAACCGACTTCTTTGGGCGCGATTTTGACCCACTTTAAACGGCCAGATTTCGTTCAAACTTTGTAGATTTATCGAGGACCGATGACAATACACTAATTTGATAAAAAAATATTCCATTTTACAAGCTTTTATTTAACTTGCAATGTATGTATGTATATATGTGTGTATGTATGTATGTCCCTATGTATGTTCGGGTGGAATCTTGGAAGCTAAATTAGACCCACTTCACGATTTCCGATTGGACTCAAATTAGGTGTACTTATGTATCATCGATGACAATACAATGATATGGTACCATGGAGCTGGTCTGATGATGGAGACGGAAGGTGGCCATGGCATCTCTGTGACAAATCAACAGAACCCCACCGAATTTGGGCTCGATTGATTTGTATTGAAGAGAACTTTACGCCTAGATGATATTCAGGGTCTGATGATGAAGCTGGAAGGTGGCCACGGCATCTCTGTGATAAATCAACATAACTCTACCGAGTTTGGGCTTGATTGATTCGTCTTGAAGAGAACTTTTCACCTAGATGATATCCAGGGTCTGATGATGAAGCTGGAAGGTGGCCACGGCATCTCTGTGATAAATCAACATAACCCTACCGAGTTTGGGCTCGATTGATTCGTCTTGAAGAGAACTTTACACCTAGATGATATTTAGCGACTGGTGATGAAGCTGGAAGGTGTCCACAGCATCTCTGTGATAAAATAACGTAACCCTAGTGAATTTGGGCTCAAATTATTCGCCTTGAGGAGCACTTTACACTTAAATGATAGCCAGGATCTGACGATGAAGCTATAAGGTGGCCATGGCATTTCTGTTATAAAGGAACATAGCCCCACCGAGTTGATTGATTTTTCTTGAAGAGCACTTTACCCATAATCACATCAAATATCCGTGGAATATTTTAAAACATCATGCCTTCTCTTAAATACTTAGGTAGTAGATAGGTAGTCGGTATCTATACCTACCTACTAAACAGTTAAAAATAAATTATAAGTAAAAAATATTTTTAAAAAAAAGCTTTTATCTGTGACAATGAACTAAAGGTTAGAAATAAATTCTGGTAAGTATTTGGCGTGTAGGTACTTACCTATATTTTTAAAATCTTGAGGCACTGAAGTATAGTAATTACCTAGCCTGAAAAACGGGTGGTTATTATTAATTTATATTTATTGAAACTTTTAACACTATTCTTAATTTAAATTAATTAAAATTTATTTTTTTATTTCTTAGTTCGGTTTTCTATAAAAAGCGTGTTTTTTAGTTTTTTTTTAACTATTATTTATTTTACCGATTTATGATAGGTTTTTGTTCGTCTGTATGAGTTTTTTAAGTATGTTCACCGATGTTTCTGTCAACAGTGGACCGATTTACATGATTTTTTTATTATCTTGCTTAAAGTACGACCACACCGCGTCGTCCTGCGTGCACGATCTAGGTGGCGATCAGATCCACTGCATTGAGGTCTAGGATCTGCTCATGCAGACCCTGTGCTGGTTTCCATGGAGCCATTTATACTTCATACTCAATTCCAGTTGGGCTGGCGATATTGACGGCTTGTCTCCAATTCGACGCTGGTCTCTACGACAAAACTAGTGGGTGTATTTATCTATTATATAGGCTAGCGTTTGAACACTATCTCAACTGTTGGTAAATGATGATGCGGTCGAGAATAAAATCACGCTAGGCCTAAAATGGGAACTGGCTCTCAAGAATAACTGCCGGAACACATTAGATGTTTGGCGATAGTTTTTCTGACTTGAGTGAGGTAGCTGGCCAGGCGATAGTGTAGCCACCTACATCATGCTGTCGCGGAGGTCGGGGGTTTCTTAAAGATGTTTTTTCTTCACCGGAGGGCCACTGTGAAAAGCGCACATACATTTTTCGATAGAAAAATCCATTGGTGCACTGCGGAACTCGGCACCTCTGGCGTCAAAGCCGACCATTCTCCCACGACACCACTGTACCCTCGAGATTTGAAATTGTTTATTGTGTAACATTTTTTTTCAGATTCAAAACGATTCATAAATAAAAAATACTTATTTTTTCGTCAGAGTGCCTAGCGCGAGTTTGCGCGATTTGTTTACTTATTATTAAACGCAGATTTACACTAGGCGCTGTAATAGTGCTGGTAAGTGTTAGGCCGTTTATCGTCACCGCTCAGATGATTGGTAAGTCGTTGTTATCAGCCACTCATATCTAAACACCAATAATGTGACTTACTTTTATCACTCCTTTCGTCGTACCTTAATACAATGATAAGGGCCGGACACACTTTACTTCTGTGATTTTATTATCTTGAGACCGTTTCACCAAGACGTTTTGGAGATCCGCAAAGACCTGGTGAATGGTGGAATTACCATTTATTGTGATGCAAATACGACAAGTTCGAACTTGAATAATTATTTGATGAAAATAAGGGAAACATTTAAAGAATATAATTTAAGATCGTTTAAAAAACTAAAAGAGCCGACATCAAACGTCGCGTTAGTCATTTTTAACCGACTTCAAAAAAAGGAGGATGTTTCTCAATTCGACCGTATATATATATATATATATTTTTATGTTTGTTCGCGGATAATTTCGTTGTTTATGAACCGATTTTGATTATTCTTTTTTTGTTGGAAAGGAAATATTTCAAGTGTGATACCATGTTAATTTTATCGAGGTATGATTTGTATCTCCAGAGATATGGAGATAAACATTTCAAAATAGGTACTGAAAACTAATAACGCGGCATTGAAGTCGGTTCTTTTTTAGTTTTTAAACGATATTATCAGTACTAAGTTTGAGGTGTTTATCTTCATATCTTTGGAGATACTAAACATATCTTAATGAAATTTAAATAGGACTACTTGTAAAGTATACCCATTTATATTAAAAAATAATTTTTCAAATTAGTTTAGGCGTCTTCGAGTAATCAGTGAACATACATAAAAAAAGATTCCATATTTTATTATAAGGGTTCCTTTTTTACCTTTTGAGGTACGGAATCCTAAAAAGATTTCAATGAATTGAGAATCTCCTTTTTTTGTGATGTCGGTTACAAAAAATTGTTTTTCTTTCTCACAATAACATGACTGTAAAGGGGGTTTATTTATCTATACTATAATAAAAATATATAAAAAATTTAAAGCGGCAATAGCCCAATGGATAGGGTGTCGGACTGGCGATCGAGAGGTCGTGAGATCGATCCCCACCCCACCCATTGCACTATTGACGTGAACCCACTCCAGACACAAGCATATTTAGCTTAGTTGGAGGGGTTAACAAGAATACTAGTAATGTGCAACCCACATTGCGAGTAATCTTTTTTATTAAAAAATAAAAAAAACCGACCAAGTCGAGTTGAACTCGCCTACCGAGGCTTCCGTATCAACGTTGGTATGTACCAATTAAGCTAGACCTCTTAATTGTATCAGCGCTCATATAACTCAGAGGTCTATCTTAATTGGCGTATACTATGTATGTATGGGGGCACCCTTTAATTTTCAACTTTTTTTATTTTTTGGATTGTTACCTTAATTTGTGCTGTAAGACCTTGCTTCTTGCCAATTTTATTATTCTAGGTCAATGGGAAGTATAGGTTTTCGACCCAAAACCTATAGGGTACTTCAGCACAAATAAAGGAAAAATTCCAAAAATAAAAAAGGTGTAAATTAAGGTACATTTCGGAACTAAGAAGTTTTCGCGAAAATCTAAATTTGCCCATATCTTTTTATTGTGTTGACTCAAGATCTTGATTTTTATACACCCAATAGGGACTATAGACTTCAGTATCAGGTATATATTTCAACTTGCTAGGTCCATCTATTCCTGAGAAAATAAGTGGTGACACACGGACAGACGGACAGACAGACGGACACGAAAGTGATCTTATAATTATTATTATTATTATTTATTTATTTTCTTTCTTAGTTTTAGGTTTTTTTACAATAATGATATCCAAACAAAAATAGAAAAAAATCATTACAAATAAACAATATTATAAAAAAACCTAAACCTAGAGTGCCGCCAGCAGCGGGGCAGGGCCCAAGCTACCGGTGGTTAGGGCTGCAGAGAGAGGAACCTCCTGACGATGCGTGCCGTGACAAGAAGTACCGCCTTCTGTATCTGGCCCTTGATCCAGCCGTCTAGCGAGAGTCTCTTGAGATGTTGGTCGAGACTCTTCGCTATTAGGCCGTTCGCAGAAACGACTATTGGGACAATGCTAGTCGAATCAACATCCCACATGGCGGTAACTTCGAAAGACAAGTCAAGGTACTTGCTGATCTTGTCCTTTTCAGCCTTCACGAGGTTCTCGTCATGCGGGATGGTGATGTCAACTAACACTGCCCGCCGCTGGGACCGGTCGACTATCACGATATCAGGTTTATTGGCGACAATAGTCCTGTCCGTGATAACCGATCGGTCCCAATAGAGCAAAGCATGACCATTTTCAAGAACTGGCGCAGGTGCGTACTTATAGTACGGCACCTCAGACTCGACAAGGCCGTATTGAAGAGCAAGTTGCTGGTGGATGATCCTGGCTACGAGGTTATGTCTGTGCAAGTACTCGGAGTTAGCAAGATGAGAACAACCGGAAATGATATGTCTGAGTGACTCTCCGGGACGGCGGCATGCCCGACATATGTCGACCGTACCGTCCTTCATAATATATTTCCGGTAGTTGTTCGTCTTGATAACTTCGTCCGCAATTGCACAAACAAAACCTTCGGTTTCCCCAAAGAGGTCCCCGAATCGTAGCCAGTTCACCGACGCGAGCAGGTCCACATCGGGTCCCGTTAAGACTCGATAGAACCGGCCATGCAGCTTCTTGCTCTTCCATACGTCCTTGCGGTCCTCGGTGCTCAGCACCTGAGGCTTGCGCCAGTTCTCTTTGCCTAAGGACAGAGGGGTGAAAATCTTGTCAACTGACACCACATCGCAATGCATCCCACACTCGTTGTTTAGGAAATATTCCCGGAGACTGCATACCTCACGGTTGTGGAGTGTCTTGGCATTTAAAAAGCCTCGACCACCCCATTTCCGTGGGATATACAGTCTCATAACAGACGAGCGTGGGTGAAGCATGCGATGTGATGTCAATTGCTTTCGAACTTTTCTATCCAGGGCGTCTAGTTCAGTCTGAGTCCACCTTAGTATGCCAAAGGTGTATATAAGTAGGAGCATAACCCAGCCGTTGAAGGCACGTACCTTGTTGCCTCCTGACAAAAGACTGTTAAGTACTTTCGTCAGGCGACCGAAGAAACGTTCCTTCACCGACTGTTTTATCCCCCCACTCTCGATACCCAATGACTCTGACATACCAAGGTATTTATAGGTGTCGGCTTCGGAGAGAGATCTGAAAGTCATTGTATCAGAAAGTTGTAAATTCATTGAATTAACAACTTTCCCCCGCTGCACGTGCATGACCGCGCACTTATCTACACCGAACTCCATGTTGATGGCGTTGCTGAAAGTCTCAGTGACTTTCAATAACTCCATCAAATCATGGCGCTTCGGTGCAAAAAGTTTGAGGTCATCCATGTACAGCAAGTGTGAAATGACTTCACCCTCTCTCCTAAGCCGATAGCCTAGCCCTGAATCCTCTAATAATGTGCTTAGAGGATTTAGGGCTAGACAGAACCACAACGGACTCAGACTGTCACCCTGGAAGATGCCTCGCTCAATCCTTATAACTCCTCGCTAAGTCCTGCGGACCAGAGAGACTGTCCCAACCACCCAGTTGACGAAGGACTGTGGTCCACTGCCTCATACAAGAACCTAGAAAATACCTCAGAGTTGTATCAATTTTATACAACTCCAAGATCCTCTCCAGCCAGGTATGAGGCACTGAATCATAGGCCTTCTTGTAGTCAATCCAGGCGGTGGAGAGAGCACCTTTGTTCCGCCGGACTTGTTGGCAAATGGCCGTGTCGATGAGGAGGAGCTCCTTAGTACCACGGGACCCAACCTTACATCCATTCTGAGAGGGGGCCAAAATATTGTGCGCAACAATGTGCGAATTAATTTTAAACCTCAGAATAGATGTAAGAAGCTTGTACAGCGTTGGCAAGCATGTAATAGGTCTACAGTTCTTCGGTTCCGTGGTACTACCGGACTTGTGGAGCAGGAAGGTGACACCGGATGTCATGAATGTTGGCAAGGAACCAACCTCGAGGGCTTGTTGGAATTGCGCCGCTAAGCAGTCGTGTGAGCATCGAATCCACTTTATCCAAAAGTTGTGTAATCCGTCCGGTCCTGGACTTTTCCAGTTCTGGGCCGTACGGATCGCACAACTAACGTCTTCGGGGCTAATACTAATAGCCCCCATGGATTCGATAGGCTCACACGCGCGCTCAACGACGCTCATCCAATCGCCCTCCGTGTGTTCGACGGGCACCGACCAGATACTACGCCAGAAGTTATTCATGGTAGTAGTATCCGGACACTGCTCCTCATTCACACGTTGATTGGTTCCTTCCCAACCTCGGTATACCTTCTTTGGAAGAGGCGATTTTGATAATAGCGATCTACACGCGCTCTATAGCGACGAATACGGTTTGCCAATGCATAAACTTTCTGCTTCAGAAAGTCAATGCGTTCCGTGACACAAGACATGTAGTCCCGGGGTCTAATCCCGGTCCCAGCAAAGGCCTGATTCACGAAACGCATGACTCGGGGGCGATGATTACCCCCTCTGAAGCAGATCAACTTCGCAATAAGAGTCCTAAACATATTGATGCGACACTCGATTCGTTCTTGCCACGCAGGGATAGCGGGGCGTCGCGGTATTCGGTCAGTATCCGGAAACTTGACGCGAACAACGCGACACGCCGCTATAGCCGCGCAGTAAAGAATCGAGTGTGTATCAACTAATGTTTCACTAGTCTGCATATATGGGACTAGCAAAACGTTTAGGGCTCCCATTAACGCCAGGTTACGTTTATTCATTGGCAAACGTGGTAGTCGCGGCCTAGAGTCAGGAGTAGTGCGATACTCCAAAATCGCGTCTTCCAAAGCCCTCCTCAAATGCTCATTAGTCTGGGTACTTACGTTAGTATTCGTACAATCGTCTGCGTCTAGCGTGGCATCCGCCGGGGCAGACGTCGAAGCCGAGCCTGTCGGCCCCTGCGTCGACGACACACTGGGCGGGTCCCACGCTAAAGCAGAAGTAGTAGGAATAATAGGTAACGCCTCCAGACGCAGCCGATCAAGCGCAGAGTCGTCCAACAGCTTGAGCCGCTGGATGGCCCGCACCTGATCCGATAGTCGTTGTGCGGTAACGGTGACGGCTGGTTCAAGGGCCTGAAACAGAGGTAGTATCCTATCGCGGTACGCGGTCAGGTTAGTTCCTCCCTCTGTAGCCCCGTAGTAGGCGCGCATGCAGTTCTCATTTAAAGACTGGGTCCATCGCATGCGACGCGCTACACCACCGGTAGCGAGGGCCGGGCGAGGAGCAGAATGCCCCACAGGCCCCAAGCGTGCCGGTAGCGGTGGCCGTCCTCGTCGTCGCGTAGATGGTGGTGGCGGCGGCGGCGGCGTAGGCCCGTCGTCATCACTCGACGAGCTGCCCTCCGGGGGAGTGACAAACTCGTCTCCCGACGATGTGCTCGGAGATGATGTGCGACGGGCGAAGGTGGTGGGTGCGCGCTATGTACCGCTTGTTCTCGACGTGCTTTCAAACGAGTTATCATTTCTTCTATTTACTTTCATCTCGTATTGTTTGTTGGTTTTTCACTATTTTCACTATTGACATATTGTGTCATTACTATCACAGTTAAATAATAGCGATGTCCTTCGGATTTTCACAGAACAGGGGTAAAATAATCACTAATAGGTGCAGGGTTAATATTGTTGTGAATATGTTGATGCCAAATAATGTGGATTATGGAAATATGTTCAATAAAAGTAAATAAAAAATAAATTTGTAAAAAGACACGTCCGTCAGTTAAAGCGTTTTTTTTTTTTTTTATTATTATTATTATCTTCCTTTTTTTACCTTTTGAGGTACGGAACCCTAAAAATGACCTGAGCTGAGGGTTATGATTTTAACCGGTATGTAATATGTATTTCAAGTATCTTTACGGTTCAAGCATCTTTGAGTAATCGGTGAAAATACATAAAAAAAAAGAAAAAAAAACTTCGGACAGAACGGAGAGACAGACAGACGGACTGACAGACAGACAGACAGACGGACAAGAAAGTGATCTTATAAGGATTCCTCTTTTTACCTTTTGAGGTACGGAACCCTAAAAAGGTTCCGACGAATTGAGAACCTCCTCCTTTTTTGTGAAGTCGGTTAGTGAGGTAACATTGGAAGCGTCTTAATTGTCCGTTGGTCATAGGTTATATGATTTGACATAAAATTTAATTTGGCGCCCTCTAGACTAGATAAAGTCATGAACTAATTTTTTTTGGAGTTTACTGCTCCTTTAAAACGATTTTTATATTTAGCCCGCTGTTTGAAAATTTTATGAGGAGTAAAATTGAGCGTTAACTAAAAGTGAGGGGTGAAGTTCCTTTGCGCAACGTACTTTGCGCACCTTTCACTTCGAGATTATGTTTGTGTGTATCTACAAAGTATACTGGAGTTTACTCTTTAAGAGTTTTCATATTTTGCTTCTTTGGCTTTGACCAAGGACAAGGTAAAGGTCAACTTTACCTTGTCCTTGACCTTGACTTTGACCTTGACCACAATAATAATAATTCTTAAGAAGTAAACTCCAGTCGTGCGTCGGTGCTGACACACACACTTTTTTTGTTTAAATAAACGTGTTAGATATCAAATTCAAGGCTTGATATTGGCAGTTTATGGCATTTTGATAGTGCTTGATCAAGCTGTTACTCGCGGCTTTGCTTGCAAGCACCAGATAATTGAAAATAATTTCTATAATTTAAGATCGTTCATAAAAACTAAAACATTGACTTCAAATGCCACGCTTGTCATTTTTACCCACGATGGAACGGAGACTGTGTATGCGTTTGGGGTGAGAGGATGTTTGTTTGTTTGTTTGTGTGTGCAAATCCATGTTGCCATTTATCTCCAAAACTACTAGTCCAATTTTAATGCAGTTTTCAGTTAAGGGTTCGGGTGTAATTGGTGCATGTTTTTAGATAGGTATTACGGTGGCAACTCACCAGAGAGCGCTGCAGTAATCATTTGTTGGTGCAAATCGATGTTGCCATTTTTCTTCAAAACGACTTGTCCGATTTTGATGCATTTTTTAGTTATGCGTTCATGTTTGATTGGTGCATGTTTTTAAATAGGCGTTACGGTGTCAACTCACCAGAGGGCGCTGCAGTAAACATTTGTTTGATTTTTAACCGACTTCACAAAAGAGGAGGAGGTTCTCAATTCGTCTGTGTTTTTTTTTGTGTGTATGTTACGCGATTTCTCCGTCAATTGTGAACGGATTCAAATGATACTTTTTTTAATAGGTAAGATACGTTTCCGAGGTGGTCCCATTTTAATTTTATCGAGATCTGATTAGTATCTCCAGATATATGGAGATAAATACCTCAAACATAGGAAAATGTACTGGTTTTAGTAGAAGAGTCCCAAGAAGATTATACACAATGGAGGTTGCTATTGCATATACTTTTGAAGAATAAAAATTATGAACATGAATAATGTTTTTACATCTTTCTTCACGTTGATTTTGGTTTTTGACAGATATTTTTACGGTAACTGTGAGCGAGATAGAAATAAAGGTGGGGATGATTAATTTTTTTCTTTTTTTTATATCTTATAGGCTAGCGTTTGACCACTATCTCACATGTTTCTAAGTAATGATACGGTCGAAGATGGTAAGTAAGCACGCTAGGCCTAGAATGGGAACTGGCTCTCAAGGATAGCTGCCGGAACACATTAGATGTTTGGCGACAGATTTTCTAACTTGAGGGTGGTAGCTGGCCAGGTGGACACTAGATATGTTCTACTACCATGCGGGGGTTGTTAGTTTCTTAACGATGTTTTCCTTCACCGGAGGGCCACTGTGAGAAGCGGACATATATTTTTCGATAGAAAAATTCATTGGTGCACGGCGGTTTGAACTCGGTACCACGGCATCAAAGTCGACCGTTCTCCCAATTACGCCACCGGGCCCTCAATAAATAATTATATATAAATAATATTAATAAATAATTATATATAAATATAAATAATTTGTCTTCACAGGAATGTTCTACCGGGCAAAGTCTTGTTAGGATGCAAACTTTTTTAAACATACCTAATATTTACTGACATGACATGACGTTTGGCGAAGATGGCGGCCATATCAGTCCCGCGACACTGCATACATAAATAACTCAGAATTATGAACGTACTTTATACCAATCAACACTGCAAATATATATATATATATATATATATATATATATATAAGCATAATACCACAGATTATGTAATAGTTACTGCGTAAATAATACTTTCCGTTGTTCGGTTGGCTACACAGTGCTTTCATAATTCGGGTATCAACAATATAGGGAAGTGCCTCTTATAACGTAGTAGAGTGATTCAGTACTCTGTTGGCCATATGGTGGCAATTAATGTTAATAATCGCAAATAATACTTTTTAATATTTATTTTGGAATACAACTAGTCCGTGTTATAAAAGTATTTGGAATTATTGTAATAAAATAGACAATTAATATCGTGTGTGTCAGATGCTTTAATTGCACAGGGCCATTTTGGACATTGTCCTTTGATACCTTGATGACATCATTATTACTAGTGAATATTTTCACTAGCGCGGCATTTAAAGTCATTTTTTAGGGTTCCGAACCCAAATGAACACTTTCTGAGACTTTGTTGTCCGTTCGTCCGTCCGTCTGTCCGTGTGTCTATATGTGCGCACTTTACAGATCTGTATCTTCTTAATTCATTATAGGTACGTACTTGAAATTTTCCCAAAGTATATATCCGTCAGTGTATAACGGCCCAGACACGAAGTTTAATACATGCATGTAATTTAATCAAAACTTGTTTTGCACTAAAAAGGGTAAAATAAGTTATTTAAAAAAAAATTAAACCGACTTCATAACCACAAACATGCACTTAAAAGCGAAAAATAAATTACTTAATATAATTATTATAAGCGCTACCCACTTATCTATTTGAAGTCGGTGCCAGCCAAGTCTATTGGATAGTAGATAGATACTATGTATGTAGTAGTAGTAAGTAGGTACATGTAGGTAGTCTGTGCCTGTTTGTGGTTATGAAGTCGGTTCAATTTTTTTTTTTTAAATAACTTATATCTTTAAACGGTTTGTAATTAATCAGTGGTGATTCTTAGATAGATGTTGTGACGTTAATTTTCTGAAGGACATTGTCGTGGGTGTTCATTCAAAATTTTAATTTTGTTACTTGTTTGTACAAAATTTGAGGTGTTTATTTCCATATCTCTGAAGATACTTATCAGATCACGATGAAATTACAATGAGACTACTTTGGAAATGTACCCTACCAATTGAAAAAAACATCATTTTATGTAAAAGGGTATATACTTTACAGGTGGTCTCATTTAAAGTTAATCGAAATATTATTAGAACTACTCACGGGATATTTACCATGTTTTTTATTAATTATGAGTTTCAATATATATATAATAATTATGAGTTTTAAATATCCCGTGAGTAGTTCTAATAATATTGTCAGTGACCATGAAAACCTTAAAACTTATAATCGAAATATGTTTAGGATCTCCAAAGATATGAAGATAAACACCTCTAACTTGGTACTGAAAATGACTAGCACGACGTTTGCTAGAAATTATGCAAGATAGGGTAGATGCTTTGAGTATTCAGTAGGTGAATACTCAAAAGATAGATGGCACAAGATACATTATCACCATGACAATGATATTAACTTAATAATTAGGGCCAGTGTTACGGGTGCCTGATAGCCCTATGAGGCACTTATTTGACAGATTTTTGGTAACTTTTGTATGACGTCATCTGTCAGATAACTGTCTAAAACATTATCATGACGGTGAAACTGGCCTTTAATGTCGTTATCTTGAGTGTGTTTTATCAGAAGGAAAAATGTTATATCTGATAATAACACAGTCTGTATAAAATACGTTAGAAACAGAAAACATCATAACATTAATTCTACATGTCCACTGTTACTGCGAAAAGTGTTGTGTGTTAAATTAATTTATCAAAAGTGTTTTTTTAAAGTAAGCACCAAAAATATCAACAGGCTCGTGTGTGATTATTAATTAGTATACATTAGCTTAACTTTAACTTGCAACATCTCATGCTGAAAGTAATCTCAGACGTTTTGGGGATGCTGAGTCAAAGATAGAAGAGCGGCAATAGCCCAATGGATAAGGCTACGGGATAAGGTGTTGGACTGGCGATCGAGAGGTCGAGAGTTCGATACTCACCCATTGCACTATTGACGTGAACCCACACAAGCATATTTAGCAGCATTTTATTTTTAAATAAATTAAATCCAAATGCAATACCGATACAAATCTTTGCGAAAAAAAAATACTCCTTTGCGGCCTTTATGGCGGCCATTTGGAACCATCAGAAAAGTTCAAATCGAAAACCTGATCGAAAAATCTTACGAATTTTCGATCAGGTCACGTGTCTTGACGCGAGGTCCTCCCAAAAAGTTCACAAAGCCGCTAAAGAAGTTTTCACTTCAAAAAAGAATATTCCCAATCGGTTTCCAATAAAAATTGATCCATTTACAAGTTTTTATCTGTTTTCCATCGATCTATTTACTTTTCCAGGTTTCTATACTCTAACCTCTACTACCGTAAGTCTTAGGAAGCTCCACTATTTATTTTCCTAAACGCTACGAATAAATAAATTCGTAGCCGAAAAATAGTCCATTCGTAATTGGATCTTGGGGATTTTTATGATTATGGCCGATGATTCGGGATCAACAAAACACTATGGATCAAACAGTAATTCTGTTTTCCCCATTAGGCTGGGGTTTCCATTATTTAAATTATATTTTGACAAAATATTGCATTAAAATTAATTAAAAACTGTATATACAATAAAAACTACTCCTAAAACTATAATACAGACTACCTTTATAAAATCTACATATAAAAAAATGATTAAAAAAGCTGGCGGCATAACCTCTTTGAATGGCAAGACTAATTCGTTGCCCGAGGTAAGTGCCAGCTCTTTGGTCATGGGAGACATCATTCTATCAGACGTCTGGACAACTC
Organism: Cabera pusaria; assembly: GCA_954871355.1. NCBI lineage: Eukaryota > Metazoa > Arthropoda > Insecta > Lepidoptera > Geometridae > Cabera > Cabera pusaria. The sequence continues at coordinate 2,654,544 of OX940890.1, forward strand.
TTTTACAAAACCGCGTCTATATTTACCCATGGTCTTGACCCCGAACGGAAGAAACGCATAATTGTCTCCAATGTCTGCATATTTCCTACGCTTGAGGGCTCTTCTGCCGCGTCTGCGGCTGCTCCTGCAGCCCATGAGGTACTGTTGAGTTGGGATGCTGTTAACGTATCGGCGCACGTTGAATCCCACACTAGCGGCTTTCCACGACACCAAGGAATCAACGTAATGCCGTCAGGCATCTTGCCATCGTCACGTGTGATACCGTTCGGCTCTAAAATAGCCGGCACGTTGACGGTGGCAAGGGCCCGAGTCGGCCCGACGGATAACGTCAATTAATGAAGCTTGTCGTGAAAGCCGACATGATAGGCCGTGGTGGCTCCGATGATCCACCTCGTCACCACAGCGACAGCGATGCGGCTTTGTTCTAGGGATGCCCCGAGGCAGTCCTACTGAAAAACGATTGTTAACCATGAACGTCCCTATATTGGATGAAGGCAACGCCTGCAACCAATATCCTATTTTCCGTTCGCGTCAATAATATAATAATTTAATAAATAATAATTTGTAATAAGTAAACATTGTAAAGGGCCTTTTGATGTTTGCTTCGGTTCCATAAATACCCTACAAAAGACCGGGCGTGTACGACCCAGGAAATGTACGAAATAAAAGATATAATAATAATTATTACCAATAAAGACTCTTAAAAAACGAATTAAACTAACTTTTAACGAATACATAATATTTTTTCAGAAAATGATTTACCTCATATGGGCAGTAGTTTTGATTATCTGCATCGTTCTATACATCCGAGATGCGTACTCATATCTCGATAAATTTGGCGTTAAGTACAAAAAGCCAATCCCACTGCTGGGTAATATGTGGGGGCTTTTGTCCAGAAAGGTTCATATGGGAGAAGATTTTCAGCTGCAGTATGACGCATTTCTAGAAGAACGGTAAGCATTTTTACAGCGATGCATCTGCTTTGTTGAGCCACAGAATAATGAATAGTACAAGTTGAGCTTGAGTTCTAGAAAGAGTTAAAGAAAAAATTAAAGATTTTTACTTGGTTTGATTTAAAAGAAAGACTAGACAGTTTGTTGCACTTCAAGAAGGTACCAAGAGGTCACTAACGGTTAAGTTATGGTAAAAATTATTATTCCTGCCACATAAATTGCATGATAACACGTATCTTATGTCTTTTTAGGGTTCCGTAGCCGAATGGCAAAAAACGGAACCTTTATAGATTCGTCATGTCTGTCTGTTTGTCAGTTCCTTATGTCACAGCTACTTTATTCCGAAACTATTAAGACTACACAGTTGAAACTTGGTAGGCAGTATTCTGTAAACCGCAGGCTGTATTCAGTAAACCGCTTTATGATTTTTATATAAAAATTTAAAAATAAAGTATTTAGGGGTCGTACATAGAAACAAAACTATATTTTTTCATTTAACATATACATGCGTGGTATTTATGGATAGGTATTTAAAAATGATATCGACGTATCTAAAACAATTTTTTCTCGTCAATCATTTGAAAGTAAGATACTTCTAAAGTTGTTAGAAGTGTGTCCCCCCCTAACCCCCTCTAACTTTTAAAGTAAGGGAGTGAAAAATCTAAAAAATATATATTCTGTAGATCTTAATAAACACTTTCAAAGAAAATTGGTTTGAACGAGATATAGTCAGCAGTTTTTGAGATATAGCGACCGCAAATATAACCTTGTTTTTCATACAAACACTATGAAAAAAAAATGATCATTTTTTGTTGGCGAAAATGATAGTTATAAAATACTCTACTGTGTTACGGAACCCTACGAGGGCGAGTCCGACTTGCACTTGGCCAGTTTATTTATATTTGTTATAGACTACCGTTTGACCACTATCTTGCTTGGTATTAAGCGATGATGTGGTCAAGGATGGTGAACACGCTAGGCCTAGAATACTCTGACTCTCAAGGGCTGTGTGCTGCCAGAACACCGTAAAGTTATGACAACAGATTTTCTCAATTGATGGTGATTTGCAACTTTTACGCCTACCACCTCTAGTGTAAATACATGTGGTAGGATTAGAACCGGAGAACTCTCGCTTTAGCGATGGGTACTGTTGAGGGTTGTTTTATTACAGATTTTCAGGCAAATACGAATTTTTGATGTCTTCAATATTGATACACGACCTGGATTTAATTAAACAGATCACTATCAAAGATTTCGAGTATTTCTTGGATCGCGTAGACATGGTTGATGAAGACATAGAACCCTGCTTTGGAAGGAGTCTTGTATCGCTTAAAGGTGGGGTTTGACAAAACGTTAATGATATCAAAAGTTTTTTTTTTTGCTTTTTAATATTATCATTTATCATCATCATCAGCCTATCTCTGTCCATTCCTGGACGTAAGCCTTAACTACTACACGTAACTGAGCTCAATCTTCATTTCCAGCTTTTATTAGGTTTCCGTACCCAAATTGTAAAACGGGACCCTATTACTAAGACTCCGCTGTCTCCGTTCCGTCTGTCTGTCTGTCTGTCCCTCTGTCTCCAGGTTGTATCTCATTAACCGTGTATTTCTGCTGCCGCTAGAACAACAAATACCAAAAATAAAATAAAGTTAAAAATTAAAGGGGGTCCCCATACAAAAAACGTGTTTTTTTAGTATAACGCCATATATATTTGTTAAGCTAACACCCTTTCTAATTAGTTTCGGCAAAATGACATAGATGGCGCTAGTAAACGAGCCCCGTCTTTCTAGATCGAAATTCTGTCAAATTCTGGTGTCGAAATTCTCCGTGAACTCGTATACCAAACAAAATGTTCTTGGTAATATTAATTAATCAAATATGAGGTTGACACTCTGTTCTTTTTCGTATTGTACTGTAGTAAGGAACCCTCCCTAAGTGTGCGATGCGAGACGCGACTCTGACTCGCACTTGGCCAGTTTTATTTTTATTTAAGAATACACGATGGCATGAAATCATAAAATACTGAAGTTTCAGGGTAATGCGTTATTTCTACTTTTTTTTGCAGCCCAAGAATGGAAGGACATGAGATCAACCTTGAGTCCAGCTTTTACCAGTTCAAAAATGAGAAACATGATACCTTTTATGTTAGAAGTCAATGAGCAGATGCTGAAGGTGGTAAGGAAGAAAATTGAGGAGTCGCCAAGTGAGTGATCTTTAACGTCATTTAATTGTTTTTTTGCAGAACAATTGTAAATGAATTCAAGTTGCTAGTTGTAGTTGTTAGTGCAGTTACTAAGTTACTGCTTTGTAAGAATTTGACAGTCACTGGAAACAGTGACTGGAAACAAAGAGCCGAAGACCGGGCTCAATGGCGTGTCTTGGAGGAGGCCTACGTCCAGCAGTGGACTGATACCGGCTGATAATGATGATGATGAAGAATTTGACAAGAGTCAATAAAACTACTTCCCACCTGTGGTCCAAGATGTAGCACGCTTGCCTAGAAGATACATATTTACTTGCGATTTAAGACCGCCAGATCTTTAAAACACCTAATTCCTAAATGGGTGACCACTGGTGGCCAGGCTTTGGCCGTCCCTCACCATCCATTGGACAAAGAAATATACATTTTCTTTATATCTTATAAGGCTTACGTTTGATTCTCGACTGGTGGTAAGCGATGATGTGGTCGAAGATGGTGAACACGCTAGGCCTAGAATACTCTGACTCTAAGGGCGTGCTGCCGGAACACCGTAATGTTATGGCGGCTGACTTCCTCCTTGTTCGTAGTAAGCTACTTTTTGTTGAGAGCAGACAGGCGAAACATTGATATTATATGCTCTTACCACCTGCGACACCTGCGTGTACCAAATGTCACATATAGATGAGCAAGATTTGAAATATATGGATATTTGGTTTCCAATGGGTAAATATGCTTAAATGTACGGATAATGATATTTTTATTTTATAATTACAGATGGTTACGCTGACATTGATATTAAGGACCTAACGACAAGATATGCAAATGACGTGATAGCCTCCTGTGCATTTGGGGTCAAACTTGACTCTCACAGTGAGGAGAACATCTTCTACACCATGAGCAAAGGACTAGCTACATTAGGTTTTAAATCTATTTTAGTTGTCACTGGATATAAGGTTTTTCCCGCGTTGATGAAGGTATGTTACATCTATACAATACAAAATTGACTACAAAATTACAGAAAAACTACGGCCAGGCAATAAAATCAATGCTAAGTTGATCAAATTTTCTTTATAAAAAAAGTTATCATAAGCTACTTGTAATTTGGATTAAAAACTGACACGACTTCACATGCCACGTGAGTAACAGCTGCGCGTGACTCGCACTGTCTGTATCTGAATTAAGGTATATGATTATCAGCGAATGAACATTTTTACGATTTAATACCTTTTTAATACGCTGTTATTAGCTTCAGACGTATGTATGTTTGTATGTTAGTATGTAACGGAATCTTTGAACATGATTTTAACCCCCTTCAAAACGTCGGATTAACTCGAAATTTGGCATACTTATTAAGGACCGATGACAATAAATAAATAAATAAAAAAAATTAAAAAAATAACAAAGAAAAAAAAAAATCGACTAAAAAATTAAAAATCAATAATAGTTTAAAAAAACTAAAAAAATACGCTTTTATAGAAAATCCAACAAAAAAATAGAAAATAAATTTTAATAAATTTGAATTAAAAATAGTATAAGAAAAAATGATTTTATTGTAAAAAAAAGCGTGGGGTGCTTTTCAGGATATTATCAAATTAACCCTTCTAGTCATATCTGTTCATAAAATATTTGGAACTATTGATACCATGCACCACACGCTTTTTTTTACAATAAAATCATTTTTTCTTACACTATTTTTAATTCAAATTTATTAAAATTTATTTTCTATTTTTTAGTTGGATTTTCTATAAAAGCGTATTTTTGTAGTTTTTTTAAACTATTATTTATTGTTTATGAAAATTATCGTGAGAATAGTACATATTATAATTATTTAAAACGGCTTTATACTCTCCGGTTAAGATATCGAAATTACTTTGATGTCTTTTTTCACAGGAGTCAGGCCCAGTACCACAGAACGGGTGTTCTGTGCGTAGTACCCTACCACGCGATAAAATAGACTCATAATTGCCTAGCCATGCGGGGAGCGGGTGCGGGGACGGCTGCCGGTGGAGTTTTGGATGATTGTCATTTGTTTCTACTCTGAGAGCTAACACTGTCACTGTTAATATTGTCATTAAGACAAGATAATCCTAACTAATATTATAAATGCGAAAGTACCTCTGTCTGTCTGTCTGTGTCACTTTCACGCCAAAGCCACCGAACCGATTTAAATGAAATTTGGTACACAGATAGTCTCGAGCCTGAGAGACATAGGCTGCTTTTTAATGCAAAAAAGGGTTGTAAGGGGTTGAAAGGGGGGATGAAAAGTTGTATGGAAGTATTGTCAGTTTTAGAGCAACAATGTTGAAACTTATTTTTTAGGCTGTTGATTTGATATAAATAAATATGACATTCAATGTTTGTGAGGGGATAGAAGGAGGGGAAGGGGAAGGGGGAGGGAGGGGAGGGGAGATGGAAGTGATGGGAAGGGAAAGGGGGAGGGGAGATGGAAGTGAGGGGAAGGGGAGGGAAAGGAGAGGGGAGGGGAAAAAGGGAAGGGGAGAGGGAAGTGAGGGGAAGGGGAGTGGGGGGGTGAGAGGGGGAGGGAAGGGGAGGGGAGTGTGGGAAGAGAGAAGGGGAGGAGAGGGGGAAGGGAGAGGGGGAAGGGGAGTGGAGGGGGGAGGAAAGGGGGGAGGGAAGGGGAGAAGGGGAGGGGAGGGAGAGGGGTAGGTAGATAGGGAGGGGGATTAGTGCGGCGTGGTACGTTGCGGTGTAGGTAGGATACGAATGTGTCTTATTTGTAAAATAATCAGCCTAAATAATTAAAAATGCTACCCAAAGACACTATTCCACGCGGACGAAGTCGCGGGTACAGCTAGTAATTAATAATTGTAGCCAACTCCGCCGGCAGCTGTCCCCGCACCTGCTTCCCGCAGGGCAAGGCCGCCGAACCCCGTCGCACGAGGGACGCGCGGTAGACTCCTGTGAAAAATGAAATCAGAAATGTCCGAAACGTGTCGGAGTAATTTCGATATCTTAACCCTATTACGTCTATTTTCATCTATTTGAAATGAAAAATGATGTGTGAGAAAATATTATTTTGTTACAGAAATTCAAAGTTAGGCTATTTTCGTCGAAAACAACAGACTTCTTTAGTAACATGGTGTTAAGCAATATGCAAGAACGAGAGACGAAAAAAATTCTGAGGCCAGATATGATTCATCTGCTTATGGAGGCTAAAAAAGGTAAGAAATATATTTGTAGTTCATAATTCAATAATTCATAATTCCTGTACATTATAAACAATCAATTCTTTTTTCAAAAAGAACTCTATGTACAGGACTCTATGTATTTTTTATTGTATCTCTACTGGAAAACAGCAGACGGCAGCAATTAAGTAGCACAAACTAAAAGAGGCCTATGTAGGCATAGGCCGCCCACTTTCGTTTATGCCACCTGGGGAAGTCAGGCTGATGATGATGATGATGACTTGAATTATAATACAAACATTTTTTTATAGGTAAACTGACACACGAAGAGAAGACACAAACTGGGGAGACTGGATTTGCAACTGTTGAAGAATCTGATTATGGAACTAAAAATGTACAGCAAGGTAAAAATAAATACTCTGTACACATTTTCTTACATTCACTTCCACTAAGGTTGGTTTGCGGATGAGATAATAATATGAGAAACTAAAAAAAGATGTTGCAATTGTATAGTAATAGTATGTCTAAACTGCTAGATGACAGACTGTTGGTCTATACTCTATTGGATGAGGTACAGCATCTGCCAATTATGCCTCATTACCAAATATATAGGTGGGTGGAGAGTATTCACTCAATAGAGTCCCCATAAATGTAGACCGTTATGTTGGCGGCCAGGGATAACATTGGCGTGGATAGTTTAGGGTGTCGAGAGGTGTGCTGCACTTTCAATAAGTACTAATTGCGGTTTTATGCCCTATGCACTTCGCCCCTGGAGCTTAAGTCTGATATTCGTACTATAATATCTATTATTAAAAACAATATAATTTTGTGTTTTTGTTACAAAACATAAATTAACCTTGCAGTAAATTTTGACGTGTTTATGTTTCCAGAATGGACAGATAATGATCTCATTGCTCAAGCTGTACTTTTCCTCCTGGCTGGCTATGAAACTGTATCCACCACAATGACATTCACAATGTACGAGTTGGCTCGACATCCTGAGGTGCAAGAACGACTGTACCAAGAAATCAAGGAAAACGATGCAAACAGTAACGGAAAATTTGACTACAACTCTATACAGAAATTAAAATACTTGGATATGGTCATATCAGGTAACATAGATTGTTATAGATATGTTGTCGCTTTTTTTCTGTGCTATTATTAAGTATTGCTTTTGGTTTTACCTTGATACTTGATCTTTTTATTCCGGATAGCTACACTTGACAACTAACTCACCAGATGATCAGTGATGAGGTAGTCTATGATAGAATTATACTTGTCTGCCATCTACAGTGAGACCAGATACTGGACAACAGAACTGTAGGTGAATTGACGTTTTCCGACTATCCCATCTCGTTTTCCAAACTGCCTTGCGCCGATTTATACAGGAACTGAGTTCGGATTAGCAACTTTTCTTTGGTCAGTGGTTAGAGCCACGACAGAAGCTTTCCACCAGTGATCACGCATTTAGAACGACCGAACTCAAGAGTCAGGTGCATTTGGGGTAAATTAAATCCATTCTGATAAAAGAAGGTCATTGCGGCTTTCCTCCGTTTTGGCAAACTTAGTTATAATCTTTAAAAATAACTTATTTTCAGAGGTTCTGAGACTGTGGCCACCAGCTATTGGTCTCGGCCGCAAATGCCTTAAAGATTACAACATCGGTAAGGCAAATGACAAGGCTCCACGTGATTATATCGTGAGTACCTTTTTAATCTTCGAATGATATAAGTATAGTGGTGTGGTGGTTTTACTCGCGTAGTTCCCGATCCCGTGAGAATACGGAGATAAAATATAGCTTATGTTACCTGCTGATAATGTAGCTTTCCATTATAGAAATATTTTTTTAAATCGGTCCAGTAGTTTTTAAGACTATTTAAACTTTAATTTAGTTTTTATATTAAAAAGATTGTTCAATATTCCTGCCTATTATAGACGACCTGCTTTTGCCTGACCAGCCCAGTGTTTATAGTTACTCAGCCATATCTTATAATGCAATAATGGCAATTTTAGTAACACTGACTGAAAGAAAGCGTAATTTCACAGATCCGTGCAGGAGAAGGTATCGTTATCCCTGTGTGGGCTATTCACCACGATGCGAGATACTACCCAGAGCCCTACAAGTTCGACCCTGAACGCTTTTCCGATGAAAGTAAGGGCAACATTAAGCCCTTTACTTATATGCCCTTTGGAGTTGGACCCAGGAACTGCATCGGTAAGGACCAATGCAGAATTTGGTTAAAATGTAATCGAGATATTTAGTCGTACCAGTGATAATCGTCCAAGGCGTAGCGAGCAAAACGTCTCAGTTTCGACTAGGCCAAAAATGCTTTTCTCCGGATGTTTGTCTGTCTGTTCTCAACTACAGGTCGCATTGGCACACGAGTTCCTTGATTTATTTAAAAGTTTTCGGCGATCGCGTTTTTTTGATTGGGGCGATAATAGGGGAGGAATGGTGAGAAGTTTACTGCAGCGTTCTTTATCACCGGATTTCAATCATATTAGAAATTCACACTTCACAAGACTTCATTTTACACAAGATGTTCAAAAATTCAAAAAGGGAAGGAGGGGGAAAAGAGAGAACTTTGCTGTGGCATAATTTATCGACGGATTTCAATCAAATTTGAGAGGCACACTAAGGATTTCATTCTACATAAGACGTGGTGAAAAAAATACCAAGTAGGAGAGGAGGGGAGAAAGGGGTGAAGTTTGCTTTAGCAGTTTTTATATGGACGGATTGTAATTTTTATAAGGGCACGTGAGGTTTACTGTTCTCCAGAACTACTAGTATTATAATGTATCGGTAAGGATATATATTAATAAATAGGAAAATTAGTTTGTCTCTTACCTTTTTACGTCGTGCTTAACGGTTTTTTTATTCTAAGTAGGTTAAAATTGTGACCATTGTCTCACATATTGTTTAGTAAAGATGTGGCCCACGACGTAGCACGCTTCTCTATAAATATTTCTAACTTGAAGACCACCAGATGGTACTTTTAGGGAAACAAAGACTTGGGCGGAGAGTTCCAATCTTTGGCAGTACGCATGGTAAATGTTGAAGCAAATCAATTCGTGCTGGGTGAAGGAATATCCACCAAGTAGCAGTAGTCTTAACCTCTATTCGTACGATGATTACACCCATATCTTATTTATTTATTATACTTATTTTGCGCAGTTATTAACAGTACAAAGAGATTTAGACTTAATCTTTTTATTCTAACGAGGAAAGCCGTAAACACCACTAGTATATTGATACAAGCATTATAATTTAATGTATGGGACTTGTATGAACCATAGTATCCCGATAAGGATAGGAAACAGTTAATAATGAGAAATTACGTCTCAAAATGTCGTCAATACAGAAATAGTGAAAAAAATGGTACCTATACAAATATTGATCACCATCATATTTAGTCAGTGTCAGTCCACTGCTGGACGTAGGCCTCTCCCTAGAAGCGCCACCAAGCCCGATTTTCGGCTCTTCTTTTCCAGCCACTGCCCACCGATTTGCGTGTATCCTATATATGAAACGCTATCCCGTTCATATTATCGGCTCGGGGATGCATAAACGCAAACGTTATTCTAATTTCAGGGTCAAGATTTGCACTTTGTGAGATTAAAGTTATGGTGTACCAAATGATACAGCATCTGGAACTGTCTCCCTGTAATAAGACAACGATTCCACCGAAACTGGATCGAAGCACCTTCAACGTCAGGCTGGAAGGAGGATGCTGGCTGAGGATCAAGACAAGGCAATAAAATGGAGAAGACAAGTGACATCTTGGGTTTTTGATTGTTTTGCTTAATATTCAGATAAATTCGTTTTATAAACGGTTATTCACTGACTTTTAAATACTGACTTGTTTATTGATACCGTCTACTGTTTTTTATCCCCTGACGCAAGAAAATTGACGTGTATGTCTGTGTATGTGTGTTTTTCTGTAGCATCGTAAAGCCGAAACGGATGATTCAGTTTTTTTTTAATCGAATGTGCAGTGCAAACCTTTGATTCATGAAAATCCAACAACATCGAGCAACTGGAGCTCGATGAAGTATTAAAATTTAAAAAAGTAGTTAAAAAGTAGATATTATTAGATCATGATTATAAAAGTACCGACTATTATACTCACTAGTGTTTGTTATCGACTCTCTCGACTAGGGTGAGGACGATTCCCGGCGCAGACAAACCGGTACGGGTAGGTACCGATCCGTACTGGTAATAGTAGATTATACAACAAGTGAATAAAAGGGCAATTTAATTCGAGGGACTAAGTTGGATCCCGAGAGCAGCGAAGGATTCTAGATTAGAATCCTGAGCGGAGCGAGGGATACAAGGACCGAGATTACATTTTTTATTCATGAGTCGTGTAATCTTCTTTTTACCATTGACTGCGAGAAAATTAAATAGTAGTACCTACTTATAGTATTTATGTTTATCATATTTTATGAGTAATGTGTAATAAATGTGGATTATTAACCATTTAGTGCCGGTGAACTCCCACACAGGGAGTGTAGGGAAACAGCACAATGTTGAAAAACATGCTATTTGTTTTCTCACCAAAATCCAACTGAAAATCTTCAGTAAAGTTCACATCTTAAGTAAGGTTTGGGCTAGACTGTGACTTCAACTTGACTCAGAACTCACAACACAGAAATGTGACTTTGACTCAACATTATGACTTGAATTTACAAAAACTTGAACAATTTTAATACTTGAATCTGGCTGAATACACTAATCGTATGGAGCCATAATGAAAACAAAAAAAAATTACCAAAATTGGCGGGATATTTATTTTTATTTAACTATATAGCTTCTATAGTTTACCTCCATTTAGCCAGCCAGTAGGCACTTTCAGCAAGATTTATTTATTTTTTGACCATAATTCGTATTTCGTGCTTGTTCCAAATTCAAAATGTTTTTATTCACCGAGTGAGTAAAAGAGCGTTTTATTCACTGCTAACGATGAATAAAGTGCTCTTTTTTGAGTGGCAATGGTAAAAAATATTCTTATGCGCTCACCAGCACTCACGCCTAAAGAAACAGGTTGCAGAAAACTATGAAACAATGGAATATTTAACCAGTACGGATCGGTACCAATTGTCTTTACCGGAAACCTGCCTCTTTATGTCCTCACTCTAAGTTACCTAGTAACTATTATATAATCTGTGCCCTAAGGCTTTGTGCATGTCCGATGCACTTCCTGGGGAGTTTACACAGCGAGATCACGACAACCACTGCGGGCAGTGCGGGGTACTATCCGCGCGCAGCTCGTCGGGTTAAGGGGGCTCGGAGAGCGGCGCGGCTCGGTGATGGCGAGAGAACGAGCTGGTCCGATGCTTGATAGGTCTTCATCGTCACTCTCGTAGAAAGTATTGTTACATATACTGCTGACTATGACACATTTGTCTAGAACGGTGGTGAGCACTTTTTTCTTCGAGGAAGCATTAAGAATTGGTATCCAATCGTAGGTAAGCACCAACCACTTTACGCCTACTTTGGGAGGTATGAAGAACTTTTCACTAGCTAGTACGGAGGCCTGTTGAAAAGGATGTAATGGTTGGTATCCAAGAGTTGTGCTTGTTCCGCTACTGCCGACCTACTGATGTTCACGTTCTTAAAGCTCTTGATGTACTTATATGGTCAATATACAACGTAATTGTAAGGTAACACAAATAAAAAAAAAAACAATCAAATTTAGAACCACGTCCATTTCGAAATCGGTTAAAAACTATACAAAGTATGATCAAATACCTAACAAAAACGATGTTACCAACAAAAATATTGCTTTATCACTTGAGACAATATCAAGGCCTCTCAGACTATGTCCAAAGACTCTTCAGGACTCTTCGCATAATTTGCTCCGTTTAACACCTTTACCGAGCCTTCACCACCCTCCACTGGAGGATAGTTGAAGATGTATTTATGGTGAGTATTAGCGGTGCTTAGCATTTATAATTTGACTACTGCATAGGGCTTTGACTGTCTAGTAGGGTGACAATAATATTATGCTTCAGCCACACTACCTTACCGTCTACCGCCAGATTACCGCAGTAATTGTAACTCCCGAAATTACCGTGTGAAGAAGTATCGTTACACAAGAGTTTACCTAGATATATATACTACAATAATAATGCCATATTGATGGACATTGTACAATAAGGCTATAAATGGTGGCTACATCTAGATGTTTCAAGTCTATAATTATTGTCATATCACGGAAGTGCAGCGGCAGCATTAGGAATAGTAATTACAATATTAGTAAAATAGGATTTATATTATAAGAAACATTTAAACTACACGCAAGTCTACAATCTCTGAGTCTTTTACGTCTACGCGCCTATTAACTCGAGACAGTCGCACACGCCTTGTACACCTACAGTGTTGGAAAATGTTTTGTGAAATGCACTGTGTACATTTTGTTCTTCAAACTGAAAGAGATTTCAATTTTACTGTTCACTTGTATAACTGACAAAGCTATGGCTTTATCTTTATTTTTATCTTTATCTTTATGGTACTAACTAAAGAGTACAGCTAGGCTATTCTGTAAGCTATCTCGACAGCGGAATCCGCGGTGAGATTTGAATTTCGTATTACGAAATTCAACCGTATTACGAATGTGAAAAGATTGAATTTCGTAGTACGAAATTCGAATCTCACCGCGGATTCCGCTGTCGAGATAGCTTACAGAATAGCCTAGCAGAATAACTGAAGTTCTACCACTACCAATAGAAACTGCGAACCACAACTGTGGGTTCAAAATTGCAATGCCTAGCTCATCGGCGAGAAGTTGTGAGCTTGTCTATATTTATAACCGACTTAAAAATAAGGAGGTTTCTCAATTCGACCGTATATATATATATATATATATATATATTTAATGTTTGTTCGCGGATAACTTCGTCGTTTAAGAACCGATTTTGATTATTCTTTTTTTGTTGGAAAGAAGATATCCCAAGTATGGTACCATGGTACTTCGAGGTTTGATAGGTATCTCCAGAAATATGGAGATAAACACCTCAAAATTGGTACCGAAAATTAATAGCGCGGCATTGAAGTCGGTTATTTTTAGTTTTTTAAACGATCTTATACAGGTTACACTGAATATGCCCATGAAACTGCATGATCTTATTCCGACGCCCCTATTCTTCAACCGCACAACCAGACGTACTACAAGTTGGCACCAATTTATGGCGAACATCCCACTTATAAGGACTAAGCGTTTCGGTGCCTCTTTTATTGTAAGAACTGCTAAGAAATGGAATGACTTGTCGGAGTCTGTTTTTCCACCTAAATACAACCTCGGAGAACACTTGAACGTTCTAGAGTGAATAGGTTTTTACTGAGCAAGCGTGCTCTTTCATCGACTGCGTCGTCACTTACCATCAGGTTTCAGCCAATAGCTAGCACAGCTTGCAATTAAAAAAAAAATGAAATAGAGATTAATTTATTTAAGCTGATACCTCCTATCGCAAGCAGAGCCAAACACCATCCCTATTTAACAATCTAATCATCCAAAGGACAAAAGAACTCAAACTCTACCAAAACCTGATCATTAACCTTACACTAGTAATCCCTGCCACTCTAGAATTTAATATTAAGCCTTCATTAACCCAATTATGACCTAAAACGTTTAAATAATTCTGTCTCTTGATTCCCAGGGACAATCTCTAAAATAAATAGCGGCCATAATTTCAACGGACATTGTCCTGGATGTCGCGTTAATCACGGTGAGCGTAGTGAAACGCTGGATAAGGACGCCCGCACACTTGTATTTTTATGCCACAATTTTTAGGGTTCCGAATTCAAAGGGTACTAACGGAACCCTATTACTGAGACTCCGCTGTCCATCTGTCTATCTGCCTGTTAGACTTTTCACACATGATGTATTTATTACTGTTGCCGCTTTAGCAACAAATACTAATAACAGAACAAAGTTAAAAATTAAAGGGTCCCCCATACAAAATAAACGTGTTTTTTACTATAGTGCCATCTATGAACGATTGTTTACCTCAGTTTTTATCAACCTTTTTCATGACGCGTATGAGAAAAAAATTGCGACCCTCTACTAGCACTGTTTATAATAAAAAAATTAAAAATTAAAAAAATAAAATACTCTGTATTTCTTTTGAAAACAAATAACAAATATTATAAGCACTCTCAATCACGACACCTACAAAATGCTCTTTTAAATTAAAAATTAATATTTTCTTTAAAAGTATATTCTCAAACTTTGTTTTTTCTTTTGCTGAGGCTTTGCGACCCCTCGCGACCCCCTTATAAAGGCTTCGCGACATCCTAGGCGTCGCGACCCACACGTTAAGAACACTGGTTTACCTTATTATTACCTACCCTAACACCTTTGTGTTAACGTTCTGTTAGTTGGTGTTAGAAGTATTCATTAGATGGTGTTGTAGCAAATAAGCATGTTAAGTATTGACACGGTATTTATATATATCGATGTTAAAACTATGTACTTAATTTTTCCGGCAATTTTTTTCAATAGGAACCCTACGTGTGCGAATCCAACTCGCACTTGACCAGTTTATTAATTCTGACAAAAAAAAAATTGATAAATATAAATGTGCGTTAGTAATTTAAGTTAAGAAACTAACATTTTCTGTCTATTTAATGTATTTATTACATTCAAAGTTGGAATGTTGTGATGTAGTCGAGCATCTACGATTAATCTATAATGGTAACTGGCTCTAAGTAACGAGCCTATAAAATATGGATTCCATGAAAAATTCTTGTAATTCATTTTGTCAATAAACACATTTGTATTTGTGTTTGGCTCTCAAAAACAGCTTTCGGAACATTTCAGTTTTTAGCAACAGGTTATCCAACCAGGCGGACATTACACAGAATGTAAGAAGCTGTTTGAACGTGTTTTATACAATAAAAGCGAACGCACTTATTTCAATAATCTCAGCAAACAACAGTAATCCCAGTAATTTGTCAATGCGTTTTTAGGGTTCCGTAGCCGAATGGCAAAAACGGAACCCTTATAGATTCGCCATGTCTGTCTGTCTGTCTGTCTGTCCGTCCGTGTGTCACAGCCATTTTATTTCGAAACTATTGAGACTACAGAATTGAAACATGGTAGGTAGATGTATTCTATAAACCGCTTTCTGATTTTAATACAGAAATAAAAAATATAAAAGTTTAAGGGGGGGCATCCCATACATAAAACTGAAACAAAAAATTTTTTTTTCTTCATACCTATACGTGTGGGTTGTCTATGGATAGGTCTTTAAAAATGACATTGAGATTCCTAAAATATTTTTTTTCTCAAAGTCAATCATTTAAAAGATAGAAGCGTCTAAAGTGGTAAAATGTGTGTCCTCCCCCCTCTAACTTCTAAAGTAAGGGAGTGAAAAATCTAGAAAAAATATATTCTTTAGATCTCAATAAAAACTTTCAAAGAAAATTGGTTTGAACGAGTTACAGTCAGCAGTTGTTGAGATATAGCGACAGCAAGTATAACTTTGTTTTTCATACAAACACTATGAAAAACAAAGTTATTTTTGTGGTTGCGAAAATCATAGTTATAGAATACTCTACTGTGTTACGGAACCCTCCGAGTGCGAAGTCCGACTTGTACTTGGCCAGTTTTCACTTCTACACGAGGTATTCTTATAGAAACGTCGAAATATGAGGCGAGAGTCGTGTGTAATTTTTGAAAGTCGAAGTTTAAGTAGAAGAAGTATAAGTTTTGTTTTATGTAGAAATTAGATCATATTTATTAATTACACACATATATATATATAATACTGTCGTAAAGTAATATGATGAGGTGAATTTTCAATAATTGACCACATTAATCAATTTATTTGTCTTAAATCATAACATAATAGGACAAGTGGAATCGCCAATCCAAGAAAATAATTACTTCAATTCATCAATTAATAGATATAATTTTATTTTGGCGACGGCATATATTTGTCCATAATATGAATGCCTACCAACCAACTTTTTTTTTTTTTTTTTTTTTTTTTTTTTTTTTACTTTTTTTTTTTTAAAGTTGAATAAAAAAAATAAAAAAAAAGTTGGTTGGTAGGCATTGGTGACATTTCTTCATCTGTCACTATCGTACACAGATGACAAAATGTTGCCAGCTATTTTATTTCCCACTATGCGGCTAACTTAATCTCTAGCGTATACGTAATGTTATGCAGTTTTAGCTTGTTTTAACGAAAACATGTTTTACATTTCCTCTGCTAATATGCAAATATGCATCTGAGGTGCTTTCGTTTATGTTGTGATGACACATTATAAATTCAATTTGCTTGAATTATGAGATGAAGCTGAAGTTGGAATGGCAACACTTAACGGTCAAACACCATATGCTTACCAAGAGAAAACAACCAAAACAAACAAAAACAAACTTTTTATTTGTTTTTATCAAAATAAATGAAAAGTATGTTTAAAGATTTCAAATATCAATGAAGTAGAAACTTTAGCTGAAACGTTAACTGACGGAACTGGTTTTAGTTTCGAAAAAATAACAATTTATTTGTAGGGTTTTTGCGAGTAATTGAAAGTTATACAAAATTATCTGCTACGGGTCTGGTCTATGACCACATCATTGCTTACTACCAGGCTATCTAGTGGTTAAATGCTAGCATATTAGATAACATAAATTTTTTACAATATACCTACAAGTAAACAGCGATTTTCTCTATTCTGTTTGACCTCATATGAAAGCAGATCAAAATAACAGATAAGTAAGAATACTCCATTACATACATACATAAAATCAAGCCTTTCTCTTGTTGGAATATGCAGAGACTAGTTCTTTTTACATGCTAGGATCCTGACACACCTGTAACATAACATGCGTACTTATATTTCATTAAATTAATATTTTGAAACAAAGAGCCGAAGGCTATAGTGGCTTACCTTGGGAGAGGCTTACGTCCAGCAGTGGGCTAATAACGGCTGATTATGATGATGTATTTAGTATTTATTTCTACGTAGTATAAATATACTATGCTGTCGGTTAACACACACAATTTTTACAAGAAAAAGTCTCCGGAAGATAACTCAGAAACTTTTCAAATTAACCACTTTCATTCCTCTCATATCTCCATAATCCGAATTTCAAAGGCTTTTCATATTTAAAATGTAGCACCTTTTATTAAAAAGAGTCGCTTTTCCCTTTCAACCTCGTATCTTCCTGAACTTTATCTAAATTGCCCAATAAAACCCCCTTTTCTAATTAGGGACCGTCCGTTCAAAGGTGAAAAGGTCGTAAAAAATAGTTTAACCGGTTCACAGGTTAAATCGTTATAACCGGTATTAACAGCTGGAGCCTGAGAGCGGATAATTAAAACATCAGGAACGACTCTTTGAAAGGAAAGTTGCCTGGTTATTGGGGTTCATATTTTTGGCTACGATTCGGTGGACGACGACGAGTTGTTTTGGAATTAAGTCCGAATTCCTGTGGAAAAAAAAAGTTGTACGTTCAGCTCAATCAAACATTAGGAAGTTGGTGAAGTTAAGCTTGCAAGATTTGATCCGGATATACAAAGATTTCAAGTTTTTTTTATGATATGAAGTAACAGTACAAGCACGACGCTGGCCTGATGGTAAGGGATGACGTCTACCTATTACAGATACAGTGGCACGCAAAACTCTGGCAAGCGAGAAGCGCATCACTGCACTGCGCCTGTTACCTTAAGACATAAAGAAGTTAAGCCTTACATCACAATGACATTTCCTGTAATTTCGTTGGACACATTGCTACGCAACCTAAAAACTTTCTTTTTTCATGGATGAAATATTTGGCAAAGTGGTGGTACCTCCCCAGGTGGACTAGCAGAAGTCATAGCACTAAAAAATATCCGGCCAAGTGCGTGTAGCGCCACGCGCAGTGTAGGGTTCCGTAGTAGCTCGTTATTCAATGCAAGTCTTTACCCTTTATAAACAAGCAACTAGGTACTTCGTCTTTGTCACTAAGGATTTATTCTAAGGATTTTGTATTTGGTACAAAATTATCCAATACCCAAGTTCAACGACTATTGCTGCTAAACTAATAAAGTTATCTTAACCGCTATAGTTTTCTTTTAAAGTTTATAAAATGCACTATTATTACGATTTTTTCTAGATTTTTCAAGCCAGCAGCTTTTAGAGGGTGGGAGACGCCCTACTGGAACATAAATTTGCACTTTAAAGTTTAATATTTCGTAAATGGAGCATTCAATCGAAAAATGGTATAACCAACCCTTAAGTCATTTTAAAAGACCTATTCAACGATAACCCACAAGATGGGGTAGACTCCGAAAAAAAAAATTATCCCCACTTCTCATGTAGGGGAGCTACCCAAACATTATTTTTCAAAATTTTATTTCACCACTTTGTCGGCGTAATTTATATACATACCCTTACAAAATTACAGCTTTCTAGTATTAACGTCTCTTAGCAAAACCTCGGACAGACAGACAGACAGACAGACATGGCGATACTATAAGGGTTCCTTGTCAGGACTACGGAACCCTAAAAAAGCTTGTATAAACAATGCCTATCATGTCTATGTAGTATATATAGGTTTCAAACTCGTAGCGTAATGTTAAAACGATCTGCGCCTAACCCCTTGAATATTAATCACATACAAAATTACATGTACCATCTATATCTCAAAACAAAGTCTCACATTCCATCCCTTTGAGTCGGGGACGGGTGATCAGAGGTACAGAACATTTCCGCGTCGCACTGAGATATTTATAACGTCGACAGCTGCCGAGGGAAATCCTGCTCTTCAGTTATTATACGGAATTGGATATTCACTTTGTCCCAATTTTCGACTGAATCGTTTTTCCAATTTCTTGGTACTTTGGTTCTTGGTGTTGTGGCTAATATTGTAACGATACAAGACACCTGATTGTCTTTATACCCAATCTGCGCCGCAATAAATCTCCGTGGGCCTCATTTTCACCCACGAGACGGAGAAAGGTAAAATGATCCATGTTAACTTTCTCCATCCGTAGGGTTTTAGACCTTAATTAAAGGTGTTTTTTATAGGCTAACGTTTGACAACTAACTCGTCTGCTACTAAGCGATGACGTGGTCGAAGATGGTGAACAGGCTAGGCCTAGAATACTCTGACTCTAAGGAGCTGAAAGCGTCCGGAACACCGTAAGGTTATGGTAGCAGATTTTCTCCTTTGTGACGGTAAGCTACTTTTTGGTAGTAAGTCAGGCGAAACATCGATATTATTTACTCCTACCACCTGTTACAAAGTATTGATGATGACCCCCAATTTAGACGGACGGTCATGATGAACTTATAACATTTAAGGCTTCCTTCTAATACAATAGGAACCTTAAGAACGCATTTCCTGTAAATCTCACAAATAAGCAGATTTCTGGTACAATTTGCAAATAATTCGCGAAACTTAGTCAACTGTTATTATTTTCTATCAATAGACAGGTTCTTTCCAATCAAATTAAGGAGATTATATATTTGCAAAAAAATTATTAATAATAAATTTAAAAAAATCCGTAGACGCCTACCACGAAAATATCGTAATCGAGTCGAGTTTCGGTGTAATATTACACAAAAATACCAAATTTCAACAACAATATAAAACAACAATATTTACAAACAGTAACATCCACCTCCTCATCATCCTCATATAAACTCGATCAAAAATGACACCATATCTCAAATAGCTTTAACAAAGTTACCACAATGCAGTCTCCCACCAAAACTCGCACACCTGCACGTATAATTCTCAAATGATGTCAAACAGTCAACTATTCCCGAAGTTAGTAGTTAGTCGATAGAGTTACCTCGACACGGAGCGATAAATTGGTTAGTATGTCGAACTATGACGGTGTTTTCAAAGGATTTGGTATTGACGATCGTTGAAGGTGCCGTTTTAGAGGATTCACTTTCGACGGCGCTACAATTCTAGTTCAGAGTTCATGTACAAAAAGACAGTTTATTTATAAGATAATGACTGAAAGGACCAACTTTACTTGTTAAGTTAGGAACACTGTTCATTTGTCTTTAAGTGTTACACACTTTCATATTTTGTAAATTGTTACACACTTTCATATTTTGTAATTTTGTAAATTGTTACACACAATCCAAAATTTCATCCAATTGGTTAAAATGCAATCAATTAATTTTGTCGTATTGCCAGGATCGTACTGTGGCCTAGTTGGTCAGAGCACCTGGGCATGTTTCGAAGGGTTTGAATCCCGTTGAATCGGTACGATGAAATCTTGGATTGTGCGTAACAATGTACATTGTTCATTTGTGTTTAGAATATTTCTTTTTCTTATATTATATTATTGGGTGATTGCTATATTACTTTGTTAAAATTTATAATGGAATCAGCTTGTGGCTAAAAACTGTTGACAAAAAAAAACAACGAGTTGCACTCCGGGAGTGCTGGCAGAAGTGAAAATTTGAACATTAAAGTTGTGCATTTGGTCTACTCTCCTTCCGTCTTACGAATTTTCGATCAGGTCACGTGTCCTGACGCGAATTTAACAATTTTAACCGATCCTAAAATAAGTTTCTACCCCCCCTCCGTCTAACAAATTTTCGATCAGGTCACGTTGCTGACGCGAGGTCCTGACGCGAGTTTAACATTTTATACCCATCCCAAAATGTTCACAACACCGGTTAACAAGTTTTTACTTCTAAAAAAAATTTGGATCAATATCGGTTGATGCGTGCCCAGATTATTTAAGGTAATTTGCTCCATATGTCTGAAGATCATAATGTAAATTTGATAAAAAAAATATGGAGTAACCAATTCAGTATAGTAATGGTAATAACCTCATATAAAATGACATTAAACGGAACATAAGGTCAGCTATACAGAGCGCGCACATGTTCATAAGCAATAATAATTAGTCTGCCAGATAATGGAATACGCTGCCTGAGTCTGTTTCCGGTTATGTACAATATCTTTTAAAATCTTTGAGGATTTCAAATTGCGAGTGAATAGTATCTTCTGGATAAGCGCGCTCCATCATCGATCGCATCGTCACATAACATTAGTAGTGGTAAAGTTCTACCCAGTTTGGTGTAAAAAAAGTCTATTATGTAAGTTCAGTCTTACACTACACTTTGAGGGCCCGGTGGCGTAATCGGGAGAACGTTCGGCTTTGATGCCGTGGTACCGAGTTCAAACCGCCGCGCACCAATGGATTTTTCTATCGAAAAATTGATGTGCGCTTCTCACAGTGGCCCTCCGGTGAAGGAAAAACATCGTTAAAAAACCAACAAAACTCCCGCATGGTGGTAGGACACTATCTAGTGTCCGCCTGGCCAGCTACCACCCTCAAGTTAGAAAATCTGTCACCAAACATCTAATGTGTTCCGGCAGCTATCCTTGAGAGCCAGTCCCATTCTAGGCCTAGCGTGCTTACCATCTTCGACCGCATCATCACTTACCAACAGGTGAGATAGTGGTCAAACGCTAGCCTATAACGTATAAAAAAAAAAAAAACTAAGTACGGCTGAAAAGCGTGTTACTGTTTCACGACAGTATGGTGGCATATCCCTTTATCAGACGTATATTAAGATTGGCAGAATGAATCACACTTTGTTGTAATCTCCAGGGTCCCAATACTACAATCGAGCAAACCGCTGTACTGTACTGATCCTACTCGCTGATTTTGACAGCATTCGTGGTATATAAGCCAATCACCACAGTGCAATTACACATTGTTAGCTTGAATTTTCGCTTGATAGAATACAGAATTTGGGCTCTATCGACATATAATCTTTTCATCTATCGAATATTTTATATGGAGTTTTAGCGGGAACGTGAAAAAGTGTGTGTGCTCTCATTGTATTTTTTCTTAAAACTTGTGTTCTTCCGCGAGTTAATGTGTAGTATAATGTGGATTATTAAACATTAAAAGTTAGGGTAAAACCGGGATAGATGCCGCAGCGGTACTTCCCAAACTCGCGACTAAGAATTAATTGTATGAGTAGGAGCCGCAATCACCCCGTACCTAAGTTACCCACGGACAGTCGTGCGGTGAGAATGCGTTTCGCTCGTGCGTTTTATTATTTCCGCGCCGAAATTCACGAACACTTCAAAGATTTAACGGTTATTATTTTGCGTTGTATAACTTTATTATGAGTATAAAATTCAACTATATTTTTTATTACGTAAATATACTGGTTCATTGAGTCTGCATCTAGCTATAAATAGATGCTATTTTGTTTATAATTTATTTAAAAAAGTACTTGGGCATCTATCCCTATCAAAAAGAATAGTTGCCCTGATTTTTCGAGGTATAGGTTCGCCTTTAGGGGCATGTATCCCTCCTTACACCAAATATGGAGTAAGTGTATATTTTTGAAATATTTTTAGTGTCTGTTACATTTTTTATATTTGGACTTTTTACTGATTATAGCAGAACTATGTCACGAAAATATAAAAGTAAGGAAGGAGTGCGAGCTCAAGTATGTTCTTGGACTACAGAAAACATATACTGTCAGCTTTCGATGAAATGGACACAAAAACCATGAGGATAAACGAAATATCCCGACAATTTGGGATTCCATAGAATGTTGTAACTTTAGAATTTATATTATAGTTTAAAATTTAATTATGGTCATTTATGTGATATTAGAACTTTTATGAAATATTTTTCAGTATACCCATGTTTCTTGGAGACAATTGCTGTTTTAGGAGTAGAACTAATAAACACTTGGTGTGGGTTTTACGTTTACACGGTGTAAAGGGCATCTATCCTCATCAGTATTTTCATGGTGGGGCATCTATCCATATCTATCCTCAAAAATAATATTCCACGAAAAGTTAATTTCGGCAAAATCTGTATGTGATAGGTTAAATAAGAATAATAATAATTTAACATAAAAGATTGAGTACTACATTAATAAAAATTATAAATATAAAATTAATATTTTTTAAATTAGGTGATTATTTCAAATAGTGGTGCATCTATCCTTGTTTTACCCTAGTGTGTGCGAGTGTAGGGAAACAGCACAATGTTGAAAAACATGCTATTTGCGTTCCCACCAAATTCCACTGAAAATCTTCAGTAAACATCATCTTTACTGAGGGTATGAGTTGGAGCAATAGTCTACTATTGCTTCAACTTGACTTGAAATGTGACTTTGACCCATCTTTATGACGTGTATTCACAAATCTTGAAGAATTATAATACATACTTGATACTGGGCTAAATACACTAATCGTATGGTGCCATAATAATAAATAAAAAAAATATAATCGTC
The DNA here is from genome assembly GCA_954871355.1 of Cabera pusaria. Classification (NCBI taxonomy): domain Eukaryota; kingdom Metazoa; phylum Arthropoda; class Insecta; order Lepidoptera; family Geometridae; genus Cabera; species Cabera pusaria. The sequence goes on from OX940890.1 coordinate 2,678,079, forward strand.
TAAAATTCTTAAAAAACGTCTCCAATGTAATCAGATGTGCTGAACGAGTTTCTGATTCAGCACCAGACGGTTGCAAACGAATTATTCATTCCAAATACGTTCTGTTTGCCTCCGGCGCTGATTAACGGTGGCTAATTGAGTAACGAACTTCCCGACTTGCTAAATAGTCAGAGACTAGATAGTGGTGCCACTTGGCTCATGATATGAAAGATAGCGGCAATACGGGTTTCAAGCTTTTTAGGCAAAGTCAAAGAATTTATTTAGTACTAGCTGATACCCGCGACTTCAGTCACGTACACCAACAATTTAGTAGCCTATGTTCATCATCATGATATAAAGTAACTCCTTGTTAAATTTCAGTAAGATCATATCGTCCGTTTAGGCGTGATTAGGTAACAAACAGACAGAGTGATAGAGTTATAAACGTTTTTATAATATTAGTAAGTATTAGTATGGTAGTATGAATATGGGCAGATTAAAATTCTGTCAAATAACATTAAATAGATCTATAATTGTTATTATTCATATAAAAAATAAACTGGCCAAGTGCAAGTCGGACTCGCACTAGTAGGGTTCCGTACCACACTACAGTATTTTATAAGTTCGAGCAAAAAATACCACTTTCACTTTTCGCCAGCCAAAAATAATAATTAATAAACATTTTATTTCTTATAACGCCATATAACGTCTAACAAAGGTGTTAGGGATCGACATTTCAATATAACGCCATCTATGGGACGTTAACCTAACTAAGCGTTCATAGATAGCATGAAATGCCGAAAAAAACACGTCTCTTGTATGGGGACCCCCTGTTATTTATAACTTTATTCTGTTTTTAGTATTTGTTGTTATAGCGGCAACAGAAATACATCATCTGTGAAAATTTCAACTGTCTAACTATCACGGTTCATGAGATACAGCCTGATGACAGACGGACAGACAGACAGACAGACAGACAGACAGACAGACAGACAGACAGACGGACAGCGGAGTCTTAGTAATAGGGTCTCGTTTTACCCTTTGGGTACGGAACCCTAAAAACATATGTTGTTGCTTTGAATTTAAAAAAAGTAAAAGTAATGAGCCATTTTGCTTTCATCAATACGTCAAACGTCACACTGAAAATAAATTCTTTGCTTCCCCTGATTAATGTTAAGGTACGGACACACCGCGGCGTCCTGCGTGCGCGATCTAGGCAGCGATCAGATAGCGTAGTAGTATTTGTATCGACGGGTTCACAACAAACGCGATCAGAAAACAATTGAAATGTACTAAGATCGCGCACGCAGGACGCAGGACGCCGCGGTGTGTCCGTACCTTAAAGCTCGATCGTCAGGCCGACGCCTTAGCCATTTAGCTATAAATTGATGCTATGTCACCTTCTTATATAATATCGTTTAAAAACTAAAAAACAACCGACTTCAATGCCGCGCTATTCATTTTCAGTACCAATTTTGAGATGTTTATCTCAATATCTCTGGAGATACTTATCATACCTCGATAAAATTACCATGGTACCACACTTGGGATATCTCCTTTCGAACAAAAAAAGAATAATCGAAATCGGTTCATAAACGACGAAGTTATCCGCGAACAAACATTAAAAAAATATATATATATATATATATATATACGGTCGAATTGAGAAACCTCCTCCTTTTTTTGAAGTCGGTTAAAAATACCTATTTACTCGCGACTTCAATATCTGTAAATTATAGGTTTACGACAACACAAATTCAGACAGGATATTCCTTCAGCAGGGCTGGCATGGCAAGGGGACTATTTTGTCTTTCTACCTATCCGTGTTTTGTTTGGTGGAGAAGGCAAATTATAAGTAAAGTTTTTCGGCAATTATAAACGCCCGCTGACTTTTAATCAATTATTTTTTAACCTTTTTAATACGATACAAAATCAAAACTCGGGGTTAAGCTTCACAAAGCGTTTAAATTGTTGTGTTGATATCCTGTCAGTGGCGAAAAACAGGGAAATAATTTTGTCTTTCCCCCGGAGATAAGACCATGCTAGCCCTGCAGGTTTGTAACTTAAACCACTCCAGAACCTCACTATCCGCGACTCTGTGCAAATTCGTTATCGCAGCCATTCTTGGTAAATGTATTCAAAAGCTAACTGCAATGTTCCAAAACTGCGCTTCGTTATTAAATTAATATGATCCAATTAAATGAATCTAGGAAACATTTTAGATTTATAGTTATCGTAAGTTTAAATCATGATTATAAACTACCGACTATTATACTCACTACTCATTTGTCGACTGTCTCGAATTAGGTTTCATGCATGTCCGATGCACTCCCTGGGGAGTTTACGCAGCAGTCTACGTCGCGTCTCGCTGCGTAAACTCCCTAGGTAGTGCATCGGACATGCACGAAACCTAGGTCGAGACAGTCGACAACAATGAGTAGTGAGTATAACAGTCGGTAGTTTATAATTATGAGTATAATAGTCGGTAGTTTATAACAAGGAAACATTATTTAAGTCCCTTGATTCCTATTCTTTAATTGAGGCTACATGGACTAGTTTGCCCGTCTGTATAAGAATTAGGGTTTATTCAAGGGTTGTGTTTGCGTAACTATATCTATCGTTTCGAATAATTTAAGCTTCTGCCTAAAAATATATTTTTATGCAAACAAGCCGACGATGGTGAGCGGATGGCGGATGGAAACCTTCACCTATGAATATCTGTAACACGATAGGCACCGACTTTAGATATTTAGAGTATGTAAGATTTATTTGTGTGTATTATCTGAACAGACAGACACTATTTGGTAGCAAATCGGGCGGAACATCGATATTATATGCTCACAGGTGGTACCTGTGGACGAACACTCGTGATTGATAGGATTAGAACCGGCGACCAGCGATCTAGCTCTAAGTCACGCCATCTATCTCATCTTTACGCCAACGGCAACAACTCTCAAGGCTATTATAAAAACTCACGTTTATTTTAAACTTATAGATTTAAAACGGGAATTTAACGTGACTTACGCGATGTCGATATAGCGATCGTCATATGTTTCAGCCTCATCCGGAGGCCTTCTTCAGGATCTTGAGTGCGGGGCGCTCACCGACGCGTTCAGCCTCGCACTGCGGGCCGCTGCTTGTGCAGCGCGGGCAGACTGAGCGGGCGGCGGCGGCGGCGGTGGTGTTAGTGGGGGGTGATGATAACATATGTCGATCGCTATATCGACATCGCGTAAGTCACGTTAAATTCCCGTTTTAAATCTATAAACTCTCAAGGCAAGTCGATTGAAAAATAGTACACAAAGTTTTTAAGCTGCAAGTAAAATTAATGTACAATAATTGTAACTGTGACAAACATTTGCAAACACGGCGAAGCTATGTAATAAATAAACGAGCACTTTAACCTTTGAGCCCGCATGCAATGTATCCGCATGAATCGACTTTCGCTCCATTCGGTTTTCCGTGCCGTTGCCTCCCCTCTGGCCAAATTCCCGTTGTTTTATTACCAGTTTCGGATTATTGTGACATACGAGAATAAAACAACCTTCTATTTAATTACTAGCAATTCATTCCCTGCGGCTACGCGCCCTTGAAAAGTATAATATGTCCTATTCTACCCCAGGCTTATCCTATTAGTTATCAGTAATCTTAGTAAATATAAGATAAATATATTAAATGAGCATACAAATACAAATACAAATACTCTTTATTGATTACCATGTAAAAGATTACAAAAAATACATTTTTTAAACACTGTAAAACAATCGGCGGTCTTATCGCTTATAGCAATCTCTTCCAGACAACCTTTGTACGGACTGGAAAAAATGCTTACATACTAGCGGTGATCAGGTAAAACATACTTGACTTATTAAAAAACAATTTATCCATCCATCTATCCGTGTGTCAGAGCGTAATATCTCTTAAGCCCTAATAAGTAGACCGACACTTGAAATTTTCACAAAGTAAGTATAATTATGTCCGCTTTAGCAACAAAAATGCTAAAATCATAATTAAGTTAACGTTAAGGGACCATATAAGAAACGTGTTTTTTCAGGTGGTTTTTGTTCGATCTGCTAAACCGTAATAGATAAGGAGTTGTTGAAGTTTTTTTGTCAGTCTGTCCACGGCTGAGACTTTTAATTTTAATTACACCGATAAGTGGTAAATTAAAGAATTTTTTCTATTTTTTCGGGTGTTTGAATACAGTTTTAAGATTCAGGATCAGTTTGCTAAATAATAGGCTATTGTGACGGGAAACTATTGAAGCCTATACTGCGCGGGGCCCGACATGCACTTGGCCAGTTTTATGAGCTACTTCACAACGTGCACGGCACCGGTAATCAATAATATCTATTTATGCAACTCTTCTCGTGATAAATTCATGGATTAAGTATATTTACTACCAAAAAATTTACTAATTTACTTACTAATATTAATTTATTCTAATATCTAATATCTTACTTACTACTTTGAGCGACGCCCTTCGTACCCTTTCGATATTTTAAAAGTTGCATTTTACAGCGTCGGCATAAAAGTACGGACACACCGCAGCGTCCTGCGTGCGCGATCTAGGCGGCAATCTGATAGTGCAGTAGTATTTGTACCGACTGGTTCACATCAAACGCGATCAGAAAACAATTGAAAAGTACTTAGATCGCGCCCGCAGACCGCAGGACGCCGCGGTGTGGCCAAACCTTAAGAAGATATTGTTCCCTGAAAGAGAGCTAGTTCTCTTACAATTGTGTATATCATTATCGATATCGTTTTTACAGGCAAATAAATAAAAACTGCCTTTTTTCAAATAATAGCCAATAAATTAGACAAATAGCACAATTGAAGCTTCGAACGAATAAATATTTAGACACCAGTCGCACAAAGGTTCATATAATAACTTTAGGGCGAGTCGACACGAATGCCCGAGTTAAAATCATCCGATCGCCGAACAAACAACTGCACCCTATGACTGCACCATTCAAAATTCTGTTTGACTGCCAACAAACAAGCTATTCTATAGAAGGTCTATATAATAGCTTGTTTGTTGTCTATAGCTTTGATTTTTTCTTTTATCGTCAGTATATTGTTGTAGAGAATTTAATTAGCAAAAATATTAAAGAGCTTTTTTATTCATTTATCTGACTATAGTTTTTGCATGTTTTATGATTTGGCATACGCGCGTTACATATTGCGCTTCAATAAACCAGTAACAATAAAATGTATGTACATAACCTTACGGTAGTTACGGTGTTCCGTCTGTACACAGCCCTTGAGTATCAAGGTACGGCCACACCGCGGCGTCCTGCGTCCTGCGGGCGAGATCTCAGTACTTTCAACTATTCATTATCCTGTGGAACTTTTCAATTGATTTCTGATCGCATTTGGTGTGAACCAGTCGGTACAAATACTACTGCGCTATCTGATCGCCGCCTAGATCGCGCACGCAGGACGCTTTGGTGTGTCCGTACCTTCAGAGTTTTCTATGCTTAGCGTGTTCACCATTTTCGACCACATCATCGCTTACCACCAGCGAAATAGTGGTCAAAGGCTGTTGTTAGGTTAATATTATTATAGGTCGCAACTGTAAGATTTAGTATTTTGTCTACCACGGATAAATTTAAGCGATTATCTGTGAATTCAGGTATGTCTAACTGCGACTGCCCTGGGGCTAACTGGGGCCCATTACGGATTTACATGACAATCGGATGTTACAGACTGTATTAAGGGGAAGGACCTAGGCGGGCTAGATAAAATATCGATAAAAAAATATTTGGTCCACAAACTAATCTGTCTGTCTAGTCACTAGACAGACAGATAATAAGAAATTCCTTGAAGTCTATGGAAGAAACGAGCAGTGGGACACTACAGGTAATAGATAAATAGATATAATGTTAAAGTGAAACTTTTGGGCCAGTTTCACCAGTTCCAGATAGCCCTATTAGGAACTTACCTGTCAGATAACTATCTGAAACTTTATCAGGAACTTTATCGGTGAAACTGGGCCTTATACTACTACATCTCTATCTATCTAGATAGATAGAGATATATATCTATACTAAATCGACTCAAATTATTCCGTCGATCTATCGCATGTCGCGCCGGTGCTGATTGGTGGATATGATGTATAACATGTAGGCCCAGCTGTGATTGGCGGATGCTTCGGCAGATACATGCTAATGTGTCATATCAACTGCTGTCATTAGCTATCTTGCATCGTGGTTTCATAAAAAAATGCACTATTTTTTTTCGATAAGTACAATTTATATAGCGGTCCTAAAGTGAGAGAGAAATCTCACCCATATGGTGTTCTATGATACACTGAATGAAGGATGTCTTAATTGTAAGAACTCTGACAGTTGGCTCTAGCCCAGGCTAAAACTACCCACCGGACATATGCCACGTCGAGTTCCCTCATGCTAAACGTTTCGGCAGAAAGTTCACGTCAAAACTGCATGCTAGGTAAACTAAAGATAAGAAGTACTCAATTGTAAGTACTTCTTCTTTCTAACGTGCTACAAATTATTTTCCAATTTACCCCATGCTTATAGTACTAAGTACGTCCCCCCATGTTGCATAATACCGTCCACTAGTTCACCGGCTGGCTATGGGCTGGCTACTTTCGGATAAACAGGGTAGCCATTTGATGCGGTGGCTAGCTCCTAGCTTCACGGAGTGAATGGTAAATAGCCAGGACTGATTCCTGAACGGTAACTGATGTAATCACGAATTACCATGAAACTAGGATCTCTATCTAGGTCTACAGTATAAGTAGAATAAACATTTATTGTTTTTGTATAACAAAGATTATCCAGACTTATATTATAAAGAGAAAACGTTTTAAACGAGTTCAACTTTTGAGATGTTGAGTCACGAAGCAAGTGCATCAGTTTCAATATCGCGGAAAATATCGTTTGCGCGATGCAGGATCTCATACATTTAGGCAATATAGGATTAGGATAGCTATTAAAATCTACGCTAGCGCCATCTCTGGGTTTTATTTGTCCTTACTATTATGCGAAAGTAACTCTGTCTGTCCCGCTCGCACGCCAAAACTACTGAACCGAATTAAATGAAATTTGGTACACAGATAGTCTAGAGCCTGAGAAAGGACATAGGCTACTTTTTAACGCGAAAAAAGGGTTGTAAGGGGTTGAAAGGGGGGATGAAAAGTTGTATGGAAGTATCGTCATTTTTAAAGCTAGAAGCTTGAAACTTTTTATTTAGGCTGTTGAATTGATATAAATAAATATGACATTCAAAGTTTATGAGGGGGAAGAGGGAGTGGAGAGGGAGGGTAGGGGGAGTGGAGGGGGAGGGTAAAGGAGTGGTGGGGGAGGGGATGTGAGCTGGAGGGTAGGGGGAGGGGTTGGAGAGGTGGATGGAATGTGGAAGTAAGGAGAAAGGGGAGGGGAGGGAAGGGGTGGGGAAGGGTAGGGTATGTCAGGGGAAGGTAAGGGGAGAGGGAAGGGTAAGGGGGAAGTGCGGGAAAGGGGAGGGGAGGTGGAAATTAGGGGAAGGGGGAGGAGAGGGTGAGGGCGTGGCGTGGTGCGGTGCGGTGTAACTTCATTCAGCATTAACTAATAAGACACATACGTATCCCAGTTGGGATCCACGCGGACGAAATCGCGGGCACAGCTAGTTTACTTTTACTATACATTTGAAAAAAGATAAGAACAATGGAATCAATGCTTTTGACATCTATATATACAAAAGAAAGTCGTGTTACTTACTTCACTTATAACTCAAGGACCTATTTTTATGATTTTTAGAATTTTCTTTTTTTATGTTATGGTTGGCAAACAAGCAGACAGCCCGCCTGATCGTAAGCGGTTGCCGTCGCCTATGGACAACTGCAACACCATGAGTGCTGTTGATGGGTTGCCGACCTTTGAGGAGTTTGTGGATACCCTTTTTAAAAGACTCCATCTTATAGCTAGATGGAAAGATCGCGGCGGGTAGATCATTCCACATCTTACAGGTACGCGGTAAAAATCGGTTAAAACGGGTAGTTCGAGATGTCCAGGTCTGTAAGATGTGAGGGTGAGCTTTTTGACGGTGCCGAGCAGTACGATAAAAGAATGGCGATGGTAGAATCAGGTCAAAAAGCTCTTCAGAGCATTCTCCATTACAGAGACAGTAAAAGATGGATAGCGCTCCACCTATGTGAACTTGGCACCCGACTTTCGAAAAATTGATCTTTTTTTGTTTTTTTTAGGAGCATAAGGTAAGTAGTGGTAAGTAGTGACACTAACTTTGTTTGTAGTATTTCCAAAAAAAAAAAAAAATTACAAAAAAATTTCAGACCCCGAAAGTGCAAAAATTTACTTTTTCCGGCTGATTCTTGTTCGCAAACGTTAGTAGTGGATTGTAGTGAATTTTGTTTTGTTTGTAGTAAAACAAAAAAAAAAACTAAAAATTAAATTAAAATTTTCTCCAAAATTTTTTCAAAGCAATTTTTTCTCCATTTATTCAATAAGAAAGCCTAAGCCTAACAGCGACTAGCGCTTAGACTTAGCGCTCCGACGTCTCTACGGAGGCTGATTGGCTCCAATTTTTCACAGAGCTCGGGATCGTCGACAATTCTAGTGGCTCTTAGCTGTAAGGAGTCAAGAGGCTGAAGCTGGTAGCTCGGAGCGCCGTTCCAGAGGTGTGAGCAATATTCCATGTGTGGTCGAACTTGTGCTTTGTAAAGCTCAAGCCGTTGACGTGGTGTGAAATATCGCTTCTATTAAGCACACCTAGCTTCCTGGATGCAAGTTTTGCTTTGGCTTCGAAATGTCGATGCCTAGGATCCCAAGACTGGATATTGTAAGAGGAGCGCCCTGAAATCGGGGAGCTACGGAAAAAGGAGTCTTTTTAGCAGTAAAAGCGCAAACTTGTGTCTTAGTAGGGTTAAATTGGACCAAATTACATTCACCCCATTTGGAGACTTTCTCAAGAGAGTTTTCTATTTGAGACACAAGTTTGTCTCTGCATTCCTGCACCTCGGAAGGAGAGGTGTTAACACGACCGGTGTAGTGAGCGTCTTTGTCAGGAATAGGATAATAAGTATTAAAAACAATGAATAATTGACCCAAAAAAAGTATATAACAAAAAATGTTTTGCCAAAATGTTCCTAGGTTTCAAAACTGCCAACTGCCAAATTTGATGTTCAATTGTTTATCCCATCGATACGGTAAACCGCAAATTAATAAGGGTCATGATTATAAAACCGACTATTATACTCACTAGTACTGTTTGTTGTCAACTGTCTCGACCTAGGTTTCATGCATGTCCGATGCACATCCTCGGGAGTTCACGCAGCGAGGGTTAATAAGGGTCATCGCTTCTCCATACATTAGTATTTGTATTTTATAGATTTATAGATTGCTTATTGACAATATTTCTAAATATTGTTTGACTTCTTTTATGTGCCTTAAAAACCGACAGACGTGCGGTAATGCATGTTCGTAATTTGCTATATATGCCAAATACGCAAATAGGCGAACTTTTTCGCAAATATACCCTCCACACCTGTAAGTTTCTGTCACACATAGCAAATACGCAAATACAAATAGCAATATGTGGATAGCATTACAATATTTGGATTACCGCATTTTTTTTTATTATTGTCTAATGTAACCTCACTTTGTTGTTAATCACCACAAAACATTTCGTAAAGTGTACATTTTGGTAAATAAATATTATTCTTATTCTTATTAATTGTCTGTTAGGTGGTACGAAGTTCACCGGGCCAGCTAGTTCTTTATAATTTAAGATCGTTTAAAAACTAAAAGAATCGACTTCAAACGTCACGCCAGTCAAAGTAGACAGCAGTAAGTAGAAACAGATGACATCATCGAGATATATAAATGCATCGTTATACAAATGTTGATATATATTAAAAAGCCGATTTCGACCGATTTCGTTAAAATTTAAATAGAACCACCTGAGAAGGGTACCTACCTTTGAAACAAAAAAATAAAAATTAAAAAAACTGGCCAAGTGCAAGTCAGACTCGCACTCGTAGGGTTCCGTAACACAGTTAAGTATTCCATAACTATGATTTTTCGCAACTATAAATTAACTTTGTTTTTCATAGTGTTTGTATGAAAAACAAAGTTATCTTCGCGGTCGCCATATCTCTAAAACTGCTGACTGTATCTCGTTCAAACTAATTTTCGTTGTTAGTTTTTATTGAGATCTACATGATATATTTTTTTTAGATTTTTCACTCCCATACTTAAAAAGTTAAGAGGGGAGGGACACACATTTTAACACTTTAGACGCGCCTATCTTTCAAATGATTGACTTTGAAAAAAAATGATTTTAGAAATCTCAATGTTATTTTTGAAGAACTATCCATAGATACACCCCACACGTATAGATTTGAAGAAAAACATTTTTTTTTGTTTCAGTTCCATGTATGGGATGCCCCCCCTTAAACTTTTATATTTTTTATTTTTGTATAAAAATCGGAAAGCGGTTCATAGAATACATCTATCTACCAAGTTTTAATTCTGTAGTCCTCACAGTTTCGGAATAAAATGGCTGTGACATACGGACGGACAGACAGACAGACAGACAGACATGACTAATCTATAAGGATTCCGTTTTTTGCCATTCGGCTACGGAACTCTAAAAAAACCAAATTTTCTATTCCTCATTATTTATAGACTCCTCTTGAAAATTACCCTATATATATATCTATAGCCGGTACTAAAACTAAGAAGAGAACGTTCCATGACACAGTTCATTAATCCAACGACATGTCGATGGGACCCTCCGAACTAATACCAATATCGTAATAGTTCCGCTAACTCCTTAACTAATTACATTTATTTTCATGGTTATAGCTTTGTAGTTCCAGATCTGTAATGGGTACCTACCCCAAATGTTAAATGTAATTGTGATGAAGTTGTAAATAGCATACACCAATTGATAAGATAAATCAGAGTAGCTGTTATGCGTGTTAGATAAAGGTAATTTTAGGGTTTTAATTATCCTAAAAAGTATAACAATTCTAGCATAGAATTGTGTCATTCAAATCAGTGACTATTTAAAAGGCAATAGCTAATTTTTAGGGTTCCGAACCCAAAGGGTACCAACGGAACCCTATTGCTGAGACTCCGCTGTCCGTCTGTCTGTCTGTCTGTCTGTCTGTCTGTCCGTCTGTCACCAGGCTGTATCTCATGAACCGTGATAGTTAGACGGTTGAAATTTTCACAGATGATGTATTTCTGTTGCCGCTATAACAACAAATACTAAGAACAGAACAAAGTTAAAAATTAAAGAAAAGTATAAAAAAGTTTTTTACGATAGCGCAGCGCCACCTACCCAGCATCAAAGATGGCGCTATCGTCTTTACCTTAAACTAAATCTCGGAAGCGGCTCCAACGATTAAATAAAATTTAGTATACCTACAGGGGATTTCGGGGGCGATAAATCGATCTAGCTAGGAGTAATTTTCAGAAAATGTTGTTTTATTCGTGTTTTCAATAATCAACTTTATTGAAAACTAGCTGTTACCCGCGGCTTCGCCCGCGTTATTTGTGTCTTTATGACCATTGAGGTCTAGATCGATGATCTCTTAGGCCAAATCACCATAGGTGACTCTCAAAGTCGAACTCAATATCCTCTTTTGTTAAAGTCATTAATCATTTTGGTTAGGATAGTATAAGAAATTGTGCTGTTTAAATGTTTGACTCAATATAACAGTTCTTAAAACATGTCTTACAAATAAAATAAGGTGAATAGCTGCGCAAGCGTAGCGAGCGCTATTATTGGGCGAGTGAACATTTTTTATGGCTTTTTATAACCCTGACAGTTTAATGACCTAATCATCAAGTCAATATAGATGACTCTTAGTTCGAACTCGATATCGTCTATTGTTGAAGTCATTAATAATTACTTGGTACTTGGTAAACCTAACCAAGGTTTACCAACGAGCGAAGCAAGCGCGAAATTTTTTACGTCATTTTATGACCCTGACAGTTTTTTTGACCTACTAAGTCGAGACCCTATGACCTATGACCCTAAGGTTAAACTTGATATCCACTTATTTTAAGGTAAAAATTCATTATGATTATTGAAGGTTGTACTGTTTCAATTTATAAACTCGTATTGATGCATGTGGCTATTAAAATACGAAAAATGCTGAAACAATACTTACAAAGTAAATAAAACAAAGGTTTGCGGGAGCGCAGCAAGCGCTATCAATGCGCGAGCGAAGCGAGCAATTTTTAATTTTGCGAGCAAAATATTTTACATATTTTTATGACCCTTACAGTTTTTATGACCTTCTAAGTCAACACCGATGACCCTAAGGTTAAACTTGATATCCACTTATTTTAAGGTAAAAATCATTATGATTATTGAAGGTTGTACTGTTCCAATTTATGACATGTTTTGATGAATTTGGCTATTAAAATACAAAAAATGCTGAAATGTATCCAACAAAGTAGATATAACAAATGCTTGCGAGCGCCATCAATGCGTGAGCGAAGCGAGCGCGAAAATTTTTACGTCATATTATGACCCTGACAGTTTTTATGACCTACTTAGTCAAGACCGATGAATCTAAGGTTAAACTTGATATCCACTTGTTTTAAGGTAAAAATTCATTATGATTTTTGAGGGTTGTACTGTTTCAATAAATAAACTCGTTTTGATGCATGTGGCTATTAAAATACAAAAAATGCTGAAAAATTACCTACTAAGTAGATAAAACAAAAGTTTGCGCGAGCGCAGCGAGAGCTATCAATGCGCGAGCGAAGCGAGCGCGAAAATTTTTACGTCATTTTATGACCCTGACAATTTTTATGACCTTCTAAGTCAACACCGTTGACCCTAAGGTTAAACTTGATATCCACTTATTTTAAGGTAAAAATCATTATGATTATTGAAGTCTGTACTGTTCCAATTTATGACATGTTTTGATGAATGTGGCTATTAAAATACAATCATTGCTGAAATGTTTGCTACAAAGTAGATATAACTAATGCTTGCACGACCGGAGCGAGCGCTATTACTGCGCGAGCGTAGTAAGCGATATCACTGAAAACGAAACTGAAATCACGAAAAATTTTTTCGACCTCTTATGACCCTGACAGTTTTCATGACCTACTAAGTCAACACTGATGACACAAAGGTTAAACTTCATATCCACTTATTTTAGGTTAATATTCAATATGATTATTGAAGGTTGTACTGTTTTAATTTATGGACTCGTTCTGATGCATGTGGCTATTAATATACAAAAGTTGCTAAAATGTTTCCTACAAAGTAGATATAACAAATGCTGCGAGACCGGAGCGAGCGCGAAAAAATTTACGACCTTTTATGACCCTGACAGTTTTTATGACCTACTAAGCTAACACTGATGACACAAAGGTTAAACTTGATATCCACTTATTTAAGGTTAAAAATCATTATGATTATTGAAGATTGTACTGTTTTAATTTATGGACTCGTTCTGATGCATGTGGCTATTAAAATACAAAAGTTGCTGAAACCTACAAAGTAAATCAAACAAATTATTGCGCGAGCGCAGTGAGCGCAAATATTTTTACGTTTTATGACCCTGACAGTTTTTATAACCTACTAAGTCAACACCGATGACCCTAAGGTTAAATATGGCTGTTAAAACACGAATGCTTTTGAAATACTTCCCACAAAGCAGATAAAACACGTTGGGCAAGCAAAGCCATCGCGTAAATTTTGATGACTTTTAATGACCCTGACAGTTTTATGGCCTAACTAAGGCACTTATTAAGTTTAGTCATATTCTATGAACCTAAGGTCAAACTTTTATGATTATGCAAACTCTATGTAAAGTTAACAAAAAATATAGGCACCCACACTTAACTGCCGAAAAAAAGTATTCTTTGCCCTTTTATACCCTAATTAATGTCTTTTTACAAAATTTCATCTGAATCGGTCAAGCCGTTTGGCCAAAAAGAGGCCACACATTTACAAAATTCCATAATAAAAATATAGACAACCGAAATTTACACCCAAAAAAAAGTATTCGTTGCCCTTCTATGTCTTTTTGACTGTCTGTGTACAAAATTTCAGCTTAAATGGTTAACCCGTTCGACCGAGAGTAGACCACACATTTACAAACTTCAATTTAAACATTCTGGACACCTGGACTCGACTGCCAGAAAAAAAAGTATCCTATGTGATTCTATGCTATATGAACTGTAATATGTATAAAATTTCAGTTGAATCGGTCAAGCTGTTTAGCTGATAAGAAGACACACATTCACAAAATGCAATTGAAAAAAATCTAAGCACTCAGACTCGAGAGACAAAAAGAGTATCCGATATCCTATTCAGCCCTATGAACTGTCTTTATACAACATTTCAGGCAAATCGGTCAAGCCGTTTTTTCGAGAAGAGGTCTTATATTTACAAAATTCAATTAAAAATATCTGAACCCCCTGACTTGATAGCCAAAAAAAAAGTATTCTATATCCTATTTTACCCTATGAACTGTCTTTATACAAAATTTCAAGCAAATCGGTCAAGCCGTTTATTCGAGAAGAGGTCTTATATTTACAAAATTCAATTAAAAATATTTGGACCCCCTGACTCGATAGCCAGAAAAAAAGTATTCTATATTCTTTTCTGCCTTATGAACTATCTTAATACAACATTTCAGGCAAATCGGTCAAGCCGTTTATTCGAAAAGAGATCTTATATTTACAAAATTCAATTTAAAATATTTGGACCCCTTGACTCGATAGCCAAAAAAAAATTATCCTATATCCTATTCTGCCATATGTTCTATCTTTGTACAAAATTTCAGCTAAATCGGTCAAGCCGTTTGACCGTGAAGGAGTCCCAAACAAACAAACAAATAAACAAACTGACTTTCGCAGTCAGTCGGTGTTGATGGTTTTGATATTGGTGTTGATGGTGTTGATTAACTTAAAATATGACTCTTTCCGACATCTATTGGCGAGTAGAAGTACTGTGTCGGTAAAGCCATTAAGGCCCATTTAGACGGGGAGAGTTTCTCGTACGTTTCCTTACGAGAAACCATACGCTACTATCACACAATAATCGCCATAACACAATCGTATAAAAATGTTTACATACAGGCAAGAACTAAAATCTCGCCTACGATTATGTCATACGAGATTCGCATATGACTTATCGCTAGGCGATAATTGCCTATGTTTGTTTACACAACAAAAGTATAGTAAGCAGATTCTTGCTTTTGAGAGTCTCGACTTCTATAAACACGATCTCGTATGACATTTTTCAAGTTCATACGAGTATCGTACAAATCGGGTTGAACCGTTTTGAGTGCGAGAATCGAAATACGAGAAAATTCTGTTTAGACCGACACTATCAATATTCTATTGCGAGTCACTTGTCGCCAGAGTGGAAGAGCGAGAGGTGTGAATGTTTAGACATATAATCTTTTTTATATTCCTTCGATAATCGTATCTTCGAGACGAGAAACTCTCCCCGTCTAAATGGGCCTTTAGTTGCACTCAATTAAATAAAATAGTATTATTATTCGTCAATAGATGTCAGGAAGAGTCATATTTGTCTGTTTAAGTGGCAAAAAATACCGAGCAAAGCTCGGTCAACCAGATATTTAATAATATTAATTACTACAATTACTATTACTACTATTGCTATTACTACTATATAATACTATTCTACCTTTGTGTAAACGTTTACATAGTTGGTGTTAGAAGTTCGTTAGAAATTCGATAGATGGCGTTCGGAACCCTCCGTGTGCAGGACAAAAGTCTGACTCGCACTTGGCTAGTTTTTAGACATATCCGCTACTGCGATTTCCGGTCAGTCTGAGAGTGTTATGTTTATATATTTTTATAAGTGTTTGTAAACTGTGAAATATTCTTAGTAATATACAAAACGAAGTATGGCGTGGATAGTAGATTTTACAATAACTGTAATAGAATGTTTATGGAATAAGTATTAAAATGGACTTCCGGTGCAGTCGGTGTAGTAGTATAAAAAGCCCATTGTTCGGCTCGAGAGGGGACTCTGGGCGGGACCGCCGTACCGAGCGGAACAATCGGCAATTGCAAAGCCAACGGCAAGTACCTTTTGATATTTAGTGTGTATTTTATTGTATTTATAATCCACGTGATGTGATGTGATATTATTATGTATTATTACTTGAGTCTTTGGACTATTGTAGTGAGACAAGATAGTTAAGGTTTATAATGTTATACCTACATTGTTAAAGGTAAGGTATTGATAAAGAAAAATAATGATAGCACTTGAGTTTCTTGCCCTTCTTCTCAAGTGTTTAGGATTCCGAACGGGTGGTAGATGCATTTCTAAATTTATCCAATATTTATCTTTAATAATAAATAATAATGAGTAACAAGTACGTACCTGTGTTTTCTTGTGTTATTAGGAACCTTAATAACATAAAGTACCGATAAGCATTAAGCTGCCTACCTTAGTGTCAGAGATATAGTAGCTATACATAATATCTGATGATAAGTATTACATGCAGTTACGATTGAATTAATGTTAGGACAAATAAGAAAGGACAGCGTCTGATGGTAAGCTGTCTTTATTATTAAGTTACATGGTTGTTAGAAATATCCAAATGCGCATCATGGGATACCTGTGTCTAAGTCAATAACATTGAAATTGAAGTAAGTAAAAAAGCTTTTACATGTACTAGGTATATAAGATTTTTTTTATCCTTCTTTATTTTAGATACTTTTGTGTAAGTACTACATAAGATTGTTTATACAGTTTCAAGTGGTTTACATTTACTTAAGTTGGATGCTGAAGTGCTTGGATGTGATACGTGGTTATATAGTACAAAGTAGTAGAAACCATTCTACTAATGCAGTTAGCCTAATCCACTGGTCAATCAATACATCAGAGCGCTGTCTACAATGTTTTTTCTCTGTCGTGGCGTAGTGTAATCCGAGATCTGTGGTCGAGGTAAACAATATGACAGGGTACACAAGATCGTGATTTTCACTTCCGAAGGAGAGTCAAATGCGCTCGAAACCCCTATTAAATGCGCGTGCGTAGATAGAGTAAAAAAATCGTTTATAAGTATTTTAATCAGAGCTTTTACCAAGATACAATACAACGTCAAAAGAAATCAGACATTTCACCAAGGTCATACAACGTCGTCGACAAAATTACCAATCAATGTACAAAACTAGTGGCGTCCTGGAAAAGCTTATGTTTAGCAGTGGACTAGTAATAGGCTGATGATCATGATGATGTGCGAAGCCAAGCTAATTTACGTTACTTTAAGTAGGTAGTCCTTAAAGTAACGTAAAATTAGAAAATATTGAGGCTAAATCACTATACACAACTACATATATACATGTGAAATAGCAAATAAAATTAGGCATATTCACAAAACACCACATGCGACCGGCCACGTAACAAGAATTAACGCAACCGTCTGTGGGTTAGGAGCATGCAATAGGATTATTTGCTTCTCGTATTTAGAGTTTCGGACGAGGCAAATAATTATTTGTTTCCATTTTCTAGAGTATGCATGTATTGACCTTCTTCAGATCATACATAGCTATCAGATATATAATACCTCAAATATTATGTTTCTTTGAAGTGTTACACACTTTATATTTATGTAAATTGTCAATATATATATATACTTTATTACATCAAATATTTACAGCAAATATACAACTTAAAAATAAATAAAACTATTTGAAATGTTATAAATAAAAAACAGAACCTAGGTCGCAGCTGTCTGCCGGTAACGTTCCCAAAAGCTGGCGACGTTACCTCGTTGAATTGCTAGGCTAATCCGTTGGCCGAGGTCAGCTCTTTGGTCATGAGTGACGTCTATTAAACGTCTGGACAGCTCCTTTACAAAACCCCGGGCATCTCGACCCCACGGACCCATTGTTTCGACCCCAAACGGAAGAAAAATGTAGCCATCACCAATTGCAGCATATTTTCTCCGTTTGAGGGTTTCTGCCGCATCCGCTGCCGCACCCGCTGCTTGTGAGGTCCCGCATATGTGGGACGCTGCTAACGTGTCAGCACACGTCGCGTCCCACACCAACGGTCTCTCTCTATGTAAATTGTTAAACACAATCCAAAATTTCATCGTCCCGTCGGTACGATGATTGCCTTCATATATGCTCGCCGGTTATAGGCCCTTTCGACTTGGCCTTTCTTTTAAACGTTTACGATCTGGTCATGATACGTTCATCTAGACCTCTACCAGCTGGCCCATTCACTCGTCTCATAAATCTGTTTCGTCAATCTTTCTTCATCTATCCTCTCTAGATATCCAAACCATCCATCCCTTTCTCTATGTTTATCTACTACATCTTTCACTATCTCAAACGAAGCTATTGATTGACCGTTTAGAATTTTAAAATTCTTTTTTTAGAACCGTTGACTCTTTTTTCAGACTGAATGGACCACAAAATAGGCTGAAGTTGAATATTTGTAGATCAAAATGTTTCTTATGTTGCTTACTGACAGACCTATTTGCTACAACTTAAGCACATGGTTAAAACAATACAAGTGGTCTGTTTAATTGTTCGCAGCAAAATGTGAATAAATATTGAACCTGACGAGGAATTATGATGAGGTTTAAAACTCGCTTTCTAACGTGTGAAATTGCGTCCAGACACAGGCCAGTCCGCACCCGCGTGTGAAAAGTGACGCTCTTGAAAGTGCGGGCAAATCCATAGCAGATATAGGGAGGTAAAGAGGTGTACGTGCTTGTGATATGCCGTGAAATCACACACGCAGGAAGCAAGCTCTAGATGCAACCGTGCATGTCTGATAATGAAAGACAGTAGTGGAAGTAGCAGAACTGAACTTAGTCAAATCAAGTAATCATAGATTAAGGATGTAAGCGTAATACGAGGTCTATGCACGTAACAATGCCAACCCATTTTTCATACTTGCTGGCTTCGTAAATCATATCGAACCACAGCTAGCCTACTATGTCATCAAATTCACTCAAGTTAGATCTATGGTTAACTTGAGATGATAAGATGACACAACCTACTTGATCTGACCCCTGTATTCAAATTAATATCCGGAATGGGTGTACGGTGAAGGTCTTACAGTGACCGCTAACAGGCTACAAACATAGGCTACCAAGCAGAGCCGGTGCGTCACACATGCTTGAAGTGATTTTCTTAGTAAGTGGTCTAAGTTATGAGCTGGTAACCTTTGATACGAATAGTTGAATTGGTATATAATTATATTACAGCCAACTAGCTTTACTAGCCTTTCGATCAACAGCTTAGCCCTAGCCTCTTTACTTGCAACTAGTGGCCTGAACGATATTCAGCCGTAGCGTTTGTTGCAACATTTAATAAACTGGCTTAGTCTGACACTAAGGCAACACACTAGGGAACAGTGACCACCGCGCGTCACCTGAACCGACGCCATGGCGTTTAAATAAAGGTACATCATCATTATCAGCCGGTGTCAGTCCACTGCTGGACTGTAGGCCTCTCCCAAGGTGCGCCACTAAACCCGATCTTCGGCTCTTCTATCTGGGTACCGCGGCTTTAAGTGACTTTGCATTTTGCTTTCATCCCTTGGGAGGAATATGCCCTAATCGCCACGCTGGGCAGGCGGGTTGGCGTTCGCAAGACGTAGCTTCTGGCACCGGTGATGCTACTGCCCGTCACCGGCCTGTAGTATTTAGCTATGCCATAATTTCAAAATGGTTATACCGCCACTTGTCGGTCGCCACAGCCTCGTTTGTTGGTCAGCAGGATGCACCACGGGCAGGTGAGGTTGACGAGCGCTGAGGTGGTATTTGTGCTCTCTTACATCCCTGTGCTCCCTTATATCCAATACAAAGGTACATAAGACCTTGAAATGGCTGAATATCATTCAGGCCGCTAGTTAAATGGCGCTGTTTAGTAAAGAGCACAGAAATATTAAGAATAACGTAGGTAAAGAGGCTAGGCTGTTGATTGAATGGCTAGTTAAGCTAGTTGGCTGCGACCTTTCAGTATTCAACTACTGAATACTCAAAGGCTGCGACACATACATTGCAGCTATAGCAAAATATCTATGTGTGCGGGACTGTGTCAATTATGTATCAGTATTATAGAATTGTATTTTAGCGATAATGGCTAAGGAAGGCGTCGGCCTGGCGATCGAGAGGTCGTGAGTTCGATCCTCACCCATTCCACTATTGAAGTAAATCTACTCCAGACACAAGCATATTTAGCTTCTTAGTTGGAGGGGTCAACAAGACTACTAGTAATGTGCAACCCACATCGCCAGTAAGCTCTTAAAGAAGATTGAATGAACAGAGATTTGTGTTGAGAATCCAAGCCAATAAATTGTTTCTCTGTCGCATCTGCGCCTAACTTCATCTGAGACCAGAAGATCTCCACATCTCAAACATGTGTAATTCTTGACACAGTAGAAATTATAGAAACTTCTAGATAAACCTCTTAAAGTTGTAACAAAACCGCTTTGACTGATTATTTTTCTTTTTCACCATATACCGCGGGGCGCAAACAGATAAATAAATTAATCTATAACCGCTGACGCTTATACCTTGCATCAACATCTTCACATATTGGGTATATTTGTAGGCGAGCCTAGAGGCCGTTAATTACTGAAATTGGTCGTGACGCGATGAAATGACGGCGTCAGATTGCGGCTGGAATAGGGTCTCATTACATTATTTACTTACTCTGATTAGGAAAGTTTAATGGGGTGTTATGACACATTGATGGGCTATTCCGAGAGGAATAGAGGCAAATGTCTGCTTAGAAGGCAGTTTAATTACGTGGCATTGGCGAAGATAACTAAACTATTATAAGGTATTTAAGGTACGGCTATACCACGGTGTCCTGCGATCTGAGGGCGTGATCTCATTACTTTTCAATTGTTTTCTGAGCGCGTTTGGTGTGAACAAGTCGGTACAAATACTACTGCGCTATCTGATCGCCGCCTAGATCGCGCACGCAGGACGCTGCGGTATGTCCGTACATTTAGCCATTCTTATTTTGTAGCTATTTATATTTAATCGGATATCAAAATGAAAATTTTGATGTTTAATTTTAAGTGAAAGTGCAGTGCGGTGCGCGATTGGAAACGGTTGTGTCACACTGCACAGTTGAGAATTTATTATTCGCGAGTCGCACGGCGATAGCCGCTGCCCGCGTAGCGCTATTATGGGTTCTCCGCAACTTGTAGCGAATGAGCTTTTGGCGTTCATACAATACGCCATTGACTCGTTTGATGAACCTACCATCATTCACATCTGCAAGTCGAGCTTCAAGGAGGAGGAAGTCTGCAAGAGCAAGACCCTACTCTTCCAGAGTGTCGGCAAGCTGGACGCGATGCCATCCCGCCGGAGAGACGGAGGCGAGAAGAGCGTGCAGGACATCATCACCCTGCTGAAGGAGACTGACCCGGACGACGTGCCCACGTTCGTGGCGAAGCAGCTGGACCGCATTCCTCCTGTTTCGTACGAGCACATCGACTGCACCAGGCTCCTGAAGGATATAACATTCCTGAAAACGAGTCTGGCCAAAGTGGTGGCTAATTTATCAACATTGGAAACCACCATTAGTGAACTACGTGCTGAGGTAGTGTCGTTACGCAACTCTATGTCAGTAAGTAGGTCACCGCCGACTGATACTGTGAACACACGTCGCGGTGCAAAAAATGCATCCATCGGCAGTTTAGAGTCGACCTCATTTAATGTATCACCGCCTGCTGCCGTGCCGTCCGATGCCCCGCGTCCCGCCGCCCGCACCCCCGCTCCAGCGCGGAGACCGTCCGCCGTAGGTACATCTACCCCTCAAAGTTCCTACGCTGTCGCTGCATCTCATGGAGGGAAACCGAATGCTGCCTCTTCCGTTCCCTCTGCAAGGAAGGAGGCAGATCAAGACGATGGCGGCTTCAAAAAGGTGGAGAAGAAGAAAAGGGAGCCGTCAAACCGAAACAAGTGCGGTACCGCACCGACAGATCCGTCCCATTTACTGCGACCGGAGATACCCACGACGCAGCTGTACATATCCCGCGTACATTACACCATCACGGCGGAGGACGTGGCGGAATATATCAAGCTGAAGACGAATATGTCCCTGAGGGTGGTGAAGTTGGAGTCGCATCACAATGTAAACTTCAATTCATTTGTGGTGCGGGTTCCGTTTAAGTCCCTGGGATCATATATGGTGGAGGAATTCTGGCCGAGGGGTGTCAAGTTTCGACGCTTTCGAGGTCGGATACCGGACACCATGAATGAACGTCGCACGTCGTCGTAAAATTAACGTGTCTTGTGTTTCTTAAGTTTAGTAAATAGGTATATTATATATATGCTAGTCTGTAAGGTATTTATGAATAATATGGGTCTTAGTATAACATTTCATGTTTACATAAGTTACCTGAAATAAATATTTATTTTAACAACTTAAAAATAATTACCTACTGACAATATCAAGATTATATAAACTACAATAATAATATCTATACTATAAATAAAAGACAGAACCTAGGTCGCTACCTGCCGGTAATGTTCCCAAAAAGCTAGCGACGTTACCTCGTTGTATAGCTAGGCTAATACGTTGGCCGAGGTAAGCGCCAGCTCTTTGGTCACGGGTGATGTCAATTAGGCGTCTGGACAACTCCTTAACAAAACCTCGGGCATCTCGACCCCATGGGCCCATTGTTTCGACCGCAAACGGAAGAAATATGTATCCATCACCAATGGTAGCATATTTCCTCCGTTTGAGGTTTTCTGCAGCATCCGCTGCCGCGCCCGCTGACCGTGAGGTCCCGCATATATGGGACGCCGCTAATGTGTCAGCACATGTGGCGTCCCACACCAATGGTCTTCCTCGACACCATGGCACCAACGTCATACCGTCGGGCCTCTTACCATCGTCACGTGATATACCGTTCGGCTCTAATATGGCCGGCACGTTCACGGTGGCAAGGGCCCGACGGATGACGTCGTTTATTGTGGCGTGGCGTGAGAGACGCCCTGCACTGCGGCGGCATGACAGGCCGTGGTGGCCTAATCTGTCCACTTCACTGCCGCAGTGACAATTGTGAGGTTCCGTCCTAGAGATGCCCAGACGCAACCCTATGGCAATAGAAAAACTTTCATTGTCCATTAGGGTACCAATGTTGGATGAAGGTAGTGCTTGTAACCAATAACCAGATTCTCGTTCGCGCGTGGCAAGGAGACGAGCCCGGACTTTATTATCAATACTTTTGTCTAAAATTTGTTTCTGTACAATTTTACAAAGGGGATCGTCCCATTGCCTTTGCGAACTAAGATTTTTTGGAAGATCCTCACTTGGACAAGCCAAAGACCAGGCCGTTCTACCATCTTCCAAAGAGTCTATTGAAATTTGTGATGCTGAATTTGAAATTATTCTCTTAAAAAGAACCAAAACAATGTTGGCAGAAGATAGAAAGGCCGGTAATGAAACACTGGAAATTTTGCGGATGCCAATGCCTCCAAGCCGAACAGGCAGAGATGCCTGACACCATGAAATATCTGGAAGTGAACAATTTAGAATTTGGGTTAAAACAATATAAAATAAAAATAATAATAATAATATTAAATATTTATTTATTTATTATTTAATTTTGAATTGTGGATTCTGACTAATCTGTCAGCTATTGGGTCGTAACATTACCAACATCATACAAACATTTCCGATTAGAAATAAGTACCTAATTACTTTTTTGAATTGAAATATCAAAAGTTTCCGATGAATAGCAAAGATCCGAGTCAAAAGAGAGGCAGTTTCCAAATCCTAACTTGTTTTCGAATGGTTGTAAATAGCCCGGCAGATATTGATGTAGATATGGAGGTCATAAAATATAGAATTTGACAGAACTGAAATTTTTGTCGTCTCTATTATACTATGCATGATAAACAAGGATAACTTTTAATGCCAGCAGACTTAGTTTTCTTAACGACAAAATGAATCCCTCCAGCTAGATGGAGCGATGATATATTATATGGAAGTTGGCTGGCAGCGGTTGGGCACAAAGAGCTGAAGATTTGAGCTCAGTGGCGTATCATAGGTAACGTCTATTTCCAGCGGTGGACAGAAATGGGCTGATGATGATGATCATGATTATGAAGGTTGGTATCGATTCTGTATGGACTTTTTCCAATTGTTTTTTTTTTATGTACATCAAAAGTTTCTTCTGAATTATTAACGATTAATATACTGACTACTATAATACGAAACGCTATCTAATAAATGACTACATTTTTTGAGATTTTTGTAACATACCTTTCATTTACTGAACCTCTATAACATTTGAAACCGTTCGCATTTTTTCCGTTGAAACGAATCAGCGCTGCAGCACTTGAAATATTGTCAATGGCTTGGACGTGCTTCTTGCGCTTTGTAAACTGAATTCATTGAATACAAGGAAATACGAAACTCTGATTCGGTAACCGATGTGACTAGATGGTTTCAAAGGTTCAAAGGGTATCTAGGGGCTTCGGGTTCTTTAATATACCTGACCCTAGCTGAATGTATACTCTAGTTATCTACTGAACTAAGTTCCCTTAGACGTTTTCATTCATTGCTAGAAATTTAGAAAGATCATCACACGTGGTAGGAGCATTATATCGATGTTCCACCTGAATTGCAACTTAAATGTAGTTTATCATCAAGAAAAAAAGTCGCCACAACCTCTCGGTGATTCGACAGCACAGCTCTTGACAGTCAGATTAGAATTATAGGCCTTGCTTGTTTACCATACTCAACCACAACATCGCTTACCATCAGGCGAGATAATAGCCAAACGCTGGCCTATCAGATAAAAAACTGAAGTCAGTTCTTTTAAAATATTGTAAAAGAATATCCTAAACACCGATTAATTATTATACTCATTTAATCTAAGGATATAATCTAAATCCGTACTTCGCAACTACTTGGCTGATATTTGGCTTCACGCACGGAATATACTAGGCAGAGCTACATCATTGTCTGGTGATTGCACTTTGCACCGGATTTTACACTTGGGGATAGTTCAACAGTGAGATTAATAGGTTTAATCCCGCCTACATGTTGTACTGACTGATCTTTATACCAGGCTAAAATATGTTTTGATAGAGGAGTCAAGCTACAATGTACTTTCACTCTTTGTATCATAGTTTTTTAGGGTTCCGTACCCAAAGAGTTAAACCGGACCCTATTACTAAGACTCCGCTGTCCGTCTGTCTGTCTGTCTGTCTGTCCGTCTGTCACCAGGCTGTATCTCATGAACCGTGATAGTTAGACAGTTTAAATTTTTATAGATGATGTATTTCTGTAGCCGCTATAACAACAAATACTAAAAACAGAATAAAGTTAAAAATAATAGAGGGTCCCCATACAAGAAACGTGTTTTTTTCGGCATTTCACGCCATCTATGAACGCTTAGTTAGGTAAACGTCCCATAGATGGCGTTATATTGAAATGTCGATCCCTAACACCTTTGTTAGTCGTTAGATGGCGTTATAAGAAATAAAATGTTTATAAATTATTATTTTCTGCTAGCGAAAAATGATAGTGGTATTTTTTGCTCGATCTTATATAATACTGTAGTGTGGTACGGAACCCTACGAGTGCGAGTCCGACTTGCACTTGGCCAGTTTATTAGTAGACATTTTTAGTAGTCTGTCTGAGGATATACAAACGCTTCAGTTGGATATTCTGCGGATTCTAGGAGATATCCCAGCATCAGGTCAATGCTACCATGTTGTATAAAAAATATATAACTGCTATGCTATGTTGTAAGAACATGGGTTATACAACATTGTTGAAGTAATAGGATACTGAATTGGAAATTGATCAGACCTATGGAAATTGATTTCATAGCGGCATCATCTACAAAAAGCTCATTGTTTTCTAACGGCTGAACGGGTTTTCATTAATGAAACCTAAGATCACTCTTGATTAATGGCCGGTTTCTGAGTATATTTATTGAGAGTTTATCTATTCAATGACATCTATCAAACACAAAAAACTAAATCAAAATCGGTTCATCAGTATAGGCGCTACGATGCCACAGACAGACACACACATACACAGATAGGTCACACACACACACAATCACACGCCAAACTTTAACATACATCCCTAAATACAAGCTTTTTTCCCTTTGGGGTAGGCAGAGATTACCTTTATAGGGTTCCGTACCCAAAGGGTAAAACGGGACCCTATTACTAAGACTCTGCTGTCCGTCTGTCTGTCTGTCTGTCTGTCCGTCTGTCACCAGGCTGTATCTCATGAACCGTGATAGTTGGACAGTTGAAATTTTCACAGATTATGTATTTCTGTTGCCGCTATAACAACAAATACTAAAAACAGAATAAAATTAAAAATAATAGGGGGTCCCCATACAAGAAACGTGTTTTTTCGGCATTTCAATAAAACGCCATCTATGAACGCTTAGGTTCGTCCATACGTCCAAAAATGGCGTTATATTGAAATGCTGATCCCTGACACCTTTGTGTTATCTTTAACTTATATATTAGAAGTTAGATGGCGTTATAAGAAATAAAATCATTATTAACTATTATTTTTTGGTGGCGAAAAATAATAGTGGTATATTTTGCTCGATCTTATAAATACTGTAGTGTGGTACGGAACCCTACGAGTGCGAGTCCGACTTGCACTTGGCAAGTTTATTTTCACATGCTACGATCCTGACATACCTTCTTCGCCTATTCCACTTTCGTGAACACCTTTAACATTCAAACATTACACTTCTTCTTTTTGCGTCGGGGGTTAAAACGACTAAAGAGTGAGAAGCCACGATCATGTAACGGTAGGCCCTAGATATCTGCCTTCATATTTTATTTCCGTCAATCCCGTAGAGTAGGTACGTATAGCCAGTACCACATCCCGTCTGACTACGTCGTCTGAATACTAATCTCTACTAACACGGTGGTTTAGGTTCGGAGACGAAGTTGCCAGGGAAATTATACAACACCAGATAGTGTCTACTCTGTATCTTACATGAAGGTGTGTTCGAGCTATAGCAATTTACTTTGCATAAACAAATAGACAAATAAGTAATTGCGCTTCGCTTAGCTTCTTCTTTCAAAGAGACACTTGAAATTTAGACTTAATATTTTTTTATTTAAGGTACGGCCACACCGCGGCGTCCTGCGATCTGCGAGCGCGATCTCAGTATTTTTCAATTGTTTTCTGATCGCTTTTGGTGTGAACCAGTCGGTACAAATACTACTGCGGTATCTGATCGTCGCACGCAGGACGCTTACGACGCACCCAAACAGCAAATAATAACAAAAAAATAAAAACTGAAAGTTATGGAGATCCCAAACAAGAAACGTGTTTTTTCGAAGTTTTTGCTAGATCTCTTGACCCGTAATAAATAAGACACTTGAGATTTTCAGACTTAATATTATAGCCACTTTAACAATTTATTTATTAAAAAAACTCTACTCAAAGCTGGCAGTTTTATTTGTGTAATAAATCATGTGTACATCATGTTTATAAATCAATATTTTTTAACGGACCTAGGATGACCCTTCGCAAAATACTTTATTATTTTTTATATTTTTGATGAGCAAAACTTTAGTAACAGGAAACAGTGATTAAGCATTTATCTGTGTGTAATAAAAATATCCAGTTTCGCCAAAATAGTGGTGGATACAAAAATCCACCTTTCTAAGTAATGTTAAGATTTTTTTCACCATAATATATTTTTTCCGGCTTAGGCTGTGGACAAGAGGCCAGTATATTGTAGTTTAGCTTGATTTATGTGGCTTAGTGTCTCCCTGGTGAAATTAAAAGATTTTTCAACAAGATAAATGGTGTTTTACAGAATAGGATGGACTAGATAAAGGCCAAAGGCTTTGTGATGGGTCATTTATTATCTGTAGGCTAATTAAGAATGTTTATTGCTGTCAAGCCTTCGAAATTGATGGAAATAATCGTTAACTCATCAACTTTATTAATAAATATTTGTACCACAATACTCATATATACCATCTAGTACTATGGTTATATACAGTCACTAATATATAGTAATCAGTAGGGCATATCTGTTGTATAGTTTTTTTTTTTTTTTTTTTATCCTGTTTCCTCTGACGAAGTCAGGGACTATTTCCTTCAGTTTTCGTTATTTACAATGTGAATTTAGAAAATAAAAATTTTGAAAATTATATTCTACGTTATATTATGTTATGTCTTATTTCTTTTATTTACAACTTTGGTTATGTATGTACAATATTCAATGAATTCTTGCCTGATGTTTTTATCTTGCATAATATGCTGAGCATTTTGCTTTGAGAGATTAGTTCCTATCTTTTGTTCCAAATCAAACCTGAGAGCTCCAAATACTGGACATTCAAAAACGTTTTGCCTAACTAGGCAAAACGTTTTTGAATGTCCAGTATTCTTAACAACTGTTAAGAACTATCGTAATAGATATGACTCGCATTGTTTGCACAATCAATAACTAATTCTAACTCACCTATTGCTTTATCATTAGGTAAATGTCAATAACATTTTCGAAATTTATAATAATTATTTTTGTAATGTCTACACTGAAATGTCTTACATATTTTTGTCAAAAACGTAGTAGGTCTTCACAATACAGGCTTGCCTAGTGTGGAGACCAAAAATCATTGTTGGTTTCTGATTCCTCTATCAGCTATAGACATCTTATTGTGGTAATTGTGTACTTTTAAGTTAACGGACACACCGCAGCGTCCTGCGTGCGCGATCTAGGCGGCGATCAGATAGCGCAGTAGTATTTGTACCGACTGGTTCACACTAAACGCGATCAGAAAACAATTGAAAAGAACTATGATCGCAGGACGCCGCGGTAGTTTTTATCTGTAATTTGGCTAGAGCTGTAAATAAACATTTCTTCATTTCATTTTTTTCAGTTTCAATAACAGACCGTAGAGGTTAAACCTTAACTGGAGCTTGCAAGGTAGAACAATGCTGTGGAGATACATTATTTCACCTGGATTTGGTTTCTATACCACTCACACTTACCTTAAGTACAGGTTCGGCCATGGAATGCCGTCGTTGCGAGCACGCTGTTGCGAAAAAACTCGGCCAAGTGCGAGTTAGACTCCGGCACCGAGGCTTCCGTACAAAGTCAAACTAGGTTAAAGGACAAACTTAACTTTGCAGTTCGATCCATAGAAAATGTATTGGACCAACCGCAAATAATAAGTTTGTGATAGTTAATTCACTTATTTTTGTTAGGTTTTCAGAATAATTTCTAAATAAGTGGTTCAAAACCTTGTTCCTTGCCAAATTCCATGATTCAACGGGAAGTACCCTATAGATTTTTATTCCTTTTGTAAAATCGCAAAATTTGCGAAAATATTCGATATAAACGGTCTTGTACATCTTACACGATCTTACACGACATAATAATATCTTTTAATCGCAATGACTTACACGTTTGATTTTTTTTCACAGCCAAAAGAGACCGTAGACTCGAGTATTGAGTATAAGGTTCAACTTGATAATTATCTCTACGCGTTTTTAAAAAAAATGGGTTATGACAGATGGACAGACAGACAGACAGACGGAAAACAAAAAGAGTGAAGTGATGATTCACTTTTTTAGGGTTCCGTACCCAAAGGGTAAAACGGGACCCTATTACTAAGACTCCGCTGTTCGTCTGTCTGTCTGTCTGTCTGTCCGTCTGTCACCAGGCTTTATCTCATGAACCGTGATAGTTAGACAGTTGGAATTTTCACAGATGATGTATTTCTGTTGCCGCTATAACAACAAATATTAAAAACAGAATAAAGTTAAAAATAATAGGGAATAATGCCGAAATAAACACGTTTCTTCTTTGGGGACCCCAAGGTAAACGTCCATAGATGGTAAACGTCCATAGATTGAAATGCCGATCCCTAACACCTTTGTGTTAACTTTCACCTAGATACTAGACGTTAGATGGCGTTATAAGAAATAAAATGTTTATTAATTATTATTTTTGCTGGCGAAAAATAAAATTATAGTGGTATTTTTTGCTCGATCTTATAAATATACTGTAACACTACAGTATATTATAGTACGGAATCCTGCGAGTACGAGTCCGACATGCACTTGGCCAGTTTATTATTTTTTTTGAGGTCCAGAACTCTAAAAACCACTTCTAAGTTACTTAAATCAATAATCTTACTAGCAGTGCATACACTGTCTTCCGATAAGCCAATCATAAAATATCCAAATTTTCATTAAAGTAAGTTAAAACTATCCCTTGTTAGGAAGGTAAGCTACTAGGAGATTGAAAATTTAATAAACGATGTTTCCATAGGGTCAGGACGGCCGGTCACCGGTGAATCGCTAGCCGCAACTATTGACACCATAGTAAAGGGAAACGTAGGATAAGTTAATACATTTCTAGTAGATAATCTAGTAATAATAACCCCCGCATGGTGGTAGAACACTATCTAGTGTCCGCCTGGCCAGCTACCACCCTCAAGTTAGAAAATCTGTCGCCAAACACCTAATGTGTTCCGGCAGCTATCCTTGAGTGCCAGTTCCCGTTTTAGGCCTAGCGTGCTACCATCCTCGACCGCATTAGCACTTACCAACAGGTGAGATAGTGGTCAAACGCTAGCCTATATGATATAAAAAACGGCTTTGTAATAAAATACATTTAAAATATTTTTTAAATTATAATTAAAACGGCTCAACGGTTTTTTATGAGTCAAAGCTAAGAAAAGAACACTCTGGATTAAGACACCTGAGACACTTAGACACCTCAAACAAAAAAATCAATATCAAAATCGGTTCATACGTTAGGGCACTACGATGCCACACACAGACACACACATACACAGATCATCATTATCAGCCCATTTCCGTCCACTGCTGGACATAGGCCTCTCCCATGGCACGCCACTGAGCTCGATCTTCAGCTATTCGTTTCCAACCGCTGCCAGCCAGCTTACATATATCATCGCTCCACCTAGTTGGACGGCGTTTTACACTAGGTTTTCCAAGCTGTGGTCTCTACTCTAGAACTCATCTACTCCAACGGTTATCGGTTCTACGACAGATGTCACCAGGCGCACTGCCATTTCTGCTTGGTAATCGATAACTTTGGTTCTCTGACGGATGACTTCGTTTCGGATTCGATCCTTCAGAGAAACTCTGAGCATAGCTCTCTCCATAGCCTACTGAGCGAAATATGAATGGTGACTTAGTCCCACCGTCAGAGTCCATACACAGATACACACTTCAAACTTATAACATATATAAAACATTTAAGAATATAAGTACATTCTTAATTTTTTTCGTCGGGGGTTAAAAATAAGAGAACATTATGAACCCCGTCTTTTATCTTCGAGAGCTTTAAAATGAAATCTTACATTTTAATTAGAACCTTACAATCCCTTCTCACTTAAAATTCTTAAAGTGTGAAAAATAACACGAATTCATTGAAAATTATACAGGGCAAGGGTCACCCCAACCACAACTAATTAATCGGAGGGTCCGGGGTGAAAATTTGCCGGAACACGTGTCAGATGGAAAATCTGGGTTTCACAGTACACTAGCTTACATAGACGTTGATTCGTTGAGATTATGTTGACGTTAAGATGCTGTTACAAGTCTGGTGTGGTGTCTGTGGGTAAGTAACATCAGATGAGATAGTGGTCAAGTATTTGTTAGTAAAGAATTAAAATATACAACACGTTGCGCGCCGGGAGTGCCGGCAGAAGTGAAAAATAGAACACGTCATTTTTGAATATATTGGAATGACATCACACGCAAGCGCCCTGCGCTCCGTCTTACAAGTTTTTGTCTTACGATCAGGACACGTGACCCTGACGCAAATTTAACATTTTGTACCCATCCCAAGAAAAGTGCTCAACGCCGCTAAAGAACCTTTCACTTCAAAATACTGGTAACAGAACCTTGGACTCAACAAGGCCCTTTCTTAGACCAAGTGCATGGACCCGTCTGCGTCGTTAGTATATTTAAAGTACCCGCCGTTAGCAAGATAAGTTAAAACAAGAAATTATACAGTAATTTAATGATTTCAATAAACTTTCGTGAAAAAACATTACGGTAAAACAGCTGTATATCACAAATCATGTGTCATCCATGCGGAACGTAAACACGGTCTGTTTGTACAACCAAATTGACTCGTTGGGAACATCGCTCGACAGCCCGTGTCATGGTTATAATTAATGGCTTCAGATTACTTTTATGTGCAGCAATAATAAATCCTTACTCTTTACTAAGTTTATAAATGCGAAAGTAACTCTGTCTGTCTGTCTGTCTCACTTTCACGCCTAAACTACTGAACAGATTTAAAAAATTGGTACACAGATAGTCTCTGAGAAAGGACATAGGCTACTTTTAATATACGAAACAAGGGTTGAAAGGGGTTGAAAGGGGGGATGAAAATGTTTTATGGAAGTATCGTCATTTTAGAGCTAGACGCTTGAAACTTATTATTTAGGTTGTTGATTCGATATAAATAAATATGACATTCAAAGTTTGTAAAAGTTTTACCTTCAAGGGTGTAAAATAACAAAAGGGAATAGGGGATGAAAGTTTGTATGGAAATATTTAAGGTTTATGTATATGTTTTATAAGTTTGCGACAGGAGACAAAATACTAGAGCTATCCTGATGTAACATTTACGGAGTCAATACAAAATGTAAGAGTGAAGTTAACTTGAGGAAGGGAGGGGGGGCACGGTACGGCGCGGTGTAGGTGGGAAAATATACCTTAATGTGCTTATCCGATCGTTCAGACAGACGACAGTAAAGTATTTATACGTATGTGTCTTATTTGTAAAATAATTAGTCTGATTAATTAAAAATGCTACCCAAAGCACTATTCTACGCGGACAAAGTCGCGGGAACAGCTAGTATACATATATTAGGCCAGGTCAAAAGGACCTACCTATAACTGCCGAGCATATGAAGGCGCTCATGAAAGTGGAAGAAACGAAAGTTGTATGTCAGGATCGTAACACGTGGAAATAAGTAGTCTACGCCTACCCCAACGGGAAAAAGGCACGATTTATGTATGTATGTATGTATTTATGAAAGTACATACAGTCTGAGGGCATCCTACGCTACGCTTGCCCAAACGCGGTCTCCACTCGAGAACTTAAATTTACCCCAACTGTTGTCGGTTCTTTGGCTGATATGGCTGGCAGAAGCTAGATGAGAGTTGCCAAGGATCGTGCTCACTGGTGTGCAGTTGGAGAAGCCTATGTCCAGCTGTAGACTAGCATAGGCCGATGATGATGAAGATGATGACGGTACAGAAAGAGTTTTAAAAGTTTGAATTCTTATAACTCTTTACGTGTACTTGACGTGTTGTTGACAGAAAGACAGACAGACGGATAGCAAAGTTTCAGTAATAGGCTTTCTTTCGTACCCTTTGGACACGGAACCCTAAAACTCAAACTTGTAAGTGAGGCGATAAAAAGAACTTCTAACCGTTGTCACATATTTTGGCATATTATTTTACGATTTCACAAGGGAATTAATACTTTTATGGCACTTCCCGTTGACCTAGAATTATGAAATTTGGGAACAATCAATTATATAGCACGTGTAAAAGGAATAATATCGTTTAAAAACTAAAAAACAACCGACTTCAATGCCGCGCTATTCATTTTTAGTACCAATTTTGAGATGTTTATCTCAATATCTCTGGAGATACTTATCATACCTCGATAAAATTACCATGGTACCACACTTGAGATATCTCCTTTCGAACAAAAAAAGAATAATCGAAATCGGTTCATAAACGACGAAGTTATCCGCGAACAAACATAAAAAAAAAAAAAAAAAAAAAATATATATATATATACGGTCGAATTGAGAAACCTCCTCCTTTTTTTGAAGTCGGTTAAAAAATCTAAAAAGCGTAAATATGTAGCTGAATAACAAAAAAATGTACTTTTATAAACTTATTATTAGCGGTTAGTTCAATAATCGTGTAAATTATGGATTAAAACGGCAAAGTTTATTCTTTAACCTATTTAAAAGTTTAAATAGAACCTTCGGTGTACGAGTCCAACTCGCACTTAGCCGATTTTTAACAATGGCAAAGCCGCGGGACACTGCTAGCGTCAAATACATTTTGAAGTGTGAGTGTAGACACAGAGTGTAGCTTGGACAGTTTCAAGTTGAAATTAAGAAAATAACTAATAGCTAAATGTTATTATAGTATTACGGACTTTTTAAATGACAATAGGTTAGATATATAATTATTTACGCAGTGCAACATCTCTCGTCGGATTTGAAAACTGTAATGATTTCTTCCGAATGATTAACTTTCGTAATAAGTAGTCATAGATGGCGCCACCAATGCATAATTGGGTTAACAAATGCAATCCACTAATTTCGTCGTAACGATACTTCGCACCGTGGCTTAATTGGCAAAGCACCGGAACATGTTATTCCGGAGGTTGCGGGTTCAAGTCTCGTCGGTACGATTAAATTATGGATTGTGTTTAACAATGTACAAAAATATAAAGTGTTCAAACAAAACACTTCAAAGAAACATAATATAGATATATAATGTTAGATTTATTATTATCACTTTATATGTAACGTAGACAAATTATGATAAATTAGTTGTATAACTTGTAAAAGAAGGACATTAATACTCACTACTGGTTTTACATTTTTTTTTATTTTGTATTATGAACACATCTTTTTAGTATGCATGTAAATATCTACATTGAATTAATTATAAATACTATGACTACAATGTAATATTTGTTTACCTAATATGGCGAAGAATGTATAAGGAACCCGTATCGTCTTTTACATCTTGACATATCCATTGTAAAATACCTACATTCTCACAAATAAAATTGATTTTGATTTTTTTTGAACAGGCATTACTTATTTAATAAACTCCGTTATATATAACCAATAGGTTAAATTAATTCCCCTTATACATACATGGTGTTTTAACAAGACTACCGTAACGCTATTTATATCTCAAAACGATTAATTTCCGCATCCTATCTGTTCCTCCATCCATCTTACCACCGCTCTTTGTAATTACAGTGTATCGTAGGGAGACCTCGTTAAGTGCCGAGAATTGGTTTACTATGTTAATTCTAGCATACACAAGAATCAGTTAAATCACTGAATGTCAAAGGAGTAGGTTTCAATAGATTTATATTGTGGAGAAACAACTTTTTTAATGTGGTACAGTCAAGCGTTTGTTAGTGGTTCGTCTGGGAATTTGCCATATCAACTGTCATTTATTTAAATTTTCAACCGACTTAAAAAAAAATGAGGTTCTCAATTCGTCTGTATGTTTTTTTTTTGTGTGTATGTTATGCGATTACTCCGTCAATTGTGAAAATATTCGAATGATTCTTTTTGTAATCGGTAGGGTACGTTTTAGAGGTGGTCCCTTTGTAATTTCATCGAGATCTGATAAGTATCTCCAGAGATATGACGATAAACGTCTCAAACTTGCTACTGAAATTGACTCGCGGGGCATTGAAGTCGGTTGTTTTAGTTTTTAAACTATCTTAATTATTATTCGCCAGTCACGCTCGAAATCTATGTAGTGATTACAGACCTAGGATTTTAGTTAGTTACTTAACGTAGTGAAATCTTAGGCCCTATTCAGTGCGACGCGGAATACATTAGAACCAAGCACCGTCCACCCGCGGACATCCGCGGCGCGGAGGAGCGGCACGGAGCGATTTCGACCGCGCGCGGATAGCTCTCCGCGACGCGGACAGCTCCGCGTCGCTCTGAACGCGCTGTAAGGTTTCATACATTTTACCGTCCGTCGCAGACGTCCACGTAGGTCGTCCGCGTAGGTCTCAGGTCTCAGGCCTTAGGCCCTATTTAGTGCGACGCGGACCGTCCGCACGCGGACTAGGTTTAGCGTCCTTCGCGGATGAATTTGTCGTTCAGTGCGATGCGGATCGTGATCGAGATTGGTACAGTGTCATGGATAAAACTTTGAATTTGGTGATTGCGGCCTATTTATTAAACAACAGAAGAAGAAGACGCCATGGTAGAAGATTTAATGTGCATCCACTGGTTGAGAAAAGACTTCTTAAAGGAGAATTAGTTAAGTACTTTACGTCCACTCCGCGCGACTGTCCGCTGAGCACTGAACAAATACATTAGAACCAAGCACCGTCCGCCCGCGGACATCCGTGGCGCGGAGGAGTGGCGCGGAGCGATTTCGACCGCGCGCGGATAGCTCTCCCCGACGCGGACAGCTCCGCGTCGCTCTGAACGCGCTGTAAGGTTTCATACATTTTACCGTGCATCGCGGACGTCCGCCTAGGTCAACCGCGTCGCACTGAATAGGGCCTTAGGTCTGTGGCCGTGATAGTAGCAAAACGGCGCGCATTTTTAAAAAGTGATACAAAATAGAACTTTATCTACTACACAAAAATATACACATTTCATTGAGATAATTTGGCGGCGCCGCGCGTCTCGCTGCGTCGCACGGCGACGAGACTGTTCTATGGCACGGCGCTGCGCCGTGCGGCTTCTTATAAAACTACAAACAGTGTCGCGTCGCATCTCAGTGTGAACTAACCCTAAGGTACTTACGTGAAGCAATATAGTAGTATAAGCAAGTAAAGCCGCTACACAGGTAGAGGCGTTTGACGCCCTTTTGGATCAAAATGACCAAAAATAACATACATTGTTACACACAAGCCAAAATTTTGTCGTATCGATAGTATTGCACCGTGACCTAATTGGCAGAGCACCTGGGCATGTTTCCCAAGTGTGGGTTCTAGTCCCGATGGTACGGTAATTTTGGATCGTGTGTAAAAATGTACAAAAATATAAAGTGTGTAACACTTCAATAAACATAATAACATACTTTGTTATTCGAGCACATAAAGATTAAATCAGTATCGGTTGAACCCAAATAATGATTCTACAATAGTTATCTGACATACTAAGCAAACCACAAAGCTAATTACCGATTCAATATTATCTATATTATGGTAGAAGATGTAGTAACAAAGATAGAATAAACTGGCCAAGTGCAAGTCGGACTCGCACTCGTAGGGTTCCGTAACACAGTAGAGTATTCTATAACTATGATTTTCGCAACTACAAAAATAACTTTGTTTTTCATACAAACACTATGAAAAACAAAGTTATACTTGCGGTCGCTATATCTCAAAAACTGCTGACTGTATCTCGTCCAAAACAATTTTCGTTGAAAGTTTTTATTGAGATCTACAGAATATATTTTTTCTAGATTTTTCACTACCTTAATTTAGAAGTTAGAGGGGGCGACACACACATTTTACCACTTTAGACGCGCCTATCTTTTAAATGATTGACTTTGAGAAAAAATGATTTTATGAACCTCAATGTCATTTTTAAAGACCTATCTATAGACACCCAACACGTATAGGTTTGAAAAAAAACAATTTTTTTTGTTCCAGTTCCATGTATGGGATGCCCCCCCTGAAACTTTTATTATTTTTATTTTTGTATAAAAATCGGAAAGCGGTTTACAGAATACATCTTCCTACTAAGTTTCAATTCTGTAGTCCAAATAGTTTCGGAATAAAATGGCTGTGACATACGGACGGACAGACAGACAGACATGACGAATCTATAAGGGTTCCGTTTTTTTCCATTCGGCTACGGAACCCTAAAAAGGGATGCTTAGATGGTTTGGACATCTAGAGAGGATGGACGAAGAAAAATTGACCAAACAGATTTAAGAGACGAGTGTGAATGGGTCAGTTGGTAGAGGCTGACCTAGGCGAACGTATCACGACCAGATCGGAGACGTTTTAAATAAAGGCTAAGTCAAAAGGACCTATAACCGGCGAACATCTATGAAGGCGCTCATGAAAGTGGAAGAAGCGAAGGAGGTATGTCAGAATCGTAGCATGTGGAAAGAAGTAGTCTCTGCCTACCCCAACGGGAAAAAGGCGTGATTATATGTATGTATGCATACTATGGTATGCATAGAGGTACAGCGAATGTTAACAGTAGGTCCATAATAATTAACCTAACCACTGTAATAACATGGCATTACCTATATACTATAGGTACGCATAGAGGTACTATATTAAATGGTAACGATAAGTCCATAATAATGAATCTAACCACTGTCACATAACATAGCAAAATAAGGTGCTTCACCGTATTTTTTTATTTTAAGCTTTAAATCTTATATCTTTAATGTCATTTTTCTCTGGCAGAACTATCAACATGTCCAACATTACCACAAAATTCCTAATTATTAGACATGCTGACACACCTGTGTAGGAGCCATCTATTACTAAAATTAGTTGGCAAATAGAAGGGCTGCTAGTGGTCGCTCTAATTGTTATAAATGAGGCGTAGTAGCAGTGGGAGTCTGTGTTGTATTTAATTTATTGATGTACTCTTGTTATTGTAATACCTACTTGCAATTTATAGCTGGCATTTTAGATTTATTATATTTTGTCTCAAAGCAAAGAGAATCACTACAGGGTCATTGATAGTCATATTATCATGGTATCTATTATATAATAAAGTACATGATTTTTAGAAATAGAAACCTACTGGGTATATGTAAAGTTTATGAAAAGTTGGTGTTTAAATAACGTAAAATAAACCGGCCAAGTACGAGTCGGACTCGCACACGTAGGGTTCCGATTGAACAAAATTTGCCGGAAAAATTAAGGACTTAGCTTTAACATCGATATATATAAATACCGTGTCAATACTAAATATTCTTATTTACTACAACGCCATCTAACGAAATTCTAACACCAACTAAGTGAACGTTAACACAAAGGTGTTAGGGTAGATAATAATAAGGTAAAGGTAAACAATCGTTCATAGATGGCGCTATAGTAAAAACACATTTTTGTATGGGGACCCCCTTTAATTTTTAACTTTGTTCTGTTTTTAGTATTTGTTGTTATAGCGGCAACACAAATACATCATCTGTGAAAATTTGAACCATCAAACTATCACGGTTCATGAGATACAGCCCGGTGACAGACGGACAGACAGACAGACAGACAGACAGACAGACAGACGGACAGCGGAGTCTCAGTAATAGGGTTCCGTTTGTCCGTACCCTTTGGGTTCGGAACCCTAAAAATTACGTTATGGTTTTATTGTCAAATAACCTTGGGAAAGCGAAGTGAGTTATTAGTTTTTAATACGATATTATCGTCGTAACCCTTGACTTTATCACCG
This sequence comes from Cabera pusaria, assembly GCA_954871355.1. Taxonomy (NCBI): domain Eukaryota; kingdom Metazoa; phylum Arthropoda; class Insecta; order Lepidoptera; family Geometridae; genus Cabera; species Cabera pusaria. The sequence goes on from OX940890.1 coordinate 2,717,185, forward strand.
TTTAAAAAATCATTAGCAGCCTGTCTTAGACCACTGCTGGAACTGCTGGACATTAACCTCTACTAATTGTCACCACTAAGCCCGATCTTCAACTCTTCACATCCAATGTCTGCAAGCTACCTTGCGCAAAACGTCGCTCCATCTCGCCGGACGGCGTCCTACGATACGTTTGCCGAAACGTGGTCTTCACTCCAGAACTCGTTTACACCACCGTTATCGGTTCTGTAACTAAAACTTCAGGGTGCTTATCCTGCGAGCTATGTTGGTTACTTTTGTTTTCTGCAGGATAAACTCGTCACGAATGTGACCTCTTAAAGAAAAATCCATCCCAAAGCCCGCTGAGCATTTTCTAGCTCTTGGATAAGTCTAACTATCAATGTCGACGTTTCAGCTCCGTAAGGGTCAGTTCACACTACGACCCGACGCAACGTGATGCGACGTGATGCGACGCGTCGCGGTCTGAACTGACCTTAAGTAATTTCGGGTAGGACGCACTGGTCAAAAACTTTTGTTATCAGACTTTTTTTATATCATATAGGCTAGCGTTTGCGTAACCACTATCTCACCTGCTGGTAAGTGCTGATGCGGTCAAGAATAGTAGCACGCTAGGCCTAGAATGTGAACTGGCTCTCAAGTATAACTGCCGGCACACATTAGATATTTGGCGACAGATTTTCTAACTTGAGGGTGATATCCGGCCAGGCGGACACTAAAAAGTGTCCTGCCACCATGTGAGGGATAGGGGTTTCTTAACGATGTGTTTCCTTTACTGGAGGGCAACTGTGAAAAGCCCACATACATTTCTAGATAGTAAAATTCATTGTGAAAAAAATTCAGTGCACGGTGGGGATTTGTTATTATTGTTCTGTTATTTCATTTGATTTATTGTTCGAATTTGCCAAATTTAATATAAATTCAGTAGAAATAGAAAGAAATAGTATGTATGAGTAGGTTGATGCAGATTAATAATAAATAAGAATAAAATAATAAAATGATAAGCTAAAAACAGATTTTTAACCAATACAGTGAAGCGATAATTTTTATCCCAACCAAGCACAACGTGTTAAGGCCAACATAATGTATATTATTAGCTCCTAACCCTTCATAAACCCAGTAGGGCGTAGACCGGGATATTTTCACCCCCTCCACCCTTTTTGGGGTTAAGGGTAAACGAGCCGATAAACAACTTATGGCCTCGCGTTATTTCGGAGTAGAACCTCAAACTTCTGTATGTTTTTTTAAAAAGGTTATTTTATATGTTGTCTTTTTAATAGGAACACATATGGGTAAAGCTTGTTGAGGTTAGATACTTTGTTATTAGAAGTCTTGGGTTCATGCTTTTCCTTGCTATATTTATTTTGTGAATTATGTTGTAATTGTAATTTTAAAAATTAGATTTATAGGGCCATCACTTCTCTGCCGTGTTATTGCCGGCTTACAATAGGGCCACCCATTCTCTTCCCGCGGGTGTCGATGTAGGTAGAGGGATTTTCTAAAGAGGTAAAATCAGCAAAGAGATAAGCGTGGAGGCGTACCCGCCGCATCTCTCGACAGCCTATCTAAGACTGTAATTCCACTTTAAACTCTTGGTGGCAGACCATTTCTTGGTCACCTGGTATAATACCACCCTCCCGTATAAGTCTGTCGTCAAATGTCATTGCTCCGGCACTGGCGTGCTCCGACACCATCGCGGAAGTACCATCTCCTTTCCTTTCCTTCCCATCTAGTGACGTGTCCTGTTTAGTATCCCGGCGACCGTGAATGATGTAGAGGACAGACCTGGTAGTCCCGACGTGACTGGTTGGCATGGGAGCCAGGGAGACCTGGTGAAACGGTCATCCGCTGGCCGCCCGGGAGTCAGTAGGGGACCCGAACCAAGAGATCACTTCTAATCTCCGCTCTAGGAGGCTGTCCCGACAACCCGCGCATAATCCAGTAAGGTTGTTACCGTGCTGGAGTAGGAGACCGGAGTGGACCCAGTAATTGCCTCCAGGGGGGACCGGGGGCCCTTCCGTCCCCCATGCCAGCTACTCAATAGTCTGCTCAACCGGTTTTTCGTCTTATGCAATTCAATATTGTCGCTTGGATGCAATCAGTGTCTCGTCGCTTTTCCCCTCAAACCCTTATAATTACAATTTCATGGCTAGGAAAAAATATAAGAAAAGTTCTACAGCGACTGTGTGTGTGTCTTGTAATATTAGGGGTCTTCACACCAACATCGATTCCGTTCACTTTCACCATGAAACGGCTAAACCGGCGTTGCTCTTTTTGACCGAGACCCAGATATCCTGCCCTGCTGATGTATGATGTATGATTAACTCTTATCTGATGTACCCCGGCTATACCCTCGAACACATGTTCTTGAGACGGGCTGGGGTGTGTGTGCGGGAGGATATCTGCTGTCGTCGTCTTAACGGTCTCGAGATTAAAGACCTGTCGCTTCTCTGGGTGCGCGTGGACTACGGTGGTCAAACACGAGTCTATGCTTGCCTATACAGGTCTCACAGGGGTGACCTGGAGACAACTCGTCACTTTATGCACATCTTTTATGGCGCCGATAAAGTGCTGGAACAGTACGCTTCTGTGGAATTAATAATGCTCGGAAATTTCAACGCTCATAACAAAGAGTGGTTAGGCTCTAATTCCACCGACAATGCGGGGCTTACTGTTTACAATCTGGCTCTGACATACGGACTCTCTCACTGGTCCCAGAACCAACCAGAACACCAGATGTAGAGAACCACAACCCCTCCTTGCTCGACCTCCTGCTGACCTCAAATCTAGACAATTATCAGGTATCTGTCGGTCCACCCCTAGGTTCCTCAGATCACTGCCTGGTAAGTTCAATTGTGCCAACTCTAAATCGTGCTAGACCTTCTCCAGCTGGGAAACGCACAGTTTGGCACTATGAGACAGCTGATTGGGATGGCCTTCGCGAGTTCTATGCGTCATATCCCAACTGGGGGCAACTCTGTTTTTCTACGAAGGATGTTGATATGTGTGCTGATGCCGTCACTGACGTCGTGCTTCAGGATATGGAATGTTACATTCCAAACTCGGTGGTTCGTGTCAAAGGGCGGCGTCACCCATACTGTAAAGGACAATTTTAATAATATGTGACCAAGGTAATTAACGTAATTATTCGGATCAGGATTCATACTATACACTAGAAAGTTGCCTTGGAAGTTATGTTATGTTTTTTATTAAAAAATTAATGAATAAAATGGTTACCGTGAGCCGGCCTTAAGAGTTAGACATATACCATTGGGAATTTTTTAGTAGACCTTTTTAAGTTGTACAATGCTGTAGTACATTATTTTGATCTATCTAATAGGGTTCAGCCAGCGTTTGCAATGTAAGCGCAAAAAAAAGTGTTTATTTACGACATCATATTAGAAACTTAAAAAATTGACAGTGTTTCTCTACTATATTATACATGTACTATACATGTAAACCTTCCTCTTGAATCACGCTATCTATTAAAAAAACCGCTTCAAAATCTGTTTCGTAGTTTTAAAGATTTATGCATACATAGGGACGGACAGACAGCGACAGCGACTTTGTTTTATACTATGTAGTGATGATAGTGATTAGCCTACTCAAAACTTTACAAGAAGATAATTAAAAAGACCTTAGGTAAAATTTGACGTAAAATAACCGAGCGTCCAGCTTAAAAAGTTGGATGCACAAAAAAGCATTTAGGCACCGCAAACTAAAAAATATTGCTAAGTGAACTAGACTGAAAATTCTAGTTTCCAAAATGAATAAATACGTTTTAAAAGCTTTTCCTTGTTTAGTTCGTGGAAGTGGGTCAATGTGGATATGTTAATTTGCCCGCCCAAATGAAAATTACATGAAACTGCTTTAAAGCTATTAATTAACCCAGTCAAGTACGAGTAAGGTTCGCAAACGAAGGGTCACAATACAATACAATACAAATACTCTTTATTGACACCAATTTAGAAAATACATACTGAATAGGACTTAACTAACTAATACTAGCTACAATGGGCGGTCTTATCGCTAAAAGCGATTTCTTCCAGACAACCTTTGGATGGACATAACATTATAGATAGAACAAGGACGGTGGTGTGTATTTTAAACATTTTACTTAGAATGATTATATTTATAGACTACATAAAAACGTTACATATAATAATATTATATACGAATACATATGCACATCATAAACTTACACCCACTACACTTACCACTTCGCAAAATATTAATAGAAGTTATTCTTATTTATTAATTACTAGCTGTGCCATGCGGCTTCGCCCGCGTTAAAAAATATCCTATAGCCTAATCCATAAAGCTATACAAAGGCAAAGTTTCAGCTAAGTCAGTTCGGCCGTTTGACCGTGAAGAAGTCCCAAACAAACATACAAACTGACTTTCACACTTATAATATTGATGTTGATAGTTAGTCGAGTTGAGCAAGACCTTGGTACGCAAGTTCGACTCGCACTTGACCAGTTTTTGTTTATCGTTAGCTTTTGCCCGCGACTTCTTCTGCGGGTAATAATAGATTACTGTACTGTTGTATGTTACGCATTGTCCCACTTCTTTTAACAGTTCTGTCTTTTTTTTTTCCATTTATTCATCTTTTGACAATACAATTGCGCTTAGATATGTCAAATCTTACAAAACAATTATATTTAAAAATGACAAAAATGTCCAAAAATACAAATTGAGATAATAATATAAATAAAACCGTAAACATTGTTTGAAAATGTCAACATACATAAAAATAAAATTAATATTAATTTAATCTACATCTGGTGTAGTTTCGATATTGAAAATATCATTATCAGAAAAAGCCTCGTCAATCTTATAATAACTCTTATTGATTAAATGTCGTTTTATACCATTTTTAAAGTCATTATCATATTTATTTTTACATGGTCAGGTATTTTATTATATACTTTTACAGATATGGTTAGAAAGCTTTTTGCTATCTTCGACAGCCTGGTTCGAGGAATAACAATATTTTTCTTATGTCTAGTGTTGTAATTGTGTGCATCTTCATGTAATTTCATACATTCAATATTTTCTCGGGCATACATAATATTTTGGTACATAAATTCGCCTACTGCTGTCATTATACCAATTTCCTTAAATTTATTCCTGCAGGAGTCTCTCTGCTTTAACCCCAAAATATAACGAAAAGCACGTTTTTGTAATATATAAATTCTCTTGGCATCTGCCGATATTCCCCAAAATATTATGCCATAGGTCATAATTGAATGAAAATACGCAAAATATGTATCTCTAGCTGCCTATACACCGCCTAGTTCTTTAATTTTTTTAATTGTTTATGTTGCAGAACTAAGTTTCTTTGCTATTTATTTAATATGTAATGCCAATGTAAGTTTTGTGTCTATCCAAATACCTAGAAATTTTATGTGCTCAGTAGATGACACAGATAATTCTTCAAGTTTCTCCATTACACAATCTGGGAGACCTTTTTGAGACCTTGAACCCAAACCAAATTTCGTAGTTTGAGTTTTTTCTACATTTAGCAAAAGGTTATTTGCAGAGAACCAATCTGATAAATTTGGAATAATTGCACTCAATTTATTACATACACCATTGTCATATTTGTCTTTAATTACTAAACTAGTATCATCTGCAAATAACACAACATCAATATAATCACTAAATACAATAGATATGTCATTAATATATATGAGGAATAAGAGAGGTCCTAAAATCGAGCCTTGTGGCACACCCGTAGAAATGCTTTGTTCATTGGATCGATATCCATTTACTTCCGTAACTTGTTTCCTATTAGTCAGATACGATTTGAGAATGTTTAATTCACTATTGATAATGCCATAGTGTTCTAATTTGTTAATTAATATGTCATGCGATACACAGTCAAAAGCTTTAGAAAGATCACAAAAGACCGTAGGTCTTTTGCGATCTCTCTATCTAAATAGTCTAGTCTATCCAAAGGTTGTCTGGTAAAGATAGCTTGAAGCGATTAGACCGCCCATTGTATTGCCTCTTGTAACTTAATTAGCTTAGTTTCAGTTTGTTTATATTTATGTTGGTGTACAATAAAAACAATCTATTCTATTCTTTTTTTTTTCAACCGACTTCCAAAAAGAAGGAGTTTCTCAATTCGTCTGTATTTTTTTTTTGTTATTTTAATGTTTTTGTTTTTTTTTAGTTTTCCTTTTTTTCGTATGTATGTTACGCGATATATTACTCCGTCAATTGTAAACCGATTCGAATGATTATTTTTTTAATCGGTAGGCTACGTTTTTTATAATGGTCCCATTGTAATTCATCGAGATCTAATAAGTATCTCCAGATATATGACGATAAACGTCTCCAACTTGCCACAGAAATTGACTCGCGGGGAATGGAATCATGGAAGTCGGTTGTTTTAATTTTTAAAACTATCTTGATTGATAATTATTACAACGTGTTTCTGAGGTACATAAGTGCTTACCATTTTAATCATATGGTTATGTATTAAGCCATGTTAGTCGTTATAACGATAGACTATAGCTGATATGATACATATACAATGTGTAAGGTGTATGTCAGCTCCGAAGCTTCCTTCCTTTTAAGGGCCCGGTGGCGTAATCGGGAGAATGGTTGGCTTTGATGCCGTGGTACCGAGTTCAAACCGCCGTGCACCAATGGATTTTTCTATCGAAAAATTTATGCGCGCTTCTTTCTCACAGTGAAGGAAAACATCGTTAAGAAACCATCACCCCCCCGCATGCTGGTAGGACACTATCTAGTGTCCGCCTGGCCAGCTACCACCCTCAAGTTAGAAAATCTGTCGCCAAAACATCTAATGTGTTCCAGCAGCTATCCTTGAAAACCAGTTCCCATTCTAGGCCTAGCGTGCTTACCATCTTCGACCGCATCATCACTTACCAACAGGTGAGATAGTGGTCAAACGCTAGCCTATAACATAATAACAATAAGTACGACTAAAGTTAAGAAAAGTTAGTTAAAAAAAAGAAAGAAAAGAAAGTTACAAAAAGAAGAATTTAACTAAAGTTAACTAAAGAGTTTAGAATTACCTCTCAGAAGATTTGACCTTGATATCCTGTCTGTATATAAATGCAAATGTTACTGACCGACTGATCTATCAACACACAGCTCAAATGGCTAGATATTATGACGTAAGTATCAATTAAGAAAGGATTTTCCAAAATTCACCCCTAAAAGGGATGTTTGTATGTAGAAACAAGATTAGATAGGTAGTCTTTTTCATTCGAAATTTCTCAAAAGTACTTCTGTAAATAAATATGTAACAACGCGTAAATAATATCAATATAGTTTTTGAGTTTTATAAAAATGAATCACTATCTCCCTTGCTCACGCCATTACATGAAAAAGGGTGGACAGATTTAGCTGATTCTTTTTTGAGTATCTTTATGAAAGAAAAATTATAAATAAATGAGAGAAGAAAATAATTAAGCTTAATTGGCAAAGCACCGGAACATGTTATTCCGGAGGTTGCGGGTTCAAGTCCCGTCGGTACGATGAAATTTTGGATTGTGTTTAACAATTTACAAAAATATAAAGTGTGAAACACTTCAAAGAAACATAATATTTGATTTACGCAGTGCAACGTCTCTCGTCGGATTTGAAAAACTGTAATGATTTCTTCCGAATGATTAACTTACGTAATAAGTAGTCATAGATGGCGCCACCAATGCATAATTGGGTTAACAAATGCAATCCACTAATTTCGTTGTAACGATACTTCGCACCGTGGCTTAATTGGCCAAGCACCGGAACATGTTATTCCGGAGGTTGCGGGTTCAAGTCCCGTCGGTACGATGAAATTTTTGGATTGTGTTTAACAATTTACAAATGACAGAAGCTTAAATGTAGGCGAAGCCGCGGTGTAATTTAAGTACAATATATATGCATCCCACAGCTTTGCCCGCGTACTTTGTGTAAAAAAATCCTTTGATTATAAATGAAGAATGTTAGCTTATGTGTTAGGATAGCATTATGCTAACACATAAGCTATAACATTCTAAAGTTCCATCAACATCCGTTCATTAGTTTTGGCGTGAAGAAGTAACAAACAAACATTTATCTTCGCATCCTTACACATTTTCACATTTACATGCTACTAGCTGTGTCCAGCGGTTTTACCCGCGTAGACATCGTTCCCGTAAGAATATCAGGATAAAAAGTACCCTATGTATTATTCTAGCGCTTAGGCTATCTACAAACTAAATTTCAACTCAATCGGTTTGGTAGTTTTTGCGTGAAAGAGTAACAAACATACATACATACATACATACAAACTTTCGCGTTTATAATATTAGTAAGGACTTTAGTGTTAACACGATCTTCGATCTTTTCAATCACTGTAATTCCCAGTGCGAATGTCTACGCTCTACCTGGTCACAGAGCGTGACCGTAACCGAGCGAGACGTAAACATTCTTGTGTCAAATTTAACAGATCGTAAGCAAAATGATCCATTCTGTTGTTATAGAAACCGGGCATTACTCACGTGGTCCTACGCTGCGTTTCCCGATTCACGGTCTCTAGGTAACCAACACATTAATTAACAAATAATGTTAATCTCCTAAACTTGTTAAGTCCCTGTCCCGTTAACACCCGACACCACAATCCTAAAGTTAAACCGAGTGAAAAAGTGTCTTTATACTGTATACCCGATAAACCTTAGATTAACGAGTTGCTACACAAATGTAGACCTTATTGTTTGGAGGTAAGAGCTGTGAATGGTCGAGTATGAGTTGTTGGTAGATGGTCAGCTTTTTAGTTGCTTAGGCACAGTATATTTTAAGAAGAATAGGTATTAAATTGTTTCTTTATAATATGAGACGTAAAGCTATAATAGTCTCTATAAACGCCATTCGCCACGTTGGCGCGTCACGGTGCTTACTGTTCTCCGTTCACACTCATCATTACGTATAGCCGTTATGTTGGGAAAACCTGGTATTTGTGCTGCAATGTCATGTGACTGTTATGGTAGCAACTCGCTTGTAAACATTCGGCATGTAATGGTGACAGAGTAGAAAATCGGTGGCTGTTGGAGGTAATAAGATTGTAAACAATCAATAATAAGTATAGCCTTTAAACAAACATACAGAAAAAATATTATACACGTGTGAGCCTTTATCGACACAAACAATGCTCTTCTCTGGTCTATTTCTGGTGAAATAAATAAAATATTTCAAGTCAAAGTCATAAACATAAATTGTAAAATTGAAGTTTCATAATACCAATACATTTATAATGCGTGCTGACTAAAGAGTGAAACTCCCAAAGCAGAACCTGTGTTTCCCGAAAAGTTTCTCAAATCGCGAGTAAATAGATATCTACGAGGCAAGCTTGGAGCATCTTATCATCAGAGAACATCATGTGAGATAGTGATCAACGCTTACTAAACAGGTCTAAAAAGCAAAGGTACCATAAGTAGCTAAGCAAAAGACGTAAATAATGAGCTAGAAGTTCACACTATAGACTACTGTAGTAATAACACAACAGTTCAGATTTGCAACACAATACATCCTACTCATCACTCCACTGTGGCCGGGTGTGATAACGTCTCAGTGTTATCACGCCGGTGTTGGTTTACGTGGTAAATGCTTCTCCGGTGGAGATACGCTTGTACGGTCACATTGCACGTTTCATGTAAGTTATACCACTTTTGTTTCCTCAGTTACACGATCAGATAGGGTTTATACCACTGATAGCATATTTTCGCATTTTTCAATAGACAGATAGAATAAATAATTTTCAATGGTATTCCAGGGAATAAATTCCTTACCAGAGGAGTTAATCAATCTGGTTCGTTGTGCCTCAGATAGCCGACTATTGTGTGGTATAAACTCGGAACAATGATTTAGTCATTGTTCCGAGGGTATAAATTAAGTTTGTGACAAGTTTTGATGTCAAATTTTGACGTTTTGTCATTACTTTTTTTTTAATTTCAATTTGGCTCGACACTATTAGCCAGTTTCTGGCTAAATACACATAATACAATAGCGCGAAGCCATAATAAAACTAAAAAAAATAATTTAAAAAATCATGTTTGGCCGAATTAAAAATCAAATTTAGAATCTCCTTGAGTTAAAATTTCAAATGGTTGTAAATCGTCGCTCTCGCTTTAACATCTATAGCGCCGCGTAAGATTATCTCTTTCTCACACTACTGGCATGAAGATAGTTGCAAAAGACTACAGATATCTAACAGACTGATAAAAGCACATTTAAAAATCGAAAGTTCTGTACATAACATGGTTGATTATTGCATATAAGATACATATAGATTTAAAAACGGGAATTTAACGTGACTTACGCGATGTCGATATAGCGATCGACATATGTTTCGGCCTCATCCAGAGGCCTTCTTCAGGATCTTGAGTGCGGGGCGCTCGCCGACGCGTTCAACGCACCGCGCAACGGCCCGCAGTGCGAGCACTACGGACCGCTGCTCGTGCAGCGCGGGCGGACGGAGCGGGCGGCGGCGGCGGCGGTGGTGGTGTTGGTGGGGGGTGATGATGCGGTGTACATAGTGGAGGCGCGGGATTAGGTTGGAGGGCTTCGTCTTCATCACTGCTGTTTACTTCAGACGAAACCTCATCCAACCGGCAGACGGAACTCAAGGTGTCCTCCTCACTGTTGCCACTGGTGACGTGCTTTCCATGAAGAACGGTTTTCCACGTATTTGACAGGTACCACCCTCTGTCTCTGTTGAAGCTACGACGACGACTGATCTCAATGGCTTCTCGGATTTTGCGGGGTACAAAGTACTTTTCACGCGCCAAAATCCGTGCCTTGTCAAATCTGATGTAGTGCGTCGTCCCAGATGTGAGAGCGTGCTCTGTAACCGCCGAGCTACCGCTGTCCACGTTCTTCATGGAAGCAATGTGTTCTTTGAGTCTTGTGGACACGTTTCTTCTGGTCTCGCCTACGTAGCTTGCACCACAGTCGCAAGGAACGACGTAGACCCCAGGAGCTCCTAGGGGATCCTTATCCTTTGGAGAGCGCAACAATTGCCTGACACGTGAGGGGGGGCGGAATATCGTCTTGATGCTATATCTTCGGCGTAACAAGTGTCCAATTTTGTCCGTGACCCCCTTGACGTATGGTAGGTACGTTGCTGCTCTCTCAACCGATGTTATTCGGCACTTTGTGGAATTGTTCGCAATCCGATTACTCTGCTTCCAGCTGTATCCGTTTGCCTCTAACACCGCCTTCACATGCGCGAGTTCCGTGTCTACATGTTGTGGGTCACATAATCTCAGCGCTCTGTTGATAAGTGTCCGAGGCAACGACGCTAGATGGGCGGGATGGTGATGGGAGTCAGCTCTCAAGTACCGGTCTGTATGCGTACTCTTGCGGTACACTGTGTGTGAGAGATGTCCATTCTGTTGTCGCTTGAGTAACACGTCAAGAAACGGCAACGTGCCCTCTATTTCTCGTTCGACAGTGAAAGTGATCGTCGGATGTTTGCTATTTAGATGTTCTAATAAGGGTGTTACATGGTCCTTATGTAAAATAGCAAACACGTCATCCACATATCGCCACCAGTATCTCGGTCTAAATGATATGTCGTGTAGTGCCGATGTCTCGAACCACTCCATAAAAATATTCGCAACTACTGGAGCTATAGGAGAACCCATGGCCACACCTTCCGTCTGAATATAAAATTCACCGCGCCACTTAAAATACCCACTTGTCAGTATGTACTTTATTATGTTCATGTACTCGATAGGTATAAGAGCTCTCTGGAATAAATCCGTTATAATTTTGAGTGTGTCCTCTATCGGTACGTTCGTGAACAATGACGTGACGTCGAAGCTCACCATCAGTTCGTCTTCACCTAATGTTACTTCATCTAGGAGCTGTATAAAGTGTCGCGAGTCCCTCACAAAACTTGTGGTGTTTCCTGTTAATGGAAGTAGCATGTCAGCCATGTATCGAGCTGTTTTATAAGTGGGTGAGTCGATTTGACTGACTATAGGTCTCAAAGGCCACGACGGCTTGTGAATTTTAGGTAGGCCATAAATTCTCGGTGCAGTTGGGTTCAAAGGGCGTAATCTACTGTACAGATCTTCATTTAATGCACGCAGTAGTGTACCCAGTTTGGTAGTTACTCGAGATCACACCTTGCAGATCCGTGGAAGAAACGATTGCATAAAACGTTTGGTTATGAGTATCGAGAAAAAATAAATTCATTAGGTTTTGCACTTTATTTCATTCTACTGACATAAAATCCGTCCTCCAAGGCACGCCACTGAGCCAGCACAATCAGTTAAAAAGCCATAATGTCAACGTGATTTCAGTTGCATTGAAGTCTTAATACAGTGAATATTATCCTTGTGTTGTGTTCCTTAAGAGCTTACCACCAAGTTTTTACAATGTCCTCAACACCATAAAATACCCGGATTCATTACTCTCAAAGGCTTACTGCTGATATCTTTATAACGATAAAACAAACAATATCCATATACAGGAAATTAAAAACAATTTGAACTTAATTATCTGAGTATTAAGGTTTTCATTAAATGCTTGGCGTGTGTGGTTTCCAAATGACTCCAGTAACTAGAGTAAGAGATAATGGGTAGAAACGGAACTTGGATTATGTTGAAAGGGATATGTCAATTTTACATGTCGCTAATGCGTCGAGCTGAATGGCCGGCATATGCCGCGAGAATATTCTCGCGAATTCTATTACATTGAAATCTTATTACCGCGCTTCATACCGAAACAATTAATAATGTTATTTCTACACTACATTACTGGCAGATTGTGTATTAAATATAAAACTGTGCAACTTAAAACATCAATCTACCTTTCATTGTAATATAGTAAGCTATTTTTATTATTATATTAGGTTGGGGAAAAAGTCTTTTCGCATTATAGCTTCAAGCATACACCAAAGGAGATGTTAACGTTGTAATCCGCAAACATTTTTTCCTGCCGATATTTACGGGGGACGAGGTAAACACGTATTGTTGACACATATTGTTCATTTTTATTTTTATTTAAACAATATTATGCAGCTGACAGACGGACTATCAGTTCCATTTGGATCATGATATGTACTGTGATCGGTATGCGTTTCTCTATGTTGTGTTTCACTATTTCACTTTTTTTATTTTTTTTTTTTAATATAAAAATTATCTGAAGTTCTGAAACACACAGTTACATGTATGGTTGGTTTTAACCTACTTTAATTTTTTTTTAAATATTCTGACGTAAACGATTGTATGACAGCTGAATGGTTCATTACTTTTTTTTTTCTAATTCAAAGCGTTAAATTCTGCTTTTGCTATGTTTACTTGATAATTGGTTATGATTTATTTTATGATTTATGATTTTGACGTGTATATGTGCGTATATTTATACTGCCTACATACTGAATAAATGCTTTGATTCTTCTTGATTTGATTGCACACACACAAATCAAAATCTTATACATGAAAACACTCACTTTAACGATCCGGACACTAGCTTAAAAAACGCACACAGTTTTAAAAATACAGCGTAGTTACGGTGTTTAGACACACTCTCACTACGATCGCCTCTAGTGATGGGCATTCACTAAGACCGGTAAAGTTGAACACTAAATGAATGAATGAAATAAACATGTTTTTAGGGTTTCGGATCTCAAAACCAGCTTTTGTGTTCTTGGCGAAATTTGGCAGGGATGTAGTTTATAGTTCGTAGATGTCCGCTAAGAACGGATTTTGCGACAGGGCCGGATTAAGGAGGTCTAAGGGCTCTCACGAGTTTGTATAAAAATTCTTGAAAACTAGAAATTTAGCCTAAGAAAACAGCGAGTTTGTATGAACTTCCTTCATTTTTTGCTACAAACTTGAAATTTTGCACAAGTATTTAGTGAACGTTCCCTAAGTATGAATTTTGCGAGGGCCGGAGTAAGGAGGTCTAAGTGTACTCGCAAGTTTAGAGTTTTGGTCATCACTCGCAAGTGATGATGCGGTCAAAAATGGTAAGCACGCTAGGCCTAGAATATTATTGGATGAGACTTTTAAAAATATGAAGATTAAATTCTATAAGTAATTTTCCATTTTAGGATCTGTAGATATATATTAAGATTTCTTTAGTCTTAATTTTTGTTAAGAGTCGATCCCCCTTATCTCAGAAGTTTATACTCAGAACCAAATAATCTTAAATCATTACTGAGGAAAACAATAACGACGATTCTGCGTTGTATAGATTTGATAAACTATCAAAAATAAAACCGGCTAAGTCGAGTTGGATTTGCCCACCTTACTTACTTGGCTTACGTACCAACTTCTCAGACTATTACTGCACAATTAAAGGAAAAATTCCGAAAAATAAATCATATAATAGCTCAATTTTATTTATTTACCTTATTTAAGGTAGGCGCCAATTAAGCTAAACCTCTATTTCGACGATGAAATTTTGGATTGTGTTTAACAATTTACAAAAATATAAAGTGTGTAACACTTCAAGGAAACATAATGTTATAAAGGGTGTCTCAGTAAGAGTGCACTTTTTCATTTTAAAATAAAAACAATTATTTTATGACAGTTGTGATATTTTTATCGTATTGTAAAGAAGACATGTTCCGACTAAGAAAAAAAAACAAACATACATTCATACGGGTTGCAATTAGAACCTCCTTATTTAAAGTAAGGCGAAAATGTTTGTGCTCCTTTTCGTTAGTGTTAACTAATGCGCTCTTAAAACAGTAGGTAAAATATATCGCATTTTGAAATAATTTTACATTCATTCCATCAATCATTCAATCAATTTCACTCAACTAGTCCCCGTCAACTAGTGCTTTCATAATTCAACAACAAATAAATCAACAATGTAGGGAAGTGCCAACTCTTATAACGTAGTAGAGTGATTCAGTACTCTGTGGCCAAGACATAAAAAACTGAATCTGTCGCTAATCTGGTACAAATGGTATTTCATTCTAATCAAAGTTTTACAAAATTATAAACACAATTGACAAAAATAACACTTACTTATGATAGGAAATACCGTGTTCCCTTAAGTTTGATGTCGTTGACCGCCTTATAAGCATTATAGTAAGTATGAACTTGTAATAAAATCTCTGTGACTATACTATTTGTATCTGGCTGGTTTTGGTATCATTAAACGTTTAAATTTTGAAGAAGATAATTCCATATTCAAATTAGGAAAATTTGTGATTTTCATTTGTTTTTCGTACTGTGAAGATGAGTGAATCTAATGAATAAATTTGATACATTTTAAAATTTTACTACAAAAAGGGTAAAAATGCAACGCAAGCGCGAAAAAAATTTGCGATGTTTACTAGTCTAGTGTCTGTGAGAGTAGCACAAATTTGGATTAAGCGTTTTCAATCCGGAAATTTTGATGTCAAAGATGCACCTCCCTCCTGGTCGGCCTATTACGGATAAAATGGATGCCATTTTTGAAAAAGTGGAGCAAGATCGGCATATCAGTAGTTACAACGTAGCTGAAGAACTGGGAATTGACCACAAAACAGTTTTGGCGCATTTGAAAAAAACTGGGTACACATAAAAGCTCTATGTTTGGGTACCTCACAGACTGTGGCGAAACCCGGGTTAAATCGCAACAAGGTGATGCTGTGTGTGTGGTGGGTTTGAAAGGGCATTATTCATTATGAGCTGTTACCACCAGGCAGAACCATCGATTCTAAACTCAACTGTGAACAACTGATGAGATTAAAGCAAGAAGTTGAGAGAAAGCGGCCGGAATTAGTCAACAGAAGGGGTGTGGTTTTTCATCATGATAACGCTAGACCTCACACAATTTTAGCCACTCAGCAAAAATTAAGAGTTTGGCTGGGAGGTGATAATGCATCCGCCGTATAGTCCTGACCTTGCACCTTCAGATTTCTACCTGTTTCGGTCTCTTCAGAATTCTTTAGGCAGTGTCAGGTTAACATCACGAGAGGACTGCCAAAAGTACTTGTCGTGGTTTTTTGATCAGAAGCCCCAAAATTTCTATAGCGATGGGATCATGTCCCTACCTACAAGATGGCAAAAAGTTATCGAACAAAATGGTACCTACATACTTTAGTTAAATGTAAATAAACTATATTTAAAAATATTTTGAATTTTCTTAAAAAATGCGAAGAAACTTTTTCCCCAACCTATTATTTACAAAGATTCAAATTTAATACTTTGGCTTTGGCTTTGGCTTTTGGCATTTACAAAATGTATGTAAGTTAATGCAAGCTGAAATGATTGGTAAATTATTTGATATTAATGCTAAATTGGCGTACAAATAATTAAAGCAGAATTAAATTTTTAATTTACAATAACATTTTATATTTAGCAAAACTCTAAAAGACAAACAGAACGTGTAACGTGAAAAGAAGAAAAATATATTTTTGTCTATTTTCTAAAGTAAAATGAAAAGGCATGGAGACCAAGTAAAGACAGTTGGAGGCAACTCAGATAGAAGAGACCTAAGGTACTATTCATTATTCTTTGCTTAAGGTAGCGACGGGCAAGGACGTGGTGACTTATAAAGTCGGGATGGAGACGCGTCTTTGTCCTGCGTCTTGCATCTTACATCTCTTCTGTCTGTGAATAACAAATCTTGATCTTAGAGAGGCTTTACCAAGAGGATTCTTTAAACTTAACTCTGTACCTAATTTGGACTAATCTATACATTAATATCGAAGCGTCTTATCGCAAGCTAATGCAGCTGGACAGTTTTGAAATGCATCTTTTTTAGCAAACTTCGTCGTTATTCATGAAGAGACTTCTACCCGTCTCCTACGACATATCCAGCTTTTAGTATGTCTAAGGACGGGTGCCACTTACACAATTAAGGACGAAGTACGAGTGAAATAGGACGTTTGTAATTGTATATGAATGGTGTGGAAGTAAGCCATACCTACTTAGCATGTATTGTTCTGACGTTATAATGGAGAAATTTTAGTACATTTAAATGAAACAATTCAAGTGTTTTTCATCTGCTTCCAATATATGTATAAGTGACAATTTAACGCTCGGCTCTTTTTGCTTTTAAGCTCTTGTTTTTGTACCTCCGATGAAGTTATTAATGCTGGTAGATCCCAACGACGTTAGTGCGTTAAAAATATAGGTCAATAATATAAGATCGATTAAAAAACTAAAAGAACTGACTTCAAAAGCCGCGCTATAAACATTTAGTACCAAGTTTGAGGTGTTTATCTCCATATCTGTAGGGATACTAAACATATCTCAATGAAATGTTAATGGGACTAATTGTTAAATATACCCTTTCAAACAAAACAAATAATTTTTCAAATCGGTTCACGCGACTTCGCGTAATCGGTAAACATACATAAAAAAATATTAATAAAATATTCCGACCAATTGAGAACCACCTCGTTTTTTGTGAAGTAGGTTAAAACAAATAGTTAATAAAAAAAACTCGTGGGTCAAATAACATTCAGTTCTAGAATAAAAATAATCCTGGCGTAGGGGTGGCCTAAGGGCTACCCCGCCGAACTTGAACCTACTGTCACAGTCTAGTAACAAACTTTTTAATAGTATTAATTACTTAATATTAATTTATTTAATAACCCTTATTTGGCTTGACTTGAAGTTCATATATTATTAAATATGATTTTATTAACTTGAAACCACTTTTTCTTTTTTTGAGCCAAACATCTCTTAACAAATTTTTTTTTATACGTTATAGGCTAGCGTTTGACCACTATCTCACCTGTTGGTAAGTGATGATGCGGTCGAAGATGGTAAGCACGCTAGGCCTAGAATGGGAACTGGCTCTCAAGGATAGCTGCCGGAACACATTAGATGTTTGGTGACAGATTTTCTAACTTGAGGGTGGTAGCTGGCCAGGCGGACACTAGATAGTGTCCTACCACCATGCGGGGGTTGTTGGTTTCTTAACGATGTTTTCCTTCACCGGAGGGCCACTGTGAGAAGCGCATATAAATTTTTCGATAGAAAAATCCATTGGTGCACGGCGGTTTGAACTCGGTACCACGGCATCAAAGCCGACCGTTCTCCCGATTACGCCACCGGGCCCTCAAACTATGACACAGTCCTACCTTAATTCTGACTTTGGAAATGTTAAATTTTTAAGGTAATTTTATAATACAATCGTCGTTTCTATAGAAATAAATAATAATTGTGTAATGTGTAAACTTTTTTATTTTAATTAGAATTATTGAGCATAACATAAGTGTCTACATTCAATTATGACTTTATTTATTATGTCCAATAACTATTAGGCCAATAAAAAATATGCCTTATAACTTTATGCGAATCTAAATTAGGCCGAAACAATATATGTCCAAATGAAAGTTATGCCTTTTTTTATAATTTGCCAAAAAAATTATGCATTTGTACTATTATGCCATTTAAAATTATGCGTAACCCGTTTATCCCAAAAAAAAATAGGTATAAAAGATTATGCGAATCAAAGGGATCCCCTCTTGACCATCAGTGAAGGTGCGGACTGACCAATGCGACCACTTTGCGGTGACGATGGAAAATGCTATGAATGCTCAAGTGACATTGATACCTACTGTAACAATATATTTTTTCGGTAAGCTAAATATTACCCTAATATTTATGATTTTTTAACCGACTTCAAAAAAAGGAGGAGGTTACTCAATTCGACCGTGTATATTTATATATCATATATATATATATATATATATTTTTATGTTTGTTCGCGGATAACTCCGTCGTTTATGAATCGATTTTGATTATTCTTTTTTTGTTAGAAAGGACATATCCCAAGTGTGGTACCATGGTGATTTTATCGAGGTCTGATAAGTACCTCCAGAGATATGGAGATAAATACCTCAAAATTGGTACTGAAAATTAATAGCGCGGCATTGAAGTCGGTTGTTTTTAGTTTTTTAAACGATCTCATAACTATTCCATAGTTAATTTGTTTAAAAAAATGCAATTAGATAAAATACCGATTGTATTGACTTACTAAAGTAGATTTTAATGTAATTTATCGTAGATTTTGGCAGTTAGTAGACGGTAGTTTGTTAGTTTGCATTGTACAGCAAAGCCCCTTGCACCTAGTAAATTGACTCCCACTTCTGTCCGTTTCGAAACACCAAAACATCGTATCGCGGGAAGTTCGAAGCTCAGTATACAAAGCGGAGTTTCAAGTACGTAATGACATTACAAACTTCTTGACTGAGAGCTTGGATCCAAGGTACGGGAGAAAGCGTTTGGATCAAACTGACTTCCAAAAACTGACTAAGAATTGACTTGAAATTTGATTTAGATCGTAGACGTTTTATTCAGATAGTATAATTTCTGAAATTACAAGTAAGCTTATTTTATTTTATAAAATTATCCCGTACAAGAAACAAAATTAAAATATTTAATAAACACCCACGACAATGTCCTTTAGAAAATTAACGTCATAACATCTATCTAAGAACCACCACTAATTGTGAACCGTTTAAAAACAAATTCGAACTAGTTTTGGAGAAAATTGGCAACATGGATTTGCACAAACAAATGTTTACCACAGCGCCCCCTGGTAAGTTGACACCGTACCACCTATTTGAGAACATGCACCAATCAAACACAAACCCATAACTGAAAACTGCATCAAAATCGGACTTGTCGTTTTGAAGAAAAATAGCAACATCGATTTGCACAAACAAATGATTACTGCAGCGCCTCCTGGTAAGTTGCCACCGTAACACCTATCTAAAAACATGCATCAATGACACCCAAACGCATAACTGAAAACTGCATCAAAATGGACTAGTAGTTTTGGAGAAAAATGGCAACATGAATTTGCACCAACAAACAAACAAACAAACATCCTCTCACCCTAAACGCATATACAGTCTCCGTTCCGTCGTGGGTAAAAATGGTAAAGCAGGGTGATAACATTTCTATGGAATTATATTGTTCTCCACTTGCCACACATCAATTTTCACGCGGGCGAAGCCACCGGGCTCAGCTAGTTTGTTGGTATAGTGACTATAGTAATACAATACACACTGTAAAATTTCCAAATGTCTACCTGTTTTGGTTTAGAAGATACAATCCTATGAAAGCGGAGTCTCAGTGTACAGACACAGATCCAGGCTCATAGAAAAAGTCCCGTTGCCATCTTTTAGGTACGGAACCCTAAAATTGGTATTTTGAAAATCGCTCCCAGCTTACAACGAAAACGAAAAAGAGAAACGACACCCCGAAGCAGCCACGGACAAGTTTAACTAAACTATATAACTAAAAGGTACTGCTTTGAAAACCCTTAAAGGAATTATTAAGTACTTAAGCTCGGAAGTATGAAATTCTTCTCGGGCTTTATTCTGAACATAATAGCCAATTTTCGGGCAACATTCATTAGATTCACAGCTCTGGACGTATTCAGGAAAGGGCTTTTACAGGATACAATTATTGGGCTTTAAAATATAAGATACTAGCTGCGCCCGCGGCTTCTCCCGCGTTAAAAAGTATCCTATACTTAGCCTAATCCATTATACTTGCTATCCCTGTGCAAATTTTCAGCTAAATCGGTCTAGCCATTTGATTTTGAAGAATTCCCAAACAAACAAATAAACAAACTGTCTTTTGCATTTATAATTATTGTGTTGATTTTTGGGCTGAGACAACTAATTGATCAGATATTAACGTTTTGATCTTACCATATGACCTTGCTATCTTATTATATACGGGGTGCACACAGGGCCGAAAGAACGCGAACGAACGCAGAGATAAACAGAGGGAGATGAAGATATACGCCTGCGTAGATGCGTCTTCTTCCATTCGTCATTATTTCGTCTTCTTTTGGACTTTTGTGTTCCCCGCAGAAGAAGAACGACGGATTCTCTCGATACCTAGATCGAAATTTTTCAAATTTTTTATATCATATAGGCTAGCGTTTGATTACTATCTCACCTGTTCGTAAGTGATGATGCGGTCAAAGATGGTAAGCACGCTAGGCCTAGAATGAAAACTGGCTCTGAAGGATAGCTGCCGGAACACATTAGATGTTTGGCGACAGATTTTCTAACTTGAGGGTGATAGCTAGCCAGGCGGGCACTACATAGTGTCCTACCACCAGGCGGGGATTGTGGGTTTCCTAACAGTATTATTCCTTCACCGGAGGGCCATTGTGAAAAGCGCACATACATTTTTCGATATAAAAATCCGTTGGTGCACGGCGGGATTGAACTCGGTACCTCTGGCGTCAAAGCCGACCATTCTACCATGACGCCAAAAACGTGCTGGTCTGGAAATAGAAGACGACAGCGAGACGTTCGATAACGGACTTTAGTCAATTGAGAACTTTTATAAGCACGTAACTACCATGTAATGCGGGACTTTTCACGCACAAAATATTAAATTTTATTTAACTCAACGTTCTGACTAAGTTTCATTGATCATGGTCACGAAAAGAAGAAGGTCAGTTTTCAAGAGGCTGACAAACACAACATATTACCTTCTCTCGCATAGCACAGTCAGGTAAAACATAATTTTGCTTCACTTTTTTTTCTGCATCTTTATTTACGAGCTTTATACCACATGAGTAAAGCTTTTTTTTTACTCATATGTTTATGCTGCCTATTTTTTTCAGCAATAAGTGTATACGAATTTCCCGTCCATGACCGCTCGTCAGCGCTCGTTAATAACTTCTAACGTAGAAATAATATAACAGCCGAAAAGTTTCATCGATTCCTTCAAGATTTCTTCGTAATAATATTGTCGAAAGCTTGGAGTGTACGGCCGTTGTAATACTCATAAGTACAAGTACTGGTACAGTAAAGATTACCTTTTGTGCCTTTCTCCCCATAATGTAAAAGTTGGAAACATGATATTGTTATTTGCTGATAGACGATGATACGTAGGTAATAGCATAATTAAATAATAATAATAGCTAAAAGCACTCATTGCTGAAGTGACCACAGAAAAATATTAATAATTATTTGTTAGTAGTTTATGCGAGCAAATTTATAGCAATAAGTCTCGATCAAACACCTCGAAAGACTCTTTCGCTAGACGGCTGGATCAAGGTTTAGACTTAAAAGGCAGTATTCCTTGAAACGACACGCATTATCAAGAGGTTCCTTTTAGAGGTGAGGCGTAATTACTAGAACAGATCCGAAGAATAGATATTTTACAAGACTAGGTGGCACCTATTCCTACTTTTGACAAACACCTATTCCACCTAGTATTCGACCTCGAACTACTAACTAAGACGCGACGCGATGTTTCACTCGAATCTATGCCGTATTTTCACTAACATAGTACCGCCGTAAGCCGTAGATGCGGTGCAATAACAGTGCGAGTGAGAGGGTAGCATGATACTATACTACCCTCTCACTCGCACACTAGGATGCACTACCTATTCCACCTAGTATTTGACCTCGAGACTAGATGCGATGTTTCACGCAAATCTATGCCGTATTTTCACTGGCGTAGTGCCGCCGTACGACGTAGACGCAGTGCAATGAGAGTGCGAATGAGAGGATAGTATAATACTATACAACCCTCTCACTCGCACTCTAGCATGTGAGAGCGAAGTGATGCAATACTGTTGAGTGTTGACTACTATAATCTATACGCGATCAATAAATACTAAGTGGAACAGATATTTGGATCACGTATTTCTAAGGACTAGGAATAGGTGCACCTAGTCCCAAATTTTCCTAGTATAACCCAACTTTAGTTCCTCTCTCTGCAGCTCTAATACAGGTTAACAGCTATACTCACATTAATTAATTAAAGATCGATTAAAAAACGAAAAATCGACTTCAATGCCGCGCTACTCATTTTCAGCACCTAGTTTGAGGTGTTTATCTCCATATCTCTGGAGGTACTCATTTGATCTCGATAAAATAATAATGAGATAAATAAACAATGAGACCACCTTAAAGTTGTTACCTACAAAGTACAAATAAAAAAAGAAATCATTTGAATTGGTTCACAATTGTATTGGTTCAAAAAAAAACATACAAATGAATTGAGTAAGATATCACTTTGAAACATACCTATATAGTTTTAAGAGGGTGTCTCAATAAAGAATGTTGTATTGTATTGTAAGTATAGTTAAGTAGGCGTAGCTTATTACCGTAGTGGCTGTAGGCTTTTGTGTACAGCTCGTTTGTTTGGAATGACAGCGCGGGTGTCGGCGACGTGCGATCGCGGCTTACAAAGGGTTAAGCTACGGTTTCGTGCCTACAATCTGTGTATGAAGTTATTATATGCTTCCCGTTTGTTCCCATTGCAATTTTATTGATTCAATAATCCAATAATATCTTCAGAGATATACAAACCCCTCAAATTTAGTACTGAAAATGACATGACATTTGAAGTCGGTTTTTACATTATGTAAATTATTATTGTTAAACACAATCCAAAATTTCATCGTACCGACGGGACTCGAACCCGCACACCCCGGATTACACGTCCAGGTGCTCTGCCAATGAAGCCACGGTTCGATACATCGATACGACGAAATTAGTGGATTGCATTTGTTAACCCAATTATGCATTGGTGGCGCCATCTATTACTACTTATTACGTAAGTTAATCATTCGGAAGAAATCATTACAGTTTTCAAATCCGACGAGAGATGTTGCACTGCGTAAATCAAATATTATGTTTCTTTGAAGTGTCTCACACTTTATATTTTTGTAAATTGTTAAACACAATCCAAAATTTCATCGTACCGACGGGACTCGAACCCGCACCCCCCGGATTACACGTCCAGGTGCTCTGCCAATTAAGCCACGGTTCGATACATCGATACGACGAAACACGTTTAGCAATTTAAACGTTTAACAATTTACAAAAATATAAAGTGTGAGACACTTCAAAGAAACATAATATTTGATTTACGCAGTGCAACATCTCTCGTCGGATTTGAAAACTGTAATGATTTCTTCCGAATGATTAACTTACGTAATAAGTAGTAATAGATGGCGCCACCAATGCATAATTGGGTTAACAAATGCAATCCACTAATTTCGTCGTATCGATGTATCGAACCGTGGCTTCATTGGCAGAGCACCTGGACGTGTAATCCGGGGGGTGCGGGTTCGAGTCCCGTCGGTACGATGAAATTTTGGATTGTGTTTAACAATAATAATTTACATAATGTAAAAACCGACTTCAAATGTCATGTCATTTTCAGTACTAAATTTGAGGGGTTTGTATATCTCTGAAGATATTATTGGATTATTGAATCAATAAAATTGCAATGGGAACAAACGGGAAGCATATAATAACTTCATACACAGATTGTAGGCACGAAACCGTAGCTTAACCCTTTGTAAGCCGCGATCGCACGTCGCCGACACCCGCGCTGTCATTCCAAACAAACGAGCTGTACACAAAAGCCTACAGCCACTACGGTAATAAGCTACGCCTACTTAACTATACTTACAATACAATACAACATTCTTTATTGAGACACCCTCTTAAAACTATATAGGTATGTTTCAAAGTGATATCTTACTCAATTCATTTGTATGTTTTTTTTTTGAACCAATACAATTGTGAACCAATTCAAATGATTTCTTTTTTTATTTGTACTTTGTAGGTAACAACTTTAAGGTGGTCTCATTGTTTATTTATCTCATTATTATTTTATCGAGATCAAATGAGTACCTCCAGAGATATGGAGATAAACACCTCAAACTAGGTGCTGAAAATGAGTAGCGCGGCATTGAAGTCGATTTTTCGTTTTTTAATCGATCTTTAATTAATTAATGTGAGTATAGCTGTTTACCTGTATTAGAGCTGCAGAGAGAGGAACTAAAGTTGGGTTATACTAGGAAAATTTGGGACTAGGTGCACCTATTCCTAGTCCTTAGAAATACGTGATCCAAATATCTGTTCCACTTAGTATTTATTGATCGCGTATAGATTATAGTAGTCAACACTCAACAGTATTGCATCACTTCGCTCTCACATGCTAGAGTGCGAGTGAGAGGGTTGTATAGTATTATACTATCCTCTCATTCGCACTCTCATTGCACTGCGTCTACGTCGTACGGCGGCACTACGCCAGTGAAAATACGGCATAGATTTGCGTGAAACATCGCATCTAGTCTCGAGGTCAAATACTAGGTGGAATAGGTAGTGCATCCTAGTGTGCGAGTGAGAGGGTAGTATAGTATCATGCTACCCTCTCACTCGCACTGTTATTGCACCGCATCTACGGCTTACGGCGGTACTATGTTAGTGAAAATACGGCATAGATTCGAGTGAAACATCGCGTCGCGTCTTAGTTAGTAGTTCGAGGTCGAATACTAGGTGGAATAGGTGTTTGTCAAAAGTAGGAATAGGTGCCACCTAGTCTTGTAAAATATCTATTCTTCGGATCTGTTCTAGTAATTACGCCTCACCTCTAAAAGGAACCTCTTGATAATGCGTGTCGTTTCAAGGAATACTGCCTTTTAAGTCTAAACCTTGATCCAGCCGTCTAGCGAAAGAGTCTTTCGAGGTGTTTGATCGAGACTTATTGCTATAAATTTGCTCGCATAAACTACTAACAAATAATTATTAATATTTTTCTGTGGTCACTTCAGCAATGAGTGCTTTTAGCTATTATTATTATTTAATTATGCTATTACCTACGTATCATCGTCTATCAGCAAATAACAATATCATGTTTCCAACTTTTACATTATGGGGAGAAAGGCACAAAAGGTAATCTTTACTGTACCAGTACTTGTACTTATGAGTATTACAACGGCCGTACACTCCAAGCTTTCGACAATATTATTACGAAGAAATCTTGAAGGAATCGATGAAACTTTTCGGCTGTTATATTATTTCTACGTTAGAAGTTATTAACGAGCGCTGACGAGCGGTCATGGACGGGAAATTCGTATACACTTATTGCTGAAAAAAATAGGCAGCATAAACATATGAGTAAAAAAAAAGCTTTACTCATGTGGTATAAAGCTCGTAAATAAAGATGCAGAAAAAAAAGTGAAGCAAAATTATGTTTTACCTGACTGTGCTATGCGAGAGAAGGTAATATGTTGTGTTTGTCAGCCTCTTGAAAACTGACCTTCTTCTTTTCGTGACCATGATCAATGAAACTTAGTCAGAACGTTGAGTTAAATAAAATTTAATATTTTGTGCGTGAAAAGTCCCGCATTACATGGTAGTTACGTGCTTATAAAAGTTCTCAATTGACTAAAGTCCGTTATCGAACGTCTCGCTGTCGTCTTCTATTTCCAGACCAGCACGTTTTTGGCGTCATGGTAGAATGGTCGGCTTTGACGCCAGAGGTACCGAGTTCAATCCCGCTCGAACCCGCACCCCCCGGATTACACGTCCAGGTGCTCTGCCAATTAAGCCACGGTTCGATACATCGATACGACGAAACACGTTTAGCAATTTAAACGTTTAACAATTTACAAAAATATAAAGTGTGAGACACTTCAAAGAAACATAATATTTGTAAATTATTCTTAAAAATATAGAAAATAAGTCTAAAATGGTTATGTAATTGAATTTTTCATCAAAACGATACGCTTAATGAAATTGTACCTTTAACAGCGCACTAAGTATAATGAATCATTCTCTTCTTTGTCGGCTTCCCGCTTTGAGACATCTAAATCATACCATTTCTAATTCACACTCAGTACATCCGCACATAAATTATACCTTTGTTCTTGCAATTAGGAAAAGGATTATCATCATTAGAAACGAGGAAATAAGCTATCATTATATGTAAATAAGAACACGCATATGTTCCGAGATGTAATTATACAAGAAGGTTCATTCATATAATTACATATAAAGTTATACACACTAATATTATAAAGAGGAAAACGTTGTTTGTTTGGTTGTAATGAATAGGCTCAAAAACTATTGGACCGTTTTTAAAAATTCTTTCACCATTCGAAAGCCACAGTATCCACGAGTAACATAGGCTAAATTTTATTTTGGAAAAAAATAGGGTTCTGTAAGATATTTGGGTTTTAGCAAAACAACGTTTGCAGGGTCAGCTAGTATATTCATATTGCCAGCTCTTATAATCATTGGTTACATTTTGTTACTCAACACAGGGTAAAGAGTTTGACTATTTTTTTTTTTAAGGAAATTCTACTTGCCCAATGGTAACTGCTGATCGTTTAACTTTTTTTTTTTCTAACGTGGAATTTACTGTCTGTATCATTATTTTCTTTATTTATTGTTATAATGTATAAAATGATGTAAGTGTAAGTATTATATCACCTTATGATAAGTGACGAAGCTATATGGAAGATGTAGAACGATTGCCTCGAAGATATCTGTTATCTCGCGATTTGAAGACCTCCACATTGTAGGTTACTTATTAGGAAAAGCAGATTCTGGGTGGGATTTATTTTTACAGAAATTGTTCTAGTTCAAAAACATAAGTTGGGGGTTTGTGTATGAGTATGCTTGACAACCTTACATCAATAATAATGGTCGAACGCCAGCCTAAATGATATTTAAAAAAAAATTAGGAGAACTATTTTTTTTTAGTAGTCTGACGTTGACGATTGTATGAGACCTGAATGGCTCATTACTTATCAACCGACTTCCAAAAAGAAAGAGGTTATCAATTCGTCTGTATGTTTTTTTTTGTGTGTATGTTAAGTACGCGTTTACTCCTTCAATTCTGAACCGATTCGAATGATTCTTTTTGCTATAGGTAGGGTACGTTTTTGAGGTGGTTCCATTGTAATTTCATCGAGATCTGATCTCCAAAGATATGACGATAAACGTCTCAAACTTGCTACTGAAATTGACTCGCGGAGCATTAAAGTCGGTTGTTTTAGTTCTTAAACTATCTTAATTATGTTTTTATTTTTTTGATTCAAAACGATAAATAATGCTTTGATATTTAATATATGGCAGATACTTTTATACATAAATATAACCAGCTTTGACAGTACGTACAGGCAAAACCGCAAGGCACCCTTAGTGTATGATAAATGTGAAAACAAAGCGTTTGGTGCGAAAATATTGAATATCCAACATGTAACAATGGCGTATTTATTACATTTGATAGTTTGATTGAAGAAAATAGGGATGGCAGAATTAATTTGTGCAAATGGAAGGCACATTCTCTGAAATGTGTCCGATAAACCAGCAACGTAAGGCACCTGTTCCACTGCCAAAGATTAGCAAGAAGCAAGTAAAACTAGAAAACATTATATCACCTTAACATATAGCGATGAAGTTATCGATGGTATGCCCACGCTTGCCCCGAAGATATCTGATTTCTCTCGATTTGAAGACCTTAATTTTTTTTTATTTCCCCTCTGTGTTAACTGAGACTGTTTTTGCGTATTAAACTTAGTTTCGTTAATTGTGGACATGCTTTCATAATTCTCGACATCAGATGCATTAGGTCGGATGTACAAAACTCTTACTTTACAGGAGAGCAAAAATTAAATTTACAATTTTTTTTTTAACCGGTCAAAAAAAGGAGGAGGTTTCTCAATTCGACCGTATATATATATATATATATATATATATATATATTTTATGTTTGTTCGCGGATAACTTCGTCGTTTATGAACCGATTTCGATTATTCTTTTTTTGTTCGAAAGGAGATATCCCAAGTGTGGTACCATGGTAATTTTATCGAGGTATGATAAGTATCTCCAGAGATATTGAGATAAACATCTCAAAATTGGTACTGAAAATGAATAGCACGGCATTGAAGTCGGTTGTTTTTTAGTTTTTAAACGATATTATTGTCATTTTTGTCTTTTGATTCACAAAGGCTTATCTGCTGATGCGTCCAGTATGTAAGACCAAACATTTAAAATGCATAAAATTTTATGTTGAAATACGACTCATACAACTTTTAATTATTTGATGCATAAGGCTGGAAGTATAATAGTGCGTATCTTCAAAAAAAAGCATAATGCTTTAAAAAATTTTGCTTAACGCTACTAATGCATAAAGTGTGCTATTAGTAGCTTTATTGTTATTAGAACGAGGATTTTGTAAGTATTACTTTACAGGCGAGCAGAAATAAAATTAACAAACTTTTTTCTCCATATTTATCTTTTGATTCATAAAGGCCTATCTGCTGATATGTTCAGTATGTGAGACCAAAAATGTTAAATGCAGAAAAGTGTATGTTGAAATACGGCTCCTACAACTTATAATTATTTGGTGCATAGAGCTGGAAGTAAACATGGAAACTTATGGCTCCCAGGCATTTCAAAAAGTCTGTAAATCCGACTTTATGCATCTGTGTATCTTGTCAACGGTACAAGATAGAAGTATCAAGGTCAGATTGTTAGAAAGAGAAACAAAACCTTAATATCGCTGTATTAAAAAGTCATTTTGGTCGGATCTATACATCTGATGTCGAGAATTATAGGTTTGATTGTTTTTCTTTTAAAAATTATTTACTATCTCTTTTTACAAGCTTTATCAGCTCTACTTCACGGTGAATTTATTTGTCCGTTACAAATCTTGCGATTGATTTTAGAGCGACTTCCAGGGGTTCGATTGAGCTGAAATCTTGCATGCATGTGTAAGTCGCGTGACAATGCAATATTATGATGACTTGGTGCTGATCTGATGATGGAGCTGGAAGGTGGCCAAAGGAACTCCTAAACTACACATGTTCTACCCGTCGTGTTTGGACTCGTTGGATTTGTCTTGACTTACTCTGGTCCTAGGTTAAGTATTTAAAAGAAAAGGTTTTTTAAAATATTACTTGTTATTCTTTATTTTATAATCCTTTGTTTTAAAATTTACGTGAATTTTTAACATTATTGATGTTCTATACTGGCTTTAATTCACGTACCCGAATTTTCTCGACCTGGGTATCAAACGAGACAATCGCTTTTTGTCGGAAGGAGGGTCTCGCGGGTAGACAATCACAATTGACGGATAAATCGGCGAACAAACATACAAAAAAAAGGTAGTCCCTTGTTGTCTAACATCGTGTCATGTCAATATCAATAACATGTCAATATCGTAGTTGACTAACAACGTTTCATATAATTAATCGCTAGGCATAATTGCACTTTACATATTTTTAGTTTCCAATAATATCTGTTTGATATTACAACAAATACACTAAAGTTAAAATTATATAATTTTTATTTCATTTAATAGTCGTGTGATCTACTTTTTGTTTATATAAATCTTATTTCATACAATAATTACCTAATCGTATACATCTTCGCCGACTTTTTTTTTGCTTTCTTCTGGTCTGGACTCTAAAAACGTACAGACGAATTGAAAACCTCCTCTTTTTTGAAATTTGGTTGAACATAAACCAGTAGGTCAGTAGGATTAGGTTTGTGGTGACCACAACGTTGTGCCAGAACCTAATCGACCCCTGTTCACTAGTCTAAGGCAGACAAAATACAAACCTTATAATCCTGTTAAGTATAACTAAGATCAATTGAAAACCTCCTGTTTTTTGGAAGTCGGATGAACAGTAGGTCCGACAACGAGCGAAGTGAGGAGGAGGGGTTAGGTTTCTTGTGAGCACTACGAAATAACCAAATCAGCCCCTGTTCACTAGTCGAAGGCAGATAAACTTTAATGTACCTTTTAAAATAACTAGGACCAAAAAATGAAAATTAGTATTGATATATACCGGCTGTAATTCACGTACCTTTAGTCGAATTTTCTCGACCTAGGTTTCGAGCGAGTCAGTCGCTCTTTCTCGGGAGTGAGGTCACGCGGTGAGATCGTGATGTCGAGAAAATTCGACTCAAGGTACGTGAATTACAGCCGGTATATAACAATAATAATGTTACAAATTCACGATAACTTTAAAATCAAAATAAAAATTAGTTCAAATAAATGAGTGGTAAATAATATGATTACTAATGAAAATTACATCAAACAAAATTATGTTAAATGAATGTTTGTTTCAAACAATAATAGAGAAAACAAATATTAGGTGAACTAAATACTTATGTTAACTAATTTGCTACGAAGTGAAATTATACGAAGAAAAATTATATAAAAAATTGTTTTGCGAAACAAGGGTAAACCCAAAAAAATACACACAGATGAATGGAAAACCTCCTTTTATGTGTGAGTCTGTTGAAAAATAGACGTAATCAAACTAGACTACTAGGGACTTCAATAAGGGATCAGTAACCGTTGAAACTGGCCCTAATAGTACAAAACGATAGCCGCAGCAATCGGGTAATCAATGCTGAGTGGTGATAAAAACCGATGTAGGCTGTTGTTGTGGATAGCGAGCTGAGGCTATACGTACTAGTTGTAATGGGACCAAAAATTGGCATAGCTCGACTAAGCGGTGTAAAGTAGAAGAGCAAACGATTTGAGATATATTTAAACATGTTTTTTCGTGTGAAGCGGAGGATATAAAGTCTCTAAAAAATATCAAGGTCTGCTTTAGCTTCGCCCCTTTCATTTGCTTTTTTGACCAAACAATCTAGTGTCCGCCTGGCCAGCTACCACCCTCATGTTAGAAAAATCTATCACCAAAACATCTAATGTGTTCCGGCAGCTATCCATGAGAGCCAGTTCCCATTCTTGGCTTACCATCTTCAGCCACATCATCACTTACCAACAGATGAGATAGTGGTCAAACGCTAGCGTATAATAATATATAAAAAAGAACTAAGTTAAGTTTGTAAGTCCCACCCGCTAGTACTCTCAACAAGACCCGTGACATTCAACGCGTCCTCGTTAGACGGTAACGCGATTTTAACTTTCGTTCTCCAGGATAACATCCAATTGGTCGTATTAGGCAAGTTGGGACAAGTTAGGACCTTGTAATTGTTCTGTACTCGTCCGAATATACTCCGATTATTAGCGTTAATGGAAATAGAAAAGTTTGTACGTGTTTCGTTTCCAAGGATGTATTCTGGCGAGTGTTTATAGAGTCTGTGCAAAAAGAGAACCGTCTCGGGGCATAAAGGTCACGTCGGTCGGCGGTCGTTCTTATTCACTGAAGACCGTTTTTGTTGCATTGACAACACTGCTGTCATTACTAGTACGATTAAAAATGTTTGATACTTTGTAGGTACCTACTTTTATTAACGTGTGCTACTTTTTAAGTATGTACCTTCCTTCCTTGCCTTTGAATGTTAGTTTTGCACAGACTCTATTTAAAAGAGCGACCAAAGGACGCGCGTTAAAAAAATCTTTTGGTATAAAACATTTTGGATGCGCATTTATATAAATTCTATACTTTAGAGAACAGACTGTCTGATTGAGCGGTACCGAAAGCGGTGCGTAAGCCAGAGGTTTGGGTGCTACTATTCCACAGAACAGTCACAAATCACAGACATTCATCACAAAGACATCTTATAAAATAAGACTCTGTATTAAATATTATGTTTCTTAAAGTGTCACACGCTTTATATTTTTGTACAAATTACAGTACATTGTTACACAATCCATAATTTCATCGTACCGACGGGATTTTTTAAATTCATTATAGTTTAAGCGTCTGACCACTATCTCACCTGATGTTAATTGACGATGTGGTTGACGATGTAGCACGCTTGCCTAGAAGATATCTATTCACTCACGACTTGAAGACCCCCCAGATGGTACGTATCCGGAAACACAGACTCAGGCAAGGAGTTCCAATCCCTGGCGGTACGTATGACGAATGTGGAAGAAAATCGCTTCGTTCGGATTGATGGAATATCCATGTAGCCGTGGCGCGTATCAGTACGTCTGATTGTTCGATTGAAAAAGGTAATGGGGGAATAAGTTCATGCAGTTGGGAGGCACACTCTCCGAAATGTATCCGATAAAAAAAACGATAAACAAGCAACTCTCTCGGCGATCCTCTTAGCTTTGGAGTCTTATGCTAATGAGCTCGTCATTGTTGATTAACTTCTTAGCTCTTCGCTCAATTGCCCCCAATGCCTCCAGTTGGTATTTAGCCGAACCGTCCCAGAGATGAGAATAGTACTCCATATATGATCGGACTTGTGCTTGAGCATCTGTCCAGATCATTACAGTTTTCAAATCCGATGAGAGATGTTGCACTGCTTGTAGAAACCTTTTGAAAAAAGAGTTTTCAGAATAGGTGTATTCGGCAACTACAATTACCTTGGTTCTAGGAACCAGTGTGTTTGTTCTATTGGCTATTTCCTATTCACGAACAGTGGAAAACGATCTGTTTTACGTAGTTTTACTGTTTTTCTTCAGAGACCATTAAAGGTCCATTAGGAAAAAAAGGACCATTAAAGGAACACACAGCAGCGTCCTGCGTGCACGATCTAGGCGGCGTTCAGATAGCGCAGTAGTATTTGTACCCACATAGTTCACACCAAACGCGATCAGAAAACAATTGAAAAGTACTAAGAGCGCGCACACAGATCGCAGGACGCAACGGTGTGGCCGTACTTTAACTACATTAAAACATGAGGCTTTTATTATTGACTAGCAGCCCGCCCCGGCTTCGCACGGGTAGAACATATATGCCTACAAAATTTGCATCAGTTTGTTGCATTGAATATAAAATATAATATTAACATATTTAACAATCATCATTATATTTTAACCAATTCACACAATACCTTAACGAATTATGCACTTAAACCTTCCTCATAAACACTCTGGCTATTGGTGAAAACCGCATGATAATCCGTTCAGTAGCTATTGAGACTATTGCGAACAGACAGATAGACGCAGTGATGGACTTTGTTTTATAATACTTACGTAGTGATATTGGACGGCCCTTTGGTGTAAAGGATAGTTACCCTGATTCTGACCCGACGGTTGTTGGTTCTAATCCTAGCTATATACCTACCATTGAAAGTTTTATGTGCATTCATGAATTATGGGTGTTCGTACTGAGTAGGGTTCATTCCCGGGAATCCACGAGGCGAGAATTCCCGGGAAATCATTGGGCTTTGTTCCCGGGAAATTTAGCTCGAGAAAAGTCGAGAACTCGAGAAATCATATCATATCAATCATAGTAAATAAAATAAGAAACCGTCTGTCTGATAAATATATTAATGCTTAAGTTTTTCTAAATACATATTTTATTAGACTGATTAAGCAGATCTTATGGTTTTGTATGTATGTTGTATATGTATGTGTTC
Organism: Cabera pusaria; assembly: GCA_954871355.1. NCBI lineage: Eukaryota > Metazoa > Arthropoda > Insecta > Lepidoptera > Geometridae > Cabera > Cabera pusaria. Next base: position 2,751,176 of record OX940890.1, read on the forward strand.
AGATTTTCAGATGTTGTTTTATTGGTCTTGCAAAGTTTAAAGTGTTTTTTTCCTAATTAACCTGCCAAAAATGGTGCTGTGATTTTAATTATAAAATCAAGTACAAAATCAGCAGACTGAACATATCCGCTTACATCGAGAGTGAGACAAGCGGACGTTATATACCCCAAATTATTCGCTAACGCTCTAGAAGACAATATGTTCAAAACGCTGAATTGGAAAGGACGAGGCATAAATATGAACGGCAATTACCTTTCACATTTGAGATTTGCGAATGATATTGTCATCATCGCTGAAACCGGAAACCGTACAGGACTTGCAATACATGCTGACTACCCTTGCCGATTCTTCTGCATGCATCGATCTCCGGATAAACTTGGATAAGACCAAGATCATGTTTAACAAACATGTCATTGCCGATTGCCCTAAACGGAGTTCGTCTCGACGTTGTTCACGAATACGTCTACCTTGGGCAAATATTGCAATTGGGTAGAAACAGCTTCGAGAAGGAAGCTCGCAGAAGGATACAGGTGGGATGAGCAGCATTAGAAAAACTTCGTAGCGTCTTTTCATTGCCCATACCACAAAGCTTGAAGACAAAAGTCCTATCTGTTATTACTTACGGAGCCGAGACGTGGACACTGACGGTACGACTATACTTCACCAAGTCGCTCAGCGAGCTATGGAGAGGTCTAATATGCTCGGAGTTTCTCAGAAGGATCGAATTCGAAACAAAGACATCCGTCAGGAACCCAAAGTTATCGACATAGCTCAAAGGATTAGCAAGCTGAAATGACAAAGGACTGGTCACATCTGTCGTAGAACCGATAACTGTTGTGGTAGACGAGTTCTAGAGTGGAGACCACGGCTCAGCAAACGTAGTGTAAGACGACCTCCAGCTAGGGGGAACGATGATATACGCAAGCTGGCTGGCAGCGGTTGTAAACGAATAGCTGAAGGTCGAGCTCAGTGGCGTGCCATAGGAGAGGTCTATGTCCAGCTGTGGACGGAAACTGGCTGATTATGATTATAATAGTAACTATTTATATATCTTTTGTTTTGTTTGATCTCGTTCAAACCAATTTTCGTTGAAAGTTTTTATTGAGATCAACAGAATATTTTTTTCTAGATTTTTCACTCCATTTTGGGGGCACACATATACCACTTTAGACGTGCCTATCTTTTAAATGATTTGACTTTGAGAAAAAAAGATTTTAGGAAGCTCAATGTCATTTTTAAAGACCTCTTCATAGACATGTATAGGTTTGAAGAATTTGTTTTTTGTTTCATTTCTATGTATTACGCCCCCCTTAAACTTTTATATTTTTTTATTTTTGTATAAAAATCGGAAAGCGGTTCACAGAATACATATACTATATATATATATATACTATATATCTACCTATCAAGTTTCAATTCTGTAGCCTTTATAGTTTCGGAATAAAATGGCTGTGACATACGGACGGACAGACAGACAGACATGATAAATCTATAAGGGTTCCGTTTTTTGCCATTCGGCTACGGACCTTAAAAAGTACCTTACCACCGAGGAGAACGTCTGCCGCCGTAACCTGACGGCGTTCCCCGACGCAAAAAGTAGGGTATTATACGTTTAACGTCTATCTGTGTGTCTGTCTGTAGCATCTTAGCACCCAACCGGATGAATCGATTTTGATTTTATTAATGATAGTTGTTTTTTTTTTGTTTGATAGATTAGATGTCTTCATCAAGAGTGTTCTTAGCTTTGATTCATGAAAATTCGTTTAATCGTTATAAAACTATGAGCTATTTTCTAGTTAATTGCGCTATGAAATCAACTTTCATAGGTCTGATCAATTCGAAAATCTTCTTCTTCAACGATATTGTAAGAGCATGCAAGCATTGACCTGATGCTGGGACATCTCCTGGACTCTACAGAATACTCAAATCCTCACCAACTTAGAGCTCAGATTTTAAATGTCGTGTTTAGAGTCATTGGAATGCTTTTAATAAAAAGATTAGGTATTCATAGATCAGTCGGGGTGGTTTAAAATATTATATTATTATATATATAGATGAATATTATCTTACACAATAGATCATATTATTATACTATATTGACTTCAAATTGATTGTGATCGGTGGGGATCTACAGCATAGCTAAGCTTATAATAATATTTTCGTAGTAACTATGACCTAATCTGTGGTTTCACTGCAAATATTTCATTAATTTTGCGATGCGTGTATGTGTAACTCGTGATATCTTCTAGAGTTTTCATTTGAATTATATACTGTAAAGGACAATTTTAATCTATAATATGTGGCCAAGCTAATTAACGTAATTATTTGGATAAGAATTAACACTATATACTTCAAAATAGCCCTGGAAGTTATGTAATATTTTTTAACAAAAAATTAAAGATTAAAATGGTTACTGTGAGTCAACCTTAAGAGATAGACATATGCTGTCGCGGACTTTTTTGTAGGTCTTATTAAGTTGTACAACTCTTCCATAGAAAATATTCTTCCATCTGTTTTCAATTGAGCAGCGTTCATAAGTGTTTTTTCGACCGTTTTTTTGTCGACTTAGGTTGCAAATTAGGTCTCCACGAATGTACCTTTGATTTAAACGGGATAATATATAGCCTATTTTCATTTTGAAAGTTCATTCTATATATTAGTGAAAGAATTTTTTAAATCGGTCCAGTAGTTTTTGAGCCAAATCATTACAAACATACAAAAATACAAAAATACAAATGTTCTCTCTTTATAATATTATTAAGTATAGATATAGGATGACTAACTAAAACCTAGTGGTGCATTGGTCGGTTTTGAGACCAGCTAGGCTATTCTGTAAGCTATCTCGACAGCAGAATCCGCGGTGAGATTCGAATTCCGTGCTACGAAATTCAATCGTATCACGTTCGTAATACGGTTGAATTTCGTAGTACGAAATTCAAATCTCACCGCGGATTCCGCTGTCGAGATAGCTTACAGAATAGCCTAGCAGGTGTAGTGAGTTAAAATCCGCCGTGCACCAATAGATATTTCTATCGAAAAAAGTACGTAGTTCATGTTATATTCGTCTTATTTATTGTAATAATAGTTTTGAAAATGTTGTTGTGTGGTGGATGGCGATGATTTTACAAGCTTTTATTTAACTTGCAATGTATGTATGTCACTATGTATGTTCGGGTCAATTTAGCTTCCAATATTCCACCTTTTCCTTTCCTTTTCACAGTTTGTGTTTTAAGACCCACTTCTCAATGTCCGATTGGACTCAAATTTGGTTTACTTATGTATATTCGGTAACATTACAATGATATGGTATAATGGAGCTGGTCTGATGATGGAGACGGAAGGTGGCCACGGCATCCCTGTGATAAAACAACATAACTCCACTGAGGGGACTTTAGGGGGACTATTACTGCTCGCGTCCGTAGGATTTAGCCCTCGATGTCCTACACGTGTCCCCTGGGTGGCGCCAAAAGAGCAGTACTTTTCAGGTGGTAGGCTTAGGCCGCGGCGTGTTACCACCCACCAGACAAAGCCATGCCGCCAAGCGGTCGCTTTACGGCATGAATGTTTGGTGAAGCCATTATGGGGAACGGGTCGGAAACAGTTGCGTTGCTTACTATAGCTAGTCGTGATACATTGAAGGTCAATTTACCTGGCAGCCAATCTTGGAGAGCAGCGGGATCCGAGGCACGGTTCTCCGCTGGCCGACCGCAGATAGTTGGGGGCCCAAGTAGTGAGCCAGCCACTCATGAAAGGCTGCCCCGCCATCTCGCGAAAAATCCCGGAGGTGCGCCATCGTGCCGGTTGGCGACCGGACGAGAGGACCCGATGGACACCTCTGGGGGGGCTCGGGCGTCCCCGCGGTCTCCAGGATTGGTTCCCAATAGGTGAAAAGACCTAATATGTATCACGGGTTGGTAATTAGCGCCTCGTTTCCACTTCCGTTTCCCTTACCTAACTTCACTCCCCAAAAAATGAAAGGCAGAAACAGAATAAAGGTTTTACAGCGGAAGCACGTCCTCTCCCTTCAAGTGCACCTCTCAAACATTCGAGGCTTGCACTCCAATATCCTCTCGGTCCACCACCACCTTGAGACCCAAAAACCGCATATTCTGTTCCTCACGGAGACGCAGATCAAATGTCCAGCTGACGCGGCGTACCTTGCCTACCCAGGCTATGTTCTAGAGCATAACTTTAGGGCGAGGGCGGGAGTTTGTATGTATGCCCGCGATGACATTTGCTATCGGCGTCTCCGCAACCTTGAAGACCCTCAACTTTCCGTCATGTGGATTTTGGTGGACACTGGCATAGAGAAAATTCTTTATGCTAGTGTCTACCGTTCGCACAGCGGAGACGAGGAGACAAACAGGCTCACAAACCACCTCAGTGAGGCGGCTGATGTGGCCCAACAGAGGTATCCTTCTGCTCAATTAGTGCTTCTGGGGGATTTCAACGCCCATCATCAAGACTGGCTATACCCATACCAGAGCACTGACCACGCTGGTCGAGAGATGCGTAAGCTTGCTTTAACGCTAGACCTCACTCAGTTGGTCCAGGGAGCAACAAGGATACCGGACGTTGACGGCCATACAGCCAATTGCTTGGACCTTCTGCTGACAACAGAACCAGACCGCTACTCGGTGTCGGTTTCATCACCCTTAGGTAGCTCCGACCACTGTCTGGTGAAGTCTGTATCCGTCTACTCCCCGCCCGATCCCAGCCAAAAAGGCACCCGGCGGGTGTGGCGATACAGGTCAGCAGATTGGGATGAGATGCGTTGTTTTTTCGCGTCTTATCCTTGGCGGCAGGTATGTTTTTCTTCGAGCGATCCCTCAGCTTGCGCGGATGCTGTGACAGAAGTGTTACGTCAGGGTATGGAGTATTTCATACCATTTTCTGACGTTCCGGTGTCAAGCAAAGCTCGTCCATGGTTTAATGCCAAATGTAGAGATGCAGAAGCATCAAAACATGAAGCTTACTTAGCCTGGGCTGATGCTCGAACCCGCAAGACTAGAGATGTACGCGATAAGAAGAAAGCCTTTAACTTAGCCGCCAAGTCCTGCAAAAAGGCTCTCAAGAAGGCTCGCTTCGATCACATACGCCGAACAGGGAACAAACTTGCTTCTTACCCCTCGGGTAGCAAAGCGTTCTGGTCCCTGGCGAAGTCGATCGAAGAGAACTTCTGCCGTCCCTCACTGCCTCCACTACTGAAACCCGATGGATCACTAGCACACTCGGCTGAAGAGAAAGCGAATTTATTTGTTACTCTGTTTGCGGAGTCTTCACGTTTAGATGCTGGCAATGCTGTACCTTCTAGTCTGCCGACTTGCGGGACGTTTATGTCGGAAATCCGCATTCGTCAGACTGAAGTACGCAAAGCGTTGCGCAATCTAGACGTGAACAAAGCTAGTGGTCCAGACGGTATACCAGCTGTAGTCTTGAGGACGTGTGCGCCTGAGTTGGCTCCTATTTTGACACGCCTCTTTCGCTTGTCTATGACGACTGGTCAAGTGCCTAAGTCCTGGAAGCAAGCAAACGTGCAACCCGTGCCGAAAAAGGGTAGTCGTGCAGACCCTGTCAATTACAGGCCTATCTCAGTCACTTCCATACTCTGTAAGACTATGGAACGTGTACTGAACCACAGGCTCCTGGCTTATGTGTTTGGATAGCAGATTTCTTGAGGGATCGGTCGATTCGAGTGGTCATCGATGGCTGTTCTTCCGACCAATTGGCCATAAATGCCGGAGTCCCTCAAGGATCAGTACTCTCTGCAACACTTTTTCTGCTGCATATTAATGACCTGCTTAAACCCGGTATCTTTGGGTACGCAGATGACAGCACTGTTGTAGAGAGTTATACATCCAACGCACGAACCAGTGCATTACAAATCCAGTCTCATAGAGAAGCGATGGTCGAACGCTTGAACTTTTCTTTGAAGGCAGTCTCTGATTGGGGAGATGCCAATCTGGTCAAGTTCAATGCTGCGAAAACCCAGGCGTGTCTTTTCTCCGCTAAACGGAGCCCATTTCTACTGGCTCCTACTTTCCGGGATGTGTCCGTTCCGATAAGTAACAATCTCGAGCTTCTTGGCATCTCTTTAACACCAACTCTCAATTTCGGCTCTTATATTGAGTCTAGAGCCCAGCTAGCCTCAAAAAAGCTTGGCATTTTGGCTAAGGTGAGACGGTACTTCACACCGGGACAGTTGCTTAATCTTTACCAAGCACAAGTCCGGTCGTGTATGGAGTACTGTTCTCACCTTTGGGATGGTTCTGCTAAATACCAGCTGGAGACACTGGAAGCTATTGAGAGGAGAGCCAAAAAACTCATCAGCGATGACCTATTAGTAAGCAAGAGACTCCAGAGTCTCGCGCATCGCCGCAAAGTCGCTTGTTTATCGGTTTTCTATCGGATACATTTCGGAGAGTGTGCAATGGAACTGCATGATTTGATTCCACCATCCCCATTTTATAATCGGACATCCAGAGACACTAAAAGGCGCCACCGATTTATGGTGGATATACCATCTACCCGAACGAAGCGATTTGCTTCTTCGTTCATCATACGAACCGCTAAGGAATGGAATACCCTGCCTGAGTCCGTGTTTCCGATTAAGTACAATGTGGGGGTCTTCAAATCGCGAGTGAATAGGTATCTTCTGGGTAAGCACGCTACATCATCGATCGCATCATCACTTAACATCAGGTGAGATAGTGATCAAGTGCTACCCAGTTCGGTATAAAAAAAAAAAAAAAAAAAAAAAAGAGTTTGGGCTCGATTGATTTGTCTTGAAGAGAACTTTACGCCTATATGATATCCAGGGTCTGATGATGAATCTGGAAGGTGGCCACGGCATCTATGTGATAAATCAACGTAACTCTACCGAGTTTGGGCTCGATCGATCCGTCTTGAAGAGAACTTTACACCTAAATAATATCCAGGGTCTGATGATGAAGCTAGAAGGTGGCCACGGCATTTCTGTGATGAAATAACGTAACCCCAGTTAATTTGGGCTCAAATGATTCATCTTAAGGAGCACTTTACATTTAAATGACAGCCAGGATCTGATGATGAAGCTGTAAGGTGGCCACGGCATTTCTGTAATAATGCAACATAGCCCCACCGAGTCGATTGATTTTCCTTGAAGAGCACTTTACCCATAATCACATCAAATATCCGTGGAATATCTTAAAACATTATGCCTTCTCTTAAAAATTTAGGTAGTAGGTAGGTATTCGGTATTTATACCTGCCTACTAAAAAGTGAAAAATAAATTTTTAGTAAAAAATATTTTTAAAAACAAGCTTTTATCTGGGATAATGAACTAAAATGTTAAAAATACATTCAAGTAAGTATTTGGCGTGTAGGTACTTACCTATATTCTTAAAAGCTTGAAGCACTACACTACTACACATCAGTGCCTCAAGCTTTTAAAAATATAGGTAACTCATCATTTTAACCCAAATTCACTGGGGTTACGTTATTTTATCACAGAGATGCCGTGGCCACCTTTCTGCTTCATCACCAGTCGCTAAATATCATCTAGGTGTAAAGTTCTCTTCAAGACGAATCAATCGAGCCCAAACTCGATTACTACTACTCGATTACTCGATACTATGATTTGTTTTTTTTATCACAGATATTCCGTGGCTGCGTTCCAGCTTCATCATCAGACCCTGGATATCATCTTGGCGTAAAGTTCTCTTCAAGACAAATCAATCGAGCCCAAACTCGTTGGGGTTATGTTGTTTTATCACAGAGATGCCATAGCCACCTTCCGTCTCTATCATTAGACCAGCTCCATGGTACCATATCATTATATTGTCACCGAAGATACATAAGCACACCAAATTTGAGTCCAATCGGACATCGGAAAGTGGGTCTAATTTAGCTTCCAAGATTCCACCCGAACATAGATAGATAGTGTAGCGTTATCCCCGTGTATTTGGGGTTAACGTGTGATTAAGGGTTCTTAGTTGCCTAAGGAACGTTCCTGATTGAAAATGAAACAACAAAAATTCCATACAAGATTTTATTAGAATTTATATAAAACAAAACAAAACTTATCTTTACCCACCACCGGTTAACGAGAGTTTAGGTACCACCACCGCTTAAAGCTAAACTTAAATCTACCGATTAGACCGGCCTAGGGCCTTCTGGGTCGGTGTGCCGTCTCACAATGAATTTAGAAAACTTTGGGAGTCCGATGGAAAAAAAACTCCCAAAGCTTCCACTGATTGTCGCCAACCGCCAGAGGTAATTTACAAACACATTCCTTAAATCTAATCCTGTCGGAAGGTTGAAGACCTGTCACCTGGACAGCACCACAGAACCGTCCGTAAAATTTAGGATCGGTTGAGATAATCCGTGTATACCGGGCTTAATCTTAACTATATTTTCAATCAGAACTATAATGTCGGTATTAATTATAAATGCAACTAAGTGATTCGCCCAGTCGAGTTATAAGAAAGCCACCGTCAGGCCTACATTGGTTTTTTACCATGCCTGAAGGGCAAGCGATGACGGGGTGAGATTATAATTATTTAATATTTTAGTTGTGGTACCATTCCCTATAATTAAAATGAAGGGGTGATTAAATGGATGAGTCCGATGAGGGGCGAAGACAGAATCTCCCTTGGGGGGTTCTCTCGATGATAGGGTTACAATGAGGTGAAGATGATGATCACCCGGTGAACCGATGATAAAATTGAATGCGGCATTCCACTAGGTGTGGCCAGGGGTGTGGTTGATATGAAGTATGGCACACCCTGGTTGAAATATGGTGAGGTAGTACCTTAGCACAGGCTGACGGGGTCAGGTGAGGAGATTACCCTCTTTAGATGTAGGCCGGTGAATCGGAGGTTGTCTCCCGCTTGGTTATGGTTCACGGGCGTGTCGGGGCTACCTCGCCGGGATCCCACGTGGTCGGCCCGCTAATAGGGTATGTCGAGCCCCCCTGGAACATGGTGGCGGTCCTTTTTAAACCACACAATTGTTACAGTTAGTTATAGGTGATCTAAGATTATTGTCATTTTTATAACGGGGAACGGGGATACCTCAGCGTGTAATACTAGGGTTCCTTCCCAGTTTCTTAATTAAGTCCGCATTATTAAGAGGCAAGGCGCGGTCAGAGGGATTGCTCTGTCCGAGCCGTGGAATATTCCTATCTCGGTATTTAAGGCGACTTTGGGTCCGATTATACTGGTAACTAGCTCCCACAACTCGGGGAAACGGAATAGTTTCACCGTAGGAAAGCTACGTAGCACCGATACTCAACATACAGCCCGAAATATGTTAGGTTATTGAGGTAATGGCAACGTGGACGAACCGGAGCTCGTCCCGTCTTTGGAAGCAAACTACGCCACTTCAGGCAGGTAAATAGGGAATATCACTTAGGGCGAGGCCCTGTTAGACCTCTCGGCCTCGTGGCATCGCCAGTTTCGCGTCAATCGGTCCCGACTTCGGCAACCTTTTCCCGTCACTTTTCACTGATTAGAAAACACACATTTTAAGTAGACACTGTTCATTACTAACCTTTCGGGGTTTCTTAGAGAATTTTGGTAAACTCTTAAGGCGCTCCTGGAAGCTCGTAATGGGAGCCGATCCCTTCGCGATCGGGTTGGGACGAAAAAGAAGTACCAAAAAGCTTCCGTGAGCTCATATCAACTCGGGGTGTGTCCCAGTCGCTGTCAATTGACAGTTGACAGTTCGTATTAGAATAGTTGTCAACGTCACTTTGATTCATGGACTGAGCAATAGGATCAGACTAACACGCGTTCAAAGAAGGTGAACGGGGTTCTTTTTCTTAGTCTATGTTTCTAGATTAGCGCCCCCTTTCTCAAGACAGCAGAACTACCGTTACATATCGGCCGTCGGTCGATGCGAATCGCTAGCCGTAGTGCAAGCTGCTGTTTTCGCTCCCGTTGTCTTTCGGTTCGGACAGATGGCGCCAAAAAAAAGCCTTGCATTATTGATTAGTATTTGTGATGATTAATCGGATTCCCGTATTCCTACGTTATTAAAATGGAATTCGTATTTTGGAATGGTTTCCCATTTAAGAATTCTTATTTGGGAAGTATAGATTGCATTTGATTACGGGTTGTTGCTCAATGGTCCGCCAGGTGGCGCGACCAGTTGGGGAAACTTGACCTAAGTGATGGAAGAGAATTATCGAGAAAAATTAGTAGATGGCGTGGAAATAAAAGGTTTGATATAATATGGTAATTATTTGTATTTCATGGTTTGATTTTATTTGGATTTAAGGGAATATCTAGTTATTTTTTATGGCATTTAGGAAGTAAAGAAAATTCGAATTTTATCAAAAAACGACGTTACAATAGATAGATAAACACTTTATTGATCACCAGTTACAGAAAGAAAAATACTTAGAACTAGAAACACATATTTTAAATGGCAGTGTCAATGGGCGGTCTTATCGCTCATAGCGATCTCTTCCAGACAACCATGCACGGAATGGAAGACGGTGGTTTCAATATCTTGAATATGCAGAAATTATATATAATGTATTACACATAAATTTATACATACACATTACTTATATAAAGCCTATCTATATATAAACTTATAATACAATACATAACATACATAGTTGCAAGTTAAATAAAAGCTTGTAAAAAGCATACAAATTCGTCAAGTAGTTTTTGAGTTTATCGCGAACAGACAGACAGATAGACGATAAAAAACTATTGAATAGATTGAGTTGCAATTTGGTATGTAGATAGCCTAGTCCCTGGAATAACACAGGATAGTTTTTTATCCAGATATACCCACGGAAACGATGTCTACGCGGGTAAAACCGCGGGCACTGCTAGTATAATAATAAAGAAATACAATTACTTAAAGATAAATGTTAAAAGGGCCCTTCAAAGCTTGTTTTTAAATTAAATGCTAAAAATAAATACACCCGTATCTAGCTCAATTTCTCTATTCAGACGGTGCGCACTCGGAATAATTAGGTTTAAAACATTCCGGCCGGTCGTATTTAGCTGAAAGCATTTTCGGATCCACGTGAGGACGTACCCAGTAATGTGGATAAGATGGCGGGCTTAGTGCTTGGAAAATAAAAGCGTATATTGGAAGTCTTGATAGAATGGTTTATGTAGTACAGTCAAAGCAAGGCGATAAGCGAGTGAAATAGTGTATAATGTACACAAATAATTCTTGGTTGCACACCATAAAAACATATGTTACTGATTTAGTTGCTGTTTTGTAGATGGCGGTAGAAAAATAGTTGATTTTTTACATTTAGAATACGGTAATGCTTTAATATTTCTAAATAGAAAAACTTAGAAGTGAGACGAGGCACTGGATTAGATACTAAGTACATAGTACCAATCTTTGAGCCACTATTACATAAAGATGGGTAAAAGTTTCAGTTTCAGTAGCTAGTTTAAGATGTCATTATATCTTGTGTATCCATGATCACCATATGTCTGTAGATACTCATCTGGTTGAATAAATGTATTGTCTTTCTTTTCTTTCTTTCAGATCTTAATAAAATGTACTAAACAGGAACCACACCTACTCAACAATTAATTATAATTGGTCCATTTTCAGTGACAAGTTTGAGTTTTCTCCATATATCTGGTGATACTCATTATACAGTGCAACCTTAATATAACGTACCTCAATATAACGATTTCCTCGATTTAACAAATTTTTCGTAATCCCCTTGAATTGTTCATAAGAGTCAATATAAAATATACCTTTACATTGCGAACATTCTTTGCGTACAACCTCTTTATAACGAATTTTCAACTATCAAGAAAAAGTATTCATACCTCTAATTAACGAATTTTGCCAACCCAAAACCTTTATATAAAGTTTCCACCAATAATAGAACTCTTAATCTTATAATGTGATTCATGTCTCGACATGTTTCGACACGCTTTTGTTTGTAATGTAATCATTGTTGTTTTGATGGAAAGTAATGTAAACACCTCTGCTCGTCAGATAAGTACGTAATATTGAGGTGAATAAAACTATTCTTTTACCTCTTCATAACGAATTTTAGACCAATCTAACCTCAACATAACAAACCTCAGTTCAACGAATTACTTGATATTACGAATATTTTCTTGTTCCCCTCCGATTTGTTATATCGAGGTTGCACTGTATCTTTATGAATTGTATAATGGAACTACCATGAAAATATACCCTATTCCTGAAAAAAAAAATTATTAGAAGCGGTTCACAATTGGCGGAGCAATCGCGTAACAAACGTTAAAAAACCATACACACGAATTCTGAATCTCCTCCTTTTGTAAGTTGGTTGAAAATAATAAATGCTATAAGTTTATGTTTAAGTATAAGCGACCAAGTTTTATCTCTGATTTATATCGTTTAAATAAATCACATGCTAGCTTCACAGTAGACTGTCGTCTTTAAGTAAATCGACTTGAATTACCCGAGTGCATTTAGAGGCAAAGATATCTTTGCACTCGGCTCGAACTGCTTCAAGTGCTAAGAAGTGCCGCTAACTGCTTTAAAGTTTTCATCTCACTTATGCATTCGATTGTTCTAGAATAGGTTTCAGAATAGAAAAGAATTTGATTGAGCTTACGAAGGTGCTCTGGGTTACTAAGTAAAAATAAATATATATATATACTAGGCCCTGATTAATGAGCAATTAAACATGCAGTGGCGCATCTTGGGAGAGACTTACGTCCAGCAGTTGACCGACACCGGCTGATTATGATGATGATGATGAAACATGCAAAGAAGCTCTGTCTTATTAATAAAAATACCATTTTTAAGATTGAAAGAATTCTGATATGAAAAAAAAGACGTGTGGCACTCGGGGACTGCCGCGGTAAAGCTATTGCATAGCATTTTTTTATTTATGCAGTTTTTTTTTCTTTGATATTAATTCAAGTTACACTTTTTGAGTCTGGTGACCGATAAGACAACATTTTTTTTTTCTTTTATTAAATATATGAGAAGTTAATATTGTTCAAAATAATAATAATGTTACTAATGTTATGACTCCGAATATTGAAATAAATATTGCACACGTTTGCGATGTTAATGTTAGGAGCTCATTTGTTGGAGATATTTGTGCGTGCTTATGCAAACTTAGAAATGGCCTGCCCATAGTTATCGTAGCAATTTAGTTATCTTTATAGCAGTATTATATATAAATTAACAAAACAAAAAATAATACTGCATTTGTGATAATAATAATAAAATGTTTGTATACTTACTCATTTTCTTTCACTATTTTTTTCGTGACTTTCATCATTAATATATGCACTTTGTTTATTCATATTTACAGATAGAGACAGAGTACAGGTATTCACTGTTGTACATAGATGATAAATACCTATACACCTATAAGTATCACGCCTACATGTATGAAGGCAGTGAGTGTTTAACAAGGAGGAATTATGTAAAGTTCCGAGGACTTGTTCACCCTTGACATAATTTGAAAATAGAATTCGGAATTTATATTTGAAAAAGGAACGAGAAGACAAAATCAAAATTAGCCGGTGCGAGGGGTATATAAGCGGTTAGGGTAGCTCCCCTACATGTGAAGTGGGGATGAAATCCGATAGGTGGCGTTGTACACCGTTAACACACGCAAGTGTTTCATTTTATAAAGTTTTACCATTAAATTGAATGATGTGTGAAACCAAAGACGAGCTTATCTCTACTACGCTAAGGCTTAAAAAATGTGGTTCGTTGGGGTGTTAGGTTTTATTTTTGTTACTGAATTTCTAGATTTGGTCTCCACGCTCAAGGCCCGCGATAGAAGCTATGCAATAGCTTAAAAATGTAAATACAGGTACATAAAAAATAAAATAAAACTCAACACACTTAAAAATATGGGAAAGGTAGAGTTAACTCCTCCTAATGAAGGTAATATGCAGTGGCCATCACACGTACAGAAGAATTATTAATCATCCATGAAATTAAATAAATGAAACATAATAGTATATTTTTCATATAGTAAGTTTTTCGTAAGTAAAAGTTGTTGACAAATTTTAAAAACATGTTTCATTATTATATATGCCCCATCGTTTGCTTTACCGTATTCGGGTAAAATCGAGGTAACAATTCTCACAAGAAGGATGTAGGTAGGCAAGATGTTAACACGCACATTATACATGAAGCATAAATAAACAAAATAAGGTAGAAGGTGCGTTGCGTACAAATGTAGGGGAGCCACTATATAAATTATATATTGCAAGTCTACCTCCAATATTAGCATTATCTTTCAAGATATCATATAAATATATTTAAAGAAACAAAATAAACTATTTGTAGGTAATTTTTTTCCAACTTATTTTAAACTTTTACTTATTATTATTAACAGAAATTATCCTTAGTATAAAATTACCTTTAAAACGGCCAAGTGCGTGTCAGGCCCCGTGCAGTAGGGTTCTGTTGTTGTCTATCACAATTAGCCAACTTAAAACTTGTTATACAACTTAATTTCATAAATTACTGTTATGTATTTAAATTCTTGTTGTGTACAGTGTGTCGGCTTGATTAATACACACCAATGCCAAATTACAGTTTTATAGTACCTATTAAATATACTAAATAAACTGGCCAAGTGCAAGTCGGACTCGCACTAGTAGGGTTCCGTACCACACTACAGTATTTTATAAGATCGAGCAAAAAATACCACTATCATTTTTCGCCAGCAAAAAATAATAATTAATAAACATTTTATTTCTTATAACGCCATCTAACGTCTAACAAAGGAGTTAGACATTTCAATATAACGCCATCTATGGGACGTTTACCTAACTAAGCGTTCATAGATGACGTGAAATGCCGAAGAAAACACGTTTCTTGTATGGGGACCCTCTATTATTTTTAACTTTATTCTGTTTTTAGTATTTGTTGCTATAGCGGCAACAGAAATACATCATCTGTGAAAATTTCAACTGTCTAGCTATCACGGTTCATGAGATAGAGCCTGGTGACAGACGGACAGACAGACAGACAGACAGACAGACGGACAGCGGAGTCTTAGTAATAGGGTCCCGTTTAACCCTTTGGGTACGGAATCCTAAAAATGCTAAGCTCAATATGCTGCAGTCAGACATACAAACGGACATGGCAAAACTACGAATATATATTTTTGACACCGCTTTAATGAACAAAAATGTACCCTAAAATAATGAATATTATGTAACTATTATGAAATGTATTTCACCACTAACTCAAACACATTTTTCAATTATGCAT
This sequence comes from Cabera pusaria, assembly GCA_954871355.1. Lineage (NCBI taxonomy): Eukaryota > Metazoa > Arthropoda > Insecta > Lepidoptera > Geometridae > Cabera > Cabera pusaria. The sequence continues at coordinate 2,766,392 of OX940890.1, forward strand.
GATTGAAGTATTGAATAATACTCCCATCTATACTATCTATACTAATATTATAAAGAGAGAACATTTGTATTTTTGTATGTTTGTAATGAGTAAGCTCAAAAACTACTCAACCGATTTAAAAAATTCTTTCACTAATACATAGAATGGACTTTCGGAATAAAAATAGGCTATATATTATCCCGTTTAAATCAAAGGTACATTCGTGGAGACCTAATTTGCAACCTAAGTCGGCAAATAAACGGTCGAAATAACACGTTTCTGACGAACGCTGCTTAATTGAAAATAGATAGAAGAATATTTTCTATGCAAGAGTTGTACAACTTAATAAGACCTACAAAAAAGTCTACGACAGCATATGTCTATCTCTTAAGGTTGACTCACAGTAACCATTTTAAACCTAATCCCGCGCCTCCACTATGTACACCGCATCATCACCCCCCACCAACACCACCACCGCCGCCGCCGCCGCCCGCTCCGTCCGCCCGCGCTGCACGAGCAGCGGCCCGCAGTGCGAGGTTGAACGCGTCGGCGAGCGCCCAGCACTCAAGATCCTGAAGAAGGCCTCCGGATGAGGCCGAAACATATATCGACATCGCGTAAGTCACGTTAAATTCCCGTTTTTAAATCTATAAACCATTTTAATCTTAAAATTTTTGTTAAAAAATATTACATAACTTCCAAGGCTATTTTCAAGTATATAGTATTAATCCTTATCCAAATAATTGCGTTAATTAGCTTGGCCACATATTGTAGATTAAAATTGTCCTTTAAAGTATATAATTCAAATGAAAACTCTAGAAGATATCACGAATTAATAAAATATTTGCAGTGAAACCACAGATTAGGTCATAGTTACTACGAAAATATTATTATAAGCTTAGCTATGCTGTAGATCCCCACCGATCACAATCAATTTGAAGTCAATATAGTATAATAATATGATCTATTGTATAAAATAATATTCATCTATATATATAATAATATAATATAATATTTTAAACCACCCCGACTGATCTTTGTATAATAGCTTTTTCCAATGACTCTAAACACGACATTTAAAATCTGAGCTGTAAGTTGGTGAGGATTTGAGTATTCTGTAGAGTCCAGGAGGCTTCCATGTTCTTACAATATCGTTGAAGAAGAAGATTTTCGAATTGATCAGACCTATGAAAGTTGATTTCATAGCGCAATTAACTAGAAAAAAGCTCATAATTTTATAACGATTGAACGAATTTTCATGAATCAAAGCTAAGAAAACTCTCGATGAAGACATCTATCAAACAAAAAAAAACTATCAATAATAAAAACAAAATCGGTTCATCCGGTTAGGTGCTAAGATGCTACAGACAGACACACAGATACACACGTTAAACGTATATTACCCCTACATTTTGCGTCGGGGAACGCCGTAAGGTTACTGCGGCAGATGTACTCCTTGGTGGTAAGCTACTTTTTGGTAGATTTAATGATTCCACTACCACTGTACGAAAACTCATGATTCATGAATGCACATAAAACTTTCATTGGTAGGTATATAGCTAGGATTAGAACCAACGACCGTCGGGTCAGAATCAACTATCCTTTACGCCAAAGGGCCGTCCAATATCAATACGTAAGTATTATAAAACAAAGTTCATCACTGCGTCTGTCTGTCTGTTCGCAATAATCTCAATAGCTACTGAACGGATTATCATGCGGTTTTCACCAATAGCCAGAGTGTTTATGAGGAAGGTTTAGGTGCATAATTCGTTAAGGTTTTGTGTAAATTGGATGAAATATGACGATGGTTGTTAAATGTGTTCATATTTTATATTCGATGCAACAAACTGATGCAAATTTTGTAGGCATATATGTTCTACCCGTGCAAAGCCGGGGCGGGCTGCTAGTGTAATAATAAAACAGGTAATACAATGTGAGCCTTATAGATCATGCACTATATCGATATAATATATTTCGTAGTATACAGTAAGCGCCAAGGTTAAAAGTTTACTGATGATTGCAACTGAAGGGGTTTCCAAGATACAGGCAAACATCTTATGAGAAAGCTGAGCAGTCCGGATTGCAATCTACGCGGCAAAGTTGATGATATCTTTAATTTCTTGATGGAATGCTCATGTTCCCAAAACGTAAGAAACGATATTTTCGAGAAATTTGAAATCAACCACCTTGATGTGGGCATATTTCAGAGCATTCTATCTGATCCATCGTCAGACGCGGCTAGAATGCTCTATGTGTACACAGGGTGGTTGAAGAGCGTTCGTCGTAACACATTTTTACTTTGTAAGCTAATACGGGGCTGCCATAGCTATATTTAGCCAAAAGCCCCTAAATAAAAGTTGAACAAATAAAAATAAAAAAAATAAAAAAGATACAGGTTATGTCTAGGCTGGATCTGTGGTTGGGGCCCACTGCTTAGTTCATTGTTACTCATCGTGTAATGTGTTACTTAATAATAGTGTTTCATGTGACATATGTTATTATATAATAATTTTAGTATTATCATTCCAACATGCTTTATACCACGGGTAGCCCGGTCCTTTTTAGGGTTCCGTAGCTGAATGGCAAAAAACGGAACCCTTATAGATTCGTCATGTCTGTCTGTCTGTCTGTCTGTCCGTCCGGATGTCACAGCCATTTTATTCCGAAACTATTTGGACTACAGAATTGAAACTTGGTAGGAAGATGTATTCTGTGAACCGCTTTCCAATTTTTATACAAAAATAAAAAAAATAAAAGTTTAAAGGGGGGCATCCCATACATGGAACTGAAACAAAAAAAAATTCTTTAAACCTATACGTGTGGGATGTCTATGGATATGTCTATGGTATTTTAGTTAAATGTTTCAGTTAAATATTTCGGTTAAATATTTCGGTTAAATATTTCTGTTAAATATTTCAGTGGCTGGGAGTGGAGCTCGTGGTGTGTACGGGTGCAGTGGGTGGCAGAGCATCGCAGGTCGTTGTCCCTGGTGCAGGCGCCGACTTGCTGCGTCGCTGCCTTCACTCGACGACGCTGCGACTGCCGACTCCGTCGCTCCCAACTCGTTTCACTTTAATATTTCAGTTAGATATTTATGTTGAATGTTTTAGTTGAATATTTCAGTTGAGTGTTTCGGTTAAATATTACAGTTAAATATTTCAGTTAGATATTTTATTTATAACTATGTCTATGGATATATCTTCAAAAATGACATTAAGGTTTCTAAAATCATTTTTTCTCAAAGTCAATCATTTGAAAGATCGCGCAATCATTAGAAAAGGCGCGTCCAAAGTGTTAAAATGTTAAAATGTGTGTCCCCCCCCCCTCTAACTTTTAAAGTATGGGAGCGAAAAATCTAACAAAAATATATGCTGTAGATCTCAATAAAAACTAACAACAAAAATTGGTTTAAACTAGATACAGTCAGCAGTTTTAGAGATATGGCGACCGCAAAGATAACTTTGTTTTTCATACAAACACTATGAAAAACAATGTTAATTTTGTAGTTGCAAAAAATCATAGTTATGGAATACTTAACTGTGTTACGGAACCCTACGAGTGCGAGTCCAACTCGCACTTGGCCAGTTTATTCGTGTTTTAATTGAGTCGGAGCCAACGCTAAGAGGCCTTTTTAATAAAATGTAATTTTATTTATTGACGAAGGAGGAATGGAGGATGGATAAGTAAACTAGCTATTTTATGAATATTACAAAATAATGGGCAATTGTTACGAATATTTGTTGTAGGATGGTTTGGAGGTAGGTCTTAGCTCTTGCGATTCCTGTATTATTATTATTATTGACTAATATTACAGACATATATCTGTAAGGTTATTTGTGTTTTCATACCCTCGAATCCCAATCTGCGTCCTCCGTGGATCTTATCTAGGCTATCTCTTGATTGTCTATGCGCGGCAATGCACTGAAGTTACCTGAAACGTTTAGAACTAAGCTCCCACCACACACGCCATAATTTCGGTTCCCTTTACCGTATTTTTTGTTTCTCTTCTTGAAGCTACAGTTAAAACTAGCATCTGAGTGACGCATGGCTACTCACGGTAAGTGGTCGTGGAGGCATCTTACAATTTATAGCCTTACCCAGAGTGTTCTGAAAATGTTATGTCTATTTACTGGGGCTTTCTTTACGTTTGCTTTTTTAGTAATGTAATACCTCATTTTTTAAAGCCTATTTAAGAGCCACTTCGACTCATTTAATTTACACAACGAAAATAACCGACTTCAAATGCCACGCTAGTCATTTTTAGTTCTAAGTTTGAGGTATATATCTCTATATCTCTAGAGATACTTACCAGATCTCAAAGAAATTTTAATGAGGCCACCTTGGAAATGTACCCTACCAATTAAAAATAATTATTATTCATATAGGTTCACAATTGACGGAGTAATAGCATAACATACATAAAAAAACTGGCCAAGTGCGAGTCGGACCCGCACAAGTAGGGTTCCGATTAAACAAAATTTGCCGGAAAAATAAAGTACATCGATAATATAAATACCGTTTCAATACTAAACATGCTTATTTACTACAACGCCATCTAACGAATGTCTAACGAACTTCTAACGCCAACTAAGTGAACGTTAACACTAGAGATGCGCCGTATAGTGTTTTCACCGAATTACCGAATACCGAATATTATTCGGTTTAACCTTTACCGAAACATATTCGGCTGAATTATTCGGTTTACCATTACATTGTTTTGCCGCGTAAACAAGTTCTAGCATGTGCGCTACGTGCCGCTGCTGGTTAGATTAGGAACTTGGATGGATTTAATTGAGGTTTATAAAAATGTTGATTTTAAGTTTAAAAATAAATATTGTTGCGAGATTTAAATTAAATGTTGATTGAAGGCTTTAAATAAATGTTGACTATACCTACTAACTATAGGTTAAGAAGTAAATATGTTTTCTTTGACTTATAATATAACATAAGTCTTATATAAGAAATTTTGTCTTTTAGTTCTACACCTTGGCTACATGAGCCAAGAAAATAGAAATTCTTGAACCGAAAATATTTGGCAACCAAACCGAATAATTTGGCAGAATACAAATAATGGAAAAGATGCCGAATACGCTGAATACCGAATACCAAACGAATATTCAGCGCATCTCTAGTTAACACAAAAAACTAGTGTTTTTCAACGTGTGGGTCGCGCCACTCGCGTACCCCTGGGGGGTCGCAAAGCCTCTATAAGGGTGTCGCAAAGTCTCAGTAAAGGAAAAAAAACAAAGTTTGAAAACATACTTTTAAAGAAAATATTAATTAAAGAGTGAGTAAAGTAGGTGTTTTGACTGAGAGTGCTTATCATTTTTGGTTTAAAAGAAAATATGTAATTTGTTTCCTGTAGGCCACACGAACGAAACCGCGGGTAGAAGCTAGAAATATAACAAAATACAAATTATAAACAGTGCAAGTAGGTCGATTTTTTTTCAGACTAAGGGGGTCGCGTTGCGTCATGAAAAAGATTGAGAAACACTGGTAAACAATCGTACATAGATGGCGCTATAGTAAAAACACGTTTTTTGTATGGGGACCCCCTTTAATTCTTAACTTTGATCTGTTTTTAGTATTTGTTGTTATAGCGGCAACAGATATACATCATCTGTGAAAATTTCAATCGTCTAACTATCACGGTTCATGAGATACAGCCTGGTGACAGTCGGACAGACAGACAGACAGACAGACAAACAGACAGACAGACAGACGGACAGCGGAGTCTCAGTAATAGGGTTCTGTTGGTACCCTTTGGGTTCGGAACCCTAAAAAACAGACGAATTGAGAACCTCCTCCTTTTTGGAAGGCGGTTGAAAATAAATGCTCCGTCATTATTTTTGAATGCTTAATCATTTATATTTAATAGAGCTTCTAAGCTTGAGATAGATTATTTTATTCATTAGTATGATATAGGTACCTGTAGATTTATGGCATGGAGTCCTTCAAATAAAACTGGCCAAGTGCGAGTCAGCATCGCGTCTCTCGCACACTTAAGTAGGGTTCCGTACAATTCGAAACATAACAGAGTTTCAACCTCATATGTTTGATTAATTGATATTACCAAGAGTATTTGCTTTGGTCGCGATCTAGAAAGACGGGGCTCGTTTACTAGCGCCATCTATGTCATTTTGCCGAAACTAATTAGATAGGTGGCGTTTAAAAACACGTTTTTTGTATGGGGATCCCCTTCAATTTTTAACTTCATTTTGTTTTTAGTATTTGTTGTTCTAGCGGCAACAGAAATACACCATTTGTGAAAATTTCAACTGTCTAACTATTACGGTTAATGAGCTATAGCCTGGTGACAGACAGACAGACAGACAGACAGACAGACAGACAGACAGACGGACAGCGGAGTCTTAGTAATAGGGTCCCGTTTTGCGCTTTGGGTACGGAACCCTAAAAAGGCGTTATAATAATCTTGACAGATCAGCAACGCATGAGTGACACCCCAGGTGTTGCAAGTGTAAATAGGCGACGGTGACCACTTCCCATCAGGTTGGCCGTTTGCTTGTTTTCTACCTATACATTTGATCAATTCTTGCTCATCAGATTGTGAGCAAGCAAGTACATATTTAGATAACCTAAAAACATCATACAACTTTGCATTTCAAGCAAAGCGTAAAGGCAACTACTTACGCTGTAGTTACAGAGTTAGAGTAGTTACAGTTTCCATTCTGTAGTTTCAGAGTTCTAACAGTTGAAAACATGCAGAACTGAAAACTTTCTGAGAACTCGCGTGTTCAGTCAGTATTTATATTAATATCAATAACTGAAAATCTATTCAAAGTCAACGCGTTATGGAAAGAGTTTGCTCGGAGTGTCTCTGAAGGATCGAATTCGAAACGATGTCATCCGACAGAGAACCAAAGTTATTGACATAGCTGAAAGGATTAGCAAGCTGAAGTGGCAGTTATCGGTTCTACGACAGATGTGACCAGCCCACTGCCACTTTAGCTTGCTTTCACCGCCGGCCGGCAGTGGCTGAAAACACAAAGCTGAAGATCGAGCTCAGTGGCGTGCCATAGGAGAGGGCTATGTCCAGCAATGGAAGGATACTGGCTGTTAATTATGAAAATAAGGATACGTTACCAATTGAATCTTTCCTAATCTTTTCTCAGTTTATTTTCTCTCAGCTCGCTGCCAACTCGCACTTAGTGCCTTTTATCAACCACTTTTCTCACTTCAACTTTTACTGTCGCTCATTTTTGCACATTTTGTAATTGGGTCGCCTAGCGCTTGTAGAAAGTGTCTTTCACGGCACAGGAATTTGTTGTACCTAAATATTGTCACAGGAATTTTTAAATACCTAAAGTGATGGTATTATCTCAGACCAAATAAGAAGTCAAGACGGAGGCCCGCCGAACAACGCACTGAGGCCAGTTAAAAGTATGCTTCACCGTGTACATACTTGAAATAACAAAATTACGCCTTACCTTGTACTACCAGGCGCCTACCAGGCGCGCGGAGTATCACGCTATAATAATTCGCATTTTTTAAATAAACAATTCCGAATTGTGTTGTGAAAGGGAAGGAAATAAAAAACAGGATGGAATCACATTTTCATCACATCATCACACATTCTTTTACTGCACGGCAACACTAACTAAATGCACATATGTTTACGAAACCGAACTCAGTTCGTTGTTTGGCGGTGCGGATCTTGTCCTCTTATTTGGTCTGAATTCACATAATATATTTTCTAGCATAGCAATAACATTAAACTTGCCGCGTTTTTGGCGAGCTAACGTTTTATTACACCTATTTTTATAATACACATTATTTATTCATATATTACGCCTATCAAGGACCACTGCCGACAACATCCCAGTGATATCACAAAATAACGACCAATTAAATTCTTGTGCAAGGAAGTGCTTTGCTTTTGGACTCTACTTTGTTTGTTTTATAACTCTTACTTACCGCACCCTGCGGCGTTGCCAGCATTAAAACATATACTAGCAAAATACATGAAAAAGAAGAATATACAAGTTTTAGGAAAAATTACATACAGAAGAGACACATTTTTTTCACGTTTCTACCAACACTCGCTGTTTATTAATTCAACAACAACAAAACATTTCAACGTTCTAAATAACTACTGAAATAATAAAATTATCTTGTTTCATTTTCATTTTACGAAAATTTGTGTGCATTTTAAACTTAACTGAAAACGACATTTCTATTGAGTCAGATATTTTATGAACTCTAGGTACGCTGTAGGTAAGTTCTACAGGTTCTCTATATCTATATACAACTTGTACCCACGGGAAATGGATGTCGTTTTACCGTTCAAAGTTGTGTAATTTCGCGCACGCTTTCGGTATTCTATTTTCGAATGTCGGATTTCGTTCGTTTTTTTTTTCGTGACCGCCATGTTTAAAAGTCCAGTGTTCGTTTTTAGATAGTTGTAGTTTTAATACGTAAAGCCTGCGGATCAAATTTCATGGCAGGAGAGGGCAATGTTATTTCTAGACCTTGCTATTAATTTTTTCAACAAGCTCTCATTTAACATGCAATAAAAATTATCTAATAATGTAACTTTTGGCTAGTGAAAGAATACTCAAAATAATGATGTTCAGTTGTTTTAAAGATTACTGCCTACAAACAAACTTACAAACGTTACCTCTGTATAATATTAGTCTAGATATTATATAGCAGTTATCACAATCATTACATAGTATCTTCTTTATTTTATTAAGTTAGAATTAATTTTTAGCTTAATCGAAATAAAAGAAATTCATCGATTCACATAATCACATACCACCAGGTATAAAGTGGTCAAACACTAGCCTATTAGATATATAAAGAAGAAGAAAAAAAGTGTATTACATTAGTTAATTTGAAGGTTGATATTATGTTACTACCAGTCTCTACAATATCTCCAAAAGAAAGAAATAAAGAAAAATCATGTATTCAGCCGTCCTTAAGTTACAGAACATGAACATGAAAATATTTGACATCTTGACAAAAACTAGTCAAGTCATATAAAAAAAACCTTTTTAAACACAAACTTTTACAAATCCCAAGGACTAGAGTAAGTCAAGACAAATCCAACGAGCCCAAACACGACGGGTATAACATGTATAGTTTAGGAGTTCCTTTGGCCACCTTCCAGCTCCATCATCAAGTCAGTACCATGTCATCATAATATTGCATTGTCACGTGATTTACACATGAATGCAAAATTTCAGCTTAATCGGTAACCAGGAAGTGGATCAAATTTAATTTGCATGATTTGATGGCAAACATCGGGACAGTTGAAACTAAATAAAAGCTTGTAAAAAAAGGAATGCAATATAAGGTACTGAAACAGACCAGTCTCAGCACAAATGTTCAAATTTTTTGAACCAAAAACCTTAAAAAACCAAGACGCTGATTTTCAGAATTTTCAGAATTGAATTTTCAAAACATTATAAGGCATAGGTATAAAGAAAATATTCGTTTTACTTTCTCACATCTTTATAACAAATATTAGAAGTAAGCCCGTATTAAGAGCCTCCGTTCCCTTCCATAACCGTTCCATCCCATTAGGTACTACCCGCAACATAATTAAATATTACCCTCATCTATAGCAATTAGGCATCGCAACGATTATGAGCAACCAACATGGACTATTACATCTTGATAGAGATGTATATTTTCAATAATATGTTATTTATTAGTAACGTGTTATTTTGAGATAGCATTATTAGACAAATACTGCGAAATAATTTCACTGTTAGATAAATTATTTTGCAGTATTTGTAATAGCAACTCAAATAAAAGCGACGTGTAAATGTGAAACTATACATAAAGAGTGCTACGATAACTGATAGTTTCAATACCAGATAAAATAATTTGCTGCTATTGTGACTTTATTTTACTGCAATATTCGGTCTATGTTTTTGTATTACGGTAAGATAAGATTTATACCAAGTTTTTTTAATTAAAAATACCTTTATCAATATAATTATAACATCTTAATGCTTTATTTTACATAACTGTAATTAAGCTAAAATAAATGAAATATCACTGTGATTTTTCTGTCACTGTGAAACGTTATAATGTTATAACGGTTGAGGAAATTCGTTACAAGAATGAAGAATAATTTCCATGTCTACACCGTAATAAAATATCTTTATGGGGAGCTGTAAAACTGCCATCGCCATTGGAGAAATGGAAATGAGGCGTAAAACTGTCACCATAAACGGATGGTATATGTTCATTAGCACGTTTAGCATTAATTAAATCTAATTGCTGTTCATTTTAACACTGAATATAATAATATATAGCTTTTTTTTTTAATATTTCCATATAATACGTAATATAAAAGGATGGTGCACTCGAGATGTTTTGACAAATTCAATTTAATCCGTATGCTGTAACAATAAGGTTGTAATTGTATTGTAGAACACAACGGCGCTATTGAGAGGCACCAGGGTGAGAGTGTGTCCTTGTCTAACAACCTGCTAGTGCTATATATGTTCTATACTATATTTATAGTATATATATATAAGTTGTCCATACAAAAAAAAGGGACAAACTCCGTTCTAGGTCGGTCTCATCAGGGCCGTTTTGCGCAGTCAATTTATATTACGTCTATGCATATTTCAGAAGTTAATTACTGATGACTCTTCTTCTTCTTCTTCTTCTAAGATTTTTTTCTTAGAAGATTCATCAGAAATATATGTTAGTGCATATATGTATGTACTTCTTTATAATATGTCTGATAACTTTAATACACAACTAAACTGAGACTATTATGTTTCTTTGAAGTGTTTCACACTTTATATTTTTGTAAATTAATTAATTAATTAATTAAATTTAATAAAAATTTAATTAATTAATTAATTGGCAAAGCACTGGAACATGTCATTCCGGAGGTTGCGGGTTCAAGTCCCGTCGGTACGATGAAATTTTGGATTGGGTTTAAACTGAGACCTTTTTGCTATTAAACATATTATTTTTATTTATTATTCTATTTTATTTTTATTATTAGTTGTTATAGCGACTATTATAGTAACACATAATATTATGTCTAAATTTCACGTATTCTACCTATTATGGTTGGGAGATATAGCCCCTTAACAGACGGATGGACGGACAGCAAAGTTTCAGAAATAGGGTTCCGTTTACGTTACCCTTCAAAAATTCGCATGATGTATGAAAATATATAGAATTTATTATCACCTGCGCTCCTGATACTACAAACGCTCTTTCAATGATTGCGTCTCTAATGACATACAGGTAAAACAACGGCACTTCCCTTAAAATTTTCATACATTTAACAGCTTATTTACCTGCTTGTGACGTCATTTACGAAGCATGCTATTTTATTAACCGACTTCACAAAAAAGGAGGAGGTTCTCAATTCGTCTGTATGTTTTTTTTTTTTTTTTTTTTTTTTCTTGTTCTAATGTACAGAATTAAATTGCATAATATCTTTAAGGTTGTTGTTTGTAAAAATAATGAATAATTTGGCTGAGATACATAATAATACGCGATATCTCGCAAACTAAGGCATGTTATAAAATATTCTTTGTTTTATTTTAAGTTTCACACAGTATTATATATATTAATATATTTCTAAAACTACCTAACTATAAACAAACAAATCTACCTAATAAAAACCAATTAAAAACTAAAATTTAGTCGACCGAACCACTACCAGCAGGTAAAGTTTCCAAAATGCTGGCTGTATTCCCCCGTTAAATATTCTATTAATATAATTTTATTTACGTCATTTTATTTACCCACTTAATACTCTCATGTTTTCTGATGTCAATTATTTCCGACATAAAGTCATCTTAACGTCAGAACGACATTCGCTTGAGGAAAACAAACATTTCTGATGAGGGAACGTATTAAGTTACATTTACAGTTAATGGCTGGGTTATTTCTTAGTACATTTGATATACTGAAGACTGAAGACTTATTCCGGAGGTTGCGGGTTCAAGTCCCGTCGGTACGATGAAATTTTGGATTGTGTTTAACAATTTACAAAAATATAAAGTGTGAAACACTTCAAAGAAACATAATATTAGATTTACGCAGTGCATCTCTACATCTCTCGTCGGATTTGAAAACTGTAATGATTTCTTCCGAATGATTAACTTGTGTAATAAGTAGTCATAGATGGCGCCACCAATGCATCATTGGGTTAACAAATGCAATCCACTAATTTCGTCGTAACGATACTTCGCACCGTGGCTTAATTTGTAAAGCACCGGAACATGTTATTCCGGAGGTTGCGGGTTCAAGTCCCGTCGGTACGATGAAATTTTGGATTGTGTTTAACAATTTACAAAAATATAAAGTGTGAAACACTTCAAAGAAACATTATATTATACTGAAGACTGCTGTCATGAAGTAGAATTGATAAATACGGGAAATTTTAAAGAATAATACTTTATTTTCAAACCACTCCCCATTAGTCTATGTATAATCTATTTATTGAAACCATTACAATGAACCCAAACTCGACATCTCTGCTCTATTATATTTTATATTATTATATATATTTTTATATGCTTATTATATATATTTTATATTATTTCATATAGTTATTAGTATTAATAAGTCCATTAATTTGGTATTCATTTTGCATTGTCACATTGTTTATAAGCCACCGCCTTCCATATAATTGTATCCTTTCCGTACATGGTTGTCTGGAAGAGATAGCTTTAAGCGATAAGACCGCCCATTGAGCCTATTAGTTTTATTTGTCTAGTTCCTAAGTATATTTTCTGTTTCGTAAGTGGTGTTTCAATAAAGTGTATATCTATCTATCTCTAATTTGGTAAGGGATTGGAGTATTCTGCAGATTCCAGGAGATGCTTCAACGTCAGGTCAATGCTACCATGTTCTTACAATATCATTGAAGTAAGATGATACCGAATTTCGATATAATTAGCATTTAACATCATCATCATCATTATCAGCAGGTATAAGTCCACTACTGGACGTAGGCCTCCCCAAGACACGCCACTGAGCCCGATCTTCGGCTCTTTGTTTCCAATAACTGCCGCTTGCGAACCGCTTTGCGAATGTCGTCGCTCTACCTAGTCATTGAGCGTCCTACGCTACGTATGCCGATTCGCGGTCTCCACTCTAAAACCAGTCTGTCCCAACGGTTATCGGTCTTACGGCAGATTACTTCATATTTTGATTCCGCCATCCCCATTCTATACTCGGGCATCCAGGAATACAAAGAGGCACCACCGCTTCATCGTAGATATACTATTTACGCGTACAAAGCGATTCACCTCTTCTATTATAATTCGTACTGCCAAGGAATGGAATTCTCTACCTGTGTCTGTGTTTCCGATTAGATACAACTTAGGGGTCTTCAAGTCGCGAGTGAATAGGTATCGTTTGGGTAAGCGCGCTACGTCACCGACCGCATCGTCATTTAACATTAGGGAGATAATGGTTAAACGCTACCCATTTTCGCATAGAAAAAAATGACATGCATTTTACTTCGAGCATTCACTGCCAAAACCTTCGATTTTATTAACCGACTTCAAAAAGGAGGAGGTTTCTCAATTCGACCGAATATATGTTTTTTTTTTTATGTTAGTTCGCGTATAACTTTGTCGTTTATTAACCGATTTTGATTATTTATTTTTTTGTTGGAAAGGAGATATCCCAATTGTGGTACCATAGTAATTTTATCGAGGTCTGATGAGTATCTCTAGAGATATGGAGATAAAACCTCAAAATGGGTACTGAAAATTAATAGCGCGGCATTGAAGTCGGTTCTTTTCAGTTTTTTAAACGATCTTATTGTTTTCTAAATGGTATCTATACATAACATAATTATTTAAGTACTAAATATAATATTTTTACAGTAAACAGCCTTCTAAGTAACTTCAATCGTATGTACATATTTAGTTCATTCGTTAGCAACGACTGATCCCATTCAATACAGCTAAATTGTAGGGAAAACATTTACAAGTACTCTTGCATGTGAAATGCACGCAATTTCTTAAGAAAATTGTCTACAACTACTTCTGTGGAAAAACCAACTTAACTGTACTAGTCTTAGAGAGTAGTGTTCCGTGACGAGATTTGCCGATAAAGGAGACTAGTTCAGCGCTATGTTTATCTAGGAGATATATGTAATACGGTAAATTAAGTATGTTTGTACGGCCTATAAGATTAGGCCGTTGTTTACATGGTAGGAAATTTACGAGTATATCCGTTGTGCCAACTTTCTTCTATGATTGCGTGCCCATTTTTGCTTTGTTCCAATTATATTAGGTTATAGTTCTTTGAATAATACATTGTATTTGTTATTAATATTATGTGTATTCTAATTTAGGAGATCTTAAATCAATTAATAATGTATTTCGAATTGTAGAAACAATTCTATTTGAGGTGCTGTTGTCATGCGTTTGATTAGTCCAAATCATATTATAAAGTGGAAATATTTAATTTATTGATTGTTTGTTACGATTTAAATCAAAAACTACTAGACCAATTTCAAAAATTCTTTCACTAATGGAAAGCTACATTACCAGTGAGTAACATAGACTATATTTTATTCCCGTATTGTTACGGGTACGGGAGCTACGCGGGTGAAACCGCGGGGCGCTGCTAGTTACATATAAAATTGTCATAAAAGCTCATGCTTGTTTCATTTTTATTATCATCACCAGCCTTTTATCACAAATTCCGAACAGGGTAACGCTTGCCCACTATATTACCTGATGCTAAGTGGTGATGCGCGCGTAATTATCATCATCATCTTCCTACTCTTATCCCACTTAAGTGGGGTCGATGCAACATGTAATTCTCTTCAATTTGGGTCTATCCGCCGGGTCTATCCGTCATTTCTGCTTCCACTCCTTTTAAATCCATAATATCTTCTATCACACAGTCCATCCACACATTATTATCATCATCTTCATCATCATCTTCATCATCAATATTAAATGAAAAAATTGTCACTCTTGCCAAGTACTTACTTTTTGGCAGTTCTTTTTAGGGTCCCGTACCCAAAGGGTAAAACGGGACCCTATTACTAAGACTCCGCTGTCCGTCTGTCTGTCTGTGTGTGTGTCTGTTTGTCTGTCTGTCTGTCTGTGTGTGTGTCTGTCTGTCTGTCTGTCTGTCTTTCTGTCTATCTGTCTGTCTGTCTGTCTGTCTGTCTGTCTGTCTGTCTGTCTGTCTGTCTATCTGTCTGCCTGTCCGTCTGTCATCAGGCTGTATCTCATGAACCGTGATAATTAGACAGTTGAAATTTTCACAGATGATGTATTTCTGTTGCCGCTATAACAACAAATACTAAAAACAGAATAAAGTTAAAAATAATAGAGGGTCCCCATACAAGAAACGTGTTTGTTTCGGCATTTCACGGCATCTATGAACGCTTAGTTAGGTAAACGTCCCATAGATGGCGTTATATTGAAATGTCGATCCCTAACACCTTTGTTAGACGTTAGATGGCGTTGTAAGAAATAAAGTGTTTATTAATTATTATTTTTTGCTGGCGAAAAATGATAGTGGTATTTTTTGCTCGATCTTATAAAATACTGTAGTGTGGTACGGAACCCTACTAGTGTGAGTCCGACTTGCACTTGGCCAGTTTATTTTATTTATATAAACCGCAATCAAGGATGGGTAATCAGGCGTCGTCAAAGGTATCCGATTTCCGGCGGATGTAATCGAATGGAGGCAGAGGCAAGTCAGTCGTGGAATGGGTTGCCAGGTATCGATCTAAAATATCGGTTCACGGTTTAGGAATGTTCACTTACATTCCGATATATTTGCTCTATGTCAGATGTTGCAAGATATCGTAAAGTAAAACTTTTTCACTTTCACTTAAAAAAATAAAACCGGCCAAGTCGAGTTGCACTCGCCCACCGAGGCTTCCGTACCAACGTTGTTTAGTCCTAATTAACCTAGACCTCTATATTGTATGAGCGCTCTTATAACTCAGAGGCCTATCTTAATTGGTGTAAACAATGTATGTATGGGGACACCGTTTAACTATCAACATGTTTTATTTTTTGTATTTTTTTGTTTATTTGTGCTGTAAGACCTTGCTTCTTGCCAAATTTTATGTTTATAGGTCAACGGGATGTACACTATAGGTTTTCGACCCAAAACCTATAGGGTATTTCCGCTTGGCCTAGAATTGTCAATTTTGGTTAAAAGCAAGGTCTTACAGCACAAGTAAAGCGAAAATTCCGAAAAATAAAAAAGTTGATAATTAAGGTATATTTTGTTACAAGTTTTCGTAAAAATCTAAATTTGCCCATAAATTTGTATCGTGTTGACTCAGGACCTTGATTTTTATATACCTAATAGGGACTATAGACTTCAGTTCCTGGTATAAATTTCAACTTGCTAGGTCTACCCGTTACTGAGAAAATTGGTGGTAACACACGGACAGATGGACAGACAAACAGACAGACAGACGGACAAACAGACAGACAGACAGACGGACAAGAAAGTGATCTTATAAGGGTTCCTTTTTTAATTTTTGAGGTACGGAACCCTAAAAACTATTTTAAAACTTGTTGGAGTAACTTTGATATTTTAACGCGAGAGTGTAAAGCCGTTTTGAACAAGTAATTCTCACGACAATTTTCATCAACAAAAATTATTTAAATTTATATTTAACGTGATATAATAACATAAAATTATATTATTGTAGTATAAATCACATTTTGGTCTTCAATCTTTTTAACCGACTTCAAAAAAGGAGCAGGTTTCTCAATTCGACCGTATATATATATATTTTTTATGTTTGTTCGCAGATTACTTCGTCGTTTATGAACCGATTTCGATTATTCTTTTTTTGTTGGAAAGAAAATATCCCAAGTGTGATACCATGGTAATTTTATTGAGGTTTGATTAGTATCTCCAGAGATATGGAGATAAACACCTCAAAATTGGCACTGAAAATTATTAGCGCGACATTGAAGTCGGTTCTTTTTAGTTTTTAAACGATCTAATTAATATTCATCATATCTTCATAATTAAAAGTAGTAATTTTTTTATTCAAGTACTGGCAACACAGCTAAAGTGCGATGAAAAGAACCGCCGGTGGTTAAAAAAGACGGGCCTACAATTATATATAAAACCTTAAATAAAAAATACAATTCTAACATTATAAAACGTTATACAATAGTGCAACAATATGTGGTCTTATCGCTAAAAGCGATCTCTTTCAGACAACCTTTTGATGTAAAAATATTTAACGTGATTATTATATATCCCATAGTAAACTTTGTAACCACAGAGATGCATAAATACAGAACAGGCTAGATTCCTAAACACTATTTTTAGACCATCGTTTACATTTTCAAAAAGTATTGGATTCGTATACAAAAGTAATTTGTCCATTAAGCATAAACGACGAAGATATCTAGAGCGTTAAAATTCTGCCTGACGCCACAAAGTGCTAAAAATTGTACTACTTTTTAGAGGTTCGTGACGTCACGAGCCCCCAATCCTAAACTTTGACGCTCTTTATCTTTGTCAATTATCGATTTGTAAAATAAAAAAATAAGTGTATAATATTTCCAACTGACGGACTAATTAGAATTATTATTTTTTTACCCAGGCATCATCCCTATTACAAGCCTAATATCCACCATTGTTTTGACTCGGGTGGTAAAACAAAGATCTGGCAACCCTAGGTCCTAACTATCCAATTTAGTGCCAGTAACAGCTAATTTGCTCTCCGCATGGGAAACGAATTACACGAATTCCCTGGATTGATTGTAACACTGGCCCACGGTAATGTTATTTTGTCACAGCCTTCATTGTTAGTTAATAATAGATATCGATTGTACCGATTGTAAAGAGAAAACGATAAAGATAAAGATAAAAGATAAAGATAATTTATTTGTCCAAAAACATGAGTATGCATACAAAAGTATTATGTATGCAATTTGGTAAAATATAATAATGTACATTCATGTTTTGCCTATGAAGGCGTACAAATAATATTGAATTACAGATAATAAAATAATTATTATAATTCGCACTTTTTGAGATATAAAATAATACAACTACCTTTTTTTTTTAACAATACATTTGAAAACAGAATCCATTATTGATTATTACAAAACTACAAATAAAAAAAAAACAAATTACAAAATTATACAGGCATAATATTATATTAAAAATGTCACAGTAAATTCAATTAAGTCATCAAACTTGTCATAGTTTGTCATTTAAAAAATCACCTATTTTATAATAGCATTTTTCATGAATTAGATTGCTCAGTTTCTTTTTAAATAAATGTAATGTCAATAGTTTTATGTCATTTGGTATTTTGTTATAGATAGCCGGCGCCATGTATAGAACACGTTTACTTAGAAGGCTAGTTTTGGCGCTGGGTAAGCATAATTTTCTATTGTCACGTCTACGGCGATTACTCATGTCTGAAATTGTAGGAAACAAATTAGGGTTGGCTTTCACAAATTTTGCAGTTTCAAGAATGTACAATGATGGAAATGTCAGAATATGATGCTTTTTGAAGAGTGGTATGCAACTGTCAGTGGGTTTCAAATTAAACATAGAACTTATACACCTTTTTTGGGCTTTAAAAATGATATCGTTGTTAGTAGAATTGCCCCAAAAAATTATACCATACCGTAATATTGACGCTACTAGCCCATGATACGCTGTTAAAAGTGTTTGTGTGTTTACCTCACTTACTAATTTGTACAAAGCGTATGAGGTAGTACTTAGTCGTTTACTTAGATTCTCTATATGGTACTTCCAATTTAATTTTTTATCAATGTTAAGTCCTAGAAATTATGTGGCGTCAACTTCATGTACAATTTTGTCATCGTAGTAAACGATTATGTCAGATGTATTCTGTTCGCGCTGTTTAAAATGCATAACATTCGTTTAATCCAAATTTATTTTTAAATTGTTCCTCTCTAAGGCCGTAAGCACACGGCGTATTTTAAGCGCGCAGACGACGCGCGTCTTTGGCGCTGTAGACGCTGATTGTTGCGTTTGCATTGATGATACAAGCGCGCGCATGAAGCGCGTATACGCGCGTTTGAAGCGATACAAACGCGCGTACAAAGGAGCGGAGTAGGGGCAGGGGGGGAACTACAGGCAGGGGGGGCGACTACAGCGCGTCTGTATCGCTGTATCTGCACGTATACGTGCAGTAGAGGCGCGTTTCACGATCGCCCCGTGTGCTTAAGTTACAAGGTTGCGATCGAATCCTGTTTGAATCGCGTATACGCGCGTAATCTGCGCGTCGTCTGCGCGTTTAAAATACGCCGTGTGCTATGGGCCTAACCATAATATTATTGATGTCAATGATTGAGAAATGTCATGTCTATATGTGTCCTTATTTTTACATTTTATTGTCACGGTGCTGTCATCTGCAAACAGCGTCATAGGTTGGTCGATACTTAGTGGTACGATGAAATAGTATACATTAATAAGATCATATATTATGTTTCTTTGAAGTGTCACACACTTTATATTTTTGTAAATTGTTAATCACAATCCAAAATTTCATCGTACCGACGGGACTCGAACCCGCACCCCCCGGATTACACGTCCAGGTGCTCTGCCAATTAAGCCACGGTTCGATCCATCGATACGACGAAATTAGTGGATTGTATTTGTTAACCCAATTACGCATTGGTGGCGCCATCTATGACTACTTATTACGTAAGTTTGCGGGTTCGAGTCCCGTTGGTACGATGAAATTTTGGATTGTGTTTAACAATTTATTAATAAGATCGTTTAAAAAACTAAAGATAACCGACTTCAATGCCGCGCTATTAATTTTCAGTACCAATTTTGAGGTGTTTATCTCCATATCTCTGGAGATACTTATATACCTCGAAAAATTACCATGGTACCACACTTGAGATATGTCCTTTTCAACAAAAAAATAATAATCACATCATACACGACGAAGATATCCGCGAACAAACATAAAAAAAATTACAAATATACGGTCGAATTGAGAAACCTCCTCCTTTTTTGAAGTCGGTTAAAAAAGTTTCTAGGTTATATTAAACTGCAATATTATAAATACGAAAGGTTGTGAGCATGGATATTTATTTATTTGTCACTCTTTGATGCAAAATATGCTGATGAGATTTGGATTAAATTAGATTTGGATAGTGGATAGCCAGAATGTTTGCATGTCATTGCACTGCGCCTGTTACCGAAGCATTCCTATTTCACGACTGAATTAATTGGCAAAGTGGTTGTACGGCCCTAGGCGGACTATTAAAAGTCCTACCACTACCTTCAAATTAACCTATAAATTAATGGACCACACATTTACACAAATGGTATTGACGGTAAGATTGGTGCTGCATTTACTGTCTGGCGTGAAGAAATTGAATCCAGATTCCGTAAGTTTAAACTAGCACCTCACTTACTGAAAGCGACAGAGATAGCGGAAGGTCTCAAAGAACCGGAGGTCAATATTTTCAGTGATAGCAAATCGTCATTACAAGCAATACAAGATTACATCTCGTCGCATCCTGTCGTTTTCAGTATACGTCAGAACATAAACGAGCTCAAATCAAGGAACATTGTGGTGCGGCTCTTTTGGTTGCGGGCACATGTCGGCATCCCTGGCAACGAGAGGGCTGACGAGCTGGCCAAGGCAGCAGCTCTCTTCAGGCGTACCGCGCCTGACTACTCGAAACACCCTTTGTCCTATGCGAAGCGAGTCATCAGGGAGGTATCTCTGAATAAATGGAACTGTAGGTATACGGCAAAAACATCCGGTAAGATAATACGATAATTTCTCCCTGACGTTTTCTCTGTATACTCTTTTAACAGGGCACGGGAACCGGATGGTTTACTGACCCAGGCTCTGACTGGACACGGCGGTCTGGGACAGTACCTTCACCGATTTAAGCTGAAGGCTGATCCCTGGTGCGTGTGTGAGCCAGGGGTTGTTGAAGACGTGAATCATGTTTTGTTTTACTGTTCTAGGTTTGGTGCGGAGCGTTTGGAAGCGGAGGTAAAGATGGGGACAAAAATTACTATAAGTGCGCTCGAGGAACTGCTGAAGTGCAAGGGCACACAGATTGTCTTTCTAGAATGCATTCGAACCATTATTAGAAAGGTATCCAAAGCTAACGGAAGCACGGCTAAATGGCCGCCATAAACACTTATCACTAATATAAATTATTATTGTAATTCAAATTCAACCGTGCTACATCGTCGATCACATCTTCACTTAACATCAGGTGAGATAGTGGTCAAACGCTTGCTTATCTTCAGTAAAAAAAAAAATGTCGTAAATGAAATTATTACTGTATTTTATTGTTGTTTAATATTTATTGTTACATTATTATAGTTTGTTTAATAGAATTTTGTAAAATTAAATTATTTTAAAACAAACAATAAAAGTAAAACTTACTTAGGTAACTACATAATAATATCTTTTAGTCAAATAATAAACTGGCCAAGTGCAAGTCAGACTCGCACTCGTAGGGTTCCGTACCACACTAAAGTATATTATAAGATCGAGCAAAAAATACCACTATCATTTTTCGCCAGCGAAAAATATTAATTAATAAAAATTTTACGCGTGCTTATTTCTTATAACGCCATCTAACGTCTAACGCTATCTAAGTGAAACTTAACACAAAGGTGTTAAAGATGGCCTTTCAATATAACGCCATCTATCTAGGACGTTTCTGTTCCTAAGCGTTCATAGATGGCGTTATATTGAAATTCCGAAAAAAACACGTTTCTTGTATGGGGACCCCTATAATTTTTAACTTTATTCTGTTTTTAGTATTTGTTGTTAAAGCGGCAACAGAAATATATCATCTGTGAAAATTTCAACTGTCTAACTATCACGGTTCATGAGATACAGCCTGGTGACAGACGGACAGACAGATAGACAGACAGACAGACGGACAGCGGAGTCTTAGTAATACTGTCCTGTTTTACCCTTTGGGTGCGGAACTCTAAAAATGAAATTACTTTCCAGTATTGGAAACCTATAATATCTAGAAAACGGAACCAAATTATATAGCTATTATTTATATAAAAGCTATATAATTTGATTCCGTTTTCTTATTATTGAAATGTCTATCCATTTCAATAAAAATGTAAGTCCGAAGACCGGAAAAGTTCCAAGTTGATTACGTGAGCTTACTTTTAAAGAATAATTGTAACCCACTTTTGTGAGAACCTGAGATTTCTTTATTACATCAAAGTAAAATTTTATTTTCGTGAATTTTAAAGGTACGGGCAATCCGCGGCGTCCTGCGATATGCGGGCGCGATCGCAGTACTTCTCAATTGTTTTCTGATCGCGTTTGGTGTGAATCAGTCGGTACATATACTACTGCGCTATCTGATCGCCGCCTAGGTCGCGCACGCAGGACGCTGTAGTATGTCCGTATCTTAAGTAACTTTATTGAGGTAATTGACACTAGACAGATTAGTTGTTATCCACTTGTATTCGCCGGCTTAGCTCTTAATCTTACGCGTGATTTCTGGGTAGTTTTAAATGGGTGACCACTGGTGGTAGGTAGGCTTCGGCTGCGACTTGAACCAGCAACTGAACTAGATACGCAACACCTACAAATTTTATCATAGCATGCTGTATGTCAAAGTTGAAACTAAATTGCTATAGCGCTGACCACTGGACAGTCGCGCTGGGAAGCTCGTGCGGCACGCCGCGAGTCACAGCTCTCTTAGCCGCTCCCGGGACGAAGACTCTCAAATCGAGTCAAAACCGGTCGGAGCATAATCCGAAAAATAAACGCGAGTTAATGCCGGTTAGTAAATAACAAAATAGCCTATACTAGGTTCAGACCAGGCGATGTTTGTTGTTGAACTTCCTAAAGATATACGATACGAGTTACAACAAATACTCAGGCGATACTTTTATATCGATTCAGTCCTTCTAAACCTTATTATCGCTCTATAATGCCAGCCTAAATGTGCTATCAAGACAAATAATTGAGTAACGAGATGAGTACTTTTTACCGATACCTACTCAGTATCAATTCCTAAGTATCAATACTAAGTACTTCTTCTTCTTCTTCTGGATCGAAAGAAAAAAATAATAGCGATATTAGCTGTTCAACTGGTAGGATAATACTCTAGGAAGTTGACCAATAAAAAATAAATTAAGATAGTTTAACAACTAAAACAATCGACATCCATGCCCCGCGAGTCAGTTTCAGTAGCAAGCTTGAGACGTTTATCACCATATCTCTGGAGATACTTATCAGATCTCGATGAAATTACAATAGGACCACATCGAAAATGTACCCTACCGATTAAAAAGTAATGATCGAATCGGTTTACAATTGACAGATTAATCGCGTAAAATATGTACATACAAAAAATAAACTGGCCAAGTGCAAGTCGGACTCGCACTCGCAGGGTTCCGTACCACACTACAGTATTTTATAAGATCGAGCAAAAAATACCACTATCATATTTCGCCAGCAAAAAATAATAATTAATAAACATTTTATTTCTTATAACGCCATCTAACGTCTAACAAAGGTGTTAGGGATCGACATTTCAATATAACGCGTTTTATTTTACCGACGTTTACCTAACTAAGCGTTCATAGATGGCGTGAACTGCCGAAAAAACACGTTTCTTTAATGGGGACCCTCTATTATTTTTAACTTTATTATGTTTTTAGTATTTGTTGTTATAGCGACAACAGAAATACATCATTTGTGAACATTTCAACTGTCTTTCTATCACATTTTTCACATTTCAACACGGTTCATGAGATACAGCCTGGTGACAGACGGACAGACAGACAGACAGACAGACAGACGGACAGCGGAGTCTTAGTAATAGGGTCCCGTTTTACCCTTTGGGTACGGAACCCTAAAAACATACAGACGAATTCAGAACCTCATCCTTTTTGGAAGTCGGTTGACAACCTGATTAAGAAAAATATAATGAAAAATGAATCAAACATCGTTTCATGTAAAAAAAAAAGATGATTAAACTCCAATTACTCTACAAAAAAGATGATTAAAATCCAATTACTCTGCAAAAAAATCTTTGGATGCTAAACTTTACTTTCAGGATTCTTATTGTATTTATCCAAAATAAATATAATGCCCCTCAATTATTGCCCGTTTCTGGGCTTTAGAGATTTTTTTTATTGGCCTTGTAATTGGTTTCTTTTAATAGCCTGCTTTTGACGTTCATAATTACGGACGGAATGAAAAGAAAGTACCTCAAATGGCCATGGCGCTGTAGGAAATATAAAATTGTCCATAATCTTCTAATTTGCTTATGATGTAAAAGTGTTGCAAGTGTTGATAGGCGATGGTGACCACTTCCCATCAGATAGACCGTAGCTTGTTTTCAAACTATATCATAAATAAAACTGGCCAAATGCGATTCGGACTCGCTCACGAAGGTTTCCATACCATTATCTATAAAAACGACAAAAAAATCATCACAGTTTTATTTTAATTTAATTATTTATTTTTAAAGTTAATAATACAGCTCAATATAATGTGAATATTGCAAGCGTCTATCTGTTGCCCATATCAATATCGAGCAAAACGAGCAAAAAAATCACGTTTGTTGTATGAGAGCACCCTTGAAAAATAATTTTATTCTGTTTTTAGTATTTGATGTTATAGCGGCAAAAGAAGAACATCATCTGTGAAAATGTCAACTGTCTAACTATCACTGGTTTATGAGATACAGCCTGTACCCTTAGTACGAGTTTTCAAACCAAACTCGATATCGTACGAGTATATCGAGCAAATTTTGTATGAAAAACAGTACAGCACCTCTAGTTGTTACTACACATAACTAAATTTAGACCAATCAGGGAGCCAGAATAAGTCGAAAACTATATGAGATCTGTCAAAAGCGTCTACGATGAAAACTCGTACTAAGGGTACTGGTGACAGACGGACAGACAGACGGACGGACAGCGAAGTCTTAGTAATAGGGTCCTGTTTTTGGATCATCATAATTACCCAAAATACTAATCCTACTTTAATATCATTTTAAAAGAGTCCATTTGTTTGTTATATATGAGTTTCTTTTATATATCTTATAGACTAGCGTTTGACCACTGTCTTACCTGGTGGTAAACGATGATGTGGTCGAAGATGGTGAACAAGCTAGACCTAGAATACTCTAACTCTCAAGGACTGTGTTATGGCGGCAGATTTTCTCCTTGATGGTGGATGGAATGCTACTTTTTATAGCAAGTCTGGTGGAACATCGATGAAGTACGCTCCTACCAACTTTTTTCCATCTGCATAATTCTACTCGTGCAGTTATATTTTCGCATAAATAGATGTCACTTATCATAAATAATGTTTCGCGTAAACTGTAGGCACTTAACCTATACCGTGTTTCCTTTTATGTCATGTCCTTAAATATTTTATTGCGTAAGAGTAAGTATATGTTTAGGCTTACATTGGCGAGGTTAAGGATGATGCGAAATTTTATGAGACACTAAGATGAATTGCAATTCAAAAGCGACATAGCGATTGGATCATGCACCTACGCCATTTTGTTTACAGGACCGGTAGTATCTACATGAATAGCGATGAATTTCGAGCGATGATCGTGGTCAAGAAGATAAAAGATAATATTAAAGAAAATATTATAGATACCACTATATATCTAGCTGCATCTCACTCTATTGAGAATTGCGATGACAAGACGTATATAGACGCTATTAATGTAAAGAATTCCGCCCAGATTTAATTCAACCGACTTCCAAAAGGAAGAGTTGTTTTGTATGTATGTTACGCGAGTAATCGCGAGTAATCCGCCAATTGAGAACCAATTTGACTGATTATTTTTGTTACAGGTAGGATTCATGTTCAAAATGGTCATATTTAAATTTTATCGAGATCTGATCACTATCTTCAGAGATATGACGATAAATGTCTCAAATTTGCTACTGAAACTGACTCGCGAGGCATGGAAATCGGTTGTTTTATTTCAGCGCAGTAAGTATTTAGCGATACCGCCGTTCCCGTGACGGATATTTCGATCGCGTAGCGGGGAACTGTCAGGCAGTTAGCAAAAGTGACACAGGTCCTACCTCGAAGACGCCTCACGGGCTACTGAAGTGAGGTGCGCAGGGCGCGCTGGCCGCTTTATTATATAATTTTGTGTTAAAAAATAAGGACTATTTTGAAAAAAAACGATACATTATATTTCCTTTTAAATTTTTTTTCCTATTTTCTGGCATATTTTGAGTCGGAATTTAATTTACTTTAAGTAATACCCAAAGAACAATTTAAATTTCTTTGTTTTCGTAATTTTTTATGATCAAGTGAAGTCGTAAATATCGTGTTTTGAACCATTAAATGATCAACAATGTTTCTTCAGCTATTTTATTGTTTGCTGTTGAATCAAAAACTTGTAGGTTTGGAATATTTAAGCCTTAAAATATTTCATACATACTAATTATACCGAGCTTTACATGCATGTGTTAGATTATTTTCATAGTACATACAGATTTGCGACATATTTCCAATGTTTGATGATGATATAATTTATAAATTATTAATATTGCCTCAAATAAGGGTATTAATACTGTGATCTATACAATTGAGGGTAGTATAAAACTTACAAGATGTGTCAGAGCCGCCATCTTGGTTTTCTGTTTGACTGATGCTTTCAAAGGGCGGTAGAAACGTTTATTGAGACACTTTTGCTCGAACAGCCTTCGGGCTAACAACGTCACCTTTACTCTGTCGGGAATATCGTTCAGACGACAAAGTGCTGTCCAACTCAATGAAGCTAAGTATTTGTATTACAAAATGTATAGAATAACTGTGGCTAGAATGTTGTTTCCTAGGATATGTTTATAATAATGATGGTTTCACCTAGGAATGGTGATGATAGTGTTTTAGCTTCGTTGAGGGTGGTAAGGAAAGGAGGCCATGAGGGGTGGTGGAGGCCTTTTGGGGGAAACCCCATAATATTTTGTATAAATTGTCTAAATCGGTAGTGATTTTCATGTGTTATGTCTTGTCGAAACTTGTTATAAAGCCTTGTGACTTAACATTAAATACTTATTGGTATATTGCTGTTCTCTTTATTCTATTGTCTATTATAATGGTCCTGAGTCTCCTGATGGTACATAAACAGTTGTTATAATGGTGAAGGTACAAATAAAATGCTTTCTCGGTGATGTCCTGACTTTTATATTTCATTAATAAGTCCTACCTATTAGCTGAAGTATAGGTAGGTAGTTTTGGACGTGGTTCCAAGTGAATATTTAGCTCTAGACATATTAAGTTTATGGTAGACCACTAGAATACCACCTACCATCCACCCTGTTCACATGAGTAAGCTAACACATGCGTTTCGCATTAGATAGATAGATAAACTCTTTATTTACATACCAAAAGAACAGAAACAATATAAAACAAAATATACTCTAAACTTATAACTACAGCTATGCAAAGGGCAGTCTTATCGCTTAGAGCGATTTCTTCCAGACAACCCAATAGTAAAGAAGAAAACGAGACTGTGACGGACGGTGGTGTATCAATATTGAAATAAAATCAATAAATATGCTTACAAACATAAAACAACAAATTTCATACTATACATTACACATAAATACACACAAATACAACATATATATATATATATATATATATATATATATATATATATATATATATATACACATAATACCTATCTTTAAGTAATACATATCATACATATAATATTAAAATACACTGTAGCATAGCATAATGACCTCAACGTTAATGAGTGCTGTGAATGTAAATATTCACATTTTACATTATCTACTAGGAATCAAAGACTTGAAAGACGATCAAAGTCAAAGTCAAAGTCAAAGCATTTATTCAGTATATGGGCAAATTAAAAATTAGCACTTACACACGTCAAATAACATTAAATAGATCATATTCAACAAAAAATAAAGATATAACAGAAACATAACGCTTTGAATTTACAAAAAAAAAAACAAAGGTATTGAGCCATTCAGCTTTCATCTAGACGTCGAACGTCACACTTAAAACACATGTTTAATTCCCCTTATTAATGTAGGGTTGCCAACCGTACCATTACGTGCACCCGCAACCCAGTGCATGTTTCAGTACTTCAGACAATTTTTATCCAAAAAATTGTGAAATAATGCTAGTAACTTTTGTATAATCTGTACCAGTAGTTAGTAGCATGTCGTCAAGGTATATAAATGCATCGTAATACGAATGTTGATTAAAAAGAATATTCCTTATCGGTTAAGGCATCTTCGAGTAATCGGTGAACATACATAAAATAAGTTATTTTTCAAAAAAAAATAAAACCGACTTCATAACCACAAACAGGCACTCAAAAGCGAAAAATAAATTACTTAAAATTATTATAAGCGCTACCCACTTATCTATTTAAAGTCGGTGCCAGCCAAGTCTAATAGGTAGTAGATATATAATACCTACATGTATCTACTTACTTACTAACCTACATGTAACTACTACTACATACATAGTATCTATCTACTATCCAATAGACTTGGCTGGCACCGACTTCAAATAGATAAGTGGGTAGCGCTTATAATAATTTTAAGTAATTTATTTTTCCCTTTTGAGTGCCTGTTTGTGGTTATGAAGTCGGTTTTATTTTTTTTGAAAAATAACGTATTTTACCCTTTTTAGTGCAAAACAAATTTTAATTAAATTACATGCATCTATTAAATTTCGTGTCTGGGCCGTTATACACAGACGGATATATACATTTTAAAAATTTCAAGTATGTACCTATAACGGTTAAGAAGATACAGATCTGTAAAGTGCGCACATATGTATAGACACACGGACGGATGGACGGACGGACGGACGAATGGACAACAAAGTCTCAAAAAGTGTTCATTTGGTACTCTTTGGGTTCGGAACCCTAAAAAAATTGACTTTAAATGCCACGCTATAGTGAAAATATTCACTAGTAATAATGATGTCATCAAGGTATCCAAGGACAATGTCCAAAATGGCCCTGTGCAATTAAAGCATCAGACACACACGATAATTAATTGTCTATTTTAATACAATAATTCCAAATACTTTTATAACACGGACTAGTTGTATTCCAAAATGAATATTAATAAGTATTATTTGCGATTATTAACATTAATTGCCGCCATATGGCCAACAGAGTACTGAATCACTCTACTACGTTATAAGAGGCACTTCCCTATATTGTTGAAACCCGAATTATGAAAGCACTGTGTAGCCAACCTAACAACGGAAAGTATGATGTACCTAGTAACTATTATATAATCTGTGGTATTATACTTATAATTTTTTTTTGCAGTGTTGATTGGTACAAAGTACGTTCATAATTCTGAGTTATTTAATAATGTATGCAGTGTCGCGGGACTGAAATGGCCGCCATCTTCGCCAAACGTCATGTCATGTCAAAAAATCTTAAGTATGTTTAAAAAAGCTTGCACCCTAACAAGACTTTGCCCGGTAGAACATTCCTGTGAAGACATATTACTTATATTTATATATAATTATTTATTATAATTATTAATATATAATTATTTATTGAGGGCCCGGTGGCGTAATTGGGAGAATAGTCGGCTTTGATGCCGTGGTAGAACATTCCTGTGAAGACAAATTATTTATATTTATATAAAATTATTTATTATAATTATTAATATATAATTATTTATTGAGGGCCCGGTGGCGTAATTGGGAGAACAGTCGGCTTTGATGCCGTGGTACCGAGTTCAAACCGCCGTGAACCAATGAATTTTTCTATCGAAAAATGTATGTGCGCTTCTCACAGTTGCCCTCCAGTCAAGGAAAACATCGTTAAGAAACCAACAACCCCCGCATGGTGGTAGGACATATCTAGTGTCCACCTGGCCAGCTACCACCATCAAGTTAGAAAATCTGTCGCCAAACATCTAAAGTGTTCCGGTAGCTATCCTTGAGAGCCAGTTCCCATTCTAGTCCTCTTCTCTATCTTCGACCGCATCATCACTTAGCAACAGGTGAGATAGTGGTCAAACGTATAAGATATAAAAAAAATTAAAAAATATTAATTATCCCCACCTTTATTTCTATCTCGCTCACAGTTACCGTAAGAATATCTGTCAAAAACCAAAATCAACGAGAAGAAGTAAAAACATTATTCAAGGTCATATTTTTTAGTCTTCAAAAGTATATGCAATAGCAACCTCCATTGTGTATTAATCTTCTTGGGACTCTTCTACTAAAACCAGTACATTCTCCTATGTTTGAGGTGTTTATCTCCATATCTTTTTGACGGAGAAATCGCGTAACATACACACAAAAAAAAATTAAAAAAAATAAAAAAACATAGAGACGAATTGAGAACCTCCTCCTTTTTTGTGAAGTCGGTTAAAAAAAGATTCCGACGAATTGAGAACCTCCTCCTTTTTTGTGTAGTCGTTTAATAAAAAAGTGTTTATCCATAAATTTATTTATTTTACATCTGCATTTGATTTGTTTATTCGTGTCTGACAATATTTTAATTTGTTTTTGCTTTTTTTTATATCTTATAGGCTAGCGTTTGACCACTATCTCACCTGTTGGTAAGTGATAATGCGGTCGAAGATGGTAAGCACGCTAGGCCTAGAATGGGAACTGGCTCTCAAAGATAGCTGCCGGTACACATTAGATGTTTGGCGACAGATTTTCTAACTTGAGGGTGGTAGCTGGCCAGGCGGACACAGATAGTGTCCTACCACCATGCGGGGGTTTTTGGTTTCTTAACGATGTTTTTCCTTCGCCGGAGGGCCACTGTTAGAAGCGCACATAAATTTTTCGACAGAAAAATCCATTGGTGCACGTTAAGGTTTGAACTCGGTACCACGGCATCAAAGCCGACCGACTCCCGATTACGCCACCGGGCCCTCAAAATGCTTGTTCATCTTTTACTGCACCGCTACCATATTATTTTCTCGCCACCTCCAAGATAACTGGTAGAAAACGATATTTTGGCTTTGAGTCATCCGTACAAGTTTTTGTGTGCGAAATTTATTTTTAAAATAATTCTTTAAGTAATATTCATAAGAAAAAATAACATTAAAATAAAACTAATATATTAACTATGACTAAAAATTTAAATACAAACTAAAAATAAACAAGTAATACATTAAAAAAACCTTTTTAAACACAAGCTTTTATATAACCTAGGACCAGAGTAAGTCAAGACAAATCCAACGAGCCCAAACACAACGGGTATAGCATGTGTAACTCTTGCTATACCCGTTGTGTTTGGGCTCGTTGGATAGTAGGAGTTCCTTAGACCACCTTGCAGCTCCATCATTAGATCAGCACTATGTCAAATACAATATTGCATTGTCACGCGATTTACACATGTATGCAAAATTTCAGCTCAATCGGTAACCGGGAAGTGGATCAAATTTAATTTGCAATATTTGATGACAGACATCGGGACAGATGAAACTAAATAAAAGCTTGTAAAAACATAATTGAGTACGCTTTTTGCTGGCAGGGCACCCAAAAGGCTGGCAACATTACCTCTAAGAATGGCGAAACTAATTTCCGAGGCATGCCGAGGTAAGCGCCAGTTCTTTGGTCGTGGGAGACATCTATTTTGAGCCTGGACAGCCCCTTTAACAAGATCACGTGCTTGTTGACCCCACGGGCGGTTTCGACCACAAACGGAAGAAAAGCATAGTTGTCGCAAAAGATAGAGTTCTCTTCGTTTGGGCAGGGTTCGGCTCGCGGCAGACATAATCATGTCAACCAACACAATTTAGATTAAGACGTACTACGTGTGTAGTCAATTTGTAATGTAGGACGATTTAACGATAAGTTGAGTGTTATTATTAATAACTTTAGAATATTTTTAAGTTTAAATAATTCGTTTGTTACTTGTAATGACTTTTATATTATATAGTATAAATAAATATAATAAGTTCTTAAAGCATAATGTATAAATAAATAAACATATTAATTGTCTGTTTTAAAAAACAAAGTTAGTAAATGGCTCGCGCTGGATACACAATTTCTACAAAACTTTATTACTACATTAAATAATGTATGTCGAAGTTGGGACACAGCCGAAACTAAATTGCAAACATAGTTGTGTAATATTTGCGTCTCTTCTTACGGGAATGGAATTTTCATTTATATAGGAATATTATTTCACTGAGTTCTGTTTTTGGCATAATTTATGTTAAACCTGAGTTTGCTTGAGACTTCATGAATAATGTTTTTGATAAGGGACCGATGGACTAGCGTCTTTTTAGGGTTCCGTACCCAAGGGTAAAACGGGACCTAAAACTCTGCTGTCCGTCTGTCTGTCTGTCTGTCTGTCTGTCTGTCTGTCTGTCTGTCTGTCCGTCTGTCACCAGGCTGTATTTCATGAATCGTGATAGTTAGACAGTTGAAATTTTCACAGATGATGTATTTCTGTTGCCGCTATAACAACAAATACTAAAAACAAAATAAAGTTAAAAATAATACAAGAAACGTATTTTTTTCGGCATTTCACGCCATCTATGAACGCTTAGTTAGGTAAACGCTCCATAGATGGCGTTATATTGAAATGTCGATCCCTAACACCTTTGCTAGACGTTAGATGGCGTTATAAGAAATAAAATGTTTACTAATAATTATTTTTTGCTGGCGAAAAATGATAATATTTATTAGGTATTTTTTGCTCGATCTTATAAAATACTGTAGTGTGGTACGGAACCCTACGAGTGCGAGTCCGACTTGCATTTGGCCAGTTTTTTTTAATATCTGGCACTGGAGCTGGCTCTCAAAGACAGCTG
This sequence comes from Cabera pusaria, assembly GCA_954871355.1. Lineage (NCBI taxonomy): Eukaryota > Metazoa > Arthropoda > Insecta > Lepidoptera > Geometridae > Cabera > Cabera pusaria. The sequence continues at coordinate 2,799,113 of OX940890.1, forward strand.
CTGGATCACTTTAGATGTTTGACCACAGATTTTCCAACTTGAGAGTGGTAGCTGGCCAGGCGGACACTAGATTCTAAATACCATCATGAGAGGGTTGGTTTCTTAACAATGTTTTTACTTCACCAAAAGGCTACTGTGAAATACGCATTCAATCTTTTCGATAGAAAAATCCATTGGTGCACGGTGGAGATTGAATTCGCTACCTGTGGCTTTAAAGCCGACCATTCTCCCACTGCGCTGCGCCGTAAATACTTTGCTGTGATAATTAAAAAAAAGAATTATTGCCAAATATATACCAGACTTTCCAACACATTTACATACAAACATATTAATAAAAAACATTAATAATAATATAGGTTCTTAATAATTTTTAATGAGGCATGATTGGCGGGTGCCACGTACCATCGCGTACAGTTGTGCGTATCCAGTTTCAAAACATTTTCGGTTGCAAGTGTCGATTATTTTTCTAACCAATCAGAAGAGCCAAAACCAAAAAAAAAAATTCTTACCAATCAAAAGGGCCAAAACCAAAAACAAAACATAATTTTTGGCTTTGTCCGTTCTTGTCATTGGTCTACAATGTGAACATAGACAGAAGCGAGATGCCAATTCAATAAGCACAGGAAATTATTCCTTAAGGTGGATACGCGCAAATGAAGGCGATTGTACCTCATCCCATAGACCAGAAATTTGACATTAATCAGTTCACCCAATTATCTCATAATATAATGTACCATCTTTTTATAATATAGTTTCCCATATCTCCTCCTCATCCATAGTAATAACTAAGTTAAAATTGTAAAAGGCCTCTTGATGTTGGCTTGCTCCATCAATGCCTTCTAAAAGACCGGGCGTATACGACTCGTGATGTTAAATGAATATAGGCTCTATGATCCCTTGCTTACAAAGTTGTCGTCAATGTCATCCTTTATTAGGGTTCCGTACCCAAAGGGTAAAACGGGACCTTATTACTAAGACTCGGCTGTCCGTCTGTCTGTCTATCTGTCTGTCTGTCTGTATGTATGTCTGTCTGTCTGTCTGTCTGTCTATCTGTCTGTCTGTCCGTCTGTCACCAGGCTGTATCTCATGAACCGTGATAGACAGTTGACATTTTCACAGATTATGTATTTTTTAGTATCTGTTGCAGCTATAACAACAAATACTAAAAATTGAATAAAGTTAAAAATAATTGAGGGTCCTCATACAAGAAACGTGTTTTTTCGGCATTTCAATGTAATTACGCCATCTATAAACGCTTAGTTAGGTAAACGTCGCATAGATGGCGTTATATTAAAATGTCGATCCCTAACACCTTTGTTTGACGTTAGATGGCGTTATAAAAAATAAAATGTTTATTAAACATTATTTTTCACTGGCGAAAAATGATAGTGGTATTTTTTGCTCGATCTTATAAAATACTGTAGTGTGGTACGGAACCCTACGAGTGCGAGTCCGACTTGCACTTGGCCAGTTTATTACCTTAAGCTGGCTTGAATACCATAATACTTAAATTCAAAATTTAAAACCATCCCCGACTGTTCTATGCATGTCCGATGCATAACATAAGCCAAGACAGTCAGACAGACAGTCAGACAACAAACAGTAGTGAATATAATATATAGTACGTATTTTATAATCATGATTCGAGCTCACGATAACTATAAAGATATCAAATAATTTTATTAACCGACGAAAAAAAACGGAGGAGGTTATCAAGTCGATGCGTATATTTTTTTAAATTATTTTTATGTATGACCACGCATAACTTTTTACAGAGAGGTCTGATTTCGATAATTCAACGAAATCGGTCGAGCCGTTTTGAATAAATCAACAAAAATAATTGATAATAGTATAATTATTTAGATAATTTTATCGTATCATCAATGTATGTCAACAAACACTGGAAAAAACAAAGAGCCAAAAATCGGGCTCAGTTGCGTGTCTTGAGAGAGGTATATGTCCAGTAGTGGACTGATACCGGCTGATTATGATGATGATGATGATATTTTACAGGTGGTACCATTTAAATTTCATCAAGATATGTTCAGTATCTCCAGAGATATGAAGATAAACACCTCAAACTTAGTATTAAAATTGACTAGCGTGACGTTGGAAGTCGGTTTGTTTAGTTTTTTATGTGATCTTAAATTATTTTTATTCTTATTATAGAGCATGATCTATATGAGGTGGTTTGTCTAGTCCAGGTGTAAGCAATGACGCCTGCTTTTAACATAGTAGATTATGGCCACAAAAAATTATAAAATAAAACTTTTTAACAAAAAAATTAAACCGCAGAAAAAACCGAAAAGCAAAAAATAATTAAACTTTTTTATTGAACCTTAATAACGAAGTTTTTAAAATACTGTTAGTATACCTAAGTATATATTTTTGTAATTGTTTTGAGTTATTAACTAAACATAATAACTAAGTTCTTAAACTAATGTAAGTATGTATACCTAAGTAATTTTGAGTCGGCGCCAAATAATCAATGAGCAAAGATCACTAAATAACCTCTTAAATTTAAAGAAATAATAAAATCATTTAACAATGCAACGTGAAATCTCCAGCGATGTGCGGACATTCCAAAAAATGCGCTGCCACACGACCCGCAGACTAAATAGAGATGCACGACCACTCGCAACGACGTGTGCCCATCATGGGCCGTCACAGACTACTATATGTGGTGCCCGTTGGGGTTGCAGTCTCGTTGACATTAACTTCGTCAATACTCGGCATTTTCCGGCGAACTGGCGTGTCGCGCCATGCCTCCGCCGCGCATCACGCTTTACATAATTAATTAATTTGCTTGTTTGGCGCCCACTCAAAATTACTTAGGTATACATACTTACATTAGTTTAAGAACTTAGTTATTATGTTTATTTAATAACTCAAAACAATTACAAAATATATACTTAGGTATACTAACAGTATTTTAAAAACTTCGTTATTAAGGTTAAATAAAAAAGTTTTATAATTTTTTGCTTTTCAGTTTTTTCGGCGGTTTAATGTTTTTGTTAAAAAGTTTTATGTCCGTACGAGTAGTTTTTGTTAAATGAATTATTGCTTTCATTGCAAAATGAACGGATAATTTTGACAAACCTCATGTTTTCATTTAATTTTTACGATTGATTGTAAATCTTTAAATTTTCTAACATTTGTAATTTTGACGACCTTTTCGATAGAAAAATCCATTGGTGCACGGTGGAGATTGAATTCGCTACCTGTGGCTTTAAAGCCGACCATTCTCCCACTGCGCTGCGCCGTAAATACATTGCTGTGATAATTTAAAAAAAGAATTATTGCCAAATATATACCAGACTTTCCAACACATTTACATACAAACATATTAATAAAAAACATTAATAATAATATAGGTTCTTAATAATTTTTAATGAGGCATGATTGGCGGGTGCCACGTACCATCGCGTACAGTTGTGCGTATCCAGTTTCAAAACATTTTCGGTTGCAAGTGTCGATTATTTTTCTAACCAATCAGAAGAGCCAAAACCAAAAAAAAAAATTTTTTACCAATCAGAAGGGCCAAAACCAAAAACAAAACATAATTTTTGGCTTTGTCCGTTCTTGTCATTGGTCAACAATGTGAACATAGACAGAAGCGAGATGCCAATTCAATAAGCACAGGAAATTATTCCTTAAGGTGGATACGCGCAAATGAAGGCGATTGTACCTCATCCCACAGACCAGAAATTTGACATTAATCAGTTCACCCAATTATCTCATAATATAATGTACCATCTTTTTATAATATAGTCTCCCATATCTCCTCCTCATCCATAGTAATAACTAAGTTAAAATTGTAAAAGGCCTCTTGATGTTGGCTTGCTCCATCAATGCCTTCTAAAAGACCGGGCGTATACGACTCGTGATGTTAAATGAATATAGGCTCTATGATCCCTTGCTTACAAAGTTGTCGTCAATGTCATCCTTTATTAGGGTTCCGTACCCAAAGGGTAAAACGGGACCTTATTACTAAGACTCGGCTGTCCGTCTGTCTGTCTGTCTGTCTGTCTGTATGTCTGTCTGTCTGTCTGTCTGTCTATCTGTCTGTCTGTCCGTCTGTCACCAGGCTGTATCTCATGAACCGTGATAGACAGTTGAAATTTTCACAGATTATGTATTTTTTAGTATCTGTTGCAGCTATAACAACAAATACTAAAAATTGAATAAAGTTAAAAATAATAGAGGGTCCTCATACAAGAAACGTGTTTTTTCGGCATTTCAATGTAATTACGCCATCTATAAACGCTTAGTTAGGTAAACGTCGCATAGATGGCGTTATATTAAAATGTCGATCCCTAACACCTTTGTTTGACATGACACATTAAATTTAAAGAAATAATAAAATCATTTAACAATGCAACGTGAAATCTCCAGCGATGTGCGGACATTCCAAAAAATGCGCTGCCACACGACCCGCAGACTAAATAGAGATGCACGACCACTCGCAACGACGTGTGCCCATCATGGGCCGTCACAGACTACTATATGTGGTGCCCGTTGGGGTTGCAGTCTCGTTGACATTAACTTCGTCAATACTCGGTATTTTCCGGCGAACTGGCGTGTCGCGCCATGCCTCCGCCGCGCATCACGCTTTACGTAATTAATTAATTTGCTTGTTTGGCGCCCACTCAAAATTACTTAGGTATACATACTTACATTAGTTTAAGAACTTAGTTATTATGTTTAGTTAATAACTCAAAACAATTACAAAATATATACTTAGGTATACTAACAGTATTTTAAAAACTTCGTTATTAAGGTTAAATAAAAAAGTTTTATAATTTTTTGCTTTTCAGATTTTCGGCGGTTTAATGTTTTTGTTAAAAAGTTTTATGTCCGTACGAGTAGTTTTTGTTAAATGAATTATTGCTTTCATTGCAAAATGAACGGATAATTTTGACAAACCTCATGTTTTCATTTAATTTTTACGATTGATTGTAAATCTTTATATTTTCTAACATTTGTAATTTTAAATATTATGTTTTCTTTGAAGTGTTACACACTTAATATTTTTGTAAATTGTTAAACACAATCCAAAATTTCATCATGTTATTCCGGAGGTTGCGGGTTCAAGTCCCGTTGGTACGATGAAATTTTGGATTGTGTTTAACAATTTACAAAAATATTAAGTGTGTAACACTTCAAAGAAAACATAATATTTGATTTACGCAGTGCAACATCTCTCGTCGGATTTGAAAACTGTAATGATTTCTTCCGAATTATTAACTTACGTAATAAGTAGTCATAGATGGCGCCACCAATGCATAATTGGGTTAACAAATGCAATCCACTAATTTCGTCGTAACGTTACTTCGCACCATGGCTTAATTGGCAAAGCACCGGAACATGTTATTCCGGAGGTTGCGGGTTCAAGTCCCGTTGGTACGATGAAATTTTGGATTGTGTTTAACAATTTACAAAAATATTAAGTGTGTAACACTTCAAAGAAAACATAATATTTGATTTACGCAGTGCAACATCTCTCGTCGGATTTGAAACCTGTAATGATTTCTTCCGAATGATTAACTTACGTAATAAGTAGTCATAGATGGCGCCACCAATGCATAATTGGGTTAACAAATGCAATCCACTAATTTCGTCGTAACGTTACTTCGCACCATGGCTTAATTGGCAAAGCACCGGAACATGTTATTCCGGAGGTTGCGGGTTCAAGTCCCGTTGGTACGATGAAATTTTGGATTGTGTTTAACAATTTACAAAAACATTAAGTGTGTAACACTTCAAAGAAAACATAATATTTGATTTACGCAGTGCAACATCTCTCGTCGGATTTGAAAACTGTAATGATTTCTTCCGAATGATTAACTTACGTAATAAGTAGTCATAGATGGCGCCACCAATGCATAATTGGGTTAACAAATGCAATCCACTAATTTCGTCGTAACGTTACTTCGCACCATGGCTTAATTGGCAAAGCACCGGAACATGTTATTCCGGAGGTTGCGGGTTCAAGTCCCGTTGGTACGATGAAATTTTGGATTGTGTTTAACAATTTACAAAAATATTAAGTGTGTAACACTTCAAAGAAAACATAATATTTGATTTACGCAGTGCAACATCTCTCGTCGGATTTGAAAACTGTAATGATTTCTTCCGAATGATTAACTTACGTAATAAGTAGTCATAGATGGCGCCACCAATGCATAATTGGGTTAACAAATGCAATCCACTAATTTCGTCGTAACGTTACTTCGCACCATGGCTTAATTGGCAAAGCACCGGAACATGTTATTCCGGAGGTTGCGGGTTCAAGTCCCGTTGGTACGATGAAATTTTGGATTGTGTTTAACAATTTACAAAAATATTAAGTGTGTAACACTTCAAAGAAAACATAATATTTGATTTACGCAGTGCAACATCTCTCGTCGGATTTGAAAACTGTAATGATTTCTTCCGAATGATTAACTTACGTAATAAGTAGTCATAGATGGCGCCACCAATGCATAATTGGGTTAACAAATGCAATCCACTAATTTCGTCGTAACGTTACTTCGCACCATGGCTTAATTGGCAAAGCACCGGAACATGTTATTCCGGAGGTTCCAGGTTCAAGTCCCGTTGGTACGATGAAATTTTGGATTGTGTTTAACAATTTGTAATTTTGACGACCTTTGCTTTGATGATGATAACTTTGGCAAGGATAAAATCTACCACCATAACATTACGGTATTTCGGCAACATACAGCCCTTGAGAGTCACAGCATTCTAGGCCTAGCGTGTTCACTATCTTTGACCATCATCCATTATCGCTTACCACCAGGTGATAATATTGGTATAACGCTAGCCTATAAGATAAAAAAAGCTGTAGGTAGATAGATACGTAATAATATCATCATCAGAGAATTCGCCTCTATTCTATTTTCACGAACTTTAGCAATGATACATGCAGCGGTTTGTATGAAAATTTATCGCACTAGAAGTTTAAATGCAATATTGTGGAACTTGAAGTCGCGGCGACCATGTATGTGCTATATTAGAACTTGGTGTTTTGTGGCAATGAATTATGTGACTGTTTGAATACTCGCAGTTTTGCCACTAAGTTGTTTATTAGTTAGAAACTGAAATGTAGTTCATTTTTAACCGACTGTGCGAAGCAAAGGAGGGTAATGTGTTTATCAGTATGCTTAAGTATGTTTGTTCCTACGTTGCATTCTAGAGACCAAACGCGTAGGGCAATTGATTGTTTTGTTGATGATTCTTATTTCAATCGATTTCACTTAACCTTTTTTTTTTATACGTTGGCTAGCGTTTGACCACTATCTCACCTGTTGGTAAGTGATGATGCGGTCGAAGATGGTAAGCACGCTAGGCTAAAAAAATAATTCTAGAATGGGAACTGGCTCTCAAGGATAGCAAGTAGCTGGCCAGGCGAACACCAGATAGTGTCCTACCACCATGCGGAGGTTGTTGGTTTCTTAACGATGTTTTTCCTTCACCGGAAGGCCACTGTGAAGAGCGCACATAAATTTTTCGATAGAAAAATCCATTGGTGCACGGCGTTTTGAACTCGGTACCTCTGGCATCAAAGGCAAGCGTTCTCCCGATTGCGCCACCGGGCGCATTTCAAGTGTCACTAAAGGTGGAGGGAGAGTAGACCAAATACACAGCGTTAATGTTCAAGTTTTTACTTCTGCTGGCACTCCTGGAGTGCAACCCGTTGTTTTTGAAGTGAAAACATCTTTAACGGCGTTGTGAACTTGTTGGGATACGTAAAAAAAATTATATTCGCGTTGAACCTCGCGTCAGGAGACGTGACCTGATCGAGAATCCGTAAGACGGAGGGAGAGTAGAAACTTTTATGGGATGGGTAAAAAATGTTAAACTCGTGTCAGGACACGTGACCTGATCGAAAATTCATAAGACGGAGGGAGAGTAGACCAAATGCTCAAAGTTTCTGCTCAAGTTTTCACTTCTGCCGGCACTCCCGGAGTACAACCCGTTGTTTTTTTTTCTATTTTTTTTAAAGCTATGTTATGTGGGTTGCACATTACTAATATTCTTGTTAACCCTTTTAACTAAGCTAAATATGCTTGTGTCTGAAGTGGGTTCACGTCAATTGTGCAATGGGTGAGGATCGATCTCACAACCTCTCGATTACCAGGCCGACACCTTAGCCATTGGGCTAATTGGACGATTTTAAGTCTATCGGTCTGAAAGATAGCGTAGTAGAGCATTGACGATATTTATGCCTATAAAAAAAATTTAAAAAGTAGCTGTATAGACTCCTGGTCGAACTTTCCTTAGCCTTCTAGCTCTGAACACGAGTATCACCGGATATGGTTATTTTTGGCTTGGTCTTTCTTTAAAACGTCTCCGATCTAGTCGTCATACGTTTGCCTAGGTCGGACACTACCGACAGGAGTATTTTAGTATTGAATAAAATACCTAAATGTATATTATATATAATTTAATATTATATATATAATTAATAAAAATGTGTATTAAGAAAAATGTATTAAATTATTATGTATTAAGAAAAATGGTAAGCACGCTAGGCTAAAAAAATAATTCTAGAATGGGAACTGGCTCTCAAGGATAGCAAGTAGCTGGCCAGGCGAACACCAGATAGTGTCCTACCACCATGCGGTATATGGTTATTTTTGGCTTGGTCTTTCTTTAAAACGTCTCCGATCTAGTCGTCATACGTTTGCCTAGGTCGGACACTACCGACAGGAGTATTTTAGTATTGAATAAAATACCTAAATGTATATTATATATAATTTAATATTATATATATAATTAATAAAAATGTGTATTAAGAAAAAGTATTAAATTATTATGTATTAAGAAAAATGGTAAGCACGCTAGGCTAAAAAAATAATTCTAGAATGGGAACTGGCTCTCAAGGATAGCAAGTAGCTGGCCAGGCGAACACCAGATAGTGTCCTACCACCATGCGGAGGTTGTTGGTTTCTTAACGATGTTTTTCCTTCACCGGAGGGCCACTGTGAAGAGCGCACATAAATTTTTCGATAGAAAAATCCATTGGTGCACGGCGGTTTGAACTCGGTACCACCATGCGTAGTGTATTATATACTAGCTGTTACCCGCGGCTTCGCCCGCGTTATTTGAGTCTTTATGACCTTTGAGGTCAAGATCGATGATCTCTTAGGCCAAGTCACCATAGATGACCCTAAAGTCGAACTCAATATCCTCTATTTGTTAAATTCATTAATCATTTTGGTTAGTTATACGAAGTTGTGCTGTTTAAATGTTTGACTCAACACAAAAGTTCCTGAAACATTTCTTACAAAGAAAATAAGGTGAATAGCTGCGCGAGCGCAGCGAGAGTTATCATTGCGCGAGCGAACATTTTTTATGACTTTTTATGACCCTGACAAATTTACGACCTAATAATCAACTCACTATAGATGACTCTTAGGCCGAACTCGATATCGTCTATTGTTAAAGTCATTAATTATTACTTGGTAAACCTAACCAAGGTTTACCAAGTTTTGCTGTTTAAATATTTGAGTCAGTCTAATGTATGAGGCTGCTGAAACACGCTATTATATACGCTATATAGCGTTATTACTGCGAAAAAAAATTTCGACTTTTTATGACCCTGACAATTTTTATGACCTACTAAGTCAACACCAATGACACGGTAAAACGTGATATCCACTTATTTTAAGGTTAATAATCATTATGATTATTGAAGGTTGTACTGTTTTAATTTATGACTCGTTTTGATGCATGTGGCTATTAAAATACAAAAGTTGCTGAAATATTTATTACCTTCAAAGTGGATAAAATAAATAATTGCGCGAGCTTCGCGAGCGCTAAATTTTTTTACGACTTTTTATTACCCTGACAGTTTTTATGACCTACTAAGTCAACACCGATGACATAAGGGTTCAATTTGATATCCACTTAATTTAAGGTTAATAATTAATCATTATGTTTATTGAAGGTTGTTCTGTTTCAATGTATGACTCGTTTTGATGTATGTGGTTATTAATATACAAAAGTTGCTGAAATATTACCTTCTAAGTTGATAAAATAAATGCGTGCGCGAGCGTAGCGAGCGCTATCACTGCGCGAGCGAAGCGAGCGCGAAAATTTTTTACCACTTTTTATGACTCTGACAGTTTTTATGACCTACTAAGTCAACACCGATGACATTAGGGTTAAACGTGATATCCACATATTTTAAGGTTAATAATCGTTATGATTATTGAAGGTTGTACTGTTTCAATTTATGACTCGTTTTGATGCATGTGGCTATTAAAATACAAAAGTTTCTGAAATATTACGTTCAAAGTAGATAAAATAAATAATTGCGTGAGCTTTGTGAGCGCTAAAAAATTTTAGGACTTTTTATGACTCTGACAGTTTTTATGACCTACTAAGTCAACACTGATGACACTCAGGTTAAAGTCAATAATAACTTATTTTAAGGTTAATAATCATTATGGTTATTGAAGGTTGTACTGTTTCAATTTATGACTCGTTTTGATGCATGTGTCTATAAAGATACAAAATTTTCTGAAATATTACCTTTAAGGCCGATAAAACAAATACTCGCGCGAGCGTAGCGAGCGCTATAACTGCGCGAGCGAAGCGAGCGCGAAAACTGTTTACGACTTTTTATGGCCCTGACAGTTTTTATAACCTACTAAGTCAACACTGATGACACTCAAGTGAAACGTGATATCCACTTATTTTAAGGTTAATAATCATTATGATTATTGAAGGTTGTACTTTTTTAATTTATGACTCGTTTTGATGCATGTGGTTATTAATATGCGAAAGTTGCTGAAATATAACCTACAAAGTTGATAAAATAAATGCTTGCGAGAGCGTAGCGAGCGCCAAAATTTTTTACGACTTTTTATGACCCTGACAGTTTTTATGACCTACTAAGTCAACATCGATGACATAAAGGTTCAATTTGATATCCACTTAATTAAATGTTAATAGTCATTATGATTATTGAAGGTTGTTCTGTTTCAATGTATGATTCGTTTTGATGCATGTGGCTATTAAAATTCAAAAGTTGACGAAATATTTCCTACAAAGTAGATAAAATAAATGCTTGTGCGAGCGTAGCGAGCGCGAAAATTTTTTACGACTTTTTATGACCCTGACAGTTTTTATGACCTACTAAGTCAACACCGATGACATTAGGGTTAAACGTGATATCCACTTATTTTAAGGTTAATAATCGTTATGATTATTGAAGGTTGTACTGTTTCAATTTATGACTCGTTTTGATGCATGTGGCTATTAAAATACAAAAGTTTCTGAAATATTACGTTCAAAGTAGATAAAATAAATAATTGCGCGAGCTTTGTGAGCGCTAAAAAATTTTAGGACTTTTTATGACTCTGATAGTTTTTATGACCTACTAAGTCAACACTGATGACACTCAGGTTAAAGTCAATAATAACTTATTTTAAGGTTAATAATCATTATGGTTATTGAAGGTTGTACTGTTTCAATTTATGACTCGTTTTGATGCATGTGTCTATAAAGATACAAAATTTGCTGAAATATTACCTTTAAGGCCGATAAAACAAATACTCGCGCGAGCGTAGCGAGCGCTATAACTGCGCGAGCGAAGCGAGCGCGAAAAATGTTTACGACTTTTTATGGCCCTGACAGTTTTTATAACCTACTAAGTCAACACTGATGACACTCAAGTGAAACGTGATATCCACTTATTTTAAGGTTAATAATCATTATGATTATTGAAGGTTGTACTTTTTTAATTTATGACTCGTTTTGATGCATGTGGTTATTAATATGCGAAAGTTGCTGAAATATAACCTACAAAGTTGATAAAATAAATGCTTGCGAGAGCGTAGCGAGCGCCAAAATTTTTTACGACTTTTTATGACCCTGACAGTTTTTATGACCTACTAAGTCAACATCGATGACATAAAGGTTCAATTTGATATCCACTTAATTAAATGTTAATAGTCATTATGATTATTGAAGGTTGTTCTGTTTCAATGTATGATTCGTTTTGATGCGTGTGGCTATTAAAATTCAAAAGTTGACGAAATATTTCCTACAAAGTAGATAAAATAAATGCTTGTGCGAGCGAAGCGAGCGCGAAAATTTTTTACGACTTTTTATGACCCTGACAGTTTTTATGACCTACTAAGTCAACACCGATGACATTAGGGTTAAACGTGATATCCACTTATTTTAAGGTTAATAATCGTTATGATTATTGAAGGTTGTACTGTTTCAATTTATGACTCGTTTTGATGCATGTGGCTATTAAAATACAAAAGTTTCTGAAATATTACGTTCAAAGTAGATAAAATAAATAATTGCGCGAGCTTTGTGAGCGCTAAAAATTTTTATGACTATTTATGACCCTGACAGTTTTTATGACCTACTAAGTCAACACCGATGACATTAGGGTTAAATTTGATATCCGCTTAATTTAAGGTTATTAATCATTATGATTATTGAAGGTTGTTCTGTTTCAATTTATGACTCGTTTTGATGCATGTGGCTATTAAAATTCAAAAGTTGACGAAATATTTCCTACAAAGTAGATAAAACAAATGCTTGCGCGAGCGCAGAGAGTGCTATAACTACGCAAGCGAAGCGAGCGCGAAATTTTTTTACGACTTTTTATGACCCTGACAATTATTATGACCTACTAAGTCAACACTAATTACCCTAAGGCTGTTAAAATACGAAAGTTATTAAAATACTTCCCACAAAGCAGATAAACGCGTTGGGCAAGCAAAGCCAGCGCGTAAATTTTGATGACTTCTAATGATCCTGACAGTTTTATGGCCTAATCAAGACACTTATTAAGTAATTATAGACGAACCTAAGGTCAAACTTTTATGATTATGTTAACTCTATGTAAAGTTAACAAAAAATATATGCACCCTCACTTAACTGCCGAAAAAAAAAGTATTCGTTGCCCTTTTATGCCCTATTAAATGTCTTTGTACAAAATGTCATGTGAATCGGTCAAGCCTTTTGGCCGAAAAGAGGCCAAACATATACAAAATTCAACAATAAAAAACTGACAACCGGACTCGATTGTAAAAAAAGTAACCAATGTGCTCGGATAATAGACTCTACTCTTGGTCTATGTCTTATTGACTATCTCTGTACAATTTCAGCTCAATCGGTCAACTCGTTTAAGCGAGAAGAGGTCACACGGTTAAAAAAACTCAATAAAAAAAATATTTATATATATATATAATTAAAAATGTTTGGACGCCCTGACTCGATAGCCAGAAAAAAAGTATTCTATATCCTATTCTGCCCTATGAACTGTCTTTATACAACAGGTCAGGCAAATCAGTCAAGCCGTTTATTCGAGAAGATGTCTTATATTTACAAAATTCAATTAAAAATATTTGGATCCCCTGACTTGATAGCCAGAAAATAAGTATTCTGTATCCTATTCTGCCCTATGAACTGTCTTTATACAACATGTAAGGCAAATCAGTCAAGCCATTTATTTGAGAAGAGTTCTTATATTTACAAAATTTAATTAAAAATATCTGGACCCCCTGACTTGACAGCCAGAAAAAAAGTATTCTTTATCCTATTCTGCCCTACGACATGCATTCACACAAAATTTCAGGCAAATCGGTCAAGCCGTTTATTCGAGAAGAAGTCTTATATTTACAAAATTCAATTAAACATATTTGGACCCCCCCACTCGATAGCCAGAAAAAAAAGTATTCTTTATCCTATTCTGCCCTATGAACTGTCTTTACACAACATGTCAGACAAATCGGTCAAGCCGTTTATTCAAGAAGTGGTCTTATATTTACAAAATTCAATTAAAAATGTTTGGACTCCCTGACTCGATAGCCAAAAAAAAAGTATTCTATATCCTATTCTGCCCTATGAATTGTCTTTATACAACATGTCAGGCAAATTAGTCAAGCCGTTTATTCGAGAAGATGTCTTATATTTACAAAATTCAATTAAAAATATTTGGACCCCCTGACTTGATAGCCAGAAAATAAGTATTCTATATCCTATTCTGCCCTATGAACTGTCTTTATACAACATGTCAGGCAAATCAGTCAAGCCATTTATTTGAGAAGAGGTCTTATATTTACAAAATTCAATTAAAAATATCTGGACCCCCTGACTCGACAGCCAGAAAAAAAGTATTCCTTACCCTATTCTGCCCTACGACATGCATTCACACAAAATTTCAGGCAAATCGGTCTAGCCGTTTATTCGAGAAGAAGTCTTATATTTACAAAATTCAATTAAAAATATTTGGACCCCCTGACTTGATGGCCAGAAAAAAAATTATCTTTATCCTACTCTGCCCTATGAACTGTCTTTATACAACACGACAGGCAAATCGGTCAAGCCGTTTATTCGAGAAGACGTCATATATTTACAAAATTCAATTAAACATATTTGGACCCCCCCACTCGATAGCAAGAAAAAAAGTATTCTTTATCCTATTCTGCCCTATGAACTGTCTTTACACAACATGTCAGACAAATCGGTCAAGCCCTTTATTCGAGAAGATATCTTATATTTACAAAATTCAATTAAAAATATCTGGACCCCCTGACTCGACAGCCAGAAAAAAAGTATTCCATATTCTTTTCTGCCATATGACATGTATTAACACAAAATTTCAGGCAAATCGGTCAAGCCGTTTATTCGAGAAGAAGTCTTATATTTCCAAAATTCAATTAAAAATATCTGGACCCCCTGACTCGACAGCCAGAAAAAAAGTATCCTATATTCTATTCTGCCCTATGACATGTATTCACACAAAATTTCAGGCAAATCGGTCAAGCCGTTTATTCGAGAAGAAGTCTTATGTATACAAAATTCAATTAAAAATATCTGGACCCCCTGACTCGATAGCCAAAAAAGAAGTATCCTATATCCTATTCTGCCTTATGTACTATCTTTGTACAAAATTTCAGCCAAATCGGTCAAGCCGTTTGACCGTGAAGAAGTCCCAAACAAACAAACAAACAAACAAACAAACAAACAAACAAACAAACAAACAAATAAACAAACTGACTTTCGCATTTATAATATTGGTGTTGATTATGTACCTAATACAGTATAACAAATGCTCCTTTAAAAAATTACAGCCACCACAAAGCTGTCAAAAGAAAAATCTTCTGGCATTCTACGGGTATCCCTAAAATGGGTATAATTTCTTCAGAGTGCCCAAATTCGATCCCCGAAATAGCAAAGTTCACTTACAGACCAGACGAAAAATCCTCTTACCAAATCATCACTTATTTATATAAAAAGGCGTCGATAACTGGGATCTTGTTATACCAAAGAGGGAAAACATGTTATTCATATCAAAACAAAAAGTTACCGGCGTAAAGTATATTTCGCGGGTATCGTCAAACCCAAGAGCTGTAAACATTTCTGGGTCCCAGAGGTCACATATTGTAGCCACTCTGCTCCGTCACCTCGTTTTAAGGGTAGTCTAGGAGGTTGGTCAACTGAGAATGGTTAGATTACAAGAGAATATTCACAAACTTTGATATTTAGAGTTCCGTTGGAGTAAAGGTATGGACACACCGCAGCGTCCTGTGTGCGCGATCTAGGCGGCGATCAGATAGCGCAGTAGTATTTGTACCGACTGGTTCACACCAAACGCGATCAGAAAACAATTGAAAAGTACTGAGATCGCGCCCGCAGATCGCAGGATGCCGTGGTGTGGCCGTACCTTTAGGTATAAAGATAAGATGGCTTTACTCCTAGGCGAGAGGTCACTGGTTCAAATCCTAGCACGTGTTTGTTCATGGGTGGCAGGAGCATATTATGTCCCGCCTGACTTCTACCAAAAAACTTACTATGATCAAGGAGAAAATCTGCCTCCATAACCTTACGGTGTTCCGGCAGCTCTCAGCCCTTGAGAGTCAGAGTATTCAAGTCCATTCTACCTTCCTCAAGCCACCGATAAGTCCTTCAGGGGACTCGCATAAAATAAGCAATGCTTTTACGCAAAATGTTAAGTTCAGTAACTTACTGACGGAACCATGGTAGAATATTATGTTAGTTTTATTATAGGAAGTGTTGGTCGTAAAAAAACTTATAAAATCATAACCACTATTTCTAGCAACCCCTGATTCAAAAAGAGGGGTTTTATTAGTTGACGTGTTGTGTGTGTTTGTGTGTGAATTTCTATTTGAAATATGGTATTCTGTTAATGAAATAATTCAGTATGAATCTGAATATTTAAAATGTTAGAATCTCTGACTTAAATTTTATAAAATTTGCTGTATGTGAGCTGCATCATGTGAGGCATGTTACGCGTATTCTGAATATTCCAGAAGATGACTTATCAGGTCAAGATTGCCATGTATATTCCAACAATATTAATACATACATACATACATACACTAACGCCTTTTTAGGGTTCCATAGCCGAATGGCAAAAAACGGAACCCTTATAGATTCGTCATGTCTGTCTGTCTGTCTGTCTGTCCATCCGTATGTCACAGCCATTTTATTCCGAAACTGTTAGGACTACAGAATTGAAACTTGGTAGGTAGATGTATTCTGTTAACCGCTTTCCGATTTTTATCAAAAATAAAAAATATAAAAGTTTAAGGGGGGGCATCCCATACATGGAATTGAAACAAAAAAAAATTTTTCTTCAAACCTATATGTGTGTGTTTATGGATAGGTCTTCAAAAATAACATTGAGGTTTCTAAAATCATTTTTTCTCAAAGTCAATAATTTGAATGATATGCGCGTCTAAAGTGGTAAAATGTGTGTCCCTCCCCCTCTAACTTTTAAAGTAGGGGAGTGAAAAATTTAAAAAAAATATATGCTGTAGATCTCAATAAAAGTTTTTATTAAAAAAATGAAAAAAAAAAAATAAAAAAATTTAACAAAAAAAAATGGTTTGAACGAGATACAGTCAGCAGTTTTAAAGTTATAGCGACCGCAAAAATAACTTTGTTTTTCATACAAATACTATGAAAAACAAAGTTAATTTTGTAGTTGTGAAAAATCATAGTTATGGAATACTTAACTGTGTTACGGAACCCTACGAGTGCGAGTCCGACTTGCACTTGGCCAGTTTTATTTCCCGTTAGGGTAGGCCCAGACTACTTCTTTCCACATGCTATGATCCTGACATACCTTCTTCGCTTCTTCCACTTTCATGAGCGCCTTCATACATGCTCGCCAATTATAGGTACTTTGGACTTGGTCTTTCTGTAAAACGTCTCTGATCTGTTCGTGATACAATATTAATATTGTTGGAATATCATTTTTAGGCTTCCGAACCCAAAGGGTACCAACGGAACCCTATTACTGAGACTCCGCTGTCCGTCTGTCTGTATGTCTGTCTATCTGTCTGTCTGTCTGTCTCTCCGTCTGTCACCAGGCTGTATCTCATGAACCGTGATAGTTAGACTGTTGAAATTTTCACAGATGATGTATTTCTGTTGCCGCTATAACAACAAATACTAAAAACAGATCAAAGTTAAGAATTAAAGGGGGTCCCCATACAAAAAACGTTTTTTTACTATAGCGCCATCTATGAACGATTGTTTACCAGTGTTTCTCAACCTTTTTAATGACGAGACGCGACCCCCTTAGTATGAAAAAAATTCGACCTACTTGCACTGTTGATAATTTGTATGTTGTTATATTTCTAGCTTCTACCCGCGGTTTCGTTCGTGTGGCCTACAGGAAACAAATTACATATTTTCTTTTAAACCAAAAATTATAAGCACTTTCAGTCAAAACACCTACTTTACTCACTCTTTAATTAATATTTTCTTTAAAAGTATGTTTTCAAACTTTGTTTTTTTTTTCCTTTACTGAGGCTTTGCGACTCCCTTATAGAGGGTTCGCGACCCCCCAGGGGTTCGCGAGTTGCGCGACCCACACGTTGAAAAACACTGGTTTTTTTGTGTTAACTAGAGATGCGCTGAATATTCGTTTGGTATTCGGTATTCAGCGTATTCGGCATCTTTTCCATTATTTGTATTCTGCCAAATTATTCGGTTTTGTTGCCAAATATATTCGGTTCAAGCATTTCTATTTTCTTGGCTCATGTAGCCAAGGTGTACAACTAAAAGACAAAACTTCTTATATAAGATTTATGTTATATTATAAGTCAAAGAAAACATATTTACTTCTTAAACTATAGTTAGTAGGTATAGTCAACATTTATTTTAAGCCTTAAATCAACATTTAATTTAAATCTCACAACAATATTTATTTTTAAACTTAAAATCAACATTTTTATAAACCTCAATTAAATCCATTTAAATCCATCCAAGTTCCTCATCTAACCAGCAGCGGCACGTAGCGCACATGCTAGAACTTGTTTACGCGGCAAAACAATGTAATGGTTAACCGAATAATTTAGCCGAATATCTGTTTCGGTAAAGGTTAAACCGAATAATATTCGGTAATTCGGTGAAACCACTATACGGCGCATCTCTAGTGTCAACGTTCACTTAGTTGGCGTTAGAAGTTCGTTAGACATTTGTTAGATGGCGTTGTAGTAAATAAGCATGTTTAGTATTGACACGGTATTTATATTATCGATGTACTTTGTACTTTATTTTTCCGGCAAATTTTGTTTAATCGGAACCCTACCTGTGCGGGTCCGACTCGCACTTGGCCAGTTTATTATTATATTGTATTGTATATGTAGGAATATTAATATACTTGGAATATCAGAATACATTGAAATGTTGACCTGATAAGCCATCTTCAGGAATATTCAGGATACCCACAACATGCCTCACCATCATACAGCAGAGTTTATAAGGTTTAAGTCAGAGATTCTAACATTTTAAATGTTAATGTTATTATCATTTATATCAAGAAACCAGCATAGATAAACTAATATAATGACAGTTAATAGCAGATTGTAGCATGGGGGCGCAACATATTTTTTTTGAGGCCGATATTTTGAGTTCATAGTGCGAAGGATTCCAGAATCCTGAGCGTAGCGAGTATTCAAAGTACGTCCGGCCAGAAAAAAAATTGTTGCGACCGAGTAATAAGCTCTACTTTTCATACTGTATCAGAAATGGGACTAGATAAAAGACTTACTACAATAACTTCGCTTCAACAGAAGCGTATACAATATTTTAATACAACAGTATTTTTTCACTTGATAAAATTAGTTTAAGCTTAGTTTATAGTATACTTACGCATTTTTCGTGTAGTTTCTTTAACAGTCAGGTCACAACATGAAAACAGAAATCTATCCTCAGTGATTCAGGTGTAAAAATTATACTTTTACTGTCTAAACTTTTAATGTCTAATTGACGTTAAAACAAAAGTAAAAATGTAAAAAAAATTAAACGTGCATCTATATTAAGTATAATATTTTTAAAAGGTAGATAATTGGATTTGTAATCTAATGAATATGTATAATATATGTTAATATATGGATAACAACAGTTTTTGTATAGCGGTGGGACTGCGTCTGGGCATCCTTATAACAGAACCGCATCTCTGTCGCTGCGGTGACCAGGTGGATAGACTGGGTCACCACGGTCTTTCATGTCGTCGCAGTGCGGGACGGCTTTCTCGACACGCCTCACTGAACGACGTCATCCGCCGGGCTCTTGCCACCGTCAACGTGCCGGCTATTTTAGAGCCGAACTGTATCACACGTGACGATGGTAAGAGGCCTGACGGCATGACGTTGGTTCCTTGATGTCGTGGGAAGCCGCTAGTGTGGGACGCGACGTGCGTCGACACATTGGCAGTTTCCCATCTCCATAATACCTCACGGGCGGCAGGAGCAGCTGCAGACGCAGCAGAGGCTCTCAAATGGAGGAAATATATAAGCATCGGTGACAACTATGCTTTTCTTCCGTTTGGGGTCGAAACCATGGGCCCGTGGGGTCAACAAGCACGTGGTTTTGTTAGGGAGCTGTCTAGACGCCTAATCGATGTCTCCCACGACCAAAGAGCTGGCGCTTACCTCGGGCAACGCATTAGTTTCGCGATTCAAAGAGGTAATGTCGCCAGCTTTTTGGGTACTCTACCAGCAGACAGCGACCTAAATTCCATTTATTATTTGTAGTTTTTATTTGAATTATTAGTCATAGTTAATATTTTAGTTTAATAAGTTTTTAAATTGTTTTGATTATATGTTAAAGGTAAAAAATATAATATATTGAATACTTAAATATTGATATTAAGCACAATATTAAAAGATTCAATGTATCACAGTCACTACCAAAGCAATATAGGTTCATATGTAAATACATTTTCAGACTAAATTCAAATTCTGTCACATACAAAAGCAACTCCCAAAGCACCGCAACACTCAATATCTCATCAAGAACAAACTTACTAGAGTACTTACAAACTGGAATATATTAGGGAACTAAAGAACTTGCCAGACAGTCGCAGATGGTTTGGGAGCTTACGTTCACTTGTTATATAACATTCCTCAAAATATTCTATTGCTATGTGAATTATAAGGCCGTGTTTCCACGTGCAAGAAAACTTCTGCGAGTAATAAAAGGGGTATAACACCAGACTGAATCAGGGTACCTGATTAAGAGGTAACATGGCCCCTTATAAGGCGCCCTAACTAAGTGTTATTTACACTGCACGGTGGCAAGGCGGACCGAATCATCCTCTCTTGCTCACTAATGACGGACCTTTACTTCCTTACTCTTATTACCTTTCTGATTAAGAAGTTTCCTGCTTCAGTGTGGTATAATACAAATTTAATGACCGAGAGTCTATCTGACAGCAGTTTGCAAATAATCTTTCTAATATATAAAATTCTCGTGTCACAGTTTTCGTTGCCATACTCCTCCGAAACGGCTTGACCGATTTTGATGAAATTTTTTGTGCTTATCCGGTATCTATGAGAATCGGCCAACATCTATTTTTCATCCCCCTAAATGTTAGGGGTAGTCCACCCCTAAATTTTTTATTTTATTTTTTAGACAAAATTTTTAATTTCTATTTTTTTATGATACAACATACAAAAATACATACAATCCTCAATTTTCACCCTTCTACGATCAACCCTTATTTTTTAATAGCCATTTTAGTAATTTAATCATTTTTCCTCCATACATACTTACAATAAGTAAGCTATTTTTTGTCTACACTAGAAATTACTACGAAATTATTTATATGGCAAAACAACGTTTGCCGGGTCAGCTAGTAATATATATAATAATATATCCGTTTATTTCTCTTCACAATGGTTGAGTATCATAACAGTAATCTAATATTTAGTGGCAAGAATTCGATGCAATCAATTTTGGTGAAGAGCCGGTGACTGATGTAGGTTATTTAAAACCTGTATTAGAGGTCACCAGGGCCTCACTTCACGGGTACAGCAATTCAGTTGAAAAAAAGTAACTTAGTGATATAAATTACACATCCATGGTTTAAAACAAGCATTAAAAAGAGATTCACTATCAACTTAACCTAACACGTATCTCACTTAAATCAGTAATGAAAAAAAAAAACAAAAAAAAAAACAGTCACTTTAAGTTCTCGTTATCATACTAAAACAATAACAAATTGAGCAGTTTGCAAATGTAAACTCTGTAGCAAGCAGCACATGCGATCTACTGTCGGACATTTCTCGTAAGAAGTTTTTTTTTGCTGGTGAAAACGCGGCCTTACTACAGTTCTAATATAAGGGAAAGTCAAACATATTTATTTTTTATTTTGACTTTAGATGCCTCAAAAGTCACTCACTTACGTGGGTGTAAATAATTTTTGTGCTTTGTTTAAAATCCTTTATATATCGAACAGAACCGACTTCAAATGCTATGCTACTCATCAGGGCCGGATTAACCAAATCGGGGCCCCTAGGCAATGCAATTCTCGGGGTTACTTACGTTTACCCTTTTCTTACTCTTAAAATGTAAATATCTATTACAAAAGTCGAGTTAATCTGATCGACTCCTGCTTTTTGAGTTCTTTGAAATGATGTTAATGAATAGATTATAGTTATAGATAAGTGATGATCTAGGTGTCCATCATGAGACCTGAACACACCCTGCAAATTTGCAGGGTGTGAAACGTTTTTTTTCTTGATGCGTGGCCCGCATCGACTAGGTCCCTTTGGGCCCCTAGTCGGTGCGGGGCCCCTAAGCAGTTGCCTAATCCGCCTTATGGATAATCCGGCCCTGCTACTCATTTCCAGTACTATGTTTGAGCTGTTATCTCTACATTTGGGAGCCCCGTTGGCATAAAGGATAGATGGTTTGACTTGAAATTGATTTCAAAGGTCACCGGTTCATATCCCAGCACGGGTGTTCGTCAACAGGTGATAGGAGCACAATACATCGATGTTCTGCCTCACTTGCTAACAAAAAGTAGCTTTTGTACTAACTGAGACCGTACTAGCCATCCATTGCTTTGTGGGTCTAGGCCTCTTCGAAAATTACCCTCCATTTCGTCTACAAAAATGTATTCAGCGTAAGTAATATAGGACTTAGAGTATATATTTATTTATTAAGTTATTGATAATTAGAACGGTAACAAACCACTTACACTAATTAACACAAATTAATTAACAAAAATCAATAATCATTCAATCAGTAAGTGATATACAATATAGAAACATTGATATTACATACATTGATAATACAAACAATAGAGGTCAAAATTATATAAAAATAAAATAGAAAGAAATAATACAACCCAATCATGATCAAAGTATAGCATAGAATAAATAGAGTAAATTAGGTATGTTTATTATTAAGGCAACATAAAATTCTGTATTAATATAAGATACAGGTATTTTATTAGGTTAAGATATTTGCGTGAGTTGAATGTATTGCTGACCCTTTGAACTGTCTCGATAAATTATTTCATCAGACATAAAAGTGGGCCGTAAGCCTGGCTTATAATATAATTTCTGAAGTCAATTTATATTAAAAGAAAATATCAAAACATCTATCTACATAATTAATTTTCCTCTGTCCTCGTATTATTTGAAAAAAATCTCTCTAATAACAAATTTATTCTAGACTTACATAATACTCCCACAGTTAACATTAAATATAGATACGCAAAGTTTATACTTATTGTGTAACGAATGTGCCGTACGTTCCCGCTACTTTGAATGCCGTTCAGATGAGTAATGGCCTCTGAACGTTTTTAGGGTTCCGTACCCAAAACTCACCAACGGAACCCTATTACTGAGAGAGTCAGAGTATAATCTAAGCCCAGCGTGTTCATCATCTTCGACTACATCATCGCTTACCACCAGGCGAGTTATTGGTCAAACGCTAGCACGCTAGCTAGCTAGGTAACTAAAAAAGAAGTACTGAGATTTCTCTGTCCGGCTATCTGTCCGTCCGTCCGCCTGTCCGCCTTTCACAGTTCTGTATCACCTAATAGGTAGACACATGAAATTTTTACAAAGTACGTTGGGTGCTATAACAAAAAATACTAAAAATAAAATAAAGTTAAAAGTCAAAGGGTCAAAGGTTAAAAGTAAAAAAGTCAGAAAAAACACGTGTTTTTTTCTGGCGCTTTTCACGTCGATAAAGTTATGGCGTTATACTAGTAACGTGATTTTTTCAGCATTTTTTGCTTGATCTTATAAAACACTGTACGAACCCTACGAATGCGAGTTCGACTTGCACTTGGCCAGTTTAATATTTACTGTTACTGCTCAATTATGCTAAGTAATTTTATGATCTTGTTTGTTCAACGTTTCCCCCTGTAGAGTAGTTTTGAGAATGTAAGAGCTTTGAGAAAATCAACTATTAAGATGTTCGAAGCTATGAGTAGGCAGGGTAAGATGTAGTAAACTGTAAATAATAAAATGTTAAACTACGCAAGCAGGACATTATGCCTGTTCTTTTCATTAATAAGTATAAAAAAGAGGCAGCGTAGAAAGCTAGTTTTTTTAATGTTTATTACCTCAAAACTCCGTCATTTCGCAACCGATTTGAAAAATTCTCTAGAAGTGAAACTTTCGCCTCAAAATATTTCATCCATCTATCGCATATCACCGACATGCATATCGCATTACAGCCGGGGGTGATTGGTGGATATGATGTATGACATTTAGGTCTAGCTGTGATTGGCGGACGGTTCCGCAGCCATATTTTATACATGCTAATGTGTCATGTCAACTGCTGTCATAGTAGCTAGCTACCTTAGCTACACAAAAAGTTTCAATTGCAACCTTGATTCATTCAACCACATATTTTTTTTGTGTGAGAGAATATGCTTCCCATTTTGTCCCATTGCAATATTATTATTTATTACAAGGATCTTCAAAAATGTGGTGATTAGCATAAAGTGTGTATGTGGTAAAAGTGTCCGATAACTTTGGCCCAAATTTTTCTCCGCTGTCGTAGATTCCTCGCATCCCGAGGTCTGAACAGTAATTTCCATTTAACAACACAATCATTATAGATTTAAGATCAGGAATATAACGTGACTTACGCGATGTCAAAATATATGTTGATCGCTATATCGACTTCGCATAAGTCTCTAATCTATAATAATCTTATCTATAAGTTTAAATTGAACGTGAGTTTTTATGACACAATCATTCTTAGATATTGACTCTATAAGACCAAGATGACACTATTCTCTTAAAAACTTTGTCCAACAAACAGGAAACCTTGCTTTTACGATTGCCTACAAAATTCTCAATACTCCAAAACATAAAACTGCAATTTCAATGCGGAGCGAGTCCCAATAATTTCATATTTCACGATCCGGCCTGAGTAACAAAACTCTAAAGAAAACAACTTTGTTTATACTTTACACAGAGTTGCGCGACAATATGGCGCGGATGCTGACATTTTGCACGTACTAAGTTATGAGTAAGTACTTCCTTGTGGTTCTTTATATATTCAGTTTGTAACTTTTTCAAAATAATTTACAAAACGAAAATAATTAAGATAGTTTAAAAACTAAAACAGCCGACTTCAATGCCGCGGGACTCAGTTTCAGTAGCAAGTTGCAACGTTCATCATCATATCTCTGGAGATATTTATCAGATCTAGATGAATTTACAAGCAGAAAAAAAGAACCATTCGAATCGGTTTCACAATTGACGGAGTAATCGCGTAAAATACATACAAAAAACGTAAGGACATACAGACGAATTGAGAACCTCCTCCTTTTTCAAAGTCGGTTTTATACCCATATCTCGAGAGATACTCATCTGATCTCAATAAATTATATAATTAAACCACCGTGGAAATGAACCCTACTCATTAAATAATTTAAGATCGTAAAACTAAAAGAACCGACTTCAAACGTCGC
This sequence comes from Cabera pusaria, assembly GCA_954871355.1. Lineage (NCBI taxonomy): Eukaryota > Metazoa > Arthropoda > Insecta > Lepidoptera > Geometridae > Cabera > Cabera pusaria. The sequence goes on from OX940890.1 coordinate 2,824,353, forward strand.
GCTAGACAACGTCGCCAGTAGACGTAGTAACTATTATCTTATCTGTGCCAGTAGTACTAGTAAGTAGTAAATCGTCGAGATACTAAATGCATCGTAATACAATTGTTGATATATTAAAAACGGCTCGGCCGATTTCGTTAAAATTACAATGGGACCACCTCGGAAACGTACCCATTAAAAAAAATCATTCAAATCCGTTCACAATTGACGGATTAATCGAGCAATCGCGTAACATACAGACGAATTGAGAACCTCCTACTTTTTTGGGAAGTCGGTTAAAAAGGATCAGTCGAATCGGTTCACAATTGACAGAGTACCTAATCGGGTAACAGACACAAAAATATACAGACGAACTAAGAACCTCCTCCTTTTAAGAAGTCGGTTAAAAACCAGAAAGGAAGCTGACCTAGCTAGCTAAAAATACATCAAGATTAATGGTTTCCATAAGTGCAAACATCTACTAACAAAGTCTTTGTCGACTGAAATCCGCTGTCAGAACAATCTTATAACCAAATACACCCAAGTTTAGGGCCAAGCATCATAATGAAATTACTAGATGTTACCAACTCTAACTGGCAGTGTAAAGAAGAGATAATGAGATGCGTCAACAGAAGTCTGCCTTCGTTAGGAGCATGGACTTTAGAGATTTGGAACTAGGGAAGTGACGAAAATGTACTGACAATGTGTTTATGTGCTGGGGTTCAGAGTACCTTATGAGGGCAAGGGATCAGTGGGCTTGATTGCACGTGAGGTTTCTTCATGTTTTAGACTAACTTGCCTGCCTTATTCGTGATCGTTTTGAGGGCCCAGTGGTGTTGTGGAAAGTCGTAGAAAGGTCGGCTTTGACGCCAGAGGTACCGATTTCAATCACCGCCATGCCTTAATGGATTGTTCCATAGAAAAAAATATGTGCGCTTTTCAGAGGGAAGCTTTTCCGGTGAAGGAAAACATCGTTAAGAAACCCCCAAACTTCACATGTGGTAGGACACTACCTAGTGTCCGTCTGGCCAGCTAATATTCTCAAGATAAAAAATCTGTCACTAAACATCTGATGTGTTCCGGCAGCTATCCTTGAAAGCCCGTTCCTATTCTAAGCCTAGCGTGTTACCATCCTCGACCGCATCATCACTTACCAACAGGTGAATGGTTAACTGGTCAAACGCTAGCCTACATGATATTGAAAAAACAACGGGTTGCACTCCGGGAGTGCCTGCAGAAGTGAAAACTTGAACACGTCATTTTTGAATATTTTAGAATGATACCTCGCCCTGCGCTCCGTTGGAATGACACTTTGCGCAAGCGCCTTGCGCTCCGTCTTACGAATGTTTAGCTTACGATTAGGACACGTGACCTGACGCAAGTTTAACATTTTTTACCCATCCCAAGAAAAGTGCATAACGCCGCTAAAGAAGTTTGCACTTCAAAAAATGTCAAAACCGGCAAACATTTTCCATAGAGTATATTCATAACCCTCACACACCGTCAATAAATTGGCACGGAGATAAAACTGAAAAATGGATTTCATAAAATAACGCGGCAAGTTTGACAAGCTAACAGACCGAATCTAAATTACTGAGTTATATAGTTAAAGCTATCTATAGCACAGCGCTGGCTCCCGACCAAAATCTTATTGGATTTTCTCGCCAAATACCTTTTCGATATAGCTTCGAAGCGTCTCCCAGTAGCGCTAATAATCTTTCAGAAATTGGGGAAGAGGATAATTTGACGTTTCTTATCTAGTAAATTCTTTCTGATTAGAGCCGAGACGAGTTTGGGACATTGGGACAGTATTATTTGTGTTTCCGATTAGTCATATTTTTGGGATTATTTTGCTATTAACAGATTAACATAATTGCGCGTAAGACCGAGTCAAATGTATCTAAAACTGGCAAGCATGTATGAAGGCGCTCATTAAAGGGGAAGAAGCGAAAGAGGTATGTCAGGATCGTAGCATGTGGAAAGAACTCTCTGCTTACTCCAACGAAACAAGGTGTGATTTTATGTACATATGTGGTATAATCGGATTAACATAATTGAACTGTGTGTTAAATTAGTAAAGTAGGTGCATTAAATAAGTTACAGGAGAATTAGTTATTGCTATTATCATTATTACATAACATTACGCTATGTGTTATTTTCCTTACTTTTCCTTATTGTTTTTTCATCACAAAGTAGACTAGGCGACGTGGATTTGCCTACGTTTCATCCCGGTTTCTCTTTAATCACTTTACCTATTAATGAAAACATCATTTAAATCCGTCCCGTAGTTAAAATTAAGAGGTAAGTATAGCTGGAGGGAGGGGGAGCAATTTTATTCCATACTATAATAAGGATAATTTACACACAAGAGCATTGGATCTTTTTCAAATTAATGTTTTTCTATGGTTCTGTATATCAGGTTACAATATTTCGTTTTTTATGTTTGTATAATTGTCGACTAGCGGCTAACGTATTTACTAATGTACGTTAGAATCATTAAACCCATTAACACATAATCCTGTAGTATTTGATGTACGTATATATAATCATATATATGTATGTATATAATGTATGTGTATTTATACATGCAACATTTACATGTGAAATCCTGTCCACCCAACGCTTGTCTGGTAAAAATCGCTCCAAGTGACAAGACCGCCCATTGTATTACCATTGTTTCATTTTTAAATATTTTCTGTAAGTACAGTAGAATCCGTTTATTATGACTCCGCCTATATTGACCAACCGGTTATTATGACGTAACTATACTACGAAGTTTGGTTTTCATATGAAATTCTTTTTAAATAGTCGGATATAATTACTTCCCACTTCCCTTACAGTGACATGTCGCTTATTATGACCCATTTTTAATACAAAAATGTAAATTATGTCCGGTTATAATGACCGACATGATTCTGTACACCTTCGGTAATGTTCGTTGATTCCCGACGACGTTCGGCACGTGGCTCGTTTTTAACCGACTTCAAAAAAAGGAGGAGGTTTCTCAATTCGACCGTATATTTTTTTTTTTTTTTTTTTTTTTTTATGTTTGTTCGTGGATAACTTCGTCATTTATGCACCGATTTTGATTATTCTTTTTTTGTTCGAAAGGAGATATCCCAAGTGTGGTACCATGGTAATTTTATCGAGGTTTGATAAGTATCTCCAGAGATATTGAGATAAACATCTCAAAATTGGTACTGAAAATGAACATTGAAGTCGGTTCTTTTTTAGTTTTTAAACGATATTATTGTTTTGAACTATGTTTATGTATTAAACTACTTAAGTACATTCATATTTACATAAAAAAGGTTTTTCATTTCACAAAACGCTTTGTATGACGTCCGCTTATTATGACTTGTTTGTCAGTTCCTTTCGATGTCATTATAAACGGACTCTACTGTATGTTTTATTTTGGTGGACAATAAAGAATCATGCTATTCTATTTTATTCTATTCTACCCTCTTTCGCCGTCAAAGCCAGCAAAGTCAGGTAAATTAGTAACTATTTAATGAATGTAATAAAAATTAATGACATGTAATGATAATTATTATTAAATAAATATATGAAAATGAATATAAAAGGAGAAAACAATGCTTTTTCACGCGGGCATAACCGCGTGACGTAGCTAACATCTTCGGACAAGCAAAACAAACATGGCGGCGAGGGCGTTAGAGATAAACGTGATTCTCAACATGAATATGTAGATTTTAATTGCAATTTTTAACTGCCTTCGTTATAGAGCTTCGACAGGGTTATGAGGCAATTATAACTTTATGCCAAACAAGATTGTAACGAATCCTATCATTTTTTAAATAATTTCCGTTTTTTTCAATGTAAATGCTTAAATAGATTAAATTATTGAATTTAGGTTATTTCATTCAGTTCCATGTATAATTAAGATTAAAACTAAAATAACTGACTTCCATGCCCCGCGAGTCATTTTCAGTAGCAAGTTCGAGACGATCGTCATATCTTTGGATATACTTATCAAATCTCGATGAAATTACAATGGGAGCCCCTCGAAACTGTACCCTACCGATTTGAAAACGAATCATTCAAATCGGTTAACAATCGACGGAGTAATCACGTAACATACATACAGAACATACAAAAACATACAGACGAATTGAGAACCTCCTTCTCTTTGGAAGTAGGTTGAAAATTCGTTTTTTTTAGGGTTCCGTACCCAAAGGGTAAAACGGGACCCTATTACTAAGACTCCGCTGTCCGTCTGTCTGTCTGTCTGTCTGTCTGTATGTCTGCCTGTCTGTCTGTCTGTCTGTCTGTCTGTCTGTCTGTCTGTCTGTCTGTCTGTCTGTCTGTCTGTGTGTCCGTCTGTCACCAGGCTGTATCTCATGAACCGTGATAGTTAGACGGTTGAAATTTTCACAGATGATGTATTTCTGTTTCCGCTATAACAACAAATACTAAAAATAGAATAAATTTAAAAATAATAGAGGTTCCCCATACAAGAAACGTGTTTGTTTCGGCATTTCACGGCATCTATGAACGCTTAGTTAGGTAAACGTCCCATAGATGGCGTTATATTGAAATGTCGATCCCTAACACCTTTATTAGACGTTAAATGGCGTTATAAGAAATAAAATGTTTTTTAATTATTATTTTTTGCTGGCGAAAAATGATAGTGGTATTTTTTGCTCGATCTTATAAAATACTGTAGTGTGGTACGGAATCCTACTAGTGCGAGCAGGCCTCCCTCACTCGCCCATAGCTACTGCGATGTATACCTAAACTTTCGTCACCTGCGCCGGTACTGTCTGCCAGTCGGTTGTCACTGCTCACGCGCGCGCAACATATATTATTATTCTAATAACGGGATAACTGCGCATTCGTATTTTATCTTAGAAACGATTTAAGTTTTTCATAGTCATTTTGCGGGTTTGACAAAAAACAAGCACAATATGTTTCATTTTTTATGCTACCGATACAAAAATGACAAGACGGCGTAAAATTCACTTTTCCGAAATAAAATTCGACTCTAAGGGTCCCCGCACACGGGCCACGGGCCACAACCACAAAACGCCGCCAACGGCATATTTCCTATAGTTGTCATACATTTTATCATGTAGCGTGTGGCGGCAACCAGCGTCACCGTGTGCGGCGAGTCCATATAAAATGTATGAAAACTATAGGAAATATGCCGGTGGCGGCTTGTGGCCGGTGGCCCGTGTGCGCCGAGGCTTAGATAGGAACTTTGATGTAATTTTGTGAGGTAAATATAAATAATTCATAAACTTTTTTTTTAGTTTATTGAGTCAACCCTTTACCGTATCGGGGCGCGCCGGTACATCGCGCGCTGAACGAAGTAATAACAACGCTAGGTCGAGCGCCTTAGACACATTTTTGCTTGTATTGTCTGAAATAAACGTTGGTATTGTGTATTTGTAGGGGAGTGAAGTATCTGTTACGAATAACTATTATATAATCAGTGGTGCGAGTCCGACTTGCACTTGGCCAGTTTATTTAAATATCTGATAGGCTAGCGTTTAACTACTATCTCGCCGTGTTAAGCGATGACATCATCGCAACCGCGTCAATCAACACCGCGAGATCAAAGATCATGAACGCGTTAGACCTGTAATGGTCCCCAAAAGCTGCTGTAACAATTATAATTTAAATTCTACTATATTATACAGTGTAAAAAAAACATAAATTGAAGATAACACATAAGGAAACTTAAGGGGGTACGATTTCCATACAAAACTATAATGCACAAATATGAGTAAACGGAGCAAAAACCTGCACTGAAATCACATCTTTTGGTCTTGTATAAGTTTTAACATGTCGGGAATTGTATTTATCTACATGATTTATAAGAACACTATATACATATTACTGAATCAATATTTTTTTGGTATAACTTGATTTTACTATTATTAAAAATAATTTCTAAAATAAATACATTTCCCGACCCGTAAATACTTCTAAAAGACCAATAGTTGTGATTTCAGTGCAAGTTTTCCCTCCATTTACTTATATTTGTGTATGGAAATCGTACCACCTTAATATTCGATTATTTATTGTTTATTAGAGGATGAAGTCAAACTAAAAATATATTTTGTAACGCCCCGCAGTTTCAAAAATACTTGTAATAAGTTACCTTTTTGCGTAAAGTTAGATTATAAAGTTTATGTGTGCCGTAAGAGGTAAATGCGTGAGTGTTAGAGAGTGCATCAAAATCCGTTCAGCCATTTGAACACGATTGATAAAAACAAAACAAATGACATTTACAATATTAGTAGGATGACATCCAAGGATAATTTTTGAGTGAAAATCTACTTATATGTTTAAATGTCAGTCTATCTCAGTATAAACATTAAGTTGTCTACATTATATAAAGCCAGGTTTAAATAAACAAAAAACTAACAAGTAACTAATGTAAACTAAACATAAACAAAAACTAAAGCAAAAACTATAATCATAATAAACTACAACAAAAAAGTAAACTAACTTTGAACTTGAACATCTCAGGGTCTAATTATTGTAACTGTAATTGTTTATTTGAACTTGAACATCTCAGGGTCTAATTATTGTAATTGTAATTGTTTATTTGAACTTGAACATCTCAGGGTCTAATTATTGTAACTGTAATTGTTTATTTGAACTTGAACATCTCAGGGTCTAATTATTGTAATTGTAATTGTTTATTTGAACTTGAACATCTCAGGGTCTAATTATTGTAATTGTAATTGTTTATTTGAACTTGAACATCTCAGGGTCTAATTATTGTAATTGTAATTGTTTATTTGCAACTTAGCACATTAAAAACATAACATAACATAACAGCTCTGAATCTCATACTAGAGAAAACCCTGTTGTATAAAATGTAAAATTATAAATTCTAAAAATAAAATATAAAAAATCTAATTACTATACGAATTATGACCCTACGAAACTTCAACTAGAAATTGCAAATTTACAAAATGTTCCTGAATTTAATAATTTTATGTATTCATTCTATATAGCTTTTTTGCAAAATGCTGACTGACTGACTGCTTTATGATAGTCAACTTATATCAGTTTTTAAGTTTTCATTGTCACTAAAGGTACGACCACACCACGGCGTTCTGCGTCTTCGTGCGCGGTCGCGATCAGAATCGTTCTGATCTCCGTAGATCGCGTTTGGTTTGGACAAGTCGGTACAAATACTAGTGCAATAGCTAATTGCGTTTGCGCACGCGGACGCAGGATGCCGCGGTGTGGCCGTACTTTTACACTTTCACAAGAAATTTGGAATTTATCATAAGCTCATAAATAGTGAAAAACATGGTAAGTATGACAGCTGAATGGTTCATTACTTTTGTTTTTTTTTTCTAATTCAAAGCGTTGAAATTCTGCTTTTGCTATGTTTACTTGATAATTGGTTATGATTTATGATTTTGACGTGTATATGTGCGTATATTAATACTGCCTACATACTGAATAAATGCTTTGATTCTTGATTCTTTGATTCTTTGAGTATCCCCTTAAATTATCTTGTGAAAACATGTTATATAATTTAAGGTGTCTACAGGTACACCCAAAACCTTCCCGGAGCGGGTTTGACCACGAGCCACGTTTCATTAAAACTTCAACCTGCTCGGGTTAAATTTGCCGCGTTTTGACTGTTTGACAAACTTCTCGGAACCAATAAAATTTGGAGAAGGTTCGTGGAACTTATTGTTTGTCATTTTGGGTAATTATGCTATTATCCTTTCTCGGAAATGTGTCTTTCAGATATCTACACTGGGCCGTAATGAAAGAGGTTGCGGGTCAACTTATGACCATTTGATTTTATAGTTTAACTAAAACACTGGTCTTGTATATCAAAATTAAGAAATGTCTGTAAATACTTCAAAAAAGAAGACATTTTTGTTAAATTTATCATGAGTATAGTCCATTATTACTATTTAACCGGTAAACCTGTACCGAGTGTGTTGCTCGCCGAGAACACACGTACTCGCCGTTGATGAAGGAGGAGGATGCGGATCACTCCAAAATCGGTCGCATGTTTATATTAACTTAGACCTTATCACGTGAGTAGAGTAGAGTAGTTTACCGGTTAAGGTTAAATAGTAATAAAGAAATCATTGTATTTATAATCTCCGAAATTATAATTTGCAAATTTTTCAAAATCTTGTAAAAAGTGGTATTTTTTACTTAACTATCTTTTTAAAAATAATAAACTGTATGATCTTGAACTTTGTGACTATAAAAAATAAATGTTCTGTAATAAACTCTTAAAAGATCCAATAATTTGGATGTTATTGAGGTTTTTATTACCGATCGTTGTTACCGACCCGCGTTATTTGTGGTCCACTGTATTTACAAAATATACATTTTCTGATCTGTTGCTTCTCTCTTTGGTAAAAGGAGATCTTGGAAAAACGAAAACTAAATTGTTAAACACAATCCAAAATTTCATCGTACCAACGGGCCTTGAACCCGCAACCTCCGGAATAACATGTTCCGGTGCTTTGCCAATTAAGCCATGGTGCGAAGTGACGTTACGACGAAATTAGTGGATTGCATTTGTTAACCCAATTATGCATTGGTGGCGCCATCTATGACTACTTATTACGTAAGTTAATCATTCGGAAGAAATCATTACAGTTTTCAAATCCGACGAGAGATGTTGCACTGCGTAAATCAAATATTATGTTTCTTTAAAGTGTTAACTTACGTAATAAGTAGTCATAGATGGCGCCACCAATGCATAATTGGGTTAACAAATGCAATCCACTAATTTCGTCGTAACGTCACTTCGCACCATGGCTTAATTGGCAAAGCACCGGAACATGTTATTCCGGAGGTTGCGGGTTCAAGGCCCGTTGGTACGATGAAATTTTGGATTGTGTTTAACAATTTACAAAGATATTAAGTGTGTAACACTTTAAAGAAACATAATATTTGATTTACGCAGTGCAACATCTCTCGTCGGATTTGAAAACTGTAATGATTTCTTCCGAATGATTAACTTACGTAATAAGTAGTCATAGATGGCGCCACCAATGCATAATTGGGTTAACAAATGCAATCCACTAATTTCGTCGTAACGTCACTTTGCACCATGGCTTAATTGGCAAAGCACCGGAACATGTTATTCCGGAGGTTGCGGGTTCAAGGCCCGTTGGTACGATGAAATTTTGGATTGTGTTTAACAATTTACAAAGATATTAAGTGTGTAACACTTTAAAGAAACATAATATTTGATTTACGCAGTGCAACATCTCTCGTCGGATTTGAAAACTGTAATGATTTCTTCCGAATGATTAACTTACGTAATAAGTAGTCATAGATGGCGCCACCAATGCATAATTGGGTTAACAAATGCAATCCACTAATTTCGTCGTAACGTCACTTCGCACCATGGCTTAATTGGCAAAGCACCGGAACATGTTATTCCGGAGGTTGCGGGTTCAAGGCCCGTTGGTACGATGAAATTTTGGATTGTGTTTAACAATTTACAAAGATATTAAGTGTGTAACACTTTAAAGAAACATAATATTTGATTTACGCAGTGCAACATCTCTCGTCGGATTTGAAAACTGTAATGATTTCTTCCGAATGATTAACTTACGTAATAAGTAGTCATAGATGGCGCCACCAATGCATAATTGGGTTAACAAATGCAATCCACTAATTTCGTCGTAACGTCACTTCGCACCATGGCTTAATTGGCAAAGCACCGGAACATGTTATTCCGGAGGTTGCGGGTTCAAGGCCCGTTGGTAAGATGAAATTTTGGATTGTGTTTAACAATTTACAAAGATATTAAGTGTGTAACACTTTAAAGAAACATAATAAACGAAAACTAGTCTAAATTGTCAAGGTCTCCTTTCCAACCAAAATATGTTTTATAGAGATCGCTCTAAGCTATAAGACTGTCCATTCTCAAAGAATAAAATCTTATTATAGATAGCTACGCAACGGTTGGAAACAACGAGCTGAAGATTGAGCTCAGTGGCGTGCTATGGGAGAAGCTTAGAGGTTTATGTCCAACAGTGGACAAATACTGACTGTTAATGATGGTGAATCAATAGTACGACAACGGGTTGCACTCCGGGAGTGCTGGCAGAAGTAAAAACTTAAACATTATCGTTGTGCATTTGGTCTACCGTCCGTCCGTCTTAAGAATTTTCGATCAGGTCACGCGTCCTGACGCGAGGTCCTGACGCGACTTTAAGATTTTTTACCGATTCCAAAAAGTTCACAACGCCGCCAATGAAGTGTTCACTTTAATAATATGTATCCACATTGAAATATACAGGCACGGAACTAAAAGGTAGTAACTATGTTTCCCAGCTTTACTAATTTGTAGAAGAGCTACCGCAAACTAAACTATACCACGAGTGTATGAACTAAAGCATTACATTTTCACGACAATCATCTCGCTCTAAAGTTAAATTTCGTCTAATCACCTCCAAACTATTTACTTAAAAACTCACTTGAGAATTTCCAACTTTATATTGTTAGATGCTAAAGTTTATTTTCGCGTACCAAAGTTACAAGGCTGAAGATGTAAGGCTAAGTACACACGGACGAGAGGCGAGCAAAGCTTTTACGAAATTCAGCCGCAACGTCACCTCTGGGACCCAGTTGTTAGCCGGGGAGATACCGCGCCTTATGTTTTATGAAAGTTTAGTAACTTGCATTATCACGAGGATGATATGTGTGCCTTACGCCTTACCTTGAATGTTGGTAACTTTGTTTTTAAAGTTGTTATTGTTACGATGTCAAAAGCTTTTAGACTTACTGTGCTAAGGGAGCTCGTTACAGCGCTCGCGTGCCTTAAGGGATGTTTACTGTTTGTTTGTATTTAAAAAAAGGAGGTTCGTTTTCAGGATTTCGAACCCGGGTGGTGGAAATAAAAACTATTTAGTAAGCCTTCTCTGCTGTTTGTCCGTCTGTCTACTTCTGTCTATCACAAGGATATATTTGGAACCGAGATAGACTTTGTAATTATATACTGATTTTTAAGAAGATATCAAGAATAATTTTATTAGCTGTTGTTATTTCGATTCTCAATTAAGATAAATAGAGATAGTTAAAAAACTAAAACAACCGACTTCCATGCCCAGCAATTTAATCTCAGTAGCAAGTTTGAGACGTTTATCATCATATCTCTGGAGATACTTATCAGATCTCAATGAAATTATAATGTAACTACCTCAAAAACATACCCTATCGATTAAAAAAGGGAATCATTTAAATCGGTTCACAACTGACGGAGTAATCGCGTAACATAAAATTAAGAACCTCCTTCTTTTTGACAAAAGCCGGAAAAAATATGTTATTATAGAACGGGGACGCACCTTTCGAATAGAATCTCTTTCACAATGAAAACTTTTACGGTGCAAAACATATAAATGTACAGACGGGGTACAGATGCGTAATTTCAACGTATATTATACAAAAGCGACGAGACGTAGACGGGGCAAGAATAGTTGGCTTAATTGATATCTAACATCTTCTATACGAGATGCCACTCACTTATATACTGATATTTCGCGATCTCATAAAAAAAAGCTGTCTGAAGCTGGAATTTTGCTGTAAGATTACTTATAATACCCTCTGGGGCTCTGAGGTAGATATTTTCCATTATTCTCACTGGCTTTTCAAGCATTTACCAATCGAGATGTTAACGTTATAATCCGCAAACATATTTTTCTGCCGATACTTACGGGGGACGAGGTAAACACGCATTGCACACAAACAAATCACTCACTTTAACGATCCCGCACACTAGCTTGAAACACGCACACAGTATTAAAAATACAGCGTAGTTATGCACGCTCATATGGCCAAAAATGGCTATATGGCCAGCAGAGGGGTACGCCTTGCTAACATCTCCATTGGTAAATGCTCAAAGCATTGGCTACGCTACGAAATTCTACGAAGTGCTACACCTTGCTACGATGCTCTACGACAACTACAGTTCTCACCAACTACTGCTGTATTATTTATTCTGTGTCTACCGTTGGGCTATCCGAACGACGAAAATTATTTGATTATTAACAGTTCTTTACATGGCGTTTTATTATATTATATTTATTATATTGGCATGACTATATTTAAGCGCAATGAAGAATATTTTATGTGTACAAACTGACGATGGTAAATACTCTTTAGAACATAAATAACTATTTTGATATTCCAAACCCCATTTTGTTAGTGGCATCTACGTATATATCTATACATTTTAGGACATTGAAATGCTAGCTTATTCAACCTTAAAACGAGTAAAACATGTTCATATAAAACATAACGATATATATTATGCCTAAGGCGTTGCAGTACTAAGACAATATTATATATAATAATATCCGTTACCGTCAAATGAAAGCTTCATAGAGTCTTAATAGAGGATTCTGGAATGCTGCCATTACATACGTATGGTAATATTATCATTGAACTTTCTAAGGTTGTAGCTCGTTGCTCGGTAACGTTTATGTATTCAAGGGATGTAAGGGAGGACAGGGGTATAAGGGAAGACAAATACTACCTCAGTGCTCTCAGCCAACCTCACCTGCCCATGGTGCATCCTGTTGACCAACAAACGATAAATTGTTAAACACAATCCAAAATTTCACCGTACCGACGGGACTCGAACCCGCACCCCCCGGATTACACGACCAGGTGCTCTGCCAATTAAGCCACGGTTCGATACATCGATACGACGAAATTAGTGGATTGCATTTGTTAACCCAATTATGCATTGGTGGCGCCATCTATGACTACTTATTACGTAAGTTAATCATTCGGAAGAAATCATTACAGTTTTCAAATCCGACGAGAGATGTTGCACTGCGTAAATCAAATATTATGTTTCTATGAAAGTTATATATACTTTATATTTTTGTAAATTGTTAAACACAATCCAAAATTTCACCGTACCGACGGCACTCGAACCCGCACCCCCCGGATTACACGTCCAGGTGCTCTGCCAATTAAGCCACGGTTCGATACATCGATACGACGAAATTAGTGGATTGCATTTGTTAACCCAATTGTTAACAATTTACAAAAATATAAAGTGTGAGACACTTTCATAGAAACATAATATTCAACAAACGATATTTCACAACATCGTTCAACACTCAATTTACATAACTCATAAATCTGTATAGCCTTTATGTTACTCTTAACATATATACATGATCCACCATGCTTCGTTAAAGAACGACAATAACTAGAAACTAAATTTAACTCATTTATACAGACAGAATGTAAGTCATTTGATGAGAGTCAATGCTCAATCTGAGCTAACACATCGCATTTAAACTCATTTTGCAGTAGAACTTCAAGTTTCCTTGTCTTTGAGTTAAGTGATTGAGTGATTTGTAAGCAATAACATAATTAGGGCATATCCCTTCCAATGAGCCGAAGATCGGGCTCAGTGGCGTATTTTGGGAGAGGCCTATGTCCAGCAGAGGACTGACACTGGCTGATTATGATAATGATGATTATGATTACGGATTAAAGTAAGTGCAAATATTAATAAATACAATGCGCTTAACCACGATGCGCCTAGCTAACGTGCCCGGCGGATTACGACTGATGTACTTCACTCGCGTCTTACACTGCAATCCTCTGGTGTCAGCAGATAACAATGTAAGTGTGATATTGTGTCGCTACATATCTATTCATTCATCAGAATACTACGTCTGCACCGCTTTTCCCCCGAGTTAAAAAGTATCCTGTAGCCTAAACTATTGTTCTGGCTATCCCTGTGCAAAATTTCAGCTAAATCGGTCCAGCCGTTTGACCGTGAAAAAGTCCCAAAACAAACAAATATACAAACTTACTTTCGCATTTACAATATTGGTGTTTATGGTACTAACTGATCTAAATACATATTGAGCCAGCATATTCTGCCATTACCGGCGTACAAATTTATCGATTTGCCTATTCTATAAACTATAAAATAATTAAAGTATTATTTAGATAATTTTCTACATCTAATACTATAAGAATCTTTGTCTTGACATACTGACTGACTGACTGACTGATAGACAATGCACAGCCCAAACCGCTGGTTGTAGAGACTTGAAATTTGGAGGGTATATTGCTTAGTACGTAGGGGTGTACTAAGAATCGATTTACCAAAATTCACAAGATGAAATGGGGGTTCATTCATTCATCATTATTTCACAATTTTTTGGATAAAAATTGTCTGAAGTACTGAAACATGCACTGGGTTGCGGGTGCACGTAATGGTACGGTTGGCAACCCTACATTAATAAGGGGAATTAAACATGTGTTTTAAGTGTGACGTTCGACGTCTAGATGAAAGCTGAATGGCTCAATACCTTTGTTTTTTTTTTGTAAATTCAAAGCGTTATGTTTCTGTTATATCTATATTTTTTGTTGAATATGATCTATTTAATGTTATTTGACGTGTGTAAGTGCTAATTTTTAATTTGCCTATATACTGAATAAATGCTTTGACTTTGACTTTGACTTTGACTTTGTTCAAAGTTTGTATGGAGAAACAAGATTAGATAGTCTTTTCTATTCGAAAATTCACACAAATGCTTCAGTAAAAAAATAAGTAAATATATATTTCAGGCTTTTTCAAAAAGGGCAAGGAAACAAAACCCCAAATGGGTAAAATGGGGTAACAAAGTCTGTAAAATCAATATTGTTTCGGATTGCGCTGAAATTTAGCATGCAGATAGTTATTTTGACGTAGGTATCCGGTAAGAAAGGATTTTTCAAAATTCACCCTTTAAGGGGATGAAGCGGTGTTTAAAATTTTGGATAAAATGCCACCCTAAGAGGGAGAACTGGGATAACGAAGTCTGAAAATCAACATTGTTTCGGATTGCGCTGAAATTTAGAATACTGGTAGTTATTATGACGTAGGTATCCGCTCAGAAAGGATTTTCTAAAAAAATCCTCCCGGATACGGAACGGGGATTCAAAGTTTGTATGGCGAAACAAGATGAGATAGTCTGTTTTATTCGAAACTTTACACATAAGTAGTTATGTAAATAAATAAATAAGTAAGTACGTGTTGTAGGATTTTTCAAAATGGGGTAGGTTACAAAGTCTGAAAATTTGTGTTTTGTTGGGTTTTATAAATATGATTTATATTTTTTCTCTAAAAAATATCTCAAAAACGCGTCAAACGTCAACGGACGATTATATAAATCAGTGAACTCATTATTCACAAAAATTAAAAAGTCTCACGGTTAGATGATAAAAAAGTTAAAAAAGCTGAAGGTCTCGGTAACTGCATTAAATTTTAATACTTGGAATGCATTTACGTAGCTTTTCTTACACTTAAACTTATTTTTAGCTCCATATTTCAGCTGTAAGCTCAGTTGCAGCAGGCCAGGCGTAACTCCGGAATAAATAACCCACATAAGCGGTCTACGCCAAGAGTCTTGTTAAGGCCTAACTAGAATTACACAAAGCAACATACATACGTAAGATAGGATCTTGAAATGTTTTTTATGTTGTTAATCCCCGACGCAATAAGATCGTTTAAAAAACTAAAATTACCGACTTCAAATGCCGCGCTATTCATTTTCAGTACTAAGTTTGAGGTGTTTATCTCCATATCTCTAGAGGTACCAACCAAATCTTGATGAAATTATTAAGATACTACTTTCAAGATATCTCTTTTCCATCAAAAAAAATCATCAAATTCGGTTCATAAACGACAAAGTTATCCGCGAACAAACATCATATTTACAAACGTAATATATACATATATGCGTCCTTAAGAGCCAGTTTTCTCTTTTTTTAAATATTTTAAGCTTAGCGTGCTACCATCCTCAAGTGCATCATCACTTACCAACAAGTAAGATAGTGGTCAAACGCTAGCATAGATACAATAATTGGAAAAAGTCCACAACCGGTTCACTGTGTTGTCAATAGATGTGCGGTGAAGTAACTTTGGAAGATTAGTTGGTATATTTGCGCACTGTGGATTAGAGTAAAGTCAGTTAATTGGTATATTTGCGCACTGTGGATTAGAGTAAAGTCAGTCAAGTCAGTAGTTAATTGTCCTGCGCTTCCTCTCTCTGCAGTCTTCCATATTCAAAAAGCACGTCCATCTTTTCGCATTCCATCTTACTTCGCATCTTCACTTAACATTAGGTGAGATAGGGGTCAAGTGCTTGACTTTCAAACTAAAAAAATCACAGTTATAACTTGTCAGTCTGAAAAATAAACTTATTTCACCTCTAGCTAAGTTTTCCTCATTGCTTGCAATAAAACATTTGTCTTTACATACAAGCGTAAAAAGTGTATTTTTACGTCACGTGAAAATTTTATGTAAGAACGTTACCTACGAAGGCAAAGTAGAGGTTTAGGTGTTTTCTGTGGTTTAAAACTAGTCAGACTGTCTTGATTTTTACAAGCTTTTAAAGCTATATATAACTAGACGTGTTTGTATCTTCCTATGTATATAACTATCCCAACGACATTTGCAAAGCGGTGGGCAGAGGCTGGAAAACAAGCACCGAAGATCGGGCTCAGTAGCGTGTCTTGGGAATGGCCTATAACAAATCAGTGGACAGATATCGGCTGATAATGACGATGATGCGTTTGCTAGCACTGTGAGACCTCATAGTGTTGTGTATGAATTCGGAGGGTAGGTAGTATTTTTTTCAGCACAAAAATTACGCACTATACAACGGCTACGCACGGTGCGTGCGGTAAGTAGTCGAGGGCCCAGTGGCGTAATCGGGAGAACGGTCGGCTTTGATGCCGTGATACTGAGTTCAAACCCTGCCGTGCACCAATGGATTTTTTATTATAAAAACTCACGTTCATTTTAAACTTATAAGATTTAAAAACGGGAATTTAACGTGACTTACGCGATGTCGATATAGCGATCGACATATGTTTCGGCCTCATCCGGAGGCCTTCTTCAGGATCTTGAGTGCGGGGCGCTCGCCGACGCGTTCAACCTCTTAGGTTGAACGCGTAAGTCACGTTAAATTCCCGTTTTTAAATCTATAAATGGATTTTTTATCGAAAAAATGTATGTGCGCTTTTCACATGTACAGTATCGGTCATAATTGGAGTAGCAGTCTCAAAAAGCAATAGCATGACAGCAAAATATGCACATACGACCTTCTTCTATAAGACGTTTCGAACGTAACATACTGAAAGAGAAAGATATACACCCATATATCGCACTCTATCATTATGAACCAATTAGTAAGAGCGCATGTATTAATTAGTAGAATAACTAGACCAGATTTGCTTCTTTTATCAGTTATACAAATAATGAGGGTAGATTGGGTAGATTGAAACAAAATGTATTGATGGCATAAATGAATCAACAAACATTGTCGGTTGGTGAACTTCGGTAGTGGTTGAAGTTTGGTTACTAAATAACTTAAAAAATCAAAATGCAAGCAAATATAATTATTAGAGACGGCGAATATTGAGGCATTGCATAGAAATGGACTAAATAAATTATATTATCTCAAATGTATAGTGAAAGTGGCATAAGTGTAAGTTATTGCTGAGTGATATTAAGTGATGAGAAATCGTAGTTGTGAAAGTAAATTGTTAATAAAGTGTGTTAATTAGATTTGGCGTTTTTGAGAAGAATTTGATACATCATTACGGAAAGTTCGTTCACACTCTATGGGGTTTGATAATGCAAAGGTGACAAGTACGAGACGAGAGATGTCCTGAGCAGCTAAGCACCTGTAGTCTCCCTGAATGCAGTTTGGGGAAATTAACGTGGCACCGACATAATGTATGCGAATATTGTGACTTCTTTGCTGCATCGAAAACAATAGAAGTCACACGAAATATTAATTTAAAAGTATCTAAAAACTAGGCGATGTGCCGGCTGTGATAATTTGTAATAAGCAATTATGTAAGTTATGATTATAAAGGATTAAGCTTCAATCCTCTTTTCCTAGAGAAAATGAATAATTAAGCTTATAACCTAAAATAATCAATAGGTAGGTAAGAGCAGTTCTTAGATGCAACCAAAACAGTGATATTTTGTCAAAGTAGAAAATTGTCAATATAGGCGATTTCAATTTAATATAAGTATTATGAAATAAAAATTGTAGTATAAGATATTTCGATTTATTGTAAATCAGTTTATTTAAAAACATGTTTGCTGTGTATTCTTATTATGCAATATTATATTAATATTTCCTCAAAAACTATTAAGATAACATCACCGTGTTATTTTTTTATTTCACATCTAACATAGATCGTAAATTTACCTTTATTTGCTAAGTTTGTATAAACAGAAATAAAATAATACAAGTTATTAATAATTGATAAGCAAAAGTAATTCAAGTGATAGAGATTCGAACTCGGGCCTGCCGCTCCTAAAGCAATCTATCTAACCACTACACTAAGATGCTGATACAGTTTAATTCGAATTTAAGTATCCGTTACTTGTTGCGTGGCTTACTCTGCGTTATGTTAATTCAACAAAAAGAAAACGAGTATTCAGTGGAATATTGTTATCTTTATTTGGTGTTTACCAAATGTATCTGACGCTACGTTTCACCTTTTTATTCATCTGTGGTCTGGCTAAGCATGCCATCTATGCCGTACTTACGTGTTATTGTTTGCGTTGGAACATTCGACAGAAATATCGTGCAGGCTACTATGAACATTAAGGTTCTACTGGACTATTGTCCCTCAATTGTATGTGCCCTCCGGTGAAAGAAAACATCGTTAAGAAACCAACAACCCCCGCATGGTGGTAGGACACTATCGCCTGGCCAGCTACCACCCTCAAGTTAGAAAATCTGTCACCAAACATCTAATGTGTTCTGGCAGCTATCCTAGAGAGCCAGTTCCCATTCTAGGCCTACCGTGCTTACCATCTTCGACCGCATCATCACTTACCAACAGGTGAGATAGTGGTCAAACGCTAGCCTATAAGATAAAAAAAGTACTTACCGCTAAGTACTCACCGTGCGTATCCTTTGTGATTTTTTTATTTCCGTAAAATACATAAGAATTCCACCAAAGAGCTTTCATATTGCTTGAATAAATAAGCTGAATGTTAGAACCTCCTTGAAAGCGCTTTTGCTGGAAACTTTTGTCTCATTGCCTTCTCTCTCTCTCTCTCTCACTTGTACACTAAAGAGTAAGAGTAAATGAGACGAAATATGTAGTTCTAATTTTTAATACACGTAGCGCCATTTGCAAATTCGCGCCTGTTTTCATATTAGATACGTGAAAGATTGTTTCGACTTTTTGATAATTTCATGTATGTTTGTTTTATTTCCAATTGTAGTATTTTTCTCGCAAATTTGCTGAAAAATGTTGTATGACACACCAATCCAATAACCGCAGTTATTGGTTTTAACAAACTCGTGACTATGGTAAACCCTCGTCTTCGTCTCGGGCTTACATTCGTTTGTTAAAACCAACTTACCGCACTAGTATCATAAATAACTATTTCTAAAGATAGTTTTTTTATACCTGACAAATAATGAAGCGATTGCCCATTATCTCAATTAATTATTATAGGTAACGTTGTGATCGACGATGTCGTAACATTCAACATATTTTAGCTGATGCTATTAATAATGAATGAATTAAAGTTATTAATTACGAGTATTATTAGCGAGTTTATGCCACTCTCAAAACAAATTACATGACACAACAATGCGTGTACGGTAGAAGTGAAAATAAAAGGAGAAGGCAAAATTTGTGATTACCTTTAAAATATAAATTGGAAAAAATATAAAATATAATCTAAAATACAAATTTTCTGAAAAAAAAAAACATATGGACATCGTTAGGTTCCATTGTAATCTCATTAAAATCAGATGAGCATATTCAGAGATATGAAGATAAATATCTCAAACTTGGTACTGAAAATGACAATTGCGGTAGTTGAAGTCGGTTTTCAACCGACTTCCACAAAAAAGGAGGCTCACAATTCGTCTGTATGTTACTTTTTTATATATATATATATATTTTGTATGTATGTTACGCGCTTACTCCGTCTATTTTTTTATGGAAATTATCGTGAGAATAACACATATAGTTAATTAAAACGGCTTTACACTCACGGGTTAAGATATCGAAATTACTCCGACACGTTTCGGACATTTTTGAAGTCCTTTTTTCACAGGACAGGAGTCACACCTACCGCACGTCCCTCGCGCAATAGTGACAGTGATTGCTCCTCGGATGTCAACGTCAAGCTTCCGTGTACGTCCGAGCAGATACAATCGTCGCCACCTCCGCCGGCCGCCGTCCCCGCCCCGCTCCCCGCACGGCTACTCCGTCTATTGCGAACTGAATCAAATGATTCTTTTTTTAATCGGTAGGTTATCTTTTCGAGGTGATCCCTTTGTTATTTCATTGAGATCTAATAAGCATCTCCAGAGATATGGTAATAAACGTCTCAAGCTTGCTACCAAAACTGACTAGCGGGCCATGGAAGTCGGTTGTTTTAGTTTTTAAACTATCTTAATTATTTCGTTTTGTAAACAATATTAAATTATTGTTAATCTATTCCTACTAGATGTATCTATTCCTTAAAGCTTCTGCCTACTTGTTAAGTGAAGTCAAAATTAGATGCCACGTCTCTTTTTTCGTACATCTGTCGCCCAATATTACTTCGAAAACTTTATTATTACTTTAGCCAAGTTTGTTTGGAAAATGAACTGGAGGGTAGGTTATTACACGATTTATATCGAAAACAAAGGAACATGACTCTTTATCAATGTATTATATAGTCTGGGTTATACTTATTTTTAGCTGACTTAAAAATAGAAGGAGGTTGTCAATTCATCATCATCAGCCAGTGTCAGTCCACAGCTGGAGGTAGGCCTCTCCCAAGATGCGCTACTGAGCCCGATCTTCGGCTCTTCTTTTAGGTTACCTTGCATCTTTAACGCATCCCTTTGGAGGGATATGCCCTAATCGCTACGCTAGGCAGGCGGGTTTGCGATCGCAGGACGTAGCTTCTCGCATCGGTGACGATGCTGCCCGTCACCGGCCTGTAGAGTTTTGTTACGCCGCAGATATGAAATGGTTATACCGCCATTTGTCGGTCGTCAGAGCCCCGTCTGTTGTTCAGCAGGATGCACCACGGGCAGGTGAGGTTGGCTGGGAGCACCGAAGTCGTATTTGTGCTCCTTTATATCCCTTTAGGTTGGGTACCCGTAGGTTGTCAATTATATATATTTTATTGTAATGTTCGGTAACAACATAACTCATACATAGACGGATTTGTAAATATTTTTTTTTAAGATGTTTATTTCAAAATGGTCTTACTGTAAATACGCCAAGTTCTGATAAGTACTTATCTCTAGAGATATGGAAGCATTCTTCAGAGATACTTATCAGCTAGTGAAGCATTTGAGGCCTCGCCTGTCATTTTCAGTAGCAAGTTTGAGGTGATCTCTAGTCGGTTTTTGTTCAATTTAAACAATATTAATTTTTTTTTATAAATAAATACCATTTGATTAAATTGTTGAGAGATTTTTTTAAAGTTTTCTTGATTGTAACATTTTAGAATAATTGCCAGGTTATTTCCAATCGGCCATCGTCGAATTCTCTACCAGGGTGGCAGCTGGCACTAGACAGTGTCCTACCACCATGCAAATACTTCAACATAATGACACATCCCGATTAATCACACATTATATCATACATGTTACACCCCACGGCTTTACTCACATTAAAATGTAACATACTAATTGACTATCCCTCTCTCAAATGTTATTTTTTTTATTTATCTTGTAGGCTAGCGTTTGACCACTAGCTCACCTGATGGTAAAGGATGATGTGGTTGAAGATGATAAACATGCTAGGCATAGAATGCTCTCAAGGGCTAAGTATCGGTAGAAATCATCATACACTTTTGCAATTATAGAATTAAAGTAAGGTAAGTGTTGGAAAGGTGTTTATATTGAAATCAACACTTCGGAACAAAGCTGCGTTGAAAAATAAACATAGTTTAAATAGTAAGTCACGTATAATGAGTTTACACTAAACTTAATGAGTGTTGCCATAAAAAGACATTTAAAATGGCGAGAGTGAATGTTATTAGCATAGTAAAAACGTGGACGTAAACGTCCAAGCACATTACGAGACGTTGTAAAGGTTAATTTATCATACATCATAAACGTGTGGTTGTAAACAAAATGTTTATAATAAAAAGTTGTGGGTTAATTAACAAGACCAAAAAACAAAACATAACTAGGAACTGTTTGAAAATTTGTTGATAGAATGTAATTCTTAGTCACAGATAATAATATATGTAGTAAAACCGAAACGTGGGGGTGGATAGGCATAGGTATGTCCGTCTGTCCCCACGTGGGGGCAGACTTCGGGGGTGGACGGGAATAAACTAATTAATAATCTCTGTAGATTTTTATTAAAATGATCACTATACTTCAAATAGTTACACCACGTTACACCAAAGAAAGTCGCAAGTAAGTTTTACCACTCTTGCCAAAAATGATGATGGCTATATTGAGTGCTGTAAAATGCGTTTTAGTTAAACGCGTTTCAGGTTACACTGTACTAGTCCGCTATATAGTACAGCACGACAAGCGAATTACAAGCAAACCAGCAGATAATATATAGTACATGTAAGTGTGAACGTGTTCTAAATAAATGTATGGTGAGCGATATTGTTGTGCTATAAACTATATGCTATTACCTATTATATTATAGCGTGCATTTGCATTGGGTCCAATCAAGCAACCCCAAAAATTTACAGCTATTGACTGGTTGCTCTATACGTTGCTCTACGTAGGGAGTATATTGCTCTACAAATGCTGACAATCCATTTCCAATGTGTATTTTTTCTAATCGATCAGTAGGATGATGATTAAGGTGAAACTTGTTAGTCGTTCAAGAATCAATTTATTGTTTGAGCAGCAGTACCCTTCTGAACTTAACCTCGTTATAGAAATACAAAACAAAATAAAATTAAATAATAGCTTTCTGAACAAAGAAAATATGGCAAAAACGCAACCCTTAAAGGAACAAAGCAACTTTTTTACAATAAGCATTCCAAACAATTTCGCAAAGAATTTAAATTCGGTGAAGAAATGCTAATTCGAAAACCCGAAAGACCTCTGCCCTATTAAAGCAAGCAGAAACTAACTTTTCGCCAAAAGATTTACAAGTTTCGTGCCCCGACTGTTTCATTCAGGGATATTCAAGCTTCGATGCAATGTACTAAACAAAACTTTGAAGCAATTATTCTTGTATCGAGCAATTTCATATTAAATAGTTGAACTCATACAAGTCGACCCTAAATCATGTTATTGCATCGAAACAAATCCTACTCAAATTACCTTTGCACCATTATTTTATTTATTTTAGCATTGATTATCTTAAAATATACAGTGGGCTGCAATAAAAGACTTGGTTAAAAAAAAGGGTTTTTTTTTTTATATTTGATCATTTTTTTTAAATAAAAACTTAACTATAGTGTATTTATTAGGTATATTATTGAATATAACACAAAATTCTTACAAAAATACAAAGTGTAGGGTAAGTGTCAGTTCAGACCGCGACGCGACGCGGCACGCACTTATTACGAGAGTGATACATAAAATAACTTTACACATTTCATTGAGTTAATTCGGCAGCTTTTGGGTGCGCCGCATAGCATCGTGCTGCACAGCGCGGGGCAGCGGGAAACCGCATGATAAAAAAATGAACTTTATTAACTACACAATAAGACATATTATTGAGATAATTCGGCCGTCTCACTGCGTCGAGCTGCACCGCGCTACGCCGGGCGGCTTCTCGCTGCCAGAAGCATCGTAACGTCGCGTCGCGGTCTGAACTAACCCTAATACTGAAAAGAAACATTATATTTAATTATAGTTACATAAGATTCCGTTTACATATTTAAGCTCTTTTAGAGAAGAAGTTTGCACAACCCTGATTTAAATAAAAGTCTAGAGACCACAGTAACCAGAGAAACAGGAGAAAATAAATCTGACGATAAGTCTCTAGAAGTTTCGGCACAATTTATTATTCGGCGAGTCTTTGGACAGAATGGGGACATGAGTTATATTTTTGTGTGGAATGTGATATATTTTTAAAGTTCAAGTGTTATATGGTATTACAAAAATAACCGTGAAGATTTACTTTGTGATTTTCAAAACTTTAAATTTGTATTTCCTACTTTCTACAAATATTATAAAGGCGACAGTCTGTGTGCATGCGAGTTACTTCTTCACGCTAAAACTACTCAACTGCTTAAGCTGCAATTTGGTATGTAGATAGCTTAAACCCTGGAATAACACATGGGGTACTTATTACCCTTATATTCCCTCGGGAACGATGTCTACGCAGGTAAAACCGCGGGGCACAGCTAGTTTTTATATACAGTCCAAAATTTCGCCGTTCAACGGGATTCAATCTCGCGCTTTCTGAGTAATGCACCCAAGCAATGTAACCAACTATGCTATTTTCAATATTTTTGCTAGTAAGCAAATCAACTTAAACTTTTTTCTCTGAAGATTTTTTTAACATTTAAATTGAAATACTGCAAGGTCGGTATTTAGAATGACACTCAGCACAGATTTACTCCTAAACACACAAAGGATTCATTTTTTTAATTGGTTACATTGCGTCTTAATTTTATGCTTATGGGAGGAGGTCTTATTTATTTATTGTGTTTCATTATTTCACAATTTTTTGGATAAAAATTGTCTGAAGTACTGAAACATGCATTGGGGGTACACGTAATAGCAAGAATGGCAACCCTACCTTAATCAGGGTTTTTTTTTTTTAAAGTGTGACGTTCTACGTTTGGATGAAAACTGAATAGCCCATTTACTTTTGTTTTTTTTTTTAATTCAAATCAATGAGTTTATGCCTTTTTTATATTAGAATAATAATTATAAATAAGATCTATTTAATGTTATTTGAAGTCTGTAAGTGCAGATTTTTCATTTGCCATTATGCTGAATAAATGCTTTAAGTTTGAGTTTGGTCTACGCTCGAGCATAATACTATACCGGCCAGCCTCAAAATATTTTAGGAAATCAAGTGTCCTTTTAAATATTCACGAAGTTTCCTAACATGGTTGATACGAAACTTCCAACTCATTATCTTCAGCATATTCCGCTAAATAGTTTGGAATAGGGTTTCAAAACTGACAGGAAATGAAAAGGCAATTTTGGCTGCTCTCCCGTGAGACATGAGATTACAAATGCGTTGGCGAGACAAAGTTAGACGAAGTTCTGCATACAGTTTAATATTGTATTTATGTAGATACACAGGATACAAAGTAGTGGGTAGGTAGGTAGGTAAATGGTTGAACAGGGACGATTGAGATCAGCATGGGCGGATCACGACATCTCAATGTGACAGCTGACATATGACAACATTTGTTGGTAAAATCGACCATATGTTGTCACGTAACGAGTTGATCTAAATATTGGCTTTTCATTGATGTGACTAAGAGACTGATTGGGAAAATAGACTAACAGACTTCTCTCATGGATATCTCAACTTAATATAGGCCACAAATCATAAAACAATTGGTTAAATCACGAAATGCCTACATCACGATTTGTCCATTCAGATTTTAATCAACTAAAGTAAACGATTCATCCACATCATAGTATTAGTAACTAGTATTGATTAATTTATTAGTCGAGTTTGTACTTTGCTCGCTTTAAAAATGTTACATGTCCCATAATACAAGCTAAATCAATTAAGTATTAACTGTTTGCTTTAATAGCTTATGTCTTATTTACTAATACACCATATACCGCGTATCTATTTACATATTTCTCCATCTAAAGGTTGTCTGAAAAATATTGTTTTTAGGGATAAGATCGCCTATTGGTACACTAATAATAATGAAGAGTATCACTTAACAACTAATTGTCTGAATGTGAGTAAGGTGTTCAATATTTTTTTTCTATCTATTTATCTATCTAAATTAAATGCGACATATCAGGCAAATCGATTGAGTCCATTAGCTGTGACATAGTGGTTAAATGCTAGTAGTCTATCAGACATTAAATAAATCTAATATTTCTACGCACTAGTGCTTAAGAATTGTACACACCATACTGGTTATACTTAAACAAAATCATATTTACTAACGTAATACAATAACTGGATACCACTTGTATAATATAAATATAATAGCTGCAACCCGCGGCATTGCCCGCGTTTAATCTTGGTTATAAACCCTTCTCTTGATCACTCTATCTATTGAATCTGCAAACTGCATAAAAACACGTTGCGTAGATTAAAAGATCTAAGCGTACAAACAGCGGGAGCGACTTTTTTAAGTACTATGTAAAGATATACATCATAAAAAATTAATTGATTGGCAGATTTTATTAAAACAATATTTAGTAGTTTAATCGACGATGTGACTAGTGTTTCCACATACATACCTTTCTGTTACATAATATATTCTTCTACTAAAGCAGGCTTATGATAAGAGGTATTAATTTTTTTGTGATAAGCGTCATAAAGTACGGATGACACCTGTCTCAGTTCCGCTTCTTGATTAAACATCAATGTTTTAGGGTACCTACGAATACTTCAAAAGGCAAAAGAAATCTCACACAATCACTTTTTTTTTCATTTGTATGTATGTGTTAGTTGTTGAAAAAATAGTAATAATTAATTTCAGATTAATTAGGAAAATAAGAATTACTCGTTAGGATTTATTATTTTACTTTTATTTTTAATATTGTTTATATTATAATTAGGATATATTTATCGCATTGACTTAGAAGCTTATTTTGACCATGACACATACAAATATAAAAATGCTATAAAATGTCGTCGTGGACGTTCTTAATAGATTTGTTTCATGATCTAATAGCTGGTACTTATTTCTGACAACGAATTAGTCTATTCTAAAAAATAATGTGACCTGCTTTTAGCGTAGTTTTTGGCAACTCTACCATCTGACAGCTGCTTAAATTTGGTATTTTTATTGGTTGTTTAAATTAAATCATAAATAAAAATAAAACTGGCCAAGTGCGAGTCAGCATCGCGTCTCTTATCGCACACTTAGGGAGGGTTCCGTACAATACGAAACATAACAGAGTTTCAACCTCATATATTTGATTAACCCTTAATCAAATATTGGGAAATTATTTCCCACTTGACGCCACCGTCAAATTTCTGTTTTATTTCTTTACTGGTAACTCCAGTTAGTACCAACCTCAGGCATAAAATTATCCTACAGATTTTTTAAATCTAATCTAATGGCAACATTTTATACGAAGCCGCGAACTATCATCGTATGTCAATTTCAAAAACACAGTTTGAAATATTTTGCGAAAAGACCAGTTCTGGTGGGAGTTTTGAAAGTTTTTGAAGAAAAAATCTGGTAAGTGCATAAACACAATATTCTTGTAAACTAGACATGTTTTCTGATTGCCTTTTTCGATTTTTGCCTTCGTAGCATTGATATTTGTTGGATTTTCTTATTTCCCATTGTTTGTTCCTGCATTGAAAAAATACCAATTTCTATATATACAATAAATAATTTATTAAACAAGCAAAGCAGGAGCAACTAACATGTATAGAATTTGTAGTAAAAATGTATTAAAAGTTGAGAGCTGTTCCGGATAATGGGAAATAATTTCCCACTTAATTATATTTTGCTTTGAAATACCGGATAATGGGAAATAATTTCCCACCGCAAAACCCCCATTTCCCCCCTCTTTATAGAAAAAGGAGTCTTTTTTTCGGAATCTCCATAACCCACTTAACTAAAAAACCTGAACAGTTTCAAATTTTCTCAAAAAAAAATTTTTGTTTGATTAAGGGTTAATTGATACTACCAAGAATATTTGGTTTGGTCGCGATCTAGAAAGACGGGACTCGTTTACTAGCGCCATCTATGTCATTTTGCCGAAACTAATTAGATAGATGGCGTTTAAAAATACGTTTTTTTGTATAAAAATAAAAAAAAAAAAAATTTTAAATAATTTTAAAATTAAAAATTAATCCTTTAATTTTTAACTTTATTTTATTTTGTATTTGTTGTTCTAGCGGCAACAGAATACACCATCTGTAAAAAATTCAACTGTCTAACTATCACGGCTAATGAGCTATAGCCTGGTGACAGACGGACAGACAGACAGACAGACAGACAGACGGACAGCGGAGTCTTAGTAATAGGGTCCCGTTTTACCCTTTGGGTACGGAACCCTAAAAAATGAGGTATATTTTAAAGCATTATATTTATTTTTCTGCATATCGGTAGGACACTGCCAAGTGTACGCCTTGCTTTGAGAGCTTGCTTTGAGAGCACATTTTAGGACTAGCGTGCTACAATCTTTGACCGCATCATCACTTACCAACAGGTGATATAGTATCAAACGCTAGCCCATATGATATAGCTCTATGTACATCTATATCTCTTTTTATAATAAGTATAAAAATAAAGAAGCCATATTATGTAATTTTAGCATGAGTAATTTATTATTTTTAAATCTCATTGAGTTCAGTTTGTAACCGTAATATAACTTCCAATTATCCATTTCTGCGGAACCCTCTTTGCGTGAGTCAGGCTTGCACTTGACTGTTTTTTCTTATTACCTTTAAACCATGTTATCTCGTTGTAAAGTTTATGCTAGCAGAAAAGTATTCTATTTTTAGCATAACGGGTCACAGGTGGTTTCTGTCTACTAAAGAGAGTAAACCTTTGACTATTCTGGCCTAATACTCAAAGGAGTAAATATGAGTATTTGTACTCTCTACGGAGTATCTCTAGTCTACTTTTAGTGAGATATACGTTTTCTTTTTAAGGTATAGGTATTGGTATTTTGAGATATAAAACTCAAATAATTTAAAACCACCCTGACTGATCTACGACTAAGTACTATCTACGTATAATCCTTGAGAGCATCCCAATGAGCCCAAGCACAACATATTTGCTTTGAGTAAGTGAGAACCGAGGAATTGATTAATTCTGCAGAATCCAGAAGATGTCCCAGCATCACGTCAATGCTACCATGTTCTAACAATATAATTGAAGTAAGTGGATACTGAATTTCAAATTGATCAGGCATATGAAAGTGGATCTCATAGCGTTGCCATCTAGAAAAAAGCTCTATTATTATTTATTATATATTATTCTATTAATAGTCTTTTAACGGTTGAACGGATTTTGATGAATCTAAGCTAAGAACACTCTTGATTAAAATACCTATCGAAGAAACAAAAACTTGATGAAAATCGGTTCATCCGTTTGGGCGCTACGACACCAATGGCAGACACACATATAGATACCCATACGTTCAGATACACACGTCAAACTTATGACACCTCTTCTTTTTGCTGCGGGGGTTAATAAATAATATAATTTTGGGGCCCGGTGGCGTAATCGGGAGAACGGTTGGCTTTGATGCCGTGGTACCGAGTTCAAACCCCGCCGTGCACCAATGGATTTTTCTATAGAAACATTTATGTGCGCTTCTCACAGTGGCCCTCCGGTGAAGTAAAACATCATTAAGAAACCAGCAACCTCCGCATGGTGGTAGGACACTATCTAGTATCCGCCTGGCCAGCTACCACCCTCAAGTTGGAAAATCTATCGCCAAACATCTAATGTGTTCCGGCAGCTATCCTTGAGAGCCCGTTCCCATGCTAGGCCTAGAATGCTTACCATCTTTGACCGCATCATCACTTACCAATAAGTGAGATAGTGGTCAAACGCTAAACTATAAGATACATTAAAAGAAATTATGATCGTACAAAACGAAGAAACTGACTTCTGAGTAGTCATAATCATGTCATCAAGGTATACAATTGTATTTATATTGTTTATCTCCATATCTCCGGATCTCGTCAAAATTTAAAATTTTGAATGCGAGTAAGCGAGAGGCATATTCTCTCAAACAAAAAAAGATTTTTTCAAATCGATTGAGATTTGACGGTAGTAAACATAAAAAATAAAAGTTTTTTTTGTGAAGTCAGTTAAATACAAACAAGACGCTCATCAGACTTTAAACTTTGACGTCTGGTTAAAACATACCAGTTTCGTCCCGCGGCTTCGCCCGCGACAAGAAAATATCCCATATATTAAAGTAACAGTTGGGGTGTGTGAAATAACTTACAGCCATAAATCATGAGTTTAGCAGAGTTCAGTTCAAACTTTATGTGTAAATTTTCTCTTTGCTTTTATCGATCTATAAAAAAAACATTCTTTAAATTGATGATATGAGGAAAGAAATGTAAATCGAAACTTGAGTTGTTTCTGGAGGACGCATTCATAGTTGTTATTTTTAATATCTGATAGGCTAACGTTTGACCACTATCTCGCCTGGTGGTAAAAGATGATGTGGTCGAACATGGTGAACACGCTAGGCCTGGAATTTTGTGGTGGGTGTGGTGCTGCCGGTTTGTGTGCTGCCAGAACGCCGTAAGGTTATGGCGGCAAATTTTCTCCTTGATGGTGGTAAGCTACTTTTTTGGTAGCTAGTCAGGAAGTACATCGATAATCTACTCTGACCAACTATGGACAAATACGCGCGCTATGATTTGAACCGGTGATCTCTTGCTTAGAAGTCAAGATAATCTATACCTTACGGCTACGCCAACGTAGCTCTCAAAATAATTTAATTCCACCCACAAAACCCACATGTCAATATCATATAGGAGAGGGTTATTGTTAACTTCCCGCACCACTGGGTGACCACTGGTGGTAATCTTCAGGCGTGGTTCGAACCATCATCCAAACATCATATCATCAATTGGTTCGCCAATGTTTTTCCTCTAGGAAGACACCTGAGGGATGTCTACGTCATCTGAGGACAGTCGCACTGCATACATTAACTTTCACCACTTGGCCTGCCTCAGTAACATTTTCTATAGCCAGATAATTACGATGCCACTTTAAACGGCCTCATTACTTAACATTGCGTAAGATAGAGGACAAATATCGCTCTGCGTGACATAAAAAAAGACATTTACCAAAAAGAACAATAAACCCGACTACATCGTCGGTAAATCATTTATTTTTCTTTTTCACGTATGATCATATGTTTTTTAGAAATTTAAAAATCAATTTTCAAGCTCTTTAATGTGATACATATAATGTAGGATTTAAAGAACAAACATTTTGAACCCCACACTAAGGCGTCCAAAATCCTCAATTTTGAACTTTTCAAATGTTTATGTTCTTGTTGACACTCGTGCTGGTATAACGAATCTAACGACGTGCCATTATCAAAATTGGTCCACGCGTTTGGTCTCTAAAGTGCCACAAAGGAACAAACAAACATACATACATTTACCTCTCTATTGCGTCTCGCAGTCGGGTAAATACTATAAACAATACAAAATTCGAACCTAGAACTACGAGATAATGATGCAATACCAATTCATATAAACAAGTTAAATCCAGTACCTCCATTCAATTTGTATAGCTCTGATACGCATTGATATCATATTAATAATCGTTCTTCATGAACATAATAGGTCAATTAGTCGTAGTGGTCAAACACGAGCTACATTAGCACCGCGCATGCGCCGGGCCCGGGATAAACGAGCGCCGCGGGAAATCTGTTATCATCCACATTAGCCCGGGACTTATGGGAATAGTGGACTGACGGTAATGTATCATTATATTCCTCTAAGGTCTGCACATATTTGGCGAGCAAAGCAGTTTTCAATGTCAAAGTATTATCGACATTGTTTACGTCGAAATAAAAGCAAAAATCAATTGTAATGCGCGCTGCGCTCTAGCAGAATATAGCTGTTGACAGAATTTTAGAGATTCTATTCGCTACCCGATGTCTTTGGCTACAGCTATGTTGCTTTAGCTAATCTGATTTTAATAACATCAAACTTAAAATTTCAAACTTCAAACATCAAACTTCAAACTTCAAACTTTAAACTTCAAACTTTAAACTTCAAGTAGTAGTCATAGATGGCGCCACCAATGCATAATTGGGTTAACAAATGCAATCCACTAATTTCGTCGTAACGTTACTTCGCACCATGGCTTAATTGGCAAAGCACCGGAACATGTAATTCCGGAGGTTGCGGGTTCAAGTCCCGTTGGTACGATGAAATTTTGGATTGTATTTAACAATTTACAAAAATATTAAGTGTGCAACACTTCAAAGAAACATAATATTTGATTTACGCAGTGCAACATCTCTCGTTGGATTTGAAAACTGTAATGATTTCTTCCGAATGATTAACTTACGTAATAAGTAGTCATAGATAGCGCCACCAATGCATAATTGGGTTAACAAATGCAATCCACTAATTTCGTCGTAACGTTACTTCGCACCATGGCTTAATTGGCAAAGCACCGGAACATGTAATTCCGGAGGTTGCGGGTTCAAGTCCCGTTGGTACGATGAAATTTTGGATTGTGTTTAACAATTTACAAAAATATTAAGAGTGTAACACTTCAAAGAAACATAATATTTGATTTACGCAGTGCAACATCTCTCGTCGGATTTGAAAACTGTAATGATTTCTTCCGAATGATTAACTTACGTAATAAGTAGTCATAGATGGCGCCACCAATGCATAATTGGGTTAACAAATGCAATCCACTAATTTCGTCGTAACGTTACTTCGCACCATGGCTTAATTGGCAAAGCACCGGAACATGTAATTCCGGAGGTTGCGGGTTCAAGTCCCGTTGGTACGATGAAATTTTGGATTGTGTTTAACAATTTACAAAAATACTAAGTGTGTAACACTTCAAAGAAACATAATATTTGATTTACGCAGTGCAACATCTCTCGTCGGATTTGAAAACTGTAATGATTTCTTCCGAATGATTAACTTACGTAATAAGTAGTCATAGATGGCGCCACCAATGCATAATTGGGTTAACAAATGCAATCCACTAATTTCGTCGTAACGTTACTTCGCACCATGGCTTAATTGGCAAAGCACCGGAACATGTAATTCCGGAGGTTGCGGGTTCAAGTCCCGTTGGTACGATGAAATTTTGGATTGTGTTTAACAATTTACAAAAATATTAAGTGTGTAACACTTCAAAGAAACATAATATTTGATTTACGCAGTGCAACATCTCTCGTCGGATTTGAAAACTGTAATGATTTCTTCCGAATGATTAACTTACGTAATAAGTAGTCATAGATGGCGCCACCAATGCATAATTGGGTTAACAAATGCAATCCACTAATTTCGTCGTAACGTTACTTCGCACCATGGCTTAATTGGCAAAGCACCGGAACATGTAATTCCGGAGGTTGCGGGTTCAAGTCCCGTTGGTACGATGAAATTTTGGATTGTGTTTAACAATTTACAAAAATATTAAGTGTGTAACACTTCAAAGAAACATAATATTTGAAACTTCAAACTTCAAACTTCAAACTTCAAACTTCAAATCATTTATTGTTTCACTACAGGTAAAAATACAAATGGTGGAATATTAAAATTAAGAACACTGTAACATGCCTTTTAGGCGTATATTGAACAGCATATAATACTGAATCCGTGTATTTTTTAAATTTTACAATATATGAAAACAATGGAGTGAAAAAGTTAATACAGAATCTATGTCAAATTAACGCTAAAAAACAATTGTCTTAATATCTTAAATAGCCGTCATAAGTGGATTATAATAAAATTCATTCAAAATTAGTATCCCTTAAAAATTTGTCAACTTTGTAATAACATTTCTCTGTCAAGCGTTTACATAAGGTCTTCTTAAATATAGATAATTCATTATTCTTAAAACTTATTATAAAATTATACATCACCATCAGCTAGTCTCTTTCCACTGCTGGACATAGGTCTCACCTATGGCACGCCACTGAGCTCAATCTTCAGCTCTCTGTTTCCAACCGCTGCCAGCCAGCTTGCGTATTATCATCGCTCCATCTAGCTGGAGGGCGCCCTACACTACGTTTACCGAGCCGTGGTCTCCACTCTAGAACACGCCTACCCTAACGGTTGTCAGTTCTACGACAAATGTGAAAATGGCAAGGAGTTCAGTGAACTTATAGATTTAAGACGGGAATTTAACGTGACTTACGCGATGTCGATATAGCGATCGACATATGTTTCGGCCTCATTCGGAGGTCTTCTTCAGGATCTTGGTGCGGGGCGCTCGCCGACGCGTTCAGCCTCGCCTCCTCGCGGACGGAGCGGGCGGCGGCGGTGGCGGCGGTAGTGTTGGTGGGGGGTGATGATGCGGTGTACATAGTGGAGGCGCGGGATTAGGTTGGAGGGCTTCGTCTTCATCACTGCTGTTTTCTTCAGACGAAACCACATCTAACCGGCAGACGGAACTCAAGGTGTCATCCTCACTGTTGCCACTGGTGACGTGCTTTCCATGAAGAACGGTTTTCCACGTATGTGACAGGTACCACCCTCTGTCTCTGTTGAAGTTACGATGACGACTAATCTCAATGGTTTCTCGGATTTTGCGGGTCACAAAGTGCTTTTCACGCGCCAAAATCCGTGCCTTTTCAAATCTGATGTAGGGCGTCGTCCCAGATGTGAGAGCGTGCTCTGTCACCGCCGAGCTGCCGCTGTCCACGTTCTTCATGGAAGCAATGTGTTCTTTGAATCTTGTGGACACGTTTCTTCTGGTCTCGCCTACATAGCTTGCCCCACAGTCGCAAGGAACGATGTAGACCCTAGGAGCTCCTAAGGGATCCTTATCCTTTGGAGAGCGCAACAGTTGCCTGACCCGTGAGGGGGTGCGGAATATCGTCTTGATGATATCGTCTTCGGCGTAACAAGTGTCAAATTTTGTCCGTGGCCCCCTTGACGTATGGTAGGCAAGTTACTGCTCTCTCAACCGATGTTATTCGGCACTTTGAGGAGTTGTTTGCAATCCGATTACTTACTCTGCTTCCAGCTGTATCCGTTTGCCTCTAACACCGCCTTCACATGCGCGAGTTCCGTGTCTACGTGTTGTGGGTCACATAATCTCAGCGCTCTGTTGATAAGTGTCCGAGGCAACGACGCTAGATTGGAGGGACGGTGATGGGAGTCAGCTCTCAAGTACCGGTCTGTATGCGTACTCTTGCGGTACACTGTGTGTGAGAGATTTCCATTCCGATGTCGCTTCAGTAACACGTCAAGAAACGGCAACGCGCCCTCTATTTCTCGTTCGACAGTGAAAGTGATCGTCGGATGTTTGCTATCTAGATGCTGTAATAAGGGTGTTACATGGTCTTTATTTAAAATAGCAAACACGTCATCCACATATCGCAGCCAGTATCTCGGTCTGAAGGATATGTCGTGTAGTGCTGATGTCTCGAACCACTCCTTAAAAATATTCGCAACTGCTGGAGCTATAGGAGAACCCATGGCTACACCTTCCGTCTGAATATAAAATTCACCGCGCCACGTTAAATTCCCGTCTTAAATCTATAAGTTTAAAATGAACGTGAGTTTTTATAATAAAAAAGAGTCCAGTGAATTTACAGGACATGTGACACATCTTTATATCTCAAGGTAACAGGCGCAGTGCAGTGACATGCAGAATTCTGGTAGTCCAGAATTTCGCATGCCGCTGTATCTGTAATAGGTAGACGTCATCGCTTACCATCAGGCGAGCGTCGTTCTTGTCTTGTTATCTTCTATCATAAAAAATAAGATAACAATATGACCAGCCCACTGCAAGTTCAGCTTGCAAATCCTTTGAGCTATATCGTTAAGTTTGGTTCTCTGACGGATGAATTCATGTCGAATTCGATTGACCAGAGAGACTCCAAGCATAGCCCTCTCTATAGCTCGCTGAGCGACTTTGAATAGGTGGACCAGTCGAACTGTGCGTGTCCACGCCTCAGCTTCGTAAGTAATAACAGGTAGGACGCACTCGCACTTTGACTGCGGCACTTTTTCGCATATTTTTTAATTTTTTTAATTATTTTTTTTTCGTAGCTGTGGCATCAAATCATAACTAAAATTGAACAGCAGTAGGTCACACGCACCCCAAGTGAAAAGATTAATTTAAAAATAAAAGTATACTATATTTTTTTTTAATTTTACTTCCGATACCAAAAATCAAAAAACGCACGGTGTGTGTTTTCAGCAGCGAACAAGACTTTCGTTTCGAGTCCAGACTTTCGTCTTCAGGATTTGCGGTATGGGCAATAAAAAGACACGACGAAGTTTTCCAAAAGCTGCCCATCTTAGCTGTATCCTTCTGCGAGCTTCGTTCTCGAAGTTGTTTCTACACAATTACAAGATTTGTCCAGACGTATTCGTGAATAACTTAGAGAGGAACTCTACTTAGGGCAATCGGTTCCGGAATAACATGTTTGTTAAACATGATCTTGGTCTTATCCAAATTCATCCCGAGAGAATTAATAACATAGTATTAAAAAAACATACAGACTAATTGAGAACCTCCTCCTTTTTTGTGAAGTCGGTTAAAAACAAAGTTTCTTCCCACCTTCTATCTTCCTCTAGGGATCTAGGGATTTTAAATAGGACGTACAGCTAGTATTTTAATAAACTTGCTGTAAATTTTACTCCATGCCTAACTTTTTATTACTGAAGGGTCAAATCTATTATTTTCTTAGTTCCGTGAACTAACATCTAGTTTTTATTACTGATCTTAGTTTTACGATCCGTTTTATGTGTGCGACAATAAGTTTTGCCTAAAGATTGGAGTGATAAAAACCGAAGAAACTTTCCACGTTTTTGCGAAAAAATCTAGTATTTTTTCTTTAAGAGATTGAATTGTTTAGTTATTTTTGTTTGAAATCAAAAGTACTTTTTGGCCATACAATGTGTACTTACTAGCTGTGTCCTGCGCTTTTTCCTGTATAGACATCGTTCTCATGGAAATATCGTTATAAATAAACTGGCTAAGTGCAAGTCGGACTCGCACTAGTTGGGTTCCGTACCACACTACAGTATTTTATAAGATCGAGCAAAAAATACCACTATCATTTTTCACCAGCAAAAAATAATAATTAATAAACATTTCATTTATTATAACGCCATCTAACGTCTAACAAAGGTGTTAGGGATCGACATTTCAATATAACGCCATCTATGGGACGTTTACCTAACTAAGCGTTCATAGATGGCGTGAAATGCCGAAAAAAACACGTTTCTTGCATGGGGACCCTCTATTATTTTTACCTTTATTCTGTTTTCAGTATTTGTTGTTATAGCGGCAACAGAAATACATCATCTGTGAAAATTTTAAACTGTCCAACTATCACGGTTCATGAGATACAGCCTGGTGACAGACGGACAGACAGACATACAGACAGACAGACAGACAGACAGACAGACAGACAGACAGACAGACAGACAGACAGACAGACAGACAGACGGACAGCGGAGTCTTAGTAATAGGGTCCCGTTTTACCCTTTGGGTACGGAACCCTAAAAAGTACCCTATGTGTTATTCCAAGGTCTAGGCTATCTGCATACTAAATTTCAGCTCAATTGGTTAAGTATTTTAAGCGTGAAAAGGAACTAACATACACATAAACCGCCTTTAAAATGTTAGATAGGACATGTAATTTTTTTTTACTGAATTCAAATCGGCGTTGTTGTGTAAATACCTTTTAAATGGGGCTGCTGATTAAGACACTATAAATATACATTTTACACGCGTAGAATAATAATATGGACGGCACGTGTTGACCAATTGGAGTAATTCGTGTTTTGTTTAAAAAGGTTTACGGAAAACACTTCAGGGCCAGTCCTTTTGAAAGTTACGGAACAAATATTTTACCATTCATGGAATAATAACAAGTAAATGTTCAAAACAAACTGTGTTACAATTATCTACTTCCTGGTGTTTATTCTATAATTCCACAAAAATAAAAACATATGTGAGTGTAAATAATTTTATCGTTGTGAGATAAATGATTAGGTATATCAAACAAATTATTTTACTGTTACATACTAATATACGTATTTAAAATATATATTTATTACTAGCTGACCCGGCAAACGTTGTTTTGCCATATAAATAAATGGCTATTAAAAAATAAGGACTGATCTTAGAAGGGTGAAAATTGAGGATTGTATGTATTTTTGTATGTTGTATCATAAAAAAATAGAAATTAAAAATTTTGTCTATAAAATAAATAAAAAAAAATAGCGGTGGACTACCCCTAACATTTAGGGGGATGAAAAATAGATGTTGGCCGATTCTCATAGATACCGGATAAGCCCAAAAATTTCATCAAAATCGGTCAAGCCGTTTCGGAGGAGTATGGCAACGAAAACTGTGACACGAGAATTTTATATATTAGAGATATTATTATACTTTTGCAGAAGAAAAGTTGTACACGGGTAGGGTTACCATAAGACGGGCGTTTGCCACATTTGACAGGCATTTTAAGGTTTAGACAGGCTTGCGGCTGGCATTAGTCTGAGGCAGGCATTTTTAAATTTCACGCCCGCGCACGCTTCTCCCTTGTATTTGAATGACATTGTAGAAGTTCAGATAACATATTCTTTTCTGAAAGCTTAACTACACAGTGGTGAAATTTTCTCAAAAGTAGGGAAGTGAATGGTGACATTACAGAATTTGTGAAAATCTGCCAGTTTGTGTTCTCTATTTTGGCACACAATGCGAACGTAGAACGTATGTTTTCTGTCGTCAACGCCCAGTGGAGTAATGAAAGAAATGGGCTTACAATTGAATCAGTAAAAGCAATATTGATTACTCAAGAAAATTACAAAACTGTATCTTGTGAAGATTTTTACATTTATGTATTAGAAAAGAAAGAACTATTAAAAAAAATAATGCCCTCTGACAAATATCAGTAATAAATATCCTTCTTTATTATTATCTATTGGCTTTTACTTATTACCTACAGCGTTTTACTTTAATCAGGCATTTTTCAGAAAAATCAGGCATTTTAGGTACCATAGACAGACATCCCTCTATTTACATATGGTAACCCTATACACGGGTTTCCATCAAGCATCACAGAGGTGCATAATAATAGTGGCAGTGCAGTAAAATACTATCAAAGTGGCGATCATTTGCAGCAGCAGAATGAAAATCACCAATTAGTTACCACCAATCACCAAGTAGTTAACTAATACGCATCTTTTTAACCGACTTCCAAAAAAGGAGGAGCTTTCTCAATTCGACCGTATATATAAATATAGAGATATATAGAGATATATATATATATATATCTCTCTAATATATAAAATTCTCGTGTCACAGTTTTCGTTGCCATACTCCTCCGAAACGGCTTGACCGATTTTGATGAAATTTTTTGTGCTTATCCGGTATCTATGAGAATCGGCCAACATCTATTTTTCATCCCCCTAAATGTTAGGGGTAGTCCACCCCTAAATTTTTTTTTTTATTTTTTTTACAAAATTTTTAATTTCTATTTTTTTATGATACAACATACAAAAATACATAAAATCCTCAATTTTCACCCTGCTACGTTCAACTCTTATTTTTTAATAGCCATTTTAGTAATTTTATTTATATGGCAAAACAACGTTTGCCGGGTCAGCTAGTATATATATATATTTTATGTTTGTTCGCGGATAACTTCGTCGTTTATGAACCGATTTTGATTTTTTTTTGTTGGAAAGAAGATATCTCAAGTGTGGTACCATGGTAATTTTATCGAGGTCTGATAAGTATCTCCAGAGATATTGAGATAAACATCTCAAAATTGGTACTGAAAATGAATAGCGCGGCATTGAAGTCGGTTCTTTTTTAGTTTTTAAACGATATTATTCGAATTAGTAGCCATGATTTATATATTTTAAAATCCTTCACTCTCGTGGAGAAAACCTTGTGTCAAATGTTTCTTAGGGCGGGGAGTTAAAAAACACAACTAAAAAAAAAGAAACAGCAGCGGTAATTTACAACATAATACAAAATAAAAATAAATTACAAACATTTCTATCCCAACAAACGAATCAACCTCAAACGAATATAAACAGCTGTATTTTTCATCATTTGCCGATGTTCTACCACGAAGTCGTTGAAATAAATATTTAAAGACCTATTCCTATGAAGAACCTTTATGTAAAGCTACGAATATGAAATGTTTTTAATTCTTTTTAACCGACTTCAAATAAATGAGGAGGTATCTCAATTCTACAGTATATATATATTTTTTTAAAGCTGCACAGACATGCTCTTGACCACTATCTCACCTGCTGATAGTATCGTACTGGTCTGATCTGGAAATGTAGGATCGCAATGAGACGAGGTTTAGAACTGACTTGAGTCTAATATCAATACCAATCCATAGCGAGACATCATTCCGGAACTCGGCAAATCGATGGCGACATGTATTTGATCGTTGGGTAGTTTGAGCTACGGCCAAAGCCTAACATGAACATCAATGTTTTGTTATGATGTTGTCACGTTAAACTATCGACCGTAAACCAACTTTACCGACAACCAACTTTTTTATCATTATCGTGTCGAAACTTACTGATAAGTCATAGAAATAGGAATGACTACCTTATTATTCCTATTTCTATGTGATAAGTAGTCATTTTTGGATTAACACATTTGGATTTTGGATACATTTGTGAATTAACAATATCTTGTCATTAAAAACTTTAATGTAACTCGCCGTGTTTGTTTGTGTCAAATCTTGAAAGCTAAATTAGAACCACTTTCTTACTTATAATCAATGAAAAATCAACGATGTTTAGGTATGATAATGTTATCCTACTAATCCCTATCTCACTTGTTGGTTAGTGAGGATGTTAGCACGCTAGGCCTAGAATGAAAACGAGCTCTGAAGAAAAGCTGCTGGTACAATTGATTTTTAACAATTTCTGCACCACAAAAAGTTGCTACGTGATTGGCCTACCTACATTAATGGGCATCGAGAGGTGTTCTCTTGGCGCCCTCTGTAAATGTTTGTTTCAATTACTCACGGACTTATTTAAACAATATTGCGGAGGTGAAAATTATATACAGAGTGAGTACTATGCGTATATATTTCTTTTGAATGTTTTGATCATAACCAACCTGTTCATAAATTATTTATTGCACAAAAACGAGTATAAAAGGAGGATTTAATGCTTTAAGAATTTTTTTCCTATAATTCAGTAGCAGTAGAGAAATTTTTCGGGCGTCCTTATGGAAATATGTGATACAAACATATTCAATATACGTATGTTTTACTTGGTGCTATGACAATAATAATGAGCCTAGGTAAAAAAAGTATATTTCTTATTGGTGTGTCAATTCGATTATCAAAAATAAGTAAATTGTCAAAGATAAAGAGCGTCAAAGTTCGGGAGGGGTTGTGATGTCACATGTGTGGGATGATTGGGAGCACAACTACATCTAGTGTTCCAATCCGACCTCACCTGCAAGTGGTCATCCTGCTGGATAACGGACGAGGCGACGGCGACCGACCGATGGCGGGATATCCATCACAAACTCGTAGCTAACCAAATTCAACGGGCCGGTGTCGGGCAGCAGCGACACCGGTGCAAGTAGCTACGCACTGCGATTGCCAACACGCCTGCTCAGCGCGGCAATAATGAGCAAAACCTCCAATGGGAAGTCTACATAAACCACGGCCCCCAGTTCCCGGCCGCCCTGCTATTCCAGATCATGGCGGCGGTCTTGGTAACGGCAGGGCAGGGGGTGCGAATCCCCGGGTTACGGCTGGCCGCCAAAAACCCTTGACCTTGGCGACGTACAACGGAAGAACGATACGGCTAGACGAACACCTGGCGCAACTCGAGCACGAACTCGGAAGGATAAGGTGGCAAATTCTCAGGGTTGCACTTCGGGAGTGCCGGCAGAAGTGAAAACTTGAACATTAACGTTGTGCATTTGGTCTAGTCTCCTTCTGTCTTAAAAATGTTCCATCAGGTCACGTGTCCTGACGCGAGTTTAACATTTTTTACCCATCCCAAAAAAAGTTTCTACTCTCTCCGTCTAACGAATTTTCGATCAGGTCACGTGTCCCCTGACGCGATGTCCTGACGCGAGTTTAACATTTTTTACCAATCCCAAAAAAGTTCACAACGCCGCTATAGAAGTTTTCACTTCAATAAGCATAAATTAAACTAAATAAAACTGGCCAAGTGCGAGTCAGACTTTGTCCCGCACACGGAGGGTTCCGACCGCCATCTGTCAAATTTCTAACGAACTTCTAACACCAACTAAGTAAACGTTAACACAAAGGTAGAATAGTATTATATAGTAGTAATAGTAATAGTGGTAATAGTAATTGTAGTAATTAATATTATTAATATCTGGTTGACCGAGCTTTGCTCGGTATTTTTTGCCACTTAAACAGACAAATATGACTCTTCCCGACATCTATTGACGAATAATAATACTATTTTTTTTAATTGAGAGCAACTAACTGCTTTACTGATACAGTATTTCTACTCGCAATAGATGTCGGGAAGAGTAATATTTTAAGTTGATTATCAATAAAGTTGATTATCGAAAACACGAATAAAACAACATTTTCTGAAAATGACTCCTAGCTAGATCGATTTATCGCCCCCGAAATCCCCTGTAGGTATACTAAATTTTATTTAATCGTTGGAGCCGCTTCCGAGATTCAGATTAAGGTAAAGACGATAGCGCCATCTTAGCAACTAGATAGGTGGCGCTGCGCTATCGTCAAAAACTTTTTTTAAACTTTTCTGTTCTTAGTATTTGTTGTTATAGCGGCAACAGAAATACATCATCTGTGAAAATTTCAACCGTCTAACTATCACGGTTCATGATTGCCTGGTGACAGACGGACAGACAGAGAGACAGACAGACAGACAGACAGACAGACAGACAGACGGACAGCGGAGTCTCAGTAATAGGGTTCCGTTGGTACCCTTTGGGTTCGGA
This sequence comes from Cabera pusaria, assembly GCA_954871355.1. Taxonomy (NCBI): domain Eukaryota; kingdom Metazoa; phylum Arthropoda; class Insecta; order Lepidoptera; family Geometridae; genus Cabera; species Cabera pusaria. Next base: position 2,867,053 of record OX940890.1, read on the forward strand.
ACCCTAATTAAAAAACTGGCCAAGTGCAAGTCGGAGTCGCACTCGTAGGGTTCCGTAACACAGTAGAGTATTCGATAACTATGATTATTCGCAACCAAAAAATTATCTTTGTTTTCCATAGTGTTTGTATGAAAAACAAAGTTATATTTGCGGTCGCTTTATCTCAAAAACTACTGACTGTATCTCGTTCAAAATAATTTTCGTTGAAAGTTTTTATTGGGATCTACAGAATATATTTTTTCTAGATTATCTAGACTTCCTTACTTTAAAAGTTAGAGGGGGAGGTACATACATTTTACCACATGCTCCCCCTCAAACTTTTATATTTTTTATTTTTGCATAAAAATCAGAAAGTGGTTTACAGAATACATCTACCCACCAAGTTTCAATTCTGTAGTCCTAATAGTTTCGGAATAAAATGGCTGTGACATACAGGCGGACAGACAGACAGACATGACGAATTTATAAGGGTTCAGTTTTTTTCCATTCGGCTACGGAACCCTAAAAGTCCTCCATACATAAAATATGTTTATCGGTGATTTTTTTTCAATCACATTTATAGTATTGTGGTACGAAACCCTACGTGTACGAGTCTGACTCGCACTTGGTCAGTTTATTATCGTTTAGCTCGCCAACAGCAACTTTATTTAGCTTTCAAATTCCATACACAGTACAGCCACCTAAAGTTTCATTACTAACTTGATATTAATATATATTGCAAGTTTGTGCTCTCCCGGGCGGGGATAATAGCTTAATTCGATAAAAGATTTCCCCTGTCGCCTATAATTCACAACACTACGGTAGTCGAGTGTGACGTGCTTAAAATGAACTTATGTGGTTGCTGTGCTTACATTATAATAATAGGGTTTGGTTTATTTACTTAAAGCTGCTCAATTATTACAATAAAAGTATATTTACTTTTGTAACTGGGACGCTTAGGAAACAAGTGTGACGTAGTGACAGATCTAATAATACTTTAATTTAAATTTTAAAACCTCACTCCATTGATCTATTTATAATCTGTTCATTGGGACCATTCCAATGAGCCCAAGTTCGACATATTCTCTGCTGTAAGTTGGTCAGAAGTTGAGTATTCTGCAGATTTCTTGAGTTGCCCCAGCATCAAGTCTGTTTCAATTTTTAAGGGCCCGGTGGCGTAATCGGGAGAACGGTTGGTTTTGATGCCACAGGTACCGAGTTCAAACCGCCGTGCACCAATGGATTTTTCTGTCAAAATATTTCTGTGCGCTGTACACAGTGGCCCGCCGGTGAAGGAAAAACATCGTTAAGAAACCAACAACCCCCGCATGGTGGTAGGACACTATTTAGTGTCCGCCTGACCAGCTACACCCTCAAGTTAGAAAATCTGTCACTAAACATCAAATGTGTTCCGGCAGCTATCCTTGAGAGCCAGTTCCCATTCTAGGCCTAGCGTGCTTAACATCTTCGATCGCATCATCACTTACCAACAGGTGAGATAGTGGTCAAACGCTAGCTAATAAGATATAAAAAAAAGTCTATGCTACTGTAGCGACACTTGCATGTGCATTTGCCATTTTCTTACAATAAAGTACTCTTACTTTACATTCGGTATCATCTCTATGATACCGTGGTATTTTTCAGAGAATCATCAATGATGTAGTCAAAGGCGTACCCGGAGTACAGTGCTTCGCGGACAATCTAATTCTTACCGCGGCAGATAAGACGTCACACTTGCGATCCTTAGAATTGCTTTTAAAAAAGTTGAATGCTGCGGGATTAAAAATTAAATTAGGTAAATGTTCATTTATGGAAAAAGAGGTTAGGTACTTAGGGTTCATTGTGAACATACAAAGTATTAAGCCCGACCCGGAGAAACTTCGCGCGATCCGAGATATGCCCCAACCACAAAATGTATCACAGTTAAAGTCTTTTCTCGGCACAATAAACTTTTACGCGCGGTTTATAAAAATCTGAGTGACGTTTTGCATCCAATACATGTTTTACTGCAGAACGACAAGCAGTGGGAGTGGACGGCGAAGCACGCGAAGACGTTCGAGCGCGTGAAACAGCTAATGATGAGCAGCCGCGTGCTGGCGCACTACGACCTGCGGCGGGACCTGACGCTCACGTGCGACGCGTCTGCCGTCGGCGTCGGGGGCGTGCTGTCGCAGACAGACGAGCGCGGGGAAGAGCGCGCTGTTGCATACGTGTCCAGAAAACTTTCAAAAGCTGAACAAGGCTATGCGCAAATACACAGGGAGGCACTGGCTATAGTGTACTGTGTTCAGAAATTTCACCAGTACCTGTACGGACGACGGTTTTTGTTGAAAAGCAACCACAAGCCTTTGGTTAGCATATTCGGACCTCATAAGGGTATCCCTACGATGGCCGCCACTAGGATGCAGAGGTGGGCCCTCATTCTTTCCGCGTACGACTTTGAAATTCAATATGTTCGCTCTAGTAGTAACGGCGTTGATATACTGTCTCGTTTGCCCGTCGTTGAAAAGACAAGTATCGAACCGCCCAGACATATTTGCACTTCGCGACGGACGCTATGCTGCTTGACAATGATAAGATTAGAAAAGAGACAATGCGTGATCCGTTGCTTAGTCGGGTGTACAGTTACATAGAGAACGGTTGGCCTAATCAAGTCGAGATAAAACAGCTCGAGCCTTACTTGTCAAGGAAAGATGAGCTTTATACGGAGCTAGGATGTGTTATGTGTGGTCATAGGTTGGTGATTCCTGAATCATGTAGGCCGTGGGTGTTACGTGAGCTGCACGGAGCTCACATGGGTATAGTTAAAACGAAAGCATACGCCCGCTCGTACGTGTGTTGGCCCGGTGTGGACGAGGCGGTAGAGGCGCAGTGCCGGGCGTGCGGCAGCTGTGCCGCGGTGGCGCCAGTTCCGCCCGCCGCGCCCTCTGCGCCCTGGCGCTGGCCAAGCACCCCGTACGAGAGGATACATATCGACTTTCTGGGGCTGATTGACGGACAGACATACTTAGTTATAATAGATGCACGTTCAAAGTGGGTAGAAACTTATAAAATGACCCGTAAGACCGCCGACGCGACCATAGTGAAGCTTCGTGAGTCATGGGCTAGGTGGGGAATACAGTTAAGCAGTTAAGCTCCGATGAATCGGTTTGGTATAGGACGTTCGAAAAGCAGGCAAAATGGTCAGAGGGGCAGGTTCTGGATCGTTTCGGTAGGAATAACTATACAGTTAAACCGGAAGACGGCTCGGCAGCGCATAGGCATATCGACCAGTTGAAACGGAGAAGTACATGCGTCTTCCCTTCTGAGTGTGCAGAAACAGCCAGCATGAGCGGGGTGGTGCAGGTCGAGCAGGCGCCGGTCGCGGAGAATAGTGACTCGTCCCCGGGGGCGATGATAGTAAGAGGGGAAGGATCGGTGGATCAAGGCTCGAAAGCCGAAGATAGTACTACGCAGACATCCATTGATATACCTCCCGCTACCGTGCCTAGGGCCTTGGGCCTAGTCCTAAGAGCTGTACCTGTACATCTCTTAGGACTAGGCCCAAGCGCACAAAGAAAGAACCGGTTAGATATGGAATCGAAATTGATTGATTTGATCACACAATAGTATGAAATAATCTCTAGTTTTGTACTTGTGTGATATCGCTTTGTAAAGTTAGCTTAAAGATATAAGGGTGGAAGATTGTGGTGTTTACTCTGTACTTGTAAGAATATCCAGATAATGTGGGTACCTTGCGAGTTGGGTGTAACGTATGTCGAGGTACCTACTAAGAACAATAAACAATTACTATACTGCCAACCGGTGTATGAGTATCATCCCGTTCCTTGTATTTCGCTATATTCCTGAATTCCAGACAGTTCATAAACCAAAATCGGTCCATCCGTTTAGGCGCTACAATGCTATAGACAGACACACACGCCAAACTTATTATAACATTCCTTCTTTTTGCGTCGGGGGCTAAAAAGAGTATGAATCGCGAAATGTATTGGGGGAGTTAAAAACTCTTATACTATTATACACTTGCTGGACCTCGCGGTTTTGCCTGCGGTTATTATCATAAATACCCTATGTCTTATTTTCTTATGTCTTACTCTACCGATTGCATATCGTTTCGCGAAATTTCAGTATAACCGGTGTAGCTGTGTTCGTGTGTGTTCGTGTATGACCGTCAAGAGGTAACAAACAAACAAACATACAATCTCTTTTAACACTTTCACATTTATAAATGAAATTTGTTATCTATTACTACTGCTTGAAATTTGTTATCTATTAGAAATGACATTCGAGGTTCTCTCGAAGACATAAAAAATGAAATAAAATCAATAAAAACTGAACAAGCGACCCTTAAATTTAGCGTCACAAGCATCAACCAAGACCTCAAGACTCTGCAAGACTCTGTACAATACCAAGCTGAGGACAATCTTTCCATAAAGAAACGCGTCGACGACCTCGCCCAGTTAGCCTGCGAACAAGCCGTAATGGTTAATTCTAGTCTGGAAGCAAAAATTGACACCCTGGAACTGCAGGCTAGGCAGTGCAATGTGGAAATATGCAATGTACCGGAGCGACGGAACGAGAATTTACTCAGCATCGTAGAGGCACTTGGGTCTGCAATCCACTGCCAGTTCTCCCAGAGGGATGTCGTATCTGTCCACAGAGTACCACATGCTCATCAAGCAGGAGATAGACCGAAGAACATCATTGTTAAATTCACTACCCGTATATTAAGAGACAACGTTCTAGCTGCCTACCGCAAGGCGAAGACTCTTCGATCAGATCAGCTCGGTATGCCAGGAACAGTTACAATAATATATATGAATGAACATCTCACACTTAAGAGGAAACAGTTGTTTCGGAAGTGTCGTGAAGCTGCTAGAGTACACAACTTCAAGTATGTGTGGATTAGAAACTCGGCCGTCCTTGTCAGGGAGCACGATGACAGTCCGGCGCTCGTCGTTCGAACGGAGAAGGACCTTGACAAGATCAAGCCCAGCTCTAATCACAATACAAGGCCTGCTTGAATATATATTTAATACCATACTTATAATGGACAATGTTTACCCTCATACTTACAGGTTACTTATTAAAATTATTTTAAGGATACTAATGTTACTTTCACATTATGCTGAACACGCCTGGCTATGTGGTATGTACATATTAATGAGACAACCTAGTTATTGTTTATATTTTCATAGTTATCCTGAATTCAGACAGGTATTCTTTTCTAACTCACTATTGAACTACTTATTGTATTTGAACTTTCTCACTGGCTGTATTAATCTTTTTAATACAATTCTTGAACTACCATCTAATTACATAAAATCTCTACTATATACTACATATCTACACGGATATATTAGTAAGGCGTTTGATAATGGATAAGTCTAATCAGTTAAATAATTTAACAATCTTTTATCAAAACTGCAGGGGTTTCCGTACTAAACTACATACTCTTTATATGAACATATTAACGAATGTTTATGATATTATCGTACTGACAGAGACGTGGTTGATATCTGACATAGACAACAACGAGTTTATCGACCAGCGCTACATAGTATTTCGTTGTGACAGAGACCGTAACGCTACCAACAAACAGGACGGAGGCGGGGTATTGGTGGCCGTGCTGCGTGGACTAACGCCCACCGCAATCAGTAACTATAATTTAGTAACTCAATTGCAGCCACAATTCATTGAACAAGTACTCGTGGAAATACCTAGCTATAGGAGTAGTAAAAAACATATTATAAGCGCATCTTATATTCCACCTCGCACTCTTCCGGAAATTTATGAGTACCACTTTGATGTACTACAAGAATTATTCATTGACCCTATAGTTGATAAATTTTACGTCTTAGGTGATTACAATATCCCAGATATTGAATGGATTTTATCATCTTATAATACATTGCACTTCAATGGGGTAGGTTCCTCACCTGTAGCTGCTGTACTATACAATTTTATGTCAGTGACAAATTCATCACAGTACATCCACATAAAAAACCCAAATAATAAAATATTAGACTTATTCTTATCGAACTCTCCTTCCACTCTCTGCGCATCCACCAATCCTCTGCTACCAATAGACTTGCACCACCCTCCGTATCTAGCTTATGTTGATGTGAAACATATATACCAGCCTATGAAAAGGTTGCCCATTAGTAAATATAACTTTTATAAAGCTAATTTTCAACTCATAAATAATAAATTAAATGATGTGAACTGGGAAACATTGATACAGGACCAACCTCCAGAGACAGCTCTTAACACTTTTTACAATACCCTTGATGGAATTATTAAGGAGTATACCCCCTTAGCTGGCCATAAGATTTCAGGATATCCTGTTTGGTTCCCACGTTCATTGATAAAGACATTTAATAAAAAGCAAAAGCTCTGGGTTAAATGGAAAAAGTTTAAAAATCAATCAGATTATGAAAAATTTTCCCAGTATAGAACTAATTTTAAAATGGAGTGTGAGCTATGTTTCCGGAAATATATGGAATCTGTCGAAGACAATATAAACAAGAATGTTAAACATTTTTGGACATACATATCTAATTGTAAAGCGAAACCTGAAATTCCGTCTACCATGTTCTTTCAAAAGACTATGTCTAATGATCCCGAAAATATCTGTAATATGTTTTCGGATTTCTTTCTATCCGTATTCGAACCTTCTTCTCCTTATCTAGCAAATTGGCAGCCGACAACTAAAGAATCAGATAACATCACTCAAATTTCAGACATACATCTTACTGAAAATGACATACTTAATGAATTAAAACTATTAGATACCACTAAGGGACCTGGACCAGACGGTATCTCACCTCTATTTCTTAATAAAACTGCAAGTTTTATATACAAACCCCTTTATATTATTTATAACAAATGTTTAACAGAAGGGATCTTTCCTGAAATGTGGAAGCGCGCTAATATTACACCGGTTCACAAAGGAGGGTCCAAACATGATGTAGCACAATATAGACCTGTATCAATTCTGTCCGCCCTGTCGAAACTTTTTGAGAGACTGGTTCACAATAAAATTTATCCTATTATGCACAGAATAATTATAGATGAACAACACGGTTTTGTTAAACATAGATCTACTGTTTCAAACTTACTCTCGTTTACTAGGTTTCTGTTTGGGAAAATGGATAATGGTATTCAGGTAGATGCAGTGTATACAGACTTCCAGAAAGCTTTTGACAGAGTGGATCATGAGCTCCTTCTTAACAAATTAGCCTTTAATGGGATACGTGGTAACTTATTGCGCTGGTTCACCTCTTATATACTAAATAGAACTCAAAAGGTTGTTGTCAATGGATATCATTCTCGAAGCATCGTCATTACTTCAGGTGTACCGCAGGGTTCCATCCTCGGACCTTTGCTCTTTATAATGTTTATCAACGATATTGGTCAGTGTTTCCAAAATTCTAAATATTTGTTGTATGCAGATGACCTGAAAACTTTCAAGACTATTAATAGTGTTAATGATTGTATTTTATTTCAACAAGATTTAAATAGACTGACGATTTATTGTAATAAAAATAAACTTAAGCTTAGTATTCCAAAATGTCATTACATACACTTCACAAAGAATAAAAAGATCATCAACTTTGATTACTATCTATGTAATACACTTCTTTCAAAAGTGACCATTCTAAGAGATCTAGGTGTACAACTAGATTCTAAATTATGTCTTGATACTCACGTTGACAACATTATTAGTAAAGCTTTTAAAATGTATGGCTTTATAATGCGATCATCTGGCGATTTCAAACGTTCAGTCACGTATTTATATCTATACAAAACATTAGTTCGATCCCAATTAGAATATGCCGCACCAATATGGAACCCCTACTACAACAAGTACAAAGTTGCCATTGAGAAGGTTCAACGTAAATATTTACGCACTATGCACTATAGATGCCATAAAACTTATTTGTCTTACTTTGAATTACTTTCTAGATATAAGCTATTGAGTTTGGAGTCCAGACGAACATATCTGGAAATGACCACTCTGTACAAAATAGTAAATAACAAATTTGATTGTATCGACCTCGTGATGAGCCTATGCTACATTGTACCTAGAACAGTTCAGAGGCGCGAGGCGCGCGCTGTTCGTCTGTTTGCACAGGCCAGTAGTCGAACTAACTCTGGCATCCGTAATCCTGTTCGGAGGATGACTGATTTATATAACAATAAATTTGAAAATATTGACATATTTTCCTGTACCCTTAGCCAATTCAAAATAGCCGTTCTACAAAATCTTACATCTTAACCTAAATACCCTTTTATTCCTTGTTTTCATTCGTATTTGAGTCTGTTGTAATTTTTCTATGCAGTTCTACAACGATTTCTATGTAAATCTATCATAATTCATTTACTTATAATTGCAACTCCATCCATTAATTTGTAACTATAACTAACGCCACAGAATAGAGAATTAATAAATAATAGCTTAAGTGTAATTTTATGTACTTAATCTATAATTTATCCAAATGTTTTGTCAACACTCATATTTATCCATTTTGTAACGAAACTGAATTATAATAATTATTTCTTTTTGTATAAGTCAGTCGCTCATCTGGCGATTATTGTTTGCTAATATGCATGTAACAATCTGAGAATAGTGTGGTGGGCTGCGTTATTGATACTTGTGTTTACTTAATTGTTTTTTTAAAATTTAATATTGTATAATGTGGCTGTTTACTGTTCCTTAATAAATAAATAAATAAAAAAATAAATTATAATATTGGTGTTAATTAACGAATGTTGCACCGCTTTTTATTTATACCAACCAATGGTATAGACGTAATTACGGTGGTTGCTCGTCGTCAGCTAACCACAACAGAGCCAATAGATGGCGCTGATACTCTTATTTGATGAATTTAATTTTTTAATGACTGAAATAGTATTTGGTAACTAAAAATTTGCGAGTAAAGCGTATACATTTTAATTTATTCAGCTAAATTTGAAATATATATACACTCTCTATATACTTTTATTTGTAAACAAGCGTGGCGTCAGGACTGATCACGCACACACGCGAAAGTATTTTCGTATCACAGATTATTTAATAGTGTATTTGACGTTTACCAAAGCATTTGCTAATTTTGTCGCTTTTTAAATGAGTAATTTAGCCGATTGGTGAGAACTACTGGATTAAGCGCATCAGGGACCGGGTTCGGACCCTTCCTTACCAACAGACTTTTTTCGTTTTCCATTCTAAACATTTACTTTTTATTTATTGTTATTAGTTTACTGTCTACATTACTCTCGCTAATAACAAAATACCAAATATCATATAGATTTGTACCACTTTTTGATGTGAACTGTACCTACTCATACTAACGCTATTGGGTGGTTTTTCGACGAGGTTCAACGTACATTTCGTTGCTGCATGCTGGAGTCTGTTCTGTAGATCCTAAAGCACAGAGTACTAAGGACCCAAAGTGAAGCATTTGGCGTACTAGTTGTGCATTGCGGTTTTACCCACAATCTAATAGAAACTGCTATTTGCGATAAAATGTAGCCTATGTGACTACGAGAGCGAGTAGAAGGCATTTGCTGATTATAAATTACAAACAAAATAAAAACAGTAAGTCATATGTAAGGTATATTAATTACCCGACTACGGCGAAGCAAAAAGGAGGGTTATGTTTTTGACCGGTATGTGGGTATGTATGTATGTATGTTTGTATGTATGTTCATCTGTTCCCTCATACTCGTAACTTCTAAACTACTTATTATAATTTAACAAATGAGGTGTCGTTGGACACATCTTAATTGTCTGCTAGTTATAGGCTATATGACGTCACAACAAATTGAATGCGGTGCCCCCTAGAGGGGACGAAGTCCAGAAATAAAAATAAATCTCAGCCCACCCTATCGTTTGAGGTATCGTTGAATAGGGATTTTAAGATGAAGATAGGGTTTAGTACATCATATTTTTGTAGGGCGAGTGTGTGTGTGTATATGTTTGTTGATCACTATGTATGTTGTATATGTATGTATGTAAGTATGTTAACATATATACATGTATACATCTATCCAAAAACCCCAAAATGGTTTAAATAAAAAATAAGTTCAAAAACTAAAACCCGACTACTGAAAAATCACTCTCTAAAAAGTATGAAACAAGAAAATATTCTCATCTGAGATCGCTATGTACGAGTACAAACTATTCAATATGTATCGTGTATTATACAAACAACTAACTTGTAATAAATATTTTATTGTATTTCATAAATATTCTTAGTGGTGCTCAGAGGATAGCCGTGGTCGTATGTCACCTACCGTAACAAAACAATACACTCTGCAAAGTAACTACGGTGTTGAACCTAGTGATCCTGATCACTGTGACATCTTTAAATATACGCTTCTTGTCCGTTATAATAAAATCGGTCATTTTTACGGTTCCGTAGCCGAATGGTAAAAAACGGCAGCCTTTTCCTTTAAGTATTCAGCCAGAATACTCAAAGATGTTCACCGATTACTCAAAGATACCTTAATCGATTTGAAAAATTCTATTTCTTTTTTGTTTCAAAGGCCCTTCCCAGGTAGTCCCAACTAAAAGAAACGATATCAAATGCCGCGATATTAATGTTCAGTACCATGTTTGAGGTGTTTGTCTCCATATCTTTAGAGATACTTATCAGGTCTCAATGAAATTACTATGGTACCACCCTTAGGATATCTCCTTTCCAACAAAAAAAAATTATCAAAATCGGTTCATTAACAACGAAGATATCTACACACGTAAAAAAATACTATACGGTCGAATTGAGAAATATTTTTTTTTAAGTCGGTTAAGATATATCGAAATTTCAAAACTTGTAGTACCTATCAATTTCAATATAACAAAGCATGCCAATATGGTTCCAAAATTTCCAAAAAACACTAAGCGATAAGATCCATTAAAAAAAACTTTAAAAAAACTTAAAAAAAGAGAACAGACTTCAAATGCCACGCCATTAATTTTCAATACCAAGTTTGACGTGCTTATCTCCATATCTCTGAAGATTTATCATACATACATCATGTCTCCTTTCCAACAAAAAAATAATCATCAAAATCGGTTCAGAAACGACGAAGTTATCCGCGAACAAACATAAAAAAATATATACGGTCGAATTGAGAAACTTCCTTTTTTGAAGTCGGTTAGAAACAAAATAAAACTAAATTTGAGTTTGTTAGAGCCTAACCTAACCGATAAACCGACGAAATATTTGAAGGCCACAAACTATAATAATAAGTACTGTAATGCTAATGAAAACTTGAAAAAGTCCTGAAAAAGCGGCGACTCGCATTGCAGCGGTCTGGCATCGTCGCCTTTTCAGCGAGCGCACGGTTTGGTAACGTCTGACGATCGCGGCAATACACACTAATGAGTTTAGCGTATTACACTGTAAAAACTTCACTCACATATTGACAAAAATGAATTAAAATCTCGATCCTAGTTTTCATATTATTTAATCAAATTATGTAGTAAGATTGGATTTCGCGTATGTATAGAGTTGTATAAAGACCAATAGATGTGATTTCATTGCAATTTTTTGATCCATTTACTCGTACTCGTATTTGTCAATATACTTTTGTATGGAAATCGAACCACCTTAAAGAACATAAATTACTTCCTCTTTGAATTACCACTGCGATGATTATGATTATAATAATAACTTACTGTTAAGAATACACTTAAAACTTACAGTAAAGTACATTACACTCATCAAAGTTTGACCTACTCAACTCACCACCCAACTGAACATGTACGAGATTACGGTATATTGGAAATCTAGCCAAATAAATGGAAAATTGAGTACCCCGATCGAACATTACTTGGTCAGTAATTTACCCATGTGTAATCGGAAACAGAACAACCGTATTGCCCACAACAACATTACAAGTTATTAAATGAACCACAACAATCAATAGAACCGAACTCTGGTTATGACCTACTTTATTTTGTCACATAGCCTCACCATATCAGCGTTAAAAGGGCCATGTCCGACCGCAGCCAATAATCAAAGACATGAGCCTAATTTACCCCAACCCGCAATGGCCGGCTATAGGCGAAAATGCCCCAAACAGTTTTATCGGACCCATAAGACCCGTAAGGATGTAATTCTTAGAAACAAAAGGCCTCTGGCAGATTCGATCGGTTCTGTTAAGATCAATCGGTAAGGTTCTGATAGCTGAAGTTTCCTTGGAGACTGACGATGGGGTTTAGGGTTATGTGGTATGAGGAAAATGTATTTTATGTATTTTTTAGGGTTCCGTACCTCAAAAGGTAAAAACTTGTTAGTACCAAAATGTACCTTAATTTTCATTTTTTTTTTTTGGAAATTTCCTTTACTTGTGCTTTAAGACCTTGTTTATAACCATAATTGACAATTCTAGGTCAACCGGAAGTACCCTATAGGTTTTGGGTCGAAAACCTATAGGGTACTTCCCGTTGACCTAGAATCATGAAATTTGGCAAAAAGAAAGGTCTTACAGCACAAATTAAGGGAAAATCCAAAAAATAAAAAAAGTTGAAAAATAAATAATAAATAAATAAAATAAAATACGTTTATTTCAAGTACCTTTGACTCATATACAATTTTAAAAACCACAACACAATATTTAAGCCGCCGGTGGGCGAGTTCAACTCGACTTAGCCGGTTTTATTTCCCCAATACCGTGTGTGCTGCAATAACTATTTGGCGTGCTCTTAAGGCTTAAGATTAACGAGTCGTGCTCAACAGTAGTTAAATTAAGTACATTATTTTTTAAATAATATTTCACAATAAAGATACTCAGTAGTTTTTGGAGGAAAACTAAAGATTATGAACGTGAGTGAATCTTGTATATAGATTGACATAGATACTCTGTCAACTTAAATATCAGAAGCTAAAAATTAACACTTTCAGCTAAAGGTTTTTTAGTTCAGAATACAGTAATATTCACGGTGACTAATATTTTCATGCAATATAATCTGCCTCCAGAGTCGTCATTAAAGTTTACAGCTTATTATAGTCAGTCGGCACCCGACCCGTCTTGCCTCGAGCGGTGAATATTCTATATATGGGCTTCCATTGTCATGCGCTCACTACATCAACTAGGAACGTAGCGTCACGGGATTGCCTTGCCAGCAGTACACGCGCGGTCGGCCACTCTTGCGTTGTGTTGGCCGCGTGTTGCTCGGGAGTTTGGATGCCAGCGTTGCATCTTTGCAATGTTCTCTAGATGATCACGCGTCTACTATCCGCGGAACACCTGTAGGACAACGAGTGAGTATGACACGGTGTTGATTGGGTTTCGCTCTACAGATGAACATTATAGCTAGGTAAATTATACTGGTAGTGATCGGAACAACAGAAACGTGCTACAAGCGCAGAGCCGAGTGCGTTGCTATTAAACAATGGAATAAAATGGTATCATGTAATATGAGACATGAAGCGTCAAGGGCATAACATCACGCTCATATAGATATAATTCGAGATGTTTCTCATTACGAATTACATAAATAAATTCTAGTAGGATGAGCGCTTATAGCGCAATAGTTTCGGAATAAAGTGGCTGTGACATACGGGCAGACAGACAGACGCACAGACAGACAGACAGACATATCGAATCTATTAGGGTTCCGTGTTTTGCCATTCGGCTACGGAACCTTAAAAAGCATTTTTTTTGTGTAGTCTTAGAGAACCCGAACCGTATTTAAGAAATTAAATATCCGATCGAAATTAACAGTGAGTACATATTTCTAATATATATGTCCCCAAATACCTAAAGCAATAATAGGGAATATGCATGTGGTATACATTTACTTAAAATAATTTATTTTCGAATCATTATTGTTCTGGTGTTGTACGTTAAACATTTTTTTGTAAATAAAATACTCTCACATGTGTTAAAATATTATATGAAAGATGCAAAATAAGCGTAGGAAATTTAAATTTGCTAAACACATCACCACTTGTAAATTAGAAAGTGACGTCACTGTGCACCACACGGTCTCCACAGATTACATCTTTTTCATAAAAATAGTATGCACTGTAGTACGAATACGTAGTATTTCTATTAAAAATATTTAATCTGTGGAGACCGTGTCGTGCACTGTGACGTCACAAGCGCGCGCGTAAAATTGGCAGCGTTTTATATACCTCATATTTTTTCAATGCTAAAACTATATTTTGTAGCTTAATTTGAACACTTTCAGTATTATATAATTTTTTTACTGTGTTAAATGGATGTATTCAGTGAAATAAACATATAAAAAAACTCATGCATATTCCCTATTATATATTACCTAAGGAAATATCCCAAAATTACAAGTTACAATGCTGTATTGTCCAACATTACCTCTTTCGACATTTCGTAAAATTTTATGTCCGTAAGCTAATTGCGGGACATGGACCTTTTCATGTTTCGGAACTTGCGTAGGCGGCTAAATAGGCGGTGAGTTGTACGAAGCTAAGTCATATTCATTCACAAAAAATGTTCTCGACATCTGTCGATGATCATTTCAAAATTGTTCAAAAACTTTACAAAACTTTTACTCATTATACACTCTGCATTGTCTCATGGCTTCCTCTGCGTGCTGCCACCAACCTCAAGTTAGAAAATGTATCGCCAAATATATAATGTGTTCCGGCAGCTTGCTGTTCTTGAGAGCTCAGCTTAGCGAGCTAACATCCTTGGCCCTATGGTACTATTAAGTATTCTGTGGCCGTATAGCTTCTTCTTGACGCTATATATAGTTATGTTAGAGGGGTATAATAAAAGAGACGGACTTACCCATAGGAGATCTTCTACTTGTATGTATGTCTCTCCACCAAATTTGAGCATTATGAACCCAGAGTTTTTAATTTGTAAAGGTACGACCACACCGCGCCGCCCTTCGTTCGCGTGCGCGTTTGCAATCTGATTTTCAATCGTTTTCTGATCGCCGTAGATCGCGTTTTGGTGTGAGCCAGTCGGTACAAATACTACTGCGCTACGAAATATACGTACAAAGATATAGTCTTATAAAGTTGCTTTTTAACCGACTTCAAAAAAAGGAGGAGCTTTCTCAATTCGACCGTATATATATATATATATATATATATATATATATATATATATATATATATATATATATATATATATATATATATCTAATATATAAAATTCTCGTGTCACAGTTTTCGTTGCCATACTCCTCCGAAACGGCTTGAACGATTTTGATGAAATTTTTTGTACTTATCCGGTATCTATGAGAATCGGCCAACATTTATTTTTCATCCCCCTAAATGTTAGGGGTAGTCCACCCCTAAATTTTTTATTTTATTTTTTTGACAAAATTTTTAATTTCTATTTTTTTATGATACAACATACAAAAATACATACAATCCTCAATTTTCACCCTTCTACGATCAACCCTTATTTTTTAATAGCCATTTTAGTAATTATTACTAGGAAATTATTTATATGGCAAAACAACGTTTGCCGGTTCAGCTAGTATATATATATATATATATATATGTATATATATATATATATATATATATTTATGTTTGTTCCCTGATAACTTCGTTGTTTATGAACCGATTTTGATTATTCTTTTTTTGTCCGAAAGTAGATATCCCTACCATGGTAATTTTATCGAGGTCTGATAAGTATCTCCAGAGATATTGAGATAAACATCTCAAAATTGGTACTGAAAATGAATAGCGCGGCATGGAAGTCGTTTTTTTTTTAGTTTTTAAACGATATTACGTATTTATAACACAAGGCACGGTGTAATTTCTCGCTTACAACCGTCAAACCTCTTCAGGGTCATCAAAAACAAACGCCAAGGTAAAGTTCACGTAAACACACGTCGTCACACGACATAAGGTTAACAGTAAGACGTGATAAGACGTGATAGGATGTAGAACATAAACACGATATAAAATATGTCACCAATGAACGCTACCGAATTGTTAGATTAGGTTGTGAGCGTGTTGAATAAGTAGAGCGATTTTGATACAAATACAATAATAACTCTTGCAAAAGTTGAACTGGAATTATTACTGATCCTTTTCACTGCACAGAAAACATGTTAACGCTAGCCAATCAGATATTAAATACTTTGATATATTGATATTAACAGTTTACGAAAAGTCAATTTGTTTCTTTGCTTGTGTCCTCATCACAGCAAACGACTTTAACTAGAAAAGAGCCCTTAACCTTCAAGCAGCAGAATCGATTTTTTTGAATCGAAGCTAAATCTAGGAGTCTCCCCATTAGGTTACCTATTAAACTTCAAAAATCGAATCAAAATCGGTCCATTCGTTTGGGAGCTACAATGCCACAGACTGATACACATTTACACATCCCTATACTCAAACTTACCCCTTTTGTGTCGATGGTATAAAAATGTCATTTGTCGAAGTCAGATACAGACAGGACCTAGATTTTTCGTAATGAATATCGGGTGTCAACTGTTACAATATTTGTTCAGTTCTTCGGGCATTTTGCTGCTACACTGCGCAGACACACAGCGTTTATTAACATTTTATCAAACGCTGCCGCTTATGCTTATTATCGTACCTTTATCAGAGCTGGAATGAAATGTAGCGTAAAAAGAAAGCCTCGAGAGGGCCGATGCCGATCCTTATTTATGACTCAGCGAATTATTATGACTTGCCAATTTTCCGGAAAATAAAACCGGTTACGATCCGGTTACGGTTCGGGTCGGTGACGGTTTACTAGCGCTCTGTATGATAATTCAAACATCTCTGTGTGACACAACCCTATCTGTGGCAATGTGATTGGACCAGATTTGAAATAAGGTGATGGCTTTTGACTCTTGCTATTATGTATATTTTTGGTTATGAAATTTCCATGGAATTCTTTTTTAGGTTACGTACCTCAAAAGGTAAAAAGAAGGAACCCTTATAAGATCACTTCCTTGTCCGTCTATCTGTCTGTCTGTCTGTCCGTCTGTCTGTCCGTCTGTCCGTGTGTCACCACCGATTTTCTCAGAAACGGGTGGATTTAGCAAGTTGAAATTTATACCAGATACAGAATATAGTCCCTATTAGGTGTATAAAAATCAAGGTCCTGAGTCAACACGATAAAAGATATGGGCTAATTTAGATTTTCGCGAAAACTTGTAAGTACCAAAATTTACCTTAATTTTCAATTTTTTTTTATTTTTCGGAATTTTTTCTTTACTTGTGCTGAAAGACCTTGCTTTTGACCAAAATTGACAATTCTAGGTCAACCGGAAGTACCATATAAGTTTTGGGTTTAAAACCTATAAGGTACTTCCCGTTGACCTAGAATCATGAAATTTGGCAAGAAGCAAGGTCTTTTAGCACAAATAAAGGAATAATTCAAAAAAT
Organism: Cabera pusaria; assembly: GCA_954871355.1. Taxonomy (NCBI): domain Eukaryota; kingdom Metazoa; phylum Arthropoda; class Insecta; order Lepidoptera; family Geometridae; genus Cabera; species Cabera pusaria. The sequence goes on from OX940890.1 coordinate 2,884,389, forward strand.
AAAAAAAGTTGAAAAATAAAGGGTATCCCCATACATGCATAGATAACGCCAATCAACTTAGGCCTCTGAGTTATATGGGCGCTCATACAATTTAGAGGTCTAGCCTAATCGGTACCAACCAACGTTGGTACGGAAGCCTAGGTGGGCGAGTCCAACTCGACTTTGCCGGTCTTTATTTATTTATTTTCTAGCTCTACTTTATTCATTTTAGGCCACTTTCATGAATTTATTAGCTAAAGGTCTGTACCTACAACTACACCGTTGTATCGTCTGTCTACTGTCTGCAGAAAAATAAATCTGTTATTGGCCTTAAGGATCACAATAGTATTTTTTTTTTGGCAGTCAGTCAGTCAGTCACTATGTCAAGACAAAGATTCTTATATTATTGGACTAGCGACCTGCCCCGGCTTTGCATGGGTAGAGCATATATACATTAATTTTTTTACATCAGTCTAAGAATTGACATCTTCAACAATTATTGTCATAATTATTTCTACCAATTTACCCAATATCTTAACGATTTATATATTTAAACCTTCTTCTAAGTCAAACCGTCTATTGGTGACACAGAAATATTAATTATACTGTGATTGGTGAAAACTGCATGAAAATACGTTCAGTGGTTTTTAAGTTACTTGCGAACAGATAGAGAGACAGACGCGGCGGGATACTTTGTTTTATAATATGTAGTGATAGATGACTCCTCACTTTTTTTTAAAGAATAATAAATTATTTCGAAAACACAAGTAATAGGTTTTACACAGTTTAAGCTTATGAACTAAACATAGCTTGTGTTGAGCACTGAAACACACACTAGGACAATCCTGTGTTGTGTGGTTACTTACAAACGTTTATCCTAATAAATGCTCAATATTTATGGATCAATTGCTTTTTTTTACTTTTTACATTTATATTCAAAGCTCTCAGTAATAATATCTAAGCTAATTACTAATTTGTTCTTTACAATTATATATGAGACAGAGCAATTTTATTTTAAATTGAACAAAGACGCTCTTATTACATTTGAAAGAATTCTTGAAAATAGGCTTTACACATAATTAATTAAATATTCATTAGCCAGTCTCTATGAGACTGTTTCAGTTAGTTACCAATTACCAAAGTGGCCGAAGCTGTCTAGGTCTGTAATATTATTAATCTTCCTTTCGGTAACTTTTTTATTTTATTAACCGACTTCAAAAAAAGGACGAGGTTTCTCAATTCGACCGTATTTTTTTTTTTTTTTTTTTTTTTTTTTTTTTTTTTTTTATGTTTGTTCGCGGATAACTTCGTCGTTTATGAACCGATTTCGATTATTCTTTTTTTGTTCGAAAGAAGATATCCCAAGTGTGGTACCATGGTAATTTTATCGAGGTATGATAAGTATCTCCAGAGATATTAAGATAGACATCTCAAAATTGGTACTGAAAATGAATAGCGCGGCATTGAAGTCGGTTGTTTTTTAGTTTTTAAACGATATTATTTTGTAGTATAATGCGTATGACCACTAACTCACTTGTTTTAAAGTGATAATGTGGTCGAATATACGGCAATACGGATGTTTCTTTACTCATATGTCGAAGGTGCGCTAACGGAACCCTTATAGATTCGTCATGTCTGTCTGTCTGTCCGTCCGTATGTCACAGCCATTTTATTCCGAAACTATCAAGACTACAGAATTGAAACTAGGTAGGTAGATGTGTTCTATAAACCGCTTTCCAATTTTCATACAAAAATAAAAAATGTAAATGTTTAAGGGCATCCCATACATGGAACTGAAACAAAAAAAAAATCTATGCGTGTGGGATGTTTATGGATAGGTCTTTAAAAATGTCCTACCACCATGCGGGGGTTGTTGGTTTCTTAACAATGTTTTCCTTCACCGGAGGGCCACTGTGAGAAGCGCACATACATTTTTCGACAGAAAAATCCATTGGTGCACGGTGGTTTGAACTCGGTACCACGGCATCAAAGCCGACCGTGCTCCCGATTACGCCACCGGGCCCTCAAATAACTGTGAGCGATATAGAAACAAAGGTGGAGAGAATAGATTTGTCTTCACAGGAATGTTCTACCAGGCAAAGTCTTGTTAATGTGCAAAGTTTTTGAGCATACCTAATATTTTTTGACATGACATGACGTTTAGCGAAGATGGCGGCTATATCAGTCCCGCCCGCGACACTGCATACATACATATATAACTCAGAATTATGAACGTACTTTGCACCAACCAACACTGTAAAAAAAAAAAGTTATTTATTATACTACCACATATTATATTATAGTTACTACGTAATTAATACTTTCCATTGTTATGTTGGCTACACAGTGCTTTCATAATTCGGGTATTAACAATGTAAGGAAGTGCCAACTCTTATAACGTAGTAGAGTGATTCAAACTGTGTGGGCCATATGGCGGCAATTAATGTTAATAATCGCAAATAATACTTGTAGCGACACATTTATTGTGTGGTAAATACTTTTTAATATTCATTTTGGAATACAACTAGTCCGTGTTATAAAAGTATTTGGAATTATTGTAATAAAATAGACAATTAATTATCGTGTGTGTCAGATGCTTTTATTGCACAGGGCCATTTTGGACATTGTCCTTTGATACCTTGATGACACCATTATGACTAGTGAATATTTTCACTAGCGCGGCATTTAAAATCAATTTTTTAGGGTTCCGAACCCAAAGGGTACCAAATGAACACTTTCTGAGACTTTGTTGTCCATTATACTTTGTGTCCGTCCGTCCGTCCGTGTGTCTATATGTGCGCACTTTACAGTTGTACCTTCTTAACCGTAATAGGTACATACTTGAAATTTTCACAAAATATATATCCGTCAGTGTATAACGGCCCAGACACGAAATTTTATAGATGCATGTAAATTAATTAAAACTTGTTTTGCACTAAAAAGGGTAAAATAAAATCTTTTAAAAAAAAATTAAACCGACTTCATTACCACAAACAGGCACTCAAAAGCGAAAAATAATTAACTTAATATAATTATTATAAGCGCTACCCACTTACCTATTTGAAGTCGGTGCCAGCCAAGTCTAACTACTAAATACATTGTATCTTTCTACTATCCAATAGACTTGGCTGACTTCAAATAGATAAGTGGGTAGCGCTTATAATAATTATATTAAGTTAATTATTTTTCGCTTTTGAGTGCTTGTTTGTGGTAATGAAGTAAGTTTTTTTTTTTTTGAAAAAGATTTTATTGTTTAGTGTCATTGTAATGTTATCAAGATCTGATTAGCATCTTTAGAGATATGGAGATAAACAAACGTGTATTGAAAATGACTAGCATGACATTTAAAGTCGGTTGTTTTATTAAATTACTTTCGTTTTGTAAAAGCACTATCCTTGAATTTTTGATATTTTTTACAATGCCTCTTTGTACTTGGTTGTATGGAACTTTTAGCAATAGTAACTCTATCAGTTCCATTTCATAAATATATTTTTCATATGTTACTACTTGTAAGGAAGGCAAATAAAGAGTTTGTGTATAGTTATATCCATATTATCTCTAATGTTGCTTAACAAACATAACCTTGGAAACATATTTTATTTTAGGGTAATAACCAAAAGTGAAGGCAGTATAAAAAAACACGTCCATAAACGGAAGATGGCTTACTCTGTACTCTATTTGGCCAGAGTTAACGTAATAATAAAGATATAAAGTTGGCTTATCAGATGCGATGTATCATGGCTACAGCAGGCCCAGTAGGAGTGGGTATAGCCAAAACAAGGGGACGAGTGATATATATACTGTTTATTGTATAAATTGCCAATACTTTTTAACCCCGAGGCCGACGCCAAAAGACGGATGTTTATGTTTGACATATGTATATATAAATATATGTTTTATTATTATTATTATTTTTGTGATTTATCTACGTAGAGTAGATATCTCACTGCTATTACAATCTAGCCTTAAAACTAGGCTAATAAGTAATTTGATTTTAACTTAATTGACTATTAAAATATTACTAAGAATGTGTCCATTAACACTTTTCCTAATGTCTCTATTAAGGGGAAGACACTTTGTTTTTGTGTTCTTTTAAATAGCGTTCACTATCACTACACTTATGCTCACTTAGTAAAATATCACTGAAGTAACTCGAAAGGTTTTACCCTTTTTAGTCTTCTCACTATGTCTGTGTTGTCGAGGAGCTGGATAGCCTCGACGTTCACATGATGGTGAAGTCTACGATCGTTGTTTTAGCAACGTGTTCCACTTTTAGGTCCCGATGGAGGTCGTCATTTCTAATTTACCAGGATGCCTTTACAATGCTCCTGAGCACTTTATTTTGAAATCTTTGTATAATCTGTACGTTGCTCTGTTTGGTGCATCCCCATAGCTGGATACCATAAGTTCATATTAAACATATGTTTTATTATTGAAACAATCGTGAGTATTATTCATTTTTGATTATATTCAACCGATTTCCGAAAAGAAGGAAGTTCTCAATTCGACTGTATGTTTTTTTTTTGTATAATGTATGTTACGCAATTACTCCGTCAATTGTTAACCGATTCGAATGGTTCTTTTTTCAATCGGTAGGGTACATTTCCGAAGTATCCCCATTGCAAGTCCTATTGAGATCTAATTAGTATCTCCAGAGATATGATGATAAACGTGTCAAACTTGCTACTGAAACTGACTCGCGGGGCATAGAAGTCGGTTGTTATAGTTTTTAAACTATTTTAATTATTACGGTTAAACTCACGTACAATTGTCGACTGTCTGTGTCTGTACGCTACCCCCAAGATTCTGTTTGTATTATTCTATTCCATGCTCAGGTTGTCTGAAAGAAATCGCTCCATGCGATACGAACGCCGATTGTATTGCCTTATTATTCTACTGTCTTTTATAACATAGTACAATTTGTAATTTCTTTGGTGATCAATAGAGAGTTTTTGTATTGTATCTGTATTACAGTCACACGCACGTAAACGCACACACACACACACACACACACACACACACACACACAAACACACGCACGCACTCACTTACACACAAACACACACACACACACACACACACACACACACACACACATATTTATACAAATTACTAACCAACCACTTATATTTATTTTTATATATTATATATTATTAAATTAAATTAAATTAGATTTCTGAAATTGATTGTCATTATAGTAAAATTTAATCTAATCAAAAATATAATTTTGTAAAATCTACCAAATAAAAACATTCTGTATTTTATTTTATTTTATAATTGTATAATTACTGTAATAATAAATACTGATTGTAACTCTTAGGCATCCGCACGTACGGCAAGCCGTTACCTGGGAATATAACAACGTCTGTTCAACCTTAACAACCTTCAAGTTAATTTCGTTAGATTTACTTTTAAACCCCAACACAAAGAGAAGACACACTTCTTTCGCTTATCTATGATGGCTGGTCAAGCGCTTAAAGCATGGATGCAAGCTAACGTGCAACCCGTGCCTAAAAAAGCCCTGCCAATTACAGTCACTTCTATACTCTGTAAGACTATGGAACGTGTACTAAACCGCAGGTTCCTTTCATATCTAGAAGCAAAAGACCTTCTCAGCGACTGATTAGCGATGCTGGGGAGATACGTGGATGATGGGCTAAAAACGCATCTACGGCGAAAAGATCGCACGCCGCTTGAGGGGCGTACACATTGACATATTTATGAGAACACAATGCATTTCACAAAGATAGATTTATTGTGTAACATATTATTTGATGGCCCAGTGGTGTAGTGGGAGAATGGTTGGCTTTGATACCAGAGGTACCTAGTTTAATGCCCGCCGTGCACCAATGGATTTTTCTATCAAGAAAATTCTGTGCGCTTTTCACAGTAACCCTCCACTGAAGGAAAACATCGTTAAGAAACCCCCAACCCCAGCATGGTGGAAGGATACTAGCTAGTGTTCGCCTGTCCAGCTAACACCCCACACCTACCACTACTTACGCAAATATGACCGCGTTTCCAACTTCCGTCATAAGCTTAAGTGGCTACCCATTCGCCTCCTCTAGAATACTCACATCCTTTCCCTCCTTTACACCATTCTTTTCAACCCCTCATCCCCGCGTTACCTTAAAGAACGTTTTCATTTCCTATGTTCCAATCATTTCCTGTCGTTGAGGTCATCTGAAACCTTGGAGTTAGAAGTGCCTTCTCACACTACAGTCTTCTATGACTCCTCCTTCACTGTACAAGCAATTCGACTCTGGAACAACCTACCTGTCACGATTCGCCATGCTCCCTCATTGTATACTTTTAGGGAAAAAGTTAAAAAATTGTACTTATCTCAAACTGATATTGAAGATATGCTTTCTTGTGTATCATTAATTGTGTTGGTATATGTATAGTCGTAATAAGTATATATATATGGTTATGGTATGTTTGTATATATTTGTATGTATGATGAGTGTATTATATATGTTTATATATGTATACATAGTGCTTGTATATCGTAAATATGATTATGTATATTAGTGTCACATGTAGGTATATGTTTCGTCTCATAACTTAAAATATTAGTTTAATGTATTGTTTTTGATTAGTTTAATTCTTAAATGTACAACTCAGCCCTTGACATGTTCGTACTCTCCACTCCATCCGTAGGTTGTCTGGTAGAGATCGCTTTAAGCGATAAGACCGCCCAATGTACTAGTTTCAGAACTTATATATTGTTATTTTTATATTTTGTACAATAAAGAGTTGTCATTCATTCATTCATTCATTCACCCTCAAGTTAGAAAATCTGTCACTAAACATCTAATGTATTCCGGCAGCTATCTTTGAGAGCCAGTTCCATTCTAGGCCTAGAATGCTTAGCGCCTTCAACCGCATCATCACTTACCAGGGGAGATAGTGGTCAAATGCTAGCCTTTGCCTATATTATTATGATATAAAAAATAACAAACAATGTGGGCTTTTTGCATGCTCTACAATACTCATTTCAATCTCTACTTGTTCATCACCGATGCCATCCAGCTAATTCAGTCTTATCATGTTACTATTACACTACTGTTCATGTCATATTTTAGAATGCTTCAAAAGAAGTCACTAGATTCTGCGACACAGGATATCCTAGTGCAGGATCTAGGGATTTAATCATTAGATAAGGCTGTAAATTTTATCTAGAATAAGACTAAGTTACGAAAAGCCTTGTAAAGATTGCTACTGTAAAAAAATATATTCCCTATGAGAGCTGATTAATCAATATACCTAATATTGAAGGAGCTTGTAAAAAATAATAAAGCCCGTATATTTGAGAACCCAGAATTTTAGAATGAATTAAGAGCCCTGATGGCATAAAGGATAGATGGCTTAACCGAGAGGTCAGCGGTTTAATTCCTAGCATGTGTGTTCGTCCACACGGTAGTAGGAGCATATTATATCGATGTTTCGCTGACTTGCTGCCAAAAAGAAGCTTACCACCATCAAGGAGAAAATCTGCCGCCATAACCTTACAGTGTTCAGGCAGCAAACAGCCCTTGAGAGTCAGAGTATTTTAGGCCACACCATACGAGATCTTCAAGCATTTACCAATGGAGATATTAACGTAATATACTATAATATATATAACGTGTAATTCGCAAACATTTTTTTCTGCCGATACTTACGGGGGACGAGGTAAACACGCATTGCACACACACAAATCACTCACTTTAACGATCCCGCACACTAGCTTGAAACACGCACACAGTATTAAAAATACAGCGTAGTTACGCACGCTCATGGCCAAAAATGGCTGTATGGTCAGCAGAGGGGTATGCCTTGCGTAAACGTCTCCATTGGTAAATGCTAGAAGTACGATTTAGTGGTCAAACTTACAAATATATTTTATTCGTAGGGTCAAACGCTAGCCTACAAAAATACGACAGCAAATCAAATAAATTTCGCGAATGAAAAAAATTACCAAGAGGCATTTAAATGCCTCTTGGTAATTTTTTTCATTCGCGATGATTTCTTAAGAAATTGAATTAAATTCACAGAAATCAGCCTCTTGAATACTGAGTAGGTAACTAATTTTAAAAGTGCCTACCATGTTTTTCTCAAGCAATATTTGTTATTTAAATTAATTGACCTTTTTCTGTATTTTTATTTTCAATAATGACGGAAATGTTTTTATGTAACTTTGCCAAATAGTCCAATAAAGTTGACTACATTCTATGCCAGTCGTCAAAGCAACGTTCAAGTCCTAGGACTCAGAAGTGCACCTAAAAGTTTTACGGTGAGCACTAAAAGGAATACGATATGAGCATCTCTTGGGGTCCCTACTTACAGTTCTAGATGAACCGTATCCTCTTCTACGCTTTCAAAGCAATCTTTGCGTAAATTCCAGTGGAAAAGGTACAAACAGTGATACGGTTAGTACCACAAAAATAGATATGAAATAAACTTATGTAAGGATGCAAGCTTCAGTTTAGTCTTGTGACAATCAATTCATTTAAATATTACTTACAACGTACTAGGCTCATTTCTTATTTTTAACTGACTTCCAATAAAGAGGAGGTTTCTCAATTCGTCTGTATATTTTTTTGTATGTTTGTTACGCGGCTTATCCGTCAAAATTGTAAACTAATTCGAATGATTTTTGTTTTATGGGTAGGATAGAAATCCACGGTGTTTTTCTTATACAATTAATTTGATCTTAAAAGTATCTCCAGATGTATAACTAGTTACTGATAATTTATGATCGTACAAAACGAAAAAAAAACGACTTCGTGTCACATACCGCCTTTGTCAAAATAGCGGTATGTTATCATGTCGTCAAGGTATACAAATGCATATGTCATCAAGGTATGCAATGAGTTTGAGATGTTTATCTCTATATTTCCGGAGATAATTGTCATACCTCGATGAATGTGACCAAAAAAAAACAGTCGCATTGAGAACCTCCTGTTTTTTTTTGAAGTCGGTTAAAAATGAACCGATTAAAAAATATATGAGTAGGTGCAGTCTTTTAGTAAATTTTATCAAGATGTGATATGTATTTCCAGAGATATGGAGATAAACATCTCAAAAGTGCTACTCAAACTGACTTGTGCAGCATGTGAAATCGTTTTTTTTTTAGTTTTCTTCATATCTGAATATTGTTTTTAGTCATATTATATCTTATTTTAAGTCATAGAAGTTTTAAGTTGGTTTCAGTTTAAGATGTTTATTTATTTATTTATTCACACCTGCAAAAATTTTACATTACAGATTGGACGTAGAAAATCAAAATTATTTAAGGTACATCATAATTGGCTGGTCCATCATCGCTACCAGATCGCGCTAGGCCTGTATTTTGGGTGCACAAATTGAAGCTTGCCTTTGGAAAGAGAGATCCGAAGATTGCACTCATTGCAATGTCATGCTTTGCAAAAGGCCTACAAAGTGTCAGCAGTGGGGGTGATAAAAAGAAAAACTTAAAATCTACAACACGAATTTATCTAAAAAAAAAAACATTCAAAACCAAGAACTAATTTGAATATAATTTAATTAGATCAGGAGTAACTATTACTTGAGCCCATAATGCTATAATAGAAAATAACTACTCTCAATGTTCAAAAGGATTATTTTTAACAGTTGTATTAGGAATTTATTTTACAATTTTACAAGCTTATGAATATTTAGAAGCTCCATTTACTATTGCAGATAGAATTTATGGTTCTACATTTTTTATAGCAACAGGATTTCATGTAATAATTGGAACTATATTTTTAATTGTATGTTTTATTCGACATTTAAATGAATTTTTTTCTAGAAATCATCATTTTGGATTTGAAGCTGCAGCATGATATTGACATTTTGTTGATGTAGTTTGATTATTCCTTTACATTTCAATTTATTTGAATTATATATAATTTAAATTTGAAAAATTTTTTTTTAGATCTTTGATGTTTTGCACTCCAGCAGTCCATTTCGTAACTAAAAATAAAAAGCGACCCTTTTTTATAACTTTACCCTAACGAGTTAAGTAATTCGTCAGGCATCCATTTCCATTCAATAAACAACTGTATGTACAAGCGAAATCCAACCACAGTAGCTAGACTTAGAGTCCTAAATTGTTGAAAGACTGTACATACTGACGACTTTAGGGGGGTCAGAAGATTCCAATTTTCCAGTAAATAAGCCACCCGATGGAGTAAACTGGTTAAGTACTTGATGTCCTAATTGCGTATCCTCGTGAGACTACTAAAACTCTTAAAGATTTATCTGAAACGGCTTTGAAGTACCTAAGTCCATTATGCTAGCTATCTAGCCAGGTGGTAAAAATACTACATCATGTATTTTCAACCCCCGACGCAAAAAAGGGAGTTATGAGTTATAAGTTTGACGTGTGTATCTTTGTGTCTGTCTGTAGCATTGTAGCGCCCAAACGGATGAACCTACTTTGACTAGCGCGATGTTTGAAGTCGGTTCTTTTAGTTTTTTGAACGAGCTTAAATTATATCTATCTATTCCCGTTGAACGTTAAAAAACCTGAGAGGAGCCGTAAAATTAATACGGCAATACCAATATAAAAAACTAAAAGTAGCGTAGCAAAGTAGCCAGTAGACGTAGTAACTATTATATAATCTGTGCCAGTAGTTAGTAGTATGTCGGCAAGATAAATAAATGCATCGTAATACAAATGTTGATATATTAAATAAAAATGGCCCGGCCAATTTCGTTAAAATTTATATGGGACCAACAAGTGTACCCCCTTTAAATTTAAATTTAGACGAAATTAAAATTCCGAGGAATTGAGAACCTCCTCTATTTATGTGAAGTCGGTTAAAAAGAAACTTGATTAATAAATTTTCTAAATCGGGAAGTCGTTATACTGGCTGACCAACATCAAAATGTTTATGCTCTTGTAAACAAAATACTCAATAACTTTTAAAGGGTTATTCAGTCGGGTTGTATTCGTTTTGTGTTTACCAAAGTTTTCGGCCAAAGATAACACTATAAATCCCTTTTTATCTAGAAATGTAGGAACAGGTGGAAGTTTCTGTTTATATCATGTTTATATCAATGATTTGATCGTAATAGAATTGAAAAAAGAATCCATTTCTTTTTAACCGTCAAGGAGGAGGTTTCTCAATTTAACCGTGTATATATGTGTATATATATATACATATATATATACTAGAAGTGCCCCGCGGCTTCGCCCGCGTTGAAGACTCATTTTATATACTTAAAACTTTTATTTTGTAATAACCTTTCTATCATAAAAGACATCAAAGAAGTAAAAGCCAAATCGGTTCACCCAAGTTTTCAAGTGTTTTCAAGTTATTGCGTGATTAAGGGAAATAGGGATTCATATTTATAAAACCCGAAAAACCATATTGATTTTCAGACTTTTTTACCAACCCCTTGCAAAAATCCTGCAACACGTATTTACTTATTTATTTTCAGAAGTACTTAAGTAAATCTGAAAGTTTACATGTATAATTAAAATTAATATGCCTTAACCGGGGAAATTTTTAGAAAATCCTTTCTAAGCGGATACCTACGTCATAACAACTATATGCATTTTAAATTTCAGCGAAATCCGAAACAATATTGATTTCTAGACTCTGTTACCCCACTTCTCTCTCTAAGGGTAAAGCATTTTGAAAAAGCCTGAAACTCGTATTTACTTATTTATTTACAGAAGTACTTGTGTGAAATGTCGAACAAAATAACTATCCGAACTTTGAAACCCCGCTTCATCCCCTTAAAGAGTGAGTATTGAAAAAATCTTTCTTAGCGGACACATACGTCAAAATAACTATCTGCATGCCAAAATAATATTGATATATAATAATGAAACATAATTGATTTCAGACTTTGTTACCCCACTTCACCCGTTTAGGGGTGGCATTTCGAAAAAGCCTTTACACATGTATTTACTTATTTATTTACTGAAGTACTTGTGCGAAGTTTCGAATTGAAAAGATTATCTTATCTTGTTTCTCAATATAAACTTTGAACCCCCATTTAATTCCCTTCAGGGGTGAATTTTGGAAAATCCCTTCCTAACAGATACTAACGTCATCATAACTATCTGTATGCCAAATTTCAGCGTATTCCAAAATAATATTGATTTTCACACGTTGTTACCCCACTTCACCCTCTCAAGGGTTTAATTTTAAAAAAGCCTGAAACACGTTATTACATATTTATTTACTAAAGCTCATGTGTGAAGTTTCGAAAAGAAAAAAACTATCTAAGCTTGTTTTTCCATACAAACTTTGAACCCCCGTTTCATCCCCTTAAGAGGTGAATTTCAGAAAATCTTTTCTCCGAGGGAACTAACGTCGTAATAACTATCTGCATGTCAAATTTCAGCGCAATCCGAGACAATACTGATTTGCAGACTTTGTTACCCCATTTCACCCTCTTAGGGGTAGAATTTAAAAAAATCCTGAAACACGTATTTACTTATTTTTTTACTGAAGCACTTGTGTGAATTTTCGAATAGAAAATACTATCTAATCTTGTTTCTCCATACAAACTTTGAACCCCCATTTCATCCCCTAAAGGGGTGAATATTGGAAAATCTTTTCTTAGCACACCTTTACGTACTAAGACAAATATACCAGCGGTTTAGGCTTTGCGTTGTCTGTCAGTCAGTCAGTATGTCAGGACAAAGATTCTTATAGTATTAGAAGTTATATAAATATACTAGAAGTGCCCCGCGGCTTCGCCCGCGTTAAAAACTTCTTTTATTTACTTAAAACTTTTATTTTGTAGAAACGATTCTATCATTAAAGACATCAAATAAGAATTAGCCAAATCAGTTCACCCGTTTTCATATTATGACTAAGGCAATTCGGGATTCATATTTATAAAACCCGAAAAACCCAAATTTTCAGACTTTGTTACCTACCTATCCCATTTCGAAAATCCTACAACACGTACCTACTTTATCTCATCTTGTTTCGCCATACAAACTTTGAATCCCCGTTCTGTATCCGTATCCGTAGAAAATCCTTTCGAAGCGGATACCTACGTCATAATAACTATCTGCATTCTTAATTTCAGCGAAATCCGAAACAATATTGATTTTTAGACTTTGTTACCTCAGTTTATCCTCTTAGGGTGGCATTTTGAAAAAGTCTGAATCTTGTGTTTACTTATTTATTTATTGAAGTACTTGTGCGAAGTTTGGAATAGAAAAGACTATCTTATCTTGTTTCTCCATAAAAACTTTGAACTCCCGCTTCATCTCCTTCAGGGGTGAATTTCGGAAAATCCTTTCTCAGAGGGAACTATCGTCGTAATAACTATCTGCATGCCAAATTTCACCGCAATCCGAAACAATATTGATTTTCACACTTTGACTTGAAACGTATTTACTTACTTTTTTACTGAAGCACTTGTGTGAAGTTTCGAATAGAAAAGACTATCTAATTTTGTTTCTCCATAGAAACTTTGAACCCCCGTTTCATCCCCTTCAGGGGTTAAATTTGAAAAATCCTTTTTCGAAGGTAACTAACGTTGTAATAATTATCTGCATGCCAAGTTTTAGCGCAATCCCAAAAAATATTGATTTTCACACTTTGTTACCCCATTTCACCCTCTTAGGGGTGGAATTGCAAAAAAACCTGAAACACGTATTTACTTATTTTTGTACTGAAGCACTTGTGTGAAGTTTCGGATAGAAAAGACTATCTAATCTTGTTTCTCCATACAAACTTTGAACCCCCATTTCATCCCCTTAAAGGGTGAATTTTGAAAAATCCTTTCTTAGTACACCCCTACGTACTTAGACAAATATACCCTCCAAATTTCAAGTCTCTACGACCAGCGGTTTAGGCTGTGCGTTGTCTGTCAGTGAGTCAGTGAGTCAGTGAGTCAGTCAGTATGTCAGGACAAAGATTCTTATAGTATTAGAAGATGTTTGTTCGCGGAAAACTTCGTCGTTTGTGTATGTTGAATATTATTTTTTGTTGGAAAGGCAATATCCCAAGTGTGGTACTATGATAATTTCATCGAGGTCTGACAAGTATCTTCAGAGATATGGATATAAACACCTCAAAATTGGTATTGAAAATTAATAGCGCGGCATTTGACGTCGGTTTTTTTTAGGTTTTTGAACGATCTTATTATAAAAGTTGCTTTAAATGTACATTAATACGTACTAAAAACCGTACTAAATAAAAATCAAAGCTCTAGTCTGCACAGGTTTAAAAATAATCGACCAAGTGCGTGTCGGGCAACGCGCAGTGTAGGGTTCCGTAGTAGCCTGTTATTCAATGCAAGTATTTACCCGTTATAAACAAGCAACTAGGTACTGCGTCTTTGTCACTTTAAAGGATTTATTCGAAGGATTTTGTATTTGGTACAAAATTATCCAACACCCAAGTTCAACGACTATTACTGCTAAACCAATATCTAAAGTTATCTTAACCGCTATAGTTTTTCTTTAAAGATCGTGAGATGCACTATTATCACGAATTTTTCCAGATTTTGCAAGCCAGTAGTTTAGCTTTTAGAGGGGTGGGGGGGACGCCCTACTGGAACAAAAATTTGCACTTTAAAGTTAAAATTTCGTAAATGCAGCGTTCAATCGAAAAATGGTATTAGCAACCCTCAAACCATTTTAAAAGACCTATTCAACGATACCCCACACGATGGGGTATACGATGAAAAAATAATTCATCCCCACTTCTCATGTAGGGGAGCTACCCTAAAAAAAATATTTTTCTCAATTTTATTTCACCACTTTGTCGGCGTTAATTATATACATACCCCCACAAAATTACAGCTTTCTAGTATTAACGGTCTCTTAGCAAAACCTCGGACAGACAGACAGACAAACAGACGGACATGACGAAACTATAAGGGTTCCTTGTCAGGACTACGGAACTCTAAACACATCCGTTTGGCGGCTACAATGCCACAGACAGATACACACGTAAAACCTATGTATAACACCTTATAGGGTTCCGTACCTCAAACTAAAAAAGGAACCCTTATAGGATTACTTTGTTGTCCGTCTTTCTGTCCGTCTGTCTGTCTGTCTGTCTGTCAAGTCCCATTTTTCTCAGGAACGCGTAGAGATATCTAGTTGAAACTTATATCAAATACTCGGGTTTGCAGTCTCTGTTGGCTGTAATAAAATCAAACTTGTAAGTTAACGCAATCAAAAGCTATGATCGTTTATGTTGCAAATTTTCGCTTATTTTGCGATTTCACAAGGTAGTCAAAACGTATAAACAGGATACTTCCCGTTGACCTAGAATCATAAAATTCGGCAAGAAGCAAGATCTTGAAGCATTTATATAGGAATCATTTTGTAAACTGTAAATATTTAGTTTAAGAACAAATAACCGGCTAAGTGCGTGTCGGGCCACGCGCAGTGTAAGGTTCCGTAGTAGCCCGTTATTCAATGCAAGTTCTAACCCATTATAAACAAGCAACTAGGTACGTCGTCTTTGTCACTTTAAAGGATTTATTCGAAGGATTTTGTATTTGGTACAAAATTATCCAACACCTAAGTTTAACGACTATTACTGCTAAACTAATAAAGTTATTTTAACCGCTATAGTTTTACTTTAAAGTTCATAAAATACACTATTATTACGAATTTTTCCAGATTTTGCAAGCCAGCAGTTTAGCTTTTAGAGGGGGGGGGGACGCCCTACTAGAACAAAAAATTGCAATTTAAAGTTTAATATTTCGTAAATGGAGCATTCAATCGAAAAATGTTGTTAGCAACCCTTAAGTCATTTTAAAAGACCTATTCAACGATACCCCACACGATGGGGTAGAGATGACGAAAAAAAAATTCATCCCCATTTCTCATGTAAAAGAAATAATTTTAAAAATTTTATTTCAGCACTTTATCGGCGTAATTTATATACATACCCCTACAAAATTATAGCTTTCTGGTATTAACGGTATCTTAGCAAAACCTCGGACAGACAGACAGACAGACAGACGGACATGACGAAACTATAAGGGTTCCTTGTCAGGACTACGGAACCCTAAGAAAGGTGAATTTACAACTTATTATTTGTGATTGGTGCAATATATTTTCTATGGAACAAACTACAAAGTTAAGTGTGTCCTATTACCTAATTTGACAAATTTATACGGAAGCCTCGGTGCCGAGTCCAACTCGCACTTGGCTGTTTTTTTTGCGATAGGGTTAATAAATATAGAAATAATCTTTTAAAACAAAATCCCATTTATGCGTTGCAATGTTTTCCGCGCAAAAACTTTAGGTTAACCTAAGTGTACTTAACGCACTCGATGGGTGGGATGTAGTCTTTGAAAAATAGACACGGAAATAATCACATTTAATTAAATTAAACATACAGTAATAACCGCAGCAGATAATGAACAAAGATGGAAATCGCTTCGTTCGGGTAGATGGTATATCCACCATAAATCAGAGGCGCCTTTTAGTGTCTCTGGATGTCCGATAATAAAATGGGTTCGTAGTAACCAAACTATGTGTTTACAATATATGTCCGAGGGTGTGAGATGAAGCTGTGTAACAGTGTGAACATTTCCATTGTACAGCTGATAGTCGGACAATCAGTTCCATTCGGAATATGATTTGTACTGCGATTAGTTTGCGTTTTTAGGGTTCCGTAGCCAAATGGCAAAAAACGGAACCCTTATAGATTCGTCATGTCTGTCTGTCTGTCTGTCTGTCTGTCTGTCTGTCCGTCCGTATGTCACAGCCATTTTATTCCGAAACTGTTTAGATTGTATTGATTGATTGTAATAGAATTGAAACTTGGTAGGTAGATGTATTCTGTAAACCGCTTTCCGATTTTTATACAAAAATAAAAAATATAAAAGTTTAAGAGGGGGCATCTCATACATGGAACTAAAACAAAAAAAAAATTTTCATCAAACCTATACGTGTGGGATGTCTATGGATAGGTCTTTAAAAACGACATTGAGGTTTCTAAAATCATTTTTTCTCAAAGTCAATCATTTGAAAGATAAGCGCGTCTAAAGTGGTAAAATGTGTGTCCCCCCCCCCCCCTCTAACTTTTAAAGTATGGGAGTGAAAAATCTAAAAAAAATAGATGCTGTAGATCTCAATAAAAACTAACAACGAAAATTGGTTTGAACGAGATACAGTCAGCAGTTTTAGAGATAACTTACTTTACTATATAACGAGATAACGATAACTTTGTTTTTCATACAAACACTATGAAAAACAAAGTTAATTTTGTAGTTGCGAAAAATCATTGTTATGGAATACTTAACTGTGTTACGGAACCCTACGAGTGCGAGTCCGACTTGCACTTGGCCAGTTTATATTTATTTATTACAAGCTGGCCCGGCGAACTTCGTACCACCTAACAGATAATTAATGTCGTGTTACCTTTCAGATGAATGTAATTGAGGCTTTTATGGACGTAATACAATGAATACATAATTTATGATCGTTTACAAAACGAAAAAAAACCGACTTCACATGCCGCGATAGTCAAAATAGCCAGTAGACATATATATATATACAAATGAAGGTATGTAATGTGTTTGACATGTTTATCTCTATATCTCCGGAGATAATTGTCATACCTCGATAAAAATTTAATGGGAGGCATTATAATCTCTCAAACCAAGATTTTTGAAATCAGTCAAGATTTGACGGAGTTCTGAGGTAACAAACATAAAAAAAAAAAACTTAAAAAAAACAGTCGAATTGAGAACCTCCTCCTTTTTGTGAAGTCGGTTAAAAAGAGATGTTAATTTTAGTAATGTATTATGGCAATACAGATATGGAATAAAAATTTAATAAAAATACATTAATCAATTACTTCAACCACGTGTCAGCAAGACAACTGAATCTTTGTTATGGATAAATTATTAACTTGATGTTAGGCGGCGATCAGATAGCGCAGTAGTATATGTGTTTGTGGTTCACGCCAAACACGATCAGAAAACAATTGAAAAGTACTGAGATCGCGCCCACAAATCGCAGGACGCCGCGGTGTGGCCGTACCTTAAGCGTGTGTGAATCTGATATTGTTCTCAACTTTCTACGCATCAATTTCCACGCGAGCGAAGCTGCGGAGCTCAGCTAGTTAATAATAACACTCGCACAAAAAAAAAACTGCATCTTTTAACCTCCGTGATAGATCTTAGAAATTGTTTTTGGAAATATAAACGTTTTTAAGTTGCTTGTAAGCATATATTTTTAAACGCACTCATATTTGACAGTCAATAAATATGTCAAACAATTGTCATTACTGACAGTATTAGACATTTTGAAAATCTACATGACTTGAATTAACAAAAACTTGAAGAATTTTTAAACTTGACACTGGCTAAATACACTAAACGTATGCAGCCATAATTATACAAAAAAAATCCGATCGCGATAATCTGAATATTGACGGAATATTGTAATGCTATATATATACACACATACTTCGAGCATTTACTAATAGAGATGTTAACGTTGTAATCCGCAAACATTTTTTTCTGCCGATACTTACGGGGGACGAGGTAAACAGGCATTGCACACACGCAAATCACTCACTTTAACGATCCCGCACACTAGCTTGAAACACGCACACATTATTAAAAATATAGCGTAGTTACGCACGCTCATATAGCCAATAATGGCTATACGGCCAGCAGAGGGGTACGCCTTTCGTTAACATCTCCATTGGTAAATGCTCGAAGCACACATGGGAATAATTTTTATACTTGACACTGGTTAAATACACTAATCGTGTGGAGCGATGACCCTTATTAATTTGCGGTTTACCGTATCGACGGGATAAAACAATTGAACATCAAATGATTGGCAGTTTTTTAACCCAGGAACATTTTGGCAAAATAATTTGCCTTATATATATTTTTTTAGGTCAATTATTCATTGTTTTTAATACTTAAATCGTATTCCTGACAGAGACAATTCCAAAAATACAAAAATCTTAAAAATTGGTCCAGCCGTTCTTGAGTTATAAGTGTAGTAACTAACACGACTTTCTTTTATATATATAGATGTTTCATTATTGCACCATTTTGTGGATAAAAATTGTAGTACTGAATACATGCATTGGGGACGTAATAGTACGGTTGGAAATTCCTACATTAATTAAGGGTATTAAACATGTGTTTTAAGTGTGACGTTCTTCGTTTCGATGAAAGCTGAATGGTTCTTTACATATGTATTTTTTTTAATTGAAAGCAATGAGTTATGTCTTTGTTATATTTAGAATAATTATTATTGATATTATCTATTTAATGTTATTTGACGTGTGTAAGTGCAGATTTTTGATTTGCCCATATACTGAATAAATGCTTTGACTTTTGACTTTTGATTGGATATGTGCGAGGGTTTGTAGAGAAGCTGTGAGACGGGGTGAGCGTTTCTACCACAGCTGTCTAGCCCTAGCATCTAGCAGCAGGGATTATGTGGTGAAGCCGTGAAGCATTGAAAGCGTTTCATCAGATATGCTCAAGGAATCTAAGCGGTGCGAGGATGCGAAGTGGAGCTCTATACATATCAGTTAGTGACGTAATAGATTATCAACAAATTATGAGGTTTTTTTTATATTTTTGATCGTGTGCAGGTTTCTGTTTTAGCTTGGGCAAAATGCTTTCGTATGTGCAGATGTCTGTTTCACAGATTGAATTTCTTAACCGATTTTCGTGAAGTTTTTTAAGCAAGTTCAATAATTATGTGGATTTTTTAGTTATTAAAAATGTCGATAATTACTAGTTCAAAATGTCAACCTTCACATCTACATTGAAGTCTACATCGAAGTTAATAACACCTACTACAGATAATACAGTTAAAATATCGAAAAAAAATTGATATAGGTAGTATGAGTGAAAAAAAAAACGTTGATAGATTGGAAAATAAATAGAAACAAGGGCCGCTTAATTTCCCTCACTGTTCATCATTTTTGGCATAATGGTTCCATATATTTTCCTCAAATTTCTGTTAAGAGCGTTTGTCGCAAAAGCCTTATGCTCATTTAATTTCACAATGTAATATGTTATTATTTTAACACTCTGTTCAAGTTACTTACTCGCAATTCTAGCTACCCCCTAACTACATTATCTGTATATGTGGTTTGCTAATAAAATATTAATATTCGTGTTTATATTATGTTTCATCAAATAACTCATGGGGTCAATAACCTGCCAGCTCGCTCACGGGAAAACTTCGCAACAAGATAATAATATGGTAAGCGAATGGAAACATACAGCTGTTTTTTCTAACGTCTACGTGTTAAACCTACAAGCTGAACTTTACTAAGAGTCATGGTAAACGAAATGTACTCATGAGTCACTGTTGCTTACTTTTTATAGGCTTACAATTAGAAGTTAATGTTATTAAAGCGTTTTTATGGTATTTTATAATTTTCATTTTAGGGTGACGAGAATAAACCAGTCTATACGTATACTTTCTACCGACTTCCAAAGAGGAGAAGGTTCCCAATTCAACTGCATGTCTTTTTAGGGTTCCATACCCAAAGGGTAAAACGGGACCCTATTAATAAGACTCCGCTGTCCGTCTGTCTGTCTGTCTGTCTGTCTGTCTGTCTGTCTGTCTGTCTGTCTGTCTGTCTGTCACCAGGCTGTACCTCATGAACCGTAATAGTTAGACACTTGAAATTTTTACAGATGATGTATTTCTGTTGCCGCTATAAAAAAAAATACTAAAAACAGAATAAAGTTAAAAATAATAGAGGTTCCCCATACAAGAAACGTGTTTTTTTCGGCATTTCACGCCATCTATGAACGCTTAGTTAGGTAAACGTCCCATAGATTGCGTTATATTAAAATGTCGATCCCTAACACCTTTTTTAGACGTTAGATGGCGTTATAAGAAATAAAATGTTTATTAATTATTATTTTTTGCTGGCGAAAAATAATAGTGGTATTTTTTGCTCGATCTTATAAAATACTGTAGTATGGTACGGAACCCTACTAGTGCGAGTGCGATTTGCACTTGGCCAGTTTATTTTTTGAGGGCCCTGTGGCGTAATCGGGAGAACGGTCGGCTTTGATGCCGTGGTACCGAGTTCAGACCGCCGTGCACCAATGGATTTTTCTATCGAAAAATTTATGTGCGCTTCTCATAGTGGCCCTCCGGTGAAGGAAAACATCGTTAAAAAACCAACAACCCTCGCATGGTGGTAGGACACTATCTAGTGTCCGCCTGGCCAGCTACCACCCTCAAGTTAGAAAATCTGTCACCAAACATCTAATGTGTTCCGGCAGCTATGCTTGAGAGCCAGTTCCCATTCTAGGCCTAGCGTGCTTACCATCTTCGACCGCATCACCACTTACCAACAGGTGAGATAGTGGCCAAACGCTAGCCAAAACGCTAGCCTTAAAAAAAATATATGTTTGTTCGCCGATTACATTAAACGATCTTTATTATTTCAGAGATAATATAACATACCCTCTTGATATTCGTCTCACACATTGACTCTCTCTCTAGACGCCGCGAGTTTGTCCAATACTGGGCCCGTATTTTCCAATCTGCATTCGCATACCGTGCATCCCGAGTGGTCCGGCCATGCTTCGTTACACCGAGCGAAGCGACAAGGGTTTTGTCTCCTCAAAGGAAGAAAACCTGCACATTTCTGTCTCAATTTTTTCTTGTTTTTGCTGTATTTTTTTGCGTCAACACCGCGTCAGCGTCTTTACGTAATTAGTGAACGGGGACGGAGACGCAAGAGGGAAAAATATGTGAATTTTTTAGAGCGTGGGATTTTTCTATTTCTGCGGTTGGCTGGTAGTGATTTCGTTGGATGGAGTTGTAAGATATTGGCAACTTTTTGCAGCAAGTATTTGTGTAAAGTATTTTTGAGATATATTTTAATGTTTTTCCTGAATTATGCGATGGTTTTTAATTATTTATAAATATTAGAAGTATTTTTTTTATTTGTACAATGCGTAATATCTAATTATTTTTTACTGACCATTATACTTCAAGAGGCAACTGTTCTAAAGATAATGTATCATCGAAAATAATAATAATTATGTACAAAAATAAATCTGCGTTCAAAGTTGGTTGTTGATTTATTTATAGGTAATTATTTACTTTTAATTTGTGACGTAATAATCTAAAATGTTTAAATGTTAAAATAAAATTGAGATAAATAATTAAAATAAAGAATAATCCTTAAAAACATGGTCCATGATACTGATACATAACTTTCAAAGAGTGCTCCAAGTAAAAGCAAGTAACATTAACCAAAATCAAAAAAATAATTCCCAAGTGGCAAATTGGCAGTACGAAAAATTCGTTACAATCACATTCTATTTTATCAAAACTTTTATCGGCCGCAGTTGCCAACAAGCCCGTGTGTCTATCTCAAATAAAATAATCCCAAATTCCCAGCAAGCATAACTCAGAGCACTAAGAAAGTTTATCATGAGGACAAACAAGTGAAAGTCGGCCTGGAATGCCTCCCTGCGACAACATTAGTTTAATGTTGCCTCGGTCCGGCCCTGGGAGCCCTGGGACAAGGTCTGTGGACGCGGTATTTAGGTTGAGTGACACACTGCTACCAAAAACACTGAATGATATAGTTCTTGACGCACTAGTAATATTTCACTACGTTTTACATTATTAAGTGAAAACTTGAACATTAACGTTGTGCATTTGGTCTACTCTCCCTCCGTCTTACGAATGTTCGATTAGGTCACGTGTCCTGACGCAAGTGTGACATATTTTACTCATCCTAAAAAAGTTTCTACTTTCCCTCCGTCTTACGAATGTCCAATTAGGTCACGTGTCCTGACGCGAGTTTAACATTTTTTACCAATCCCAAAAAAGTTCACGACGCCGGTAAAGAAGTTTTAACTTCAAAAAACTTTGTACCTACCTTGTTTTATTAAAGTCTTATTAAAGTATAAGTTAACTTAGTCTATTTGGCCACTGATATCTAACTTGTTGGTTTATGAAGATGTGTTCAAGGATAAAGGTAGCACACTATGCTTAGAATGATTAAAATCCTCTTAAGAAGTATTCGTCTAGATTTCTGGGCCAAGTTAAGACAAGTAGTATAGAAAGATACACTGTAGGTTTATTTCTACCACTGAAATATCACTAGCAGTAAATATAAAAAGTTCTCAAAACAATTTACTCCTGTGTCTAATTCAGACGTAAATGGCAGTAATAAAACAAATTTCGTTAGGTGTTTCAACGAACGCTAGGAAATTTAAGTTTTCTACGTGTTTATATAACGTAGCTTTCATTTTAGCAATTAGATGGGGTCTTTAAGGTTTTACACCTCGACTGCTTGAGTTGAATTACAATTTAGGAGAATTTAGTAAATTGTTAAACACAATCCAAAATTTCATCAAAATCAAAATTCAATCAAATTTCGACGGGACTTGAACTCGCAACCTCCGGAATAACATGTTCCGGTGCTTTGCCAATTAAGCCACGGTGCGAAGTATCGTAACGACGAAATTAGTGGATTGCATTTGTTAACCCAATTATGCATTGGTGGCGCCATCTATGACTACTTATTACGTAAGTTAATCATTCGGAAGAAATCATTACAGTTTTCAAATCCGACGAGAGATATTACACTGCGTAAATCAAATATTATGTTTCTTTGAAGTGTTTCACACTTTATATTTTTGTAAATATCCAAAATTTCATCGTACCGAGAATTTAGTAGTTGACAACACTAAAATTCTGACAATATTATTCAAGCAATGATTCCAAAATTCTAATCGATCAGACATTTGAAAGTTGCTCTCTTATTCTCATCGTAGACGAAGTATATTAAAGTAGACCAGGCATTAAAATAACAATAATAATATGACAAGGATAAACTATACAATCACTAGTATGAGAGAGCGCGACGGACTTCAATTTTCTTCATTCTTCACTGCGTATGCGATTTCATTGTTTGGCTACAGCTCTGACTCTAGATCTAGTGGCGCCCATTGGCTTTCACCCGTTGTCATGTATGACCCGACCAAATAACGTTATTCATTTTATCTTATAGCTGGCATATGTGTCAATTGTTCATAATT
This sequence comes from Cabera pusaria, assembly GCA_954871355.1. Classification (NCBI taxonomy): domain Eukaryota; kingdom Metazoa; phylum Arthropoda; class Insecta; order Lepidoptera; family Geometridae; genus Cabera; species Cabera pusaria. The sequence continues at coordinate 2,908,365 of OX940890.1, forward strand.
AAAATTATGAACAATGATGTCGGGTTATATCTCTATAGCTATTTCATCGCAAACGCAAATGTCTTGTCTATTAATTTTCCGTCTACGATTCTCATCAACTAAAACCAAGCTGACGTTGACTGAAAATCCGTCTTCAAATGGCTAAACATTTTATTTCCTTGAGTCAAAGCAAAGAACACCCGCTCGAGTCACCTATAAAACAAAAAAACTTAAACAAAATCGGTTCATAAAATCCGCTCTTGACTATCGATCTATAATGAGCATCAAAAACCAGTAGTTATAAAATAATCCTTTTCTTTTGCACAACGTTTGATTTCATTACTTTTTATTATATTTTTATATCATATAGCCTAGCGTTTTACAACTATCTCACCTGTTGGTAAGTTTTGATGCGGTCGATGATGGTAGCACGGTAGGCCTAGAATGGGAACTTGCTCTCAAGGATAGCTGCCGGAACACGTTATATGTTTTGGCGACAAATTTTCTAACTTGAGGGTAGGTGCTGGGTGGTATTTGAAAAAATCAGCAAAACCAACAACAAAAAATGAGGAGGACATCAATTCGCCTGTATTTTGTTAATGTTTGTTAATCAAATTAAAGCATTTATTCAGTTTGTACAAGTACAGAACCAGCGTACTAAACATCCACCTGCATCGAGGAGTGAGACAGGGGGATGTCATATACACGAAACTGTTCACTAACGCCTTGGAGGCTTCGAGCATTTACCAATGGAGATGTTAACGCAAGGCGTACCCTCTGCTGGCCATATTTGGCCATTTTTGGCCATATGAGCTTGCGTAACTACGCTGTATTTTTAATACTGTGTGCGTGTTTCAAGCTAGTGTGCGGGATCGTTAAAGTGAGTGATTTGTGAGTGTGCAATGCGTGTTTACCTCGTACCCCGTAAGTATCGGCAGAAAAAAATGTTTGCGGATTACAACGTTAACATCTCCATTGGTAAATGCTCGAAGCTTGGAGGATATGTTTAAGACGCTGGACTGGAAAAATCGTGGAATCAACATCAACGGCAAGTACATCTCTCACTTACGATTCTTAGATGACATCGTCATTATGTCAGAAACGCTACAGGACTTACAAAGGATGTTAAATGGACTAGCTGATTCTTCTCGTCGCATCGGTCTCCGGATGAATGCTGTGGATGGAATCCCTCTCAAAGTTGTTATGCAGTATTTTAACCTAGGGCAGACGCTCCAACTAGGCAAACATTATTTCGAAAAGGAAATCCAGAGAAGAATTCAGCTCGGCTGGGCAGCATTTGGAAAACTCCATCGAGTCTTCTCGTCGTATAAACCACAGTGCCTAAAGACCAAAGTCTTTAATCAGTGCGTCCTACCGGTCATGACATACGGAGCCGAGACGTGGACACTCACAGTTCGACTCGTCCACCGATTGAAAGTTGCTCAGCGAGCTTTGGAGAGAGCTATGCTCGGTTGTTTCTTTGCGGAATCGAATCCGGAACGAAGTAATTCGCCAAAGAACTAAAGTGATTGACATTGCTCAACGGATTAGCAAACTGAAGTGGCAGCGGGCTGGTCATATCTGCCGTGGGACCGATAACCGTTGAGGTAGACTGGTTCTAGAGTGGAGACCACGAATCGGTAAACGTAGCGTAGGACGCCCTGTGACCAGGTGGAGCGACGACATTCGCAAAGCGGTGGGCAGTGACTGGAAACAAAGAGCCGAAGATCGGGCTCAGTGGCATGACTTGGGAGAGGCCTATGTCCAGCAGTGGACTGATACCGGCTGATATGATGATTCAGTATGTAGGCAGTATTAATATACGCATATATACACGTCAAAATCATAAAATAAATTATAATCAATTATCAAGTAAACATTGCATAAGCATAATTTAACGCTTAGAGTTAAAAAAAGCAATGAACCATTCAGCTGTCTTCCAATCGTTGACATCAGACTATAAAAAAAATATTAAAGTAGTGTTGCCAACCATATACGTACCGCTGTGTTTCAGTACTTCAGACAATTTTTATATAAATAATTTAAGATAAGTTTAAAAACTAAAACAACCGACTTAAATGCCTCGCGAGTCAATTTCAGTAGCCAGTTTGAGACGTTTATCATCATATCTCTGGAGATACTTATCAGATCTCGATGAAATTACAATGGCACTATCTCAAAAACGTACCCTACCGATTACAAAAACAATCATTCGAATCGGTTCAGAATTGACGGAGTAATCGCGTAACAAACAAAAAAAAAACATACAGACAAATTGAGAACCTCCTTCTTTTTAGAAGTCTGAAATAGTAAAGTGATGATAAAAATGTGAAATAGTGAAATACAACTAACAGAAACGCATACCGATCACAGTACATACTACATACCATACCTATAATGTTACCTCATAACTCCGTCATTTACTAGCCGATTTTGAACATTGTTTGAGAGACAATATTTCTGTATCTTTAGACAATTATATATATACATACATACATACATATACAAATAAAATATAATCAAGATCTGATAAGTTTTTCCAGAGATAAATACCTCAAAATGAATACTTACCAAAAATAGGCATTTGAAGTCGGTTTTTTCGTTTTTTAATTACGTAAGTTATTTATTCCTTCGTTGTGCGAGAGATGAAAATAAAAACAGATTATTCATTAACTACGCCACACCCTGTACAATAATACCGGCCTTTAACAAGTACCTGCTTAAGTCAGTAAATTATCTACTGCTCCAAAAATAAATTACAGATGAGAATTTGCTGAAGTAGGTAAGCTCCAAACTGCCAATTTAAGGATCAGAACAAACTTCCGCGAGATTTTGTATTTACACTTAGAAATCTGTTGACGAAACTCCTAACCACACACCGTTTGAAATTTCTAATGAAAATATTAACGAGCATAATTTAAAATCGTTTAAAAAACTAAAAGAACCGACTTCAAATGCCGCTCTATTAATTTTTAGTACCAAGTTGAAGGTGGTTATCTCCATATCTCTGGAGATACCGAACATATCTCGATAAAATTTAAATAGAACCACCTGTGAAGTATTCCCACAGAAATATGAATAATTTATTTTTCCAAATCGGTTCACGCGTCTTTGAGTTATCGGTTACCATACATTAAAAAAAAGATTCCGACGAATTGAGAACCTCCTCCGTTTTTGTGAAGTTGGTTAAAAACACCAAACACCAATATAAGTTTTTAAGTTTTCATGGTCACTGACATTATTATTAATATTAATTTCGGGATATTTACCATGTACCCGCAATCTTCAGTTCGTCCGTGAACATGGCGCTTGTAACAGCACCGAAATATCGGAAACTCAAAACAAAAGAAAAACATGGTAAATATCACGAAATTAATATTAATAACCAAACACCAAGCCCAATGTCTAAATTTAAATTTGTTTGCGCATACTAGGCTGCTGTACTATACGGTATAGTATATTATATACGGATACTAGAATAGTGTCTGCCTGGGTGGTCTGTTATGTAGGGACTGGGACTCCGTAATGGCAAATGGTTGGGCAGTCAAATTGGGTATTTTTTTAAATCGACTAGCGTTTGATCACTATCTCACCTGGTGGTAAGCAATGATGTTGTGGAAGATGTTGAATACGCTAAGCAGTATATTAAAAAATTGCAGATTACATTACATTTTTATCATAAGTATTTTTCGTTAAACATCATGATAGATAGATATACTCTTTATTGAACACCAAGAAACTTAGTACTAAAACATGTTTGTTAAAAATAGTGTCAATGGACGGTCTTATCGCTCAAAGCGATCTCTTCCAGACAACCATGCATGGAGAGGTTTAAAATAGAACATACATATGATCATCATCATCATCAGCCGGTGTCCGCCCACTGCTGGACTTAGGCGTCTCCCAAGGTGCGCCACTGAGCCCGGTCTTCAAAATATGAATAATAAATAAAATAAATATAAACATGATAATGTAAAAAAGCTGTTTAAAAATATTTAATTTTTAATTTATGAACAAAATTTCACTAAATAGTAGAACTACTTTCTGCTATTATCTGACAAAATGCAAAACCTATGTTTGAACTTTGAATGCAAATGTTAGCTTCGTTGGCAAATTGACTAAAGGTACGGACACCTCAGCGTCCTGCATGCGCGATCTAGGCGGCGATCAGCGCAGTATTATTTGTATCGACTGGTTAACACCAAACGCGATCAGAAAGCAATTGAAAAGTACTGAGATCGCGCCCGCAGATAGCAGGACGTCGCGGTTTGGCCGTACTTTAACAGCTATGCTTAGTGAGTTTACTTAGAAAATAAAAAAACCATTGGTGTGCGGCGGGGATTTGAACGCACCCTTGGCATCAAAGCCGACCATTCTCCCATTGCGCTACTGCTCTAATCTAATGGAATATGCATCTATTTAATTTTAACAACTATCGTCACTGAATTTATAGACAATACTGTTTTTTTATTGCAGATAGGCAAGCATTTGATCACTATCTCACCTGGTGGAAAGTGACGATGTGATCGAGGGTGTAGCACGCTTGCCTAGAAGATACCTATTCACTCTTGACTTGAAGAGACCCAAGTTATAACTACTCGGAAAGTGAGCCGGCAACGTGTTCCATTCTTTTGCGGTTCGGATTTAAAAAGTAGAACCAATAATTTTAGATTGTTTAAAAAACAAAATGAACCGACTTCAAACACTGCGCTAGTCAAAGTAGCCAGTAGACGTATTAACTATTATATAATCTGTGCCAGTAGTTAGTAGCATGTCGTCGAGGTATATAAATGCATCATAATACAAAATTTGATATATTAATAACGGCTCGACCGATTTCGTTAAAATTTAAATGGTGGTCCCATTTAAATTTTAAAGGGTAGGGTACCCTTTGAAACAAAAAAAATATTTTTCGAAATCCGTTCAAGAATTTTCGAATAATCGGTGAACATACGTTAAAAAAAAGATTCCGACGAATTGAGAACCTCCTTTTTGTGAAGTCAGCTAAAAAGTAGAAATACTCTATAGTCTCATACTTTCTACCATAACCCAAATTAATTACTAAGTACTTGAAAGGGTAAGGGAATTAAGAGATTAATTCTTGGAAAACTCTCCAGAGAGTTTTGTGAAAAGAATCTTATTTAGTTGAACTGAAAGGAAGCGGAATCGAATATGTAATGAATTTTTCAAGAAACGTCGGACTCAACGTGATCCATTGGTGTGCTGGCAAGCATACAGCTTTGCTCGGTGGATTTTGTAATACTATAATGTGCTCTTTTGACCCGGTAGTTTATAAAAGAAGTTCTACGGTACGTAAGTATAGCTAATAAATAATAGTTTAAAAAAAACACGCGTTTTATAGAAAACCGAACTAAAAAATAGAAATAAGTTTTAATAAATTTAAATTAAGAATAGTGTTAAAAATTTCAATAAATATAAATTAATAATAGTGTGAATAAAAAAATGTATTTTTTTTCACGGTCACGTCAAATCACGTTTTTTTTTAATAAAATATATTTTTTTTTTATTCACACTATACTTAATTTATATTTATTGAAATTTTTAACATTATTCTTAATTTACATTTATTAAAATTTATTTTCTATTTTTTAGTTCGGTTTTCTATAAAAAGCGTGTTTTTTAGTTTTTTTTAACTATTATTTATTTTCTACTTTTTAGTTGAAAAATGGAATATTTTTTTTATCAAATTAGTGTATTGTCATCGGTCCTCGATAAATCTACAAAGTTTGAACGAAATCTGGCCATTTAAAGTGGGTCAAAATCGCGCCCACAGAAGTCGGTTACAAACATACAAACATACAGGTGAAGCTAATAAAAAGCTAATAAAAATATGACTGTGTCTCTCACTTGAAAGAAAATTAGGTTTGTGTCTTTTAACTTTAAACTTTTACTTCTGTGGCGTGTGGACAAAAAATAACTAAAATGCAGTAGTAATTAACGATAAACATTAAAATTATCAAAAAGATTTTATTTAAATAAAAAAAGTTTTATTAACGTAAAAATATGACGTTAAATATGACATATACAACTTGAACATTGTCATGCCACTTAGAACTAACTTCACGGTGTAGAATTTAGGTGTCGGTGTGCGCGCGTGTTAGCTTACTCATCAATAACAAGATGGGTGGTAGCCGGTAGTCTAGTAATCTACCATAAACTTAATATGTCTGGAGCTAAATATTCACTTGGAACTACTTCCAAAACTACCTGCCTATACTTCAGCTAATAGGTAGGACTTATTAATAAAATATAAAAGTCAGGACATCACCGAGAAAGCATTTTATTTGTACCTTCATCATTATAACAACAGTTTATGTACCATCAGGAGACTCAGGACCATTATAATAGACAATAGAACAAAGAGAACAGCAATATACCAATAAGTATTTAATGTTAAGTCACAAGGCTTTATAACAAGTTTCAACAAGACACAACACATGAAAATCACTACCGATTTAGACAATTTATACAAAATATTATGGGGTTTCCCCCAAAAGGCCTCCACCACCCCTCATAGCCTTTCCTTACCACCCTCAACGAAGCTAAAACACTATCATCACCATTCCTAGGTGAAACCATCATTACTATAAACATATCCTAGAAAACCACATTCTAGCCATAATTATTCTATACTTTTTGTAATACAAATACTTAGCTTCATTGAGTTGGACAGCACTTTGTCGTCTGAACGATATTCCCAACAGAGTAAAGGTGACGATGTTAGCCCGAAGGCTGTTCGAGCAAAAGTGTATCATCTAACGGTTCTACAGCCCTTTTAAAGCATCAGTCAAACAGAAAACCAAGATGGCGGCTCTGGCACATCTTGTAAGGTTTAGACTACCCTCAAATGTATCTATCACTGTATAAACACCCTTATTTGAGGCAACATTAATAATTTATAAATAAAATCATCAAACATTGGAAATATGTCGTAAATCGGTATGTACTATGAAAATAATCTAACACGCGCATCGTACCACCTAGAACTAACTTCACGATGTTAAATTTAGGTGTCGGTGTGCGCGCGCATCGTAAAAATTCACTCTCATCATTTTTCTCTACCGCGCCAAAAGAAGTATAACTTCAAAAATTGCTTCTACAAAAAAGCAAATGATAGTAGTACGTATAGGCGTAGCTACAGCAGATCTTGATTTTTGTAGAAACAAATTTTGCTCTAGAAGCATTTTCCAGGGAGGAAACGGGGGGATACATTTTTGTGGAAAAGTGCACACTGCGTCCTCTCCTAAATATATTGTGTCGTTTGACTGCTATCTCACCTGGTGGTAAACAAAGACGTGGTCGAAGATAGTGAGTACCTATATTAGGCCTAGAATGGTCTGACACTCAAGGGTTGCGTGTTGCCGGAACGGTGGCAAGGCTATGGCGGCAGATTTTTTCCTCGATGGTGGTAAGCTACTTTTTGCTAGCAAATCATCGAAATAAAATGCTCCTACCACCTAGGACGAACACTCGTGCTAGGAAGTTAAGTGTCCAAACGGTGCTCTCAAGTTCTCAGATTTGAGGATTTAGGTGAGATTGTCGTCAACTTCATTGTACCAATATATTAAAATAGTTACTGTTTTATTAATGTGTCAGGACAAACAATAACTTGGGATCATAAATTCCGACTATCAAACTCCCAAATGTTCGCAATCGCGAGTGGAATACGGGTAGAAAATGCTTTTAGTATTGAATCTTTCTTTTGTAGGTACAAACTTTTTGTGCAATAAAGAATTTACAAACAGACAAGTACTGTTCTGTTCGTCATAAATACCACTAATACACGCGGGCGCGGGTGCAATTAGATAGTGCAGTAGTATTTGTACGGACTGGTTCAAACTAAATGCAATCTACAGCAATCAGTCACCGACAATGCCCGCGCCCGCAGATCGCAATGGTTTGGCCGTACCTTTAAACTCGAGTCCCTTTTAATGTCCTTACCGAGTTTTATAACGTACATTGAACATTTTCCAAATCTTGCCCGTACAATACGTGTAAATTTCCCGCCTGGCCCAAACAGCTCGTATTCTGTCTCGACATTTATACGCTTTCGAATTGACACTACATTAGAGTTTATCGAGTAACAAAATTAACTCGCGTTGAAAATACATGGACGAAAAATAACGCTTTTTTACGAAGGTAATAAGGTTTTGGTTACACTGAGAGATAATATTTGAATATTCAATAGAGATCGCTCTTCGCGATAAGGCTCCTCAACAGCCTGGACACACGAGGTCTATATAAACGTTATACCAAAATTATTTTGTATTGTTTTCATTAGAGGAGCATATTTTTGCTAAGCGGACGGACGGACGGACGGACTAGGAAAACCGAGTATGAGTTAAAAAAGCATTCTGACAAATATCTCACTATTATTGGTAGTTTACAGCAAACTGAGTCGATTGTAGACATAGAAAAATTAAATCTGTCACTTGAATTAAAGAGTTTATGATATTTTTAGTAGAGAGTAGAGCCCGGAATCTATTTAGATAAAAATCAATCAACCATCGTCCTTCAGTTTTGAAAAAGCTTGAAATAGCTCAACCACAAGTAGTTACTAGTTTGTTTTATTTGCCTGTATACTAAAATGGATAACAGATATAGAACATTAGAGAAAACCCGAAGGAGTCTGAAGAACTTTTTAACGCGAGCGAAGCCACAAAACAATTATATTAAAACAAAAATATATAATACCATACAAAAAATTTCTTGATTTTAAGCCCGATGCGACATAAACATATTACAAAAAAAACAAACGAAGTGAGGTCGAAGAGGTAACGAAGCATAAATTGGCATCACTTCTAAAACACGTAAGAAGCTGTCTTTAACCTCATTGTAAAAACTCCTTTTAATCTTAGAAATAGAGTCCAAATTTCAGTGTATTTTTATGAAACCTAAATGTCATTTTTGATGCTAGGTGATACGTGTACCTTTTAGCTTTCATTCAATTTTGAGGTGGAAGAAATCCGTTTTGAGAATATCGCCTCAAATTTCTTCTTCATTGTATAATTCATTTTTGTGAAAAAGTGAAAACTACTTTAGCGGCGTTGTGCACTTTTCTTGGGATTGTTAAAAATTGTTAAGAGTCACTTGTCCTGATCCTGATATTTTAACAGAATATTTACCATGGTTTTCACTATTTGAGCTTCCGATATTTTGGCGCGGTTGCAAGCACCATGTTCACAAAGTAACTGTCGATTGCGGGTAAAAGGATTGTTTTCGAACAAATAAAACGGTCTACCCGCTTTCGTGTTATTTTTACTATATACTTGTTTCTGGTGAAACTTGACCGCGACACAACACTGACAATATCTTCGCGTTTGTTATTTCCGATCGCGCATTTATATGTCTTACAAAGACCAACCTCTGGATACCAGGTATTTGACAGTTTCAATTCGTCCTCACGACATTTGAGACTTTGTAATTTAATCGCTTGCCTTACCAAGCTTGGTATATAGTGGCGTTCATCGAAATTACCTGAGGGTTGTCCAACTCTAAACAGTGGTTAGTCCCGGTCTCCATCAAATGTTCTGCAATGGCTGATTTCTGTGTCATTGTTTTTGACCGCCCTTATGTACTTTATGTATACTTATGTACTTTACATGGCAAGTAATAGTTCGTTTTGTTTGGCCTATGTAGGAGTTCCCACAGTTGCAGTCTATTTCATAGACACCCGGATTTTCCAGATTAAAAATAGCCTTTACATCTCTCATATTCGGTAAGAAGGTCCTTATTACCCCCAAATGGGGCTTGTAGGTAACCAATTAGCGCTCTAGGGTAATAATGTAGCTAGAAAAGCCCTAGGGCGGTAAGTAATTTATAAAAAAACTCTTCACTCCTTCAAAAAGTTCGCGTACATCTAACCATCATACTGGCAATAGACATCATGCATTCAGCCCAATGACAAAAGAGGTCGCTTCGCTATTCAGCCTTGTATTCGTATGAGTATAATAGTCATCAATTTTAAATATCGAACGGCGAAGCTCCATTTCGTTCTTGAAAAATTAAATAAAAAAAAAAGATTAAAAAAGGCGGGAATAGAAACCTTTTACTTTAAATATTGTTTGTTTTTGGGATTTTTTTATAATTACGTGCTTATTAGGAAAATAAACTGGCCAAGTGCAAGTCGGACTCGCACTCGTAGGGTTCCGTACCACACTACAGTATTTTATAATATCGAGCAAAAAATACCACTATCATTTGTCGCCAGCAAAAAATAATAATTAATGAACATTTCGTTACTTATAACGCCATCTAACGTCTAACAAAGGTGTTAGGGATCGAAATTTCAATATAACGCCATCTATGGGATGTTTACCTAACTAAGCGTTCATAGATGGTGTGAAATGCCGAAAAAAACACGTTTCTTGTATGGGGAACCTGTATTATCTTTAACTTTATTCTGTTTTTAGTATTTGTTGTTATAGCGGCAACAGAAATACATCATCTGTGAAAATTTCAACTGTCTAACTATCACGGTTCATGAGATACAGCCTGGTGACAGACGGACAGACAGACAGACAGACAGACAGACAGACAGACAGACGGACAGCGGAGTCTCAGTAATAGGGTTCCATTGGTACCCTTTGGGTACGGAACCCTAAAAACATGAGTTCTGCAAGTAATGAAGAAATAAGCTGCACTCCCGATTCAATGAAAATGGCAGCTGAAGCAGCAATTAACAATCATTTCACTATAAATTTTAACTAATAAAATGTTTTATTCTTGTAATGCCGGTTTTTTCTACTTACCTCACAATCGAGATGTAAAGCAGAGTAGTTAGCTCGGGTGTAAGCATCAATTGCACCCTCGAACTATAGGCGCCCTCGCTGCGCTCGTGCGCCTAAATATCTCGGGCTGCAATTGATGCCTTACAGCCCTTGGCTACTAATCTACTATTAGTATAAGTAGTAGTTCACGTATTTTCTTTAAAGAAGTGAAGATTGTCTTTCCAAAACACATTCTGAGAATGTTGGCTACTGTGGTGGACACTGCATTTAAAAAAACATAAATAATGAAAATAAAAGATTTATAACACACACAACTTTGTCTGTCGCTTCTTTTTGACCCTTTAACCTAACTTTCATCATATTATAAGAACATATGGTAATCTTGACCTGATACAAGGGTATTTCCTGGAATCTGCAGAACACTCAACTCCTTACGAACTAACAGCATGAGTGTCGTGTTTTAGAGCCAGTTCCCTTTCTAGGCCTAGTGTACTTATCATTTTCAACCGCATCATCACTTACCAAACGCTAGCCTATAAGATATAAAAAGTCTCATTCGAATGGTCTCAAAGAACTTCTTATAAAGATCAGTTGGTTGGACATAGGCCTCTCCTATGACATGTAATTTATACTTACATGAAATAAGCCATGTCATTCTGCCTTGAAAACTTATGTTTTCAATTTTACATTTTTATTGAGCAATTCCCTTCTTAGCTTGTAGCGTAGCTTTGACAATAATATTTTTTTATTAAATGCCAGTTTCATCAAAACAAAATCCCTAAAATCCCCTCCTGTAACTACCGTTACAAAAGAACAAATTAAGTATACGAGATTTAATGAAAAAATAAAACTGAGCAATATTAATATCGTAAGATATCGTTTCTATCGTAAGACGTGCGTAGAATACCAACGCGGGGGCGGATTCTGGAGTGCTCGATAAATCTCTACCGACAGATACGAGTGCACTTTGTGTATTGGAATTTAAATATTAAACTACCGGAGTCAATATCGAATATTTTCTGAAACGTTATAGTGATAAACACCAGGTATATTGCAATTTTTTTTTGTGTCAAAATCAAAAGTTTGAAATATATTATGTATTATTTTTTTTACTTTTAAAACTTGACGTTAACTAACACCATATCATCATATAATATTTCCTCGTGGCTTTAATCCATCCAAGTTATCATTTCTATAAGTGTAGTACACCGTAATAAGCACATTGAAATTCAGTCCCTTATAATGGCTATAACGAGTTTTGGCGGGAACGTGGAAAAGTGTGTGTGATCTTATTGTATTTTTTCCTGAAATGTGTGTTCTTCCGCGAGTTAATGTGTAATAAATGTGGATTATTAACCATTAAGTGCCGGTGAATGTGTGCGAGTGTAGGGAAACAGCACAATGTTGAAAAACATGCTATTTGCGTTCTCACCAAAATTCCACTGAAAATCTTCTGTAAACACCACATCTTTACTGAAGGTATGACTTAGACTAGACTTTTATTTGAAAACTGACCTGAAATGTGAGTTTGACCCATCTCTACGACTTTAAATTCATAAAAACTTGAAGAATTTCAATACTTGACACTGGCTAAATACACTAATCGTGTGGAGCCATAAAAACAAAAAACATAAATAATAATAATGGCTATAACCATAATACTTAAATTAAAAATTTAAAACCACCCCCGACTGATTTGTACTTTTATGTATAATTTTGTTCCTTGCGACCACTCCAATGAGCCAAAACACGACATCTCAGATGAGGAGTTGAGAGTATTTTGAAGATTCAAGGAGATGTCTCAGCATTAGATCAAGCTTACCATATTTTTTCAATATCATTGAGTAACAGGATACTGAATTTCCATTGAATACATGTGATTTGACTACTGTTATTAATATTTCTGTGGATTTGACCACAGTATACGGATAGGATTTGACTAATAACAACGTTAAACAGACGGCAGCAGTGTGACAGGTAAGTAGTGCGCAGAAGCGCCATTTTTAATTTTTAGACGTCCGTGGTCAAAGGACTACGAGTGTACAAAACTTGCTATCGTAGTTTTATTCACCAAAAACGAGCTGATAATATTTAAACGGCTAAACGGAATTTCATGAAACAAAGCTAAGAACACTCTCGACAAAGACATCTATCAAACAAAACAAACTAAATCAAAATCGGTGCATCTGTTTGGACGCTACGATGCCACAGACAGACACACAGATACACAGATACACAGATATACAGATACACAGATACACAGATACACAGATACACAGATACACAGATACACAGATACACAGATACACAGATACACAGATACACAGATACACAGATACACAGATACACAGATACACAGATACACAGATACACAGATACACAGATACACAGATACACAGATACACAGATACACAGATACACAGATACACAGATACACAGATACACAGATACACAGATACACAGATACACAGATGCACAGATACACAGATACACAGATACACAGATTCACAGACACACAGATACACAGATACACACGTCAAACTTATAACACCCCTTCGTTTTGCGTCGGGGGTTAAAAACATTGGTCGCTAGGTAAGGCTGTCTTACGTTCAAAAAGAATCGTATGCGGACTGAATCTAGAAGACCATAGACTCTCATTAGCGGATACAAGCGCGCCCCAAATTACATTTGGCATATAAAGGAACATATCATACCCCGTCTCTTTCGGTTTATTAGGGTTCCGTACCCAAAGGGGGACCCTAATACTAAGACTCCGCTGTCCGTCTGTCTGTATGTCTGTCTGTCTGTCTGTCTGTCTGTCTGTCACCAGGCTGTATCTCATGAACCGTGATAGTTAGATAGTTGAAATTTTCACAGATGATGTATTTCTGTTGCCGCTAGAACAACAAATACTAAAAACAGAATAAAGTTAAAAATAATAGAGGGTCCCCATACAAGAAACGTGTTTTTTTCGGCATTTCACGCCATCTATGAACGCTCAGTTAGGTAAACGTCCCATAGATGGCGTTATATTGAAATGTCGAACCCTAACACCTTTGTTAGACGTTAGATGGCGTTATAAGAAATAAAATGTTTATTAATTATTATTTTTTGCTGCCGAAAAATGATAGTGGTATTTTTTGCTCGATCTTATAAAATACTTTAGTGTGGTACGGAACCCTACTAATGCGAGTCCGACTTGCACTTGGCCAGTTTATATCTATTTTATATAAAAGCGTACAAACTATTCCATAATTTCCTTTCATTTTGTTGTCCACAATAACCCCCCGTTGTTATTGGATAAGTTAGCTTACGCGTGATTGGTGTCGAAGCCGGTCACAATATATGGGGATTGTTGTTCCGAATACTAATCACGCATTAATACAACTAGCTGATTTTCTTGTACTTGTGTTGTCTTACTTCGTGTTTCTTCGTTTGTGAAAGAAGCTCGCAGTAAGATACAGCTAGGAAGGCCAGCATTTGGAAAACTTGAATGAGTCTTTTCATCTCCCATTATTACTATTAAATAATATTATTACATAAGGGGTCTAAGCCTAGAAATACGAAAGTCTTTAACGAGTGCGTCCTACCTGTTATTACTTACGGAGCCAAGACGTGGACACTGTCGGTGCGAGTGGTTCACCAACAAAGAGTCGCTCAGCGAGCTATGTAGAGGGCTATGCTTGGAGTCTCTGTGAAGGATCGAATTCGAAATGAAGTCATCCGTCAGAGAACCAAAGTTATCGACATACAGTGCCACAAGTATAACTTGGCGGTGGTGGTTTTTGGAACTAATTATTTTAATTGAAACTGTGAGTTTGACGTTTGAGAGATTAACGCGACATTATTGTTGATAAATCTGCTACATTAAAATAGTTCAATAATGCCAAAAGTAATTAAACGTGGTTTAAGAGAAACTGTTATCAAAGTACAAAGTTAAAGCACAGTGGCGCACAGGCACGCCAAGTTATACTTGCCGGACTGTAGCTCAAAGGATTAGCAAGCTGAAGTGGCAGTGGGCTGGTCACATCTGTCATAACCGTTGGGTTAGAAGTCAAAGTCAAAGTCAAAGTCAAAGCATTTATTCAGTATATGGGCAAATTAAAAATTTGCACTTACACACGTCAAATAACATTAAACAGATCTTATTCAATAAAAAATATTATAGATATAACAGAAACATAACTTATTGCTTTGAATTTACAAAAAAAAAACAAAGTTATTGAGCCATTCAGCTTTCATCTAGACGTCGAACGTCACACGTCACAAGTGTTTTAGAGTGCAGACTACGGCTCAGCAAACATCGTGTAGGGCGCACTCCACCTAGATGGAGCGATGATATGTACGCAAGCCGGCTGGTAGCATAGAGAAACATAGAGCTGAAGGTTGAGCTCAGTGGCGTGTCATAGGTAAGGCGCTTTTTCCAGCAGTGGAAATAGGCTGACGGTGATGACTTCGTGTTTGGGGAGCTTGCTCTCTGTTAAGACTAGAATAAGAACATCATTATTTTGTATCAGTCTATAGATAGACATTAAGCCCCGCGCTGTGGCTCTCCCATAGCTACGTCGTACTCGCTAATAGCATAGCTACATGCTACGGCGCTCGATATCAGTGTCTGTCCCAGCCAATTTATGGGTATCATCATTCTCTTACCTTTTTTTTTTAAGTTTTATTATGGCTTCACACGATTAGTGTATTTAGCCAGTGTCAAGTATTGAAATTCTTCAAGTTTTTATTAATTTTAGTCATAGAGATGGGTCAAAGTCACATTTCAGGTCAGTTTTCAAGTAAAAGTCTAGTCTAAGTCATACCTTCAGTAAAGATGTGGTGTTTACTGAAGATTTTCAGTGGAATTTTGGTGAGAACGCAAATAGCATGTTTTACAACATTGTGCAGTTTCCCTACACTCGCACACAATCACCGGCACTTATGGTTAATAATCCACATTTATTACACATTAACACGCGGAAGAACACAAGTTTTAGGAAAAAATACAATGTTATCACACACACTTTTCCACGTTCCCGCCAAAACTCCTCATTCTCTTACCTTAAGTGGAGTAAATTCCTGGAGCAAATTCTACACTACATTTGTCGTTGTCTCCACTCCATAACATGCATTACTAACCATAACAGACCATGGGCCTTATTCAGTATGACCATTTTAAAGTCTTGCCGTGCTGAGTTACATTATCTCCGCGTTATGGTATTCTCTATGCCAATTAAAACGCGGTAGGGTAAGGTTATGAGCGCGTTTTGAGCTGTCAAAATATCGTGACATATGAGGACGTGTAACGCGCGCGTTTTGTATAATTTACCTATCGTGTGGCATACAGAATACAATTTTTCAATAACATGACGTGGCGCGTTAAGGAACGCGTTATGTCATTGGTCATACTGAATAAGGCCCCAGCATGAAAAATATTTGGAAAATGTTTACAAACATTTTAAGCAGCCAGTTTAGAACATGTAAATAAAGAAACAGTTAGTGACATAATTTATAAACATAATATAAGTTATTAAATTCAAGATGGGTAAGATTAGTAGCGCAATGTGGATAGGAATTAAGTCAGATGCCATTTTCCGTTTTCAGCTAAGCACGATTCCAACTTCGACCGCAGAGTCACTCAACATCAGTCCAGATATTGTTTAAGTGCTTGTATATATATAAGGTAGGTATATAAAAAAGCGCTTAAATCAAAAGAAAATGCTTAGCCTACGAGCATATCAAAAACTCTAACAGCCTTTATAAATATTTCATGCTCGTAAAATTAAAAGCCCACTGCATAAGTACTACGCCGAGTCAGCCAACATTTTATTTTTATATTTTCAGCCAGCTCGACGAATCATTAAAAAACCTGCGACAGAAGTGTCTTATTACGCAAATAAGTGAAACGCCATAAAGTGTTTATAGAATGCATTACTTGACCTAGTTGTTAAATAGGGAAATGGGATAAAATACTGGATTACCATGGCACGTTATATGCCGCGTGTAATCCACTAAAACGCACCAAACTTGCTTGTGTGAGCGCCTGGTATGGTGAAAGTATTGACTATCTTCGGCCGTTCAAAGAATGCGTTCCTGACACCTATCAGTTTGTCACGACTAGTGATGGGCACAACATAACACTGAGTTCGTTACCGTTCCTCCAAAATGAACAGCCGCATTATTTTTAAGATTATTTTCGTTTTAAATTGGCGGAATCATTTAAAATTTATATTTTAGTTATTTAAGTGGAAGCCAAAAAAAGGTAATATTAATATTATAAAATTGTTTTATTTATTCTTTGTTATAAAGTTACAATCTGTATTTCTATGCAATAAAGTACATTGAATTGAATGTGCGAACAGAATATTAATCAGACTCCGATTCGCTTGAGGAGGTAGTGTCTTCATCATCATCTTCGTCTACATGTATAATTATATTATTATCAATAACAGAATCAATCCTGATATCTTGGTCAAAATGTTCCAAAATCAGGTTTTTAGTCTTCTCAACAACCTTTGCCCAGTCATCTCTTGTGACTTCCCCGCAGGCTTCTTTTAATAGGGTCATCATCTTTTTCGTGCTGAATGGCGGGGAAGTATTGTGGCGGACGGCGTAAACCTTTTATTTGAGCCCAGATTAGCTCGATCGCGTTATATTGGCAATGATACGATGGAATTCTTAGAACGCGATGACCGTACTCCAGAGCCAGTTCATCGATTTCGTATCGCACATTTGCCGCTTTATTTTCTTTAACTAATTTAAATAGCTCTGCTTTTAGCATCTGCATATTTGCGTCAATGCCTTTTGCTTGTAACCAAGCCACCATTTCTTCTTTTTTATTAGCTTGGGTAGGTGGTTTCTGTATTTGAACCGAGTGATAGGAAGCATTATCCATGAATATTACAGAAGGCTCTGGTAGGCTGGGCGAAAGCACGTTCTGGAACCACTCTTTAAATGTAGTAGCATTCATTTCCTCGTGGTAGTCATTTGTGGTTTTTGATTGAAATGCCAGTAAAGCGTTCTCCACAAAGCCGTATTTTGCAGAACCTGCGTGGCATATTATCAGACGGGCCCCCTTACCCATTGGTACTTTCGACTTCGACGCTTGTGTATCATCCGTCCAAGAACGGGAAACCGTGTGATTGGCGTCTAGCCATGTCTCGTCAATGAACACGACATTATCCCAGTTACCAATTTTTTTTGCTTCTCTCAAAAAACTTATCCGTTTTAAAATTATGTCGTATCGTTCTAATAAAAATTTTCTTTTGTCTGTTTTTTTATACGAAAAACCAATATCTTTTAAGATTTTGGTTAAAGCAGTTTTACCCCCGCTAAACAGTCCAGCTTCTCTTAACGATGCCAAAAGCTTCTTCCTGTTGAGATATTCATTTCTGGAATAGTAACCATATATATGATTTCTGATTGCATCGGCGTCAATGGTGTCAATATCTGTCACGGGTTTAGTTCTACGTTTCTTCTTCGGAGTACGTAAAATATTATCTTCCGTGCCAGTAGAGCCGAACTTTTCTTTATTAATATTTGTTATCGTTTGTTTGTTAACTCCAAGCGCCTGAGAGACGCGTTCTTGTACTTGTTCGACAGGTACCAGGGGTCCGCAATTTTGCCGCTCCCGCTCAAAGTAATCTTGCAGCTTGATGATTAACTCACGGGCTCCACTTTTCAATGTTTGTCCACGTTTAGGCATTATTATGCACCAAAAGTAAAAAGAACGCAATACAAAACACAATCGAAGTCCGATTTAGCGCCGATGTCAGTTTGAAAATCAGAAACAGTCCATTAAACGAAAGCCGGGTAATCAAATAAAAACAGATCGAAAACACTTGAAGAACGTGGTCTATGCGCACGAAACGACAACAGACGACTGTTTTAGCGTCACAAAATGGTGGCCCATAACGCCATTTGGGGTTACCATTTTTAATCTAAGTATAAAAATGCTAGTAACGCCATTTGGGGTTACCATTTTCAACCTAAATATAAAAATGCTACTTTCTTTCGCGCGTTCGGTTTGGTTGTAGTTTTGTTTTTATATTTCATAAAATTTATCTTATAGTCCATTATTTTCAAATTCTTAAAAAGAAAAACAAAACGTATTATTTTATAAGGTATAACTGTATAAGAACAGATTACGATACTATTATTGCCTGTTATTGTTAGCACAGCACTACAAATATAAAGCGCTGACATAACCTTGTAATAGCGCAGTATAGATTTAGAAAAATATTGTTTACCAAGTTATTTGACACTCAGTTTGGCACAAAATTATAACATTCATTGATTATTGATATAATAATGTTGTTTTAATGCTCATCAATTGTTAAAACGGTAAACAACCAGCAAAAATATTTTTATTGTAACTGCAACGCCATTACAAAGTTACCGCGTCAGTTCAATCGCGACGTGTCAGGAACGCATTCTCTGAACGGCCGTAGTATAAGTCATTGGTAGCTATTAGGTTAAAGAACGACAAGCATCGATACGTTCAATCTGAGGATCTCCAAATCGGCAATGATAGATTTTTATAGGAAAACTATGTTTCATTTTTTCTTTTTAGGTACGGAACCCTAAAAAGCGAATTTACTGCTACAAACTTATTATATGCGGTTAGTGCAATGACCGTATCTAGAGATAGACAGAGAAGTTAATTTTATCATATACTATTTTGTGTATTAGATAGAGTAATTAATATAATGTTAACAAGTTACCACGGAATCCTCGGTGTGCGAGTCCAACTCGCACTTGGCCGGTTATTTTTTCATTCTGATACCAATATTGTAATATTATGAAATTAATTTCGATATACCGATGTTTGCCAATTTTACGAGTAAAGGATGTTATTTTGAACAAACATTACTGGTTTATGTTCAGTAATAAAACAGTCATCTGTTTTATGTTGAAACAAAATTACATATTTACCCGAATATTCTGCCTCGGGATGGGTTACATAAAAAGTCTAGTAGGGAAATGGAGATAAGAAAGCCTATATTTTGCATGAAAAAAATTATACAAAGGGAGAGAGATATATATATATATATACATAGAAGGCTTTATAAGTTTTATATCTACAACTTTTCATATTTTACACAAAGACAAACATTAAGGTAATTGCAACCAATGACTAGATAATACAATAATTAAGATGGTTTAAAAACTGATACAACCGTCTTCCAATCTCCACGAGTCAGTTTTAGTCTAGCAAGTTTGAGACCTTTGTCGTCATATCTCTTTAGACACATATCAGATCTCGATGAAATTACAATGGTACTACTACCCTTGGGATATCTCCTTTCCAACAAAACAAGAATTACAAAAATCGGTTTATAAACGACGAAGTTATCCGCGAACACATAAAAATAAAAATATATATACGGTTGAATGGAGAAACCTCCTCCTCTTTTTTTTTGTAAAGTCGGTTAAAAATAATACTGCTGTCTAATATAATATATGTTGTGCCACGTAATTCGCCAGAGAACTAAAGTTACACACAACAAAGAAACATAATATTTGATTTACGCAGTGCAACATCTCACGTCGGATTTGAAAACTGTAATGATTTCTTCCGAATGATTAACTTACGTAATAAGTAGTCATAGATGGCGCCACCAATGCATAATTGGGTTAACAAATGCAATCCACTAATTTCGTCGTATCGATGGATCGAACCGTGGTTTAATTGGCAGAGCACCTGGACGTGTAATCCGGGGGGTGCGGGTTCGAGTCCCGTCGGTACGATGACATTTTGGATTGTGTTTAACAATTTACAGAACTGAAGTTATCGACATAGCTCAACGGATTAGTAAGCTGAAGTGGCAGTGGGCTGGTCATATCTGCCGCAGGACTGATAACCGTGGGGTGCGGGTCGGAACACCTCCTCGTGGTGTACCCTGGGTATCGGCCGACAACTTTTCCTAGTCTACTGGGTTAAGTTGTCGACCGATAGCGAAGTTCCGACGTGAGGGGCTCCTCCGCGTGTCCGTCTGATATTAGCAGAGGGCACAGTGTGACGGAGCAGGGCGGGCTCGGTGGTGGGAGCCGCCCGGTGGTGGGGCCGAGCATATGCTCGAGCCAAGTGTAGGGGCTGGTGACGGCCGATGGAGGGTTTCTCGCATGCCATTTTGGCGTGCGAGGTGGACGGTGGACAGTGTGCGAGTAGGGGTATGTGCCCTTCGCACACTAGTCATTTGAGGGACGGAGGGTGTGGGGCGTTGCACAGAAGTGCGCGTGCCGCATTCCTCTGTAGTAGAGGGGTGCACTTGTGTACCAGGCCGTGGGTCCAATGGGCCGAGTGGTGGGGCCGGCGACGGTCGAAGAGTGGGGTCTCGCATGCCACTGGCACTGGCATGCGAGTCGAACAGCGGACGGTGTGCGAGTAGGGGTATTTGCTCTTCGCACACATGTCATGAGAGGGACGGAGGATGTGAGGCCAGGTGCCACACTCCTCTGTCATTGTGGGGTAACTGTTGGAGGGTCGGGGGACTCTCCAACGGCTTGCACTCCCCACATGACGGTTGAGGGTTAACCTTGGTGAGCAGGGTCAGCCCTCCACAGCGGCAGAGGCCCATTTGGGTCTGCCACCGGGGCAAGTTGGTGAATGCTAGCGCAACCCCATCTTGCCCCACCACGGTGGATGACGGCTCACCCCAGGTTTTTAGTGCGGTATCCTGCCCTTCATGCAGCGAGTCCCTACGTCCAGCAGTGGACGGACACCGGCTGATAATGATGATGATGATGATGAAGTAATTTAATTTCTTGTAAACTGTATGAATACCAACAATTCGAGGAAAATTCCAAATCTTCGCAACTTGTTTCCTTTTTCACCCTTTCATTATAATGCAAATTTTCGTAACCTATAACAATCACCGAAATCATTCCCGAACTTTGACTCTGTTTATCTGAAATTCAATAAGTATTCCATTAGCATTTCAAGAGAATAATTACTCGGAATGAAAGCGGTGGGTCCCATCGGATCTCTAAGTTTTAATTACTATGCCTTTGTTAAGTTAGATTAGTGTTAGGTGAGCCTTTGTTGTATGCTTGTGCAGACCCAGGTATTGCGGTGATAGTAAGTAAGATAACTATTAATGGAACTTTTCAGTAGATAATTACCACGTCTTCCATTGTACTCTTTGGCTATGTTACTTTCCAATATTTTAGCCATGTTGTAAGAGCTATGATGAGAAAGCGAGTAGACGTAATGTAAGTGACCATGAAAACTAGATAAACTGACCAAGTGCGAGTCGGTAAATTATATATTTAACAAATATTCTAAGTTTTAAATAAATTATATTTAACGAATATTTTAATTTAAAGATTTTTTTGGCAGTTTTGCTCCAGCTCATGACTATTATCAGGTCAACTCTTGGTCAACTTTATGTTGACCATCAGGTCAACAGACAGTAGCAGATTAAATTGGTAAGCCCACCTTTAAGACTCAAAGTCTATAGATCAGTAATTGTAAGCCAAGAGCAGGCAATTTAATATCTAGGAAGTAAGAGATGTCGGGCTGTCTGAGAATTTGGTTACCAAGATGACGAGAACAAGAATGTCACAGCTTTCCATTAGACGAGCTAAAAATACATAATTATAAGTATACTTATTTTACCAAAATTGAAACATTACATTAATTTTCGACACAAAAAACAATGATATTCAGATCCTGTCACAAACCACAACTACGCTTTCAAATTACTTATATCGTTAAAATACGGTAAAAACATAAAAAGATCATGAAAGAAAAATACTACACGGTTTCAGAAATGTTTTATTCCAAGAGTTATTAGTATTACATTACGAAGTTGGCATTATTTCGTAAAAATGTATGATGTAAAGGCAACACGTTTGTTAAATAATTAAAGATCGTTAAAAACTATAGATACAACTTCAAATGCCGCACTAGTAATTTTTATCAGATCCCGATGAATTTACAATGAGATAATTTTGGAATAAACTTCTTTCGAACAAAAAATATCATGCAACTCATCCCCAACTATATAAAGATAAAAAGCATCCGATACTTAATCGAAGAGGTAATCAACTTCTTCCTGAAAGTCGGTTAAAAAAAGTCTAGAGAAATTAATCATAGCTGAGAACACACTCAATAATAATGGGGTCAGCAGTTAAGGAGTAACGATGCCACAGGTAGGTACATAAATTGCAGGTATATTTGTGCCCTAAACGGGACTGTCTGACTATCAGACTCAGAAGGTCACGAGTTCAAATAACATCGGGGTCACCACTGCGCCCTAATTATATTAGGCTCTACATATTCAATACTACATTAAATATGAAACACGTCTGATAACTGCCAGCTCATACAGAGGACTAAAACATAATTAAATTATGTGCTAAATCTAAAAATAAAAATAAATGGTATGTTAGTGTGGTTTTTCTGTGACGCTTTCACCAGCGCTGATTGTAAGCGTCGGCCACAACGGGCCAAACGGGCCACAAGCTTTGCGTTTCTGTCTGTCGTAGTCGTGATAAGAAAGCGCGGCCATATTGCCGTCAGAGCGGGCCATCCACGCGACTATGTAACGATCCTAGAGACGGAAAAGCTCGTGGTCCGCGACGCTTATCAACCGAACTGGTAAAAGCGTCACTATAAAACCACACTTATGCACTGAGTAGGTACATATTGTATTCAAGTACAACTCAACACATAATTTAAGATCATTTACAAAACGAAAAAACCGACTTCAAATGCCGCGCTAGTCATTTTCAACCGACTTCCCAAAAAGAAGGAGGGTCTCAATTCGTCTGTCTGTTTTTTTTTGTGTGTTTTTTTTCTTTTCGATTTCTCTGTCAATAGTGAACCGTTATTATTGTTATATACCGGCTGTAATTCACGTACCTTTAGTCGAATTTTCTCGACCTAGGTTTCGAGCGAGTCAGTCGCTCTTCCTCGGGAGTGAGGTCACGCGGTGAGATCGCGATGTTCACTAATTACAGCCGGTATATAACAATAATAATGATACAAATTCACGATAATTGTAAAATCAAAATAGTGAACCGATTTCAATGATTATTTTTTTAATCGGTGGGGTTTGCTTCCGAGGTAGTCTCATTGTAATTTTATTGAGATCTGATGAGTATCTCAAGAGATATGACGATAAACGTCTCAAACTTGCTACAAAAACTGACTCGCGCGGCATGGCAGTCGGTTGTTTTAGTTTTTAAACTATCTTAATTATCAGTACTAAGTATAAGGTATTTATCTCCATATCTCCAGAGATACTTTATCAAATCTAGATGAAATTATAATGGGCCCATATTGGAAATGTACACTACCATTTAAAAAAATAGTAATTCGAATCGGTACACAATTGCCGGAGTAATCGCTTTACATACATATAAAAAAAACATACAGACGAATTTAAAAATCTCCTCCGTTTTGGAAGTTGATTTAAATTGTTTGTATCAAGATCAATCACTTGTTTCTATACGTAAACAACAGCTCTAAGATGCAAGCCACACTGAAAAAATGTATAACTAAGACGCGTTCTCCGCCCGTCCACTTTATATGTTTTTCATCGCGTTTCTTATATTTTGTAAAATCAATTTAAAACAGAACACGTCTACGTCGTACGTCGACGTGCGTATTCTGATGTCTTTTCTGTATGGCTCAGGCTGTGGTAGAAGGCTTTTACGTAATGAACATGCCAACTCTGCTTTGTGACGTGCTGTTGCTAACGTACAAAGGTGGACAGATGTGTCAGATAACCTAATGGGATATTTGATCAGTGCTACAGTTTTGAGACCTGTTTTGATATCATCAGTTTGTTTGTAAAATATTACACCTAAATTTTACATCTAAATTCTTACTTGAGTTATTGTATTTTATTTCTTTTCAACATACTCGTAGCTACAGAAAATGAATAGCGCAGCATATGAAGTCCCGATGAATAATCCCCGAGATTTTCAAAAAAAGCTAATTAAATATTATGTTTCTTTGAAGTGTTTCACACTTTATATTTTTGTAAATTGTTAAACACAATCCATAATTTCGTCGTACCGACGGGAATTGAACCCGCAACCTCCGGAATAACATGTTCCGGTGCTTTGCCAATTAAGCCACGTTGCGAAGAATCGTTATGACGAAATTAGTGGATTGCATTTGTTAACCCAATTATGCATTGGTGGCGCCATCTATGACTACTTATTACGTAAATTAATCATTCGGAAGAAATCATTACAGTTTTCAAATCCGACGATAGATGTTGCACTGCGTAAATTAAATATTATGTTTCTTTGAAGTGTTTCACACTTTATATTTTTGTAAATTGTTAAACACAATCCAAAATTTCATCGTACCGACGGGAATTGAACCCGCAACCTCCGGAATAACATGTTCTGGTGATTTGCCAATTAAGCCACGTTACGTACCGTTCTAGAAATCTGTAATTTTGAAGGGGTATGTATATAAATTACGCCGACAAAGTGGTGAAATAAAATTTTGAAATTTTTTTTTTTTCGTGTAGCTTCCCTACTTCAGAAGTGAGGATGAATTTTTGTTTCGTCGTCTACCCCATTGTGTAGGGTATCGTTGAATAGGTCTTTTAAAATGACTTAAGGGTTGCCAATAATACTATTTTTCGATTGAATGCTCCATTTACGAAATATTAAACTTTAAAGTGCAAATTTTTGTTCCAATAGGGTGTCCCCCCCCCCCTCCCCTCTAAAAACTAAACTGCTGGCTTAAAAAATCTGGAAAATTTTTGATAATAGTACATCTCATGAACTTTAAAGGAAAACTATAGCGGTTCAGATAACTTTATTAGTTTAGCAGTAATTGTCGTCTTGGATGTTAAATAATTTTGTACCAAATACGAAATCCTTAGAATAAATACTTTAAAAGACGAAGTACCTAGTTGCTTGTTCATAACGGGTAACTACTACGGAACCCTACACTGCGCGTGGCCTGATACGCACTTGGCCGGTTATCATAATATAAATTGCATGCATTTCATATAAAATAACTTACGATGGAAAATTGCTTTTCAGTCGTTTAAGTAATAACTACAATGCCGGAGCAATAGCAAGTAATATCAATAAAAATGAAATATGGCATCCAACACAATGGAAATCAATACATCTTGTACACAAAGCCTTCCTTTATAGCAAACACTTGTCTCTTTTGAGCTTGATAGGCTATTATTAGTCATAATAATACACGTAACTGTCACTAGATTACTAAGCCGTAAACATCAAAGGAAAACGGAGACGGGCTTAGATATTTGCGTTATGTTGGTTAAATACCCTATTAATGAAGATTGTGATATACGCGTAGCGGTGGTTTTGACATAAGTAATGTCAATAATGTATTTTTCATGCACAGCGGATATTTTTTCAAATTTAATTTAATCCTTATGCTTTGAATATAAGGTTGTAATTGTTATGTACATAAAAACGGCCCCAATTAAAAGAACCTAAATGGGAGTGTGTCCTTGTCTAACAACCTGCCAGTGCTATATATATACGACTCTATAATATGTACTGTATATATAGATATATATGCGGTCCATACAAAAGAAAGGGACAAACTCTGTTCATGGTCGGTCTCTTTCGGGCCAGTAGTGTACCGTCATCATATAAAACGTCTTGGTTTGAACGGTTTGAATGACCACTATGCATGCGCGAGCACTGTGAGACCTTAGTAGATAGTGTTTGTGAAAACGAGGACTAGACTGTTGTCGAGCGCTTTATACAGAGTGTTTGGTGGATGGACCGACAACATTTTTTGGAGGGTTGTGGAGGGGGGGGTCATGCGCTAGTTTTCCCCGGTAGACCTCAATACTTAAGTGTCACGGTGTTGTAGAATTGTTTTTTTTTTAATGATCCAAAATCTTGCTTCCTGTAAATCGTTCTAACCTTTTTGTTTGTGGTTGAAATACGACAAATAAACTTGTGCTATATTTTGCAATGTGTCCGTATACTAAATAAACCTCACTTAACACTTTTCTCTAAAATAAATAATTCTGAGCTTTCAAAGTTGTTAATCTATATTGCTGTTTTAAAAAGTGACAACTTCTAAATTATAGGTGATTTTGAGTGATTAAAAAATAAAACATATCTAAAACACCGTGATATTTAGGACTTGAAGTCTACCGGGGAAAACATGCGCATGACCCCCCAACCCCCCAAAAAAATTTATCGGTTCATCCACCAAACATCCTGTATTCACTTTCAGATAAACACGATGCCATCATAGACCGAATCGTAAATTGAAATTATAGCACATACTTACCCAAGGAAACATATTTTAATCATTGAAATCGGTTGACAATTAAGAAGAAATCAATTTGCGGTACGATATAATAGCTGTCCAACGTGCGTTAGAAAAACGCGCATTGGACGCTCGACATCTGAACGTACTCTAAACATGGTGATGTATTACATTATATAGTCTGTAACCTGGCCTAGATTGAGGTCAAGTCAAGTCAAAGCATTTATTCAGTACATGGCAAATTAAAAATCTGCACTTACACACGTCAAAGAACATTCAATAGATCATATCAATAATAATTATTCTAAATATAACAAAAACACAACTTATTACTTTGAATAAAAAATAAAACTGGCCAAGTGCGACTCAGACTTTGTCCCGTACACGGAGGGTTCCGAACGCCATCTATCGAATTTCTAACGAACTTCTAACACCAACTAAGTAAACGTTAACACAAAGGTAGAATAGTATTATATAGTAGTAATAGTAATAGTAGTAATTGTAATTGTAGTAATAAATATTATTAAATATCTGGTTGACCGAGCTTTGCTCGGAATTGTTTGCCACTTAAACAGACAAATATGACTCTTCCCGACATCTATTGACGAATAATAATACTATTTTTTTTAATTGAGAGCAACTAACTGCTTTACTGATAGACAGTACAGTACTGACAGTACTTCTACTCGCCAATAGATGTCGGGAAGAGTCATATTTTAAGTTGATTATCAATAAAGTTGATTATTGAAAACACGAATAAAACAACATTTTCTGAAAATGACTCCTAGCTAGATCGATTTATCGCCCCCGAAATCCCCTGTAGGTATACTACATTTTATTTAATCGTTGGAGCCGCTTCCGAGATTCAGATTAAGGTAAAGACGATAGCGCCATCTTAGCATCTAGATAGGTGGCGCTGCGCTATCGTAAAAAACTTTTTTTTAAATTTTCTTTAATTTTTAACTTTGTTCTGTTCTTAGTATTTGTTGTTATAGCGGCAACAGAAATACATCATCTGTGAAAATTTCAACCGTCTTAACTATCACGGTTCATGAGATACAGCCTGGTGACAGATGGACAGACAGACAGACAGACAGACAGACAGACAGACAGACAGACAGACAGACGGACAGCGGAGTCTCAGTAATAGGGTTCCGTTGGTACCCTTTGGGTTCGGAACCCTAAAAACATAGGTAATGAGCCATTCAGCTTTCATCTAAACGTCGAACGTCACACTAAAAAATTCCCCTGATTGGGTTGCCAACCGTTACGTGCATCCCCAATGCATGTTTCAGTACTTCAGACAATTTTAATCCAAAAAATTGTGAAATAATGAGTTCCAAACTAAAATAGTTCAGTCAAATAAATAACTACGGTTACCGTAAAATACATCTATATATAAAAGAAAGTCGTGTTAGTTACTACACTTATAACTCAAGAACGGCTAGACCAATTTTTATGATTTTTGTATTTTTGGAGTTGTCTTTGTGAGGAATAGGATAATAAGTATTAAAAACAATAAATAATTGACCTTAAAAAATTATATAAGATAAAATATTTTGCCAAAATGTTCCTGGGTTTAAAAACTGCCAATCATTTGATGTTTAATTGTTTGTTTATCCCGCCGTATTTTTTTTTTGTATAATTATGGCTCCACACGATAAGTGTATTTAGCCAGTGTCAAGTATAAAAAATATTCCCATGTGTGGATAGCATTACAATATTTGGATTATCGCGTTTTTTTTTAATATAATTATGGCTCCACACGATAAGTGTATTTAGCCAGTGTCAAGTAGTAAGTCAAGTAAATATTCTTCAAGTTTTTGTAAATTCAAGTCATGTAGATTTTAAAAATGTCAAATATGGTCAGTAATGATAATAGTTTGACATATTTATTGATTGTCAAATATGCGTGCGTTCAGAAATGTATGCTTACAGTTACAGTACAAACAACTTAAAAAGGTGTATATTTCCAAAAAACATTTTTACCAATTTTTATCTTTCTTCACCAATTTCTATATCTGTATTGCCATAATACATTAATAAACTTAATATATTTATTGTATTCATTTATTACGTTCATAAAAGCCTAAATTAAATTAATCTAAAAGGTAACACGACATTCATTGTCTGTTAGGTTGTACGAAGTTCGCCGGGCCAGCTAGTTAATAATAAACTTAATTTACTTAATTTAAATTTAACAGGTAGTTTAAATACTAACTTAACTTATACATTAACTTATATATGTAACATAGGTACACAAAAAAAGTGCCTATAGCAATAATCAAATTGTTATATTTAGAATCAATTATAGATCGTTTATTTAAAATTGTTTATAAAACGAAAAAAACAGACTTCAAATACCACGCTAATAATTTTCAGTACTAAGTTTGAGGTGTATATCTCCATATCTCTGGAGATACTTATCAGATATCGATGAAATTACAATAAGACCTTGGGAATGTACCTGACCAATATAAAAAATAATCTTTCGAATCGGTTCACAATTGACGCTGTAATCGTAATCGCTTAACATACATTAAAAGAAACATACAGACGAATTGAGAAATTCCTGTTTTTTGGAAATCGGTTAAAAATTGCTCCCATTCCGCAAAGTTGTTGCAAACAAATTGCGGTTCTCCTATTTTTGGAAATTTGTTGAAAAACACATTACAACTTTAGTTGAAAACCTCTATCTAACCAACGAAACGAGTCCGATACAATCTAGAAAATGCATGGTATCTTGGTGTATGCTAAGCTATACCGGAGCCACTATACATTTTTAAATTTATTGCTAACAGTCTGCCACCTACGTAAATGGCCTTATTCTGAACGCCTTTGGTATAACTGGTTTAGGATCGAAACTGCAACTTCAATAATTATGATCGTTTTAAACTAAAAAAAACTGGCCAAGTGCGTGTCGGCCACGCGCAGTGTAGGGTTCCGTAGTAGCCCATTATCGCAATAGAGAACGATTCTGTTGTTCTTTATACTGAATACTATATATAAATATAAATTAATATATATAAAAACAAAACACAATTCAATATTCATATTCAATTCAATGTGTATTGTAAACACACAGCTGAACCACATGAGTAAAGAAAGAAGGTATCTTCAGAGCGTTTCCAGATTATCCGATCCGATATCGGTGTCGGACGACGATAGCCGACACCGGTGCTATTTTCACATATTTCCGACAAAATCGTTCCGATACGGCCATTTGCTTTTTTATTATTTCTTTTTATTTTTTATTTTTTTTTGACGCCATGATGACAACCAAACTAGTAAACAAGCTCAAAATGGCCGCCGCGCATCGGGCTCTACGCACACAAGAGACAATTTAGATACACGTATAGCACACATACAAACATTATTTTGAAAAATATATTTTTGCGGTAGGTAAGTATTTTTTTAATTTTTAGGTAGTAAGTCTTCCAGTCACAAACAAGCAACTACATCATCTTAGTCACTTTAAAGGATTTATACTAAGGATTTTGTACTTGGTACACCACATTATCTAACACCCAAGTCCAACGACTATTACTGCTATACTAACAAAGTTATCTTAACCGCTATAATTTTCAAGCCAGCAATTTCGCTTTTAGAGGGGTGGGGGGGGGGGGGACGCCCTACTGGAACAAAAATTTACACTTTAAAGATTAATATTTCGTAAATGGAGCTTTTAATCGAAAAATGCTGTTAGCAACCCTTAAATAATTTTATAAGACCTATTCAACGATAACCCACGCGATGGGGTAGACGACGAAAAAAAAATTCATCCCCACTTCACATGTAGGGGAGCTACCCTAAAAAAAATATTTTTCAAAATTTTATTCTACCATTTTGTCGGCGTAATTGATATACATACCTTTACAAAATTACAGCTTTCTAGTATTAACGGTATCTTAGCAAAACCTCGGACAGACAGACAGACAGACGGACGGACATGATGAAACTATAAGGGTTCCTTGTCAGGACTACGGAACCCTAAAAACGACTTCACATGTCTTACAAGTATATACTATTATATATACGTGTATTATATTACTACTTACTTGTATTATGATACTCACAATTTGCGCTTTCAGTTGATAGTCCGGGTCGAAACCCAAACTGTGCGTCGTGTATGTCTAAGTACTTTTGCAAGCGCGCATCAAGCAAACTGTCCAATACTTTTGCTACCGTAGTAGCCAGTGAAATTGGGCGATAGTTTCCCTTATACGATGTCTCTATGATCTCTGATGTATGAATATTCTACTGATGCACATAGTAAAAATCAGACAGAACCCTCGGCAGGTGCACTCCCGCATATTTTAAATGCTCGACATTGAGCTCATCATGTCCGGGAGATTTATCTCTGGTCATTCCATTGATTAAAGCTTTAACTTGATTAGCTGTAAACCTTAGCAAAGGCGCCTCTCTCTGGACGCAGAGCCCAGGCTCAGGCATTACACCCGAAGGACCAAGAGGTGATTGCACTTTGAAATTCTCCACAAACATATTGGCAATCAGTCAAAAGTAAAAAATCAAAGCATTTATTCAGTATATGGGCAAAATAAACATTTGCACTTACACACGTCAAATAACATTAAATAGATCATATTCAATAAAAAATATTATAGATATAACAGAAACATAACCTATTGCTTTGAATTTACAAAAAAAAAACAAAGGTATTAAGCCATTCAGCTTTCATCTCTCTGCAAGTCAGACACGCACTAGTAGGGTTCCGTACCACACTACAGTATTTTATAAGATCGAGCAAAAAATACCACTATCATTTTTCGCCAGCATAAAATAATAATTAATAAACATTTTATTTCTTATAACGCCATCTAACGTCTAACAAAGGTGTTAGGGATCGACATTTCAATATAACGCCATCTATGGGACGTTTACCTAACTAAGCGTTCATAGATGGCGTGAAATGCCGAAAAAAAACACGTTTCTTGTATAGGGACCCTCTATTATTTTTAAATTTATTCTGATTTTAGTATTTGTTGTTATAGCGGCAACAGAAATACATCACCTGTGAAAATTTCATTTGTCTAACTATCACGATTCATGAGATACAGCCTGGTGACAGACGGACAAACAGACAGCAGACAGACACACGGACAGAGAAGACTTAGTAATAGGGTCCCGTTTTACCCTTTGGGTACGGAACCCTAAAAACATGTTTAATTCCCCTGAATAATGTAGGGTTGCCAACCGCCCCCGCCACCCAGTGCATGTTTCAGTACTTCAGACAATTTTTATCCAATATATAAATACAATATATTTATAATATTATAATATACAATATATATATAACAATTGTGAAATATTGAAACAAATCTTACCCGAGATACTTTTTGCCCCCGACAGTAGCCGGGAGGCCAGGTTTATTATTTACTCGTAGCTTTCCTGTAGCCTGCCCGAATTTACCAAAGTTCTTCTCTCTCTCTCAGCTCTTAAGAAAGTCCTATTTAAATCATAATTCGATCTAATGGATACATAACAGCAACACAAGCTTCCATGAACTGCCAACCCAATTATTGGCAACAAAATTTAATATCAGCTTCGAGTGGTAAAGCCTTTTAGTCTGACGAAGCCTGACCTTGACTCGAGCAGCAACTTGATATTGCTTTTACACCGTTCGTAATAGTGGTTCCACATTAATATAAAATGACAGCCAGCTCAAACGGACTTGGCACGTTTTCGATCCTATTTAAAGCTGCTGAAACCTTAATGCACGATTCTGGTAGGTCAGGAGATAGTAGACATTTTTCTCGTTTTCGGTTCGTTATTCTGCATTCTCAGGTTTCACATGTTCGGAGTGAGCGTGACTGGAATAGCGTCACGGATAAAATCTGAGTCAGACTTCAATGTGGTTTTGTTTGAATAGTGCTGACCTTTAAAGTTATTTGGGGTTAAGCTTTTATAAGAGAAACTAAACATAATAATGTATAAGTTGGAAGTCACTTTCACTAATAAACTAACACATAGGATTTTTTTTAAATATAAGCACGCTTGGCCTAGAATCGGAACTGGCTCTCAAAGATAGCTGCCGGAACACATTAGATGTTTGGTGACAGATTTTCAAACTTGAGAGTGGTAGCTGGCCAGGCAGACACCAGATAGTGTACTACCACTATGCGGGGATTGGAGGTTTAGTAGTCAGCATGTTCTGCGACACATTAGCCTATTCCAGTTGTTGCATTATCTGCATTGTTTGGTTTTCTTAACCAAATTGTCCCTATTAGCACAGAATAATGAATAGTACATGTATTAGTTATGGTTATGTTAAAAGTTTGTTTTTTTCTTTTGAATTTATATTTAATAGGCTAGCGTTCGATTATTATTTCGCCTGGTAGTAAGCGATGATGTGGTCGAAGATGATGCACACACTAGGCCTAGAATACTCAAACTCTCAAGGGCTGTGTGCTGCCGGAATACCGTAAGTTATGGCAGCAGATTTTCGCCTTGATGGCGGTAAGCTACTTTTTGTTAGGAAGTCAGGCGGGCCATTGATATTTTGTTCCTACCACTTGTGTGTAGGTACAGATAGTAGTGAAACGCTAACATATAAGATACAAAAAAGATAATAAATAAAATGTACATTGCTCGTAGCCATACAGCGTACTTGTATCGCCTGAATAATATCTGTTAGCACGGTGATACTTGACATTGTAGCACTCCTGCTACGACATGTAGCACGTGCTACGATATATCGTAGATCGTACATTTCTATATCCGTGGCTAATTATTTCTTTAAATATTTAGAGCAGTAAAATATGTATAACGTGTTCAAGACATGAACATTTTAACTAAGTCGTGAACATGCTGAGAGGAACCGTAAACATTAAAAGATATTGAAATCCAGACTTTTTGCGTATCACAAGCAAAGTCAATAAATCGAGCAACTCGTCTTCCATATTACTTACTGTCAAGTGGTTAAGAGCCTATTGACACCTTTCATTTATGTTTCAAACACATTGTCTGCTTAAATAGTGTGACGATAGATCCCGAGCGCTATCCAGGCCATTAACTGCACCTGTGCGAATTTACAGCGACCTGATGATATCGGCTACTAAAAAATGTTTTAGAGAAGTTTCCTGTTGAAGACAAGCGTCATCGTTAACCTTCAGAAGTGTTGCTTGTTGCTCAGGAAATTACGAGCAACATATTTCTAGTAAAGAACCCAAAATTCTTTATCATAATTGTTGTTGCTGCCATTTGAATTTTCGAAAAATCGTATTTTAAGCTATTCAGCCAAACATGCAGAATCTTTCAGCCATTGCGTAATTGAGTAACAAATATCCAGACCACCCACTGGTGGTGCATTATATCGAAGTTCCATTTAACTAGCTACCGAAATGTAGTTTACTATCAGAAAGAGAAAATCTGCCGATATAACAGCGCAGCCCCTGAGAGTCAGGATATTCTAGGCCTAGCGTGTTCACCATCTATTTAGTACTAACATATACCCGGCGTATGTTCATCATCATCAGCCTGCATCAGTCAGTGTATAAGTTTGTAGCTGTGTTGTCCTCTAAATAACCAGCCAAGTGCGTGTCGGGCCACGCGCAGTGTAGGGTTCCGTAGTAGCCTGTTATTCAATGCAAGTCTTTACCCGTCATAAACAAGCAACTAGGTACTCCGTCATTGTCACTTTAAAGGATATATTCTAAGGATTTTGTATTTAGTACAAAATATCCAACACCCAAGTTCAACGACTATTACTGCTAAACTAATAAAGCTATCTTAACTGCTCTAATTTTTCTTGAAAGTACATGAAATGCGCTGTTATTACAATTTTTCCAGATTTTTCACGTAAGCAGTTTAGCTTTTAGAGGGGGGGGGGGGGGGGACGCCCTACTGGAACAAAAATTTGCACTTTAAAGTTTAATGTTTCGTAAATGGAGCATTCAATCGAAAAATGGTATTAGCAACCCTTATGTAATTTCAAAAGACCTATTTAACGATACCCCACACGATGGGGTAGACGATGAAAAAAAAATTCATCCCCACTTCTCTTATAGGGGAGCTACCCTAAAAAAAATCACAATTTTATTTCATCACTTTGTCGGTGTAATATATATACATACTCCCACAAAATTACAGCTTTCTAATATTAACGGTCTCTTAGCAAAACCTCGGACAGACAGACAGACAGACGGACATGACGAAACTATAAGGGTTCCTTGTCAGGACTACGGAACCCTAAAAAGCCATCAAGAAAGTTTTCAAGTTCATCTTTAAATACTACAGACTGTGTAAATCTTATGTAATGGACATAAAAGGTTGTGGATACCGTCTCACCTCAGTTAGTCCGATACGGCAACAGGTCCCCTGATGCCCCCAATTTCATAACCACCGACTCTTAATTCACACTTAATTAACTTATTTCACCAGGTTCCCGAGAGATACCCGAATCAACACAATGGCCCGTGGAAACGAGAAACAGGGGAAAATATCGTAGTTTTATTTTTTAAGAGCCCAGTAAAACACTGAGAGAATTGTCGGCTAAGGTAGCGGGTCCACCATACACCAATGATTTTTTTTTATCGAAATACGTAAGTGCACCTTTTACAAAGGCCTCCCGGTGAAGGTAAAACATCGTTAAAAAACCCCCAACCCCGGCATGGTGATAGGACACTGGCTAGTGTCCGCCTGGCCAGCTACCACCCTCAAGTTGGAAAATCTGTCGCTGTAACATCTAATGTGTTCTGGAAGCTGTCCTTGATAGTCAGTTCCTATTTTAGGCCTAGCGTGCTACCATTTTCGCCCACATCATCAGAGATAGTCGTCAAACGTCATTAGCTAACAAAAACATTAAAAAATAAAGAATTGAGAACCTCCTTCTTTTTTGTACAGTCAATGTTTTAAATGTTGTTTTGTCTTATTAAAAAGTCGATATTAATTTATTTCTAATTTGGCAACTGAAAACCGCAGGCCTAAAATTACGCTATGCATTATTGCAACATTTTTGTATCTACATTTACAGAACATTATGAAGAAGTTTTTATTTTTCCACAATATCCAATAACAGTTAGGTTCTCCACAGTTAAACGAAGCTCGGGTAAAGTACACTTGTTTCACCAAAATTTATTATCGTCTAGGGAGGCTTTCGTAGAAACACACCAAACTCTAACGCAGTATTGTTAGCATTACATAAATAAAAGTTTTTTTTGCCAGCCCAAAATATACACATTTACGAACGCATTTATAATTTAAGTATTTAATAAATCACAGTTATTAAAATTTGTAAGTGGATGGAAGGATTATCTCAAGGGATTGCTTGAAAATTCAGAATTTAGAATAATTAACTATTTCACCTGGGCTTAACTTAACTAGTATAAATTAACTATTTCAACTATTTCACGGAGTTTTCCAAATGCTGCCCCATTTGGAAAACTCCGTCAAGTGTTCTCGTCGCATATACCACTGTGCCTAAAGACGACTTTTTAATCAGTGCGTCCTACCCGTCATGACATACGGAGCCGAGACGTGGACACCCACGGTTCGACTAGTCCACCAACTTTAAGTCGCTCAGTGAGCTATGGTAAGAGCTATGCTCGGTGTTTCTCTGCGGGATCGAATCCGGATCGAAGTAATTCGCCAGAGAACTAAAGTGATCGACGTAGCTCAACGGATTAGCAAACTGAAGTAGCAGTGGGCTGGTCATATCTGCCGTAGGACCGATAACCGTTGGGGTAGACTGGTTCTAGAGTGGAGTCCGTGAATCGGTAAACGCAGTGTAGGACGCCCTGTGACCATCTACGACATTCGCAAAACGGTGGGCATTGACTGGAAATAAAGAGCCGAAAATCGGGCTCAGTGGGATTACTTGTGAGAGGCATATGTCCAGCTGTGGACTGATACCGGCTGATTATGATGATGATGATGATGAACTATTTCACCAACTTCTTGTGGGTGGAATCTAACGGGTGACGTTAGTAAGTTCCAGTAGCTACCCAGATGCTCAAAGAGTGGACGCCTACCTTGGCTAATGAATTAGCCTAGCAATTAAACAAGGTAATGTCGCCAGCTTTTTGGGAACATAACCCGCATACGTTGACATTGCTTCCGCTTTTTATATCTGGTTTCATTATCATCATCAGTATAAGCCGGTATCCGTCCACTGCTGGACGTAGGCCTCCCACGAGACACGCCACTGAGTCCGATATTCATATTATTAATTTATTAATTATTAACTTTACATCATTAACATAATTTTTTTATTTGTATAATTTGCGATATATTATTTGGCATCCCTAATCAGTCATCAGATAGTTAATAAAAGCCTTCTATAAATTGCGATACCTTAATAGTTTATATAGAATCTAGTCTCGTAAATATCTATAATTTGGAGGGACAAAACAACTATCGATGGTGCAAAATCGCACAGAATTTGACCAACTTGCTAGTTAAACTCGTCCAATTGACAGGATAGACGTGGACAATGCATGTAAACCCCCCATACATTGTCATTGCCGGCTGTGCGTGCCAGGCGTATTCTGTGCAGCGCGTTTGCCACACATTATCAAGAGGAACGTACTTTACTATCGTGCAGTCTCCACTGAACGACAACCGAATCACAGAAACGGTGCAGTGCAAAAAGAGAACCGTCGTAGAAATTGAGGTCGCGTCGGTCGTCAGTCGTTTGAGTTTAGTGTTTTTGTTGCATTGATAACACTGTTGTCATTACTAGTACGACTTAAAATGTTTGATACTTGGTAGGTACCTACTCTTTTCATTATCGTGTGCTACTAGGTAGGTATGTACCTTCCTTGCTTACCTTTGAATGTTATCATCATCATGTTATCATTTGAATGTTCATCGTAACGCCACGACGGTTCTCTTTTTGCACAGACTCTAGATAATATTACCGTGTCCGAATGATTGTTAGCTGCACAGCTATGCCTAGCGCAATGCGAACACGCGCCGTATCACCATGAGCTAAGGTTTTTTGTTTGTCTCGCGGATGGGGAACACGTACGGGCAACACATTAGAGCAGTACGTTCGCTTTACTAACCTTGATTGGATGATAATCCGCCCCAGCGAACCCTGCCACGAAATAATGATGTCAGCAGCATGTCAGCTGCCTTCTAAGCAAAACTCACAGCCGGGAGTGATAATGAATGGGGGGTTTGGATCTGACTAGACAGAGGTTCCCTTACTATCTTTTCCTTTACCACACATGTGCATGTAAAAGCGCACATACATTTTTGATTAAGAAATCCGTTTAACCCACGACTTTCGGATATCGAGGTCTTGTCTTGTTGAGTCGTCTCGTGACCACGATCAATGCAACGTGGTCTAAACGTCGATTTAAATAAAAAAATATGTTTTAAGCGCGATAACTCCTATATTTTAATATTTATAAATGTGTCTTGTCCAAAGTACCACACTATCCTACTTTCTACTAATATTATAAAAGCGCAAGTTTGTGTATATGTTTGTTTACACCTTCACGCCAAAACTACTGAACCGATTGAGCTAAAAGCTTGAGGTAAATAGATAGCCTAAACCCTGGAATAACACATAGGGTGCTTTAACCGCGGTAAAATCGCGGGGCACAGCTAGTCTCTTGATAGACCAAATGTTACTTGATAATGATAATAACTCAATATATTTTGGGTATAAGTTTTCATAATATTTACCTACACTCAATACTTAGGAAACTTACGTTTATTTGTATACAAATATCTACTAAAAGTAGTATATTATTATCTACTAATATATACCATACAACTTGTTTTGCGTCTGCAGCCTGGAGGCATGAGTGACACGGGTTTTACGAGACTTATATTCCATGAATTCGAGCTCATATTATCTCTTAGATACGTCTATAAATACTTTATGAGCTGTGGTCAGATGAAGGATTATATAAAACGGTACGTCGGTGTCAACGCGTAATATCTGATAGTCTGTTGCTTATTATTAATCAGCAGTGCCCCGCCACTTAGCCCGTGTAATAGTAATAATAATACGAGTAATGTTACAAAGTACCCCATATGTTAATGGGCAAAGTGGCGATCAAGAGGTCTTGAGTTCGATCCCCACCCATTGCACTATTGACGTGAATCCACTCCAGACACAAGCTATTTAGCTTAGTTGGAGGTAGGTAGGTTAAACAAAAATACTAGCAATGTGCAACCCACGTAGTAAGCTTTTTAAATAATAAATAAGAATAATAATAATCTCCAAACAGCTGAACAGATTTTTAATCTTAAATCAAAGCTAAGAACACTTTCGGTTGAGTCAACTATCCAAGCCAAGCGTGTTCACCATCCTCGACCACATAATCGCTTTACCCCAGGCGAGATAGTGGTCAATCGCTAGCCTATTATATATAAAAAAAAAAACTAATAAAACAATAAGATCGTGTAAAAAACTAAAGAACCGACTTCAAATGCCACGCTATTAATTTTCAGTACCAAGTTCATAAATGACGAAGTAATCCGCATTATTATAACGTTATTATAACAAACATATATATATATATATATATATATGTAGCTGTTGGGTTATACTGAAGATCTTTTTGCATCTGCGATTTAAAATGCTGAAAATCTTCCTTTATATGTAATTTCACCATGGCTCTATATTTCATAAAATTCATTCGACAACGAGGCTTACTTGTTAACTTAAAGTCTCGGTGATATCGAGCTTTTAAACGTATATTTTTAATGGTTATCTTTAAATACCATTTCGGGTAAGTATATCTAGCCAGGCTTATGATACTGGGCTTATTTGGTACATATTTATTTAAAACTTTTATTTTGTAAAAACCTTTCTATCATAAAAGACATCAAATAAGAACTAGCCAAATCGGTTCACCCGTTTTCATGTTATTGCGTGACTAAGGAAAATCGGGATTCATAATTATAAATCCCAAAAAACCCAAATTTTCAGACTTCGAACTTCAGAATTTCCAAATGGGGTGGGTTAACAGAAGTACCTATGTAAAGTTTCGAATAAAACAGACTATCTGATCTTGTTTCGCCATACAAACTTAGAATCGCCGTTCTGCATCCGGCAGCATTCTAAATTTCAGCGCAATCCGAAACAATATTGATTTTCAGACTTTGTCACCCCACTTCACCCTCTTAGGGTGGTATTTTGAAAAAGCCTGAATTTCGTATTCGAATATAATGACTATCCAAACTTTGAACCCCACTTTATCCCCTTTAAGAGTGAATTTAAAAAAATCCTTTCTTACGTCCTACGTCAAAATAACTATCTGCATGTAAAATTTCAGCGCAATCCGAAACAATATTGTTTTTAGACTTTGTTACCCAATTTTACCCTCTCAGAGGTCCTGAACCGAAACACCTGAGCGCCTAAAACACGTATTTACTTATTTATTTACTGAAGCATTTGTGTGAAGTTTAGAATAGAAAAGACTATCAAATCATGTTTCTCCATACAAACTTTGAACCCCCGTTTCACCCCTTTAAAAGGTAAATTTTAGAAAATCATTTCTCTGAGGGAACTATAGTCTAATAACTATCTGCATGCCAAATTTCAGCACAATCCGATACAATATTGATTTTCAGACTTTGTTACCCCATTTCAGCCTCTTAGGAGTGGAATTTTAAAAAAATGCTGAAACATGTATTAACTTATTTTTTACTGAAGCACTTGTGAGAAGTTTACTATATAATCTTAATCTTAATTTTTTACTATATAATCTTGTTTCTCCATACAAACTTTGAACCCCCGTTTCATCCCCTTAAGGGGTGAGTTATGGAAAATCCTTTCTAAGTACACCCTTACGTACTAAGACAAATATACCTCCAAATTTCAAGTCTCTACGACCAGCGGTTTAGGCTGTGAGTTGTCTGTCAGTCAGTCAGTCAGTCAGTATGTCAGCTCAAAGATTCTTATAGTATCGTAAAATAGAGTTACTGCACAATTTGGATCTTTCATTAAGTACAAATTGATCCCAATCTGCCAACCTTATCACTTCATATAATTTGTGAATATTAACTTTATTAAAATTCCACGCGAATCTTTGATCCTTTTGACTGTTGAAAGGTTGTTTTGATGCTGTATAGTTACAATTAACTTTTTTTTACTAAAAATATACATTTATATATACATATATATATATATATATATAGAAACGTTTTTTTTGTCGGTTAAAAAATACTGACACACTGATACACATGTCAAACTTACAGCATCCCTTCTTTTTGTGTCGGGGTTAAAACAGAATGATAACTAAAATCATTTCAGCCGTTTGGGCGCTACGGTGCCACACAGATAAAAATATATAACAAACACCCTCCATTGGATAATTTAAATTGCCTTCTTTATTAATGACTCTTTTATCTCTCTGTCTAAAGGTAAAGACATTTAAAAACAAAACGTCCAAAAACGTCTTCAACCAATCCATTATTTTAATCCATTGGTGAGTTTAATTTGGCCTCTCGACTGTCAATCTTCGTCGCATTTGGAAGCCACTTAAGGCTACACTCCACTGGCTGCTATCCAAATTCATTGCTATAAACAGACGCAGAGTAGGTCCAGATAGAGCGGATAGATAAGACATGAGACGATGGGGTCGTGAATTTGTTATATGGGAGAGGGAGTAGGGTTTGGAGAACGGGAAAGTGCTGTTTGTTATATGACAACCGAAGCCGGAAGCAAGCTTTATAATTTAAGCTGGGATAAGCATCTTTGTTTTGTTTATGTATGTTAGTGTGGAGATATCTGATAAAAAGAATTAGCGCTATATATTTATATATTGTGTATTTATGTGTGTGTGTGTATATGTATATATGTATATATATATATATGAAAATCTGCGTTCAGGCGAACACCTGTAAATTTCGTGTTGAGATAGACCGTTTTAGCAACACACGTCTCTATTTAATTTTTGAGTACTCGTATTGTGCTAAATAGGTATATGTTCTTTATTTATATAAGTAAGTATGTAACAGGGTGACCTCATATAGAAAATTAAGATGCGATGAAAATATAAAAGATGAGACAACAAGCAACAGAAAATTCTGTTATTTTTTCTCTGTCTTTTTCTCTCTTATCTTTAGTGTTTAAAAAATATTCTTTGATTATCACTTTGTAAAATATTGTGCAATTAAAGTACCATATATTTTTTTATATAGTAGTATCCATAGTGATGTATCACGCTGTACATCTATGGATACTACTACTAACCACAGACCTCGGATTACAATCCGAGGTCCGAGGTTGTACCTATGTGTAGGCAATTGTCCGCTGTTCGGAGTGCCTGTAGTCACAGATTACTAAAGTAATAGTACTCTATAGTAGTAAAATATATGTTCAATCAATCGGCAGATCACTTCCTTAAAAGGTGTTCTTATTAAACTTAACAAGTTCAGTGAATCGAAAAAACATTAATGATGAAATCAAAGATCACCCTCTATTTTTTTATTTGTTTATATTTTGTATAAATATTTTTATTGTTGATAAGATTGACCGTATATTTTACTGCTTTAGTAGTAACATCAAACACTCCAACATCGAACTTCATAATAAACAACCGAATATACTGTATACTAGCTGTGCCACGCGGTTTTACTCGCGTAGACATTGTTCCCGTGAAAATGTTGGGATAAAATATTCTGTGTTATACCAGGGTCTAAGCTATCTACGTACCAAATTTCAGCTCAATCGGTTTAGTAGTTTTAGCGTGACGAAGTAACAAACAAACACACAAACTTTTGTCATTATAATATTAGTAGGTAGTAGGATAATTGTGTATTTATCAACATTGCTTATTCTCAGCACTCGTAGTACCATCCTCTTTGTCACAAGTAACCTTTTGTCTCCAGCAGATTTGCGGTGGCAGCCATAAAAGTGCGCAGTTAAACTGTGATTGAACGTCGGCTTAATATCGCTTTATCGCTTAATAGCCCGGATTCCCGGAGCCCGGGAAAAATGGGAATTGTAGGTGACAGTGAACAGCCTCTGCAACACTTAAAACTCGTATTGGACGATTAAGCATTTTCCACGTATCGTATGTTACTGAAAATATAATGATTCTGAGAGCTCGGTGATGCATTGGGAATGCAATGGTCGGCCTTGATGCCTGAGATAGTT
Source organism: Cabera pusaria (assembly GCA_954871355.1). Classification (NCBI taxonomy): domain Eukaryota; kingdom Metazoa; phylum Arthropoda; class Insecta; order Lepidoptera; family Geometridae; genus Cabera; species Cabera pusaria. The sequence goes on from OX940890.1 coordinate 2,951,404, forward strand.
GGCACATATCTTATCGTGCGCTTTATACAGTGGCCTTATGCTAAAGATAAGCATTGTTAAGAAACTCCTGGCTCAATAAGCAGGCAGGATACAGATGTGGAGCAAGTTTGTATTAATCTAGTTACGGCCCCTGCTTGGTGGACAGACACTGTCTAGTATCCTTCAGGCTAGCTACCAACCTCAAGTAAAAAAATCTGGCCCTAAACATTAATAGTGTTCCGGCAGCTGTCCTTAAGATCGACTTTTCATTCTATTATCTAATACCATAAGATTCTTTGTCCTGAAATACTGACTGACTGACTGACAGACAACGCACAGCCTAAACCGCTGGTCGTAGAGACTTGAAATTTTGAGGGTATATTTGTCTTAGTTAGTAGGGGCGTACTAAGAAAGGATCTTTCAAAATTCACCCCTTAGGGGAATGAAATAGGCGTTCAAAGTTTGTATGGAGAAACAAGATTAGATAGTCTTTTCTATCCAAAACTTCACACAAGTGCTTCAGTAACAAAATAAGTAAATACGTGTTTCTGGTTTTTATGAAAATTTACCCCTAAGAGGGTGAAATGGGGTAACTAAGTGTGAAAATCAATATTGTTTCGGAATGCGCTGAAATTTGGCATGCAGATAGTTATTACGACATTAGTTCCCTCTGAAAAAGGATTTTCCAAAATTTACCCCTGAAGGGGATGAAACGGGGCTTCAAAGTTTGTATGGAGAAACAAAATTGGATAGTATTTCCTATTCGAAACTTCATACAAGTGCTCCAGTAAAAAAATAAGTAAATAAGTGTTTTAGGTTTTTTTTATTACACCCCTAAAAGGGTGAAATGGGGTAACAAAGTGTGAAAATCAATCGGATGTTTCGGATTGCGCTGAAATTTGGAATGCAGATACTTATTACGAAGTTAGTTGCCTCTGAGAAAGTATTTTCCAAAATTCACCCCTGAAGGGGATGAAACGGGGGTCTTAAGTTTGTATGGAGAAACAAGATTAGATAGTCTTTTATATTTGAATTTTAACACAAGTACTTAAGTAAGTAAATACGTGTTTCAAGCTCTTTCGAAATTCCACGCCTAAAAGGGTGAAGTGGGATAACAAAGTCTGAAATCAATATTGTTTCGGATTGCGCTGAAATTTGGCATGCAGATAGTTATTTTTACTTAGGTATCCGCTAAGAAAGATTTTTTCAAAATTCTCTCTTCAAGGGGATGTAGTGGGGGTTCAAAGTTTGGATAGTCATTTTATTCAACATTTCACACAACATTTTCAAAATGCCACCCTAAGAGGATAAACTGGGGTAACGAAGTCTATAATATCAATATTGTTTCGGATTACGCTGAAATTTAGAATGCAGATAGTTATTATGACGTAGGTATCCGCTCAGAAAGGATTTTCTAAAAATTCCTCCCGGATACGGCACGGGGATTCAAAGTTCGTATGGCGAAATAAGATGAGATAAAGTACGTGTTGTAGGATTTTTTTAAATGGGGTAGGTAACAAAGTCTGAAAATTTGGGTTTTCGGTTTTTATATATATGAATCCTGAATTGCCTTAGTCACGCGATAACATGAAAACGGGTGAACCGATTTGGCTAATTCTTATTTGATGTATTTAATGATAGAATCGTTTTTACAAAAGAATAGTTTTAAGTAAACAAAAGAAGTTTTTAACGCGGGCGAAGCCGCGGGGCACTTCTAGTATTAATATAATTTCGTGCTACCTCGACCGCATCGTCACAACCAACAGATGAGATAGCCGTCAAATAGTAGCTTATATGATATATAAGATCCATTTATCCCGGTCAGAGAAGCACGTGACCTCAATGATCACACACTGATTCCGACGGTGTGGTCTAAAGCTCCGTATTCTCATTACCACCCTCAAAGAGAAAATCTGCCGCCATAACCTAACGACGATCCGGCAGCACAGCCCTCGAGAGTAAGACTATTCTAGGCCTAGCTGCGTGCTTGCGTGTTTACCGATCACATCATCGCATACCTCCACAAAATAGTTGTCTAAGGCTAGCCTATCAGATTAAAAAAGCTGGCCAAGTGCAAGTCGGACTCGCACTTACTAGTGCGGGTTCCGTGCCACACTAAAGTATTTTTTAAAGATCGAGCAAAAAATACTACTATCATTTTTCGCCAGCAAAAAATAATAATTAATAAACATTTTATTTCCTATAACGCCATCTAACGTCTAACAAAAGTGTTAGGGATCGACATTTCAATATAACGCCATATATGAGACGTTTACCCAACTAAGCGTTCATAGATGGCGTTAAATGCCGAAAAAAACACGTTTCTTGTATGGGGACCCTCTATTATTTTTAACTTTATTCTGTTTTTAGTATTTGTTGTTATAGCGGCAACAGAAATACATAATCTGTGAAAATTTCAACTGTCTACCTATCACGGTTTTATTATCTGGCTTATCAGCAGTTTATCAAAAGTTTTGCATTCGCTGACCAGCTATAAGTTGGAACGGATATAATTTATGGGGTATTGGGATAGCGAGATGTTTAGAGATTTGCACCAAAGCACTCCAACATCCTAATTAAAGTTTACTCTCATATCATGTAAAATCGGTCTCCTTTGAAGCTTCAGAAATGATATTTTTTCTACAAAAATGAGTACTCGTATCTCCAATCATGTCATGGCTCGTGAGCAGATCACGAAGCACAACATTTCCGAGCCTCATTGCGTTCAGCTTCCGTTTCCGTTTGACAAAAACTCACAGAAGATATTAAATACGACACATTTCAGAAGTCTATAACATATATATAATAATGAATAAAAGTTTGTATCTTTCAGTAAGTAGGTTTTAAGGTAAATTAACATTGAAGGGATCGCTTCCTTGTGCCTCTTAAAAATATTTTATTTTTAACCGACTTAAAAAAAGTAGGAGGTTTCTCAATTATTTTTTTTTTATTTTTTTATGTTTGTTCGCGAATAACTTCGTCGTTTATGAACCGATTATGATTATTCTTTTTTTGTTCGAAAGGAGATATCCCAAGTGTGGTACCATGGTAATTTTATCGAGGTCTGATAAGTATCTCCAGAGATATCGAGATAATCATCTCAATAGATAGAAAAACGTTTTACAGTGTTTCATGAACATCAGTTCCTTTTCAATGAAAATGCATCTTCACTGTTTTATCCAGAAATCGCTGACATCGCTTACGTGCACGAAACTTACCGTTGTAACGTCATCTCTCCGTGACGTCATTTGGCTAACATACTGCAGCAATATATTGCCGTCGTGGCCACAAGATACCGTGTTTTCATATACCGAAGATATACTGTTATTTGATTATATTGTTTCTCAGATTCCAGATATTTTGACAAACTTTTAATTAACTAGCAATGTTTGTATATTTGCTTGGATAAAATGTTATTCTCAACCGAATAAGCTAAAATTTGGCATACCTACTTCATAGGTTCGGTGCCAATGCGATATAATGGTACTTTTGAGCTGACCTTATTATGGAGCCCAGCTGTAGGGACTGGAATTCCCTGATAACAGAAAGAAGAACGATTTATTTAGGGTTGTATCTGTTGTCATTAGTATCTTACATTATACATGATTATAAAAAGCTTGAGATTAAAAATATGTTTACGTATAAATTATTATATACTTACGATTTGCAGATGACATCGTCATTATGGCAGAGACGCTGCAGGACCTACAAAGAATGTTGAATGGCCTATCTGATTCTTCTCGTCGCATCGGTCTCTGGATGAATTTGGATAAAACCAAAGTCATGTACAACGAACGCGTTGTTCCGGAACCGATTGCCGTAGATGGAATCCCACTCGAAGTTGTCACTAAGTATCTTTACCTAGGGAAGACGCTCCAACTAGGCAAACACAACTTCGAGAAGGAAATTCAGAGAAGAATTCAGCTGGGCTGGGCAGCATTCGAAAAACTCCGTCGAGTCTTCTCGTCGCCTATACCGCAGTGTCTAAAGACAAATTCTTTAACCAGTGCGTCCTACCTGTGATGACATACGGAGCCGAGACGTGGACCCTCATAGCTAACTGGTCTACCAATTTAAAGTCGCTCAGCGAGCTATGGAGAGAGCTATGCTCGATGTTTCTCTGCGGGATCGAATCCAGAACGAAGTAATTCGCCAGAGAACTAAAGTGATCGACATAGCTCAACGGATTAGCAAGCTGAAGTGCCAGTGGGCTGGTCATATCTGCCGTAGGACCGATAACCGTTGGGGTAGACTGGTTCTAGAGTGGAGACCGCGAATCGGTAAACGTAGCGTAAGACGCCCTGTGACCAGGTGGAGCGACATAATTCGCAAAGCGGTGGGCAGGGACTGGAAACAAAGAGCCGAATATCGGGATCAGTGGCGTGACTTGGGAGAGGCCTATGTCCAGCAGTGGACTGATACCGGCTGATTATGATGATGATGATAATTTATTAAATATTTGGATTACCACTATAATCTTATACTTTACTATACTATACTTTCAGATATTCAGCCTTTTATAAAGTTATTGCAAAATAGCATGGACCTGTTTTTCCCGACTGAAAACATAGAAGTAACTAATTTATTGATTTACCCTTTAAGTTAGGCATCCGTTAAGCGATTTGGATATATTTTTTTTTTATTATCTTATGGGCTTGCGTTTGACCACTAACACGCTTGGTGGTAAGAAATGATATGGTCGAATATGGTAAACACGCTAGGCCTAGAATACTCTCAAGGGTTGTGTGCTGCCTGAACACCGTATGGTTATGGCGGTAGATTTTCTCCTTGATGGTGGTAAGCTACTTTTTGGAAGCGAGTCAGGCGAAACATTGATATAATGATTCCTACCACCCGTGGAAAAAATCTTCTTGTAAAAACTAAAGAAAATAGCTGGTTTAGATCTTGGTGGCTGATATAAATACTTTATATAGATATATATATATAGACTTCATTTTTGTGCTATAGTTAAATGTATATATATATACACAATCCCGACCCATTATTGCAAAGCTAACAACTTCACTACGATCCTTTAGTTAGGGTACGGAAAACTTCAGAATAACTTTATGGAAAACGGTAGTATGAACACCTACATCATCTACACCGGAAATTGCTTTTATCGACGATACGTCTTTACCTTAACCTGCATCGATACCAATATTATAAATGCAAAAGTCAATTTGCATATTTTATGTGAAAACTTCTTTAGGTGCGTTGATCACTTATTCGGTAAACAAAAAGCGTGAAACTCGCGTCATCTTTTCCGCACGCTTCCCATGAGCTATATGCATACTGTGTATCTCGACGATTCAATTCACAAGTTACTTAATTTTCACTTCTACCGGCAGTCCGCAAAGACTGCCCCGTATGATTTTTGTTTGTGTCCTCTTCACGGTCAAATGGCTGGATCGATTTAGCTGCAGTTTTGCATAGTGGTAGCCATTAATATGATAGAAAAGGACACTGGGTTTCTTTACAACGCGGGCAAAGATGACAGCTTGACTGTTTATGAAAGATTATGGCTGAAAGCAAATATAAACCGAGTACCTTATTATTTAGTTAGCCAATTGGACACTTGACAGTGTCCTGCCACCATGCGAGAGCCGTTACCAATATTCAACTTTTCAAAATAATAGCAATATTAAACTGGCCAAGTGCGAGTCGGACTCGCACACTTATGGTTCCGATTGGACATAATCTGCCGGAAAAATATTTTTTTTTACGTATAGGGTAATTTTTTTTGTATTTTTTTTGTATTCTTCCTTTAACTTTTATTATTTGTGATTATATCAACAAAATACACACCATGAGCAAATTTCAAGTCTCTATCTATTACGGTTTGTAAGATCGAGCATAAAACGCCCGAAAAAACACGTTTCTTGTATGAGGACTCCTTTTTTTTACTTTATTCTGTTTTTAGTACTTGTTGTTATAGCGGCAACAGAAATACATCATCTGTTAAAATTTCAACTGTCTTACTATCACGGTTCTTGAGATACAGCCTGGTGACAGACGGACAGCAGAGTCTTAGTAATAGGGTCCCGTTTTACCCTTTGTGTACGGAACTCTAGAAACTGAAATATTGAGGCTACGTGGTAATTTTCCTTTGTGAAAACAAACACTTTAATAACCTTTAAAGCCTCTTATTACAATAAATTATTCATGCCACTTCAGAGAAACTAATTTAAATATTCAAAATATATACATAGCTGAAATAGTAAAGGAAAACTGAGAAGATTGTTAAAAGCAATTTTATTTTCTGATTCACTTCAGACAGAGCTATCTGAAGTGCTCTTTGTACGCTTGTAAAAATATTGCTTTGATAAAATAACGAGATATTGTGAAGCGTACGAGGTTCCTATTAAGAGACATGAAATGATTAGGGGTGAAGATAACTTCCGGCTCGTGATATGACTTCCGGTCAATTAAAAGGACAAGTTCTCTCGCCATAGCTTGAAATAATATTCTGACGTAATTTGCAAATTGACAAAAATATGGAGGTAGTATTACCTTATTATTAATATTTCTGTAGGCAAAAAACTTTTTTGGTGAGGTATTAAATTCTTTATAAGATTTCACTCCGATTGAACACTCAATTTAGATTGTACTAATACTATGTGTGTTGGTAGTAATAATGTGTCTTATACCTAATATTTTTATCACCCTCTTTCTCGCACAGTTGGTAAAAAACATAACGCAAATTGATATTTTCCACAGGTAGTAGAGGTGGTAGGAGCATACTATATCGATTTCCCACCTGACTCGCTACCAAAAAGTACCTTATTACTATTACTTATTACTGCTACTACCTTACCAAGGAGAAAATCTGCCACCAAAAACATACGCTGTTTTCTTGAAAGTCTAGGAGTATTCTAGGCCTAGCGTATTCACCATCTACGACCACATCATACCACAAATAAATTCCTATTTCCCTTGGTCACGGCATCACGCGTGAACGGCTGAACCGAATTGGCTAATTCATTTTGTTGTGTTTATTATTGTCAAGAGAAGGTTCTTATGAAAGAATTAACAATTACATGAAAACTATTAGGCGAGATAGTGGTCAAATGCATCAGATATTAATAAATCCTAACAACTTCCTTGTTGGAAACTAAGTGAGGCAAAATGAAAATAAATTAATTAATATTTAACAGTCATATCATTCAATAAATAATAGTTTAAAAAAACTAAAAAAATACGCTTTTATAGAAAATCCAACTAAAAAATAGAAAATAAATTTTAATAAATTTGAATTAAAAATAGTGTAAGAAAAAATGATTTTATTGTAACAAAAGCGTGGGGTGCATGGTATCAATAGTTCCAAATATTTTATGAACAGATGTGACTAGAAGGGTTATTTTGATAATATCCTGAAAAGCACCCCACGCTTTTTTTACAATAAAATCATTTTTTATTACACTATTTTTAATTCAAATTTATTAAAATTTATTTTCTATTTTTTAGTTGGATTTTCTATAAAAGCGTATTTTTTTTGTTTTTTTAAACTATTATTTATTTTTCATTTTTTAGTCGAATTTTTTTAAAAGCGTAATCCTGATTATCCTAGTAAGGATAACGGGTCAAAATGTTTAAAATATTGAATTGTCATCGGTCCTTAATAAGTATGCCAAATTTCGAGTTAATCCGACGTTTTGAAGGGGGTTAAAATCATGTTCAAAGATTCCGTTACATACTAACATACAAACATACATACGTCTGAAGCTAATAAAAGCGTATTAAAAAGAGGACGACTTTTGGGTATATACGAGTACTATTGCGTATTGTACCTCTTTTTAACCGACTTCAAAAGGAGGAAGTTCTCAATTCGTCGGAAACTTTTTTTTAGGTGTGTTAACCGATCACTCGATGATGCCTGAACCGATTTGAAAAATTATTTTTTTGTTTCAAAGGGTACCCTTCCCATTATTATTGTTATATACCGGCTGTAATTCACGTACCTTTAGTCGAATTTTCTCGACCTAGGTTTCGACCGAGTCAGTCGCTCTTCCTCGGGAGTGAGGTCACGCGGTGAGATCGCGATGTTCACTGACTAGTACACTTTTAAAATTAAAGTACCCTTCCCAGATGGTCCCATTTAAATTTTAACGAAATCGGTCAAGTCGTTTTTTATAAATCATTATTTTGTATTACGATACATTTACATACCTGGATGACATACTAACTACTGCCACAGATTATGTAATAGTTACTACGTCTACTGGCTACTTTGACTAGCGCGACGTTTGAAGTCGGTTCTTTTAGTTTAATTTTAAAATTATAGGTATTCATTACTATGAGTAAATGTTTGAAACAACGTAAATAAAGCTATGTATTAATATTGATGATTCATACTTATGTTACCAGGTACCACTTTTGCTCGGCTTTTTGCTTAAAATTGCGTTTATACAATTTAATAGAACTGAGTGTGTGTGTTGGGCCACGAAGAAGCGGGATGAAAAGAGATTGCATGTGGCGGAGATGCGAATGTTGAGATGGATGTGTGGAGTCACAAGAATGGATAAAATTCGGAATGAGTATGTGAGGGGAAGCTTGAAAGTGGCACCTTTGACAGAAAAGTTAAGAAGCAACAGGCTAGCCTGGTGTGGACATATTATGAGAAGAAGTGAAGCCCACGTGACTAAAAAGGCGATGGACATGAAAGTGGACGGCTAAAGAGGAAGAGGAAGACCGAAAAAAGTGTGGATGGACTGTGTGATAGAAGATGCGAATGTAAAAGGAGTGGATGCGGAAATGACTGCGGATAGACCCAAATGGAAGATAATGACATGTTGCACCGACCCCACTTGAGTGGGATAAGGGTAGGAAAATGATGATGATGATGATGATGATGATGACAATTTAATAGAACTATAGAGGTAAACTTAAAAAGCAAGCCCCTAAATTATAAAATTTAATTCAAACCGTTAAGAGCCGTTACTGATATGATATTATGTAGGTACACATTTCATAATCAGTTCCATTCATCAGACAATCAGTTCCATTCATCAGACAATCAGTTCCATTCATCTGACAATCAGTTCCATTCATCAGACAATCAGTTCCATTCATCAGACAATCAGTTCCATTCGGAATATGATTTGTACTGCAATTAATCTGCGTTTTATTAATTTATTATATTTCATTATTTCACGATTTTTTTGGATATACATTTTCTGAAGTACTGAAACATGCACTACCTTGCGGGTGCACGTAATAGTACGGTTGGCAACCCTACATTAATCAGGGGAATTAAACATGTGTTTTAAGTGTGACGTTCGACGTCTAGATGAAAGCTGAATAGCTCAATACCTTTGTTTTTTTTTTTTGTAAATTCAAAGCAATAAGTTATGTTTCTGTTATATTTATAATATTTTTTTATTGAATATGATCTATTTCATGTAATTTGCCGTGTGTAAGTGCAAATTTTTAATTTGCCCATATACTGAATAAATGCTTTGACTTTGACTTGACTTTAAGACAATCGGAAGACTGCATGTTAACTTCATCGGCCGGTATCAGTCCACTGCTGGACGTAGGCTCGTTCTTTTCCAGTCACTACACATCTCTTTGATAACTTCATATTATTTAATTGTGCGAGTAGTTAAATTTAATAAAATGTTATACCGTATTAAATTTAGTGCCTTGACAACTCAGAACAGCGCCTTTTTTATTTACAGGAAAAATTGTTTTTTTTTGTAAATTCAAAGCAATAAGTTATGTTTCTGTTATACTCGTATCTATAATATTTTTTATTGAATATGATCTATTTAATGTAATTTGACGTGTGTAAGTGCAAATTTTTAATTTGCCCATATACTGAATAAATGCTTTGACTTTTGACTTTTATAACTTCAAATAGGGCTGCAAGAATAATACATGACGAGTCTCACTCTCTGCGCTTTAATTTCAAGTCTGGTCTTGTTTGTTACAATACTTACAATAATTTTAGGGTATTTTACTCTATATAAGAAAAAAAATAGCTTAGGCAAAAAGTACTTGGAGAAGGTTTTTTTGGTTTATAAATAAGCAAACTATATTTTAAAATTATATTCAAAGGTTTCAACTTTTTTATTCTGTTTCATAATATTATTAAATAGTAGTCGCCAGTAGTCGCCATGTTATTACGTCATACGGCTATGTAAACTTACAAGTGTCTACTGTCAACTATCATATCACTGCATTTGTTTACACAGCCAACTGACGTCATGACCACAGAGCAATATGGCGTCCACTGCGTCCAGCGTTTTCATCAAATTACGCGCGAAATTTTAAAATGCAAAATTTAAATGCACTACATGGCATTTTATGGCACTTAATGATTGAATAAAAGTTTTGTTAATTTTTTATTGGCTCATTAGCATTACAAAATCTAATTGAGACACTTTAGAAATGGATGTAATTGTTGTTTTTCTAACATATTATTGTTATTGTGTGTCGTTTCCGGCAAAAATCGGTTAGCCCGTGTCTACCCGACGCTACAACAGCAAAACCTTCTCATTCGAAGCTCGCGACCCGTGAACCGCTTTCGGTCCTTTTCTTCACATTGCGGTTGGTTTACTATCTGGTATTGTGTTGAAATGCTTACGAATATTTTTATTCTATGGTTCCGTAGTCCAAATGATTGAAATAACAAAGCTACTATGAATAGAGTAATCCCACTTTTTATTATAAATTTTCCGGAAAATAAATGGTCGTTAATGGAACGGTTGATCCCTTAAAACGCTCGAGAACAAATGTTGATGAAATTCAGTTTTAGAGATAGATTAAGAGAAAGCTGCTCTAATGTACATAAGGTCTGGTTTTTAGCCATGTTAAATTTGCCAAGCTTATAAAGAAGAGGCTTAAACCCGAAACTCTGCGAACCCGAAATAAATAGGGCAGCAACCTATTTCACATGTACAATTATATTTAGGTATCGTCTTAAAATATTTATTATCATTAACAGTCGGTTTCTGAGGTCGATATTTTAGGTTATTGAGAGTTTATCTACTGAATTGTACCGTTATTGAATAGATAAACTCTCAATAAATGTACTCAGAAACCGGCCATTAAACAATCAGCTCGTATCATTCCACTGCTACACATACGCCTCTCCGAAGACACGTCACTGAGCCGGATCTTCGGCTGTTCCTTTCTAGTCACTGCCAATCACTTTGTGAATATCGTTACAACATCTATAGTTACTAGTCACTAGTTTCTAGTCATAGTGTGACCTACGCTATTATTGCCGATTCGCGGTTTCCAGTCTAGGACAAGTCTACCCCAAAAGTAATCGGTCCTGCGGCATATATGGCCAGCCCACCGCCACTTCAGTAATTGCTAACCCACTGAACTATGTCCATCACTTTATTTCCCTGGCAAATTACTTCGTTCTGGTTTTAATCTCTCAGAGGAACAACAAGATAGCTCTTTCCATAGCTCGCTGAACAACTTTATGATTGCATTCTACTATGTAATAAAAATACACTAACAGACAAAGATGTTTGTTTAGTCATCCCTACATAAATCAAATAGGAGATGAAAGTAAGTGATGACATCTACAGAACCTCTGTCAAACCGTAGCAACATTTTGCTTACCATGATATAAAATATCCGCAGCACAAGATTTACAAAACTGGTTGAAAAGTTTTTAATTCTGAACAACAATAGAACTTGTGAGTTTTGTTGCGATTTCTCGCGGCTTTTATTGTAAAGGATTTAATAAATGTATCCAGCACTAAACTTTTTTTATTAAAAGAACAACTTATACAGGTTGTTCAGCAAAACGATGAAAACTATAGAAAATTCGTGGAGCCTGTAAAAATTGGTCAAATAAATAAATAATTTTGTACTACAGAATTATTCTGATATCCTGTGTTCAATGTTCAGCAGAACAATCTGGCTTGACTTCTAAGCGCTGCTAAGCTTCTCTCGCTGGTTCGAAACCTAGCACGGGTGCTTGTTCATAGGTCATAATATAGATGTTCCGCCTGACATGTTGCCAAAAAAAATAAAACTGGCCAAGTGCGAGTCAGCATAGCGTCTCTTATCGCACACTTAGGGAGGGTTCCGTGCAATACGAAACAACAGAGTTTCAACCTCATATATTTGATTAATTGATATTACCAAGAATATTTGGTTTGGTCGCGATCTAGAAAGACGTGGCTCGTTTACTAGCGCCATCTATGTCATTTTGCCGAAACTAATTAGATAGATGGCGTTTAAAAACACGTTTTTTGTATGGGAAACCCCTTTAATTTTTAACTTTATTTTGTTTTTGGTATTTGTTGTTCTAGCGGCAACAGAAATACACCATCTGTGAAAATTTCAACTGTCTAACTATCACGATTAATGAGCTATAGCCTGGTGACAGACGGACAGACAGACAGACAGACAGACAGACAGACAGACAGACTGACAGACAGACAGATAGACAGACAGATAGACACACAGACAGACAGACAGACAGACAGACAGACAGACAGACAGACAGACTGACAGACAGATAGACAGACAGACAGACAGACAGACAGACAGACAGACAGACAGACAGACAGACAGACAGACAGACAGACAGACAGACAGACCGACGGACAGCGGAGTCTTAGTAATAGGGTCCCGTTTTACCCTTTTTGTACGGAACCCTAAAAATAGCTTACCACCATCAAGGAAAAAATCTGCCGTCATAACTTTACGGTGTTCCGGCTACACAGAGATTTTTTAAGAGTCAGAGTAATTCTAGGCCTAGTAGTCAACGTTATAAGATACTAGCAGCCCGCCCCGGCTTCGCACGGGTAGAACATATTATGCCTACAAAATTTGCATCAGTTTGTTGCATCGAATATAACATTTTAACATATTTAACAATCATCATCATATTTCAACCAATATACACAAAACCTTCCTCATAAACACTCTGGCTATTGGTAAAAACCGCATGATAATCCGTTCAGTAGCTATTGAAATTATTGCGAACAGACAGACAGACGCAGTGATGGACTTTGTTTTATAATACTTACGTAGTGATATTGGACGGACCTTTGGCGTAAAGGATAGTTACCCTGATTCTGACCCGACGGTCGTTGGTTCTAATCCTAGCTATATACCTACCAATGAAAGTTTATGTGCATTCATGAATCATGAGTTTTCGTACAGAGGTAGTGGGATCATTAAATCTACCCATAATTAAGATAGTTTAACTAAAACAACCGACTTCAATGCCCCGCGAGTCAACTTCAGTAGCAAGTTTGAGACGTTTATCGTCATATCTCTGGAGATACTTATCACATCTCGATAAATTATCGGTATATAGATCATTATTACTTTATACAAAACATCATATACTATATTGACTTCAACTTGATTGTGATCGGTGGGGATCTACAGAATAGCTAAGCTTTTATTAATATTTTCGTAGTAACTATGAACTAATCTGTGGTTACACTGCAAATATTTTATTAATTTTGCGACGCGTGTATGTGAAATTCGTGATATCTTCTAGAGTTTTCATTTGAATTATATACTGTAAAGGACAATTTTAATCTATAATATGTGGCCAAGCTAATTAACGTAATTATTTGGATAAGGATTAATATTATATAAAATAGCCTTGGAAGTTATGTAATATATTTTAACAAAAAATTAAAGATTAAAATGGTTAATGTGAGTCAACCTTAAGAGATAGACATATGCTGTCGCGGACTTTTTTGTAGGTCTTATTAAGTTGTACAACTCTTGCATAGAAAATATTCTTCTATCTATTTTCAATTGAGCAGCGTTCGTAAGAAACGTGTTTTTTCGACCGTTTTTTAGTCGACTTAGGTTGCAAATTAGGTCTCCACGAATGTACCTTTGATTTAAACGGGATAATATATAGCCTATTTTCATTCCGAAAGTCCATTCTATATATTAGTGAAAGAATTTTTTAAATCGGTCCAGTAGTTTTTGAGCCAAATCATTACAATAATACAAAAATACAAATGTTCTCTCTTTATAATATTAGTATAGATAACTACAGTTAACGCCGGCCTTATTATCTAACGTTATCAATACTAAGGGCCGTAAGATCAATGAAAATTCTTTCCATTCTTATATATTCTAATATATTGAAACTACGTTCCTACTATATTATGGATTTATGACATTTGTAATAGATTAATTTGAAATAATGAATAATTGTATTGTTATAAGTACTAGGATTCGGTTGACTACTTTTACTATTACCAAAATTAACATGTCGCAAATGCGACAAAATGTTTAAGGCACCAATTTTCATATTATGTAACATCTTATGTACCAACATTTTGAAGTTAATACATGATATTCTATTCTATTCTATTCTATGGCAGTTTAAGGGTCAGTTCACACCGCAACGCGACGCGACGCGACGTGACGATGCTTTTGGATTCGCGCGGCGCAGCGCGGCGCAGCAAAACTCGCGACGCCACCAAATTATATCAATGCTCCAGTCACTGCCCACCGCTTAGCGTATGATAAAAAAATTATATATACCTAAATAGCGACAAAGGTATACTCTTTTGCCACTTGATCTAAAGACAATGGGTTAAATAGATTAGAAATTATCGAAGATTATATAAACCCTCGTTTAAACTTATCTGATCTTACGAGCCTAAATATGTGTGGGTTTCAAGGAGGAAGAAACAATATTTAAAAAAAATCACCTCATCAATCATACACGTTTATTTATCGCCATTAAGAATTCACATTCAATGACATTAACTTAACTCATTTAACTAGCAAACACTTGTATCACAGAAAATTTTGATAGGGCTCAAAATTGACCAATTTTTATACACTCTGGACGATTAATCAAACAGTCAATGAATAATCGAACTTAATATTTATTACATCAGTACATTTTATGTTATATTTACACATATGCATAGTTATATCAAAGACACGAGAAAAAATAATACATTTACAAATATTTTTCTAGAGCATATAATAAAACATTGATCGATAAAGTGCCTTACAGGCATATGTCTCGCTCTCGATAAATATTTAACACTCAAACAATGTCTTGTATAATTCATACTCTGAGCCTCGTGAGAGAAACTTTGCCGATTAGATACAAGTACGTAGGTGTAGGACCCACTACAAAATATTAAAGAACAATGGGTTTATATTTAGGGTATAGCTTGTGATAACAGCTGTGGTGACCAAAAAGTGTTGTATCTCATACATACTATGCACATGAGAGATACCTGTGACTCTGGCATGTGTGTGTGCGCAGTAGTGTAACACATTACAAATCATTAAATATTTTTAAACGAGATCATAAGAAGAGAGAGACTATACAGGAGGTTTCGAAATAAATTTATAAAAACAACGGGTTGCACTCAGGGTGTGCCGGCAGAAGTGAAAACTTGAAAATTAACGTTGAGCATGACGGACGACGACGGAGGGAGAGTAGACCAGATGGTCTACTCTACCTCCGTCTTACGAATTTTCGATCAGGTCTCGTGTGCTGACATTTTTATACCCATCCCAAAAAGTTCACAATGCCGCTAAAGAAGTTTTGACTTCAATAATAATTGCTTCTAACTACAATCAATGGCACAATCAACTGAAGTAGCCTGTTTCTTACTTTTTATGTTTTAGTACTTGAGCATCAACATTTAAAGCTGATAAGAATAAGGCTAAAATATGGATAAAATTATTCTAAGTGGTTGCTATTCTGAATTGTTATTGCGTAGGCATCTACACTGTTCATTCACTTTAAAGAAAACTAACTGTGTTTGTTTTAAATTGTAACAATTTAACAGAACAATTTTACAATTTTAAGTGGGTAGTTAACATTTATTTCGGTGGACGAATGCCTTAAAATCATAAATACTTAGGCAAAGTAGTCGAGTAGTGACAAACGTAAAAAGTGAAAAACAGGCCACACAAAAGGTGGGCGGTTTATTGTGCCGCTGAGTGTATATGTATATATATAGTATATGATGTATAAAATCTAGACAAACCTGTCTTTGTTAAGGACGTTTTCTGTCACTGCAAACTACTAATAGAAAGAGATGCAGCTAGATAACTGTATATCTATCTCCATTCTGTACCACGAACATCGGTCGTATATGGCCTATTAGTTTATTACGATACGTGTGACTTAGGGTCGGCGCACATGGGCCACCGGCCACAAGCCGCCACCGGCATATTTCCTATAGTTTTCATACATTTTATATGGACTCGCCGCACACGGTTGACGCCGGTGGCCGCCACACGCTACATGATAAAATGTATGAAAACTATAGGAAATATGCCGGTGGCGGCGTTTTGTGGTTGTGGCCCGTGGCCCGTGTGCGGGGACCCTTAAGTAATCTATTATTTCACGGCGTGAAGTTAGGTGCTACGCCGAGCAATAATAGACAACTTAAGTCACGAGTATCGTATTTTATTTTTTAGCTGTCAGTGTGACATAAACCCGCACTATACGCTTGCTACGATTTTCCGGCAAATAGAAGATTATTGCACGGTGTGACGAACGTCGTGCAATAATCGGCTATTTAAGTCACGGAAAAGCGTGCGTAAAGTACGGGTTTAGGTCACACTGTGCTATAAATATCTATTAATGTAGTGACTGCGTGACAGGTTTGGAAAGTTACTGTGTCAAAAACAAAGATTACATCCACTTATTACAAATAATGTTTCATTTACCAGAAATTATCATTGATTTTTGTAAGATTGTTCTGCACAGACTTCCAGTAACAATTTTCTCCTCGACGTAATACGAAACAAGTGAAGACAGAACAGTCAAAGATTTTAGCCACAACTTTTAAGGGGCATAACTTGTGCTTCCGGTTTCGTTATTTAGTATTGAACATAATAATATAATTATAACCATTTTATTTTTAAATCGTTTTGTTTCATCTTTTTAAAAACTACCTGAATACAAAATATGATCAAACCTATAAAACCATTTAGAGAACTTCAAGTAGTGTAGCGGTCATACGCTTGGTTATTCGGCATAAAAAAAAATATATCAGGGCCGGTAGCTTTTCTTTACTCATGTGCCAGTAGTCTCTACATGAATAGCGATGAATTTCGACCGATGATCGTCGTTATGAACAGAGATGCACGTATACAACTGTCTAGCTGCATCTCCCTCTACTAGACATTTGCGATGACAGGGCGCGTAGATATCAATGTGGAGACTTCCAACCCAAGATTATTTAGTATTTTATACAATAGTACAATTAAAATAAAATACTAGAACACAATTCTTATAATTTTATGTTTATTTAAGTGTTATCTATACTTTATTTTTATATTATTTTTATAATGTACAAAAATATAAAGTGTGGGTACTTAAAGAAACACATTATTTTATCTCTCGTTAGTTCTGAAATCTGTAATGGTTTAATCCGAGTAATTGCTTATAAACAGTTATTGCAGATGGCGCCACCAATGCATAATTTGTTTAAAATGCAATACACAAGTTTCGTCGCTTCGGTGGGAGTCATCCATAGTTAAATCGCTTGGACGTGCTACCCGTAAGGCGCCGGTTCAAATCCCGCTTCACGGTGAAATTTTGGATTAGGTTATATGTATATAATAATGTACACAATAATATTAAAATTATATAAATATAACATATGTTTATACAGAAAAAAAACATACAGACGAATTGAGAACCTCCTCCTTTAATGTGAAGTCGGTTAAAAGAAAGAGATATTATAAAAAAAACTTCCATAAAAATACGTATCCTAAAACAAAATAGTCTAAACAATTGTAGTTCTTATACTTATCTAAATTATATAGTTTGTCTAGCCTAGCTTTTTGTATTTTTATTTACACTATGCACATATTTAATTTATTTTTATCTTTCAATTGGCACAGATTCGAATAACAAATAATAATAATTAGATACAAACTATACATCTAAATTTTATTTTGAATAAAATAAATTAATATTCTCCTCATAAATATTCAACATTAAAAAACAATAACATTTTTCGTTTCTATAGTTAATTTTTTATTAAGTTATTATTTTAAAACTTAGAACTCGTAAATGCTAGCGTAGCTTGTTTTTATTTATATAAAATATATTAATTACCATTTAATAGTGACATAAACATCGAAATTCAGTGCTTGCTAATTATTAGAATAATTGATTTATTTTACATAATATCTAAATGTGTTTTATTCATAACATAAAATGTATTCAAAATTCGCAACGTCATTGCTATCATATTACAGGAGGAATATAAGTAGAACAAAAAAAATAACGCATTAAGTATACGCATATATCAAGGATTTAGAGATCAAGACAAAAACAAAAAGTTTTCACAAAAACATTCAAAAGATTTTAAGCTTATTTGACGAAAATTATTTCACTTTTAACCACCCTTTATAGCATAATATACTAGCTAGAGCAGTGTTTTTCAACGCGTGGGTCGCGACCCCCTGAGGGGTCGCGGGAGGTCGCAAAGTCTCAGTAAAAGAAAAAAAGGTTTGAAAAATATGTTTTTTTAGGAAAATATTAATTAAAGAGGATTTTTAGGTGTTGTAATTGAGTGGGAGTGAGAGCGCATATTATATTTGTTTCTAAAGAATTTTTTTTTTCTATAAGCCACGCAAGCGAAGCCATGGAAAGAAGCTAGTAAAACAATAAAATACAGTTTATAAACAGTGCAGGTCGCGAAATTTGTTTTCATACTTAGGGGGTCGCGTCATGAAAAAGATTGAAAAACACTGACCTAGAGAATACCCGGCGTGTGCTACTACGGCAAAAAAATAAATGTGACCGAATGTGCCTAATACATTGTTGTAGTGGTCTTAAAGACAATCTTCACGTTATTGCCTTTCTAATGAAACCGGTTTGGGGCACATTGGTTGGTTTGTTTCGAAGTCCATTAACGGACATAGGTAGAAACAAATTTTGTGTTTTATATTTATAGAAGATACACATATTATCTAATGATACAATGGAACAATGTTTAAATGTTCAATGTTGGGGATTTTATTAAATTGTATTTATAATAAAATAATTACAGAACAAAACAGAATATTATGCAAAATATATTTTAAGATCGTTTTAAAAACGAAAAACCGACTTGAAATGCTGCGCTTGTCATTTTCAGTTGCAAGTTTAAAGTGTTGATCTTATCTCCATATCTCTGGAGATACTCGTCATATTTCGATGAATTTACAATGGGACGGTAGTCCCAGTCAGGGGAATGAATAATAATAATATATATTCATAAATAATTTATAAAATCGATTCAAAATTGACTCAGAAATCGATGAATATAAATATTTTAAATAATTAAGATATTTTATTATAAAAACTCACGTTCATTCTCAAACTTATAGATTTAATACGGGAATTTAACGTGACTTACGCGATGTCGATATAGCGATCGACATATGTTTCGGCCTCATCCTCGAAAACAAACCCTACCGATTACAAAAAGAATCATTCAAATCCGTTCACAATTGACGGAGTAATCGCGTAACATACACACAAAAAAAAAACATACAGACGAATTGAGAACCTCCTTCTTTTTGGGAAGTCAGTTGAAAAATAAATACCGACAAACTAGAGAGGTAATCATAAAATCCTATAAAACAATAGCTTTATAAAATTCATATCCATGTATGGCCTCGTATATCAGCTTCGCCGAAGCCATAGGAAATTTAATTATAACGTTTTTGCGGCAAAGGGCGCCATCCGAGCAAAATTTATTAAATTTTAGCCATTTTTGTGGCAGATGATATCGAAATGAAATTCGAGTTACCTGAATTAAAAACGATGAATATTAGAAGCGATTTTTTTTTTAATATCTTGTAGGCTAGCGTTTGACCACTATCTCACCTGTTGGTAAGTGATGATGAGGTCGAAGATGGTAAACACGCTAGGCCTAGAATGGGAACTGGCTCTCAAGGATAGCTGCCAGAACACATTACATGTTTTGGCGACAGATTTTCTAACTTGAGGGTGATAGCTGGCCAGGCGGACACTAGATAGTGTCCTACCACCTTGCGGGGGTTGTTGGTTTCTTAACGATGTTTTCCTTCACCGGAGGGCCACTGTGAGAAGCGCACATACATTTTTCTATAGAAAAATCCATTGGTGCACGGCGGTTTGAACTCGGTACCACGGCATCAAAGCCGACCGAGGCGACCGATCTCCCGATTACGCCACCGAGCCCTCAAAATTTTATAAACTTTGCAGTTGCAGCAAAAATGTTCGCCGTATTCACGAATATAGTTCAAGCTAAGGTTCAAAACTCTTTAGGCGCAGTAAGAAAAAGTGAGAGAAAAGTACGAATAGTACAGTATAGTCTTAATGGAAATGCAACAATTTTTATCTACTTTTGATAATTATCTAATAATATCTTTACTCACACGTTGTGAGTTTTGGTAAAACATTACTCCAGACATTAGTTTGGTTTTACAGAGAACTTCATCCTTATTGCTTTTTATGAAATATTATGAGGGCGCTTTTAATATTTTTTTCTGAAGAAATACATGTCATTTGTTTCCTTTTGGCCACGCGGGCAAAACTGCGGACAGTGGCTAGTGATAATATGAACAGCTTTTTTTGTGTTTGCTACAACAGAGCTTGACTTTACTGAATTTTTCCTCCTTTTTGCTAAAAAATTGCAAGCATTTTATAGCAAAACGTTCGATAGGAAGTAGAAATGGTCTGAAATATTTTGGTTTTCCAATTTATATTGTACTATATTCAGACCCACTTTGAAAAATATCGAGAATATAATGTTTTGTATTTTTATCTACAGTTGGAATAAAAATGCATGTTCGGAACTAGAATGTTGTGTTGCAGTAAAAAATAACGGAGTAATAAATATCGGCAATTAGATTTTAAATTACATGTGCGAGAAACATAATCTGTGTTAATATTGTTTCTTTCTTGTAATGAGCCATTCAAAAATTAGCTGTCATCCATTCGTTGAAGTCAAATTAACTAAAAACAGCGAGGTTTAATTCTGCAGATGGATACCGAATTTTAAATTGATCACACCTATAAAATTTGCCCTCATAGCGTCATCAAATAGAAAAGAGTGCAATGTCTAAAAATAACTGAACGGATTTTAAGGAATCAAACTGAGAACACTCAATTAAGCTACCTCAAAAAAAAAAAAAAAAATTGGTTCATCCGCTTGGGACCTAAGATACCACAGACAGACACACATATTAGATACACAGTTTACTCTTTTGCCTCACCCCATCCCAAACGCTGATTTTTATATCTTATATGAAAAGAAAAACATTAAAAAGAAAATCTATTAATAGCAATGACATTGAATTTTATCATTTCAGACCAATAATTTTAGTAGAACGTGTTATGGCGAAATATACACGTAAATTTCACCATAACTAGAATTTAGTACAACCTACCTATTATTTTACAAATTTCTATAAAATTCTTGGTTTGAAATAAAGGTACGGTAAAACCGCAGCGATCTTCGGGCGCTTGCGCAGTCGCGATCAGATAGTGCATAGTATTTGTACAGTCTGGTTCAAACCAAACGCAATATATGGAGATCAGAATATGATTAAATAGCAAATCGCGCCCGCGAGCGCGCACGCAGATTGCACTGGTTTGGTCGTACCTTAACTGGTCATCCAAAGAGATAAAAAGTTGCAACATAATTGTGAACAAGAAAAACACTTTTCTACTTCACCATTTTTTTTACTTTCCTTTTTACTTTCCTTTCCTAGAGAAAAACACGTCTTATTTGAAAATTTAAGAAACACATAATGTATTTTTAATTACGGATACTAACGGAAACTATAAAATACGGATACATAAATAAATTCAACTCAGTAGATATGTTCGATGAACGAAAATCGGCTTTATCTCTTTGAATAGAACCAGAAAATTTTTCATAATAGTTATGTTATAATTTATAAATCTATCTATTTAATTATTTTTTCATGTATGTCTATCAACAGAGGATTTTTATATTTTAAAATAAGAAGAAATGGTAGCAGCTTTTTGTCAATGTTCCGCCTCCCGTGCTACCAAAAAGTATCTTATCACCATGAAGGAAATAATATCGTTTAAAAACTAAAAAAGAACCGACTTCAATGCCGCGCTATTCATTTTCAGTTCCAATATTGAGATGTTTATCTCAATATCTCTGGAGATACTTATCAGACCTCGATAAAATTACCATGGTACCACACTTGAGATATCTCCTTTCGAACAAAAAAAGAATAATCAAAATCGGTTCATAAACGACGAAGTTATCCGCGAACAAACATAAAAAAATATATATATATATATACGGTCGAATTGAGAAACCTCCTCCTTTTTTTGAAGTCGGTTAAAAATACGGATACATAAATAAATTCAACTCAGTAGATATGTTCGATGAATGAAAATCGGCTTTATCTCTTTGAACAATACCAGAAAATTGTTCATAATAATTATTTTATAATTTATAAATCTATCTATTTAATTATTTTTTCATGTATGTCTATCAATAGAGGATTTTTATATTTTAAAATAAGATGAAATGGTAGCAGCTTTGTGTCGATGTTCCGCCTCCCGTGCTACCAAAAAGTATCTTATCACCATGAAGGAAAAAACTGCTGCCATAACCGTGGTTGTTCCGGTAGCACACAGCCCTTGAGAGTCAGAGTATTCTAGGTCTACTAGTGTGTTTATCCTCGACCACGTCATTGCTTACCACCAAGCGAGAAAGAGGTCAAACATTAGCCTACCGGATATTTAAAAAATCAACTACGTCCACATACCATACATACCACCACATATTCATGCCCAATTTTTTATGATAAACAAAAAATACAGGCTTTTACATTATTATTAAATAAACGTTTATAAAATCGAAAAATCGTTGAAAAATAAGCTTGTATTTTTCGGTTCTGTCAAATTTCAAAGGATTTAAAATGTTGTTTGTTTACGCTCAAAGCGAAAGGCTTTGAAATTGCAATGTTTTGTTGAGTGTTATCGGAATGTATAAGAGTTGTAAACAATCGATGTTATTGTGGAAACAAAACGAGTTTCATACACTCTCCACGATATTTTAAAAAATAATACCTTTTAGTAGTGACGTTATAGATAATCGTTATATACAATTCAAAATTTGACAGTACCTACTACGGGACTCTAACCTGCGCCTCATGACAATGTATCGCGGCGCCTCCATATTTTTCCTACCTCCATGAACTTCGAAAATGTTTCTTTCGGATTTTAAGTAAAGGCATTATTTTATCAGTAGCCTAAACTCACATCAACGCCAAGCAAACGCAGCCTTACTATCTTCCAGTATATATTTTTGTCATAATGTATAAACAATATAAAAATCCTCCAATGACAAATTATCTTAGAACTAACTTAACATAGCATACTTGCTAATTCACTCAAGGCACTGATTTTAGAAAATATGTGAACCGCCAGGCACATTGCCGATATCAGTCCGTCCCACTCTAACTGCGCCGTAGAACCTGAGAACAAAAAAAAAGCATTTACATATTTTTTATTCGAGTGCATGGATTATTATTTGCCCAAAGCAGTCCACTGTTAAACGTTGACCTCTCTCAATATACGTCACTGACCCCAATCTTTGGGCACGTAATTCCTTACATCACTAGTACCTAAGGGAACACACAGAATGAGGCTCATTCTGTAATCTAATCTTATTCACAGGTGGTAGGAGGATATTATATCGACGTTCCGCCTGACTTGCTACAAAAAGTAACAATCAAGTAGAAAATCTGTCGCCGTATTCTTACGGAGTTCCGGCAGCACACAACCCTTGAGAGTCAGTTCAAGGCCTAGCGAGTTCACCAACTTTGACCACACCATCGCTTACCACCAGGCGTGATGGTGGTCAAAAGCTAGCCTATAACATCATTAAATAACCGGCCAAGTGCGTGTAGAGTTCCGTAGTAGCCTGTTATTCGATGCAAGTCTTTACCCGTTATAAACAAGCAACAAGGATTTATTCTAAGGATTTTGTATTTGGTACAAAATTATCCAACACCCAAGATCAACAACTATTACTGCTAAACTAATAAAGTTATCTCAACTGCTATAATTTTCCTTTGAAGTTCATAAAATGCGATATTGCGCATTTTATGAAAATTCGTGATAATAATCACGAATTTTTCCAGATTTTTCAAGCCAGTAGTTTAGCTTTTCAAGGGGGGGGGGGGGGGGGGCACCCTACCTACAAAAATTTGCACTTTAAAGTTTAATATTTTGTAAATGGAGCATTCAATTGAAAAATGGTATAAGCAACCCTTAAGTCATTTTAAGACATATTCAACGATACACCACACGATGGGGTAGACGATAAAAAAAAATCATCCCTACTTCTCATATAGGGGAGCTACCCTACTTTGTCGGCGTAATATATATACATACCCTCACAAAATTACAGCTTGCTAGTGTTAACGGTCTCTTAACAAAACCTCGGACAGGCAGACAGACAGACAGACAGACAGACGGACATGACGAAACTATAAGGGTTCCTTGTCAGGACTACGGAACCCTAAAAAATGTACAACAATTCATAATTAATTTATTGCATATAATGTAGGTTGACACAAAGATGGTCCTTATTATTATGAGGAGCCGTACAATCTACTCCCTTTCGGAGTGTGCAACAAGGTGTGTGATTTTATTTAGTCAATCTATTAATAAAAAGTATTACATATATCATTACATTAACTTGAAATAAACAACAATTAAATAATGAAATGAAAATAAAATGAATTGCCAATGTTTGTCAAATTTAAATTATAGATATTCGTTGACGCTATAAAAACAGTGAGTCAATAGTAATCTTTTTAATAAAAATCCATAATTTTGACCTTCGAATTTCGTTACTCAAAATCACGGATGTCATCTATCCTCCGTGCTCAAAATCATGCTCAGAATTTACTATGCTCAGAATTATGACACACAGAGTACTTCTTTACTACTTTAATTCTTTATTTATTTATGCCATTAACATTAGTTTATTATTAACCGACTTCAAAAAAAGGAGGAGGTTTCTCAATTCGACCGTATATATATATATATTTTTTTTTTTTTTTTTTTTTTTTTTTTTAATGTTTGTTCGCGGATAACTTCGTCGTTTATGAACCGATTTCGATTATTCTTTTTTTGTTCGAAAGTAGATATCCCAAGTGTGGTACCATGGTAATTTTATCGAGGTATGATAAGTATCTCCAGAGATATTGAGATAAACATCTCAAAATTGGTACTGAAAATGAATAGCGCGGCATTGAAGTCGGTTGTTTTTTAGTTTTTAAACGATATTATTTTAATAAGTTATTATTATTATTTAATGTACTATTATACTTATTGTTCTATTCTTAATATACAAGTACTATTCGTGTAATCTTGTTTTTGGATGTACCTATGTTTGAATTTTGATTGTAATGTATGGTAAATTAGTCCACCAGCCGCGGCATCGGTAGAATATGCTGGGTAAACACTGTAGCTCAGTAGTTACCTTCGTTGCGATGTTGCGAAGTAATTTTTTATTTTTTTAAGTAATTTAAACTTGACTTTAATATCTTTTGGCAAATTATTATATATTTTTATCGACAATAGCATTTGACCGTTATCTCACCTGGTGTTAAGTTAAGATACAGAGTAAGATGGAATCGTGCTTGTCTGGAAATGGAGTCCTATCCACAAATCGCTACCAACCCAACCCGTCTTCCATAATGTAGTGCATACCAACCTCACCCACCTGAAGTGGGGAATTCTGATGAACAACAAACGAGGCTCTGGCGACCCATCAGGGCACAAACTTCGCAACATGTAATGTCACACTTGATGTGTATCATCATAAGAATATGATTTGTACTGCAATTATAGTCCGGCAATCTCGTGCGCGACCTTCCTGCGGAGTGACAGACGGTGGCGGGGACGAGGTAGCGGTAGTAACTATTATATAATCTGTGACACGGCTACACACGCTTCCCTTCCCAGCTACACCACCCGCTACCCGCTGTCATCATGGGTACCTCGTCCCCGCCACCGTCTGACACCCCGGGGGACGGTCGCGCACGAGATTGTCGGACTATAGTCTGCGTTTTATTTATTTATTATGTTTCATTATTTCACAATTTTTTGGATAAAAATTGTCTGAAGTACTGATACATGCACTGGGTTGCGGGTACACGTGATAGTACGGTTGGCAACCCTACATTGATCAGGGGAATTATACATGTGTTTTAAGTGTGACGTTCGACGTCTAGATGAAAGCTGAATGGCTCAATACCTTTGTTTTTTTTTTGTAAATTCAAAGCAATAAGTTATGTTTCTATTATATTTATAATATTTTTTTTATTGAATATGATCTATTTCATGTAATTTGAAGTGTGTAAGTGCAAATTTTTAATTTGCCCATATACTGAATAAATGCTTTGACTTGACTTTAAGGCAATCGGGAGACTGCATGTTAACTTCATCGGCCGGTATCAGTCCACTGCTGGACGTAGGCTCGTTCTTTTCCAGTCACTACACACCTCTTTGTTAACCTCTTGTCTTCATATTATTTAATTGTGCGAGTAGTTAAATTTAATAAAATGTTATACCGTATTAAATTTAGTGCCTTGACAACTCAGAACAGCGCCTTTTTTATTTACAGGAAAAAGAAGGAGCCCGAAAAAGAAAGAAAACGAAAGGGGCCAGTAGATTAGTGGGAGAATGGTCGGCTTTGACCGTTCGGTACCGAGTTCAATCCCCGCCGTGCACCAATGTTCGCTTTTCACAGTGGGCTTCCGCTGAAGGAAAACATCGATAAGAAACCCCGAACCCCGCATAATGGTAGGACACCATTTAGTATCCGCCTGGCCAGCTACCACCCTCAAGTTAGAAAATCTGTCACCAAAGATCTAATGTGCTCCGGCCTTTGTTCTAATCTTTGAGAGCCAATTCTCATTCTAGGCCTAGCATGCTATCATCCTCAACCGCATCATCACTTACCAACAGGTAAGATAGTGGTCAAACACTAGCCTATTATTTAACAATAACATTTTTTTTACATTTTAACATTTATTTAATTCAAAGTTCCGAGTCCAAGATTTTGTAACTAAAGCTGTAAATCTTCCAACCAGAAATGATCCGCGCAATGCAATATACTACGCAATGTCAGCGTTCCCTTTGAAGCAGTGGAATGCCTTTGTAATCTTAGGACTTGGATCAATACAGGAAGAGAAATGTGGAACTTGGTAAGACATGCCGAGCTAGAGTCTGTGCAAAAAGAGAACCGTTGTAGAAATTGGGGGCGCGCGTGTTGATGGTTCTAATTTACTGTTTTTGTTTCGTTGACAACATTGATCTGTCATTGCCAATACGACTAAAAATGTTTGATACCTTGGTAAGTACCTACTCGTATCATTAGCGAGTTTACTCTTCGAGCATTTCCCAATGGAGATGTTAACGTAATCCGCAAACATTTTTTTCTGCCGATACTTACGGGGGACGAGGTAAACACGCATTGCACACACACAAATCACTCACTTTAACGATCCCGCACACTAGCTTGAAACACACACAGTATTAAAAATACAGCGTAGTTACGCACGCATATATGGCCAAAAATGGCTATATGGCCAGCAGAGGGGTACGCCTTGCGTTAACATCTCCACTGGTAAATACTCAATACTTTATTGCTATAACAAATGCTCGAAGGTTGTACTAGGTAGTAATATACCTTTCTTTTTGACCTTCGAATGTGAGTTCATCGTAAAGCCACGACGGTTCTCTTTTGCCACAGACTCTATGATACATTTGAACCGGAGTTAAGGCTAAAGTACTTTGTCTATAGCAATAGCCCAAAGATGATATTTCATAAGTGATATATAGGAGACTGAGGTCCTTTCGCTGATGCCAAGAGTTTCATTTACAATGGATCTACCCTCATATTTTAGAGATGTCGCGTTTGCTATCATAGCTCTATTTTTGGACGAAAAACACGCTGGTTACACGTACTAGCGTGTTTTTTATGCGTGTAAAATCACAAATGTTTTGCTCGTGGAGGTAAGTCAGACGTAAATGACTTCCTCTGTTCCATTACTGCATATTAACTATTTCACTTATCTAATCAAAATCATATTTTTCATTAAAATGTATTAGAGTAACTAAGTTACAATAAGGCCGCAGTAGACTACGTAGAAGATGGCGAAACGAGCTTTACACTTTAGTGAATACCTACAATAGCACAGGATATACTGTACATACTACCTACTTCAAACTTCAAACAATTTATTGTTCATACTACAGGTACATGGTGACATAAAATAAAATAATCTCTGTAGTTTGCATTTAAGGCGTACAATATTTCGGTTAATTAGATAAAATCATATCATATCATCATAGGAATCATAAGATTTCGCAGAATACAATTAAATCACATATTACCAATCTACCAATCTATCCTGTTTCTTATAGCGCCTATTTATTGCTTCTACTAAAATTAAAGTGCATCTTGGGTTCTCCCATAGTAATATAACACCAGCCCTGCTTACGTCTAATCCAAAGAACCCAAGTCTCGATCTTAGTCTTCGCCGAACTATTTGAGTTCGACTTGAATTCAGCCAATTAAACCGCTGCCAGATAGGGCTGTCAAGCGTTGGGATATTGGAGAAGTTTTCCACTTTATTTCGTTATCTAGCTGAAAGTCTTTTGATTTTATTTTTTAATCATTAGTTTTATATAAGACGTTTAAATCGTTTCAATAAGATTTTGTAGGGCTCCTAGTATTTGAAAAGCACAGCGAGTGTTTTGTTTTTTTTTTTTTAATATCTTGAAAAGCGTATTCCGAAATCACAATTAATTTTTTACCTGTGGTTGAAACAGGTTCAGGCTCAGCGAAATGCTGCAGACGACAAATATGTATTTGGAATTTATGGTGTAATGGTGGTATGTGTCAGATTATCATTTTTAACTTTATTTGGAACCGTTGAAACTAGCTCTGAATGACATAGCCCCGCAAATAGGTACACAATATTAATAACAAACTTGAACAATGTTCCTATTTCCCAATAGAGTACTTAAGTATACTTACATTGAAATGTATAATAATACTTTGTATCTCATTATACTAAGATTGTAAATAGACGTAATGTTTGACCTACCTGAGTGTGTTTAAAATGTCTAAGGCCCTATAGACAAATAAACACAATGCAATGCTACCAACCCTATTTCCAAGTGTAGTTGCTAGGGATGGACTTGTGGTGAGCTGGTTTTGAAACTCGAAAGTAAATAATGCGGTGAGTACCGTCCCCTAGTAATTATCCGGAATGTTTCGCGCAAACTATCCTCTAACTTTCACCCTTGACTATATTGGCTATCTACTAAACTGAGAAGAGATCTAGATGATGTCAGTTTCCTAGATGATTCTCAGTAAGATTTTATTTAATTTTACATCACGGGTCGTAAATTGCCTTTGGAAGGCAATGACAGAGCCGAAGCCAACGTCAAGAGGCCCTACAATGTTTACTTATCTAGTATGGTTAGTGGATGTAGAGATGAAAAACTATAAAAGGATGACTATAAAAGGAAAACTATATAAGGAGGATATAAAAGGATGGGCTATAAGCGATACATTTTATCATGGTTGAATGTGTGCTGCTTGATGTCTGATTCCTGGTCTATGGGATGAGGTTCGGCATCCGCCAATGATGCCTCATTTCAAATTATTAAGGCGAGTGGTAACTCGCTATATAGACTGAATGGGCCCATAAAATCGGACCGTTATGTTGGCGCCGAGGGGCAACATTGGCGTGGATAGCTTAGGGTGTCGAGAACTGTGCTGCACTTTCACTAAACGCTAGTAGCGGCTTTTTACCTTTAACGCTTCCACCCAGAAGCTTAGATCTTAGCACTTGCGATTCCCACTCCTACATTTTATTTATTTTTATTACAAGCTTTATCTCAACTTTACGGCGAATTTGTCCGTCACAAATCTTGCGATTGATTTTAGACAGACTTTCAGGGGTTCGATTGAGCTGAAATTTTGCATACATGTGCAAATCTCGTGACAATGCAATATTATGATGACCTGGTGCTAATCTGATGATGGCGCTGGAAGGTGCCCAAAAGAACTCCTAAAGTACACATGTTATACGTGTCGTGTTTGGGCTCGTTGGATTTATCTTGACTTACTCTGGTCTTAGGTTATGTTAAAGCTTGTGTTTTAAAAGGTTTTCTAAAATATTACTTGTTTTATTTATATTATAGAATTGCAATAAGTACGGTAAACCTACCAAATTATATTTACTGCTAACGTACAGAACAATCAAAATTTCATAATAATATAATATATTAAGTAGGAGAAGATCAAGAACTAACTTAAAAATAAGTAGAATAATGGCCACTTTACGCTTATCAAAAATATTCATTTGTTATTTAAAGTAAAGCCGCTAAGTAACGTATCAATGAACTTTCCTTTCAGATTATTAAGTTGTAATAGCCTCTGATGCTCAAGAAAATACGTAAGAATAATATTTGTATTCTACTTTGTGACTAATGGATATAGACTTGTTGAATTCTCAAGAGGTTCTCGGAAAATTATTACAGTTAAGAGACAAAATGTCTTCCGATAACGACAGTTGTGTCAGCATCAATGTTGAATAAAATTATGATGTAATTTATTGACGTTACACTCATGGCGGCTGTACACACTCGTCGAGATCCTCTCGTCGAGAGTCTCGGCCGATGATATTCTCGGCGAGAGCATACGTGTACACACTCGTTTTTTCGCCTTTTGACCGTTTGACTCGGGCGCAAATACCGAGCAGTGACCGAGACCGACCGAGGTGAGGCACGAGAGAGCGAGACAAGGCAAATGCACCGTCTACATACTCGTTATTGGCTTGTCTTGGTGTGTCTCGGCGAGTGTGTACAGCCGCCATCACACGTTGTAGGCTTCCACGTGGATTAGGTATTGAATTATGAATGGACATTGGATCCATCCTTTTTCAACCAACTTCCAAAAAGGACGAGGTATGTCTATAATTTTTTTTCGATACGCAATTACTCGGCCAATAGTGAACCTATTCGAATAATATTTTATGAAGTGAAAACTTCTTTAGCGGCGTTGTGAACTTTATGGGATGGGTAAAAAATGTTAAACTTGCGTCAGGTCACGTGACCCGATCGAAAATTCGTAAGACGGAGGGAGAGTAGAAACTTTTTTGCGATGGGTAAAAAATGTTAAACTCACGTCAAGACACTTGACCTGATCGAAAATTCGTAAGACGGAGAGAGAGTAGACCAAATGCAAGTTCAAGTTTTCTCTTCTGCCGGCGCTCCCGGAGCGCAAACCGTTGTTTTTTTTGGGTAGATTACATTTTTACAGCGGTCTCATTATACAATTCATTGAGATCTATAAATTAGTATCTCGAGAGATATGGAGATAAACAACACAAAATTGTCGCTGAAAATGAACCGATTACAATTATTTTATAGTAGGTGTGGTCTTTTGCTACTGAAACTGACTCGCGCGGCCTTCGAGCATTTAACAATGGAGATGTTAACGTTGTAATCCGCAAAAAATTTTTTCTGCCGATACTTACGGGGGACGAGGTAAACACGCATTACACACACACAAATCACTCACTTTAACGATCCCGTACACTAGCTTGAAACACGCACACAGTATTAAAAATACAGTGTAGATACGCACGCTCATATGGCCAAAAATGGCTGTATGTCCAGAGGGGTACGGCTTGCGTTAACATCTCCTTTGGTAAATGCTCGAAGCGCGCTGCATGTGAAATCAGTTTTATAGTTTTATTACTTATGTCTAGATTTCAAGTCTATGCATGGTGTGTTTTTATAATAATAACTTTATCTTTACATAGTGTAAATGAAAGTCGTTTCTACTGTCTGTATGCTTAGGTCTTTGAAACTTATCTACGTATTTCAATGCGGTTTTCATCAAAGGATTGTGATTTAAGAAGAAGGTTTACTACTAATACAAAACGCGGGCAAAGCCGCGGGATGCAGCTAGTGTACATAACATATACTTTATATAGTGGAGAGCAGAAAACATAATGTGACAAAAGTTGCCTTAGTATATAACACAATCTATGTCACCGTATAGTTTCCCAGCAACCGCAAATAATGCGAATAGCAAACATCACCCTAAGGGTCAATTTATACTAGAGCAGAGTCGAAGCGCATCGAAGTGTCGATCCAAAACTGAACATAACAAATTCAACCTTAATTCCACAGCGTAACGCACACATTACTTCTGAGATTTTAAATCAGCGTTGGTCACGCGCAGACGCGCGAATACGGAAGAAAGCGCGCGTCTTTTTAAAATCTCAGAAGTAATGTAAATGTAAATGTAAATGTAAATGTAAATGTAAATGTAAATGTAAAAGTAATGTAAATGTAAATAAAAAGGCGGCAATAGCCCAATGGATAGGGTGTCGGACTGGCGATCGAGAGGTCGTGAGTTCGATCCCCACCCCACCCACTGCACTATTGACGTGAACCCACTCCAGACACAAGCATATTTAGCTTAGTTGGAGAGGTTAACAAGAATACTAGTAATGTGCAACCCACATTGCGAGTAATCTTTATTTACAAAAAAAATAAAAAAAATAAAAAATGTGTGCGTTACGCTGTGGAATTAAGGCTGAATTTGTTATGTTCAGTTTTGTATCGACGCTTCAATGCGCTTCGACTCTGCTCTAGTATAAATTGACCCTAAGACGCACAAACAAATTGGCAACCTTGACACCTGACCGTACGAGTACCTATCGGATGATCTTCCAGTCGGTACAGTCCACTCCGATGCCATAATTGATTGCACACAGACGATATGATTCAACCATTCAACTGAATTGAATTATGATATTGATGTTAGTCTATACACCTATCTGGTTTTGGAGCAAGATTGATGCGTATATCTGGATGTATGTCGCAGCCAACTAGCTTAATTAGCCGTTCAATCAACAGCCTAGCCTCTAAACTTTTTAAAATACCGAGCAAAGCTCGGTCAACCAGATATTTAATAATATTAATTACTACAATTACTATTACTACTATTACTACTATATAATACTATTCTACCTTTGTTTTAACGTTTACTTAGTTGGTGTTCGGTTCGAAACCCTCCGTGTGCGGGACAAAAGTCTGACTCGCACTTGGCCAGTTTTATTTAATTCGTGTCAACGTGCTAGCTAGCATTTTTACAAGTAATAAGAACAGTTAAATATGGCTTTATAAAACACGATAAGATATTCAGATAATAAGATCGTTTAAAAAACTAAAATAACCGACTTCAAATGCAGCGCTATTAAATTTCAGTACCAAGTTTGAGGTGTTCATCTCCATATCTCTTGTGATACCCATCAGATCTCGATGAATGAAAATTACTATGGTACTACCGTGGGGATATCTCCTTTCCAACAAAAAAATGAATAATTAAAATCGGTTCATAAACGACGAAGTTATCCACGAACAAACATAAAAAAATATATAATATATCGTCGATCGTCGAATTGAGTAACTTCCTTTTTTGGAAGTCTGTTAAAATTGAGTAATCTATTTACGCAAAGATGTTCACAGAGTGACATTTAGGTTCAGTTTAAGACAAATTTAACGCAGAAAAAGCTTACGTAACTTTGTGTACCAA
Organism: Cabera pusaria; assembly: GCA_954871355.1. Taxonomy (NCBI): domain Eukaryota; kingdom Metazoa; phylum Arthropoda; class Insecta; order Lepidoptera; family Geometridae; genus Cabera; species Cabera pusaria. The sequence continues at coordinate 2,984,991 of OX940890.1, forward strand.
GTGACGATGGACATAGCACAAGCGTAAACGATTTTCGAAATTGATTAGACGCGGAGCGATTGCCACTTGTCTAGGCCCCCAGATAGAGCAACCACATTCGCAAAGCGCAACCTAGAAAAAAGTTCATAGGTAGTCTTATTACGGCTGGAGGGATTTTACGAATCAAAACTTAGAACACTCTCGTTTAAAAACATCTATAAACCTAAAAAACTAAATCTAAATTGGTTCATTCCTTTAAGCGCTACGATGCCATTGCCAAAGACTGACATTCAGATTGTACACGTCAAACTTATAACAACCGAGCAAAGGGCTAAAAGCCCTTCTTTTTGCGCCGGGATTTAAAAATGGAACGCCGTAATAAGGTAAAATCTTAGATTTATGAAGCCCGAAAACTATGTAGGTAGCCATTTTGTTTTTGTGGTTCAACCAAAGCTCAATTCCATCTGTGCAAGGGTACAAGTAGTATGAATGACCCTAAGACTGTAAGTTGTACCCAAGTTAGGACAGCAAAACACTGTGAACTTAGTTTGGAAACTTAATTGATGTGTAAGTACTTATTATATATAATTTCTTTATGGAAATTATCGTGAGAATAAAACATACAATTATTTGAAACGGCTTTACACTCACAGGTTAAAATATCGAAATTACTCCGACACGTTTCAGACATTTTTTATGTCATTTTTAACAGGAGTTAGGCCTGACGTTTCGGAATAATATCAATATCTTAATCCCTGAGTGTAAAGCCGTTTTATATTATGTTATATTTAAGTAACATAATAATGTTTTATGTTATATTTAAGTAACATAATAATAGACGTTAATGTTTTATGTTATATTTAAGTAACATAATAATAGACGCAAAAACAACTTCAAATGTCACGTTAGTCAATTTCAGTACCATGTTTAAGGTATTTATCTACATATCTCTGGAGATAAGTATGAGATCTCCATAAAAATACAATGGACCAAACGGGAAGTCTATAATCTATAATCTCTCAAACAAAGAAATAATTTTATTTTCCACAACGGTAAAAAAATAAATAATTAGATGAACCCTACCTTTGAAAAAAGAATAATTCAAATCGGTATACAATTTGACGGAATAATCGGTGAACAAACAAAAAAATAAAAACATACAGACGAATTGAGAAACTCCTCTTTTTACCCGACTGCGAAAGAAGTATATATGTATGTATGTATGTATGTATGTATATTTCTCTGGCACGCCCTAGTGCCTAAACGGCTTGTCGTATATTTATATGAGTGGTGTCAATAGATTCGTATTAGTCGTGAAAGTGACACTGGGTACATCAAAATTAAAATAAATATCATAAATAATGCTTAAATTCAAAATTTAAAACCGATACCGACTGATTTTTAACCGACTTCACAAAAAAGGAGGAGGTTCTCAATTCGTCTGAATGTTTTTTTTTTGTGTGTATGTTACGCGATTTCTCCATAACTTGTGAACGGATTCAAATGATTCTTTTTTTATAGGTAGGATACGTTTCCGAGGTGGTACCATTTTAATTTTATCGAGATCTGATTAGTATCTCCAGAGATATGCAGATAAATACCTCAAACATAAGATAATGTACTGGTTTTTATATGTATATTATTTGTTCATTGACACAATTCCAATGAGCTTAAATACGATATCTCAGACGAGGAGTTGAGAGTATTCTGCATTTCTATTGCAATTTAATTAAAAATTAATTTACATAATTAATAAACAATTTAATTAAATTTAATTATATTGCAATTCTGCATTGATTCAAGGAGATGTGTTGTCTCAGCATTAGATCAAGCTTACCATATTATATTCTTGCAATATCATTGAAGTAACAGGATTTTTTGAAGAACAGAATTTCAAAATAATACATTTGATTTGACTAATGTAAACTACGCTAAACAGACGGCAGCAGTGTGACAGGTAAGAAGTGCGCAGAATCGCCATTTTGTTTTTTTTTACGTCCGCGGTCAAATGACTACGAGCTTACGAAAGTTGCTATCGTAGTCTTTTCAACCAAAAAAGAGCTGATAATATTTAAACGGCTGAACGGATTTTCATAAAACAAAGCTAAGAACACTCTCGATGAAGACACATTATATCAAACAAAAATATAACCGGCTAAGTCGAGTTGAAATCGCACACCGAGGTAACCAAACCAACCAATTAAGCTAGACCTCTAAATTGTATCAGCTCTCATATAACTCAGAGGTCTACCTTAATGGGCGCAAACTATGTATGTATGGGGACACCCTTTAATTTTCAACTTTTTTTATTTTTTTAAATGTTTCCTTAATTTATGCTGTAAGACCTTGCTTCTTGCCAAATTTCATGATTCAAGGTCAACGGGAAGTACCCTATAGGTTTTCGACCCAAAACCTATAGGGTTCTTCCGGTTGCCCTAGAATTATCAATTTTGGTTATAAGCAAGGTTAGAGCACAAGTAAAGAAAAAATTCAAAAAAAATATATAAAGTTGAAAATTAAGGTACATTTTCATAAGATATTTGAACGGGATATTCACCATGTTTTTCATTATTTGTAGATTATATAAATGCCCGAACAAAAATAGCAAACGTGAAGATATTGTCAGTGTTGTGTGTCGCGAACGAGTTCCAGCAGAAGCAAGTTGTAGGGGCGGCGAACCTGCAATAAGAACGCGAAAGCGGGTAGACCGCTTCGTGTTTTCGTAAACAATCCGTTTACCCGCAATCGACAGTTTACCCGTGAACATGGTGCTTGCAACAGCGCCGAAATATAGAAAGCTCACAAATAATGAAAATGATGTTAAATATCCCGTTCAAATATCTTGTTAAAGTGTTAGTGACCATGAAAACTTAAAAACTTATAATTAAGGCACATTTTGGTACTAACAAGTTTTCGCGAAAATCTAAATTTTCCCGTATCTTTTTATTGTGTCGACTCAAGACCTTGATTTTTATAAACCTAATAGAGACTATAGACTTCAGTATCAGGTATAAATTTCAACTTGCTAGGTCCAGCCATTCCTGAGAAAATTAGTCGTGACACACGGACAGACAGACGGACAGACAGACAGACAGACAGACGGACAAGAAAGTGAACTTATAAGGGTTCCTTTTTTACCTTTTGAGGTACGGAACCCTAAAAAACTAAATGAAAATCGGTTCATCCGTTTGGGCGCTACGATGCCACAGACAGCCACACAGGGACACACACGTCAAACTTTATTACACCCCATCTTTTTGCGTCGGGGGTTAAAAATTAAGGATTTTTGGAGCCAAAAAAGTTATATAAAAAAATTTATGTTTTCAAAATACATCGAGTGTGGTTTGGAATAGGAAATGCTAATAAATCTTTTTTTCACGCAGTCGGGTTTTTTGTACTTTTCAATAATTCACTTGTCATCATTTTTGAACTCTGGCGGTGAAAGAAAGTCATATGTGGCACATCTTAAATCGCGTTCGTTCAGGTTTCATGATTCACACCTTTTTATATAGATAACTAGCTGAGACGGCGAACTTCGTACCGCGAATATAAATAAACTGTCCAAGTGCGAGTCGGACCTGCACACGCAGGGTTCCAATTGAAACATATTTGCCGAAATAATAAGTTTCTTGTAGGGGACCCCCTTTAATTTTTAATTTAATTTAGTTCTTATTATTTGATCTTGCAGCCATTGCAATACACACCATATTTTGATGGTTGTCATTATAGCGCTTCCATACATGGATATTCACTATTTGTGTATAAAAACCGATAAAAACAAAATTAAATCAAATAATAAAGCCCTGATACAAGAAACGAGTTTTGAGGCTTTTTATGCTCAATCTTACAAACCTTAACAGACGAAGACTTGAAATTTACTCATGGTGTGTATGTATGTGTGCGGGTAAATGTGGTTGCTCCACCTGGGGGCCTAGACAAGTGGCAATCGCTCCGCGTCGAATCAATTTCGAAAATCGATTACGCTTGTGCTATGTCCATCGTCTCTTGGTACAAAAAGTTACGTTAGCTTTTTCTGCGTTAAATTTGTCTTAAACTGAACCTAAATATCACTCTGTGAACATCTTTGCGTAAATAGATAAACTATAAAACTGATTTCACATGCCGCGCGAGTCAAGTTTCCGTAGCAAAAGATCACACCTACTAAAAAATAATTGTAATCGGTTCATTTTCAGCGACAATTTTGTGTTGTTTATCTCCATATCTCTCGAGATACTAATTTATAGATCTCAATTAATTGTATAATGAGACCGCTGTAAAAATGTAATCTACCCAAAAAAAAAACAACAGTGTGCGCTCCGGGAGCGCCGGCAGAAGAGAAAACTTGAACTTGCATTTGGTCTACTCTCTCTCCGTCTTACGAATTTTCGATCAGGTCACGTGTCCTGACGCGAGTTTAAAAAAAGCGTGTTTTTTAGTTTTAACTATTATTTATTTTCTACTTTGTAGTTGAAAAATGGAATATTTTTTATCAAATTAGTGTATTGTCATCGGTCCTCGATAAATCTACAAAGTTTGAACGAAATCTGGCTGTTTAAAGTGGGTCAAAATCGCGCCCAAAGAAGTCGGTTACAAACATACAAACACACAGGTGAAACTAATAAAAAGGGAATTATCAAAACCCAGCTATGAAGATACGAGACCCAGTATTTGGTTTCGTGTCTAAGCAAAATACCGTATGGTATCTAATGGCTTTTACAACAGGACACGTAGTCCTTGAAGTGGACAGGCCTAGGACACTTTTTTTATATAAGCACTCTGACTATTTAGCGGACTATGGATCTAATAAAGATGACGGAATATCTGAGGATGTCCGGTATTTACTGGAGCCTCACTGCGAGATCTTTATGAAGAGGAAGATTAGTGACGAACATTTAGTGTAGTGTTTTAAGTTAAGTGTTTTGGACTCAATATAATATCTTCGAGCATTTACCAATGGAGATGTTAACGTTGTAATCCGCAAACGTTTTTTTCTGCCGATACTTACGGGGGACGAGATAAACACGCATTGCACACACACAAATAACTCACTTTAACGATCCCGCACTCTAGCTTGAAACACGCACACAGTATTAAAAACACAGCGTAGTTACGCACGCTTATATGGCCAAAAATGGCTATATGGCCAGCAGAGGGGTACGCCTTGCGTTAACATCTCCATTGGTAAATGCTCGAAGTATAATATATATAATAATGTTAAAGTATCTCGTGTTTCCCTCAGTCTAGCTTCCTTCTATTCATGTAGCAAGAGGTAGGCGCTCCGTTACGTTACACATATCCAATGAATTCTTCTGACATTTTATTTTTCAAATAAATACCATACTGCGTATTCTATTCAGAAAGTAAACAGGAATTCTTTGAATCGTGTTGAAAGCGAGCAGGTCGTTGAAGCGATGTCAAAGGCTTCGTTTGTATAACAGCCGGTCAAATAAACCGTGCAATTTTTATACGAACCTTCTGAGCATAAAGTTAGGTAGTAGACTGAAAAGCAAATGCTTACTAAAATGGTCTTTAAAACAAGTTGAATTACAAGCACCTGGGAAGTTTATCCATTTAAACAAAAGAAGAATTTTCCCAAGCGGTATTTGTGTTATCGATGAACATACATTAATATATTTTTTTATAATTGATAAGCAAGCGTTTGACCACTATCTCACCTGATTTTAAAAGAAGGTTGTGATCGACGATGTAGCACATTTGCCTAGAAGATACCTGTTCACTCGAGTTTGAAGACCCTCGGATTGTACTGAACAGGAAACAGACTGGCAGAGAATTCCATTCCTTCGCTGTGCGAATGATAAATGTGGACGCAAAGTGCTTTGTACGACAAAATGGAATATCTACCATGTATCGATGGCGCATGTCTGTGCGCCTGGTAGTACGATGGTAAAAGGGGGACGGTGGAATTAATTCGTGACGTTACAAGTCACACTCTTCGAAATGCATTCGATAAAAGATCGATAAACTGGCGACTTTTTGGCGAAGCTCAAGGCTCTGAAGCCTTTTGCCTACTAGATTGTTGTCGTTTATAAGTTTCTTAGCTCTCCTCTCAATAACATCCAACGCATCCAGCTGGTATTTTGTGGACCCATCCCAGAGGTGACAGCAGTACTCCATACAAGATCGGACTCATGCTTGATACAAATTTAGCAGCAAATACAGTGGAACATAGAACCTCCTCATTTTTTAAGTCGGTTGATAAGTAAACTTGATCTTACCTGAGGCAGTGAACATGGATAAATGCGGCGATCTGGCGACTACTATAGTCGCGTTGGCTGCTCTTGAAAATGGCGGCCATGTCGGCTGCGCGGCCTCGCAGCGAAGGTCGATGTAGCCCTTCGTGGTAGCGACTCTGATACGCAGCGCTCGCCAACTACTCCGCAGACCCTTCTCATTCGCTGACGACACCTGCGTGTTGTTCACTAACACTGGCTCCATCTGTTGGATAACAATGTTGATTAGATTTATGTAACTCTTGCATCTCAGTTTAGTAGCTTAATTCAATTAGGTACGTACATTATAAGTAATATTTTAATACTTATTACTTTTATTTTAATATGACTTGAATGTAATATTTTAACATTACTTTTTATGAATGAAATATGCTACAGAGTGTATGATAATTGTTTATAGAAGAAAATGAGTATTAAATTAGTTGCAAATACATATAATAACTTTTACATCTCTCATATTTGGTAAGTAGGTCTTTATTACCCCCAAATGGGGCTCGTAGGTAACCAATTAGCGCTCTAGGGTAATAATGTAGCTAGAAAAGCCCTAGGGCGGTAAGTAATTTAAAAAAAACTCTTCGCTCTTTGAAAAAGTTCGCGTACATCTAACCATCATACTGGCAATAGACATCATGCATTCAGCCCAATGACAAAAGAGGTCGCTTCGCTATTCAGCCTTGTATTCGTATGAGTATAATAGTCATCAATTTTAAATATCGAACGGATGCTGGGGCTAACTTAACCACTATAAAAAGGCACGGTGGGTGGAAATCCAGCAAGGTGGCTGAAGGTTACATTGAAGCTCCATACAAAATAAAAGTAAAATTACCAACCAAATAACGGAAACTATTCACCTTTCCAAAAATTCAACGTCTTTCTCAAGAGATGATCCGCAACCATCAACATCTGCTGAAGAAAGCTTCATCCCGTCAGATTTGACGTCCATGACCAACAAATATCACAATCTCAAACTATTAACGTAGGTACCCAAAAAACACCTGTCCCTAAAATTTGAAAATTGTTCTCATTTCACTATAAATGTTAACTAATAAAATGTTTTATTCTTGTAATGGTTTTTTTCTACTTACCTCACAATCGAGATGTAAAGCAGAGTAGTTAGCTCGGGTGTAAGCATCAATTGCACCTTCGAACTAACTTAACCCTCTAACCTAAATATCTCGGGCTGCAGTTGATGCCTTACAGCGCGTTACTTGCGCTCGGTGAATTGGATTAGGATGGAAGACTCAACATTGATACGTCCTGTCATCGCAAACATTTAATCGAGAAAGATGCAGCTAGACACTTACATAACTGCATATATTTTTATATATCTTATCTCCTCTTCTCTTTGCAATTTTTATAAACTCTATTTCCAATAATCTCACTACTTCCTACCATCTCTACGCGGATGACCTTCAGCTATACTCCCAAGCATCTATGGATGAGCTATCTGACGCGATAGCAGCCACAAACAATGACCTGAGCCGCATATCTGATTGGAGCAAGTCTTATGGCTTAAAAATAAATGCCCTGAAAGCTCAGGTCATAATCGTGGGTAGCTCCCGTTATATCAGCCGAATCGACTGGAAGAGTATTTTCCTAGTGTTGTATTCGAAGGTGTCAACATACCATTTAGCGAGACTGTAAGAAATCTGGGAATAACTATAGATCGCTGTCTATCATGGAGTCCTCAATTGATGGAAACCAGCCGCAAGATGTTCGCATCTGCAGGATCCTTGCACAAATTGCGCAATTTCTTACCTATTACCACTAAGATTGCGCTTGCCCAGTCTCTTCTTGTCCCTATTTTAGATTACTCTGACGTCTGCTATCTCGATCTTACTCAAGAGCAGCTAGATAAACTCGAACGCCTGCAAAATTTTTGCATCAGGTCTATTTTCGGTCAGCGAAAGTATGACCACATTTCTGAGTTTCGTGCTAGGCTCGAGTGGCTACCCATTCGTCGTCGTCGGGATGCACATATACTGTCACTCATTTACTCAACACTCTTTAATCCTTCATCTCCCCAATACCTTCAAGAACGTTTCCAATATCTCTACCTATCCCATCCACTACGCCCTTCACTTAGGTCATCAGAGAACGTGAGACAAGATCCCTTCACACAGCACTATTTTCTATCAGCGCTCCTTCAGTGTTGAAGCTGTAATATTATGTAATTCCTTCCCCGTTGAAATCAGACGGTCCCAAATATTAAATATATTCAAACGCCGTGTCAAAGCTTATCTTTCATCTTAGCTACTTTTTAACCGACTTCACAAAAAAGGAGGAGGTTCTCAATTCTTCTGTATGTTTTTTATTTTTTTATTTGTGTGTGTTGTTGTTGTGTATGTTACGCGATTACTCCGTCAATTGTGAAAGGATTCATATGATTCTTTTTTTAATAGGTAGGGTACGTTTCCGAGGTGGTCCCATTTTAATTTTATCGAGATCTGATTAGTATCTTCAGAGATATTGAGATAAATATCTCAAACATAGGAGAATGCTGATTTTAGAAGAAGAGTCCCAAGAAGATTATACACAATGGAGGCTGCTATTGCATACACTTTTGAAGACTAAAAAATATGACCTTGAATAATGTTTTTACATCTTTCTTCACGTTGACGTGTGTATCTGTGTGTCTGTCATCGTGGCATCTTAGCGCCCAAACGGATGAACCGATTTTGATTTAGTTTGATTTGTTTGATAGATGTCTTTGTCGAGAGTGTTCTTAGTTTTATTGGATGAAAATCTGTTCAGCCGTTTAAATATTATAAGCTCTTTTTTGGTTAAAAAAACTCGATAGCAACTTTCGTAAGCTCGTAGTCCTATGACCGCGGACGTCAAAAAATCAAAATGGCGCTGTCGCAGTATCTTGTTACTTCAATGATATTGCAAAAATATTGTAAGCTTGATCTAATTCTGAGACATCTCCTTGGAATGGTCTCAATGTATAAAGTTATACATATGCTTTGATTATAAACTCGGATTACATATACAAATCAGTCGGGGGTGGTTTTAATTTTTTTGATTTAAATATTATTGACAGATATTCTTATGGTAACTGTGAGCGATATAGAAACAAAGGTGGGGAGAATTAATTTGTCTTCACAGGAATGTTCTACCAGGCAAAGTCTAGTTAATGTGCAAAGTTTTTGAGCATACCTAATATTTTTTGACATGACATGACGTTTGGCGAAGATGGCGGCTATATCAGTCCCGCCCGCGACACTGCATACATAAATAACTCAGAATTATGAACGTACTTTGTACCAACCAACACTGCAAAAAAAAATTATAAGCATAATACCACAGATTATATAATAGTTACTACGTAAATAATACTTTTCGTTGTTAGGTTGGCTACACAGTGCTTTCATAATTCGGGTATTAAATTAAATTATTATGTACGGAAGTGCCAACTCTTATAACGTAGTAGACTGATTCAGACTGTGTGGGCCATATGGCGGCAATTAATGTTAATAATCGCAAATAATACTTTTTAATATTCATTTTGGAATACAACTGGTCCGTGTTATAAAAGTATTAGGAATTATTGTAATAAAATAGACAATTAATTATCGTGTGTGTCAGATGCTTTAATTGCACAGGGCCAGTTTGGACATCGTCCTTTGATACCTTGATGACATCATTATTACTAGTGAATATTTTCACTTTAGTGCGGCATTTAAAGTCAATTTTTTTATGGTTCCGAACCCAAAGGGTACCAAATGAACACTTTCTGAGATTTTGTTGTCCGTTCGTCCATCCGTCCGTCCGTCCGTCCGTGTGTCTATATGTGCACACTTTACAGATCTGTATCTTCGTTACCGTTATAGGTACATACTTGAAATTTTCAAAAAGTATATATCCGTCCGTGTATAACGGCCCAGACACCGAAATTTAATAGATGCATGTAATTTAATTAAAACTTGTTTTGCACTAAAAAGGGTAAAATAAAATCTTTTTCAAAAAAAATAAAACCGACTTCATTACCACAAACAGGCACTCAAAAACGAAAAACAAATTACTTAATATAATTATTATAAGCGCTACCCACTTATCTATTTGAAGTCGGTGCCAGCCAAGTCTAATAGGTAGTAGATAGATACTACCTACATGTATCTACCTACTTACTACTACTACATACATAGTATCTATCTACTATCCATATATCCCGACAAAACGAATAACATCGCCAATTAATATTAAATTTCATCAAAACTGTGTTCAAACTTTATTATTAGCTGCTCGTAAAATGAAGCTTCACGCTGTAAATTTGGACGTAAATTATGGTTACAGAGAATCGAATTATCTAGAACTAGCTGAAGCCACAGAAATTGTTATGAAATTACAGGGCTGGTGAGAATTAGATAATTGTTTCAAGGTTGTGAACGTAGTACAGTGATGCGTTAATTTCTATAAAGTCATATTTAGCTAGGGGTTGGGGGTTTCTTAACAATGTTTTTCCTTCACCGGGGACACTGTGATGTGCGCACATAAATTAAATTTGTCGAAAGAAAAATCCATTGGTACACAGCGGGGATTGCACCCACTATACTTCTGTCGTCAAAACTGACTATTATCCAACTGCACCACTGGTCCCATATAATATATCTTTATGTGTAGGTATACAAAAAATCGTCTTCCGTATGTTTTAAGCCGAGAAACTAATTTTTGTACATGACATTGTATTTTAATTGAAGAGGGTTTGTATTATAAAAAAAAAGAATTATCGAAATCAGACTACTCTGTAAAAAGTTATGCGTGGTCATACATAAAAAAAATATATACGCGTCAACTTGATAACCTCGTCCGTTTTTCTTTCGTCGGTTAACAATTTGTTGTAGGACCATTGTATCGATGTGCCGCCTATCTTGCTACCAAAAGCAGCTTACCACCATCAAGGAGAAAATTTGCCACCATAACCTTACAGTGAACCGGCAACTCACAGCCCTTGAGAGTCAGACTATTCTAGGCCTAGCGTGTTCACCATCACTGATCACATCATCTCTTACCACCAGGCAAGGTAGTAGTCAAACGTTTTAAGATATAAACATAAAATAATTAAGATAGTTTAAACACTAAAACAACCGACTTCAATGCCCCACGAGTCAATTTCAGCAGCAAGTTTGAGACGTTTATCGTCATATCTCTGGAGATACTTATCAAATCTCGATGAAATTACAATGGGACCACCTCGGAAACGTACCCTACCGATAACAAAAAGAATGATTCGAATCGGTTTAGAATTGACGGAGTAATCGCGTAACATAAACAAAAAAAACACACAGACGAATTGAGAACCTCCTCCTTTTTTGTGAAGTCGGTTAAAAAATAACAAAACACTTTTTAACGCAGGCAAAGCTTCAGGGCGTAAGATTTATATTATAACTGCGTACTTTCCCAAACCCTTGATTACTGTTACTTGTAAAAACTGTAAACCACATGAGTATTTCTTTAATCATGTGCTGTAACGGTTCGTCAAATGATACCTACCACATGTAAATATTACTATCGCCTTAACGTCGTATTATCTGTTCTGTGACAATGTCTTCGGGTGGTGACAGATCTTATTGGCATTCAGACTGGCATGGAATTTACTTGGTCATGTTCTGCGTACGTCATGTTTGGAAAACCTAAACGCGTTGACAAACCATATAATAAAACTGGCCAAGTGCGAGTCAGACTTTTGTCCCGCACACGGAGGGTTCCGAACTGAACACCAACTAAGTAAACGTTAAAACAAAGGTAGAATAGTATTATATAGTAGTTATAGTAATAGTAATAATATTATTAAATATCTGGTTGACCGAGCTTTGCTCGGTATTTTTTGCCACTTATACGATGTCGGGAAGAGTAATATTTTAAGTTGATTATCAATAAAGTTGATTATTGAAAACACGAATAAAACAACATTTTCTGAAAATGATTCCTAGCTAGATCGATTTATCGCCCCCGAAATCCCCTGTAAGTATACTAAATTTTCCGTTATTCAAATTAAAATTGCTGCTTCCGAGATTCATATTAAGGTAAAGACGATAGCACCATCTTTGATGCTAGCTAGATGGCGCTGCGCTATCTTAAAAAACTTTTTTTAAACTTTTCTTTAATTTTTAACTTTGTTCTGTTCTTAGTATTTGTTGTTATAGCGGCAACAGAAATACATCATCTGTGATAATTTCAACCGTCTAACTATCACGATTCATGAGATACAGCCTGGTGACAGACGGACAGACAGACAGACAGACAGACGGACAGCGGAGTCTCAGTAATAGGGTTCCGTTGGTACCCTTTGGGTTCGGAACCCTAAAAATGGGCTATTATGTACATGTATTGTTACTATTACTAATTTTTATTACACAGAATAATATTGCTTGTGTTTAAACATTTTTAACTTTTAATTTCTTATATTTCTGACACGAAACATAATATTTATTTATGAATTTAAAAACCTAAAACGTAAAACTTTACAATTTTTTTAAATATCTTACAGACTATCGTTTAACCACTATCTCGCGTGGTAAGAGATGATGTAGTCGAAAATGTTTCTAATAGAGAACCTTGAAGCCAGTTGAAAAATTTAATCACATCAGCGTTTTTTTCATATATATCTTATTGGCTAGCGTTTGACCACAATCTCACCTGTTGGTAAATGATGATGCAGTCGAGGATGGTAGCACGCTAGGCCTAGAATTGGAACTGGCTCTCAAGGATAGCTGCCGAAACACATTAGATGTTTGGCGACAAGCGTGCCTACCTTTTCAGGTTTCCCATCGATGAACCACATGATGTTGGCAGGTGGCATGGCCGGAGCTGTGGTGCAGTTGATCAGGACATCCTCCCCCAACTGCACCGTGCCAGGCACGCCCGTGATCACTGGGTCCTCATTGAGAATCACTGCCAACAAAAAATATACTTATAAATTGTAGTATGTATAAAAGTATTACATATTACCTGTGCCCCGTAGTTTTACCCGCGGAGACAGTTCCCGTGGGCATATTGGGATAAAAAGTATTATTGTTACATACCTATGTGTTATTCTAGGGTCTAGGCTATCTACGTACCAAATTATAGCTCAATTGAGTAGTTTTAGCGTGAAGAAAAATCAAACATACTTACACACAAACGTTCGCCTTTATAATATTAGTAGGATAGGATAGGATATTCAAATCACTTACTGAATTAAATTTTCAAAACAAATCTAAATTTAAAGAGAACAATAATGTCCCAACACATAAATCTGAAACCAACGAATGAAATAATGTTCACGTGATGGTGACAGCGCGTTTGTAAACAGTAAGTGGAATGTATGATTGTGTGTATGTATATTATAACCGCACAGTGTGTTACTTGGGAACTGACAGCACCGGTGTGTTAGGCATATTTGGGTCACGTCATAACCATGTTGGGAAAGGTAGATTTCAGATTGCCGCGACATGTGTTTAGTCACATTCGATTACACTTCTAATCTCGCACTAGAAGAAAGAAAGAAAGAAAGAAAGAAAAACCTTCATTTGGCGAAACTTACAGTAACAAGTTTAAATTAATTATTACAATAATGTAAAACTAATAATAAGGATAGTTTAAAAACTAAAGCAACTGACTTCCATGCCCCGCGAGTCAATTTCAGTAGCAAGTTTGAGATGTTTATCGTCATATCTCTGGAGATACTTATCAGATCTCGATTAAATTAAAATCGGACCACCTCGAAAACGGACCCTACCAATTAAAAAAATAATCATTCAAATCGGTTTACAATTGACGGAGTAATCGCGTAACAAACACACAAAAAAAAAGAAAAAAACACAGACGAATTGAGAACCTTCTTCTTTTTGGAAGTCGATTGAAAAATAACAATATACTAAAACCTGATACGAAAAGAAAAATAAAAACAGGTTATAAATTAATCTAATGAAAAGGAGGTGAGGTGCTAAAAAGCTAAAAACTCAGCACATACGCGTATGTCTCAGTTTACATTACACGCCTAGACGCTGGTTTTCAGCTAAGCCTGCGAGTGATGCGCTAGCGCAAAAATAGTAGTGTATCGTCTTAGATTTCTAGCATTTATAATGTTTGACGAACTAAGATGTAATAAATATTTCAAAAAATAATTTAAGATTGTTTAAAATACTAAAAGAACCAACTTCAAACGTTGCGCTAGTCGTAGTAGCCGATATACGTAGTAACTATTATATCATCTGTACCAGTAGTTAGTAGTATGTCGTCGAGATAAGTAAATGAATCGTAATACAAATATAGATATATTAAAAACGGCTTGGCCGATTTCGTTAAAATTTAAATGGCTACCTGACTACCTGGGAAGGGTGTGCTTTGAATCAAAAAAATAATTTTCCAAATCGGTTCAGGCATCTTCGAGTAATCGGTGAACATACATAAGGAATTATAAGTTCGCCATGACACTTTCGACAGTGACATATCAGTAGGTTCGCATCAGAAGCCACCTAGTGAGTGTACTTATTTTTTTTTTATAAAACGGCTTCATATAAAGATTGCGCGACTAAGGTCATTGCCGATAAGGTACGACCACACCGCAGCGTCCTGCGTGCGCGATCAAGGCGGCGATCAGATAGCGCAGTAGTATTTGTACCGACTGGTTCACACCAAACGAGATCTACTGCAATCAGAAAACGATTGAAAATCACATCGCGAACGCGTACGCGGACACAGGACACCGCAGTGTGGTCGTACATTTATACTATTAAATTTTTATAGTGGTAGGACTTCTACTAGTCCGCCTGGGGCGGTGCAACCAATTTGCAAATTCATTTTCAGCCGTGAAATAGGAATATTTTTCGTCCATGACACGTCATGTATCCAGTGAAATTACAGGGCATGTGAGACTCGACATCTTTATGTCTCAAGGTAACAGGCGTAAATCAATGAAATGCAAAATTCTGTAAAAAGTAGACGTCATTGCTTACCATCAGGCGAGCATCGTGCTTGTCCGGTAACCTTATATCATAAAAAAAAAACAAAATGAAAGTCAAAACATATTTGGTACTACACTCATTGAATTAATTATGAGGGCCCAGTGGCGTAATCAGAAGAACAGTCGGCTTTGATGCCAGAGGTACCGAGTTCTAATCCTGCCGTGCACCAATGGATTTTTCTATCGAAAAATGTATGCGCGCTTTTCACAGTGGCCTTCCGGTAAAGGAAAAACTTCGTTGAGAAACCAACAACTCCCGTATGGTGGTACCCACCTGGCTAGCTACCACCCTCAAGTTAGAAAATCTGTCGCCAAAACATCTAATGTGTAATGTGTTCCGGCAGCTATCCTTGAGAGCTAGTTCCCATTCTAGGCCTAGCGTGCTTACCATCTTCGACCGCATCATCACTTACCAACAGGTGAGATAGTGGTGAAACGCTGGCCTATAAGATATTTAAAAAAAAAACCTGTTAATTTTCAGTATCCCGACATATACAGATAGAAAGGTACTTCGGAGAAGCGGATTCTCTTCACCACCCCACTGGCTTCTGTACCCAGCTATAGAGTCTGTGCAAAAAGAGAACCCTCGTGGCTTTACGATGAACTAACATTCAAAGATAAGGAAGGAAGGCACACCAAGGTATCAAACATATGTAGTTGTATTGGCAATGGCAGAGCAATATTGGCAACGCAACAAAAATAGTAAATTAGAACCATCAAAACGCGCGCCCTCAATTTCTACGGCGGTTCTCTTTTTGCACAGACTCTAACAGGGCCTATTAAAATTGTTAAACACAATCCAAAATTTCATCGTACCGACGGGACTCGAACCCGCACCCCCCGGATTACACGTCCAGGTGCTCTGCCAATTAAGCCACGGTTCGATCCATCGATACGACGAAATTAGTGGAAGGGCCTATTAAGTCTGTCGAACGGTCACGATTACCTCGCTAGTTCGAGTTCTTCTGACGCAGTGATAAGAAGTCTACCGTCAATATTACGGTAGAATTTATTTTTGTCTTCAAAACAACAATTTATATTACGTTTACCTGTGCCAATAAAATCGTGATATTTGATCTATTGAATGTGTCATTTCGCCTATATTTATGAATGTTCGTGTCACGCTTTTGAAACGCTGTTGGAGTTCTGGTTCAAGTGAGTTTTGATTAAATGCTTGGAAAACATTTATTTAATGTTAGTAGAAAGAAGGAACGATAAACAACTTTGTGAAAAGGTTTTATTTATAATGTACGGTTTTTTTTAATATCGTATACGCTAGCGTTTGATCACTCACCTGGTGGTAAGCGATGATGTGGTCGAAGATGGTGAGCACGCTAGGCCTAGAATACTCTGACTCTCAAGGGTCGTGTGCTGCCGGAACACCGTAAGGTTATGGCGGCAGATTTTCTCCTTGATGATGGTAGGTTACTTTTTGGTAATAAGTCAGGCGAAACGTCGTGTAATATGCTCCTATCTGTGGACAAGCACCCGCGGTAGGATTTGAACCGGGAACCTCTCGCTTAGTAGTCAAGCCACCTATCCTTTACGCCAACGGGGCTCTCAAAACTCTCTTTGAAGTGGAAACTTCTTTAGTCCCGCTGAGAACTTTATTTTGTGGGTATTGAATAAGACTGAGCCATAACGCTCGTTCGGATCACGTTCGGGTAAAGTTGGCTGCGGTAAATTCCTTACAAATCCGATAGATGGCGTTGTACACCATTAAAATACGCAAGTATTTCTTTTATTTTTTAAGTTTTAAATTCTGACGTGCAATCTTCAAGTCACGACCGACTGTAGTTGGTTGGATCAATTTTGTCTAAAACCTTTGAATCTATATCGTTGTCAAAAATGTTATGATAAAGTAAGGCTTGTGCTTGTGGTCAAGTAAAGTGAACCTTACTTAACTTACCCTCTGTCTATTTGATGACAGGTGTGTGAGAGAGCAAATACCCCTACTCGCATACCATCCGCTGTTCGACTCGCATGCCAATGGCATGCGAGATCCCACTCGACGACCGTCACCAGCCCCACCTCTCGGCCCGCGTGAATCGGACCCACAGCTTAAGAGGAGTGTGGCTCGTCTTCTCTTCAAACTCACCACACCCTCCGTCCCTCGCACGACAGTTGTGTGAAGGGCAACTACCCCTACTCGTACACTGTCCACCGTCCGGCTCGCAGGACAAAAGCATGCGAGCAGCCCTCTTGCAGCCGTTACCGGCCCCGCCACTAAGTCCAAGTATTATGCTCAGACCCACCACCGGGCGACTCCCACCACCGAGCCCGCCCAGTCCCATCACACTGCACCCTCTGCTAAATATCAGAGGGACACGACTCAGCACAATCCTCAGCTATGTCATCCAGTTCTGACCAGCCACATCCTTCAACCAACTTTGTTCGCTGTCGTATTTATATCAATGTACCATAAAGAAAATAATATAAAATAAATAAATAATAATTACTCAGTCATTAAATTATTTTTCTTTCGACCATCATACTACAAAACAGCAGCTTCAACGCTCAGACCAAATAAGAAATCATTATCCTCACCGCCAAACAATGCACTGAGGCCGGTTTCATAAACATGTGTGCACTTAGTGAGTGTTGCAGTGCAGTAAAACTTTGTGATGATGTGATGAAAATGTGGTTCCATTCTGCATTTTATTTCTCTATGATTTTACACGCTTTCACAACATAATTCTGAGGATGGGCGAGACGGACATTAAAATGTCCAAAGAAATAAAAGTCCTGGGGCTCGTGATAGATGACAAATTAACTTTTAATAGACACGCAGCAGCTGCTTGTAAAAAAGCCATAACTATTTACAAACAACTATCACGAGCCGCCAGGACGAGCTGGGGGCTGCACCCGGAGGTGATAAGAACGATATACGTCGCTACTGTGGAGCCCATTATCATGTATGGGGCCAGTGCCTGGGCGTCAGCGACGAAAAAATTGGGGGTGAGAAAACAACTAGATACAGTGCAACGTGGTTTCGCACAAAAACTGACTAGAGCCTATAGAACAGTTTCTTTAAACTCTGCTCTGCTATTGGCTGGGATCCTACCTCTTGACCTCCGAATACAGGAGGCAGCCGCCCTGTATGAGGCAAAGAGAGGGGTATCTCAGTCAATGCTGGACAGGGAGATGGAACAAAGAGCGGCTTTCGCAGAGGCACCTCATTCAGCAGAGAATATGAGACTAGAGTTCTTAAGCTTGGTAGACAGAAAATATGTAGACAACTACAACACGCAGGCAGTACGTGTATTCACGGACAGGAGTAAGATTGAGGGAAAAGTCGGATCAGCACTGTCCGTATGGGCGAAAGGCGCCGAGACAAAGACCCTCAAACTTAGACTCGCTCCGTACTGCACTGTCTACCAGGCTGAACTCCTGGCCATATTCGAAGCCATGAGAGTGATGCTGAAGCGAAAAGAATCCACCTACGGTATCTATAGTGACTCTAGATCAGCACTAGAAACCATACAAAACCACGCATCAACTCACCCCCTCGCCCTGCAAACTCGAGACAATCTAAGGGCCTTAAAATCGCAGAGCAAAGTTGTAACCTTGTTTTGGGTTAAGGCCCACGCAGGCCTCGAGGAGAACGAAAGGGCTGATCAGCTGGCGAAGGAGGCGGCCCTTAAGCTTAAAACCAAAGCTAATTACGACTTGTGCCCGGTTTCTGGTTTTTTAAAGTAGTAATTAAACGCAACAAACAGTAAGATCAAAACTAAGATAATTAAAATTATAAATATATTACAAAACCAATACCCAAATGATGCACAATAAATCGACAGAAACATAAAATACTCTGATCCCGTCAGAGGAGACACTCATTTAAAAAAAAAATCCGCGTAGACATTGTTCACGTGGGAATATCGGGATAGAAAATAACCTTTGTGTTATTCGAGGATCTAGGCTATCTACATACTAAATTTTAGCTCAATCGTTTCAGTAGTTTTAGCGAGTAACAAACATCCATACATCCAAACAAAGTTTCGCGTTTATAATATTAGTAAGGATAACATAATATTGATTAACATTATACAAAATTATTCAAAACAGCGAAAACTATATTTTCACGAAATACTCAGAAAGATATGATACCTCTTTCATGGAATACGCTGGGGGCGTTTAGAGTAAGAGCACCAAAGAACAAGCGCAAATGTGTACCTACTTACCTACTTTGAAAATGTAAGCAACATAAAGTACATACTATGTTTTACAGCAGTAACAGTTAAAACAGATTAGACAGGGTAATATTATGTTTATAAAATTCTTATTTTCTTTTGTGACTTAGTCTGAGTAATATTATAACTATATATTTGTTGTTTTGGATGTTGTTTCGGATTGCATGAAAGGTATGTCCTTTCATGCAATCCGAAATAAGTAAGGTTCTTTAATTTTCAAAAATCATCCCCTAAAATGGTTACACATGGTGATTAAGTTTCTATGGTAAATTTTATTACATACTTGGTTTGATTCACTCAACATTCGTGTGCAAAATGAAATTTTTGTAAGTATACAAAACATGTATTCCCTGGTTCCATTCACTATGTAGGGAAATACAGTTTAACGTAAATAATGAAATCTGTATAGGTATATAAACGGCAAACGTTACCGACTGACTGACTAACTGACTGATCTATCAACACACAGCTCAAACCACTTAACGGATTTGCTGAAATTTGGCATGCAGATTGTAAAGTTGTTATGAGTTATGACGTAGACATCCGCTAAGAAAGGATTTTCCAAAATTCACCCCTTAAAGGGATAAAACGGGAGTTCAAAGTTTGTATATAGACACAACATAAGATATTACTATACTATTTTATACTATTTGACAGATATTTGAAGGCCGACTCACACCACCATCCGGCGCATCTCGCTTCTGTGCCTAGAACGCTCATCAACAGAGCCATAAGTGTTTGCGACCCACAGCATGTCAATGCAGAACTGAAGCATATCAAGGGGGTGCTTGAAACCAATGGCTTCAATTGGCGTCAGAGTTGTCGATGGGCGAACACGAGTGCAAAAAAGCGACCGAATACTGCGGAACGATTGCCGATTTATCTACCCTATATAAAAGGAGTGACTGATAAAATCGGTCACTACCTGAAGCGGGAATCTGATTTAAAAACTGTCTTCCGGCCTCCTTCATAATTACGCCGACTACGGAGGTCTCCTAAGGATCGGGAATCTCTGAGTGGTCCTGGAGTATACAAGATCCCCTGCGATTGTGGCGAATGCTACATTGGCGAAACACGTCGGAACATCTCAACACGAATCCAGGAACACATCCGAAGCATAAAGAATGGCGACACTCTTCGGTCGGCAGTAGCGGAGCACGCCTACGACCCGGACACTAGGCATTACCTTCGTTTTGATAAGGTCTCAGTGCTAGCGAGGGAAAAGTTTTTCGTCCCTCGCAAGGTACGGGAGGCCATCGAAATAAATAGGTATCCTAACTTTAACCGGGATCGCGGGTGGGCAGTACCGCAGGCATGGGTGCCGACACTGGGAAACACCATCCGAACACCGTCATATTATCCCGAAGTTGACACAATTAGCTCGGTGTGCTGTCACCCTAACATAACAGCACTCCCCAATGATTACGGATCTGAGGACGAGCCGAACGAGGAAGCGGAGAACGTTCGAGGATCTCCAACACCACCCCCACCATCTGCGACCGCTACGTCGAGTCGCCAGTCGCGCTGGGAAGCTCGTGCAGCACGCCGCGAGTCACAGCTTTCTTAGCCGCTCCCGGGACGAAGACTCTCAAATCGAGTCGAAACCGGTCGGAGCATAATACGAAAAATAAACGCGAGTGAATGCCGGTTAGTTAAAACAATAAAAAGTAAATATGTGTTTCGGGATTTTCAGAAATACCACCTTTAAGAGAGTGAAATGGGGTACAAACAAATAAAACATAGTCTCAAAATCAATATGA
The DNA here is from genome assembly GCA_954871355.1 of Cabera pusaria. Taxonomy (NCBI): domain Eukaryota; kingdom Metazoa; phylum Arthropoda; class Insecta; order Lepidoptera; family Geometridae; genus Cabera; species Cabera pusaria. The sequence goes on from OX940890.1 coordinate 3,006,118, forward strand.
TTTTTTGGGTTCTATAAAAATGAGTCCCCATGTCCCTTGTGGTCACGCCATAACTTGAAAACGGGTAGACCGATATAGCTAATTCAGTTTTTCATGTGTTTTTACGAAAAAAAATTAAACAAATGAATGAAGGTATTAACGCGGGCGAAGCTGCGGGGCACTGCTAGTATTCTATATCTCCTTGAGCTAGCAATAATCAGACAATTTTTCATAACGATACGCGTTTTTTGAAGTATTAGTAAATATAGGAGAAGGATTCGTCATGACAAGCTGCAGTGTCACTGCAAAAAGAAACTTTATAAACCATGATTCGTCAAGATGTAAAAGAGCTGTTATATAAGCGTACTCACCAGCCACAGTTAAATTCTTGGTCTGCTTGGCGACCGCGAACCTTGGCCCTTCTGTGGATACTTCGCACGTAAAGGACACCTTCGTGTTGTAAGTCTGAGGAAGCCTCATGGTAATGGAACAGCTGTCAGCATTGCATCCGCCGGCGACGTCGCCACCCGTCGAAGTGTTGAAGGTGCGGGTTGGAGGCTGGGGGAGAAAGCTTTTGTTAAGAGACGTAAAATAGTTTAAGGTTTTTAGGTAAAGTTTTTCGGCGAAGGCGGGCAAGCATTGGTGGTTGTTACTTTTGCACACATGGTTCAGAGTGCATAAATTTAGTTGCGTCTAGGTGTCAACAATGAGTCTTTAAATAGTTTGATTTTCTTAACTTTTGGGCGAGTCCTCTAAAAAAGAGCGGATCAGTGCCTAAGTATCGTTCTGTAGTATCGGTCTTCTAGAATGTAATATAATTAAAAATAAATAAAAATCGATTATTCAGAAGCAATTTTAGGAATTACATACATTTCCTAGGAATTGTATGCAATGACGGATTACATACATTTCCGAAAAAATATACATGTATATTTTTTAGAAGTAAAATAAACTGGCCGTGTGCGAGTCCAACTCGCACTTGGCCAGTTTATTTTACTTCTAGTAGTGTTCCGATAAAATAAAATGTGCCGGAAAAATAACTTTTAAGATTTATGTATGCATATAAATATATTATATGTCATTTAATTTAGCTTTTATTGTTTGATGTTATAGCAACCATTATAATACACACTACGAGCAAATTTCAAGTGTGTATAAAAGTCTCAGTAAAAGGGTTCTTTTGGTATCCTTTGGGTTCGGAACTGTTCGGTGTATTAACCGAACACCTAAGAGCATTTGTCCACAGTAACGGCACCGGGACCTCAACGATAACGAGATTTTCCCGGCCCGATTTTAAAATGACGTGCTGGCGATCGTTTGTCCACCGCCACCGAACCCGGCGGTTCTGTTTCGTCTAGCTGTCATGTGTGGCAGATGTGTTTCCATAAAAATAAAACAAACAACCTCAGACTACTCTAAAAAGGGCAGACAGACCGAAAGACATCCTGAAAGTTAAGTTAGAAGAAAGGTAGTTTATGCGCCAATCGACTTCAGTGCTTCTTCGATATCCGCGCGATTCGGGTGCATTGAAATCGCTGAAATAGGTGAATACGTCGAGTGGCCAGAATTGATGACTTAGGTGTTTGGTTAATACACGGAACTGGAACCCTAAAAAATAACTTTCCTTCAACAACAAGAGAGAGAGAACAAGAACAAGAGAATCTGAGTAAAACAAACTAAACAAAATCAGTGAAGTGATTATACTACAAACAAAGCTAACTAAGCTTCCGAAACTAAGTCGCGGCATGAAGGCAAGCAACATGTGGTGATAAAGGGATTATGGAAATTAGGAGAAAGTAGCTACGTAGTTTCATAAACGTTTTGTAATTATTTCTGTTCATAGAGAAATATATTACATTTCGTTGTGGAACTCAGAGGCAGTATGTTCTGTTGGTTAGCTCAGAAGAATGTGACGGCTCTTCTGAATGGGAAGAATTTATTCTACTTCGGGGTTAACACATTTTTCCCCGCTCTATGCCTATCTAAAACTCAGCGTTCGGGTAGACATCTTTGAGTTGTGATTGGGCTTTTTTAGCAACACATCAACATCAATATTATAAATACGAAAGTCAGTTGGTTTATTTGTTTGTTTAGGACTCTGTCACGGTCATACGGCTGGACCGATCTACCTTAAATTTTGCACAGAAATAGTCAGTATTATGGATTACGGCTTCAGCTATAGGATATTTTTTACTTTTGATTTATACTTTAACTTTATGTTCTTTCTTTTGCCTTCTAATATAATTTTATAAGATACTAGGAGTCCCCCGCGGCTTCGCCCGCGTTAAAAACTATTTTTATTTACTTAAAACTTTTCTTTTGTAAAAACGATTCTATCATTAAAGACATCAAATAAGAATTAGCCCAATCGGTTCACCTGTTTTCATGTTATCGCGTTACTAAGGCAAATCAGGATTCATATTTATAAATCCCGAAAAACCCAAAAAAGCGCAATCCGAAACAATATTGATAAGACTTTGTTACCCCAGTTCACCCTGTTGGGATGGAATTCTGAAAAAGTCTGAAACTCGTATTTACTTATTTATGTACAGAAGTACTTGTGTGAAATGTCGAATAAAATGACTATTCAAACTTTGAACACCCGCTTCATCCCTTAGAAAAGTGAATTTTGAAACATCCTTTTTTAGCGGATACCTACGTCAAAATATGCCTGCATGCCGAATTTCATCCGAAACAATATTGATTTCAGAGTTTGTTACCCCACTTCACCCTTTTAAGAATAGAATTGCGAAAAAGCCTGAAACACGTATTTACTTATTTATTTACTTAACTACTTTTGTGAAGTTTCGACTATAAAAGACAATTTATTCTTGTTTCTCCATACAAACTTTGAACCTCGTTCCCCTTCAGGGATGAATTTTGGAAAATCCTTTCTCAGAGGGAACTAACGTCGTAATAACTATCTGCATGCCAAATTTCAGCGTAATTCAAAACTATATTGATTTTCAGACTTTGTTACCCCATTTCACCCTTTTAGGGGTGGCATTTCAAAAAAGCCTGCCACACCTGTATACTTATTTTTTTACTGAAGCCCTTGTGTGAAGTTTCGAATAGAAAAAACTATCTAATCTTGTTTCTTTCGAAAGAGCCTGAAACACGTATTTACTTACTTAAGTACTTGTATTAAGTTTCGAATATAAAAGATTATCTAATCTTGTTTCTCCATATAAACTTAGAACCCCGGTTTCATCCCCTTCAGGGGTGAATTATGGAAATTCCTTTCTCAGAGGGAATTAACGTCGTAATAACTATCTGCATGTCAAATTTCAGCGCAATCCGAAACAATATTGATTTTCACACTTTGTTACCCCATTTCACCCTTTTAGGGGTGGCATTTCAAAAAAGCCTGCCACACCTGTATACTTATTTTTTTACTGAAGCCCTTGTGTGAAGTTTCGAATAGAAAAAACTATCTAATCTTGTTTCTCCATACAAAATTTGAACTCCTGTTTCATCCCCTTAAGGGGTGAATTTAGGAAAATCCTTTCTCAGAGGTTACTAACGTTGTAATAACTATCTGCATGCCAAATTTCAGCGCAATCCGAAACAATATTGATTTCACAGTTTGTTACCCCATTGCACCCCTCTTAGGGGTGGAATTTCAAAAAAACCTGAAACACGTATTTACTTATTTTTTTTACTGAAGCACTTGTGTGAAGTTTCAAATTGAAAAGACTATCTAATCTTGTTTCTCCATACAAACTTTGAACCCCCGTTTCATCCCCTAAAGGGGTGAATTTTGGAAAATACTTTCTCAGAGATAACTAACGTCGTAATAACTATCTGCATGCCATATTTCAGCGCAATCCGAAACAATATTGATTTCCACATTTTGGTACCCCATTTACACTCTTAGGGGTGGAATTAAAAAAAACCTGAAACACTAATTTGCTTATTTTTTCACTGATGTACTTGTGTAAAGTTTCGGATAGAAAAGACTATCTAATCTTGTTTCTCCATACAAACTTTGAACCCCCATTTCATCCCCTAAAAGGGTGAATTTTGGAAAATCCTTTCTTAGTACACCCCTACGTACTAAGACAAATATACCCTCGAAATTTCAAGTCTCTACGTTCAGCGGCTTAGGCTGTGCGTTGTCTGTCAGTCAGTCAGTCACTCAGTCAGTATGTCAGGACAAAGATTCTTATCGTATTAGAATAACGATTTTAGGAGTTTACTCCATCAGAATAGATTTTCACATAAGGCCCCCGGTATGGACATTTTATGAGCAGGGAAATTAATGCAAGCGTTAACTAATAATTTAAGTAGATTAAGATCGTTTAAAAAACTAAAAGAACCGACTTTAAATGCCGTGCTATTATTTTTCAGTACCAAGTTTGAGGTGTTTATCTCCATATCTCTGAAGATACTTATCAGATCTCAATGAAATTACTATGGTACGACTTTTGAAATATATCCTTTACAACATAAAAAAATCATTAAAATCGGTTCATAAATGACGAAGTTATCCGCGAACACCCATAAAAAAATATATATACAGTCGATTTGAAAAACTTCCTTTTTTGTAGTCGGTTAATAAAAAATTAAAATCTGACTCCACATGCCGTGCGAGTCAGCAGCAAGTTTGAAATGTTTATCACTATATCTCTGGAGATACTTATCATACCGATACGCAGCGATGTGGCCGTACCTTATGGTGGCCATATACACTACGAGAAATCGTTACGATCAGACTGTACAGTTCGACAGTCTGATCGTAACGATTTCTCGTAGTGTATATGGACACCTTTACGATCAGTAGGCACAGTTCGTCCGATTCCGATAAATCAATTGAAATTTTCGTATTGTTCCGTTCGACTGTACAGTCTCAATAAGCTATTTTTCAATAAAAATAAAACCGACTTCATAACCACAAAAAGGCACTCAAAAGCGAAAAATAATTTACTTAAAATTATTATAAGCGTTACCCATTTCTCTATTTGAAGTCGGTGCCAGCCAAGTCTAATAGGTAGTAGATAGATAATACCTACATGTATCTACCTACTTACTAACCTACTTACGAGTACTACTACTACATACATAGTGTCTATCTAATATCCAATAGGCTTGGCTGGCACCGACTTCAAATAGAGAAGTGGGTAACGCTTATAATAATTTTAAGTAAATTATTTTTCGCTTTTGAGTGCCTTTTTGTGGTTATGAAGTCGGTTTTATTTTTATTGAAAAATAGCTTATTTTGCCCTTTTTAGTGCAAAACAAGTTTTAATTAAATTACATGCATCTATTAAATTTCGTGTCTGGGCCGCTATACACTGACGGATATATACTTTTTGAAAATTTTAAGTATGTACCTATAACGGTTAAGAAGATACAGATCTGTAAAGTGCGCACATAAAGACACACGGACGGACGGACGAACAGACAACAAAGTCTCAGAAAGTGTTCATTTGGTAGCCTTTGGGTTCGAAACCCTAAAAAAATTGACTTTAAATGCCGCGCTAAAGTGAAAATATTCACTAGTAATAATGATGTCATCAAGGTATCAAAGGACAATGTCCAAAATGGCCCTGTACAATTAAAGCATCTGACACACACGATAATTAATTGTCTATTTTATTACAATAATTCCAAATACTTTTATAACACGGACTAGTTGTATTTCAAAATGAATATTAAAAAGTATTATTTGCGATTATAAACATTAATTGCCGCCATATGGCCAACAGAGTACTGAATCACTCTACTACGTTATAAGAGGCACTTCCCTATATTGTGGATAACCGAATTATGAAAGCACTGTGTAGCCAACCTAACAACGGAAAGTATTATTTACGTAGTAACTATTATATAATATGTGGTTTTATGCTTATAATTTTTTTTTTGCTGTGTTGATTGGTACAAAGTACGTTCATAATTCTGAGTTATTTAATTATGTATGCAGTGTCGCGGGACTGAAATGGCCGCCATCTTCGCCAAATGTTATGTCATGTCAAAAAATATTAGGTATGTTTAAAAAAGTTTGCACCCTAAAAAGACTTTGCCCGGTAGAACATTCCTGTGAAGACAAATTATTTATATTTATATATAATTATTTATTATAATTATTAATATATAATTATTTATTGAGGGCCCGGTGGCGTAATTGGGAGAACGGTCGGCTTTGATGCCGTGGTACCGAGTTCAAACCGCCGTGCACCAATGAATTTTTCTATCGAAAAATATATGTGCGCTTCTCACAGTGGCCCTTCGGTGAAGGAAAACATCGTTAAGAAACCAATAACCCCCGCATGGTGGTAGAACATATCTAGTGTCCGACTGGCCAGCTACCACCCTCAAGTCAGAAAATCTGTCGCCAAACATCTAATGTGTTCCGGCAGCTATCCTTGAGAGCCCGTTCCCATTCTAGTCCACTTCTCTATCTTCGACCGCATCATCACTTAGCAACAGGTGAGATAGTGGTCAAACGCTTGCCTATAAGATATAAAAAAAAATTATCCCCACCATTATTTCTATCTCGCTCACAGTTACCGTAAGAATATCTTATATGCAATAGCAACCTCCATTGTGTATAATCTTCTTGGGACTCTTCTACTAAAACTAGTACATTCTCCTATGTTTGAGGTATTTATCTCCATATCTCTGGTGATACTAATCAGATCTCGATAAAATTAAAATGGGACCACCTCGGAAACGTATCCTACCTATTAAAAAAAGAATCATTTGAATCCGTTCACAATTGATGAAGAAATCGCGTAACATACACACAAAAAAAAAAAAAACATACAGACGAATTGAGAACCTCCTCCTTTTTTATGAAGTCGGTTAAAAAATCGTGCGAAACTGCACAGTTTCATAACATACATGTAGCGATTTATCGGTACCGTTCGAACTGTACAGTCTGATCGTAACGATTTCTCGTAGTGTATATGGCCACTATTAAGTCGATGATCCACCATAAAGATCAATCCGCGAAATACCAAGTGATATTGTGTTTGCACGCGAATTGGGCGCAACCGGGCGCCGTCGTGATACTAAATTTGTTTAACCTCGTGTATTGTGGTGAAACTGGTGACCGTCCAGTCAGATGGACGGATTCACATCAGGTGAGTGAGATCTAACCTCACATTTCATCAATCACCCTTAGGAACGCCGCGAATCGCGTTACCAGTTGACCCAGGAATTGGGAGTTCACGAGACACGGCACGCTTCCCTCCTAAACCGTGATCTTCCCGTTTTGGATTCCTGGAATCAACAACTATAATACTTAAATTCTGAATCTCAAACCACCCCCAACTAATCTACGTATAATCTGTTCATTGAGACCATTCCAATGATCCCAAACTCTATATATCTGCTTTAAGTTGGTAAGAAGTTGAGTATTCTGCAGATTCCAGATGTCCCAGCATTAGCAGGGCTAGCATGGCCTTATCCCCGGGGGAAAGACAAAATTATTTCCGTGTTTTTCACCACTGACAGGAGATCAACACAACAATTTAAACGCTTGGTGAAGTTTAACCCCAAGTTTAGATTTCGTTTCGTATTAAAAAGTAAAAAAAAAGAATTGATTAAAAGTCAGCGGGCGTTTATAATAGTCGAAAAACTTTACTTATAATTTGCCTTCTCCACCAAACAAAACACGGATAGGTGGAAAGACAAAATAGTCCCCTTGCCATGCTAGCCCTCCAGGCCAATGCAATAATGTTCTTACAATATTGTTTAAGCAGGGAGATACTGAATTTCGATACGATCAGACCTATAATTCAAAAGTTGATCTCACAGCGTCATCATCTAAAAAAAACCTGCTTATTCTAAAACGACTGAATGGATTTTCATGAATCAAAGTTAAGAACACTTTCAACGAAGACAACTATCAACCAAAAAAAACGATTAAACTATTATACTCACGATACGTAAAAAAACTAAATCAAAATCGGTTCATCTTTTTAGGCGCTACGATGCTACAGACAGACACACATATACACAGATACACTCGTCAAACTTATAACACACCACCTTTTTGTCAGGGGCTAAATAGTAAAAGTAATAATAAGAAATCAAGTCGTATCTCAAAAATCTATAAGCTCCTGTCATAAATTTTATGATACAGGGTTATCGGCATGCTAAGATAGAGTACATTTAAAATAGGGCCATTATCGAGAAATATGACTGCCCTAAGGCCGTCGTAGTTAGCTGACACCAACTTTGAGTTATGGCAGATATAGCTTTGATAAATTGTACTAAAGGTCAGATGGGAGGACGGCCAATTGATCCCAAAATAGAACCTCAACTGTCAAGTATTCAACGATAATTTACTACTAATATCCTCAACCGCATCATCACTTACCAACAAGTGAGATAGTGATCAAATGTTTAGCCTACATGATACAAAAAAAAATTTGAAATAATTTAGCCAATACGAAAAACAACCGAATTCAAATGCCGCGCTAAACATTTTCAGTACTAAGTTTGAGGAGTCTATCTTTATATCTCTGGAGATATTTATCATACCTCGGTAAAACTACAATTAAACTTCTGTAAATAATTTCTGGCGGAAAATATATTTTTTTCAAATCGGTTAACATATGACGGAGTTTTGAGGTAAGAAATTTTGTGGAAATATAGGAAAATTAACACGAAAAACGAGTTTTAGGACAACCTTCTTTTCAACCGACTTCCAAAAACAAAGGAGGTTCTCAATTCGTCTGTATGGTTTTTTTAGGGTTCCGAACCCAAAGGGTACCAACGGAACCCTATTACTGAGACTCCGCTGTCCGTCTGTCTGTCTGTCTGTCTGTCTGTCTGTCTGTCTGTCTGTCTGTCTGTCCGTCTGTCACCAGGCTGTACCTCATGAACCGTGATAGTTAGACAATTGAAATTTTCACAGATGATGTATTTCTGTTGCCGCTATAACAACAAATACTAAAAACAGATAAAAGTTAAGAATTAAAGGGGGTCCCCATACAAAAAACGTGTTTTTACTATAGCGCCATCTATGAACTATTGTTTACCAGTGTTTCTCAACCTTTTTCATGACGCGACGCGACCCCCTTCGTATGAAAAAAATTCGACCTACTTGCACTGTTTATAATTTGTATTTTGTTGTATTTCTAGATTCTACCCGCGGTTTCGTTCGTGTGGCCTACAGGAAACAAATTACATATTTTCTTTTAAACCAAAAACTATAAGCACTCTCAGTCAAAACACCTACTTTACTTACTCTTTAATTAATATTTTCTTTAAAAGTATGTGTAAAGTATGTTTTCAAACTTTGTTTTTTAGGGTTCCGTACCCAAAGGGTAAAACGGGACCCTATTACTAAGACTCCGCTGTCCGTCTATCTGTCTGTCTGTCTGTCTGTCTGTCTGTCTGTCTGTCTGTCCGTCTGTCGCCAGGCTGTATCTCATAAACCGTGATAGTTAGACAGTTGAAATTTTCACAGATGATGTATTTCTGTTGCCGCTATAACAACAAATACTAAAAACAGAATAAAGTTAAAAATAATATAGGGTCCTCATACAAGAAACGTGTTTTTTTCGGTATTTCACGCCATCTGTGAACGCTTAGTTAGGTAAACGTCCCATAGATGGCGTTATATTGAAATGTCGATCCCTAACTCCTTTGTTAGACGTTAGATGGCGTTATAATACATAACATGTTTTTTTATTATTATTTTTTGCTGGCGAAAAATGATAGTGGTATTTTTTGCTCGATCTTAAAAATACTGTAGTGTGGTATGGAACCCTACTAGTGCGAGTCCGACTTGCACTTGGCCAGTTTATTTCTTTTACTGAGGCTTCGCGACTCCCTTATAGAGGCTTCGCGACCCCCCAGGAGTTCGCAAGTGGCGCGACCCACGCGTTGAAAAACACTGTTTTTTTGTGTTAACTAGAAACTATGTGCTGAATATTCGTTTGGTATTCGGTATTCAGCGTATTCGGCATCTTTTCCATTATTTGTATTCTGCCAAATTATTCGGTTTTGTTGCCAAATATATTCGGTTCAAGCATTTCTATTTTCTTGGTTCATGTAGCCAAGGTGTAGAACTAAAAGAAAACACTTCTTATATAAGATTTATGTTATATTATAAGTCAAAGAAAACATATTTACTTCTTAACCTATAGTTAGTAGGTATAGTCAACATTTATTTTAAGCCTTAAATCAACATTTAATTTAAATCTTGCAACAATATTTATTTTTAAACTTAAAATCAACATTTTTATAAACCTCAATTACATCCATTTAAATCCATTTAAATCCATCCAAGTTCCTCGTCTCACCAGCAGCGGTACGTAGCGCACATGCTAGAACTTGTTTACGCGGCAAAACAATGTAATGGTAAACCGAATAATTCAGCCGAATATCTGTTTCGGTAAAGGTTAAACCGAATAATATTCGGTATTCGGTAATTCGGTGAAACCACTATACGGCGCATCTCTAGTCTTAACGTTCACTTAGTTGGCGTTAGAAGTTCGTCAGACATTCGTTAGATGGCGTTGTAGTAAATAAGCATGTTTAGTATTGACACGGTATTTATATTATCGATGTACTTTGTACTTTATTTTTCCGGCAAATTTTGTTTCATCGGAACCCTACATGTGCGGGTCCGACTCGCACTTGGCCAGTTTATTTTGTGTGTATATTACGCCATTACTCCGTCAATTCTGAACCGATTCGAATGATTCTTTTTGTTATAGGTAGAGTACGTTTCCGAGGTGGTCCCATTGTAATTTCATCGAGATCTGATAAGTATCTCTAGAGATATTATGACGATAAACGTCTCAAACTTGCTACTGAAATTGACTCGCGGGGCATTGAAGTCGGTTGTTTTAGTTTTTAAACTATCTTAATTATTTGTAAAGTCTGTTAAAAAAAGGTTCACAAAATGTTCTCGCCTACAGGTCGCATTTTTCAACCGTTTTTAACGAAAATTGGCACACGTTTACTTGAAGATTACGTGTGCTACTGCCTATAAAAACTGTTTCAACTTTTGGACGTTTCGTGCATTGTCGATGCATAATGCAGAAAGTATATTCTCAAGCAAAAAGTTACGCGTTGTAATCCACATAAAATAGTCGAAAAAGATAGTACTTACATAAACTATGAAGTCTATCACTAAAAGTAAAAGAAACCTCACCTTTCTACAAAACACACCCGCCTTCACAATCTAGCGACCCTGACCGTTCAAGTCAAGTCATATCTCCAGTGAATAGAGGCATATACGAAAACGGTCCCCTTTCATCAGATGAAATCCACGAACCCGTTTGTGTTACCTCCAGCGTTTCAACTCTTTAACCTTGGACTTATGTTGTGACGTGTGACCTTAGTTTACGTGGTCAGTTGACTTGATGGAATAGCAGAGAGAAAAGCTTGAAAGAAATGTGGTAAGGTTTTGAGGGAAAACTAAGGCGAAAGATTAAGGTGAAGTGTTTAGAATGAGTAGGTTGGTGTACTTCTTTGTATAAAGTATTTTTACAGGGTTCCGAACCCTAAGGGTACCAACGGAATCCTATCACTGAGACTTCGCTGTCCGTCTGTCTGTCTGTCTGTCTGTCTGTCACCAAGCTGTATCTCGTGAACCGTGATAGTTAGACGGTTGAAATTTTCACAGATGATGTATTTCTGTTGCCGCTAACAAAGTTAAGAATTAAAGGGGGTCCCCATACAAAAAACACGTTTTTACTATAGCGCCATCTATGAACGATTGTTTACCAGTGTTTTTCAACCTTTTTCATGACGCGACACGACTTCCTTAGTATGAAAAAAAATCGACCTACTTGCACTGTTTATAATCTGTATTTTGTTATATTGCTAGCTTCTACCCGCGGCTTCGTTCATGTGGCCTACAGGAAACAAATTACATAGTTTTCTTTTGAAACAAATATTATAAGCACTCTCGGTCACAACACCTACAAATGCTCATTAATTAATATTTTCTTTAAAAGTATATTTTCAAACTTTGTTTTTAGGGTTCCGTACCCAAAAGGTAAAACGGGACCCTATTAATAAGACTCCGCTATCCGTCTGTCTGTCTGTCTGTCTGACTGTCTGTCCGTCTGTCACCAGACTGTATCTCATGAACCGTGATAGTTAGACAGTTGAAATTTTCACAGATGTATTTCTGTTGCCGCTATAACAACAAATACTAAAAACAGAATAAAGTTAAAAATAACAGAGGGTCCCCATACAAGTAACGTGTTTTTTTCGGAATTTCACGCCATCTATGAACGCTTAGTTAGGTAAACGTCCCATAGATGGCGTTATATTGAAATGTCCATCCCTAACATCTTTGTTAGACGTTAGATGGCGTTATAAGAAATAAAATGTTTATTAATTATTATGTTTTGCTGGCGATAAATGATAGTGGTATTTTTTGCTCGATCTTATAAAATACTGTAGTGTGGTACGGAACCCTACTAGTGCGAGTCCGACTTGCACTTGGCCAGTTTATTTTCTTTTACTGAGGCTTCGCGACTCCCCGCGATCCCCGTATAGAACTTCGCTACCCACACTTTGAAAAACACTGGTTTACCTTACCTCACATCTTTGTGTTAACGTTCACTTAGTTGGTGTTAAAAGTTCGTTAAATATTCGTTAGATGGCGATGTAGTAAATAAGTATGTTTAGTATTGACACGGTATTTATATATATCGATGTTAAAACTACATGTACTTAATTTTTCCGGCAAATTTTGTACAATCGGATCCGACTCGCATTTGGCCTGTTTATTATGTCAGATAAGCAAGCGTTTGACCACTATCTTACAGGATGTTAAATAAAAATGCGGTAATATTAATTTAAGCATTGTTAATACCTTCCTTTTTCATTAACTGCCGACGCAAAAAGAAAGGCTGTTATAAGTTTGACGAGTGTATCTGTATGTCTGAGCATTTGTGTATGTGTGTGTCTGCGGGATCGTAGATGTGAGCGTGTGCCCAAACAGATGAACCGATATTGATTTAGTTTTGTTTTCCTAGTTGATAACGCTATGAAATCAACTTTCATAGGACTGATCATTTCGAAATTCGGTATCGTTTTACTTCAACGATATTGTAAGAACATGGTAGCATTGACCTGATGCAGGTAAACATCTTGAAATCTGAAGAATACTGATCTCCTCGCCAACTTATAGCAGAGATGTCAAGTTAGGGCATATTGGAATGTTCTGTAGAAATTACTCATCATTATCAGCCAATTTCCGTCCACTGCTGGACATAGGCCTCTCCCATGGCATGCCACTGAGCTCGATCTTCAGCTATTCGTTTCCAACCGCTGCCAGCCAGCTTGCGTATATCATCGCTCCATCTAGTTGGAGGGCGTCCCACACTACGTTTGCCGAGCCGTGGTCTCCACTCTAGAACTCGTTTACCCCAACGGTTATCGGTTCTGCGACAGATGTGACCGGCCCACTGCCATTTCAGCTTGCTAATCCTCTGAGCTATATCGATTACTTTGGTTCTCTGACGGATGACTTCGTTTCGAATTCGATCCTTCAGAGAAACTCCGAGCATAGCATATGGAGAGGTCCATAGCTCGCTGAGCGACTTTGATTTGGTGAACTAGTCGCACTGTCAGTGTCGACGTCTCGGCTCCGTAGGTAATAACAGGAAGGACGCACTCGTTAAAGACTTTCGTCTTCAGGCTTTGTGGTATGGGCGATGTAAAGACTCGACGAAGTTTTCCGAATGCTGCCCATCCAAGCTGTATCCTTCTGCGAGCTTCCTTCTCGAAATTGTTTCTGCCCAATTGCAAGATTTGCCCAAGGTAGACATATTCGTCAACAACTTCGAGAGGGACTCCATTTAAGGCAATCGGTTCCGGAATAACATGTTCGTTGAACATGATCTTGGTCTTATCCAAGTTCATCCGGAGACCGATGCGCGCAGAAGAATCAGCGAGGGTGGTCAGCATGTATTGCAGGTCCTGCACGGTTTCAGCCATGATGACGATGTCGTCCGCAAATCTCAAGTGTGAGAGGTAATTGCCATTGACATTTATGCCCCGTCCTTTCCAGTTCAGCGTTTTGAACATATCCTCTAGAGCGTTTGTGAATAATTTGGGGGAAATAACGTCTCCTTGTCTAACTCCTCGATGTAAGTGGATATGTTCAGTCTGCTGATTTTGTACTTGGACGGTCATAGTTGCGGTGTCATATAGACCTCTCAACACTTGGACGTATCGCCAATCGACTTGGCACCGTTGCAGAGACTCCAGAACAGACCAGGTTTCAATGGAGTCAAAGGCTTTCTCATAGTCCACAAACGCTAAGCACAGGGGCTGGTTATACTCTTCAGTCTTCTGTATAACCTGCCGCACTGTGTGGATGTGGTCTATGGTGCCGTATCCTCCTCGAAACCCAGCCTGCTCGGGGGGTTGAAATTCGTCGAGCCTACGCGCGAGACGATTTGTGATGACTCTAGAAAACAACTTATAGACATGGCTTAAGAGCGAGATAGGTCGATAGTTCTTCAAAAGGGTTTTGTCTCCCTTTTTGAAGAACATAACAACCACACTCTTACTCCATGTCTTCGGAGTTCTCCCCGAAAAGAGGACGGAATTGAAAATACGCTGAAGCTGTAGTAGCGTAGGAGTTCCACCGGCTTTTAAGAGCTCCGTTGTAATTCCATCCTCTCCGGGGGCTTTTACGTTTTTAAGCTGCCTGAGAGCCATCACAATTTCATCTAGGCTGATTTCTGGCAAATCTTCGGTGTAGTGGCGGGTCAGAGTGGCTCTAGGATCCTCGATGCCGGGTTGGGGAAGGGACGCTTGTGAGGTGTATAATTGGCTGTAGAAGTCTTTTACTTCCCTAAGAATCTCCGGCTTAGAAGCGACGACACTCCCGCTAGAAGTGGTCAACTTCGTCAGATGGCTTCGGCCCAGCTGTTGGACAAAGACTTTTGACCCCCGGTTTTGCTCGATCGCTTCTTTAATTGAGCGTGTGTTGGAGCTCCGGAGGTCACGTCGTACCAATTTAAAAATCTTTTTATTTAGGGTCCGTTGATCTGACGAAGTGACTGCAGGGTTATCACGTCGCTTTTGTATTAGCTGCAGAGATTCCTCTGAAAGCTTGGACTTCTTGCCAGCACCTCGCGTCTCACAGAATTTTGTCCCTTCCTCCCTGAGGATGTCCACCACATGGTCGAGATCCTGGTCAACGTCAATTGTGGTTTCCAGTGCAGCAAATCGGTTTTCCAGTTTCAGCTGGAACGTTTCAGACCCGACCACGGATTGTAGCATATTGGGTCGGAGCGTGGACTTCATTAGACGAACACGTTCAAGTTTGCAGTCAATATCTAGAGAGCCTCGGACTAGTCGGTGATCACTGCCGGTTTTAAACCTAGTGATCACTGAGACATCCCTAAATATGCGCTTTTTGTCCGTCATAATGAAGTCGATCTCATTTTTGGTCATAGCGTCGGGGCTTTGCCACGTCCACTTCCGCTGGGGATTTTTCTGGAAGAAAGAGTTCATCAGAAAAAGCCCCTCTTTTTCTAGGAAGTTGACGAGCATTTGCCCCCTATGATTTCTGCTTCCCAATCCGTGTGGTCCTACTACCGATTCGCCGCTTGTTTGTACTCCCACTTTTGCGTTGAGATCCCCCATGACAACGTTGAAGTGGGCCTTTTGGGTTCTGTGCAAGGCTTTGGAAATGTCCCCGTACATTTCCTCCACTTCATCGTCCGAGTGTGCCGAAGTCGGTGCGTATACTTGGATAACCTTGAGGTTATACCTCTCGGTGAGTTTAATCACAAGATACGCTACCCTTGTCGACACACTGGAGATTTCTAAAACGTTATCAGAGAGGATCCTATGGACCAAGAACCCGACGCCACCTTGGGATGGTTGTTCTCCCTCTCTGAAATACATAAGATGGCCTGATTCTAGGGTAACGGTGTCCTCCCCCTCTCTTCGGACTTCACATAATCCCAGAATATGCCATCTTATGTTTTTCAGCTCTTCCTCCAGAAGTGCCAAGTGTGTATCGAGCCGTAGCGTGCGTCCGTTAAATGTAGCCAGGGTCAGTCGGTTTTGGCGGCCTTCCGTCGCCCGGGGATTCTTAGCACCCCCTGCCCCGCCGTTACCGTAACCGCCGCCTTGGTCAGGAATAGCGGGGCGACCGGGAACTGGGGGCCGTTGTGTGGTTGTGTCTGCCATGAAGGGTTTGCCCAAATAATCACCACGCGCTGGGCAGTCGGGTTGGGTGATCGCAGGACGTAGCTTCTCGCACCGGTGACGCTGCTGCCCGTCACCGGCCTGTGGTATTTAGCTACGTCTTTCTGAATGGATATCCCGCCATTTGTCGGTCGCCAGAGCCTCGTTCGCTGATCGGCAGGATGCACCACGTGCAGGTGAGGTTGGCTGAGAGCAATCAGGTGGAATTATGCTCCCTTACATCCCTGGAATTATGCTCCCTTACATCCCCTTTAATTACTCTGTGAGTGACAATGACCTCTAACGTTAAAAATAACTATTGAAGAGAAATTTTATAAATTTTTAAGAGATACTTTATAAGTGTTTAAGAGATATTATATAACTGTATAATATACACTATATAACTGTTTAAGAGATACTAAATAACTGTTTAAGTGATACTATACAACTGTTTAAGAGATACTACATAACTGTTTAAGAGAAACTATAAAACATGTTTACCTGCTGTCCCGGAATGAACCTGAAGATCTCATCGCTCCCTCGGTACCACTTGACGGAGTGCAGTGGAGGGTCCCCCCTCTCGCTGAGGAAATGGCAGGCGAGGGCGATAGGTGACCGCGGGTCACCGTACCGCGGGACCTCGAGCTGCGTGATCTTGTGACCCGTGGTGAGAACTGGAACAAACAATACATTAAATTATAAAAGTGAGACTTTTATTGCATCAACATGTAACACCGAAATGGGTAGCACAGTATCACCTGATGTTAAGTGATGATGCGATCGATGATGGAGCGTGCTTACCCAGAAGATACCTATTCACTCGCGACTTGAAGACCCCCATATTGTACTTACCGGAAACACAGACTCAGGCAGGATATTCTATTCTAGGATTGGTGGCTATGATATTATGATAGCTGTGATTGGTCAACGTATCCGCAGCCATATTTGTATACATGCTAATGTGTCATATTAACTGCTGTCATAGTAGCTAGCTACCATAGCTACACATAAACAAAAAGTTTCACTTGTATCGTGGTTTCATGAAACCACACCACTCTTTTTTAGTTTCACTAACATGGGCCGCAGATTGTTCTTAGAGTTTCATACCCTAAGGATTTATACGGGACTCTTTATTATTGAGACTATACTGTCTGTCCGTCCGTCCATCCGTCCATCCGTCAAAAAGAGATTGTTTTTAGGGTTTCGTACCCAAAGGGTAAAACGGGAACTAAGACTCCGCTGTCCGTCTGTCTGTCTGTCTGTCTGTCTGTTTGTCTGTCTGTCTGTCTGTATGTCTGTCTGTCTGTCTGTCTGTCTGTCTGTCTGTCTGTCTGTCCGTCGGTCTGTCTGTCTGTCTGTCGTCTGTCTGTCTGTCTGTCTGTCTGTCTGTCTGTCTGTCTGTCTGTCTGTATGTCTGTCTGTCTGTCTGTCTGTCTGTCTGTCTGTCCGTCTGTCACCAGGCTGTAACTCATGAACCGTGATAGTTAAACAGTTGAAATTTTCACAGATGATGTATTTTGTTGCCGCTATAATAACGAATACTAAAAACAGAATAAAGTTAAAAATAATTGAGAGTCCCCATACAAGAAACGTGTTTTTTTCGGCATTTCACGCCATCTATGAACGCTTAGTTAGGTAAACGTCCCATAGATGGCGTTATATTGAAATGTCGCTCCCGAACTCCTTTGTTGGACATTAGATGGCGTTATAAGAAATAAAATGTTTATTAATTATTATTTTTTGCTGGCGAAAAATGATAGTGGTATTTTTTGCTCGATCTTATAAAATACTGTAGTGTGGTACAGAATCCTACTAGTGCGAGTCCGACTTGCACTTGGCCAGTTTATTATCGTTCTTTTACTATAAGTACTTATTATAATACTGTTGGCGGTAAATTTTAGTATCAAATTACAATGAACAAGAACTTCAATCGCAAACTTTCGTATCTCATCGCCACACGCGGTCCACCTAACCTAACAAAAAGTTATCAAAGTTCAGCGTGACGCAAAATTATGCGCAAAATATCGCAAACATATCGATCCATCTTACTTTGTGCTATTGCTGAGCGTAATGGGCTCCTACTGGCGTAATCGTCTCTGTATCTCAAAGGAGTATTATAGAACCACACTGAATCCCTAATTAAGGGTGGGCGTGGCCTTAATTAGACGCCCTAACTGCCTAAGTGTTATAACACTCAACATATATAGGCGGACCGGGTCCTCTCTTGCTCCCTAATTTGGGATCTTTACTGTGATAATAAGAGTAATGACTCTTATTACACCTCCCTGATTAAGAAGTTAGGGACCCTGATTCAGTGTGGTGTAATACCCCTTTTAAATGTATGAAAGCTAGGATTCAAAATGTCATCCACAGGCGTCAGGAGACTTACTAGACTTTAATCCAGACTAATTCCATAATGTCAATATTTTCTAGGCTAATATTTAAAAAAAAAACGTTACTCTGTCACTCTGTCTGTTACCTAATCACGCCTATACGGACAATCCGATCTTACTGAAATACCAAAAGTAGCTTACCACTTACCACTATCAAGGAGAATCTGCCGCCATTATCTTACGGTTTTCCGGGAGCACACATCCCTTGAGAGTCAGAGTATTTCTAGGCTATCTTGGACCAAATCATCGCTTACTACCAGGCGAAATAGTGGTCAAACGCAAGCCTATAAGATAAATAAAAAAGTAAAATAACAAAAGTAATGTACGGCTCAAGATGGTCTCACTTTTACATTCAATTATAAGTAAAGAAGCACTTTGGCAAGAGGCAAGGTGAAGTTACGTGTTTAAAATTAGCGGGTAACTTAATAGTCACTGTCAGCGCCTAAGTCTAACGAGGGTAGAACAGAAACACTGTCTACCGTCCATCTAATAAAGTAAGAAATAACAAGGAACTTTTTCGCAAAGGACAGACTAATATAATCTGACGTTAATTAAATTAGCTTCTGTGAATGATGAATGAGCTTGATGGTGAATGATGAACGCTTCCAATTCTGCTCTCATTAAAATATTCCGTCTTCAGCTTAATTAGCTACGTTTTTGTTTGGTTTTCATTAATAAAGATGCTCGTCGTAGGTTTGGTGTTTGCATGGCCTTGCATACCTATTAACTTAACGCTTGTTAACTTCTTCTCTGTATATTTCCCATCTTATTTTAATGCAAGCTTTTTATTACCTTGCAGTGTAAATAAGTAAGTAAATAACCGAGTTTTTTAAATATTGTTATAGAGAAATTATAACGAGATCAAGTCGAAATTCTGAAGTTTTATCAGTAACTAGCAGCCCGCCCCGGCTTCGCACGGGTAGAACATATATGCCTACAAAATTTGCATCAGTTTGTTGCATCGAATATAAAATATGAACATATTTAACAACCATCGTCATATTTCATCCAATTTACACAAAACCTTAACGAATTATGCACCTAAACCTTCCTCATAAACACTCTGGCTATTGGTGAAAACCGCATGATAATCCGTTCAGTAGCTATTGAGATTATTGCGAACAGACAGACAGACGCAGTGATGAACTTTGTTTTATAATACTTACGTATTGATATTGGACGGCCCTTTGGCGTAAAGGATAGTTACCCTGATTCTGACCCGACGGTCGTTGGTTCTAATCCTAGCTATATACCTACCAATGAAAGTTTTATGTGCATTCATGAATTATGAGTTTTCGTACAGTGGTAGTGGAATCATTAAATCTACCAAAAAGTAGATTACCACCAAGGAGTACATCTGCCGCGGTAACCTTACGGCGTTCCCCGACGCAAAATGTAGGGGTAATATACGTTTAACATGTGTATCTGTGTGTCTGTCTGTAGCATCTTAGCACCTAACCCGATTAACCGATTTTGTTTTTATTATTGATAGTTTTTTTTTGTTTGATAGATGTCTTCATCGAGAGTTTTCTTAGCTTTGATTCATGAAAATTCGTTCAATCATTATAAAATTATGAGCTTTTTTCTAGTTAATTGCGCTATGAAATCAACTTTCATAGGTCTGATCAATTCGAAAATCTTCTTCTTCAACGATATTGTAAGAACATGGAAGCCTCCTGAACTCTACAGAATACTCAAATCCTCACCAACTTACAGTTCAGATTTTAAATGTCGTGTTTAGAGTCATTGGAAAAAGCTATTATGCAAAGATCAGTCGGGGTGGTTTAAAATATTATATTATATTATTATATATATAGATGAATATTATTTTATACAATAGATCATATTATTATACTATATTGACTTCAAATTGATTGTGATAGGTGGGGATCTACAGCATAGCTAAGCTTATAATAATATTTTCGTAGTAACTATGACCTAATCTGTGGTTTCACTGCAAATATTTTATTAATTATGCGATGCGTGTTTGTGAAATTCGTGATATCTTCTAGAGCTTTCATTTGAATTATATACTGTAAACGACAATTTTAATTTAAAATATGTGGCCAAGCTAATTAACGTAATTATTTGGATAAGGATTAATACTATATACTTGAAAATAGCCTTAGAAGTTATGTAATATTTTTAACAAAAAATTTAAGATTAAAATGGTTACTGTGAGTCAACCTTATGAGATAGACATATGCTGTCGCGGACTTTTTTGTAGGTCTTATTAAGTTGTACAACTCTTGCATAGAAAATATTCTTCTATCTATCTTCAATTAAGCAGCGTTCGTAAGAAACGTGTTTTTTCGACCGTTTATTTGCCGACTTAGGTTGCAAATTAGGTCCCCACGAATGTACCTTTGATTTAAACGGGATAATATATAGCTTATTTTCATTTCGAAAGTCCATTCTATGTATTAGTGAAAGATTTTTTTAAATCGGTTCAGAAGTTTTTGAGCTTACTCATTACAAACATACAAAAATACAAAAATACAAATGTTCTCTCTTTATAATATTAGTATAGATTAACTCATATTGTGTATGATGCTTTTATTAAAGAAAGCAGTGAAATGACTAGCTAGATAGATAGATAAAACTCTTTATTTGCACACCAAAAGAACAGAAACAATTTATAATTTACATCAAACTATAAGTAATGCAAAGGGCGGTCTAGCTCTAGCTAGTCTAGCTCTAGCTAGTCTAGCTAGAAACCGATTGTAGTTTTTTTACATCACATGGGCTAGCGTTTGTCAACTATCTCACCGTATTAATTGAAAAACAGTAATTTACGTAAATCTTACGATATGATTTATTTTCATCACACCGGGGTACCGAATAACGTATTATTATTTGACTTTAATAAGGTAAGAGAGGTTCTCAGTACATCTGTGTTATTTTCCCATAAAATATTTTTTTTGTCTGAAAAGTATCTCCAAAGATATGGAGTAACACATTAAATTTGTAAATTACTAGCGCAGCATTTGAAGTCGGCATTTTCGTTTTTTAAAAGCCCTGAAGGTCTAAGTACTGTTATAATAATTTAATTCCATTGTAAAATATTTATTCAATTCCTCTAATTAAAGATTACCTAACATTTATATTATATAATTTATTTATTTATTTATAAAACTATAGTTAGCTTACAGCTACGCCAAAACGCTAACTATTTAATTAAACTTATATCAAATTAAAACTTAAAAATACTCTTAAATTAATTGCAACATAACTTAGGTTATCCACAAATATGTCAACATCCGGACACTGGTTTGAAAATGCATTTATAATTTCCATCGCCCGAATCGAAGGCGCGTGCCTGGCACTAAGCGTGCGCAACATGGGACACGCAAATAACATATGGTGGCGGCGCCCACATCTTAAATAGTTGTTTGGAACGAATATTCCTAAACGAGCTAACACATCCGGATTATTTATTCCGCCTCGTAGTATTTGCAAATAGTGCAGAACTAAAAGTAATTTCCGCCTAAGCTCCAAAGTTTCTACTCCGATTATACCTGAGACAAACAAGGACGGGAATAAATATGGGTAATAACCATACTGTCGCTTATATATATATCTTGCAAATTTGCGCTGCACCCTTTCAATCATAAGCCTCACGTGGATCCCAGATTGTAGTACTGTATTCCAATTTGCTGCGAACAAAGGCGTTGTATAATTTAAGGGCAACACTGACGTCACGGAACTGTGACGCGGTTCTCATGATGAAGCCTAACGTCTTGTTAGTTATTTTACAAAGAGAAATAACATGCTCGCGGAAATCAAGTCGACTGCCCAGGAGAACTCCAAGATCTCGAAGGGTTTCAGCTTTATCAAGTAATGAGCCTTCCAGCACATACGTATGGGGTGATGGATAGTTTTTCCTCGTGAAGGTCATAACTTTACATTTTGATACATTTAATGTGAGCCTATTTAATCTACTCCAATTGTTTACCGCGTTCAAATCATGCTGTAATTGAGTTATATCGGAGTATTTAGTAATAGTCTGATATATTTTGAGGTCGTCAGCATACATTAAACACTGGGCTATGCTCAACACTTTTGGTAGATCATTGATCATCACCAAAAACAACGTGGGCCCTAAAGTGCTACCCTGACTTACACCAGATCTTGTGTGGAACTCATCAGATCTATATTTGCCTAATTGTACGTACTGTCTCCGATCCTTTAAATAATTCGCGAAGAATCGCAGCAGCATAGGCGACGTTCCGAACAACGATAATTTTACTAGTAGAAGATCATTGTCCACTAGATCGAATGCGCGCTGGAAATCGAGAAACACTATGTCAACCCGCCCACCAGCGTCCATATGCGTCGCCACATAATCTACGAAAGTGGTATGGTTTGTTGTCGTCGAACGGGATGCTCGAAAACCGTGCTGCGAGTTGTGGATGCTAGCTTCGATTTGATGCGTAAAGCGTGAATTTATAACAGATTCGAATAATTTCCTAAACACGGATAGTACGGCAATTGGCCTGAAATCTGATACGTCAGTTGAAGAACTTAGTTTGGGCACGGGTGTTACCCTGGATATTTTCCACCTAGAGGGATAATGACATGTGCGAAGCGCAAAGTTAAACAAATATAAGAGCCTCTAAGAGACCTCTAAAGCTGATAGACAGTCTTTGACCATATATGGAGGTATAGCATCAGGGCCTGCAACCGAGGATGGTTTTAATCGGTTGACGGCTCTTCGTAAGTCTGCTTGTGTGACAGAGTCAATAGATACAAGCCGTGCATCACCAACACCGGTATTTTCTTCAGCTATCTTGGGATCTAAAATAGGGGTATTAACTCAGGAATACAGAAATAAAATTAAATATTAATTATTATTATTATAATGAAAAGATTAAGCTTGTCAGTAACACCGCTATTGCCTTGAGCTCATTTCAGTTATGTTTATTGTTGTAAATGTTTCTTTAAATTTACGAATAAGCGTAGGTAGTACCTTCCTGTCTTTCTTTAGTACTGTATAAATTATGATAAAGTAAGAGTAACTAAATACAGGGGTACGTTCACGTCCTACACCCGTAGTGAAACCAAACGCTCTCACCGCGTTCACGACCTCTGTTGTCGAGTGTCACACTCGGTTTGCGTAACTATGTCGTTCACCACCTCGGTTGTTTCGAGATGTTGCTATGTAAATTTTATCAAGATCTGAGCAGTATCTCCAGAGGTGATAATAAATGACATTGACTTTAGTTGACCTTGACCACAATAACAATAACTCTTAAAGAGTAAACTCCAGTCGTGCGTCGGAGCTGACACACGCGTATCTCCTTAGTAGTATGTGGTTGTTTCACTCTAGTTGCAACTGTATAACCGTGAAAGACGATGGTTAAAAAAAGGATCTGGCGTTGGCACAGGTAATTAGGTGGGTAAAGCTGTCATTTTTTTAACAAACTCTGAATTTGTAAATGTGAAGAAATTCGCATTGTCGAGACCGAGACTTGAACTAACATACTGAAAAATAAATATATAGCAAATACAATAAATCGTAAGAACAAACAGAAAGAATTCCGAAAATAAAAAAGAAAAATAACCTTAACCTTGAAATTGACGTCAACTTGAATAGACGAATTGACGTCGTCCCGCAAATTTGAACGAGTTGCAAAACAACCAAACAACACGCGACATTCAGAGGACTTGAACGCAACCCAACTTATATACAGCTGCGTTTACATAGCTACAAGAAAACAACACCTACGTCTTATAGTTACATTTAGGGACAGCTTCTTTGATTCATTTATTTATAATATCTTATAGGCAAGCGATTGACCACTATCTCACCTTGTGGTAAGCAATCGTGTGGTCGAAAATGAAAATTAACTCGCTTGGGACTAGAATACTCTGACCCTCACGGGCTGCTAGAAAACCGTAAGGTTTTGGCCGCAGATTTTCTCCTTACTGGTGATAAGCTACATTTTGATAGCAAGTCAGGCTGATCATCAATATAACATGCTCCTGCCTGTGCGTAAGAAGGTAGGCGGAACTGACTACATAGTTTAGCTTTCTCCGTAATAATTCCATGTCGCAGTAAATTTATACCTTCATAAAGATTATGACAAACACCCACTCCAGCCACGGGCCAATTTCGGCTGTTCTTAAGTACATGCCATGAATATTTTAAGCTCAGTTTCTTTGTTACGGTCGTCACAGTATCATGACCCCGGTAGGGTAGGTGAGGACAGAGTGATAGCGCGAAGTCACGTACATATTTGAGGGTAGTTCATTTTCTTTGTTTGAGGTACGACACCCTCTTGAAGGGAATTTTGTGGGTTTCATTTATTTGAATTTGTACATGGAGGTGTTTTTATATCTGAGAAGGTTAACTTAACTGATTGAGAGAAGAGCGACGATGTCACTTGAGATAGATGGCATAAAAGTAGATTTAAGGATTTTATATGAAAATATATCTTAGTCACAATTTCTGTATCCATTTTCGCAGCGTCGCCCGAATATTCCTGAAAATTGCCTCGTCAAAGTTGGAAAATTTGCTTTTCGTCGGCAAATCTTCAGTCCGAAATGAGTGAACAAATGAAATATTCAAGCTGGGGTATTATTTCACTGGCTGCGCTTCACGGCTTTATCCATGCTTAGAGCTAATATTTCTATCTATGCTCTAAAATCCTCTAGAGTCCTATCCCTAATGCAAATACATTTTTGAGCTCGCTTCGCTCGCACACATGATGTATTTACACTGTTTTTAAACAGCGTAGTTTATGTATGTGCTATATATATTAGCAACATATATTCCTTTTCAACCGATTTCCAAAAAGGGGTAGCTCAATTCGTCTGTATGTAGTTTTTTTCATATTCTTTTTTGTGTGTATGGTACATTTTCACGGTAGTCTCATTGTAATTTCATCGAGATTTGATAAGTATCTTCAGAGATATGATGTTAAACGTCTCAAACTTGCTACTGAAACTGACTCGCTGGGCAAGGAAGTCGGTTAGTTTTTATACTATCTTAATTATTTCAGTCTCTTTTTCTCTCACAGCTCGGCAAAGAATATTCCCTTTTTTGTGCTGTAAGACCTTGCCAAATTTCATGATTCTAGGTCAACGGGAAGTACCCTATGGGTTTTATAGGATCCAAAACCTATAGGATACTTCCGGTTGACCTAGAACTGCCAATTTTGGTTAAATGTAAGGTCTTACAGCACAAGTAAAGTAAAACTTCTGAAAAATAAAAAAGTGGAAATTTAAGGTAAATTTTGGTACTACTACGAAAATCTAAATTTGCCCATATATTTTGATCGTGTTGACTCAGGACCTTGATTTTTATACAACTAATAGGGACTGTGTATCTGGTATAAATGTCAACTTGCTAGGTCCACCTGTTCCTGAGAAAATCGGCGGTGACACACGGACAGACAGAGATCCGAAAGTGATCTTATTTAAGGGTTCCTTTTTTACCTTTTGAGGTACGGAACCCTAAAAAGACCACTTCTTCCATTACTCCGAGTTCCTATCAATGTTTCATTCTGTCTCTATAATTGTGCAAAATTCATCACAATGCATGGTCGTGAAAAGTGAACAAAACACTTTATTAACAAACAAATTCCCTTTCTTAAATTAGTTTATAATGTCAAAGATTGCGAAACAAATTTCTAAAATAATGTTAAATTCTGATCAAATATATAAAGTCGTCTGGCATTAAGAAAAAGGTCATATCTCAATACCATTGAGTAATACATTTCCATTGAATCATAATAATGTATACGGCATCTTGGAGCTTAAAATGTCTACAATAAGCTTAAAAGCTACCCGTTTTCATTGCGGCCCAGTGTAGTTAGTTTGTCGATAATAAAAGATCAAGAGCTGTAAAATAACAACTAGCAATCCGCCCCAGCTTACCGTTCCAGCATAAAATGCCTACATTTATTGCATCAATTTGCTGCGTTGAGTAGAAATATCCATAATTAAGATAGTTTAAAAACTAAAACTTAAATGCCCCGCGAGTCAATTTCAGTAGCAAGTTTGAGACGTTTATCGTCATATCTCTAGAGATACTAATCAGATCTCGATAAAATTACAATGGGACCACCTAAAAAACGTACCCTACCGATTACAAAAATAATCATTCCAATCGGTTCAGAATTGACGGAGTAATCGCGTAACGTACACACAAAAAAAAACAACCTGACGAATTGAGAACCTCCTCCTTTTCTGTGAAGTCGGTTAAAAAGTAAACGTCAAATTTAACCAATTTACACAAAACCTTAACGAATTATATACCTAAACCTTAACTCTGTCTATTGATGAAATCCGCATGAAAATCTGTTAGGATTTTTTTAAGTTTATCGCGAATAGACAGACAGACGCGGCGGAGAATTTTGTTTTATAATATGCAGTAATGATGACGAAACTACGACTTACGAGCAAGTTCGTCGCATCTATAAACCAGTGCAAAGTTGCCACTCTGTTCTCCTATGCTAAGTTACATAACTTAATAACTTGAAAGTTATCCTTTAATTATTAACAAGTTTGGAAGTAAGGGGAGGGTGAGACTGTTTATTATACAGTTGCAATTTTGTTGGTACTTGCCTTCTGCCATGCGCTGGCGGGAAAACATTATTAAACATTCTTTGAGGAAAGTTTTAAAAGATAACATCTTTGTCATTGGGAGCTACCACGAATATTACACTCAAAAGACGTTGCATTCAACTCTTGAAGACTAAAAATATGACCTTTCGTGACCTCAAATAATGTTTATGCGCTTTACTTGGCGTTGATTTTTAGTGTCTCTTTTATATATGACTAGTTGATACCCGCGACTTCGTTCACGTGAACCAATAATTTAGGAGCCTGTGTTCATCTTCATGCTAGAAAGTATCTCTTTGGTAAATTTCAGTCAGATCGGATCGTCTGTTTAGGCGTTAACTGTATAGGCGTGTTTGGGTAACAAACAGACAGAGTGACAGAGTTACAAACGTTTTTAGGATTCCGTACCCAAAGGGTAAAACGGGACCCTAAAATCTGTCTGTCTGTCTGTCTATCTGTCTGTCTGTCTGTCTGTCACCAGGCTGTATCTCATGAACCGTGATAGTTAGACAGTTGACATTTTCACAGATGATGTATTTCTGTTGCCGCTATAACAACAAATAGTAAAAACAGAATAAAGTTAAAGATAATAGAGGGTCCCCATACAAGAAACGTGTTTTTTTCGGCATTTCATTTTCACGCCATCTATGAACGCTTAGTTAGGGAAATGTCCCATAGATGGTGTTATATTGAAATGTCGATCCCTAACACCTTTGTTAGACGTTAGATGGCGTTATAAGAAACAAAATGTTTATTAATTGTAATTTTTTGCTGGCGAAAAATGATAGTGATTTGATAGTGATAGTGAGGGGTTCAAGTCCCGTCGGTACGATGAAATTTTGGTTTGTGTTTAACAATTTACAATGATAGTGATATTTTTTGCTCGATCTTATAAAATACTGTAGTGTGGTACGGAACCCTACGAGTGCGAGTCCGACTTGCACTTGGCCAGTTTATTATAATATGAGTTTAGATTTGGATAGTCTAGCGTTTGACTACTATCTAGCCTGGTGGCAAGCGGTGATGTAGTCAAAGATAGTGTAGAAAGTGAACACACTTGGCTTACAATGGTTTTACTTTCAAGGGTTGTGCTGCCAGAACACCGTAAGATTATGGCGGCAGATTTTCTCCTTCAAGGTGGTAAGGTACTATGTAATAGCAAGTCAGACGGAACATCGATATAATGTCCCTGCCTCATGTTTCGCCACCTGTAACCTTATCAACAAAAGTTAATATAAGCAAAGAAAATTATTCAGGGAAAATTGTTACACCAAGTTACTAAACTCGATAGCTCGATAATATGAAGCCGTGTTTCTCAGATTTACATAACGCTACTTAGAAAATGTTAACATGTTTGGTTTGTGTGAAATATTTCATGTTACTTATAACGAGAAGTTTATCATTCAACAAGTTATAATTACAAAAAAAACCTTTTTAAACACAAGCTTTTACATAACCTAGGACCAGAGTAAGTCAAGACAAATCAAACGAGCCCAAACACGACGGGTATAACATGTGTCGCTTAGGAGTTCTTTTGGCCACCTTCCAGCTCCATCATAAGATCAGCACCAAGTCATCATAATATTGTGCTGTCACGCGATTTACACGTTTATGCAAAATTTCAGGTCTATCGGCAACCGGCAAGTGGATCAAATTTAATTTGCAATATTGGATGGCAACAGGGACAGGTGAAACTAAATAAAAGCTCGTAAAATTAACAACAACCGTGTAACTCCCAAGCCGCGCCACTGAGCCCGATCTTCTGCTCTTTCTTTCCAGTTTCTGTATTAAGTACATAATAACTACAAAGTCTACAAAGAAATTCTATTATATCTGCGTATGGGATAATTCAAAGCAAAATCCAATAAAATTCTTTTCGTCCGCTCCTTTGAATTAAATTCCAGTAGAAAAGATATGAAAGCGTACAGGGAGCAATATTCCGACTTCAAACGGACCATAAAAATCGAACATTTCATATCTTTGATCTTGATTGAGTTTCATAAATCTTAGCGTTGGCTAAGTGACTTCCCAAGAGTCTTTGAGCAGATTATGGGGGTTGAAACCCAAATCCAATCTGACAGGTAATGTAATTCTTGGGACCCCCTTGATAAATGGATGTGAGTTGGGGTCAGATTATGAACACATTTGAAATGTCATGGGAGGTTAAGTGAGCGTTCACAACAACGAGAGTGTGACGCAAGCTATGCAGCTTACTTAAGTTTGATCCACTCATAAATTTCACTTTATGTCATACATTTCAAAGTGTTTATGTTCGATGATTCAATAGTTGATTGAATGTTTGTTTCTCAATCATGCAATATGCCCAGACAAATTTGGATGACATTTGTCACATAGTTAGTTTATGTATAACCTGAATTAAATTACTACATTATTAAATAGGCGAAGCCGCGTCGCTAGTTAGACAAAAAAATCATAATTTGTTTATTTAGAGCGCAAAGTGTACCCTACTTGCGGTATCTATAGTTAAATCTATGGATGTAGTATAAACACGTGCTAGTGTCGCTATAGATTAAGTGACTTAAGTTGACTTTTTTGTTAAGACATTAACTATGTCTTAAAATCTTACTTCTAGTGAAAGCCTGTTTTGAGTTCTATTATTCCAACGATGCAAGCGGTAAAATTGAAAACTTGTAGGTATTTTATTAAATTTTATACCTATACTGCACATGCATTTTTCGAACGAAAACGTATATAGCAATATCATATCGTATAAGGCTTATACGATATGATATTGCTATGTACCTATATATATATATATTGCTTATACTATAAGCAATATATATTTGTGTACAAATATGTTTTTCTGGTATTTTTACATGCTTGTTTTTGAGAAAAAATTCTCTCGTCATCATCCAATTCGCACTGAGAATTCTCAGCCACATATGGGCATTGTTTTGAGTTTTTCATCGCGAGCGGCAAATCGTGGGCGGATATAAAGCGTTGGTGTGAACATTACCTTAGATATTTCTATGTGGTCATGGTATAAAAGGAAAATGCGAAAATCGAATCGCAATTAAATAGAGAAAGCTTATTACTTAATGAATAGAATGTTAATGACAGTATTTGATTTTGTAAATGTGTGCCTCCCACAAAGCTAAGTTCCACTCCCTGTACTGGCAGCACGTATTATAAATGTGGAAGCAAATTGCTTCGTGCGGATTGATGGAATGTCGAATCCACCATGTAGCGGTGACGCGTATCAGTACGTCTGGTTGTCTGAGTAAACGTGATGGGGGAATAAATTCGTGTAGTTGGGTGGCACAGTCTCCGAAATTCATCCGTTAAAAATCAATAGTTAAGCAACATATTATACGGTGCGGTAACTTATTATGCGTATGCGGTGATGCTTTGGAGATTTTTGCTTATTAGTTTTGCTAAAATTGTTGTAATATAGATAGTACAGAAGAACAATAATAATTAATTGTTAAACACAATAAAAATTTCATCGTACTGATGGGACTCGAACCCGCACCCCCCGGATTACACGTCCAGGTGCTCTGCCAATTAAGCCACGGTTCGACCCATCGATACGACGAAATTAGTGGATTGCATTTGTTAACCCAATTATGCATTGGTGGCGCCATCCATGACTACTTATTACGTAAGTTAATCATTCGGAAGAAATCATAACATTTTTCAAATCCGACGAGAGATGTTGCACTGCGTCAATCAAATATTATGTTTCTTTGAAGTGTCACACACTTTATATTTTTGTAAATTAAAAATAAACAATTTACAAAAATATAAAGTGTGTGACTCTTCAAAGAAACATAATAAATAATAATTAAGTATTAAATTGATATCAATTTTAATGGAAAAAAAATAATCAGGTAATTTAAAATAATTACCTAATGATAATATCAAAATTATATAAATTACAATATATGATACCTATACAATAAATAAAAGACAGAACTTAAGTCACTACCTGCCGGTAATGTTCCCAAAAAAATTAATTGTTTTAACTAATAAAGTATTAATTACTTTTAAACATATCTGTTGTAATAAAATTTAAGTACACGAAAGCACAATCCATAATTTAAGATCGTTTAAAAAACTAAAAGAGCCGACTTCAAACGTCGCGCTAGTCAAAGTAGCCAGTAGACGTAGTAACTATTATATAATCTGTGCCAGTAGTAAGTAGTAAATCGTCGAGATAAGTAAATGCATCGTAACACAAATGTTGATATATTAAAAACAGCTCGGCCGATTTCGATAAAATTACAATGGGACCACCTCGGAAACGTACCCTAGCCATTAAAAAAATAATCATCCTAATCCGTTCATAATTGACGGAGTAATCGCGTAACATACACACAAAAAAAAAACATACAGACGAATTGAGAATCTCCTCCTTTTTTGTGAAGTCGGTTAAAAACGATCCGAAAAACGGTCAAGACACGCACGTTTTCTGCATCATTAGCTCGAACAGGAACAGCGCACATCCGTATCCGTGCCGCCATCCGAATCCGAAGATCTTCGGATCTCGGATCCCATCCTGATTATCTTCCGGCCCATCTGGCTGGCTCCCTCATTTACATTTTCATCCGCCATAATAATAAATTAGTTTTTCTTTGCTTCCATTTCCATATTTAGGCAATAAAAGCGTCTGGTGAAAGAATGTCGACTAACATTCAGTGATTTGAGTTTTTTGTTGTTCCAATTAGAGAAAATGTTTGGCATTATATTGATGAGATTTTTATTTTATGTTTTATTTATTTAATAGATAGATAGATAAACTCTTTGTTGCGACACCAAAGATATAAGATATACAGACACATATAACTACAGCTTTTACAGCATACATTTAAAGTGTTACAATGGGCGGTCTTATCACTAACAGCGATCTCTTCCAGACAATTGTTGTATGGAGAGGATCGAAATAATAGCTTAATGTGTTATTTTAACGAACCGTTTTGCGTAACAGATATCTTGTCATCAACCCGGTGGTAGCTGATTCAAATCCAAGGAAGTACCAATGGATTTTGGATGGATCATTATTATCAGCCGGTGTCAGTTCACTGCTGGACGTAGGCCTCCCCCAAGACACGCCACTCAGCTCTATCGTCGGCGCTTTTTGTTGTTTGGATGGATATAATAGATAAAAGCAGCGATAGCACAATGGCTAAGGCGTCGGCCTGGTGAACTAGAGGTTGTAGGTTCGATCGCCACCTATTGCAGTATTGACGTGAACCCACTCCAGACACAAGCATATAAATTTAGCTTAGTTGGACGAGTTAACAACACTACTAGTAATGTGCCACTTACATTGCAGGTTTTTGTTTTTTTTAATCTTCGTGCATGCATGGGCTTTTTTCCTCGGGTGATAAGAACATTATTTCAATGTTCCACCTGACATGAGGGCCCTGTGGCGCTGTGGAAGAATGGCCGGCTTTGACGCTAGGAGTAGCGGGTTCAAATTCCTGCAATGCAATGGACCAATAGACTTTTCTATCGATTTTTTTCTTAAGGTACGGACATACCGCAGCGTCCTGCGTGCGCGATCTAGACGGCGATCAGATAGCGCAGTTGTATTTGAACCGACTGGTTCACACCAAACGCGATCAAAAAACGATTGAAAAGTACTAAGATTGCGTCCGCAAATCGCAGGACGCCGCGGTGTGGCCGTACCTTTATGCATTCACTGAAATGTTCTTTGACCCATTTTGTTCACAATAAACTTCTAATGTTTTTTGTTATAATGCGCAAGATATCTTTGTGAGAGACACGTGTCTGAAATATTTTTGGTAATCCTACATGAAATTGGAGAATGCTTATTCACCCTTCACTTTTAATAACATTTCCACTTGTACTCGTATTTCTCGGCTACATAATAAAACGATACGAGTAGTATCGTCCTTAGGAGATATACACACTTACACTAAAAACCAGTTTCACAGATTTCTGATTTAGTTTTTTGCATGGTGATAGGACACTATCTAGTGTCCGCCTGGCCAGCTACAACCTTCAAGTTAGAAAAATCTGTTGCCAAACATGTGTTGCGGCAGCTATCTTTGAGAGACAGTTCCCTTTCTAGGCCTAGCGTGCTACCATCCTCGACCGCATAATCACTTACTATAAGAGATATTGGTCAAACGCTAGCCTATATGATATATTAAAAAATACTACAAAACAAATACGGTTGCTGTTTGCCAAATCAGCATTGCAGCAGTTAAACGATACAATACCGACACCACACTGGGCAGAGTTCCAACTTTCATGTTATAGCATGTAATCTCGCTTCTATTCTCCGGGGAATAGAAGTAGAATTTACATTCGACTGAGAGCACTTTGTTTTTAAAGTAACTATATTTTTACCCGACTGTGCTAAAGGCAGGTTATGTTTTACGAGTGTATGTGTGTATATTTCTTTGGGACGCTCTGTAGCCTAAACAGCTTGGTGGATTTTATTAGCTTGAGAGTAGTCGTTAGATTTGTTTCAGTTGTGAGAGTGAAAGTGGGTATATCAAAATTCTAAATAAAATGGCTGTTTATATTGGCCGCATATTCGGTCTTCAAAAATGTTTTTTATTCAAAACCTACAGAGTGTTGTATCAAAACTAAATACAGGATTTTATAAATGGCCAGCAAAAATATGTACAACTAATGTGTTTAAATTTAATTAAGAGTGCCAATGCTAAAAACTAAATACCTATTATTTTTTCGCGCAGTCGGGGTTTTGTTTTTTTTTTTCAATTCGTAATTTATTTTTTGGATATTTTTAAAGATTGAAGATGTTTTGGAGATATATGGGAACCATTGCATATCATATACATATATTGAACACTTAGTTGCGTGCTATAGGAGAGGCCTATGTCCAGCAAATGAACGAAAAATGGCTGATAATAATAATGATGATGACGAGTCAAAACTATTTGAAAGAGAGATCACAGCGGATGGTGCGATCAGTGAGCTGATGGTCACAGATTGATTAAGTAGGAACATCCTCCTCAGTAGCATATAGGTCGCCACAATGCGCGCCCACTTATAAAGTTAGTATTCAACAATTTGCATTCATATTCGTGAGAGTCATAGCTATGTGGAGAGCTCAGTTGTATTGGCTGATATTTCAATCGTATAAACGAGTAGGTCATTCACCTCAAGCTTCTGTTTTGTGATCTATTCGGTCATTGAACTTGTGTGAATTTGATTGACATAGCTCAGTGCAAGCAGTCAATACTTTTTATGGAACTACGCTACTACGAATATAGTGCTACGCAATAGGGATAGTTAGATTATTTATCGTCGTAGAACTCTCCTTCGGCTCTCGTAGAGGTTGTAGAATGTCGTAGCATGTCGTAGCAGAGCTACGTAAAATAACTAGGGATCTCCAAGTTCTCCAACAGTGCAGTAAAAATCATGGATTTGCTAATATCACTATCAGTAGTTAATAATAATAAAAAGTTAAAATTTTAGTTATTGTGAAATCTAGATTGATCCTAGAGCCACGTAAACGGGAAACGCCTTTAATTATCGCGATGATGGACGTTTAACGTTAGTGTAGCCATGACTCATCGCAAAATTTTACAACGGGTATTCACCTCGGTATTCACATTGCCGGATGACGTAGACGATTGCTCGAATAACAAAAACGGAAGAGTGGCGCCACTTCGACACATGCGTTCGTTTCTTTACTCATGTGACTTCAAGGCGTTCATTCTAGCGAAATCTTAATAATAGCGATAATAGGCATTGAAGTTTCGCGTCTATATGGCCTTAGCATTATAAATTAACACTATAAATTGCAATAATCACATTGTAACAAATATTTATTTTTATAACTGTGTAATTTAGTATATTTGGAACATATTGGAAGCTTATATTTTGTGTCTTTTAAGTTTATCTACTCTTTATATTTTTGTACACTGTTATACAACAATGTCACCACAACGACGGGACTCGAACCTGCGTCTCTTGGGAAACATGCATTTGAAGCTTATACTTTTCAAGGTAACTGGATAGGAAACTACGTGTTGATCATTCATATCCCGGAAATTTAAGGTACAGACCCACCGCAGCGTCCTGCGTGCGCGATCTAAGCGGCGATCAGGTAGCGCAGTAGTATTTGTACCGACTGGATCACACCAAACGCTATCAGAAAACGTTTGAAAAGTACTGAGATCGCGCCTGCAGATCGCAGGACGCCGCGGTGTGTCCGTACCATTACGGTTAGCTAGTCAAAGATAATCGTGCAACTTGGGTTTTACATGTTTTTACTTAATTATATGAACTTTATTTTCTTCATTAAATTAAGACCAGCTGAATAGCGCACCAACTCCAGATATTCCTTTTAAAATGTTTTCTCAAATTGATAAAAATAATATACTTATCTAGGGCATCCGCTCTACTCAAGACGGACCAAATTAAAGAAAATTCCTATTTTCCTTAAGATGCCTATTTATAAATGAAGACGAGACGTTTACTATGATGTAAACTAAAACTAGGTAATTTTTTTATGAAAATTATCGTGAGATAATTCATTTATTTATTTCATTTGGGTACACTGTACACTTATGAACGTCAGTTTTTTCATACAAATTTAAATGCATTACCATATATTCAAATATATAACGTTAACATCAAAATTAATAAAATATACAAATAAATAAAATGTCAAAACCACTATTACATTACATACCATAGAATATTACTTTATCCTAATCCTAATCCTAACTTTAATATTATAAATGCGAAAGTAACTCTGTCTGTCTGTCTGTCTGTGTCACTTTCACGCCAAAACCACTGAACCGATTTAAATGAAATTTGGTACACAGATATTCTAGAGCCTGAAAAAGGACATAGGCTACTTTTTAATGCGAAAATAGGGTTGAAAGGGGGGATGAAAAGTTGTATGGAAATATCGTCATTCTTAGAGCTAGAAGCTTGAAATTTATTTTATAGGCTGTTGATTCGATATAAATATATATGACATTCAAAGTTTGTGAGGGGAAAGGCAGAGGGGGAAGGGGAAGGGGAAGGAGGAGGGAGGGGAGGGGGTGGAAGTGAAGGGAAGAGGAAGGGGAAAGGGGGAGGGAGGTGTGGGAAATAGAGGGGAGGGGGAGGGGAGAGGGAAGTTAGGGGAAGGGTGAGGAGAGTGGAATGAGGGAAAAGGAGATAAGGAGAGTAAAGTGAGGGGGAGAGGAGGGGGAGGGAGTGGGGGGAAGAGAGAGGGGAGAGGAAAGTGAGGGGAAGGGGAAGGGAGGGGAATAGAGAGGGGTAGGGGAGGGGGAAGTGGGGGGAACGGGGAGGGGGAGAGGGGGAGGGGGGAGGGGTAGGGAAAGGGGGGAGGAGGGATTACCGTGGCGTGGTACGGTGCGGTGTATGTGCACAACCTACCTGTACCTCTGGCATCAAAGTAAACCGTTCTCCCGATTACGCCACCGGGCCCTCAATGATTACTCCCTTATTAATAATATGTACGCTTTTATTCATCTGTTCGTCTTCAGAAAGCTTTCACATATAATAATATCAATATTGTATTAAGTTGGGGTGTAAAGGTAAGTAGGTAAGTTAGCAAATAACAACATTATGGTGCGGTCTAAGTTGGGGTCGTGCTTGTCTGGAAATGAAAGATAGCACTGAACTATAGCGTTGGACAACCGACTTTAGTTTCAATCCGTTCAATACTATTCTATTTTCAACCGACTTCCAAAAAGAAGGAGGTTCTCAATTTGTCTGTGTGTTTTTTTTGTGTGTGTATGTTGCGCGATTACTCCGTCAATTGTGAACTGATTCGAATGATTATTTTTGTAATCGGTAGGGTACGTTTTTGAGGTAGTCCCATTGTAATTTCATCGAGATCTGACAAGTATCTCCAGAGATATGACGATAAACGTCTCAAACTTGCTACTGAAATTGACTCGCGTGGCATTGAAGTTGGTTGTTTTAGTTTTTAATCTATCTAAATTATTATATAAAATATGCTGCTTTCCCACGACAAATCACCTCAGGCACTCATAAAATCCAGCGGCTCCGCTTTGTTGTTATTTTTATTATTTCAAGCTATCTTTGGGCCAAGGTTTGTCTGCTTAGCACAACTCAAAATGGTAGCCCTCACTCAATCCCTCGAGAGATGTGAGGCTTTACACATGGCGATTGTTGCAGCACTATTATTGCCTAACCGTCTTTGGTAAATGTACAAAATCAAGTATTCAATATTTTATTTAAGCTCTTAGTCAAAGTAATGATGCGCCATCTATTTTACAATACAATGACTCTTTATTGACACCAATTTACAAACGAACGTTACAAACATTTAAACATACTTAAATTTAAGCATTAATACATTTCGGGTACAGCGGTCTCATCGCTTAGTGCGATATCTTCCAGACAACCTTAAGATGGCTGATAACTAAACCTATTGTAAATTGTTATAGTTCTTAATTTATTTGTGATTTTATAGTACGAATTCATAGCCTATTCGTCAGTTCAGCGCATTTAATCCCCGACTTAAATATTGTAGTAAGAATGTACTTGTAGGACAAAAAGGGATCTGTAGTACATTTTTTTATATAAAAAAACATAACGGGGTAACATAGTTTATATAGGTTGCTTAATTCAAGCTAAGAATCCTTGAATACAAATTTTGGTTGAAACAAAATGTTAGTGTGCCAGTAATTATATTTTTGTTGCGGATGTTTCCATAATTATACAGAGATAATTTCAAATTTGATGAAACATAATTTATGAAACCTGTTTATTAGTACATAAACGCTAGGTTTTTAAGACATTTGATTAACTTTCATCAATACTTTTACAATATTGAATGATAAAGTGATTTTTTTAATATTAAAAAAAACATTGTCAACACAATCGTACAGCAAAAAGTCGCTACGTATAAAGGCCCAAGGAACGGAAGGGAAATGAGGACAACATTAGTGGGTGCTCAAGAAAAGAGCACTCGGCCCGTCCTTCATTCGGAATAATAAAAGAAATGTCTGTGTATCTGTTACCAGCGGTATTCAGCCCTTCAAGTGGAACAAAAACATTCTTCTGTATAAATAAAATATACCTAATGACATAAGAAATGTGGATCAAATTTGTATATTATCAATTTATCACATAAAACCTTTGCTAAAAATTAAGTTATATAATTCACTAATTCAATAGAAATCTATCTCTGAACCACTCACGTTTTATTTATTTAATAGACATGGCGTGAAGAGGTCATAGTATCTTCTTTTCAACCGACTTCCAAAAAGGAGGAGGTTCTCAATTCGTCTGTATGTTTTTTTTGTATGTATGTATGTTACGCGATTCCTCCGTTAATTGTGAACCGATTTGAAGGATTCTTTTTCTAATCGGTAGGGTACATTCACCGTCCATGCTTATCATAGGTTTCATATCCATCCAAAGGTTGTCTGGAAGAGATCGCTCTTTGCGATAAGACCGCCCATTGTACATCTAATTTAAGTTATGCGAATTTTGTTTC
This sequence comes from Cabera pusaria, assembly GCA_954871355.1. Classification (NCBI taxonomy): domain Eukaryota; kingdom Metazoa; phylum Arthropoda; class Insecta; order Lepidoptera; family Geometridae; genus Cabera; species Cabera pusaria. The sequence goes on from OX940890.1 coordinate 3,044,641, forward strand.
TTATTTCTTGTTTATATATAGGTGTCAATAAAGAGTTTTTGTATTGTATTGTATTGTATTGTACATTTTCAAGGTGGTCTTAATGTTATTTCATCGAGATCTGATAAGTATCTCGAGAGATATGACGATAAACGTAGCAAGTTTGAAACGTTTATCGTAATATCTGAGGAGTCGAAGTAGGTTGTTTTAGTTTTTAAACCTTAAATCTTAATTATTTTAATTTGCGGATCTCAACGCTCAAAGACATTGCCAACACTCAATCACAGTTTTACACTCATCAGTTTTAGTTATTAACATAATAATTATAAACTTATAGATTTGAGACGGGAATTTAACGTGACTTACGCGATGTCGATATAGCGATCGACATATGTTTCGCTTTATCGACATCGCGTAAGTCACGTTAAATTCCTGTCTCAAATCTATAAGTTTAAAATGAACGTGAGTTTTTATAATAATAATTATAGTTAGTTTTTTCTTTAAAAAAAATAGCATAGTAATAATGGCCCACCCTCACCCGTAGGCAACTATGACCCCCTGTACATAGTTCATAATACATAACACAGTATAGGTCGTGGCCTAGGTCTCCTAACTAGGTAGTTTTGAGGGTTCGTTACGTACACTTTCCATCTAGAAATCTTACAAGACCCGTAATTGGATCACGTGGGTAGCAATTTACTTAGGTCTTGCTTGAAATCTGAGTTTACTTGTAAATCAATCGTTTGGGTAAGATAACCGCGTCGGTTAATCTAACTAAGCAGTTTTCCCTTAAGGTCGGAGTGTACTAAGAAAATACAAGCTCTCATAAAGGCAAATTACATAAAATAAAAATGTATTGGGCAATACTTTTGTAACTGTTATCCCTAAGGTAATTTAATCTTTTAATCAATAAAATTGGATCAATTACTCATTTATTTATGTAAATTTTATAAAAAAGTTTTATTAATTTTTTAATCACCCCAACAAAATAAATAATCTTATAAAAATATTTAAAATATAAATTATTTTATATAAAATTAATAATAAAACTCTATAGGGTCTTCTCGTCTTTTTAATTTATTTTAACTTTTTAAATAAAAAATTAAATTCTATAAATTAATTAAGAGACAGATTATATCCCATCCAATCTTTCATACAAGTCACCAATTAAGAGACTAATGATTATGCTACCTTTGTACAGTCAAAATACTGCAGCCCTTTAATAATTAAATCAGTGGGCAGATTAGACTTTAAATTAAATACAAAAAGACATGTTTTTGTTAACTTACTTTTGTACGTTACAGTTTTGTTACTTACTTAATGTTAATAGAGGTTGAACGGACAAGGTCACTTTTTGTTGTAATAAAATAAAGAGGTAAGCGGTCGTTCACTTTAACCCTTGACAAAAAGAGGGGTGTAATAAGTTTTGAAGTGTGTATCTGTGTGTATTTGAGGCATCGTAGCGCGCAAACCACGACCACAGATTATATAATAGTTACTACGTAACCACGACTCCGTTGAGTAGCACGCTAAGCCTAGAATGGGAACTGGCTCTCAAGGAATTATTACAACGAAAAGTGTTGTAAGTAAAATAATTGATCATGAATCTACCGGTGTTCCGGCAGCATAGCCCTCGAGAGTCAGACCATACTACGCTTAGCGTGTTTACCATCCTCGACCACGTACTCATTTTTAACACTTAAACAGTCTTTTACGTTTTTTTAACCGACTTAAAAACAAGGAGGAGGTTTCTCAATTCGGCCGTAAATTTTTTTTTTTTTTATGTTTGTTCGCGGATAACTTCGTCGTGTATGAACCGATTTCGATTATTCTTTTTTTGTTCGAAAGTAGATACACCAAGTGTGGTACCATGGTAATTTTATCGAGGTCTGATAAGTATCTCCAGAGATATTGAGATATACATCTCATAATTGGAACTGAAAATGAATAGCGCGGCATTGAAGTCGGTTCTTTTTTAGTTTTTAACCGATATTATTTATGCTAGATAGGCAAACGTTTGCCCACTATCTCACCTGATGTTAAGTGATAATTAGTAAATAAGTTTGATTTTGATCCTTTCAATCCAAATTCTGTCTGGAAGAGATAGATATTAGTAATGAGACCACCTATTGTAATCCTTTTATGTTTAGTTGACATCTGTGGTGGAACAACAAAGAGTTTATGCATCTACAGTGGCAATTACTCGTTGATTTACTAAGTTGATTACTACTTGATTTACTTAAAGATTTACCATAAATATGAATATTTTAAGTGGTTCTCGGTTAAATTCTTGTTAAGCCTGGCACCTTCAAAGAGAACTCTCGCAGAAACATTATACTACTATACAGGGTGATTCAAAATAGATAAGTCAGTATAGAAGGGTGTGCCAATAAGAGAGAGAAATAATCAAGGGAACCATGGATTTTAAAATTAAAATGAACAGCATTTATTGATAGTTATACATAGTTATATTGTAATACGGGATTTAACGCGCTCAAAACTCTCTGCATTCTGATCATTGTCACGAAAAGACTAAGCGTCTTGACCAATGCAACTTTGTCTAAATGTCGAGATACATATAAAAATATGTTTTTAACGTGATAAATGCCGTACTTCATATAATTATATATTTAATCGTAAAATTTAAATGTTGACAATAAACATCATTTATAAATATTCACAAAATATCGATTTTCATTTCGCATGATAAAACGTCAGTACAGTGTACTCTATAGGTACCAGTATCTACTAATTCTGAAGCGAACATTAAGAAGCAGACACACTTTGTTAACTGTGGATACTTGTTTCTATAGCAACATTTATTCTTAACATCCTACGCTATCATTTTTGTAAAAGTTAACACACAAATTTATTTTTAGTACTAACTTAGATTTGATAACAGTAACATTAAATAAAATACAGGATTGAGTTGTATCGATACATTTTTGGACCCACTATATCTTCTTCCTTATCTAATTCCACTTTATCTACCTATTAAAGTAATACTTTCGCTACTGACTCATCTTACTGGATCAGCCTGTATATACCTGGCTGATTTAAATTGAAAACATAGTAGCAATCCCTAAAATGTCCTTTGATATACAAAAAGGGACAAAGAAGCAACTCTACGTAAATAATAGCCCATTCGTCTGTAAAACAACAAAACCATTCTATTTATTTTCATCATTTAACCAAAACAAACCACGATCTGACTTAGATGGTTATCGATAAATTATTAGAAGGGCTGCAAATCCCTAAATTGGGGTAATTAACGAGATTTACGTGAGCTCATTAGATAACGCTTTTTCCGGGAGGGGCAGAAAACGATTTGCTTCGATGATCTTCATGATTGCAGAAATCTGGAGTACCTCTTCAAATAATCGAATGAAAATCTGGAGAGAATTGGGGCCCGTAATTCGATCGGCATTTTCGGGTACTTGGATGATTTCAAACTTCAAATAATGTATTGTTAGCATTTGACGTTTGTTATTATATACATTCGTATATAATAACATCTTAAACAAACATTTAAAACAAGCTTTGTGTAAAAACCCTCGTCAATATGTGCTGGATGTGTGTATGGAAAATGGATAGTACTGTCGATAGATAACGCGAATAAAAGAAGAACGAATGAAAGAAGAAGCGAATCGCTTTGTACGCGTAAATGGTATATCCACCATGTAGCGGTGGCACCTCGTAGTATCCCTGCTAGTCCGATTATAAAAAGGGGATGGCGGAATCAAGTTATGAAGTTCCGATGCACACTCTCCGAAATGAATAGAAAACCGACAAACAAGCGACCTTGCGACGATGCTCGAGACTCTGGAGTCTTTTGCTTACTTGTTGATCGTCGTTGATCAGCTTCTTGGCTCTCCTCTCAATAGCTTCCAGTGTCTGCAGCTGGTATTTGGCAGAACCATCCCAGAGGTGAGAACAGTACTCCATACACGACCGGACTTGTGCTTGGTAGAGATTGAGCAACTGTCCCGGTGTGAAGTATTGTCGCACCTTAGACAAAATTCCAAACTTTTTGGATGCTATCTGGGGTTTAGACTCAATATAAGAGCCGAAATTGAGAGTTGGTGTTAATGAGATGCCAAGAAGCTCAAGTTGGTCATTTATCGGCACGGACACATCCCTGAAAGTAGGAGCCAGTTGAAATGGACTCCGTTTGGCGGAGAAAAGACACGCCTGGGTTTTAGAAGCATTAAACTTAACCAGATTGGCATCGCCCCAATCGGAGACTGCCTTTAAGGAAAAGTTTAAGCGCTGAACCATCGCTTCTCTATGAGACTGGATTTGTACTGTACTGGCTCGTGCACTAGACATATAACTCTCCACAATGGTGCTGTCATCTGCATACCCTAAAATACCAGGTTTTAGCAGGTCATTAATATGCAACAGAAAAAGCGTTGCAGAACTTACTGAATAAATGCTTTGATTTTTATAAGCTTTTATTTAACATGCAATGTATTATGTATGTATGTATGTTACTATGTATATTCGGGTGGAACCTTGGAAGCTAAATTAGACCCACTTCCCGATGTCCGATTGGACTCAAATTTGGTGTACTTATGTATCTTTGGTGACAATACAATGATATGGTACCATGGAGCTGGTCTGATGATGGAGACGGAAGGTGGCCATGGCATCTTTGTGATAAAATAACATAACCCCACCGAGTTTGTGCTCGATTGATTTGTCTTGAAGAGAACTTTACGTCTAGATGATATTCAGGGTCTGATGATGAAGCTGGAAGGTGGCCACGGCATCTCTGTGATAAAACAACATAACCCTACCGAGTTTGGGCTCGATTGATTCGTGTTGAAGATAACTTTTCATCTAGATGATATCCAGGGTCTGATGATGAAGCTGGAAGGTGGCCACGGCATCTCTGTGATAAAAGTGCAAAAAGTGTCATTGTATTGCACCCTCGTGGTATGGTAAGATCTTCGACTGTATTTGGTCCACAGCTGACACGTGTACAGACAGAGACAGTTTGCCTTGAACAGAGTCAGCCTCACGTCCCTACTACAGCCAGAGAACCTCCGCGCGAGCATGTTGCTCCTGATGGACAGGCTCCTTCTCTCCCTCTCCAGATCCTTGTAGTCACTCAGATCTTTTTTTTTAATATATTATAGCCTAGTGTTTGACCACTATCTCACCTGTTGGTAAGTGATGATGCGGTCGAAGACGGTAAGCACGCTACGCCTAGAATGGGAACTAGCTCTCAAGGATAGCTGCCGAAACACATAAGATGTTTGGCGACAGATTTTCTAACTTGAGGGTGGTAGCTGGCCAGGCGGACACTAGAAAGTGTCCTACCACCGTGCGGGGAGGTTGTTGGTTTCTAAACAATGTTTTTCCTTCACCGGAGGGCCACTGTGAAAAGCACACATACATTTTTCTATAGAAAAATCCATTGGTGCACGGCGGTTTGAACTCGGTACCGCTGGAATCAAAGCCAACTGTTCTCCTGATTACGCCACCGGGCCTTCGTGATCTTCCTTTGATATGGTGATAAATATCTCAAACTTGCTATACTAAATCTGATTAATTTAGAGCGCGGTATTTGAAGTCGGTTTTTTAGTATTTAAACTGTCTTAATGATCTATTTCTAGTCAGAGGATAAAAATAATATTTTTCATTCACCCACTATGTAACAGATTCATTGGTAAAAATAATTTCTGTAATATCTTTAAGACTTAAAATATTTCAGGGAATCATAATATTTTAGAGTTCAGTGAGGCACAACTGACTGTGATCTGTTTGACAATGGATGGCCGAAGATAATGTTGGATTGCCTGGAGTTATGTGAGAAAGATGCCTGAAGGTACGGACACACCGCAGCGTCCTGCGTGCGCGATCTAGGCGGCGATCAGATAGCGCAGTAGTATTTGTAGCGACTGGTTCACACCAAATGCGATCAGAAAACAATTGAAAATAACTGAGATTGCGCCCGCAGATCGCAGGACGCCGCGGTGTGGCCGTACCTTAATAAGACAAGATGTTCTTATGATATGAGGTACCAAGACAAGGAAGACGTTAGACGCTTGCTAGATGGTATACGATAAGACCGCCCATTGACGCTATTAGATCTAGAGATTAAATCTATCAGAATAAATTAAACAATGAATAATTTGTTAATTATTTATGTAGTGTCACTGTTTTTGTTTTAGTGGTCAATAAAGTGTTACCATATCCGCGCATAAAAGTTGCATCGCTAATGCCCCGAAATTTCACAGGATACTTCAAACAGAAAAACAATTTTATCTAACAGCTGAAGTACAGAAAAGAAGCGATACCACCCCAGGTGGAGTATCAGAAGTCCTACCACAAAAATAGTTTAATCATGGCAACAACCACAACAACAACTAAGACAAGAATTTTGAAATGCATGTGTCAAAAACATAACAGTTTTTAGATTATAATTAAGTTTTTATTAGCTTCACCTGTATGTTTGTATTTTTGTAACCGACTTCTTTGGGCGCGATTTTGACCCACTTTAAACGGCCAGATTTCGTTCAAACTTTGTAGATTTATCGAGGACCGATGACAATACACTAATTTGATAAAAAATAATTCCATTTTTCAACTAAAAAGTAGAAAATAAATAACTAAAAAACACGCTTTTTATAGAAAACCGAACTAAAAAATAGAAAATAAATTTAAATTAAGAATAATGTTAAAAATTTCAATAAATATAAATTAATAATAATGTGAATTAAAAAAAATATTTAAAAAAAAGCGTGGGGTGCTTTTAAGATATAATCAAAATGATAATCACTCTACTCATATCAATAAAATATTTATAACTATTGACACCATGCACCTCACGCTTGCACGCCATGCACTTGTTTTTAGGGTTCCGTACCCAAAGGGTAAAACGGGACCCTATTACTAAGACTCCGCTGTCCGTCTGTCTGTCTGTCTGTCTGTCTGTCTGTCACCAGGCTGTATCTCATGAACCGTGATAGTTAGACAGTTGAAATTTTCACAGATGATGTATTTCTGTTGCCGCTATAACAACAAATACTAAAAACAGAATAAAGTTAAAAATAATAGAGGGGTCCCCATACAAGAAACGTGTTTTTTTCGGCATTTCACGCCATCTACGAACGCTTAGTTAGGTAAACGTTCCATGATGGCGTTATATTGAAATGTCGATCCCTAACACCTTTGTTAGACATTAGATGGCGTTATAAGAAACAAAATGTTTATTAATTATTATTTTTTGCTCGATCTTATAAAATATTGTAGTGTGGTACGGAACCCTACGAGTGCGAGTCTGACTTGCACTTGGCCAATTTATTTAATATATATATTTTTTTTATTCACACTATTATTAATTTATATTTATTGAAATTTTTAACACTATTCTTAATTTAAATTTATTAAAATTTATTTTCTATTTTTTAGTTCGGTTTTCTATAAAAAGCGTGTTTTTTAGTTTTTTTAAACTATTATTTATTTTACGGCTAAGATTGAACATACGCTGCCATTTACCCAGGTAAGCGTAAGCGCCGTAAGCGCGGCGTCAACTACCCGTAGCCGCGGTGTTACGTGCCGGCGCAACTGATGCTACGGTGACTTACCCTTTTTTTACGTAGAGTGTGCGATGTCACTTCACAACGTTGAGTTATTATTGCATTGTAATAATTATTTATAATTAATAGCCCGCAACGTAATTGTGTAGGTACTGCTCTCCTATTTTATTGTAACTTTATTATAAAAAGTCACGTTCAGTTTAAACTTATAGATTTAAGACGGGAATTTAACGTGACTTACGCGATGTCGATAAAGCGAACGACATATGTTTCGGCCTCATCCGGAGGTCTTCTTCAGGAACTTGAGTGCGGGGCGCTCGCCGACGCGTTCAGCCTCGCACTCGCACTGAATAAACATATGTCGATCGTTATATCGACATCGCGTAAGTCACGTTAAATTCCCGTCTTAAGTCTATAAGTTTATTGTAACTTCTTGACTTGATGCCACCGGGGAGATAACGCGTAGACGACTGGCCGCAAGCTCGGTTACGGTGACTTGACAGGTTGTCGCTTAGGTTCGTTAGCTTCTCTCGAGACGAGGTGATTACGTTACGATGTATTCTTTACTCATGTGGTAATGTGACATAGCTCTCGTCATTATTGACAGCATTCACAAAAAGTCATGGATTTACACTAGAAAGATCGTGCACAGCAAATGTTTTTACAAATTCAATTTAATTCCTAATATAATCCAAACTATTTACATCAAAACAGCCCCACCGAAAGGAACCTACATGGGAGTGTGTCCTTGTCTAACAACTTGCCAGTGCTATATATGTACTATACTATATGTATAGTATTAATATGTGTAGTCCATACAAAAGACAGGGAATTACTTCGTTCAAGGTCTGTCTCTTTCGGGACGGTAGTATACCATCCTTATACAAAACGACTTTGCAAAAAGTTAAAACAACCGTAAAATAATTATACTATGAGATCTCACAGTTCTTGCAAACTCAGTAATAAAACTTGTGTAAAGTCTATCCGTTTCTCAAAAGATCAAAATATTCTTAAATGCGAGTTTAATGACAGCAAAAAGGTACAACCCTAAATGAAAACGTAGATAGAACAGTGAAGGTAGAATATTGCTGTGAACAAATTTATTCACCCAGATTAAGTTTCTATCCCACTCACACTTACTCCAGGAACAGTAATATTTTGTCAAACACTTATATCCACAGATCTAGGACTACGTTAAACGTAGTGAAATCCTAGATCTGTGCTTATATCAATGAGAACTATATAAGAGCGTATACGTAATATGTATAGCGTATATGTATATGAGGTGTATATGTTTAGTCTGGCAAAAGTTTATTCTACATGCATTGCAACCTCATTTGGGTTTATTTATATTTTTGGGGCTCAAATCTCGGAAGCTAAATTAAAACCACTTCCCGACGGTAAATTGAACACAAATTTGGTATACTTCCGTATTTTCAGTGATGATGATGAAGCCGTACCGTTGGTACTGGAACTCCGTAATGGAAAATGGTAAGACAGTAAAATTTAGGCTAATGTGTATTCTTATCATTGGAACTTTTCGTTATGATATCAGCTAGATATGCTTCTAAAACTATCTAGAAATGTCTTTGCTAAAAGTTTGAGTTTAAAACATACAACACCGCACACAACACTTAAAAATAACTTTTAATTTATCATTCTTGAATGACAGTCGGCTGTTCAATGTTTGACAAATCTCTTTGCAACATTACGTTGCCCGGACCGGCACCCAAATAGTTTGAGCCGCCAGGATTGGGGAAAGAGAAGTGGGTTTGAATAATTACGTAGGTTTACATAATGGTTATGAAGTGGCTAAATTTTTATAGAGAACCCTTCTTTTAGGTTCCATACCGTCAGGATTGTAGAAAGATGAGCGGGTTTGAATAATTACGTAAGTGTAACGTAATGGTAATGAAGTGGCTTAACTCTTATAGAAAACCCTTCTTTAAAGTTCCGTACCGTCTGCATTGGAGAAAGAGGAGTGGGCAAGTGGGTTTGAATAAGGTTCTTTAAAGTTCCGTAGCGTCTGGATTGGAGAAAGAAGAATGGGTAAGTGGGTTTGAATAATTACGTAAGATTACGTTATGGTAATGGAGTGGCTTAACTTTTATAGAGAACCCTTCTTGACCTCAAATGTATATTTTACCTATAGGTATTATATATATAAGGTATAAGCCTAATAAGGTATAATTTAGCCCATGGCACTGTTATTATATGATACGGAACTCTCGTCCGAGCTAGTCGCCATTGTCCTGTTTTTTATTATAGCAGAGAGTACACATGTGTACACTGTCTGTACACGCCCCAAGTTTCTCGGGGTAAAGACTGCCTCTAAAAATATTCAGTAATGTTGAACTTTTAAATAAAACTCATCACACCTTTTCCCGTTGGGGTAGGCAAACTACTTATTTCCACATGCTACGATCCTGACATACCTCATAGAGTTATACAACTTACAGCAGAAAATGATGATCCTTGAAAATTCATACATTTATCATTATTTTTTTATTTATCTTCCACTTTACCGTATCCACGAGAAATCTTTCGCCTCCATTTCTCCATACTTAAAAAAAATCAAAGTTTTGATTTTTAGGATACTCTTCGACACTCTTAACGTAAGAATGGTTTGTATTCAAATAAACCCATGCATTTTGTTTGGCATTTATCTGTTTAAGTATATTTACAAGTCAATTCCTGCTTATTAGTAGTCAAGCTGAATCTGTACTTTCAATCAACTGCTGATCTGTATTTTTTTAAATAAAATCAGTAAAAAATCAATGGGAACTACAAAACCTTTTTGATAAATCCCACAACCAACAAAACATACAAAAATGTGTACCTATTGAAGAACTCTGCACGTACTTCATTTTTTACTTAAACATTTATTTAAAATTTGTTTTATTTTTATCTTCCGAAACTCGACACAACGGGTGGAGTTAGTTATTATTATAGTCATATATTTTCCGTTATTTTTCCGTTTTTCCATTATTATTCGTATAATATATTTTCCTTTACAAAAACAATATTTTTTTTAAATACGAGTAAGCTTACCCACAAACAGTCCGAAAACAAGGAGCACTGTCATGTTGACAAACTGAAACACTACACTTCAACACTACGTAATCATTTCACTGGAATCTGATCTCCATCACTTCGCAACACAGAAATCCATCCGAAAACTCGCAAAAACTGGGAGTAAGGTAACGTGCACTCCCGCCAACAACCGGGACCTGACTGCGGCAGCATCCCATCTCTGCACCCCCCATCCCTCTCCAACCTCCTTATCGCGATCCCGTAATTAGATAAATGTCAGTGCTTTTGTCTGTTTTTTTTTCGGCCGAATTTTGGTTGTAATAGACCGAGTCATTTGCTAGACCGGAGACAGTGTGAGAATTGTGTCAATGTCGACGGCTTAAGCGAAGAGGGCAATAAGCGTAGTTTTTGAGGTTTAGGTGATTGAGATATTTATAAATGATTAGCTGCGCTCCGTGGCTAACCACTAACCACATTAAAATCCGTTTTTCGTATTAATAAATTTATTTATATTCCGTAAATTAAGAGATTTAAGCGTACAGAGGGACATACGTATGTAAAGATATAATGTAGTTGAAAATAAATGACAAGCCGAGCAGGACATATACTTATAAAACCTTTGATATAAAATGAAACATCACTTGAAAGTAATGTTACAAAACGTAATTAAAAACAGTTATCTATGTCCTACATGTACGTATTAGTGTCGGAAAATTCACGAGAATTTCCAGAGATATTTAACGTGTTAACAATTATTGAAAAACCATTACTGTAATGTTGGTGCAGTTCTTACTGCGCTCACGAGAACGTTACAACTGCAATTAAATTATACTAGAAGTTTTAAACATACTTTAAAATATTTCTAATGGCAGCTTTTATTTCTCTCAGTAAAAATGTTACTTTAATATTAACAGTACAAAGGGATGTAAATGAAACATATGACACATACACATGATTCAAAGTCGCAACATGCGTGCAATCCACAAAGTAACTCAAATAGGCAGGCGTAGTCGCGGGTAGTTACTACATAATCTATAAAAAATTATAAAAATCTATTCTTAAAAAAAAGCCAAAATGTACAAATTTTGGCTAACGCCACTTTATTCACAAGGCGTCGATGAAAATCTCGTGAGATCTCGTCCGAGCATTGTTCCCTGCTTTATGAGATTTCCGTTGTAGACCCTTCGACGCGTAGCTGTCTCATTTGCGGACGACTACTGCCTTTGAGAAGATAAAGATAAGATTGCTTTGTCTATGAATTTGGCAACATTGCTTCATATGATACTTTTTCGAGGATTCAAGCTTGGAAGACGGTTTGGAATAGTTTCTTCTTATTGACTAAATTAAAGGCGTATTCCCAGCGCATTGTGTGTTTCATTGCCGTCGTCCTTTCTTAGTACGATTTTACATTACAGGGCATAGTTACGCAAATTAGTGCTTTTATTTTCTTTTACAGACAAGCACTTGACCCTTATTTCATCTGATGTGAAGATGCAGTCTAGGATGGAATCGTGTTTTTCTGGAATAGCAGACTTCAGTGAGACGAGGCGTAACTTTAGTCCAAACTAAAGGTCACCAATATCCCAACCTGTCTTCCATACTGTCTATATCTGTAATATTAAAACCAAGAAAGTGTTTATTTGAAGGATTTTGCTTTTCCTTTAGCCAGGTTTTTTAATCCACTTCAAAAAAGGACGAGGTTCTCAATAGTTTTTTAGTGAACGTATTTCTCCGCTGATTGTCTAGTAAACTTTATTAAGACATGGAAATATACTCCTCATAGTTGCTACCTTGGTTTGCAACTGGAAATGACTCGCGCGGTATGGTGAAGACGAAGAAGTGATATTCTTCAATGTTTACCCGACTTCTTGGAGAAATTTCTTAATTTGGATGTTTATATATTTTTAGGGTTCGGTAATTCAAAAAGAAAAAAGGAACCCTTATCGGATCACTGCGTTGTCTATCTATCTATCCGTCAGTCTGCCCGTCCGTCTGTCAGGACCCTGTTTCTCAGGAACGCGTGAAGATATTATATTGAAACTTTTATCAAAAAGTAAGGCATACGGTATCTTTCAGTTGTTAAAAAATGAAATTTTTTGGTCAACGCGATCAAATGATATTATTATACTATTAATCGTTAAATAAAACTTTTTAACAAAAAAATAAAACTGCCGAAAAAACTGAAAAGCAATAAATAACTAAACTTTTTTATTTAACCTTAATAACGAAGTCCTGAAACTACTGTTTGTATACCTCAGTATATATTTTTGTAATTGTTTTGAGTTTTTAACTAAACATAATAACTAAGTTCTAAAACTAATGTAAGTATGTATACCTAAGTAATTTTGAGTTGGGAAAGGGTTAAGGTTAAGAAAGGGTTATTAAGGCCCTTTTCAATAAAAAAAGAATTATCGAAATCAGACTACTCTGTAAAAAGTTATGCGTGGTCATACATAAAAAAAAATATATATACGCGTCGACTTGATAACCTCCTCCGTTTTTTTTCGTCGGTTAAAAGAAAAAGCGGTAAAAAAAATATACGCGTCGACTTGATAACCTCCTCCGTTTTTTTTTCGTCGGTTAAAAGAATAAGCGGTAAAAAGTTTTTAATATTTTACGAATTTACTATAAGAAACTTCTAATTTGCGGTTTGTGGTTTATGGATCGACTGCAAAATAAAGTTTGTACGGAAGCCTCGGTGCGCGAATCCTACTCGCACATGGACCAGTTTATTTTATATTTGTTCGGGCATAATTCCGACATATACAAAACCGGTATTGTAAAAAGATTTTATTGTCCGAATAAGGCTTATCCCGAAATGGTCCCATTGTAAAATCTAGATCTTATCAGTGTCTCGAGAATGAATATGAAGATAATAATCAGCTCAATCTTGATATTGAGAATTACCAGTTTTATAGTTTTTTTAACAATCTGTAACGTAATGAAACGCCTACCTCTCGTTACGAGTGAAGAGGGAACCTAGACTACAAAAGACTTTAAATACATGTATTGAGATCAAAACAACTAATTCTAAAACACTACACTAACTGTTCTGGCGCTGATCCGTTGGCGGTTGTTTCTTGAAGTATACACACTTTAAATTTTTGGACTTGAGATTAGATTAATCTAACTTGAGGGTGGTAGGTAGCCAGACCACAGAATAATGAATAGTACAAACAAAGTGACCAGACGAGCACTAGATATCCTACCACCATGCCAGGGTTGGGTGTTTCTTAACGATGTTTTTCATTCACCGGAGGGCCACTGGGAAAAGCGCACATACATTTTTCGATAGAAATATCCATTGGTGCGCGATGCGCATAGAACTCGGTACCTTTGGCGTTAAAACCACCATACTCCCACTACACGACTGAGCTCTCCCCCTACATACTGAGGCAATAATCGACGGCTGTTTCCGCTACCCTTTAGGTTCCTATAGGTTTATCTTTATTATGTGTCCAAGTGGCCATTTACAGGTGCTCTTAATGATGAAGGCAAACATCGTAAACCCTTTGCTTAACCGGTGGAGGTAAAATGGAGCTTAATTTTCGGTTTGTATTTTTAATCGAGTGAATATCAGGTTACACCTGATTGTGGTTGTCAGTAACCTGGTTCAATTTGACAAGCTCAGTTAACTTTGAGTTTACTAAATTAATCTTAGTCTCTTTTTGATTGAATAATGACTACTTTTCAACCGACTTCCAAAAAGGAGGAGGTTCTCAATTCGTCTGTACTTTTTTTTTGTATGTATATTACGCGATTACTCCGTCAATTGTGAACCGACTCGAATGATTCTTTTTTTAATCGGTAGGGCACATTTCCCAGGTCATCACCGATTACTCGAAGATTTTTACATCGTTAAAAACCAACAATCCCGGTAGTACACTATCTAGTGTCCGCCTGGCCAGGCGGACCCTCAAATTAGAAAATCTGTCGCCAAACATTTAATATGTTCCGGCAGCTATCCTTGAGAGCCAGTTCCCATTCTAGGCCTAGCGTCACACATTATATAATAGTTACTACGTAACTAGCGTGCTTACCATCTTCAACCGCATCGTTACTCACCAATAGGTGAGATAGTGTAGGGTGTGAGTACATGTTTAGGTGATAAACATGTATAACGAAAGAATTTGACATTTCAATGTAGCACGTACTATGTGATAATGTTTAGTATATAAGATAAGATAAGTGTTATAAGATAATCTTTAAGTATTTGGGTTATCAATATAGATTTGTCATAATGTAAAGAGTATACGTTGTTTCTCTTACCCCTGGTCCCCAGTAGTAGACCACACTACAATAGTGGTCAAAACGCTAGCCTATTGGATATACAAAATTAAAAAAATAAACCTGAACCGATTTGGAAAATTCTTTTTTTGTTTCAATGGTTCCATTTAAATTTTTACGAATTCAGTCAAGCTGTTTTTAATATATCAACACATTTGTATTACGATGCATTTATATACCCCACGATATGCTATTAACTACAGGCTACTTTGACTAGCGCGACGTTTGAAGTCGGTTCTTTTAGTTTTAAACGATATTAAATTATAGTCTGAAACATTTCATTTCTAGATTCTTTTAGAGTATTTCCTGTCCATACATTTTGTGGAAAAGGGTTGTCCATTTTCAACTTTTCAACGTAGGATTAAATCTATTTATTCCTTTGATTCGTTATCCGTATCAATGTCGGAAAGCGAATTGATATATTTAAGGCTAGTTTCACTAGTTCCTGATAATGTTTCAGATAGTTATCTAAAAGACGATACATTTTATATATTCCAAAACAATGATACATCATATGGGAAATTACACATTAGTAATTATCAAATCGAAAACTCTAAAACAAACGAAAAATATTATTGTAAATACAATCAATAAAAAATATTCTTATCACAAAAAAGGGACCGTAAGATGCCATACAAAGGTTGACGAAATCGAAAAAAAAAAAAAAGTTTTACTTTGACAATGATAAATGTAGTTTATCATGGTTGGCATTGGTTTATTCTGCAAAATGCGTACCGGAATATTTGTAATGTATTTTTTCATAGTCGACAGTGTGTATAGTAGAGCTATAGTAGAGATAGGGCAGGTATTTTGCTAGCCTCTACAGGATGGTATGTGCATTTTATCGATGTTCCGCCTGACTAGCGACCCAAAAGTAGATTACCAGCATCAAGGAGAAAATCTAGCCACTACAACCTTACGTTGTAACGGCAGCACGCAGCCCTTGAGAGTCAGGCCATTCTAGACCTAGCGTGTTCACCATACTCGACCTAATCATAGCTTACCACCAGGCAAGATAGTGGTAAAACGGTAGCCTATCAGATATAAAGAGAGGCTACCGTGTATAACAATAAAACTACTTTTCTGGATCTTTCTATAACAGGCCTTCTTTATTAACCAGAGTGTTTTAAATAGTGGTGCTTCTGCTAGCCACCCTGAGACAGTTTGACAGACCACCAATTTGTCTATTATTCATTCGTGAAAAAGTTTTTTGAAATGAACACTTCTTTAGCAGCGTTGTGAACTTTTTTGGGATGGGCAATAAATGTTAAACTCGCGTCAGGACACGCGTCAGGACACGTGACCTGGCGAAAATTCGTAAGACGGAGGGAGAGTAGAAACTATTTTTGGGGATGGGTAAAAAATGTTAAACTCGCGTCGGGACACATGACCTGATCGAAAATTCGTAAGATGGAGGGAGCGTAGACCAAATGCACAACGTTAATGTTCAAAGATTGACTTATGCCGGCACTCCAAGTGCAACCCGCTGATTTTTTTTCGGCTTTAAAGACACAGCGTAGAGTAAAGTTATATTAATCCAGATTCCTACACAACTTTCTCTCAAAATATACCTATAATATACAAAGATTTATCATAATAGGTACCCATAAATATATATATATATATACATAGTGTTATGTAACATTCCCAGGCCAGTCATCGAACGTTGAGTGGGTATAATTCGCGCAAGTTCTAATTTCTATATTTTTATTTTTTGCCAATGAGACAAAGGGGTATTATTAAGCATTTCCCCCACACACGTTACAAAAAGGAATTATCTAATAAGAATGAGTTTTCCTCTTCCTCTAATGAGACTACCCATTATGTCCATACAAGATACGGCTCTGCCTACACGGATTGACATCGATAGGCGCGGGACGGGACCGTACCGTACCCGGTCCGCTCCTTCAATTTCACGCGGTATTTACTTTCAGCGGATCGTGCTGCGTTTACATTGTTCAAGCGGGCTTATGGGATTAGTAGATAGGTTGATAATAAGACGTGAATTGTGTGTGAATTGATTTTGTAGAAGATGTACTTGCTAGAGTTTGTTATCCAATATTTAATTTTGAAATGTAATAAACAGGATATTTGGGTGTTTGTCAACAATATGAAGGTTATTTTTAACTAACTTCTAAAATGGAAAAGGTTCTCAATTCGTCTGTTTGTTATTTTCAATGTTTGTTACGCAATTATTCCGCAAACTGGAAACATATTTTAGTGATTATTTTTTTAAAGGTAGGGTTCTTCTCTGAGGTGATTCCTGGTGGTTTATTCTGTGCTAGTTTGTTTGTTTGTGTTAAACCTAAGTGTAAGTAGGTTATTTGCAAATATAGCTTTAAAATCCTGTGTGGTCCCTGTCATCTTAGACCGCATCGTCATTTAACATCAGAGAAAAATGTTTTTAAGGTTTATCTATTCATAAATTAAATAAAATAGATTATAATTTAGCACTATTTGTTAAGAACATTCGAGCAAGTTACTCTCGCCGTTTAAACGAGGCCCTGCGAATGAAGGATTCACTTAGTTTTCTTGCAAATAAACGAAAACATTTTGTTTATTCCCAATGGAATTCTTTCAGGGCCGTTGAGTCTCGCAAGTACTAGACGCGATTGATTCTGACTATTTCTGTGATAACATATCCAGTGGAGCTTTGTTGAACTTAATGGGAAAATTGGTTCCATATTCAAAAGGGTTTCTTGATTGAATTTTTTATTACTGGTTGATTAATATAACTTGGATGTTTTCGTGCATTCATATTAAACTATTTACTATCCAATATGTTTCTTAGAAAAAGGAGCTTTGAATGGCAAAACCTAATAAGCATTGTAAGGCATGGAACAGAAGCATGGTGGTTCTGTTTTTCAAAAAAGGAGACAAAACCCTATTGAAAAACTACCGCCCGATTTCGCTTCTGAGCCATGTCTACAAGCTGTTTTCAAAGGTCATCACGAACCGTCTTGCGCGAAGACTCGACGAGTTTCAACCTCCGGAACAGGCCGGATTTCGAAGCGGTTACGGCACCATAGACCACATCCACACGGTGCGACAGATTGTACAGAAGACCGAAGAGTACAATCGGCCCCTGTGCTTAGCATTTGTGGACTATGAGAAGGCCTTTGACTCAATCGAAACCTGGTCTGTTCTCGAGTCCTTGCAGCGTTGCCAAGTTGACTGGCGATATATCGAAGTGATGAGATGTCTATATAATGCCGCAACAATGACTGTACAAGTACAGAACCAACGAACTAAACATGTCCACCTGCGTCGAGGAGTGAGACAGGGGGACGTCATATCCCCGAAACTGTTCACTAACGCCTTGGAGGATATGTTTAAGACGCTGGACTGGAAAGATCGTGGAATTAACATCAACAGCAGGTACATCTCTCACTTACGATTCGCAGATGACATCGTCATTATGGCAGAGACGCTGCAGGACCTACAAAGGATGTTGAATGGCTTAGCTGATTCTTCTCGTCGCATCGGTCTCCGGATGAATTTGGATAAAACCAAAGTCATGTACAACGAGCACGTTGTTCCGGAACCGATTGCCGTAGATGGCATCCCACTCGAAGTTGTCACTAAGTATGTTTACCTAGGGCAGACGCTCCAACTAGGCAAACATAACTTCGAGAAGTAAATCCAGAGAAGAATTCAGCTGGGCTGGGTAGCATTCGGAAAACTCCATCGAGCCTTCTCGTCGCCTATACCACAGTGTCTAAAGACAAAAGTCTTTAACCAGTGCGTCCTACCTGTGATGACATACGGAGCCGAGACGTGGACACTCACAGTCCGACTGGTCCACCAGTTTAAAGTCGCTCAGCGAGCTATGGAGAGAGCTATGCTCGGTATTTCTCTGCGGGATCGAATCCGGAACGAAGTAATTCGCCAGAGAACTAAAGTTATCGACAAAGCTCAACGGATTAGCAAGCTGAAGTGGCAATGGGCTGGTCATATCTGCCGCAGGCCTGATAACCGTTGGGGTAGACTGGTCCTAGAGTGGATACCGCGAATCGGCAAACGTAGCGTAGGACGTCCTGTGACCAGGTGGAGCGACGACATACGCAAAGCGGTCGGCAGTAACTGGAAAAGAAGAGCCGAAGATCGGGCTCAGTGGCGCATCTGGGGAGAGGCCTAAGTCCAGCAGTGGACTGATACAGGCTGATGATGATGATGAATAAGTATTGTGAGATATAAATTGAAATTCATAGATCATGGATAGCTCGTCTACAATTTCTATGAACATCAAATACATCGTTTCAGTCGAGACACGTTTTCAAAACCATTTAATGAAACAATCATTTTTGATTGTGCGATTCTACAAACACTGCACGAGTGTCGCAATTATTTCGATTCCATTAATGTGAAACACAGGAGGCCTACTCCGAAATGATACATCCGAATGTTCGGGCCCAACCCGCTCGAACAAAACACGACCGAATTTGTCAAACATAACCTACTACGAAAAAAGTTCGGACATTTTTGACATAAAATGACGATAAAACTCTTGTCAAATTATCGGTCGGGCTTTTTTCGTTTAGAACTACATACTACTATAAATGGCAAATGAATTTCGGTTGAAATGAATGTTAAGCTAAACCACACCCCGGACGCTCGCTAAATCTCCATACAAACTAGCGTTTTAACGACCGACACTGTGACACCGACACAGACACTACACACGGGTCGTTTTTCTATACGTGCATTTGTGTGCGTGATGTCTAAGGTTGTCGCCCGTAATCACCGTATCACAGATTATATAATAGTTACTTCGTACATACGTACTACGTACTAACCGTATGAATATTTTTTGTACACTTACCCAAAAGCTTTTAACACTAAAAATATTAGTCGCTATTTCGTAAACCATCATCTCCAGGTCCAGTCGACTTGCATAGAACAATCTGCACTACAGTAACTATTTTTTATTCTGTGTTGGGCGGCCAGCCAGAGCTGTACGAAACAATGTCGTGTGTCTTGCTCGCACGTTAGAGCGTCATCAAGTAAAGAGAATATAAATACTACGTACCTACATCAAGTTCCCAATTGCTGTGTTATAAAAATGTTTAAACGTGAAAGTTTTTTTAAATATTTTACAAATTAAGCGTTATTTACGCACGAGTATATATATCGTTGTTTCATTTATGAAAATGAATTCTAAAATACGAATATATAGGTAGGTATACTAATATAATTAAGTGTATATTATATACCTACGTAATAAGAACCTACGTAAATTTGAACCTCCAGTGTTTACTGGTCCCAACATAAATGTATGAAGTTGATGTTCTTCTCTCCGTGAGTAGTAATTGTTCTATAGTCGTACGCGTGTGGCTCAGCGCAGCTCCTCGACAGCTCCAAGTCGGTGGCGGGGTGAGGAAGCCCGGAATTGGTGGGGGGAACAGAGTGTCCGTTCTATACGTAGTATTATTATTTTTTCTATGGCTAAACTGAACGACCGAACGGAATGTGAGTCGTAGTAGGAAACGCTCCATAATTTCGGCCGATACTTCGGACTACCGCTTCGGAGTAGGCCTCCAGAACGTATATTGTATTCATGTTATGTTATCTATATGTATGATAAGTATATAGTATATATATATGAGTCATAACATTCATGATGTAATGATTTTAGCCACTGCACTAGATACGTTTCAATTATTATTATATAATTTAAGATTGTTTAAAAAACTAAAAGAACCGTACCGAACAAACTATTATATAATCTGTGGTCGCGCTAGTCAAAGTAGCCAGTAGACGCAGTAACTATTACATAATCTGTGCCAGTAGTTAGTTGTAAGTCGTCGAGATAAGTAAATGCGTCGTAATACAAATGTTGATATATTAAAAACGGCTCGACCGATTTTGTTAACATTTAAATGGGACCACCTGGGAAGGGTACCCTTTTAACAGAAAAAAGAATTTTCCATATCGCTTCAGGCGTCTTCGAGTAATCGGTGAACATACATAAAAAAAAGGTTCCGACTAATTGCGAACCTCCTCATTTTTTGTGAAGACGGTTAAAAATCACGTTCAACCAAGCCAATATATATTGTCATTTATAATAAGTTATTAGACAGTGACAGCGGTACATGCGAGAGTAGTGTAGTATACAGTGTGGAAATTAAACTCAGGCCCTGGAGGGAAACTACTTTAAATCCTTAAGCTAGCTCATTTTACTTAAAAGAGACATTCCTTTATTTTTGAAAAGAAACAAATCTGCATTAAAAGATTTTTTTAAACTCGCTTGCTTCGCCCGGGACTCGAACCAACTAAAATTTAAAAAAAATAAACACTGTATTTTAATATACTAATCGGTAGTATTAATATTCAGGATAAAGTTTCTCTAACAAACATTAGGTCTTAAAAATAAAAATAATCGTTAAATCTAACATCAACTTTATTTTACTATCAATTTTGTAACACTTAAATTATTTAACTGATAAATTGTTCGAAATGAGCCCCGTCGTTCCGGCTACACAACATTAGTCGATGAAACTTGCTATGAAACCGTTCAAGAGCTAAGGATTGCGATAGAAAATGTTATTAGGGGCATACACCACAACACTTTGCTGAAGGCTACAAGAAATGAATTTCAACGGCGACTAATGTTGTGTAGCCGGAACGACGGGGCTCATTTCGAACAATTTCAGATTCAGTTAAATAATTTAAGTGTTACAAAATTGATAGTAAAATAAAGTTGATGTTAGATTTAACGATTATTTTTATTTTTAAGACCTAATGTTTGTTAGAGAAACTTTATCCTGAATATTAATACTACCGATTAGTATATTAAAATAAAGAGTGTTTATTTTTTTAAATTTTAGTTGGTTCGAGTCCCGGGCAAAGCAAGCGAGTTTTAAAAAATCTTTTAATGCAGATTTGTTTCTTTTCAAAAATAAAGGAATGTCTCCTTTAAGTAAAATGAGCTAGCTTAAGGATTTAAAGTAGTTTCCCTCCAGGGCCTGAGTTTAATTTCCACACTGTATAATTAGCTTGGCAGAACTCGATTTCATACATTATCGAGTTGTCATTCCAGTGGTTAAATCGTTCTAGTATTGGGCACAGACCACATAATATAAAATCTGACGTTGTTCTACTAATTTAACAAATAAAACATTAACAAATCAAACGCATTGTATTTACTTTTTTCCGTAAAAAGAAACAAAGATAATTTCAGCTGTAGAATTTATTATAAATACTAAGTACTTGCGTATTTCAAGCTCCAAATGCTCCAATTAGGGCACATTATATTATACAAGTTTAACATCATACAGACTATGTAACATGTTATATAACTGGTGTTTTATAACACGTCTACATTATGCATTAGAATAACAACGCTATTTAACATGTTATATAACGATTCTTCAGAGCTAGTTTGTACACATGACTAATATAACATTGTTTTACAAATTAATAAAATGTTATTATAACCTGTTTTATAACATTCCATGTTACGTTATCTGAAACATGTTAAATAACAATGTTGTATAACATGTTATGTTACATATTCTGTGCACACCTTAAGATGCTAGACATGTGGTTCCCAAACGTTTGACTGGACCGCGGAACACCTAACAAAAAAATCCAGTTCGAGATTCACTTCTCAGTTTTCGTGATGAAAAAGGGATCATAAATATATTATGGATGATGCGCTAACTCCAAGTATTCTCATAGTCACAACTGTCACAAGCACACACACAATCATGTTAAGGCCAAACAATAGCGGTGAGATAGTACTCAAACGCTAGCCTATAAGATATTAAAAAAATCTCAACTGACTCCTTGAACAGAAACAGAACCCTTGTTTTCAAGACATACCTCGCTGTAATTTCCTTTATCTGCAGCCCAATAACTCCTTCCAATCGGCTGTAAACCAATCCCGTTGTGTGTTTAGCGTAGAGGCATACAAGCCGAAAATCTCACTCAAAACCCAATCAGTGGAAGCCGCGAAAAGAGCAAAAAGGGGGAATTCAATTATACGACCAACCCGAAAGCGCAACGAGAGGACGGATTCAGGAAGTGTTTTGGGGTACCTTGATTATTATAGGAGGATTTATGGATAGAACACTTTTATGTGTTTCAAATATCAATGCTTCGAAAATAAGTGAACAATTTGTTCGTGTCAAAGAAAGTGTAATATATGTGTTATATCGATTAAGAGCTCTGTTTTATAAATTACTGAACGCTACTAACACCATGATGAGCTTAAAAATATAGAACTATTATAAGAATAATGGTCGATGGAACTATTGACCGAATAGGTACTTCCAAAACAAAATTAAGCCAAGTAGGCTCAAGGTGCACACATGAATTTATTTTTTGTAAAAGTCAATATAGTAATATGAACTTTTCAATTAAACATAAAATATTTAGGTATTATCATACTTCCTTCTAATATAATAAAGGCGAAAGTTGTGTGAATGTATGTTACATCTCCACGCTAAAACTACTCAACAGAATGAGCTGAAATTTGGTGTGTAGGTAGCTTAGACCCTGAAATAACACTTACAGTTCTTTTTTATTTCGATATTTCCACTAAAATATGCGTGTGTAACTCTTTACTGAATCGACTCACTGTTTCGAAACATTTATGTTCCAAATGAATGGAACATGAATAATGTTATATCAATGTAGAGTAGACAATCAAAGGGTCCAAAGTGCAATGAACGGATTTTAGTTTGCATTTTGGGGATCACGGAGACTGATGTGTCTTTGGATGTCGAACTCGTATTTCACTTTGATTTGTCTTTGGGATATTTCGTTGTGTACGACAACACAGCACGAGATAGGAAACATTGAGGAGGTTTTTGGGGATTCGGGATATCAAATTACACTTATGGCTAGTTTACACAGAGCGAGCTAGCGTGCGAGTCAGCCTGCCGAGTAACTGGTACTGATTGGACGTAACTTACGAGTAACTTGTAGGTGCAAGTGGGACGGTAGCTTGCATCCGAGTTACTTCAACATTTTTTGTTTTCACTCGCCTGTTCGCCCGGCAGCCACTCGCACATGGCAGCAGCTCAGTCATCACTTGCATCGTTTGGACGTGTTAGGCAGTAGCTCACCAGTGCCAGCCGGACAGTTGAGAGCGGAACGTTCACTCGACATCGCGACAACTCGCAAGACTGGGCAGCAGCTACTGTGTGTCGTGTAGACAACAAAGGCGAGCAGAGCTACTGACGTAGACAAGCCGAGTAGCTTTCTACTAGCTGCCCTGCTGCCTAGCAGCTCGCATTGTGTAAACTAGCCATTAGCTCAGCTGCAAAGGTTCCTGATAGTATTAGAAACTTATTTGTATATCTTATAGGCTAGCGTTTGACCACTATCTCGGTTTGTGGAAAGCGATGATGTGCTCAAAGATGGTGAACACGCTAGGCCTAGTCTGGTTTGACTCTCAAGGATTGTACGGAACATTATAAGGTTGAGGCGACATATTTTCTCCTAGACGATGATAAGCTACTTTTATGTAGCAAGTCAACTGAAATATGATATAATATGCTCCTGCCGTGTGTGGAAAACTTATTTGATAGATTTTTGACAACTTTTATATGGCGATATGTATCAGATATCTATCTGAAATCTTATCAGAAACCAGTAAAACATACCCTAAACGATTTTAAATTGTTTTCAGGGTTACATACCAAACCAACGGGACCCTATTACTGAGACACCGCTGTACGTCCGTCCGTCTGTCTGTGACGTGGCTATATCTTCTGCACTGTAAAAAACGCTTGACTGTAATGAATTAAAAAAACCGTAAAAAAAGGAAGCCACGGAAAACTTTGTGGATAACCAATAAACCATTATATAAATGTAATGTAAAGGCGGCAATAGCCCAATGGATAACGTGTCGGACAGGCGATCGAGAGGTCGTGAGTTCGATCCCCACCCCACCCATATGCACTATTGACGTGAACCAATTGTGTGAAGACGTGAAGCATATTTAGCTTAGTTGGAGGGGTTAATAAGAATACTAGTAATGTGCAACCCAAATTGCGAGTAATATTAAAAATAAAAATACTATCCTTCCTACAAATATTATATACTCAATACTCAATAATTTATTTGCAATCATAATGTACAATGGTAAGGTGTAAAATAAAGTTAAATTTAATGTCAACATTATGACCCTGATAGGGCGTATGCAAATGCTGGGAGCGAGCGGACCGATCTATTAATTATACAGTTTTTTATCTAGATATTCATTTAATGTATAAAATGCTTTATTCAGCAGAAAAGATTTTAGTTGTTTTATGAATATTGATTCTTTTTGTATACTTTTAATATCGTCTGGGAGTTTATTATAAATAGTTACGGCCATTTTATTAGGACCAGTACTATGGATTTTCAGCTTAGAACTTAGCAGAACTAAGTCATGTTTATATCGTGTTACGTGTCCCCTAGGTCCGTCTATCTTCTTGTTAAAGAATTGGGGATATTTGCGCACATGCTTGCAAAGTTCTAATATATACATTGAAACGAGAGTAAGTATGTTTAGTTTTTTAAAGTGTTGTCTGCAACTATCGGGTTCTTTTATATTGACAAGTATACGTATACATTTTTTTTGTGTTATGAATAGTTGTTGCGCGTCTACACTGTTACCCCACAGTATGATTCCGTAGTTAAGCCAGGAGTGCATGTATGCGTAGTATGCACTCATGGCAGTTTAAGATCAGTTGCCCGTTTTAGTTCCCGCAGAGCGTATATGAAGCTTGACGATTTTGCTTTGATTTTATGGATATGATGTTTCCAGTTAATATTTGTGTCAAGGTCAATACCTAGTAGTGTAAAAGAGTCAACACATTCTATTTTATTATTATTGTAGGAAAAGTTAATATCAAGAGGAGATTTTTGATATGGTCGGAATTGCATTATTTTAGTTTTAGTGAAATTAATGTCAAGGTTATGGTCGGTCATCCAATTCATAATATTATTAAAAATGTCAGAAATATGTCGATTTAAATTTAAATTATTATTATTATCACAAGAAGTCAAATTAGAAATATCGTCTGCGAGAAAAGAATACAGGATTCATTTATTATTATTTTTGGAAGGTCATTAATATAAATTAGGAACAGGATACAGCCGAGAACACTACCTTGAGGGATGGAGTTGTTCATTTCAACCGGGTCTGATCTTGTTATCGTGATTGTTCCCGTGTCATAGTCATAATTTTCTATTTCCACGAATTGTTGTCTATTTTTGAGGTACGATGTGAACCATTCATGAGTGATTCCACGTACGCCTAGTCCAAAAAGTTTATTCAAGAGTATTTTATACTGTACTTTGTCGTATGCTTTCGTCATATCGAGCAATATACCGATTGCGTATTTTTTTTCGTTTAAGGTATCTAATACTTTTTGGATGTATTTATAGACTGCTAAAATTGTTGAGTGTTTTTTTCTGAATCCGTTTTTGGATTCATCAAAAATACCGTATCTCTCACAAAAGGATTCGAGACGCTGGTGCATCACTTTTTCGAATATTTTCAATGATGTGGGTAGAAGCGCAATTGGACGATAGTTATTTATGTCTTGTTTTGAAGATTTTTTATGAAGTGGCTTTATTATTGCAGTTTTTAGCTCGTCCGGAAATACTCCTTCGTTAAACGATTGATTTATCAATAAATAAAACGGGTAAATCAATTCCTCGGCACACTTTTTAATTAAAATGGGCGGCAATTCATCTATGCCGCAACTAAATTTACTTTTCAAGCTCTTTATAATCTTATATATTTCACGAGGTTCAACTGGTTTTAAGAACATAGTGTTTTCTATGCGCTGATGAACGGGCCGGCCAGCCGGTAGTGTTCCAGGACTACCCACATTGCCGATCGACGCAAAGAACTGGTTGAATTCATTCGCTACTTGTTTTGGTTCGGAAGTAATCTTAGTATGGATTTTTAAGGTAATGTTGTTCTTCACTTTCTTTATATTTTTATTTGTGCGCTCTTTTATAATTTTCCACATGGTTTTAGTTTTGTTTTCGGATTTTTTCATTTCGTAAATAAATTGTTTTCTTTTTGATTGGGTGATAGTCTTCTTTAGTAATTTTACATATATTTTATAATTATTAGTTAAAATTGGATTTTTGCTATAATTGACGAATGTGTGCAGCAAGCGTTTGTTTTTACTTGATATCCGTATTCCTTTTGTTAACCATGTGCATTTTTTAGCTGATTTAAGTTTTATTGTTTGTTTTGGTATACATTTATTTAAAACGTCTTTCAATTTGTAACTAAATTTATTATAATTTTCATTTATGTTTTTATCTAAAGTTTCATTCCAATTAATATTTTTTAGTACTGTTTTGAAGTTATTAATTGTTTGTTCGTTAAATTTACGTTTTTGTATCTTCCAAATTATAGGTTTAGTATTAACTTTTTTTGTATTTTTTATTGATAGATTTTTGCCTTTGTGGTCAGAGAAACCGTAATCATTAACATTAATTTTTATGATGTTGTCATTTATATTTGCAAATAATAGATCTAAACAAGTAGATGTATTTTCTGTTACGTTCGTATATAGGCGAAAGATTGTGAGTGTGTAATGTGTAGTAATGTTTGTTACTTCTTCACGCTAAAACTACTTAACCGATTGAGCTGAAATGGTACGTAGATAGTATATGATATATGATATGATAGTATAGATCCTGAACAACACGTAGGGTACTATTTATCCCGATATTCCCACGGGAACGATATCTACGCGGGTAAAACCGTGGGGCACAGTTAGTTTATTATTTTACACTTTGTGTATATCTGCGTCCGACCCTGTGATTGAATCGAGTTAATAAAACCGTGCAGCAATGCTAACTTTCGATTGGTTTCTTCGGTTTCCTTGTCGTCGTGCGTCGTCGTCGATCCGTTGTCGTTTTCTCTCCGTTTTAATTTTATTTCGCGTCTGCGAAGGCTTATTAGTAGAGACTACTTATTCAATACTTGATTATTTATCTTACATTTTTGTAAAGTCGGTTAAAAAGTATATAACACGCTATATCATTAATTGACTCTGATTTAGAGTCTGATTATCCAGTCTTGCCCTCCACAGATAGGCGCAAACCAGACAGATGAGATGTGAGACCTAGAAGAAAGCGGCATTGCCACCCCGTCCTCTCTGTATGTTTTGCTTCTCGACTTCACATCACTTTGTATGAAAGTGAATGTATAAGAAAGACACCTCTTCGGCGCCCAGACTTCACCTTTTTTTACACCGAACTGGGTAGCACTTGATCACTATCTCACCTGATGTTAAGTGATGATGCGATCGATGATGGAGCGTGCTTACCCAGAAGATACCCTTTCACTCGCGATTTGAAGACCCCCATATTGTACTTAACCGGAAACACAGACTCAGGCAGGGTATTCCATTCCTTGGCGGTTCGTATGATGAACGAAGAAGCAAATCGCTTCGTTCGGGTAGATGGTATATCCACCATAAATCAGTGGCGCCTTTTAGTGTCTCTGGATGTCCGATTATAAAATGGGGATGGTGGAATCAAATCATGCAGTTCCATTGCACACTCTCCGAAATGTATCCGATAGAAAACCGATAAGCAAGCGACTTTGCGGCGATGCGCGAGACTCTGGAGTCTCTTGCTTACGAGTAGGTCGTCGCTGATGAGTTTCTTGGCTCTCCTCTCAATAGCTTCCAGAGTCACCTAAGAGGGTACCTTTTGGTCCTTCTATACTACTCATTTCCTCAACATCAATGCCTGCGCCTTTTGTTTGTTTCAGCCTTTACGGGCGTCTTCGATTACTATTCGGGCAGTCATAACAAAGAAATCCATCGACCAACACCACCATTTATGAAATACTCCCTGTATAATACATACAATCGTTTGTTTTTTTCTTTTCTAATTTTAATAGAAATACAGTTTATATTATCCTTTATATTAATAATTTATTCTAAAGACACGTAGAGCACACACCAATTAGTTCGCACCTGAGAGACCCTTTGTGGGCAACACCACAAATTATGAAACCTAATACATAGTTAGACCGAGATCCGGTCGATTCCCTTCTTTGTTACTTAGGTAAGTCTCTTATTTAATTAACATTTTATGTGCACAACTTTGGTTCTCACACAACTTACAATTTAACTACAAAGACCCTAAACAAAATAAGATCTCTAACCATTTTAATTTTTTTAGATCAACATCCTTTGGTCATCTCCAGAGATAAAAAGAGACACCTCAATTTGCAACATAAAATTACCTCCATGAATTTGTAGCGTTTTTCTAGACAATTTTCAAACGCTATCATTTACTAAAATAAATATGCATAAACTTCGGTATTGTATTTAAAAAGTATTTTCAATAGTCAGTTTAGGTGACAATGTCCCTAGTAGCATTAAATCTACAAATTTTACTGTTGGTAGCTTTAGTACCACTTCCATCCGACTAAACATCTAATTCAGTCGCTCTGCTATACATATCTACATGTTCGAATGAACTGCAAAACAGTGAATTAAGTCAAAATAAAATTACTCATTAACCTAGTTGTTATAAGGCTAGATTATAATTGCATTGAGATATCTACGTCATGTAGATAAATCATTATAAGAGAAAAACAAATGTTCGAATGAACTGCTAAATAATGCAGTGTGATCCCGGACTATTTTATATTGAACCCTGTCGTCGTAGGTATCAACTATCTACAGCTATAATTTCTTTACTGTGGTCTAGCGCTCGCCAAAGGTCTGTTAATGTCATTGGAAGGGAATTGAACCAATCTACGGATACATAGAGCTGAGTATGGTTACGGAGGGAGCGATGAATTTTGTCCTCGTTTCTCCCTCGGTCTATAAATAAGTTGCGTCTAGGGTTAGACGGTAGAATGGTTTTCATTGTGTATATTGTAGCAGAAAAGTCTGAGGGTGCGATGTTTGAAAAGTTCATTAAAATGTTATAATGTCATAAAATATTGATATCGTGAATTTTAGATATGATAAGAACTTTTGCACACCATTAATCATGGTGGAATGTGTAAAGGTGCTATGTGGTATACGGGCACTATAACTGAACTACAATACATACAATACAATACAAAAACTCTTTATTGTATACCAACATAAATAATACAAGGAAACATTTAAACAAACATAATAACTATTAGGTTACAATGGGCGGTCTTATTGCTGACAGCAATTTCTACCAGACAACCTTTGGACGGACAGAAATACAGGAAGTAATAGACGGTGGTGTACAATAAATAATAAAAATAATAATAAAAAAATAAAAATAAAAAAGTTCATAATAAAATTAACGAATAATGTATTAATAAACCTAAATATATGTATGTATCTTTAATTTATTTATTATATATACATAAAATCCATATATATATATATATATATATATATATATATATAAAACATATACACATTATATAATAGCGATAAATACCGTAAATATACAATAAATAGTAAATATTACTTACATACACGTACACATCATAGTAATAAATAAAACAACATTAGTGTATAACATTAGTGCAATAGTCACAAATAATGATTTTTCACCATGTTTTTGAAAACACATACATAATCTACATTTAACAAATAAATAATTAAGATAGTTTAAAAACTAAATGAAACTACTTTCA
Source organism: Cabera pusaria (assembly GCA_954871355.1). Classification (NCBI taxonomy): domain Eukaryota; kingdom Metazoa; phylum Arthropoda; class Insecta; order Lepidoptera; family Geometridae; genus Cabera; species Cabera pusaria. The sequence continues at coordinate 3,075,097 of OX940890.1, forward strand.
TGCCCCGCGAGTCAATTTCAGTAGCAAGTTTGAGACGTTTATCATCATATCTCTGGGTATACTTATCAGATCTCGATAAAATTACAATAGGACCACCTCGAAAACGTACCCTATCGATTAAAAAAATAATCTGTCAAATCGGTTAACAATTGACGGAGTAATCAATGGAACGACGGAGCGTAACAAACACAAAATAAACTGGCCAAGTGCAAGTCGGACTCGCACTAGTAGGGTTCCGTAACACACTACAGTATTTTATAAGATCGAGCAAAAAATACCACTATCATTTTTGGCCAGCAAAAATAATAACTAATAAACATTTTATTTCTTACTAGCAGCCCGCCCCGGCTTCGCACGGGTAGAACATATATACCTACAAAATTTGCATCAGTTTGTTGCATCGAATATAAAATATTAACATATTTAACAATCATCGTCATATTTCAACCAATTTACACAAAACCTTAACGAATTATGCACCTAAGACCTAAACCTTCCTCATAAACACACTGCCTATTGGTAAAACCCGCATGATAATCCGTTCAGAAGCTATTGAGATTATTGCGAACAGACAGACAGACGCAGTGATGGACATTGTTTTATATAACTTACGTAGTCATATTGGACGGCCCTTTGGCGTAAAGGATAGTTACCCTGATTCTGACCCGAGGGTCGTTGGTTTTAATTCTAGCTATATACCTACCAATGAAAGTTTTATGTGCATTCATGAATCATGGATTTCGTGGGAATCTTTCGTGGAAATCTACCAATAATTAAGATAGTTTAAAAACTAAAACAACTGACTTCAATGCCCCGCGAGTCAATTTCAGTAGCAAGTTTGAGACGTTTATCGTCATATCTCTGAAGATATTTATCACATCTCAATGAATGTACAATGGGACTACCTAGGAAACGTACCCTACCGATTACAAAAATAATCATTTGAATCGGTTCACAACTGACAGAGTAATCGCGTAACATACACACACAAAAAAAGAAAGAAAAAAGAAATGAGACGCAGACGAATTGAGAACTTCCTTCTTTTTGGTAGTCGGTTGAAAAGTAGCTTACCACCAAGGAGAACATCTACCGCCGTAACTTTACGGCGTTTGCCGACGCAAAAAGTAGGGGTATTATTAGGGGTTTAACGTTTGTATCTGTGTGTCTGTCTGTAGCATCTTAGCACCCAACCGGATGAACCGATTTTGATTTAAAGGAGGGGTATTATACGTTTAACGTGTGTATCTTTGTGTCTGTCTGTAGCATCTTAGCACCCAACCGGATGAACCGATTTTGATTTTATTATTGATAGTTTTTTTTTTATAGATGTCTTCATCGAGAGTGTTCTTAGCCTTGATTCATTAAAATTCGTTCAATCGTTATAAAACTATGAGCTTTAATCAACTTTCATAGGTCTGATCAATTCGAAAATCTTCTTCTTCAACAATTGTAAGAACATGGAAGCATTGACCTGATCTCCTGGACTCTACAGAATACTCAAATCCTCACCAACTTACAGCTCAGATTTTAAATGTCGTGTTTAGAGTCATTGAAATGCTTTTAATGAAAAGATTATACATAGATCAGTCGGGGTGGTTTAAAATATCATATTATAAATATAGATCATTATTATTTTATACAATAGATCATGTTATTATACTATATTGACTTCAAATTGATTGTGGTCGGTGGGGAACAGAAAAGCTAAGCTTATAATAATATTTTCGTAGTAACTATGACCTATTCTGTGGTTTCACTACAAATATTTTATTAATTTTGAGATGCGTCTATGTGAAATCCGTGATATCTTCTAAAGTTTTCTTTTGAATTATATACTGTAAAGGACAATTTTAATCTATAATATGTGGCCAAGCTAATTAACTTAATTATTTGGATAAGGATTAATACTATATACTTGAAAATAGCCTTGGAAATTATGTAATATTTTTTTACAAAAAAATAATGATTAAAATGGTTACTGTGAGTCAACCTTAAGAGATAGACATAGTTCTTATTAAGTTGTACAACTCTTCCATAGAAAATATTCTTCCATCTGTTTTCAATTGAGCAGCGTTCGTAAGAAACGTGTTTTTTCGACCGTTTTTTTGTCGACTTAGGTTGCAAATTAGGTCTCCACGAATGTACCTTTGATTTAAACGGGATAATATATAGCCTATTTTCATTTCGAAAGTCCATTCTATATATTAGTGAAAGAATTTTTTAAATCGGTCCAGTAGTTTTTGAGCCAAATCATTACAAACATACAAAAATACAAAAATAAAAAAATACAAATATTCTCTCTTTATAATATTAGTATAGATATAGAGTTGTTAACACCCCTAAATTTATATAATTTTAAAATTGTACTATGACATCTTTAGGAAAAAGAGGGAAACCTTTACGAGGTCCGTCACGCGAAATCATCTACAATGTCCATAAATATTTTGCAACAGAAGCCGAGACATTTAAAAAAATGGAACTAATGGAAAAAATGGACAATGGAGGTAATTATTTTAATATGGTTATTAATTATTTAGGTTATTATTTCAATGAAACACCATTAAACAGGAAATGATCAACTGGTTAAACAGACATAAAACTCCAGTTGACCCAAAATTGACAAAACCCCAGATTTACGGTATTATATGTCAACACAAAGAGAAGTATACAGAGTTTTCCGTGGATAAAGTACTTGCCGAACATGGGCACACTGTGTTGCGATTGCCACCATATCATCCGGATTTTAAACCGATTGAAAATATATGGTCTCAACTGAAAGGCTATGTAGTCTCTAGAAATGTGGGTATGAATTTAACTACCGTAAAAACATTATTGACTGAAAAAGCAAACATGATCATGAGCTAATGAGTGGAAAAGGGTTTGTGATCATGTAATCAAATGTGAGAATTAATATCGAAGATTTCAACACAGTTTAGACAATCACACTGATAGACTAGTGATAAATACGGCTGATAGTGACAGTTATATTGATCGCATTGAGAGCACAGATAGTGAAATGGAAGGAATGGAGAATTAGAATTTTTATTGTTTTTATTAGAATGTCTCATTTTAACAATAGGCATAATGGTGTTTAGTATGTAGGTATAGGTACTGCAGCTGTAAAATAAATAAATACGTTAACATGATGTGAATATGTTTTTTTTAATTTATTTTAGCCTAACCTGAAGACAGCACTTCTAGAAAAAAATGGTGTATACAAATAAAATAAAATGATCAAAAGAAGCAAATCATAATTGTTTTAACAGCTCCTAATAGATATCGGACCGTTAGTATTTCGTGCGACAGAGATAACGCTCTACGAAGCCGAAATTAGCCGATTGTCTCTTTCTAAAGGTCGATGTGCAATATTTATGGCCGGTATCTGTACCTACTGTGGTACCCACAGTGTGGTATGGAGCCCCATGTGTGTGATTCCGACTTGCACTTGACCAGTTTATTCGATAATTATGTATGTTCGCGCATAATCCGTCTTATATGTATCTAGACGGATTTGCAAAAAAATTTTGTTCGAAAGAAGTTTATTCAGAAATATTTCCCATTGAATTGGGATTGGTCCCATTTAAATTTCGTAAAGATCTGCTCGTATCTCCAGAGATATAAAAATAAACACCTCAAATTCTGTGTAGTGGTATTGTAGTGGTAGGACTTCTGCTAGTCCGCCCGGGGCGGTACAACCACTTTTTCCAATTAATTTTCAGCCATGAAATAGGAATGTTTTTCGGTTGAAATGGCAAGGTGTCCAGTGAAATTACAGGGCATGTGAGAGTTAACATCTTTATGTCTCAAGATAACTGGCGCAGAGCAGTGACATGTAAAATTCTGGCAATCCAGAATATTGTATGTCGTTGTATCTGTAATAGGTAGACGGCATTGCTCACCATCAGGCGAGCGTCGTGCTTGTCCTGTTACCTTTTACAATAAAAAAAAACGCGGCGCTGAAAATGACTGACGCAGCATTTTAAGTCGGTTTTTTTCCATCATTCTTATCGTTAGATAGCTTATTTATATTATAAATATGTATTAGAGAGAGAGAGAGAGAGAGAGAGAGAGAGAGAGAGAGAGAAGAATTAAGAACCTCCTCTTTTTGGGAAGTCGGTTGAAAATGAGGAGAGAGGTCGAGGCTAACATTGTACGGGCAGATATTGTAATTTAGACTAACGAACCAACTCTCGTCTCTTATTACCCGTACATTAGCTACACTGCCCTTCTGAGACCTAGCTACATAAAAACTTTTTCGTTATTTCGCGTCATTTATCCATTACCCTTATTAAATCTCGTAGGTACAAACTTTATAATTTTACTTGCATACTAATGAAGGCTGTAAACCTTTGTTTATAATGTTGGCTTAATTATTCTGCTGGGGTTGTCGCTGTAAAACCTGGTAGGTATACACAAACATTAAAGGAATGTAGAAAAATTTAAAAAAACTGACTTCTATGCCGCGCGAGTCAGTTTCAGTAGAAAGTTTGAGACGTTTATCGTTATATAAATATACTTCTATACTAATATAATAAAGAGAGATCATTTGTATTTTTGTAATGATTTGGCTAAAAAACTACTGGACCGATTTAAAAATTCTGTCACTAATACATAGAATGGACTTTCGGAATGAAAATAGGCTATATATTATCCCGTTTAAATCAAAGGTACATTCGGTGGAGACCTAATTTGCAACCTAAGTCGGCAAATAAACGGTCGAAAAATCAGGTTTCTTACGAACGCTGCTTAATTCAAAATAGATAGAAGAATATTTTCTATGCAAGAGTTGTACAACTTAATAAGACCTACAAAAAAGTCCGCGACAGCATATGTCTACCTCTTAAGGTTGACTCACAGTAACCATTTTAATCTTAAATTTTTTGTTAAAAAATATTACATAACTTCCAAGGCTATTTTCAAGTATATAGTATTAATCCTTATCCAAATAATTACGTTAATTAGCTTGGCCACATATTATAGATTAAAATTGTCTTTAACAGTATATAATTCTAATGAAAACTCTAGAAGATATCACAGATTTCACATACACGCATCGCAAAATTAGTTCAGTTTTTGAGCCAAATCATTACAAACATACAAAAATACAAATGTTCTCTCTTTATAATATTAGTATAGATAAAATATTTTTAAACCACCCCGACTGATCTATGTATAATCTTTTCATTAAAAGCATTCCAATGACTCAAAACACGATATTTGAAATCTGAGCTGTAAGTTGGTTGGAGTATTTGAGTATTCTGTAGAGTCCAGGAGATGTCCCAGCATCAAATCAATGCTTCCATGTTCTTACAATATCGTTGAAGAAGAAGATTTTCGAATTGATCAGACCTATGTTGTACCTACCTACCTACAGTTGATTTTATAGCGCAAGTAACTAGAAAAAAGCTGATAGTTTTATAACGAATGAACGAATTTTCATGAATCAAAGCTAAGAACACTCTCGATGAAGACATCTAATCTATCAAACAAAAAAAAAACTATCAATAATAAAATCAAAATCGATTCATCCGGTTGGGTGCTAAGATGCTACAGACAGACACACAGATACACACGTTAAACGTACCTATAATACCTCTACTTTTTGCGTCGGGGAACGCCGGCAGATGTTCTCCTTGGTGGTAAGTTACTTTTTAGGTTTCCGTAGCCGAATGGCAAAAAACGGAACCCTTATAGATTCGTCATGTCTGTCTGTCCGTCTGTCCGTCCGTATGTCACAGCCATTTTATTCCGAAACTATAAAGACCACAGAATTGAAACTTGGTAGGTAGATGTATTCTGTGAAACGCTTTCCGATTTTTATACAAAAATAAAAAAAATTATACAAGTTTAAGGGGCATCCCATATACATGTGGGGTGTCTATGAATAGGTCTTTAAAAATGACATTGAGGTTCCTAAAATCTTTTTTTCTCAAAGTCATTTAAAAGATAGGCGCGTCTAAAGTGGTAAATTGGTTTGAACGAGATACAGTCAACAGTTTTTGAGATATAGCGAACGCAAAGATAACTTTGTTTTTCATACAAAATCTAAGAAAAACAAAGTTAATTTTTGGTGGCGAAAAATTAAATTTATAAAATACTCTACTGTTACGGAACCCTACAAGTGCGAGTCCAACTTGCACTTGGCCAGTTTTGGTAGATTTAATGATCCCACTACCTCTGTACGAAAACTCATAATTCAAGAATGCACATAAAACTTTCATTGGTAGGTATATAGCTAAGATTAGAAACAACGACCGTCGGGTCAGGGTAACTATCCTTTACGCCAAAAGACCGTCCAATATCACTACGTAAGTATTATAAAACAAATTCCATCACTGCGTCTGTCTGTCTGTTCGCAATAATCTCAATAGCTATTGAACGGATTATCATGCGGTTTTCACCAATAGCCAGAGTGTTTATGAGGAAGGTTTAGGTGCATAATTCGTTAAGGTTTTGTGTAAATCGGTTGACATATGACGATGATTGTTAAATATGTTAATATTTTATATTCGATGCAACAAACTGATGCAAATTTTGTAGGAATATATGTTCTACCCGTGCGAAGCCGGGGCGGGCTGCTAGTCTTTGATAATTTACTTGGCGTTATATCTGGAGTACCCTGCCTGTGTCTGTGTTTCCGGCTAAATACAATATGGGGGTCTACAAATCGCGAGTGAATTGGTTTCTTCTGGGTAAGCGCGCTCCATCATCGACCGTATCATCAATCAATCAATCAAATAATTTATTTGCTTTAGAACAAGACAATACAAGGTAATTATCTAATTACATAGTTTCACTTATTCTACCCTTTCGGGTGTGCACATCTTTCTGTCCTTTTGTAGTTATTTTATGTACTAATTCAAAACAATCACTCAATATTATTAGACTAACAAAATTATATTTACTACAGTAATTAAATTACAAAATGAAATAAGATATAAAAAAATAAAAAATGTTCAATCAATCAAATATTAATGTTTACAGTAAAATGTCAAAATTATAATAAACTAATCCATCAATGTCAATATTGAAAATGAAATGAAATGAAATGAAATTTATTGGTATATAAGTAGATATATACATAGTAGGTTACATTGGGCCCCAAACTCGGCTGTGCCTGTATTTTGGGAGCCCGGATTGTATTAGGTATATTGAAATTAATGTTAAAAATTATCGCTTAAATGTCAAAAATTCACGTCACTAACATCAGGTGAGATAGTGGTCAAGTGCCCGTTCGATATAAAAATATAACATCTCTGGAGATACTTATCAGATATAGATAAAATTTTAATTGGACTACATCGGAGATAAATCCATGAAAAAAAAATCGGTTCACAATTAGCGGAGTAATCGGGTAACACACACAAAAAAAACATACAGAGGAATTGAGAAGTGTTTAATCTCCATAGCTCTCAAGATACTCACCAGACATAAAATGACCAGACATAAAATTACCACCCTAGAGATTGTCTCAACATAGTACCCGACACATTACTTAATCATTTAAATCGGTTCCCAATTGGCGGAGAAATGCCTTTGCCTTTGCTTACTATATACCTAGTATAGTGAACTTATATAATACTGGTATATTTGCGACTGTCATAGTGTAAACTAGGCTTAAGTCTGGTTGCTGCTTTGTACGGTAGATACTTACCAAGATACGAGTATACACACGGCTTTTAATAGGTATTCATAACCTTATTTCTCTGATAAAAAAGTAAGTATACATACTTAGAAATAGTTAAACATTTAGCTAGCCGCGACCACCAGAATACCTAAATGTTAATGTTAACCGCCATTATTGGCAATATTAGCAAGATAGGTATATTCTATAACACAACCTAACACAACATTATCTAATGAAATTTCACCAACTCGAAACAAACTTAGAGACCAACTTAAATTTAAAAACTAAGAAAGACAAGACAATTCCAAAACCAATTCTAAGAACGGACGATGTCATCATACCATTTTATTGCGCCTGTAAGTCAAGAGAAAAAGCGGGAAGATTTCGCGGGATGTTTTCGCGCCATTTTCCCAACGCCATCTTGGAAATTGTGAGCATAAAGTTTGTTTGAATATGGTTGGGATCTGTGCCATTTTTGCTAGTTTCTTGAATTTGTGGAGAAACGATGGTAGCGTGTGAGCTGAGATAAGGAAGTTTCGTCAGTTACGAACTAACACAAATGAAATATCTAAAGTGTAGACAAGAATGTTTCTCATGTTTATACGTTTAGATTTTGTTTAAATACTCAGTCTTTTTTTAGGGTTCCGTAGCCGAATGGCAAAAAACGGAACCCTTATAGATTCGTCATGTCTGTCTGTCTGTCTGTCTGTCCGTCCGTATGTCACAGCCATTTTATTCCGAAACTGTTAGGACTACAGAATTAAAACTTGGTAGGTCTGTATTCTGTGAACCGCTTTCCGATTTTTATACAATAATAAAAAATTAACATCCCATACATGAAACTGAAACAAAAAAAATTTTTTTCTTCAAACCTATACGTGTGGGGTGTCTATGGATAGGTCTTTAAAAATGACATTGAGGTTTCTAAAATCATTTTTTCTCAAAGTCAATCATTCGAAAGATAGGTGCGTCTAAAGTGGTAAAATGTGTGTGTCCCCCCCCCCCCCCCCCCCCCTCTATCTTTTAAAGTATAAGAGTGAAAAATCTAAAAAAAATATATGCTGTAGATTTCAATAAAAACTAACAACGAAAATTGGTTTGAACGAGATACAGTCAGCAGTTTTAGAGATATGGCGACCGCAAAGATAACTTTGTTTTTCATACAAACACTATGAAAAACAAAGTTAATTTTGTAGTTGCGAAAAATCATTGTTATGGAATACTTAAATGTGTTACGGAACCCTACGAGTGCGAGTCCGACTTGCACTTGGCCAGTTTTAATATATTTAATAAAAGCAACACAAATTATGGGTTTATTAGCGTGTCTTTTCGTTTAACAAATTGAGTTGTAACGCAATATTTGTTTTAGCTTACATCATCGCCATTACCGTCAATTATCAAGTTCGTCAAAGCGTCTTCTGTATTTTGTTACCCAACATACTACAGTGTTTACAGATCAGTCAAATTAAATATTAATTTATAATTTTAAAGTAAATAATTAAATTAGGTATCTACATTCAGCGCAAAATGTGTATCCTTCTAAAGATTAGTTAAATAGTGTGTGTGATTATTTAAATTTTGTGTATTTAAAGAATCATAACATAAACGATACACCTCAGCCCTTGACATGTTCTATTCTCCACTCCATGCGAAGGTTGTCTAGAAGAGAGACGTTTTATGCGATAAGACCGTCCATTGTCATAGTTTAAGACCTTTGTTATAATCTAAATAATGTGTACAATAAAGAGTTCAGAGACATTCATTCATTATTCCTCTTCCATTCAATTCAATTATTATATTTATATATTTCGTTGTGGAATTGGAAAAAAACTTTTGATTTTGACAAAATATTTCGTATTTCGTAGGTACTTCCTGGTGATATTGACCTCAGAGAACCAACTAGACCAGCCAGTTTCTTTTGTTACATAACACAGCATCACAACATCTTAGACAACGTGGGTCCATTAACTTTCTCTCCAACGCTTATAGATACATTTCTAGTAAGGCTAGTTTGGCATAATAGCACGCACGTTCGGTTACATAAAATAACAAACGTAAAAAAAATGTGTTGTGACTTTAGTGCTAATAAAAATAAATTACAATATTAAATTTTACTAAAAAAGTTTTTTATATTAAATACACTTGTATTTATTACTTTCAAACTTAACACCAGGACTTTGCTAACCTAATATTACTTAATATATAAAAAAAGTGCTGTTAAATAATTCATAAATTGGGTGAGCAAAATAGTAATAACCTACTTGTCAAATGTGCTATTTCTGTGTAGTGGAAAATACATTGATATAGAAAATATCCTTGCCAATTCTACCTTTTAATTGCAAGCAAAAATAATAGTGATGTGGTTACTAATAGTGATATTATTGTTGTGCCTTTTCTACTATTCCCGATACAAACTACAATATTTTTCGTCAAAAGGAGTGAAAACTCTACCGCCAGTGCCTTTTCTGGGAAATCTGACAGCTGTCACTTTCGGGCGGGAAAACTTCGTGGAAGCGATCGGTGCGGGATACGATGCGTTCAAAAATGAAAGGTAAAAAGATTATTTATTTTAGATATGTAATAAAAAAGGGGATCTCTTTGTGGATTTATTGTGATGCGTTAAGTTTCTACATTGTGTGAGATAGTTTTTCAAAATAACTAACCACATACATGTACATTTATTATACTATAGAAAGTTCAAAAATGTCACAGGTCTCTAAATTCCGGCAGCAGCTTTGGAGCGTTTCGCCCAATTGTGACCCCATCGCAACAATCAGAGCATAAATGCAGAAGTAGGCTCGAGATTTAAACGCATTCTAATGGCAAAATATGTGAAACACTATATTTATACTCAAAGATATTTATTTAACTCATAAAGAACAATGTTCGCTTATAATAAGCTTACATACTAGTTAATAACGAATGTACTTTAACTAGTTATTTTTAAGATGGAAAATTCTGGAGTTACCTTTTAATGTTTAGGTACATTTCCATATCCATACATTCTTTTAATTTAGTTTTAAATACTGGAATACTTTCAAATTCGGTCGTAAAGCTTTTTTATATCCTTTAGGCTATCGTTTGACCACTATCTCGCCTGGTGGTAAGCGGTGGTCACTATCTCATGACTTATGAGAGATTAGAGACTAACGAGCAAGTGTAACTTACAGATATTTCGGACTATACCAATACTTAGTCCCAACACTAGTGCCCCGGGATCCCGAGCTAATACGTCAGATAATGGTGCGAGACTTCAACTCGTTTGCCGACAGAGGCGTGCATATCGCCACTGATTGCGACCCGCTGTTTGGACGGAACCTTATTATGTTGACTGGTAACTATGAAACACTGTAATATGTACAAGGGAAACAATGAAATTGTAAAGGTTTCCGTAATCTAGTGGTTAAATACAAGGAAATACCTATACCGTGAGCCTTGTGACGTGAAGAAGCCTTACATCGATTAAAAACTTTTTCAGCACATTTGCTCAAAAAGTGCATTTACGAAGCCTGTTTACATTGTTCGAAAGTTAAAAATTACGCACTATAGGTACATCGGGGCGTGCAGAAAGTACTTACCGCACTCGCGTGGTAAGTACTTACCGCACGCTTCCTTGTATGGCACCGTGCGTATCCTTTACGGTTTTTTTTTATTTCCGTAAAACCTACATAAGAATTCCACCAAAGAATTTCATATTGCGAAAAGTAATAAGCTGAATGATAGCAACTTCTTGAATGCGCTTTTGCTTTGATACATTTGTCTCACTTTAATACTAAAGAGTAAATGAGACGAAAGATGTAGTTCTAATTTTTAAATACACTTAGCGCCATTAGCAAATTCGCGCCATTTTCATATTAGAAACGTCAAAGATTGTTTCGACTTTTTGATTATTTCATTTATGTTTGTTTTATCACCAATTATAGATCGCCAGTGTTGTTCAACCTATTCATAGACAATTGCTTGACAGATCTGAAAGAAAGCGTGTACGGATTATGAATGAATGATTTAACCATCAAATGCCTCCTATACGCTGATGATCAGGTGATATTAGCATCATCGGAGGAGGAGTTGCAAAGGATGGTTAATATTATGCATGATGCCTTAAAAAGGAAAGGGATGAAAGTGAATGTAAGTAAGACCAAAGTAATGGTTTTTGAAAGAGAAGAAAGAATGCCAAATTGTAAGGTTACGATTGAAGGAGAGTGTAGAACAAGTGAAAGAGTTTGTGTATCTGGGTTCTAAGTTTACGAGAGATGGTAAGTATGAAAGTGATATTGAGCGAAGATTTTTGGCAGGAAACCAAGTGAGTGGGGCACTGCATAACTCTATAGAAGTCAGAACGTGTCTAAAAAAGCACGACTGGCTGTACATAAGGGAGTGTTGGTTCCCACACTCATGTATGGTAGTGAATGCTGGGTATGGTAGAAGAAGCATGAAAGTAAAATTAATGCTGTAGAAATGAGAAGTTTGAGAAGTATGATTGGAGTGACTCTGATGGATAAGGTGGAGAACAGCATGATAAGGGAATGTTGTGGTGTGGTAGAAGATGTGGTGACAAAGATTGAGAATGGGATGCTTAGATGGTTTGGACATCTAGAGAGGATGGATGAAGAAAAACTGACGAAACAGATTTATGAGACGAGTGTGAATGAGGCAGCCGGTAGAGGCCGACCTCGGCGAACGTATCATGACCAGATCGGAGACGTTTTAAAGAAAGGCCAAGTCAAAAGTATTTATAACCGGCGAGCATGTATGAAGGCGCTCATGAAAGTGGAAGAAGCGAAAGAGGTATGTCAGGATCGTAGCATGTGGAAAGAAGTAGTCTCTGCCTACCCCAACGGGAAAAAGGCGTGATTGTATGTATGTATGTGTATAGATAGTAGTCCAGTCAAAATAGACATTTTGCATTAATTCTCAACAAGCTGGATTTTTGTGCAGGCCTTGAATACGTCATTACAAATGATATGTCAAAAGTCCCCATCGATCCCGCTTGTGCGTTGTTTTTTATTCGAGGTCAAAGGTCACAAATTTGCGTTTTTCGCGATTTCCAGTAAAACGGTAAGTTTTATCATAAAAGTACCTGTGATAAAATTGTAGATCATAAAATTTAATATAATTAATTAGCATGGTGTTAGCCGTAAGGTGACGTCACCGACCGGCCCCACCGGAAGACCAGCGTTAGTTCTGATACTAACATTATGCTGAGTTGGGGCCGATTGGTGACGTAGGTTACCAATAAACATTTTTCATTTCATTTTTCATTTCATTTCATTTCGTTTCGTTTCGTTTCGTTTCGTTTCGTTTCGTTTCGTTTCGTTTCGTTTCGTTTCGTTTCGTTTCGTTTCGTTTCATTTCATTTCTTTCATTTAAAATTATCAATAAAAAAATCTATTATTTATTCTATCTATCATTATTATATCAATTCCTTTATTTCTACGAGCCACCGTTTCTGAGATATAACGATTCAAAGAATTATAAAAGTTGTTATCGTCATAATATGCATGAGTACGCCACGTATATATGATGTATGATATAGTATGATATGTATGATTTTCGCAACTACAAAAATAACTTTGTTTTTCATAGTGTTTGTATGAAAAACCAAGTTATATTTGCGATCGCTATATCTCAAAAACTGCTGACTGTATCTCGTTCAAACCAATTTTCGTTGAAAGTTTTTATTGAGACCTACAGAACATATTTTTTCTAGATTTTTCATTCCCTTACTTTAAAAGTTAAAGGGCGGAGGGGGACACACATTATACCACTTTAGACGCGCGTATCTTTTAAATGATTGACTTTGAGAAAAAATAATTTTAGGAACCTCAATGTCATTTTTAAAGAGCTATCCATAAGACACGTACAGGTTTGAACAATTTTTTTTTTGTTTCAGTTCCATGCATGGGACCTCCCCCCCTCCCCTTATATCTCAGAAACGGTGGCTCGTAGGAAAAAAAGTCTTGATACTATTTTTATAGATAATTTTATGGTTACTATTTTTACTATTTTTCTACCGTTTTTCTGAAAATCGCGAAAAACGCAAATTTGTGACCTTTGACCTCGAATCAAAAACAACGCACAAGCGGGATCGATGGGGACTTTTGACATGTCATTTGTAATGACGCATCCAAGGCCTGCACAAAAATCCAGCTTGTTGGGAATTAATGCAAACTGGAATCATAATTTAGTCTATTTTGCCTGAATTATAGTGTTTTCTCGCAAATTTACTGAAAAACGTATGACACACGTGCGGATATTGGTTTTAACAAACTCGAGACTATGGTAAACCCTCGACTTCGTCTCGAGCTTACATTCGTAAAAAACAACTTACCGCACTAGTATCATAAATAACTATTAACTTTTTAATATGGAACGACTTCACTTTGCTTTACTTGATTTTCTGTTTCTCGTTGCTTCATTTCTCTGAAGATTGGCATATTATATATTATATATAATAAATTAATAAAGAATTTATCTCGGTCCATGCCCGTCTCTTTGGCATTGACGCTGTTGTATAGGAGATAAATTCATGGGCATTAATCAAACAATATGGACGCTGCTCCTAAAATGAAATCCTAACCAACGTTGCAACTACTCATCAACACCTCGAGCATTCACCAATTCACCATTCACAAATTCAATTGGAGAATGCTCGAAGCATCAACATCATGTATTCAAGTGTGTTCATGTCAAACGAAGAAATTAAAAGATAAGAAACGTTCCTAATTCAAAATTGTAATTCCTAGGATCAAAATGGCGGTCGATGCGTATAGCGCTTTCACCCGCGTTTTCCGGCGCCCGCTGCCGCAGCATGGCGCCTCTAATGGCCGATAGCGCTAAAACGGTCGAGGACTATCTGAAGGAACGCGTTCATCAACCTACTTTGATGGATGTCAATGAGGTAAGAATGGTCCCCCCCCCCCCTCCCCCTCTAAAAGCTAAACTGCGGGCTTTAAAAATCTGGAAAAGTTCGTGATAATATTGAATTTTATGAACTTTAAAAGAAAACTATAGCGGTTAAGATAACTTTATTAGTTTAGCAGTAATAGACGTTGAACTTGGGTGCTGGATAATTTTGTACCAAATGCAAAATCATATGCAAATAATATTTGATTTACGCAGTGCAACATCTCTCGTCGGATTTGAAAACTGTAATGATTTCTTCCGAATGATTAACTTACGTAATAAGTAGTCATAGATGGCGCCACCAATGCATAATTGGGTTAACAAAATGCAATCCACTAATTTCGTCGTATCGATGTATCGAACCGTGGCTTAATTGGCAGAGCATCTGGACGTGTAATCCGGGGGGTGCGGGTTCGAGTCCCGTCGGTACGATGAAATTTTGGATTGTGTTTAACAATTTACAAAAATATAAAGTGTGAGACACTTCAAAGAAACATAATAAATGCAAAATCCTAAGAATAAATCCTTTAAAGTGACAAAGACGAAGTTGCTTTGTTTATAACCGCTAAAGACTTGTATTGAATAACGGGCTACTACGGATTCCTACACTGCGCGTGGCCCGACACTCACTTGGCCGGTTATTATAGTATCAGCACGACAGTGATGCGTCACTATGTGTCCCCATATAGCCCGTAAATACGACAGAGAACGCAACAGGCGGCGTCCTGTTCCAACATATTATTGCCTCGCGGGCAGCAAGTGTTTGATATTACTTACTATAATTAAGAAATTTGTCTGGAGTTTTAGTCTAATATCTTCCTCTGCATAGAAAATTAAGAAACTCCGATAAATCCCTATTTTACATTGTTTGACATAAAGATTGGCACTAAGTATCACATTTTTTCAACATTCCTCTTATTCCATGTTCCTTAGCGATTCGTCGAGTCTGGCATTATATTGTGCTAGCCAGCTTAGAAAACGGGTTGGAACAGTTGCGCTATTTGTCGGACTTTACTGCGCTTTAATTGTCACTTAGAATCAGGTAAAATAGTATACAAGTACTTGTCTGTCTGTAATTAAAACAATAACATTATTTTTTTATTCGCAGATCACAATGGCATATGTGAATGACGTCATAGCCTCCTGTGCATTCGGGTTCGCGGTAGATTCCCTCCAAGAGCCAGACAATGTGATCTTTAAGCTTGGACAGAAGGCAGTGGTACAGGACACCACGCAGGTCATGAAGTTCTTCGGATATGAGAATATGAAGTCGTTTATGAAGGTAAGAAAGTCTAACTTACCTTCAACTATAGTACCACTGCTCGTAGGAGCATTTTATATCGCTGTTCTGCCTGACTTGCTACCAAAAAGTAGCCTATTACCATCAAGGAGAAAATTGCCGCCACCTTACGATATTCCGGCAGCTCACAGCCTTAGAGAGTCAGAGTATTCTAGGCCTAGCGTGTTCACCATCTTTGACCACATCAACGCTTGCCAATAGCCGAGATATTGGTCAAACGTTAGCCTATAAGATATAAAAAAAGTGTAGAACGTCCTGTGACAAAGTTGCGCAATGAGTAACGCAAGGCTTACTAAGAGCTATAGTCCGGCAATCTCGTGCGCGACCGTCCCGCGGGGTGTCAGACGGTGGCGGGGACGATGTACCCAAGATGTCTGCCGGTAGCGGGGAAGGAAAGCGTGTGCAGCCGTGTCACAGATTATATAATAGTTACTTCGTAGTCGTGGGCTAGAATGACCGCTACCTCGTCCCCGCCACCGTCTGTCACCCCGCGGGACGGTCGCGCACGAGATTGCCGGACTATAAGTGGTTTGATTTAGGAGAGGCCTATGACTTTAACAGATGTGTGCTGATAATATCTTAAATAAATCATCATCTGATCAATTTTAGACCGCAACTTTATTTTCCAGTAATTAAGAATGAACATTGGGTTTTTTTATTTTGTTCAATAATTTTTTACATTTGATTTGTTGAGCGTTTGTTTTTTTTTTCTTTATGAATATTTCATGTAATGTTAACCCGCTACTACACAATCCTATGCTCGACAAACATCTGAGTTCGAGCAACGGAGTGGCACTGAAAACCAGCCCTGCGGAGATTCGTATCTCCGCAGAATAGTGCTGAGTGTACTCCGATTGACAAAACTAAATCTTGTGACTGGAAATACGAGTAAAATATGTATGATGTTCTCTGTTTGTTCTGACAATAAACTATTTTATTTTTCCATCAGGTTTGATCGTCGTCAAATATTTCCATGTCTTTACTACATATTATAAAACAAAGTCCCCCGCCGCGTCTGTCTGTCTGTTCGCAATAAACCGAAAAATTACTGAACAGATTTTCTCGCGGTTTTAACCAATAGACTGAGTAATTCACGGTGAAGGGTTAAGTGTATAATTTGTCAGTTTTGTGTACATTGGTTGAAATATGACGATGATTCTTGAAGATGTTAATTCATACTCGACGCAACAAGCTGATGCAAATTGTTAAACACAATCCAAAATTTCATCGTACCAACGGGACTTGAACCCGCAACCTCCGGAATAACATGTTCCGGTGCTGATGCAAGTCATGTAGACATATATGCTCTACCCGTGCAAAGCCGGAGCGGGTGGCTAGTTTCTAATTCAAACATTTGTAACCCTTACCAGCTCCTCAATGTAAAGATAATATCATCAGAAGACGCCGAGCAATTCTCTGAACTGTTCAAGTCTGCTTTGAAGGCGCGGAGAGATAACCTGGTTCCTCCACGTCCGGACTTCATTCAGATATTGGTTGATGCTGCTCAGGGTAAGATTTTTTTTGTAATCATTCATGGTCTTTGTTATATCCTACTTCCTACTAATTTTATTAGGGCGAACATTTGTGAGGATGTTTGTGACTTCATTATGCTAAAACTACTCAACCGATTGAGCTAAAGTTTAGTACGTAAATAGTCTAGACCCTGGAATAACACTTTTATCCCGATATTCCCACGGGAACGATGTCTATGCGGGTAAAACCGCGGGGCACAGCTAGTCTATCTCTATAAACGGTAGCTGAGCTGAAACTTTCTGTCAACTTCTCAATGACGAGAAATACGAGAATTGTCTAGCAACTATTAGTGATATTTAAAGGTGCCGTACAGTAAGGTTATGGCGGAAAAAATTTCCATGATGGTGGTAAGATATTTTATAGTACTTTAGAACTACTTTATAGATAGCAAGTCGACGGAAAATCGATATATTTTGCTCCTACCACCTGTCATAATAGCTTTTCTATGATTTGGACCTAAATACTTCTCCTAGTATGGATATGCAAACAACCTCTATAGTTTTAGCTCTACGCTTAAACGAGAGCTCGCGTTTATACATCCAAATGTTTATTTTTTCCCAAAGGTACGCGTAAAGTAAACAACAATATTGTGAAAGCAAACTTGTCCGCACTATATTCCCGTAGTTTTTATAGTGTTGCCGAAGTTAGACGACAAACACGACGGTACTTATAAAAACTCGCAGATCTGCAAGAAAACTACTGTTTTCCTTGCCCTAGTAAGGTGTTAGGTTGATACAACTTTCTTATGGCTGTTTCAATATGTTTTTCATTGGATTAGTTGCAAATTAGCATGTTGTGCTTCATTTTTAACTTCCGACGCAATAACAAGGTGTGTTATAAGTTTGACGTGTGTTTCTGTGTGTGTGCGTTCATGCGTGTTCATGCGTGGTGGTGCGTTGTAAATACTTTCACAAACACTTTTAAACGTTTTGAATTTTGGGGGGGCGAGTCATGTTATTGTAGTTAATCTCTAGTCTGAAATGCACTTTAAAGTTATCTAAGTTGAATAACTAGATTCTTGAGTCTCAAGTGTAAGCAAGCAGTACAGTCATAAATTAATAAATATACTGTGAAGGCAGCAACTTATATTATCATCGCAGGAGTAAGTCTATAAAAGTTTATGAAGTGTTTGTTTTCAGGAAAGCTGAAGGAGTCAGAAGGAGACGCCAACAGCAACGATGCCAAGCACACGGAAAGTAAGATTAACTTAAATATGTTACTCGCAGTTTTGTTTGGTTATAGTTACAGCGATTATATAATTAATGTGATATTAATTAATTTATATCACCATCATCATCAACATTATCAGCCTATACTAGTCCTCTACTGGACATAGGTCTCTCTAATTTCTCGCCACTGAACATGATCTCCGGCTAATCTAATCCAGCTTTTGACAGTCACCTTGCGAACATCATCGCTCCACCTAGGACGTCCTACGCTACGTTTGCCGATTTGATTCGCAGTCTTTTTTTTATGATATAAGGTAACAAGACAAGCACGACGCTCGCCTGATGGTAAGGGATGACATCCACCTATTACAGATACAGCGGTATTCAAAATTCTGGGCTGCCTGGATTTTGCACCTCACTGCACTGCGTCTGTTATCTTGAGACATAAAGATGTTGAGTCTCACATGCCCTGTAATTTCACTGGACACCTTGCCATTTCAACCGAAAAACATTCCTATTTCAAGGCTGAAAATTAATTGGCAAAGTGGTGGTAGCAATTCCTACCACTACAAATGTCTAAAAGTCTCTACTCAAGAACTCGTTTACCCCAGCGATCGTCGGTTCTTCGACTAATGTGCCCGGCCATTCAGCGTACTTTTTGACCGCTCACAAATTCGATGGGCTATGTCGATGATGTTGTTCCTCTGTCGAGTCACCTCGTTTCGGAATCAATCGAACTCCAAGCATAGATACTATATCTATGGATATGGGATAAATACCACAGTGTTATTGGTAAAGTGAATTAACGAAAAAAATACAACGAACGAAGAAATAGCAAACTTATTACAAACTTGTTATTTGCGGTTGGTGCATTGACCGTGTCTCGATCTGTGAGGAGATAGAGAGGAGGAAGAGAGAGAGAGAGGGATAGAACTGCAAAGTTAAGTTTGTCCTTTAACCTAGTTTGACAATTTGTACGGAAGCCACCGAGGCTTCCGTACATAAAAAAAAAAAAAAAGCGCGAGTCCAACTCGCACTAGGCCGTTTTTTTAGCTCTGACCGTCCTGATTCCGGATGCTGATTGTCCACTTGTTTATCAGCGGTTAATCGCTCACAGTAAGCCCAAACCTTAACCACGAGCTTGTGACATAGATTGACGAGAAAATCGCGAATTTAATAATGACATGGTCTCGAGCCATTGTTCAGGACTTGGAATTACTTCGAGCAATCTCAGTGCTGACGTGGTTACATACGAGTTGCCGTTTCCTGGAACTAATTGAAATTATAACAAAGCTTGGCGGCACAGTAACGTAAACAATGCGTTATTATAATCTTAATATTTGTTACTAACTTTAATAAGGATGTTTTGAAAATTGTGTTTGTGTGAATTTCATAGCCCTCCGACACAAAAAGAGGGTTGTTCTTACTTTGGATTGTGTAAAATGAAATGAAATTAAATTAAATAATTTTATTAAAATAACCGGCCAAGTGCGTGTCGCCACGCGCAGTGTAGGGTTCCGTAGAAGCCTGTTATTCAATGCAAGTCTTTACCCGTTATACAACAAGCAACTAGGTACTCCGTCTTTGTCACTTTAAGGATTTATTCTAAGGATTTTGTATTTGGTACAAATATATCCAACACCCAAGTTCAACGACTATTACTGCTAAACTAATAAAGTTATCTTAACCGCTATAATTTTCCTTTAAAGTTCATGAAATGCGCTATTATCACGAATTTTTTCAGATTTTTCAAGCCAGTAGTTTAGCTTTTAGAGGGGGGGGGGGGACGCCCTACTGGAACAACATTTTGCACTTTACAGTTTAATATTTCGTAAATGGAGTATTTAATCGAAAAATGATATTAGCAACCCTTAGGTCATTTTAAAAGACCTATTCAACGATAACCCACACGATGGGGTAGACAATGAAAAAAAAATCATCCCCACTTCTCTTATAGGGGAGCTACCCTAAAAAAAAAATATTTTTCACAATTTTATTTCATCACTTTGTCGGTGTAATATATATACATACTCCCACAAAATTACAGCTTTCTAATATTAACGGTCTCTTAGCAAAACCTCGGACAGACAGACAGACAGACGGACATGACGAAACTATAAGGGTTCCTTGTCAGAACTACGGAACCCTAAAAATGAAGTAGTATTTGAGATGTTCTTACATTCTACCGCTGTGGTGTGCAATGTTTTCCAGGCTACATTAATTGGAGAGCTGGCGTTGCCGCAGTATACAAAAATATATTTAAATAAAAACAATTTTTACAGACTTATGCAAGCAGTAAAAAGTATTGTGGTAATTATTTATCTATGAAATGTCATATATTTTAATAGAATAACATTATATGATTAAAAGAACTTGAGATATAACTTAGAAGTGTATAAAATTAGAAAAAAATTATGTCAATAAAATAGTAAAATGTATTTTTGAATAAATAAATATTAAGGTCATGTCAGTTAAATTATTTCATCAAAATTATCATTCAAGAATTTGTCAATATTATAGTAGCACTTAGTTGTCAACAGTATCAGTGTATTTGTGATGTGTGAATCTCTGTGACATCGTAGCGCCTAAAAGGTTGAACTGATTTGATTTTGTTTAATAAGTGACTTAATCGAGAGTAGTTTTGATTAATTATAAAAATCTATCTAGCCGTTTTGTAAAATTATGAGCTCTCTTTTAGTTGATGACGCTTTGAAACCAACTTTCATAGGTCTGATCAATTCAAAATTCGGGACCCTCTAACTTCAATAATATTGTAAGAACATGGTAGCATTGACCTGATACTGGGGCATATCCTGGAATCTGCAGAATACCCTACTCCTCGCCAATTTACTCATTCGAATGAGCTCAATGAACAGATTAGATACATTGAAGAGTCGGGGGTGGTTTAAAAAATTAAATTTAACTAGATATTATTATAAATGTAATCAGATAACTGTATGTACCGCAACAATTTTCTTCAATCTCTAACTCTATTTGTCAATAATCCATTCTTATATCACAGAACATAATAATACTATGTACTAATATTATAAATAATATCGTTTAAAAACTAAAAAACAACCGACTTCAATGCCGCGCTATTCATTTTCAGTACCAATTTTGAGATATTTATCTCAATATCTCTGGAGATACTAATCATACCTCGATAAAATTACCATGGTACCACACTTGGGATATCTCCTTTCGAACAAAAAAAGAATAATCGAAATCGGTTCATAAACGACGAAGTTATCCGCGAACAAACATAAAAAAAAAAAAAAAAAAAAATATATATATATACGGTCGAATTGAGAAACCTCCTCCTTTTTTTGAAGTCGGCTAAAAACGTTTGTAGCTCTGTCACTCTGTCTGTTTGTTTGTACCTAATCACGCCTAAACGGACGATCCGATCTTACTGGAGATAACAAGGAGATACTATATAGCATCAAGATGAACATAGGCTGCTAATTTCTTGATGTACGTGAACGAAGTCACTATCAGCTAGTTATTTATATAATTGGATAACAAGTTTATGATCTTAGACGCAAGACTATGGATATGCTAATCGATATTGACTTTTATGTTAAAAAAAAAATTATACTTGGACACGACTAGACACATCTATCGTTGGCACAGACACCGATAACCGTTGGAGTAGATGTGTTCTAGAGTGGAGACCACGGCTCGGTAAACGTAGAGTAGGGCGCCTTCCAGCTAGGTAGAGCGATGATATACGCAAGCTGGCTGGCAGCGGCTAGAAACGAATAACTGAACATCGAGCTCAGTGGCGTGCCATAGGTGAGGCCTTTTTCCAGCAGTAGACTGAGATAGGCTGATAAATATGGGCACATTTCGATACGTTTTTTTAAATTATTTTTAGTATTCGACGACGATGATCTGGTAGCCCAAGCAGTTCTATTCTACGTGGCAGGGTACGATACTACAGCTAACCTGATCAACTACTTCTTGTACGAGATGGCTGCCAACCCTCGCGTCCAGGAGAGGCTCCAACGTGAACTGGATGGGATGGAAGACGGGACTGATGTTTATGAACAGATCCAGGAGTTGGAGTATTTGGAGATGTGTGTTAGTGGTATGAACAATACAATACACTACAAATATTCTTTACTAGCAGCCTGCCCCGGCTTCGCACGGGTATAATTGATACATAATATTGAACGGCCTGTTAGCGTTAACGATAGTTACCTTGACTTCTAACCCTACGGTCGCTGGTTATAATCTAGCTAGCTATATACCAATTGATTTTCTCAAGATTCTATGTGCATTCATGAATCATGGGTGTTTGTACACAGGTAGTGCGATCATCAAATCAATGTTCTGCCTCACTTGCTTCCAAAAAGTAGCTTACCACTCTCAAAAAATCTGCCGCCATAACCTTACGGTGTTCCGGCAGCACAGGTCTCGGGAGTCATTCCATTCTACGCCTAGCGTGTTCGCCATCCTCCACCACATCATTATCAATACTAATATGATAAATGCGAAAGTCACTTTGTCGTTTGTTTGGAACTTTTTCACGGTTAAACTATATTGGCATCAGATTGATTTATATCGGTTGGGATCTACAGAAATAGCTAAGCGAATGTTTATGTAATAACTATTGTTTAATCTGTGGTTTCGCTAAAAATATTTTTTATTATTTTTCGTTATGAATAATTTTGAATCTGTGATATCTTCTAAAGTTTTCATTTAAATTATATCCTGTAAAGGCAATAATAAGTGACCAAGGTAATAAACGTAATTGTTTGGATAAAAAATTAATACTGTATTGTACAAAATAGCCTTGGAAGTTATGTAAAGGTTTTTACTTAAAAATGAAAGATTATAACGGTTACTGTGAGTCAACCTTAAGAGATAGACATATGCTATTGCGGATTTTTTTATAGGTCTTAGTTATATAAATATTGCATAAAAACTTTTCTCATATCTATTTCCGTTTAAGCAGCGTAGCGTAAAAACGTGTTTTCTCGACTTAAGTTGCAAAATAGGTCTCCACGAATGTACCTATGATTTAAACCGGATACTATATAGCCTATTTTAATTCTGAAAATCCATTCTATATATGAGTGAAAAAATCTTTTAAATCGGCTCAGTAATTTTTGAGCCAAATCAATACAAACATAAATACAAAAATACAAAAATCCAAACGTACAAAAATACAAATGTTCTCTCTTTGTAATATTATTTAGTACCTATTAGTACTATTAGTATTTTAGTATTAGTATAGATTGGCAGCAATATAGAAAGACAAAAAATAGGACTTAACTAAATAATATAAAGTACAATGGGGGGTTGGATCATGATCATCATCATCGTTTGAAGAAATCACTTTTAGCGATTTCTACCAGACAACCTTTGGATGGACATAAGAATATGGATAATAAACTGGCCAAGTGCAAGTCGGACTCGCACTCGTAGGGTTCCGTACAACACTACAGTATTTTATAAGATCGAGCAAAACATACCACTATCATTTTTAGCCAGTAAAAAATAATATGTAATTAATAAACATTTTATTTCTTATAACGCCATCTAACATCTAACAAAGGTGTTAGGGATCGACATTTCAATATAACGCCATCTATGGGACGTTTACCTAACTAAGCGTTCATCATCATCTTGTATGGGGACCCTCTATTATTTTTAACATTATTCTGTTTTTAGTATTTGTTGTTATAGCGGCAACAGAAATACATCATCTGTGAAAATTTCAACTGTCTAACTATCACGGTTCATGAGATACAGCCTGGTGACAGACAGATAGACAGACAGACAGACAGACGGACAGCGCGGTCTTAGTAATAGGGTCCTGTTTTACCCTTTGGGTACGGAACCCTAAAAATAGGATGGTGGTGTGATGGTGAACTTGAGTCAAGATAAAGTATTTGCTGGGCCAACTTCTACGGGTGGTAGGAGCATCATATCGATGTTTAGCCTGACTTGCTATCAAGAAGTAGGTACCACCTTCAAGGACAAAATCTGCCGATATAACCTTGCGGTGTTCCTGCAGCACACATCCCTTGAGAGACAGAGTAATCTAGGCATAGGGTGTTCACCATCTTCGTCCAAATTTTGCTTACCACCAGGTGAGATAGTGGTCAATTACTTACCCATAAATTGAAATATATTTACATATATAGGTAGGTACTTACTGTACGGTCCGCACACCCTGGCTTGGTGATATTCTAAGTAATCTAATAATCAGTAAAACTCTAAGATAAATTTTAACTGATATATTGAAGAAAACTTATGATATTGATGAAATGATAATGAGACGCGAGGTATGATCGATTACCGAACGCGAACTGATTCGCTGCTAATGATTGCTGGCGATCGACGTGATTAAAGTGCTTGTAGCACACAAATTAAGTAGGACAGTGTACGTGCTCGTACATCCTCCCGGGCTAGAAATTGAGGATGGGATGCTATCAACATTGATAGGTGAATGACGTGAGTATTACAAGGTGATAGAACAATATGTTTTCTTAAAATTAGATGATTGTCTTTGATTGCTATGATAGGATTAGACGTATTATTTAAAAAAATTATAAAGTACGATCAACTTTCTTGATATTGAATAATACGGGTGAACTAGCTTTGTTTGAGAAACGCGCATTACACGAATTGTCTTCTACCTCGCTACCAACACAGCACTGACTCACTGCACTCTCACTGACACATCTAACCGTAGTAGGAGGCTTGAAGCTAGTTTCTCTAAGCTCTATGTCTGCTGCACGCGCTGGCGGAGACGGCGCCGCCGCGGGCGCGCCCGGCGACGCTGCTCGCTGGCGACGAGTCCAGCTTCTGGCTCATGAGATAAACGATAAGAGGGTCCCACGATGTTACGTCTACTCCTAAGTTCTTGATAGCGTTGAGACTTTCGCGAGTAACGTCGTGGAGTTTCTTAATGTGATTTAGAGATACATGCTGAATTGTTGGGATGTTGAACATTAAGTCGAAATGCGAACTTAAAATAAGGCGCTTGTTGTTATACCTATGATTAAGTAGTTCCCAACTGATAGCATAGTTGTCCGATGATATAGTCAAATGCTGAATCAATCTCTCTGCTTCGCCTCTCACTTTTGCTTTCAAAAATTGCATTTTTTGAGCGCTGGACAAAGTCGGATTCGCATGTACAGATTCAGTAAAAAGATCTTTGAAACTGGACCATTGATGATAGTTGCCAGAAAATGTTGGTTTTTCCATTTTAGGCGTCAATTTCTCTCTATGTGCAACCGACCACATCTTCTTATTGATAGCTTTTACTATATCATTAAACCTTTTCTCTGTTTCGAAGAAATGCGACTCATACTCCTGGCTTTTGTGACCAGATTCACTATCCAGCTCCCAATGAAGGCTATCGATTGTAGTCCAACGAGACTGAATGTTACGTAGTAAATTATCAAATTCCCATCTTTCTGATATTAAATCTAAATCGATGTTAGAGATGGTATGTTCAAAAGCCTTGAAGTTGCTATGTTGCTTTCGAAGCATTTCATCGGTCTTGCTGTTGCTACCCCGAGCTTGAGACGGAACGTCAAGCCCTGGAGTACCCGGAACCGACATGAGGGTCGCGGGTTTGATAATAGGAGTCGAAGGCTTGAAAATATCATCCTTCGGCATTGTATAGTTCTCAATGACTGCTCTAATATGGGTATATCTTTCCCCGATTTGCTCAAATTGATTAGTGATAAAATAGGAATGAGACTTAATACCAAATCCACACAGTTTGAGATGATTAGCCTGATATTCACTCCAATAACCATCTAGAGTGTCTAATCTTCGCTTGATATAATCCGAAGTTTTCCTCTCAGATCCATCTTTCTTAAAATTCGAATAGAGTTGTTCGAATCCCGTAGATATTTGCTCTTGAATGGATAGCAAGTCTTCCATGCTCGACATTTTTACAAAAAATGATAAATGAAGAAAAATGGAAAGATCTTACTCGATATTTGGCGATACTGGAGAGCGGCTTGATCCGTCCACGCTCAGTGGTAGCTGTTGCTACTCTGCTGCTTTAGAAATCGCAAGCCGGCCTGGCTTACGTCTCCTTGTTGGTAGCTGTTGCTGCCCGTTGATAAAATAGAGTGAGCTGTTGCCCACGATGATAATTCCACTTGTAAATGGTTGCCCTCACTTGTGTCACAGAACCACGTAAGTAGGTCACGATTCACTGAGTCACTCGCGAGGTTGATATATCAGTCTTAAAATTTAAAAAAAGGGATGTACGGTCCGCACACCCTGGCTTGGTGATATTCTAAGTAATCTAATAATCAGTAAAACTCTGAGATAAATTTTAACTGATATATTGAAGAAAACTTATGATATTGATGAAATGATAATGAGACGCGAGGTATGATCGATTACCGAACGCGAACTGATTCGCTGCTAATGATTGCTGGCGATCGACGTGATTAAAGTGCTTGTAGCACACAAATTAAGTAGGACAGTGTACGTGCTCGTACACTTACATTATTGATGTTGAAAAATATATAGTGGCAAAGTGCTATGTTTGAAATTTGTATACCTAACTGTTTATATATTCTACGTTCTTTATATTAATTATATATTTTCTGTATATTATGTAATTGCCCAATGGATAAGGTGTTGGACTGACGATCTAGAGGTCGTGAGTTCGATCCCCTCCCATTGCACTACTGACGTGAACCACTCCAGACACAAGCATATTTAGCTTAGTTGGAGGGGTTAACAAGAATACTAGTAATGAGCAACCGACATGACTAGTATGTAAGCTTTTTATTTCAAAAACATAATCTTTATTATTCTTGTATTACTACACGTTTACTTTTTTCTTCCTTCAATATTTTCTTTTAATATTCACAATTTAGCAAATTTATTAACGCTACAAATTTCAGAAGTCTTACTTTTCATTTACATTTCATTATTTTCTTCTGTTATTTAACTTTGTTGAACAAATGTTACGAAATTTATGATTAAATTAAGTTTTAATAGGAGTAACTACGTTTGTAACTCAAACTACCATAAATAAACTGGCCAAGTGCAAGTCGGACTCGCACTAGTAGGGTTCCTTACCACACAACAGTATTTTATAAGATCGAGCAAAAAATACCACTATCATTTTTCGCCAGCAAAAAATAATAATTAATAAACATTTTATTTCTTATAACGCCATCTAACGTCTAACAAAGGTGTTAGGGATCGACATTTCAATATAACGCCATCTATGAGACGTTTACCTAACTAAGCGTTCATAGATGGCGTGAAATGCCGAAACGTTTCTTGTATGGGGACCCTCTATTATTTTTAACTTTATTCTGTTTTTAGTATTTGTTGTTATAGCGGCAACAGAAATACATCATCTGTGAAAATTTCAACTGTCTAACCATCACGGTTCATGAGATACAGCCTGGTGACAGACGGACAGACAGACAGACAGACAGACAGACAGACAGACAGACAGACGGACAGCGGAGTCTTAGTAATAGGGTCCCGTTTTACCCTTTGGGTACGGAACCCTAAAAAGGCAGACGGAGCCGTGCCTAATACCTGAGTGCACGCAAGTTCAGTAATACTAATTGCTTAAGTAATACGCTTCCGTGCGGTATTACTTCGCAGCGTTGCCTACGTAGTAATCATGCCGTATTGACTATGCCGGTCTGAGCGCGGAAACATATTACTCAAGCATTTAGTATTAATTTAATTATAGAATACTCTACTGTGTTACGGAACCCTACGAGTGCGAGTCCGACTTGCACTTGGCTAGTTTATTTTTGTTTGTCGCGGATAGCGTTTTAGCCACGTACAGAATGGGGAATTTGAAGTTTTTTTTTAAAAGAAAACAAAAGTTATATTTGAGTGAAAGTTTTGTTTATTAAACACGTAAAAGTTAAAATTATCTATTTAAATACGAAGTTGCATGAAATGAGCAAGCAATAGGTATATTAATTCATTTGTACTATTGAACACGATCTTTTTTGTATCGAAACTTTTTTTAAAAAACAAAGCAACTCAACTAAAAAAAAATTAAAAAATCTATTACTCACTTGTGAATAATAGTAATGAAAAAGTCACAGTTTGATAACAGGTGTCATTATGTGCCTAATTGCAGTGAAATAAGAGCCACTTTATGAGCAAGTGTGTTAAATAATATTTGATCGCATTCCAGAGGTATTAAGGCTATGGCCTTTGGTAGGCTCAGCGGATAGAAGATCGGTGGCTACCTACGATTTTGGTCCGACATCTCCAGACAGCAAACATAGACTTATTGTAAGTAAACACTTTATTATTACACTGTTAAGGTGGAAACGCACTAGAGCGGCGCACCAGCGGAGCGGCGCGTCGCGGCGGCGGAGCAGCGCGGCCAGAAAAATATTATTTCCACTGTTTCCTAAGAAATAAGACGCACTACGCGGCGCGGCGTAGTTGCCTCCTGGAGAATATTTTGCCGCATAGAACCGCGCCGCGCCGCTCCGCTGCTCCGCCGCTCTAGTGCGTTTCCACCTTTACACTATTACAGATACAGTGGCATACAAAATTCTAGATAGCTATAATTTTGCACGTTACTGCACTGCGCCTGTTACCTCGAAACTAATGCCCTGTAATTTCAGTGGAAACATCAATATTTCGAACCGAAAAATATTCATATTGCTCGGCATATTGCTCGAATATATTAAAATATATATTATATACATTAGGTATGTCAGGATCGTTGCATGTAAAAAGAAGTAGTATATATAAAATATATTTTATATTAAAATATATATTATATACATTAGGTATGTCAGGATCGTTGCATGTAAAAAGAAGTAGTATATATAAAATATATTTTATATTAAAATATATATTATATACATTAGGTATGTCAGGATCGTTGCATGTAAAAAGAAGTAGTATATATAAAATATATTTTATATTAAAATATATATTATATACATTAGGTATGTCAGGATCGTTGCATGTAAAAAGAAGTAGTATATATAAAATATATTTTATATTAAAATATATATTATATACATTAGGTATGTCAGGATCGTTGCATGTAAAAAGAAGTAGTATTTGCCTACCCCACCGCGGAAGAGGGCGTGATTGTATGTATGTATGTATGTATGCTCAGCCGAATAACTGACAAAGTGGTGGTACCGCTCCAGATGGACTAGGAGAATTCTTACTACTACAAAAACGCATATTACGAAACAGCAAGCTCGAAATATCGAAAGATTTCGGTAGATAATTATAGTTACTTTATACCTTTTTTTTAAAAAAAAAAAAAGATTACTCGCAATGTGGGTTGCATATTACTAGTATTCTTGTTAACCCCTCCAACTAAGCTAAATACGCTTGTGTCTGGAGTGGGTTCACGTCAATAGTGCAATGGGTGGGGTGGGGATCGAACACACGACCTCTCGACCGCCAGTCCGACACCCTATCCATTGGGCTATTGCCGCCTTGGGCTATTGACACCTAAAAAAATGTATTAAAATTAGTTAAATTAACTATTCTTTTTTAACACATTGATTATTGATTGATTAATAACATCGACATAATGCTCCTTTCACCTATGGGCACGTAATTTTTTATTCTTATAAAAATAAATATTTTCTTATATTTCCAAGGTCCCAGCAGGAGTATACTGTATACCCTATGGCCACGTTAATTTATATTCCTATAAAAAAAGTGTGGGTGTCAGCTCCGACACATGATTGGAGTTTACTCTTTAAGAATTATTATTATTGTGGTGAAGGTCAAGGTCAAGGTCAAAGTCAAGGTCAAGGGGGCTAAATATGAAAATCTTGAAGAGTAAACTACAATATACTTTGTATAACACACACATACATCATCTAAAGTGAAAGGTGCGAAAAGGAACGTTACGCCAAAACTTTTCGCTCCAATTTACTCCTCATAAAATTTTTGTACCGCGGGCTAAATATGAAAATCGTTTCTTAAGGAATAAACTCTAAAATATATATTATCTTGTATTTCCCAGGCCCCAGCCGGAGTACACGTATGGCTGCCAATATACTCCCTCCATAGGGACGAGAAGTACTGGCCCAGCCCCGAGGTGTGTGATCCTGAACGGTTCAACAAACACAACAAGCCGAACATAGTGCCTTACACTTATATACCTTTTGGTACCGGGCCGAGACATTGCATCGGTAAGATTCTTTTAAGGTGCGGACACATCGCAGCGTCCTGCGTGCGCGATTTAGGTGGCGATCAGATAGCGCAGTATAGTATTTGTATCGACTGGTTCACACCAAACGCGATCAGAAAACAATTGAAAATCGCAGGGCGCCGCGGTGTGGCCGTACCTTTAATGTGTATACCTATTATTATTACAAGCTTTTATTTTGTTTCACCTGTCCCGATGTTTGTCATCAAATCTTTCAAATTAAATTTGATCCACTTCCCAATTACCGATTAAGCTGATACTTTGCGTACATGTGTAAGTCGCGTGACAATGCAATATTATGATGACATGGTGCTGATGATCTGATGATGGAGTTGAAATGTGGCCAAAGGAACTCCTAAACTACACATGTTATACCCGTCGTGTTTGGGCTCGTTGGATTTGTTAGCCTACTCTGGTCCTAGGTTACGTGAAAGCTTGTGTTTATAAAGTTTTTTTTTAAATATTACTTGTTAAAGTGTAACTTATATTATTAACATTGCCACAAATTTTTTCGTCCATCTGTCGAATATCGCATTACAGTCCGGGCTGATTGGTGGATATGATGTATGACATTTAGGTCTAGCTGTGATTGGTGGACGCTTACGAAACCATATTTGTATATAATATACTTACATGCTAATTTGTCATGTCAACTGCTGTCATAGAAGTTAGCTACAATAGCTACAAAGCAACCAAAAAATTTCACTTGCATCGTGATTTTATAAAACAACACAATCCTTTTTTAACCGACTTTAAAATAGGAGGTTTCTTAATTCGACCGTATATCCTTTCCGAAAGTAACTCTGTCTGTCTGTCTGTGTCACTTTCACGCCAAAACCACTGAACCGATTTAAATGAAATTTGGTTCACAGATAGTCTAGAGCCTGAGAAAGGACATAGGCTACTTTTTAATGCGAAAATAGGGTTGCAAGGGGTTGAAAGGGGGGATGAAAAGTTGTCTGGAAGTATCGTCATTTTTAGAGCTAGAAGCTTGAAACTTATTATTTTGACTGTTGATTCGATATAAATAAATATGATATTCAAAGTGTGTGAGGGGGAAGGGGGAGTAGAGGGGGAAGGTAGGGGGAGTGGAAGGGGAGGTTAGGGGGAGGGGATGTGGATGTGAGGGGAAGGGGGAGGATAGGGGGGTAATTAGGGGAAGGGGTAAGGAAGTGGGAGTGAGGGGAGGGGGAGGGGGAGGGGTGAGGGCGAGGGGTGGGGAGGGGAGGGGTTAGTGAGGGGGGAGGGGGGTAAGTGAGAAGAGGGGGGGAAAGCTGGCATACGTATGTGTCTTATTAGTTAATGCTACCCAAAGACACTATTCCACGCGAACGAAGTCGCGGGCACAGCTAGTATATATATATATATATATTTATGTTTGTTCGCGGATATCTTCGTCGTTTATGAACCGATTTTGATGATACTTTTTTTGTTGGAAAGGAGATATCCCAAGGGTGGTACCATTGTAATTTCATAGAGATTTTATAAGTATCTCCAGAGATATGGGGATTAACACCTCAATCTTAGTATTAAAAATAAATAGCGCTGCATTTGAAGTCGATTCTTTTAGTTTTTTAAACTATCTTATTTCTGAAATTTTTCGCTTTAGATAATAACATATTATACGTTGGTACGGAACCATTTATGTGCGAGCCCGACTCACATTTGACATGTTTTTTGTTTCATTGAGAATGTATTATTGACTTATCGGCATCACCGGAAGACCAGCGTTGGTCATTTGAGTAACATTTGTGCTGAGGTGGGGCCGTTTGGTGAAACTTGGTATAATACTTCTGTACTTAT
The DNA here is from genome assembly GCA_954871355.1 of Cabera pusaria. Taxonomy (NCBI): domain Eukaryota; kingdom Metazoa; phylum Arthropoda; class Insecta; order Lepidoptera; family Geometridae; genus Cabera; species Cabera pusaria. The sequence goes on from OX940890.1 coordinate 3,107,604, forward strand.
ATAAATCATGATTTTTTTAAGTATTCTAATTTGAACTGTGTTTGCCTAAGTTTTTTTCGGTAACAAATAACAGACAAGCAGAAAGTTCGCCTGATGGTAAGCGATGACGTCTACCTTTTACAGATACAGCGACATGCAGAATTCTGGCAGTCCAGAATGTTCGATGTCACTGCACTGCGCCTGTTACCTTGAGACATAAAGATGTTAAGTCTCACATGTCCTGGGGCCTTATTCAGTATGACCATTTTAAAGTCTTACCGTGCCGTGTTACGTTATCTCCGCGTTATGGTATTCTCTATGCCAATTAAAACGCGGTAGGGTAAGGTTATGAGCGCGTTTTGAGATGTCAAAATATCGTGACATATGAGGACGTGTAACGCGCGCGTTTTGTATAATTTACCTATCGTGTGGCATACAGAATACAATTTTTCAATAACATAACGTGGCGCGTTAAGGAACGCGTTATCTCATTGGTCATACTGAATAAGGCCCCTGTAATTTCACTGGACACCTTATAAGTACGCACTTATATGCTTTGTTCCCTTTCTCTTTCACTTATAACTTTGTTATGAATAAATATATGAATATAAAAATTGCAGGGTCCCGTTTCGCAGTACTAGCAGCTAAAGTGTTTCTAACGCGGTTCTTCAAGAGATATCAAACGAAGACCTCGAAGGTTTGCACCAGACTGTCACCTCGAGCGTTCATATTGCGTCCCGCTGATGGATATAACCTTATTGTTGAACCTAGGACTCAATGATTTTTTTACCTGGGATTAAAGATAGTTTAGATAAAGATAAGTTATGGGCCGAGACATTGTATCGGTAAAACTCTTGTAATGTATAGATTTAGTGGAGTGCCGTAAGACATAATAACCGGCCAAGTGCGTGTCAGCCCACGCGCAGTGTGGGGTTCCGTAGTAGCCCGTTATTCAATGCAAGTCTTTACCCGTTATGAACAAGCAACTAGGTACTTTGTCTATGTCACTTTAAAGGATTTATTGTAAGGATTTTGTATTTGGTACAAAATTATCCAATACCCAAGTTCAACGACTATTACTGCTAAACTAATAAGTTAATCTCTATAGTTTTCCTTTAAAATTCATAGGATGCACTATTATCATGAATTTTTCCAGATTTTTCAAGCCAGCAGTTTAGCTTTTAGAGGGGGGAGACGCCCTATTGGCACAAAAATTTGCACTTTTAAGTTTAATATTTCGTAAATGGAGCATTCAATTGAAAAATGGTATTAGCAACCCATAAGTCATTTTAAAAGACCTATTGAATGATACCCCACACGATGGGGGAGACGATGAAAAAAAAATTCATCCCCACTTCTTATATAGGGGAGCTACCCTAAAAAAATATTTTTCACAATTTTATTTCAGCACTTTGTTGGCGTAATTTATATACATACCCTCACTCATTACAGCTTTCTAGTATTAATGTTCTCTTAGTAAAACCTCGGACAGACAGACAGACAGACAGACAGACAGACTTGACGAAACTATAAGGGTTCCTTGTCAGGACTACGGAACCCTAAAAATCGTAAAACTTCGGAATCCAGGGCCAGTCAATAAATCATCATAAAAACTGCTGGACTGCATTGCTAAAATCTCAAATGAAAAAGTTAAAAAAGAAGTTTGCCGCTTGATTATAAACATTTTAATAACAATTTACTAAAAACCGGTAAACCGGTTTGAAAAAATTCATTTTTTGTTTGAGAGAATATGCTTCCCGTTTGGTCGCAATGAAATGAAATCAAATCAAATTTTATCGAGATCTGATTATTATCTCCAGAGATATGGAGATAAACATATCAAACTTAGTACTAAAAATTACTATCGCGGCATGTGAAGTCGGTTTTTTCGTTTTGTACGATGATAAATTATATACCTATAAGTAGAGTCAATTTCATAGATCACATTTGACACTTCATCAAAATTCAACAACGTAACCTTGTAATGAAGGGCACATAGAATTATTAATTATTTCAAAGTCAGAACTGCATAATTACTTAACATTTTTCAATTACAAATACATATTTATTCTAATAATTACAAAAGAAAGCGTTTTTACGATTTACTTTAACTAATAATGCATTTTAAACAAGTCTGTCTGTCTGTCTGTCTGTCTGTCTGTCTGTCTGTCTGTCTGTCTGTCCGTCTGTCACCAGGCTATAGCTCATTAACCGTGATAGTTAGACAGTTGAAATTTTCACAGATGGTGTATTTCTGTTGCCGCTAGAACAACAAATACTAAAAACAAAATAAAGTTAAAAATTAAAGGGGGTCCCCATACAAAAAACGTGTTTTTAAACGCCATCTATCTAATTAGTTTCGGCAAAATGACATAGATGGCGCTAGTAAACGAGCCCCGTCTTTCTAGATTGTGACCAAACCAAATATTCTTGGTAATATCAATTAATCAAATTGAAACTCTGTTATGTTTCGTATTGTACGGAACCCTCCCTTAGTGTGAGATAAGAGACGCGATGCTGACCCGCACTTGGCCAGTTTTATTTATTTTATTGGGCCATTTTCTATGGAGCTAAATTCTAATCCATAAATACCAAAGAGCAATAATTACTATAGTAATTATTGCTCTTTGATAAATACATATGAAATCGTTTAAATATGTACAATTTCCGATTTGTATAATTTGTATTAACGTGTCTTATCAATTTCATACTAACGCAAAACAAACAAGTGAATAACACTGAATAATGTAAATACTAATTGTGTTTCTCATTTAGAGCTGTCGGAAAATTGGTTATTTCGAATAACATCAAACTAACATAATTCTTGTTTGTGTTGATGCGTATAGGTTCATCAATTGAATCGATGTTTTTAAGCAAGTCACCTTACTATGAAGTTAAGAGTGACAGATGTCAAATGTGATCTATTAAATTGACCCTACTTATAATAGATCATATTTGCATAGTAACTTAAAGTTAATTTATTATTAGTTAGCTTAAAATAACAATTTACAACAAAAATATTATTATGAACTATATTTACGGAGGAGGGGACGAAATTCTGCGAGACGCGAGGTGCCGGAAAGAAGTATAAGCTTTCAGAAGAATCTGTGCAGCTAATGCAGAAGAGCAGTCACTTCGTCAGATCAACGGGCTTTGAACAAAAACATCTCTAAGCTGGTAAGACGTGACCTCTAGAGCTGGACGTTTGCTGGTCGCTGCGTCATTGTTTGCGGTATCAGTATTCCGCATTTATATGTCCAACCCCATTCTTCTGGTGATATTTCTCTTCCGAGCCATGTTTGAATTTGCAGATATACTCTTTTGAAGTGTCTAAAAGTTGGATCTGCAGTAGGTGGTAAAGACGGCAGCTTAACGCGGGTATTTTTAGCAGTTGCTTTAAACAAAAAGTTATATATTATGTTTCTTTGAAGTGTCTCACACTTTATATTTTTGTAAATTGTTAAACACAATCCAACATTTCAAATTTTGGATTGTGTTTAACAATTTACAAAAATATAAAGTGTGAGACACTTCAAAGAAACATAATACTTGATTTACGCAGTGCAACATCTCTCGTCGGATTTGAAAACTGTAATGATTTCTTCCGAATGATTAACTTACGTAATAAGTAGTCATAGATGGCGCCACCAATGCATAATTGGGTTAACAAAATGCAATCCACTAATTTCGTCGTATCGATGTATGGTTTAATTGGCAGAGCACCTGGACGTGTAATCCGGGGGTTGCGGGTTCGAGTCCCGTCGGTACGATGAAATATTGGATTGTGTTTAACAATTTACAAAAAGTTATATCTTTTTATATATTTTTGGATCATTTATTTTTTGAGGGGCAGCGTATAAAGCAAGCGTGCATGTAACCCCAGCGTTAAAAATATCATTGCTATATTTGCATTCATTTTTAAAGTGTCACTACATAAGATCGTTTAAAGTGTCACTACATAAGATCGTTTAAAGTGTCACTACATAAGATCGTTTAAAGTGTCACTACATAAGATCGTTTAAAATGTCACTACATAAGATCGTTTAAAGTGTCACTACATAAGATCGTTTAAAGTGTCACTACATAAGATCGTTTAAAGTGTCACTACATAAGATCGTTTAAAGTGTCACTACATAAGATCGTTTAAAAAACTAAAATAAACTACTTCAAATGTCGCGCTATTAATTTTCAGTACCAAGTTTGAGGTGTTTATCCCCATATCTCTGGAGATACCAATTAGTCTTGATGAAATTACTATGGCACCACCACTGGGATATCACCTTTCCAAAAAACAAAGAATCATCAAAATCGTTTCATAAACGATGATGTAATCCGCGAACAAACATAAGAAGAAATAGAGATTGAAAAAAAAAAAAAGATCGGGTAAACATTTTTTTTAAACTTTTTTTTATATGTTGTTAGAAACACAATTCAAAATTTTTTATAAAGATTCATTGACTGGCCCTGGTTTCCGAGGTATAAACCTTACGGTACTCCACTAATTGGCAATAGCCTAATGGCTATCGGACTGGCGATCAAAATATCGTTAATCCGATTCCCAGCCATTGCACTATTGGCGTGAACCCCCTCCAGACACAAGCATATTTAGCTTAGTTGGAGGGGTTAACAAGACTCTAGTAATGTGCAACCTACATTGCTAGTAAGGTTTATAAAAAAAATAACATATGAGTAAAGATATGATAACAGAATTAAATTAAGTTTTAAGAAATCATCATTAAAGGGTTTTATTGAAGTGTAATAATTATACATAATCATAAAGAAGTAGTACCATATCTACCAGAATGTAAGAAGCGAGTCGACAAATGCCCTGTTCCACGCTGTAACAGTGCTCTCGCATGGAGACATTTCAAACACATGGCACCTATTTTCTACAATTTATTAAATTCTAAGAGTAAAGTAAAACCATTAAGCAGACATAAACTAAAATTCGTAATTAAGGACTGGCTAACGACCCTTGATTAGGAAGCAATAGAGAAATTATTTCTTAAAATTTCATAATCAGAAATAACTAATCAACAAAAAATTTACCTTATTCACACTCACATATATAATAATATCACACATACTGACACACACACACACACACGCACACACACACACACACACACATACACACGCACGCACACACACGCACACACACACACACACACGCACACACACACACACACACGCGCACACTCTAAAATAATTTGAACTAACATAAGTATACAATTTGTAGTAAATACCTACTCAAATTTGGGGAAGACACTGTTTTTTTTGCAACACAGTATAATAAATAATACTAACGCAAAAAGACAGGGCTTCAAAACTTATATGTACATAATTCGTTTTTTGTCAATAAAGTTATTTGTATTTGTATTTGTATAATGTTATTTTTAAGCATCAGAACAAATGCCACCTGAAAATTTCTATCTGTGGAGGAGCATATATTTCCGATTACTTGCTACTGAATAGTAGTAAAAGGAGAAAATCTGCCGCCATAACCTTACGATGTTCCGGCAGTACACAGCCCTTGAGAGTCAAAGTATTCTAGGTCTAGCATGTTAAACGCTAGCCTATAAGCAAAAAAAAAACTTAAGATTCAACTGTTTCCGATCATCATAAGTCAATGCCCAGTTTGAATGTATGAGTAACTTGTATTATTATAGCAAACATTGCCTGCTATCGATCCTACTTCCTGCTAATAATATTAACTTCGAGCATTTACTAATGGAGATGTTAACGTGGTAATCCGCAAACATTTTTTTCTGCCGATTCTTACGGGGGACAAGGTAAACACGCATTGCAGACACACAAATCACTCACTTTAACGATGCCGCACACTAGCTTGTAAACTCTAAACACGCACACAGTATTAAAAATACAGCGTAGTTACGCACGCTCATATGGCCAAAAATGGCTATATGGCCAGCAGAGGAGTACGCCTTGCGTTAACATCTCCATTGGTAAATGCTCGAAGATTATTAAGGCTAAACTTTGTGTGCATGTTTCTCACTTCTTCACGCTAAAACTGCTCAACCGATTAAGCTATTATTTGGTATGTAGATAGCCTAGACCTTAGAATATAACATAGGGTACTTTTTATCCCAATATTCCAACGGGAACGATGTCTACGCGGGTAAAACCGCGGGCACAACTAGTTATCACTAAATATATTTTGCGGAATGTTGTCACTAATGTCTGGTATTTCGGGTAATTTATTGCGAATACATTTACAACCGCAGGCCATTCATATTTACGGAGAATAGGAATTGCTGGCGTTACCTATGTTTACATGAATTCCAAATAGCTCGCAGTTTTGTAATAGTTATTTGTGATACTAGTGGCAGTTGGCAAGTTGGCTTTTACAAACGAATGTATTTCTCATCACCTTATCTCACATTTCTTCTCATCACCACCGTTAAGTACTACAAACGCCAAAGTAGCTTTTTTTTATACCGAACTGGGTACCACTTGATCACTATCTCACCTGATGTTAAATGATGATGCGATCGATGATGGAGCGTGCTTACCCAGAAGATACCTATTCACTCGCGATTTGAAGACCCCCGTTTTGAAAGTTAGGTAAGGGAAACGGAAGTGGAAACGAGGCGCTAATTATCAACCCGTGATACATATTAGGTCTTTTCACCTATTGGGAACCAATCCTGGAGACCGCGGGGACGCCCGAGCCCCCCCAGAGAGCTCACTCTCCTCTTCAAGGCTGAACGGCTGGATGGATTCAACAGTATTCTAGGCCTAGCCTGTTCATTGCACCATCTTCGACCACGTCATTGTTTACCACTAGGTGAGATAATGGCCAAACGCTAGTCAATAAGATACCTATTTAAAAAGAAAAACATAAATAACCTTCGAGCATTTATCAATGGAGATGTTAACGCAAGGCGTACCCCTCTGCTGGCCAAATAGCCATTATTGGCCATATGAGCGTGCGTAACTACGCTGTATTTTTAATACTGTGTGCGTGTTTCAAGCTAGTGTGCGGGATCGTTAAAGGGAGTGATTTGTGTGTGTGCAATGCGTGTTTACCTCGTCCCTCATAAGTATCGGCAGAAAAAAATGTGTGCGGATTACAACGTTAACATCTCCATTGGTAAATGCTCGAAGTAAATAACCAATATTATAATAGGGTGAAATTGAACATAAAGGCCTGTTGTTTGTTTGACTAGGAGGTTGTTACAAAATAGCCCTTGCCAGCGGGTTTGGTATTTAAAGTCTACAAGGTGTCTAGATTGTAGACAGCTTATAACCGCTGAGAACAACTAGTAAAAAAATACATAAAATTACTCCTAAACAATCCTAACACACCTACGTAAAAATAAGTACCTAGGTACTACCTGCCTATATACCAATCAGACTTCGCTTCACGAGAGTAACCCGTAACCGTAAACACCAGTTTCGATCTCCTAGGACCAAGGGAACGCAAGTAATCGCTAAAACTCACATTGTACCTTATATATTACTGGAAAAAACAACAAAGTTATTGATACTTATAACCCCGATTATGCTCTTTATTTTTCAATGCTATATAATTGCAAAATGTAAGCACTTGAAATTCGATTTAAAATTGGACTTTCTTCGTTAATTTTCTTGCACAAATTATTTTTGGACTTGTATTTGCATTAATATAAAACATATCTGGCTATTGCATGGTCATAAGGGCTTACGCAGTGTATTGTTCTCTCAGTACCACTAGAATTCATAAAATGTACATATTTTGCCCAAATAATGCCACTAATTTTACTATAATATAAAAATAGTCCAAGCAATCTCATCGGCAAGATCTAGAGTGCAATAATAAATAGTAACACGGTGAATCATGGCACGCTATTGTGGTACCACACAATGGAGTGTCAACAGCCGCTGGGTGGAAACTAGGTTTTCTGGGGGCTCCTGTTTTTAGGACGTTGTTGGGTTCAAGTGGGGGACAAGTTGGATTTTTTCAGAAAGAGACAGTTCCGCAATATTTTTCATATTTTCAATATTTTTTGTTGCTTTTTTATTTGGGATAAACAGGCACTGGACCACTATTTAATTTCAGCTAATGTTAAGTGACGATGCGGTCATGGATGCAGTCATGCTTGTCTGGATTTATTTTTATTTTTAATTGGCCTAGCGCTTGATCACCATCTCAACTGATCTTTAGCGACGATGTGATGATGTAGCGCACTTACTTATTCCGTCTCCCATATTATGTCTGGACCGGACAGTAATGTGGCAACTTTTTTATAGGTGGTAGGAGCATTATATCGATGCTTGCTACCAAAAAGTAGCTTACAACCATCCAGATTTTGGTAGTGGTTTTGTTAGAGATGGTTAGACTTCTGCTAGTCCGCCTGGGCCGGTACAACTTTATATGAATGTTTTTCCCTTTAAATGGCAATGTGTCTAGTGAAATTACAGGGCATGTGTGATTGAACATCTTTATGACTCGAGGTAAAAAGCGTAGTACATCGACATGCAAAATTCTGGCTATCCAGAATTTTGCATGCTGCTGTATCTGTAATAGGTAGACGTCATCGCTTACCATCAGGCAATCGTCGTACTTTTCCTGTTACCTTATTTATACCATAATAAAAGAAAAAACAGCTGCCATAACCTTACCGTGTTCCGGAAGCACACAGCTATTGAAAACCCTCAAATGCTAAATGTTCGGATGACCTTCTTAGGCCTAACGTCTTCACCATCTTTGAATCATTAAAATCAGCCAACGCGTTTAGTCTCTACAACGCCACAAAGAAACAAACACACATCTAATACTATAAGAATCTTTGTCCTGACATACTGACTGACTGACTGACTCACTGACAGACAACGCACAGCCTAAACCGCTGGTCGTAGAGACTTGAAATTTGGAGGGTATATTTGCTTAGTACGTAGGGGTATACTAAGAAAGGATTTTACAAAAATCACCCTTTCAGGGGATGAAACGGGGGTTCAAAGTTTGTATGGAGAAACAAGATTAGATAATATTTTCTATTCGAAACTTCATACAAGTGCTCCAGTAAAAAAAAGCAAATACGTGTTTCAGGTTTTTTTGAAATTCCACCCCTAAGAGGGTGAAATGGGGTAACAAAGTGTGAATATCAATATTGTTTCGGATTGCGCTGAAATTTGGCATGCAGATAGTTGTTACGACGTTAGTTCTCTCTAGGGAAAGGTTTTTCTAAAATTCACCCCTGAAGGGGATGAAACGTAGGTTTAAAGTTTGTATGGAGAAACAAGATTAGATAGTCTTTTGTATTCGAAACTTAATACAAGTACTTAAGTAAGTAAATACGTGTTTCAGGCTCTTTTGGAATTCCACCCCTAAAAGGGTGAAGTGGGGTAACAAAGTCTGAAATCAATATTGTTTCGGATTGCTCTGAAATTTGGCATAAATAGATAAAGCGGGGCTTCAGAGTTTGGATAGTCATTTTATTCGATATTTCACACAAGTAATTCTGTGAATAAATAAGTAAATACGAGTCAGACTTTTTCAAAATGCCACCATAATGCCACACTAAGAGGATAAACTGGGGTAACAAAGTCTAAAAATCAAAATTGTTTCGGATTGCTCTGAAATTTAGAGTGCAGATAGTTATTATGACGTAGGAATCCGCTCAGAAAGGATTTTCAGAAAATTTCTCCCGGATACGGAACGGGGATTCAAAGTTTGTATGGCGAAACAAGATGAGATAAAGTACGTGTTATAGGATTGTTCGAAATGGGGTAGGTAACAAGTCTAAAAATTTGGGTTTTTCGGGTGTTATAAATATGAATCCCGAATTACCTTAGTCACGCGATAACATGAAAACGGGTGAACCGATATGGCTAATTCTTAAATTAAAAAAATATTTAATGATAGAATCGTTTTTACAAAAGAAAAATTTTAAGTAATTAAAAAAAGTTTTTAACGCAGGCGAAGCCGCGGGGCACTTCTAGTACATACATAGACTGATAAATACATTACCCTCCCGCGCAGTCGGGTAAAAAGAAATGAAGTCTTAAGTGTGATCAGTTCTAGATAGCATCTTAACTTATCGGGAAAGCGTGCGAGGATTTGCATTTGTTACTATAATACGAGATTCTCCAAATTAGATTTTTCTAGAACACTGCTCTGAAATTCTACATCTAATTTATTGCTGGTACGTGAACATGTCTTCAGCAGTGGCGACATGCTTGACTTGTATTATAATCCCCCCCAACTAAGCAATATATGCTTGTATCTGGAGTGGGTTCACGTCAATAGTGCAATGGGTGGGGATCGATACTATGCTCGATACTACACTCCAGCTAAAAGATTATTCAATAAATGACCCTTGGGTAGTAGTGCGTTAAGGGTGACCATTGGTGCTAGGCTGTAGCCGTGACTCGATCTAGTAGTGCTAAGACTCGAACCACGAAACTATATATGTTTTTTTTATATCTTATAGGCTATAGGGTTTGACTAGCATCTCGCCTGGTGGTAAGCAATGACGTCTCCCTATAACAGATTCTGAATTTGACGCTTCACTATACCACTTACGATGAGACATCTAGATGTCACTGTAATTAGAGAGATTTATGCCCGTTTGCACTAAACTTAAGAATCGCCTTAGCTTGTCAAAATATCACAAAATAAAATAATCCGGCTACTAAAATCTCAAAATATAGATAAATATAGGATCATTAGCCTATCTGCAAGATATATTTTGAGATTTTGATTCCCGATGTTGCTTTAATTGAGATATTTTGAAAACTTAGGCGATTCTTAAGTTTAGTGCAAACGGGCACTAGAGTCTTACTGTAATTTAACACGTTCGTTGCGTTAGGAGATTTATTCGATCTCTTGCAAGACTTGGCTGACCAATTATTTAAAACGGTTGTACACTCACAGATTTGCCATCGGAATTGCTCCGACCAGTTTCGGACTACTTATCGGACTTCGACGTAAAGCTTCTACTTTTGTCCCGAAGGAGACGAACATCGCCAACACCGACGACCGCCGTTCCCGTGCCTACCCTACACGACTAGGCAGTTACCATAGAGTAACTTTTGGCAGTTACGTGCCGAAGCTCGTTGCGCGAGAAGCTTGCGGTAGACGTGGCTTCCAGAAGAAGGACATCCAACACGTCCGAAACTGGTCGGAGCAATTTCGATGACAAAACCCGTGAGTGTACAACCGATTAAATTAATATTAAGTATTATGTGTGCTCCACACGATACATTTAATAATCAATAAAAGCAAGCACTCAATAGGTAATCCACATCATGTCTAAGTCCAGAACTTTTACTTTAGAGTCGAGATCAAGGCGAAAGTCGACGAATCGATTGGCAATATTATGCAATATTGCCAAGGTATATTTTAAGATACATATTAAAGCATCAAAATGTGATTATGCAGGAGTCTATACTTATTAAGTTAGGAAGGAAGATTGTCCATAAATTTAATTCCTCGCGGAACCCCGCAAGCTCATCCAGGGTGCAACGAGATATGAAAATTGCTGAGACAATAGAAGCCCCGGAAGTTGCCGGGAGTATCTCGTACAAATCAGACAGTAAGGCAGTTATCCACAAATAATTGACCACACTTGTGTCTCTGGTGGAAACACGGCCCTAGATTTTTTTTATGATTGAAGGTAACAGGACAAGCACGACGCTCGTCTGATGGTAAGCGATGACATCTACTGATTACAGTTACAGTGGTATGAAACATTCTTGATAACCAGAATTTTGCACGTCATTGCACTGCGCCTGAGACATGAAAAAAGGTGTGAAGTCTCACATGTCCTGAATTTTTTACTTCTTCTTCTGCGCTTTCTATTGACTCGGTATCAGCAATTTTCACTTCTTCTTCTGCGCTTTTTATTGACTCAGCAATTTTAATATTTCGTGAAAGATGTTCGATGTTTTTAAGCGGCATAGACTAAGTAGAGATGGCAGTGAGCGAGTGAAGAAGCCACTAACTAATGTGTTAGGTACCTACTTCATTTGAGTGGGATTTTGATTATGAAGTGATGCTTAGGTTTTACCGTCTACCCTCTAAAGCTTATGCTACAGCGAAAGAAAGAAAGAAATAACATTATAGACATGTCGCCAATCGGCAAGCCAAGTTCCTGTATGATAATTTGTTATGCTAATTCGGCAAATGGTTTGAGATAATAATATATTCACTTTCAGGAATATTTTAATATCTCATAGACTAGCGTTTGACCACTATCTCGCCTGGTGGTAAGTGATGATGTGGTGAAAGATGGTGAACACGTGCTAGGGTCTATACTTATAATTGTCTACCTCTCAATTGCTGCCGGATTGAACTCAAGTCTGTAGTACCTCATCTCACTGTCGTATGCAGTCGTTTACCCCAACTACCTTTAAAAATACTGTATAATCACTTGAAATCAGATGAGAAAGTGGTCAAGTGCTTGTTAGCCTATTTCGATCATCATAATCAGTCGGTGTCAGTTCACAGCTGGACGTAGGCCTCTCCCGAGATACGTCACTGAGCCCGATCTTCGGCTCTTTTTCCCGGTCACTGCCCACCGCTTTGCGTAGGTATGTCGTCACTCCACCTGGTCACAGGACGTCCTACGCTACGTTTAATATAATATAGGTAGCTATAATATGTATTATTCGTAAAGTTTTATTGTTTTATTAGTAAAGTTTGTAATTTATTTTATGGTTCTTATTTTGGTTACTAATTATTTTTTTTATGACTTAAATAATCACACCACCGACCTTGCTCAGCACGCATCTCCCTTTCTCCATCCAAAGGTTGACTGGAAGAAATTGGTTTTAGCGATTAACCCGCCCATTGTACTGTAGTTTTAATTGTTTACTGTTTCTTAAGTTAGTTTTAATTGGTGTACAATAAAGAGTTTTGTATAGAATTGTATTGTATTGTATTGTAAGTATAATATAAGTACTTATTCCTATAAAAAGTTTAATTATTAATTATGTGCAGATTGTATACTGACAGTAGGCTGCAAAGTGGTTATGCCACCATAGACAATGCGCATTATTTCATTTATTTAATGAGCCACGGTGGAAGCCGCTATAGAATTTGTTTATGTGTAAGCCTTAATGGAATAATACGAAACCAGCTTTGAATTGCAAGGTACTTGTATTTTTAACCCTCGACGCAATAAGAAGAGGTGTTATAAGTTTCACGTGTTTATCTGTGTATGTGTGTGTATTTATGTCTATGACGTAGCACCCAGTTCCAAACTGGGCCCCTAGACAAAATCTAATTTCTGTTTTCATTCACGCTAACGCAACTTCTTAATGTATGGGAATGACAATTTTGTTGCGGAAAAACAAATGTCATTCCCATATTTTCCATACATTTTGAACTTCTGTTAGACAGAATAGAACAGAAATTGGATTTTGACTAGGTGGGGAGGTGGGGCAGGTCCTTAGTATAGGTCATCGACATCCTAACCCATGTCGATGGTATAGGTATATTTTTATGTCTTAGGGTGCGTAAAGACTATGTAACATATAACATGTTATAACATTGTTATTTAACATGTTTCAGATATTATGGACATGTAAAGCTATAAAACATGATATTATAACATGTTTTATACATGTTTTGAGGGCCCGGTGGCGTAATCGGGAGAACGGTCGGCTTTGATGCCGTGGTAGCGAGTTCAAACCGCCGTGCACCAATGAATTTTTCTATAGAAAAATGTATGTGCGCTTCTCACAGTGACCCTTCGGTGAAGGAAAACATCGTTAAGAAACCAACAACCCCCGCATGGTGGTAGGACACTATCTAGTATCCGCCTGGCCAGCTACAACCCTCAAGTTAGTAAATCTGTCGCCTAAACATCTAGAGTGTTCCGGCAGTTATCCTTGAGAGCCAGTTCCCATTCTAGGCCTAGCGTGCTTACCACCTTCGACTGCATCATCACTTACCAACAGTGAGATAGTGGTCAAACGCTAGTCTATATAATATTTTAAAAAAACCGTGTCCACTTTATCTGAAACAAGTTAAATAACAATGTTCTAACATTATAACATGTTACTAATTAGTAGTAACAAAGCCTGTACGCACCCTTATAGGCGAGCGTTTGACCACTATGTCGCCTAAGCCGATGATAAGTGACGATGTCATCGAAGATGGTGACCATGCTAGGCCTAGAAAAGGTACTCCGATTCTCAAGGACTGTGTTTTTTTGACCATAAACAACCTATGTACACTATTTAAACAATAATAGTTTTTTTTTATGCAGTAGGTATTTAAAAGAATTTGGATAACATGCTAAAATTTTAACATTAACTTGGCTCAAACGGCTCACGTAAATATTAGTATAGGTTCATGTCTGCGTTCATATTACTAGCTGGGTTCCGCGGCTTCGCTCGCGTTAAAAATATCCTTTAGCCTAAATCATAATACTGGCTATCCTTGTGCAAAATTTCATCGAATTCGGTCCAGCCGTTTGACCCTGAAGAAGTCCCAAACAAATATATAAACTGACTTTTGCATTTTATAATATTTGTTTTGATGTAAGTATGTAGAGCGTGATGCCAGATTTCGATCAACATATAAATAAGTAAGTAGGTAGAGATCTTCTACGATAACATGGCCCGCCCATCCAAATTACTGTGTGTAGTTACATCCTTACGAAAGAGTTTGTATGTAGTTGTAATTACGTTATAAGAGTAGGCACTTCCCTACATGGTTGATACCCGAATTATGAACGTACTTTGTAGCCAACCTAACATAACGGAAAGTATTGCTTAGAAATCTCATAGAAACTTTTTTTGCAGTGTTGGTTGGTACAAAGTACGTTCATAATTAGGAGTAATTTAATTATGTATGCAATGTCGCGGAACCGGCAGTACAAGTACGCACACATGCGTGGTGGTGCGTTGTAAATACTTACACAAATACTTTCAAACGTTTTTGAATTTTGGAGGGGCGGTTCATGTTATAGTAGAAGATCTATAGGTATATATTATATCAAGACAAGTACTAGCAGATATGCCTGAGGGCCCGGCGGTGTAGTGGGAGAGTGGTCGTCTTTGATGCCAGAGGTACTGAGTTTAATCCCCGCCGTGCACCAACGGATTTTTATCAAAAAATGTATGTGCGCTTTTCACAGTGGCCCTCCGGTGAAGGAAAATCATCGAAACTCCCAATCCCCGCATGGCGGTAGGACACTATCTAGTGTCCGCCTGGCTAGCTACCACCCTCAAGTTCAGTCACAAAATCTGTCGCCAAACCTCCAATGTGTTCTAGCAGCTATCCTTGAGAGCCAGTTCCCATTCTAGGCCTAGCGTGCTACCATCCTCGCCCGCATCATAACTTACCAACAGGTGAGATAATGGTCAATCGCTACCATACATATGATATAGAAAAAAAATATCTGGCATATAAAATAGATCAGTGTTGTTTAAAACGCTCCATTAACCCGAGGATAGTTGAACATAATTAATTGGATTCGACATCCTACGGCTCTTCAATTTTAATTAAATTGTCAATCTCCCGCCGCGAAATGAAATCGACGGCGGAAAATTGGCTGCACTTACCAAAGGATTTTGTTTGTCTACATCTATGCTAATATTATAAAGAGAGAACATTTGTATTTTTGTTTGTATTATTTTTGTTAAAAAATATTACATAACTTCCAAGGCTATTTTCAAGTATATAGTATTAATCCTTATTCAAATAATTACGTTAATTAGCTTGGCCACATATTAAAGATTAAAATTGTCCTTTACAGTACATAATTCAAATGAAAACTCGAGAAGATATCACGAATTTCACATACACGCATCGCAAAATTAATAAAATATTTGCAGTGAAACCACAGATTAGGTCATAGTTACTAAGAAAATATTATTATAAGCTTAGCTATGCTGTAGATCCCCACCGATCACAATCAATTTGAAGTCAATATAGTATAATAATATGATCTATTGTACAAAATAATATTCATCTATATATATATAATAATATATTTTAAACCACCCCTACTGATCTATGTATAATTTTTTCATTAAAAGCATTCCAATGACTCTAAACACGACATTTAAGATCTGAACTGTAAGTTGGTGAGGATTTGAGTATTCTGACGAGTCCAGGAGATGTCCCAGCATCAGGTCAATGCTTCCATGTTCTTACAATATCGTTGAAGAAGAAGATTTTCGAATTGATCAGACCTATGAAAGTTGATTTCATAGCGCATTTAACTAGAAAAAAGCTCATAGTTTTATAACGATTGAACGAATTTTCATGAATCAAAGCTAAGAAAACTCTCGATGAAGACATCTAACAAACAAAAAAAAACTATCAATAATAAAAACAAAATCGTTGCATCCGGTTAGGTGCTAAGATGCTACAGACAGACACACAGATACACACGTTAAACGTATATTACCCCTACATTTTGCGTCGGGGAACGCGTAAGGTTACGGCGGCAGATGTTCTCCTTGGTGGTAAGCTACTTTTTGGTAGATTTAATGATCCCACTACCACTGTACGAAAACTCATGATTCATGAATGCACATAAAACTTTCATTGGTAGGTATATAGCTAGGATTAGAACCAACGACCGTCGGGTCAGAATCAGGGTAACTATCCTATACGCCAAAGGGCCGTCCAATATCACTACGTAAGTATTATAAAACTAAGTCCATCACTGCGTCTGTCTGTCTGTTCGCAATAATCTCAATAGCTACTGAACGGATTATCACGCGGTTTTCACCAATAGCCAAAGTTATAGATTTAAAAACGGGAATTTAACGTGACTTACGCGATGTCGATATAGCGATCGACATATGTTTCGGCCTCATCCGGAGGCCTTCTTCAGGATCTTGAGTGCGGGGCGCTCGTCGACGCGTCGCACCTCGCACTGAGTGCGAGGTGCGACGTGCGACGCGTCGACGAGCGCCCCGCACTCAAGATCCTGAAGAAGGCCTCCGGATGAGGCCGAAACATATGTCGATCGCTATATCGACATCGCGTAAGTCACGTTAAATTCCCGTTTTTAAATCTATAAGTTTAAAATGAACGTGAGTTTTTATAATAAAATAGCCAAAGTGTTTATGAGGAAGGTTTAGGTGCATAATTCGTTAAGGTTTTGTGAAAATTAGTTGAAATATGACGATAATTGTTAAATATGTTCATATTTTATATTCGATACAACAAGTTGATGCAAATTTTGTAGGCATATATGTTCTACCCGTGCGAAGCCGGGGCGGGCTGCTAGTATTCTATAAAGTAGGTACAATAGGTACTTACCGTTACTGCCGTAACATATTGCTATCTTTTATTCTTATGTTAGCCCCCGACGCGAAAATAAAGGGTGTGTGATGTTGACGTGTCTGTGGCATCGTATCATCGTAGCGCCAAAACGAAGGAACCGACTTTGATTCAGCTATTTTTGTTTGACACGTTACATTACACATATTATTTTTCATCCCATTTATTCGAAAAGTGATGGTTGGTTCCTCAATAAGTGCGCGCAAAGTAGGTCTTTTCCGCCCTAGGGTGGGAAAGTGATTTTCTATTTTTTGGCTTATGAATGTTCTTATACATATAGTGCCCTGTTTAAGGAGGTTCAATTAAATTCCTTGACATTTCATAATATTACGTGATATTTTGTGGCATTTTGTGACATTTTTAATGAAATTTAGTTACTTTTCATGTTATTTTGTGACATTTCATGACATTTCGTGACATTTCATGACATTTCGTGGAATTTTGTGACATTCTGTAACATTTCATGATATAAAATGCAATTTTATGAAATTTCATGACATTTCATGACATTTAATGATATTTAGTTACTTTTCATGACATCTCGTGTCATTTTGTGACATTTTTTTTTTTTTTTTTATACCGAACTGGGTAGCACTTGATCACTATCTCACCTGATGTTAAGTGATGATGCGATCGATGATGTAGCGTGCTTACCCAGAAGATACCTATTCACTCGCGATTTGAAGACCCCCATATTGTACTTAATCGGAAACACGGACTCAGGCAGGGTATTCCATTCCTTAGCGGTTCGTATGATGAACGAAGAAGCAAATCGCTTCGTTCGGGTAGATGGTATATCCACCATAAATCGGTGGCGCCTTTTAGTGTCTCTGGATGTCCGATTATAAAATGGGGATGGTGGAATCAAATCATGCAGTTCCATTGCACACTCTCCGAAATGTATCCGATAGAAAACCGATAAACAAGCGACTTTGCGGCGATGCGCGAGACTTTGGAGTCTCTTGCTTACTAATAGGTCATCGCTGATGAGTTTTTTGGCTCTCCTCTCAATAGCTTCCAGTGTCTCCAGCTGGTATTTAGCAGAACCATCCCAAAGGTGAGAACAGTACTCCATACACGACCGGACTTGTGCTTGGTAAAGATTAAGCAACTGTCCCGGTATGAAGTACCGTCTCACCTTAGCCAAAATGCCAAGCTTTTTTGAGGCTAGCTGGGCTCTAGACTCAATATAAGAGCCGAAATTGAGAGTTGGCGTCAAAGAGATGCCAAGAAGCTCGAGATTGTTACTTATCGGAACGGACACATCCCGGAAAGTAGGAGCCAGTAGAAATGGGCTCCGTTTAGCGGAGAAAAGACACGCCTGGGTTTTCGCAGCATTGAACTTGACCAGATTGGCATCGCCCCAATCAGAGACTGCCTTCAAAGAAAAGTTCAAGCGTTCGACCATCGCTTCTCTATGAGACTGGATTTGTAATGCACTGGTTCGTGCGTTGGATGTATAACTCTCTACAACAGTGCTGTCATCTGCGTACCCAAAGATACCGGGTTTAAGCAGGTCATTAATATGCAGCAGAAAAAGTGTTGCAGAGAGTACTGATCCTTGAGGGACTCCGGCATTTATGGCCAATTGGTCGGAAGAACAGCCATCGATGACCACTCGAATCGACCGATCCCTTAAGAAATCTGCTATCCAAACACATAAACCAGTGGGCAGGCCGTATGAAGGAAGCTTGCTAATAAGGCTATCGTGCCAAACCCTCTCGAAAGCCTTCGAGATGTCAAGAGAGACGGCCAGCGCCTCGCCGTGGTTCTCGATGGCTTCGCTCCAGATGTGCGTGGCATACGCTAGAAGATCCCCAGTAGACCGGTTTCGGCGAAACCCGTATTGTCGGTCACTGAGGAGATCGTTCACTTCTAGGTATGCCAGGAGCCTGTGGTTCAGTACACGTTCCATAGTCTTACAGAGTATGGAAGTGACTGAGATAGGCCTGTAATTGACAGGGTCTGCACGACTACCCTTTTTCGGCACGGGTTGCACGTTTGCTTGCTTCCAGGACTTAGGCACTTGACCAGTCGTCATAGACAAGCGAAAGAGGCGTGTCAAAATAGGAGCCAACTCAGGCGCACACGTCCTCAAGACTACAGCTGGAATACCGTCTGGACCACTAGCTTTGTTCACGTCTAGATTGCGCAACGCTTTGCGTACTTCAGTCTGACGAATGCGGATTTCCGACATAAACGTCCCGCAAGTCGGCAGACTAGAAGGTACAGCATTGCCAGCATCTAAACGTGAAGACTCCGCAAACAGAGTAGCAAATAAATTCGCTTTCTCTTCAGCCGAGTGTGCTAGTGATCCATCGGGTTTCAGTAGTGGAGGCAGTGAGGGACGGCAGAAGTTCTCTTCGATCGACTTCGCCAGGGACCAGAACGCTTTGCTACCCGAGGGGTAAGAAGCAAGTTTGTTCCCTGTTCGGCGTATGTGATCGAAGCGAGCCTTCTTGAGAGCCTTTTTGCAGGACTTGGCGGCTAAGTTAAAGGCTTTCTTCTTTTCGCGTACATCTCTAGTCTTGCGGGTTCGAGCATCAGCCCAGGCTAAGTAAGCTTCATGTTTTGATGCTTCTGCATCTCTACATTTGGCATTAAACCATGGACGAGCTTTGCTTGACACCGGAACGTCAGAAAATGGTATGAAATATTCCATACCCTGACGTAACACTTCTGTCACAGCATCCGCGCAAGCTGAGGGATCGCTCGAAGAAAAACATACCTGCCGCCAAGGATAAGACGCGAAAAAACAACGCATCTCATCCCAATCTGCTGACCTGTATCGCCACACCCGCCGGGTGCCTTTTTGGCTGGGATCGGGCGGGGAGTAGACGGATACAGACTTCACCAGACAGTGGTCGGAGCTACCTAAGGGTGATGAAACCGACACCGAGTAGCGGTCTGGTTCTGTTGTCAGCAGAAGGTCCAAGCAATTGGCTGTATGGCCATCAACGTCCGGTATCCTTGTTGCTCCCTGGACCAACTGAGTGAGGTCTAGCGTTAAAGCAAGCTTTCGCATCTCTCGACCAGCGTGGTCTGTGCTCTGGTATGGGTATAGCCAGTCTTGATGATGAGCGTTGAAATCCCCCAGAAGCACTAATTGAGCAGAAGGATACCTCTACATCAGCCGCCTCACTGAGGTGGTTTGTGAGCCTGTTTGTCTCTTCGTCTCCGCTGTGCGAACGGTAGACACTAGCATAAAGAATTTTCTCTATGCCAGTGTCCACCAAAATCCACATGACGGAAAGTTGAGGGTCTTCAAGGTTGCGGAGACGCCGATAGCAAATGTCATCGCGGGCATACATACAAACTCCCGCCCTCGCCCTAAAGTTATGCTCTAGAACATAGCCTGGGTAGGCAAGGTACGCCGCGTCAGCTGGACATTTGATCTGCGTCTCCGTGAGGAACAGAATATGCGGTTTTTCGGTCTCAAGGTGGTGGTGGACCGAGAGGATATTGGAGTGCAAGCCTCGAATGTTTGAGAGGTGCACTTGAAGGGAGAGGACGTGCTTCCGCTGTTCAACCTTTATTCTGTTTCTGCCTTTCATTTTGTGGGGAGTGAAGTTAGGTAAGGGAAACGGAAGTGGAAACGAGGCGCTAATTACCAACCCGTGATACATATTAGGTCTTTTCACCTATTGGGAACCAATCCTGGAGACCGCGGGGACGCCCGAGCCCCCCCAGAGGTGTCCATCGAGTCCTCTCGTCCGGTCGCCAACCGGCACGATGGCGCACCTCCGGGATTTTTCGCGAGATGGCGGGGCAGCCTTTCATGAGTGGCTGGCTCACTACTTGGGCCCCCAACTATCTGCGGTCGGCCAGCGGAGAACCGTGCCTCGGATCCCGCTGCTCTCCAAGATTGGCTGCCAGGTAAATTGACCTTCAATGTATCACGACTAGCTATAGTAAGCAACGCAACTGTTTCCGACCCGTTCCCCATAATGGCTTCACCAAACATTCATGCCGTAAAGCGACCGCTTGGCGGCATGGCTTTGTCTGGTGGGTGGTAACACGCCGCGGCCTAAGCCTACCACCTGAAAAGTACTGCTCTTTTGGCGCCACCCAGGGGACACGTGTAGGACATCGAGGGCTAAACCCTACGGACGCGAGCAGTAATAGTCCCCCATAACATTTCATGACATAAAATGACATTGCGTGAAATTTCACGACATTTTGTGGCATGTCATGACATTTATGACATTTCGTGACCTCTAATTATATTTAATGACAATTTCGTGACATTTTGTGACATTTCGTGACATTTCATGACATTTAATGATATTTAGTTACTTTTCATGACATCTTGTCTTTTTGTGACATTTCATGACATAAAATGACATTGCGTGAAATTTCACGACATTTTGTGGCATGTCATGACTTTTATGACATTTCATGACCTCGAATTTTATTTTAATGATATTTCGTGACATTTCGTGACATTTCGTGACATTTTGTGACATTTCGTGACATTTCATGACATTTAATGACATTTCGTAACATTTCATGACATTTCGTGACATATGATGACGTAAATGACAAATCATGACATTAAATGACATTTCGTGAGATCTCATGATGATCGACGACATACATCATTGTGGACAAAGATGAAGCTTGAAAAATAAAAAAGCAGGTCATGTTTACTTGAAGGACGATTTTATTACGATGAAGATTTTTCTTGTTTTTTTTTTGTACCAACCCTACAAGAATAGGTAAACATTTTGTCCGTTCCCTAGAAGGTTTGTCTCTGTTCCTTCTTTACTCATGTGCCAGCAGCACAGCACAGATATTGAGTAGCATCGTGTGAACTGGCTATTATCTGGAGCGTCCTCTAGTACCTTATTAGGCACTATTTCACCACCAACTCACAAGATAGCAAGTGAAGGGACGAGAATTAAAAAGAAAACAGGTAAGTATCTTGTTTAGATTAAAAATTAAATAATAATTAAAACTCATACTACATTAATTAAAAATAATAAATTAAAATTATAATAAAAGTGAACTGATACATGTTCTAGAACCCTGGAACATGTATCAGTTCACTTTATTTCAACCAACATAATTAAATTACTTGGTGCAAAACATTTTCGGCTTTGGCAATGGCTGGAATCACCTACCCAATTGATTCTCTTTGCACCTACCCACGGATAAAGACAGAAGTAAAGTCTATCCTCCGCTCACCTACCCACGGATAAAGAAGAGTAGAGTCTATCCTCCGTGCACCTACCTTCGATTATTGACTAAATCAATAATCTAAGTCACCTACCGAACAAAACATGTCATCAATAATAGGCTCCCTGAGCTCCGGCCACAGACACAGTGAATCTTAGATCTGTGGTTACGGCAAGATGTTCGGTGCCAGCACTGCCAGCCAGGCCAGTCATTTGAGTTGAGACTTTTGCAGTCTGTGAGAAACCAGTTATCTAGCTCCTTGGCTCACCACCGCCTTCCATTTCCTGATAGGCACGACATCATGCTAGACCGCATAAATACAACATCAGGTAATACCTTCGAGCATTTACCTATGGAGATGTTAACGTTGTAATCCGCAAACATTTTTTTCTGCCGATACTTACGGGGGACGAGGTAAACATGCATTGCACACACACAAATCACTCACTTTAACGATCCCACACACTAGCTTGAAACACGCACACAGTATTAAAAATACAGCATAGTTACGCACGCTCATATGGCCAAAAATGGCTATATGGCCAGCAGAGGGGTACGCCTTGCGTTAACATCTCCATTGGTAAATGCTCGAAGGGTAATACAGTGGTTTATAAAGTGTTTGTCGATAGAAAATAATGTATATTGACCTTATACGTAAATTGTGTCGAGTCCTAACAATAAAAAGTTTCTGACAGTTGACATAGACACTAGACAGTGTTACATATGGCTTGACAATGACAGTGACAGCACAATATAATACGGACTTGTTATTTTGCTTTTGCCGCCTACCTTAAGTAAATAATATATTTTCGAATTTCGATATCTCTGTTG
The DNA here is from genome assembly GCA_954871355.1 of Cabera pusaria. Classification (NCBI taxonomy): domain Eukaryota; kingdom Metazoa; phylum Arthropoda; class Insecta; order Lepidoptera; family Geometridae; genus Cabera; species Cabera pusaria. Next base: position 3,130,846 of record OX940890.1, read on the forward strand.
TAAACATTTTTTAATTATTAGATAGTGATAGGTAATATGAATGAAGTATATTGAAATAAAGATATGGTAAAAATGCTAGGTGATATCTATTTCATGGAATATACGTAAGACTTTACGGGAAAATTTAACATAACCTGAAAGCCGAATTTAGATCCAAATAATACTTTAATCAAATTATCATCTGCAAAACGATCATGTCGAATATGAAGACCATCTCAAACGCCGCTCGTGCAGTCAGTAAGAGACCTTACAGAGTATCCATTGAAGGCAACATTGGCTCTGGGAAATCGACCTGCATCAAACATTTCGACAAGTATGCCAATGTCGAAAAACATCCGGTAAGTATTTTATAGTACCTGGTCAGTTACGATTCACATTTCTGATGTTTGCCTTGGCTAGTTTTCGCCGAAATGGACTGCCAACTATCGTATATCATTTCAAAATGGTACATTCTTTTTTATGGTAAAAGGTAACAGGGCAAGCACGACGCTCGCCTGATGGTAAGCGATGACTTCTACCTATAACAGATACATGGAAATGGCAAAATTCTGGACTGCCACAACTGCACTGCGCCTGTTACCTTGAGACATAAAGATGTTATGTTTCACATGCCCTGTAATTTCACTAGACACCTTGCCATTTCAACAAAAAAACATTCCTATTTCACAGTCGAAAATTAATTGGCAAAGTGGTGGTACCGTCCCAGGTAGACTAGCAAGAAGTCCTACCTCCACAAACATTTTGATTATTTTATTTTATCACATCCTTGTTGATGTATAATTTCAGATTTTTATGATACTCTTTTTAAATCACCTCTTTTCTAACAATATTTAAAAGAAGATAAAGCCAAAAGCTTGCTTTTCACTATGGGATATAAATGTAATCAATAGGTTAATTACATTTCAGGATATAAATTAATATTGCTTACTATAATTTTAAATGAAACTGTTTTTCACTATGATGAAGTATATATTACTAATATGCTATATTGTACTATATTATAATAATTTGAAGACTGTCCTATTTTGAAACTAAATCATTGTTAGATTAACGAGCCATGTTCACTGCTGGGACACAAATTTGTAAATTCATATTTGTTTATTCCGAGAACAACATTAATTGTATTGGAAATTACACATAAATAACCGGCCAAGTGAGTGTCGGGCCACGCGCATTGTAGGGTTCCGTAGTAGCTTGTTATTCAATGCAAGTCTTTACCCGTTATAAACAAGCAACTAGGTACTCCGTCTTTGTCACTTTAAAGGATTTACTCGTATTGTAAGGATTTTGTATTTGGTACAAAATTATCCAACACCCAAGATCAACGACTATTACTGCTAAACTAATAAAGTTATCTCAACCGCTATCATTTTCCTTTAAAGTTCATAAAATGCGCTATTATCACGAATTTTCCCAGATTTTTCAAGCCAGCAGTTTAGTATTTAGAGGGGGGGGGGGACGCCCTACTGGAACAAAAATTTGCACTTTAATGTTTAATATTTAGTAAATGGAGCATTCAATCGAAAAATGGTATTAGCAACCCTTAAGTCATTTTAAAAGACCTATTCAACAATAACCCACACGATGGGGTAGTCGATGAAAAAAAAATTCATCCCCACTTCTCATACAGGGGAGCTACCCAAAAAAAATATTTTTCACAATTTTATTTCAGCACTTTGTCGGCGTAATATATATACATACACCACAAAATTACAGCTTTCTAGTATTAACGGTCTCTTAGCAAAACCTCGGACAGACAGACAGACGGACATGACGAAACTATAAGGGTTCCTTGTCAGGACTATGGAACCCTTAAAATTAATAATATTAACGGCACATAAATTCATTTAAAAAATATCTAAAATGAACAATGAAATCTTTACATTTTCAATTAAATTAATAAATTAAAATTAAACAATTGCAACATACTATGTTGTATGTCATATGTGTAATACAGCTGCTGAAAATCAGCGCACTGCTGCAGTCAATGAAGTGGTGCATTAAGCTAAACATGTGCCCTTTTCGTATCCAACCATTAATTACCTTACTAATATTGTAACGTGTGTATGTCTAAGGCTATTAATAAATGTGTTTTGTTTCTTTCTTTCATACAGGTTTTTTCAACCGACTTCCAAAAAGAAGAAAGTTCTCAATTTGTCTGTATGTTTTTTTTCTTTTTTTTTGTGTGTGTATTTTAGGTGTTTACTCCGTCAATTGTGAACCGATTCGAATGATTATTTTTTGTAATCTGTAGGATACGTTTCCAAGGTGGTCCCAATGTAATTTCATCGAGGTGAATAGAATATCTCCAGAGATATGACGATAAACGTCTCAAACTTGCTACTGAATTTGACTCGTGGGGTCTTGAAGTCTGTTGCTTAAAGTTGCTTGTTAGTTTTTAAACTATCTTAATTATTATTTTCTCAGGAACCAATAAAAGAGTGGCGAGATGTAAGTGGACACAACCTCCTTGGCCTGGTGTACAGTGATCTCCACAAGTGGACGTTTCCATTCCAACATTACGTTCACCTCACTCGGTTGCAGATTCAGACTAGTCCTCCATCTAGCTCCAATATTACTGTTAAAATGTTTGAAAGGTAACATTGATACATTACAATATTATCTATCTGGCCTGGCCTGGCCAGCTACCACCCTCAAGGGCATCAAGTTAGTAAATTCTGTTGCCAAACAACTAATGTTTTCTGGCAGCTATCCTTGAGAGCCAGTTCCCATTCTAGGCCTGACATCATAGAAAATATAATATTACTACGTATAGAATGGACACTCATTTCCTCCTACCAATCCGGGCTACCTCACCTCGCCACCGATTCTGATCTGTCGAGGCGCAAACGTGAGCAAGGACGCCATACGCGCACGACTACAGAACAATACTACCTCTCAGGGAGAAGAACATCAACTTCATACATGTATGAATATAAAACACAGAAATATTAATAATAAGTATTATGGAATATTTCTGTGGGACTAGGGAGACACAGGAGGTTCAAATTTACGTAGGTTCTATATAATATATATACTAATACACTTATATTTGTATACCTAACTATATATTCGTATTTTAGAATTCAATTTCATAAATGAAATAATATCGTTTAAAAACTAAAAAACAACCGACTTCAATGCCGCGCTATTCATTTTCAGTACCAATTTTGAGATGTTTATCTCAATATCTCTGGAGATACTTATCATACCTCAATAAAATTACCATGGTACCACACTTGGGATAACTCCTTTCGAACAAAAAAAGAATAATCGAAATCGGTTCATAAACGACGAAGTTATCCGCGAACAAACATAAAAAAAATAAAAAATAAAAAATATATACGGTCGAATTGAGAAACCTCCTCCTTTTTTTGAAGTCGGTTAACAACAATTATACTCGTGCGTAAATAAACCTTAGTTTTTAAATATTGAATAAAAACTTTCTTAATAATTTATTTATCTTTGTCACTTTTTCAAATCAAGTAATTTAAGTACATAAAATGTCTCTACCTGACTCTACACTATTCAAATAACGTACTCAAATATTTAGAAGATATTAGTTTGTAAAAACTATTGCTACTGTTTCACTCGCACGAGTATCGGTCTTCGTTCGCAGACAAGTGTCTTAGTTATGGCGTATTGCGTTGAGTAAATGAGAATAATTTTATTATCTATGTACTTTGAAACCATAGCATAGTACTGGCTAGCAAGTCTAAACCGACTTCAAAATGAAGTAGGTTCTTACGGTGACATCCTTAGACATCACGCACACAATTGCGCCTGTAGAAAAACGACATGTGTGTAGTATCTGTGTCGGTGTCACAGTGTCGGTCGTTAAAACGCTAGTTTGTATGGAGATTTAGTTGAGTGTCCGGGGTGTGTCACGTGCTAACATCCTCGTTGGCATCATCACTTACCAACAGGTGAGAATGTGGTCAAATGCTAGCCTATATGATATAAAAAAAATTACTACACTCATGTTATGTTTCCGCAACAAAAATGTCATTCCCATACATTTTGAACTTGCGTTAGCGTGAAGGCAAACAGGAAATTGGATTTTGTCTAGGGGCCCAGTTTCTTGAAACAAGTTAAACAATGGCTTCAATCCTCAAAAGATGATGGATAAAACTTAGTATTATTATCACTTTCACTACTGGCTGGCGGCACAGAATAATGAATAGTACAACAGGGGTAGGCTTTGGTCATGGCTCAAACTACCTCACTCAACCACTTAAAAAAGACATGATGTCAATCGGTTTGCCAAGTTGCTTACTTACCAACACCCATTACATACTAACTATACATTAACTAATTACTAAATAAAAAACACAAATTAAGATAAGATTATAATTCAATTTATAACAATACATCTACAGACATTTGTTAGACAAAAGTATGTGGGTACTAAACATTATTCGCCCATACTTAAGTTCAATTCCAAAACACACGTAAGTTAAGCATTGTATTAATGTGACCTAATAACTGTAAATAATTAAAGATTGAGTGTTTGCCTGAGTAGCTGCATCTGTTCTCCATGATTAGGTGGTGAATGTCTCTGCAGCAGATGCAATATCCATTTTCAATACACCACCCTCTTCGGTGTTTCCCAAGCCAGATGTTTGCACTTTGTGTTCAGACTGTCTGTGTGCAGTACCAGCATACTTTTTCATGAAATCTCCTGGTGTTATCCCAGCAATGGTTATCTCTTTGAACTCTTTCTTGATAACTGTGTTGAGCACACTTTCTGGCACACCACCAGATAATTCTAAATCATATTTTTTGTTATTTTTCATTCAGATTCATACCCTCTTTGGTGTTTCCCAAGCCAGATGTTTGTACGTTGTGTTCAGACTGTCTGTGTGCAGTACCAGCATACTTTTTCATGAAATCTCCTGGTGTTATCCCAGTAATGGTTATCTCTTTCTTGATATCAGTGTTGAGCACACTTTCTGGCACAAAACCGGATAATTCAAGATCAGCTTTTTTCTGTTTTGTGTCATGCAGATTCATAGATGCCACTGCATCTTTTGTCGACAAATTCGTGGCCATTTTGTGCGGTTATTACTTTGTGCTTTTTAATAGAGTGGTCTATAACTTCGTAGTCCGAATTATGGTGATCTAGCAGATTACCCTTTACCTACTTATAAAAAAGTACTCTGTGCTAGCAAATCACAACTTGAAACTGAACAAAGAAAGGAATACAATACAATTAAGTACCTACTATGCATTATGCAAGTGAATGTGAAACGGGAAACGTGTAGGTACTGTACAGACCATAGAGTAGCATGGCACAGACCCGTATAAAAGTTACTCTATGGCGCAGCTAAAGGCCCATCTATATGGAGAGAGTATCTCGCACGCTTCGTGACGAAAAATCGTACGCAACTATCACAAGCAATAATCGCCATAGATTATTGTAGGTATCATCTTGTTTACATACAGACAAGAACTACATTCTCGCTTACCATTATGTCATACGAGATTCGCAAATACCTAATTGCTCGTAAGGCGATAATTTCCTGCGTTTGTTTACACAGCGAAATAAAAGTAAGAAGATTCTTGCTTACGAGAATCTCGACTTGTATAAACACGATCTCGTATGCGGTATGACATATTTTGAAGTTCATACGCGTACCTACGTCGTACAAATCGGGTTGAACTGTATTGATTGCGATAATCGAAATACGATTATAGCTTTAAAATTCTGTTTAGACGGTTTAGTTAGACACGAGTCTGCGCAAAAAGAGAACCGTCGTAGAAATTGAGGGCGCGCGTGTTGATGGTTCTAATTTAGGTACTGTTTTTGTTGCGTTGACAACATTGCTCTATTGCCAGTACGACTAAAAATGTTTGATACCTTGATAGGTACCTACTCTTATCATTATCGAGTGGTACTAGGTAGGAATATACGAGTACCTTCCTTCCTTACCTTTAAATGTTAGTTCATCGTAAAGCCACGACGGCTCTCGTTTGGCACAGACTGTATCAATATTCTATTGCGAGGCAATTGTCGCCAGAATAGAAGAGCGAGAGGTGTGATTGTTTACACGAAAAAACTTTTTTATATTATTTCGATAATTGTATTGTATCTTCGAAACGAGAAACTATCTAAATGGGTCTTTAGACTGCCAACTGTAGAAAAAAACATTTTGCTAAAGGCTGCGGCTATAGTAGGGGATTTGATGTATGACATTTGTGTTTTTTAGGGTTACCTTAAAAGGAAAAAAGGATCCCTTATAGGACCACTTTGTTGTCCGGCTGTCTGTCTGTCTGTCAAGACCCTTTATCTCAGGAACCCTTAGAGGTATCAAGTTGAAATGTATACTAAATACTTGGTTTTTAACCGACTTCACAAAAAAGAGGAGGTTCTCATTTATTTATTTTTTATCTTATTGTGAGCAATCAAGCAGACAGCCACCTGATGGATACCCTCTTTAAAAGATTCCACATAAACATATCCAATTTGGCTCATATAATGAGACGCGCGAGATAAATATTTTCAGACCCTGTTATTAGGGTATTACACCCATTTTAAAGTGTCAATTAGATTCTATAGTGATAATGAACTACCTACTAAAAAATTCATAATATTTTTATTTAATCGTTAAGTGCCATATAAATGCATTTGAATTTTGCATTTTCCAATTTCGCGCGTAATTTGACGAATACGCTGGACGCAGTGGACGCCATATTGCGTTGTGGTCATGACGTCCGTGTGCTAGTAAGCAAATGCAGTAATATGAGAGTTGGTTGACATTTCTAAGTTTCCTTAGCCGTATGACGTAACATCGCGACTGCTGGCGACTACGAGCATTTACTAATGGAGATGTTAACGCAAGGCGTACCCCTCTGCTGGCCATGTAGCCATTTTTGGCCATATGAGCGTACGTAACTACGCTGTATTTTTAATACTGTGTGCGTGTTTCAAGCTAGTTTGCGGGATCGCTAAAGTGAGTGATTTTTGTTTGTGTGCAATGCGTGTTTACCTCGTCCGCCGTAAGTATCGGCAGAAAAAAATGTTTGCGGATTACAACGTTAACATCTCCATTGGTAAATGCTCGAAGGGTGGCGATGGTGTTATTAAACAGATTGAAAAAGCTGAAACCTTTGAATTGCATTTTAAAATTTAGGCTATTTTATGAACTAAAACTAACGTGTTCTGATTGCTTTTTGCCTAAGGTATCTCAATAATATATTTATAGAGTTTTTCTCATATGCCTACAGTAAAATACCCTATTAGCTTTGCTACGTATTGTTAAATATAGCCGAGCATTTTGATCAGGGCACACCCAGGGCCGGATTTAGAGATCTACGGCCCCTAGGCGCGGTTTATATCGAAGAGACGCGGCGAGGGCGTATGGCGTGAGACGCGGTGCAGACTTTTGTTGCGGCGCTTCGTAAATTATACTGAAGTGGCGGAGACGCGCAGCGCCGGTTTTGGCAGTTTTGTTATTTGGGACCTTTTTGTTTTAACTTTCACGTTTGCTATTTAATAAACTATTACTCATTAAATATTGGCAAATATGTGAGTGATTTGTTAGAATCTAGTGGTAGCAGTCATTCGAATTCAGTTGTTAGTGTTGAAAAATTATTAAGCAACATAAAAACTACAAACTTTACTAACAAAACAATATTACATGAAAATATACAAACCTACACCTAAGAATAAAGCTTATATACCTACATAACTAAGAAACAATCTATCTATTTACTTTGTATACCTACGGGTCTTGAATAAATATTCGATATGGCGACCCTAAAGGACGTCGCTGCTTGCGAAATGAGGCGGAGGCGCGTCGCCTAGTGGCGGGGACGTCGCCTGGAAGCGCGGGCGCAATTCTCCTTAAGCCAAAAACGACTCTATGTTACGTACTATAAGGTTTATATTGCGTTACTTTGACTATCCGCCTCCGCCATACGTCCGCGCCAGTCTCTTCTGTTTAAACATCGCCCTAGGCACTTTGAAGCCCCTCCCCCCTACCTCCCGAAGCTGTTGGAAATTTGTCTTACTGATTACATACAATACAAGCAATATAGACTGATGTTTTATTGTATGGAAGGTGAAAAGGTAGGCATTTGCCTTGTCTTGTAGCGGATCAAAATAGATTGACTATCCATAACCTCCTCTATTACAGGTCTGTTCAGAACAGCAGGTACTGTTTTGTGGAAAATGCTAAAAGACAGAACTTCCTCGAGGATCCCGAATATCAAACCTTACTTTCTTGGTACGACTTTACTGAGAAGAATCTTGACATCAGTTTAGATCTAATTGGTAAGATCATAAAAAGTTTCAATTGATTTAATTGTCTTTGACATAAATTAATCTGTATGATCACTAGTAGTTACTTACAAAGTATGTAAGCTAGTTTATACAGTGCGAGCTGCTGCCTAGCCAGTAGATAGCTACTCGGCTTGTCTTCTTGTACGCTAGTAGCTCGGCTCGCTTTCTCTGTCTTCACGACACATAGTAGCTGTTGCCCAGTTTTGCGAGTTGTCGCGATGTCGAGTGAACGTTCCGCTCTCAACTATCCGGCTGGCACTGGCGAGCTACTGCCGAACGCGTCCAAACGATGCAAGTGATGACCGAGCTGCTGCCAGCGAGTTGCTGCCGGGCGAACAGGCGAGTGAAAACAAAAACTGTCGAAGTAACCCGGATGCGAGCTACTGTCCAACTCGCACCTACGAGTTACTCCTAAGTTCCGTCCAAACAGAGCGAGTTACTGCAGTGCAGTTACTCGGCAGGCTGACTCGCACGCAAGCTCGCACTGTGTAAACTAGCCATTACTCTTTACAATCTTGCTCCATTGTAAGTCACAGTTTGTACCTACGTATGTATGGAGGTACGAAACGTAGTTTTGTATTCTCTTTGGTACAAACTGTGACTTACAATGGAATGTGGCTTATAAAGCGTATGATGCATTTATGTACAGGATTTATGTATTTTATTGTATAATATATATATATTGTAGATTTATGTATAGGAATAATGTTTTTAACTATAAAAACTACGTGCATATTCACATGTGCTCATATGCTGAAAGAAAACATGAGGAAACCCTTATCCTAGTCAGGTCTTCACGTGTGGCCCATGACTCCTGTAGATAAGGCTGACAGAACAGTATGGTATGGTTTGGGGCAAGCCATGTCATCCATCCATACCATATAATCATGTCATGCTCTATATCACCAGAAGGCCTACTCCGACCGAAATGATAATCCGAAGTATCGACCGAAATTATCGGGCGTTGCCTACTTACTACCTTCCTACTAAGAATCATATTCAGTTCGGTCGGTCGATTCAGCTTATCATTCAGTCCGACCGAAATTCATTTGACATTTTGTTGTATCGTATACCCACTAATCCCGACCTATGAAGGATGTCCCGACCGAAACTTTGACAAAAGTTTTATGGTCATTTTATGTTAATAATATACGAACTTTTTTCGTAGTCATAGGTATTTTTTTTTAATTTTTATCCTAAAGACTAGCTTTTGACAACTATCTCACCTGTTGATAAGTGATGATGCGGTCGCGGATGGCAACACGTCGGTCGTGTTTCGGTCGAGTCTGAACTTTCGAATGTGTCATTTCCTCCTGAATTGCTTTTATTTATATTTGTTTCATTAAAAAGGTAATGAAAATACCAGTAAATGTACAAAAGAAAGAACACACATACACAAAGTTCTATCCAGTGAAAGAATTTAAAAAATAGGTCCAGTAGTTTTTGAGTCTGTTCGTTACAAACATACAAAACTACAAATGTATTCTCTTGATTATTATCAATTATAAAGAGAATATTAAATTCTGATGTTTAGTGCATTGTAAAGTTTCATTAAAATCCGGAACAGATTTTAATGAAACTTTAGTTTTTGCGTGAGGGAGTAACACATTCATCCTGATACTTTCGCATTGATAATATTAGTAAGATGTAGAGTTTCGTATTTCCCAGTATATCTGAAGACGACTCCCCGAGTAGTGTGGGACAGGATGATGGAGAGAGGGAGAGCCGAGGAATCCGAAGTACCTTTAGAATATTTGCAGCAGGTAACTACCTACTTTCTTTGTTATAAAAACTCACGTTCATTTTAAACTTATAGATTAAAGTCGGGATTTTAACGTGACTTACGCGATGTCGATATAGCGATCGACATATGTTTCGGCCTCATCCGGAGGTGTTCTTCAGGATGTGCGAGGTTGAACGCGTCGGCGAGCGCCCCGCACTCAAGATCCTGAAAAAGACCTCCGGATGAGGCCGAAACATATGTCGATCGCTATATCGACATCGCGTAAGTCACGTTAAATTCCCGACTTTAATCTATAAGTACTTTCTTTATTACTTTAAACTCAAAGTGATGACATTAAAGCCATAGCAGGTGGCACATGGCAAGAACAGCTTAAGAAGGTTAACAAGATTAAGAAATGGCGACAGTTTGCAGAGGAGGAAGAGTATGTTTACCTATTTAGGGTTCCGTAGCCGAATGGCAAAAAACGGAACCCTTAAAAATTCGTCATGTCTGTCTGTCCGTGTGTCACTGTAATTTTATTCCGAAACTATTTAAACTACACAGTTGAAACTTGGTAGGTAGGTGTATTCTGTGAACCGCTTAACGATTTTTACACAAGAATAAATAAATATAAGGTTAAGGGGGGTTAAATTTCAAAAAAAATCATCCAATCTATACGTGCGTAAGTCTATAATTAGCTAGGTCTTCAAAAATGAAATTGAGGTTCCTACTACTACTACTTTTAAAGTGGTAAAATGTGTCCCCCCCCCCCCCCCCCAACTTTGTTGAGTCAGAGGGTGAAAAATCGAAAAATATATATGCTGTAGCTCTTAATAAACACTTTCAACTTGTCAAATTTATTTAAATACAGACTATTGTCCTACTGGTGGAAATGTTATCTCCCTGTTTTACGAATTGAGTCGATCATACCTATTCAATTTTCAAAATGTCAACTTCTCAGAATATTATTGACAGACAGTTCAATTCAGCAAAATCTATATACAGATAAATAAAATTGAAGTGTTTGTTTGTAATTCTAAATTAACAGCTTTTTACTAAATGTATATGAAAGTATATACGGTCCTTACATAAAAAAATCTATTATTTTTTGTTTGTCTGTCTGTTTGTTCCGGCTAATCTCTGAAACGGCTGGACCGATTTCAAAGGAACTTACACTGGCAGATAGCTGATGTTATAAGGAGTAACTTAGCCTACTTGTATTTTAGAAAAATAATAGAGATCCGCGAAAATAAAATCGAAACCAGTGTTTACTACGGCTCACGGCCCACTTACTAAAACGCGGGCAAAGACGCGGGGCACCGCTAGTATCTAATTTTGCGTGGCAATTTGAGGTTTCTCCTATTTTTTTCATTTTTGACAAAATAATTTTCACTACAGGTCCATGACTCCTATGAAACCTGGTTAAATTCCCCCGACATAGGCTGTGAAGTGTTGACCATCGATGCAGACAGGGGCATCGATACTGTGAAAGAAGACTTGGAGAGATATAGCTACAAGATTTTAGGCGGCAATCACACTAACTGAAATATTGAATAAAGAATCAAACTCGTCTTTTTATAAAATAAATCTGTAAGAAGAAAGTTTTGACTTGTCCTACTAACAGGTTCAGACCAGGCGGCAGGCGCAGTGCAGTGACATGCAAAATTCTGGAATAGGTAGACGTTATCGCTTACCATCATGTGAGCGTCGTGCTTGTCCTGTTACCTTTTACCATAAAAAGGGCGATTTTTGTTGTTCTATTTCCTAGAGATGTACGATACGACTTACAACAAAATTCGATACTTTTCTATCGATTAAATCGCGCTTGATTAGTTAATCATGTCATCATCAGCCTGTATCAGTCCACTGCTGGACATAGGCCTCTCCCAAGATGCGCCACTGAGCCCGATCTTCGGCTCTTCTCTTCCAGTCACTGCCCACCGCTTTGCGTATGTCGTCGCCCCACCTGGTCACGCGCTTGATTAGTTAATCAAATAGTTTTATTCTAAATCTTATTATAGCTCTATAGGCTGGCAGCCTAAATGTTCTTCCGAGATAAATAATTGTGTAACGAGACGAGTACTTTTAACTGATACCTACTCAGTATTGAATCCAAAGTATCGATACTAAAATTACCTACTTGGAATCGAAAGAAAAGTACATCCCTAGGAAGATTGAACAACAAAAATCACCTGTGTCGGTATCTCTACATGCATATAGCGATGAATTTCGAGCGATAATCGTCGGTACGAAAAGAGATGCAGATAACAACTGTCTAGCTGCATCTCATTCTAGCAGAAGTTTGCAATGACAAGACGCATCGCTATCAATGTAGAGACTTCCACCCCTGGTGTGATCTCGGCATTCGCTATGTTTGCCAATTTGCGGTTTCCACTCTTGGACAAGTCTACCCCAACGGTTATAAGTGCTGCGGCAATGTGAAATGAACTTTTTTTAAGGTATTAGTTATATTTTAAAGATAATTGTGTTTGACTGAATTATTTTTCTACCTCTAGAGTTCAACAGCTGTAATAAATAAATTGAAATAATTGTATTGTAAATAAAAATATGTTTAACTGAGATGATAGATTTATTATCACATAAACAATAATTTATATAATCCCTAAATTTAGGAGCTATTTCATATCTAGATGTAACTAAATGTTAGCAAGTATTATATTATTCTAGGCCTAGCCTAGCCATACCATCCTCGACCGCATCATCACTTACCAACCAAGGTGAGATAGTGATTAAACTATAGCCTACGATATTTCTTACGATATTTAAAAAAAAGGTTTTATTTAGTCCAAAACTTTCCATGGCATTGTAGTTCTTAAAACAGACAAACCGACTTCATGCTAATTTCGGTTAACTGATTTAGTTTTTTGACCATTATAATAAAAATGATTACCTTAATCGTGAATTAAACCTGACAAATTGTATGCAAGCTATTTTATTATTTGATTCATATATTTACATTTGATTATTTATTGGATTTATTTATTTACAACTAGGGCACCCGTGACTTCATCCACGAAGACGAAAGGTAGCCTATGTCCGTATCTAAGGTCTAATCTCTTTCTATGTAAAATATATCAAAATCAGCTCAGCCGTTTCGACGTGAAACGGAACATACATACAAGCTTACATACTTTCGTATTTATAATATTATTAGGATAGTTTTTAACGATCTTTTCACAAGCACAGAATAATGAATACTACAAGTACAGAAGATGCACTCCCTGCCAGCAAAAATGCGAGATTAAACCTAGTTACATCGGTATCGTTCAAAATACGCTACACGCCTCTGATGCGACCTTGAATTTGCGTTACAGAATAAACTAATAGTAACTAGGAACTGCGCATCGTAAAATGCACCGTAAGTCCGCGCTGCGAGAGTCTGTATTACTCGGTCAGCTCGCGGGCCGCCAGCTGTCTCTTACTGTAAGGTTGAGTGTTGTGAGAAAACAAATTGAATAGTAAAGTAAAGGCGCGCGTCCGTTCGAGAGCGCGCGTAATACTACTGACTGAACTTTTAGCCGGCCGGCATGTACTCATATTGTCATAGCTACAGCGCGGAGTGCGACAGGTCTGACACTAAAAGGATTTTTCAATCAAAAAGAAAAAAAAATCGATGCATATGACTGACTGACTTCAAGTGTCTATATCTATTTATAAAATAGCTTCTAAACATCTAACTCTACTATTTACATAAATTTAACGGTATAGATGGTCAGCTCTGATGTTGGATGCAATCTCACTCTCCCACTTGTCTCCGTTGGAGAGGAGTTTCTCTTTGTTGTAGAGGAGTTCTTCGTGGGTCTCCGTTGAGAACTCAAAGTTGGGGCCTTCTACGATCGCGTCTACGGGGCATGCTTCCTGTTATGGGAAAATAAAAGGTCGTTCATAAAACGATAAAGAAAGAGGGTGCGTAGAAAGCTACGCGTTAGAAGCTACGAATAAATCATAAGTCAGGAAAAGTAACTGCGTTATAAAAATGACCCAACAAAAGTCGTGTCCAAGCAGGCGGGGTTAAAAGTCGTGTCCAGCGCGTCATTAGTCGGATATTTGTCTTGTTTGACTCAACTGTCATAACAGACATTGCAGCACATGCGCGAACCAATCCCTGCTTTCGTTCCGAATTTAAATCAATCTCCAAGCCAATAATGTGTAACTTCGAAAGTGATTCTTAGTTTGAATCTACGTCGTTTTAGTTTGAAGGAGGGCCACTTTTTGCGTGGAATTTGTTCTGAATTAGAGTTCCTGACTTATGATTTATTCGTAGGTTATAAGTGAAAGTTTCAAGTTCATTCAATTTATTTCTCAACACTAATGATTTGTTATACAACGCCACCTGTTCTGTTGAACTTTAGCGACTTAATGTCTTCGTAGTTACGCCGTTCTACAATAGAGGGCGTTGATAAATATAAAATATAACATGACGCTTACGTCACTCCCGTCAAATTTTATCCCAACACGCCTAGAGAAATTTAACTGAAAAAAAAAAACCGACTTCAAATGCCGCGCTAGTTATTTTCAACCGACATCCAAAAAGACGGAGGTTCTCAATTCGTCTGTATGTTTTTTTTTTGTATGTTACGCGATTACTCCGTCAATTGTGAACCGATTCGAATGATTTTGGAGTTATGTATAAACTGCTTAAAATTTAAGCAGTTTGTGTGGTCTTTTAGGATTTTGAAAAAAAATTGCATTAAATATAATGAGAAGGAAGTTTCTACCAAAATACTGGTGTCACCAACACCTAGTTTGGCGGAAATGGCTGTATACTCGTATATGTAAAAATGAACTTGTTATGAAATAAATAAAATAAAAAAATTGAAATTTAAGCAGTTTAGGTGTGGTATGTATTTATATAAGTATATATGTATGTGCATGTTTCACAGTAGTTTCTAAACTACTCCGAGTTTGAACAAGGTATGAGTCGGGTATGGCTGGCAGCAGTTGGAAACAAAGAGCTGAAGACCGAGCTCAGTGGCGTGTCATAGGTGCAGAGGCCTATGTCGAGCAGTGGACAGATATAGTCTGATTATGATGAGTCGCTTTATTAATAAGGTCCTGGTGACATACAGTTTTTCCTTCATCATTAGTTTATTTTAGTTTTGCTGTTTTGTGGATACGTTGGACCACTATCTCACCTGGTGATGTGATCGAAGGTTGTGAAGGCTAGGCCTAGGATGGTGTGTCTGCCAAGGGTTGTGTCCTGTATTATTCTCCTTGATGGTGTTAAGCTACTTTTTATTAGCATGTCAGAGGGCACATCGAAAAATTTATGTGCGCTTCTCACAGTGGCCCTCCGGTGAAGGAAAACACTGTTAAGAAACCAACAACCCCCCGCATGGTGGTAGGACACTCCATCTAGTGTCCGCCTGGCCAGCTACCACCCTCAAGTTAGAAAATCTGTCGCCAAACATCTAATGTGTTCCGGCAGCTAACCTTGAGAGCCAATTCCCGTTCTAGGCCTAGCGTGCTTAACATCTTCGACCGCATCATCACTTACCAACAGGTGAGATAGTGGTCAAAACGCTAGCCTGTAAGCTACAAAAAAAAAACATCAGCATAGGTGATGTATGAAATATAGGTCTTTATAATCTTTGTAACTAGCAAAACAGAGAAAGAAAACACTTGAACACAGTGGGGGTATGGTCAATTAATGGCAGTTACAATACTATTTAGGTATCCCACGACTTGGCACGCGTAAAAAGTTATCTATGATATGGTCAATTTAAATTATATGTAGAAGCCAAATCGATCAAACAGAACACACATATTTACTAAACGGTGGTGATAGGTGGCCATGTATCTTACAGTGTACCTTATTTATAGATGAATACGAAACATATGTACTTATCTTTAAAATATATATATATTTTTTTTTTATTCAACTTTTATTTAGGGGCTTTTGGCTAAATATAGCGATGGCAGCCCCGTATTAGCTTACAAAGTAAAAATGTGTTACGACGAACGCTCTTCAACCACCCTGTGTACACATATATAGAGCATTCTAGCCGCGTCTGACGATGGATCAGATAGAATGCTCTGAAATATGCCAACATCAAGGTGGTTGATTTCAAATTTCGCGAAAATATCGTTTCAATAAACAAAATAGCTCCCGCGTTGCTTAAATCTTTTAAACTATGCGATAGATTTAAATGCAGTTCTCATCAATAGATAGAGTGATTCCAGAGGAAAGTTTATATCCAGGATTAAGAGGGAACGCCGGGTGCACTTTTCCATACAAATGTATTCCTCTGTTTCCTCCCTGAAAAATAGTTCTAAAGAATAAATTTGTTTCTACGAAAAATCTAGGTCTGCTGTAGCTACGCCCCTATAATATTCTTTTTTTGGCCAACCAGTTGCCCTTCAAAAATCTTAAACAGGAGATTAGAATGCTTATATATCTTTTCACAATTGATTGGTCAAAAAAATAAAACCGGGTAAGTCGAGTTGAATTCGCCCACCGAGGCTTCCGTACCAACCAATTAAGCTAGACCTCTAAATTGTATCAGCGCTCATATAAGTCAGAGGTCTACCGTAATTGGCGCTAACTATGTATGTATGACACCCTTTAATTTTCAACTTTTTTTATTTTTTGGATTTTTTCCTTGATTTGTGTTGTACCTTGCTTCTTGCCAAATTTCATGATTCTAGGTCAACGGGAAGTACCCTATAGGTTTCCGACCCAAAACCTATAGGTTACTTCCGGTTTACCTAGAATTTAAATTTTGGTTATAAGCAAGGTCTTAGAGCACAAGTAATAGAAAAATTCCGAAAAATAAAAAAGTTGAAAATTAAGGTACATTTTGGTACTAACAAGTTTTCGCGAAAATCTAAATTTGCCCATATCTTTTTCATTGTGTTGACTCAAGATCTTGATTTTTATACACCCAATAGGGACTATAGACCTCGGTATCAAGTATAAATTTCAACTTGCTAGGTCCACCCGTTCCTTAGAAAATCAGTGGAGACACACGGACAGACAGACAGACGGACAAGAAAGTGATCTTATAAGGGTTCCTTTTTTTACCTTTTGAGGTACGGAACCCTAAAAAGCAAATGATAGGGGCGTAGCTACAGCAGACCTTGACTTTTTGTAGAAACATTTTTTTCTCCAGAAGCATTTTCCAGGGAGGAAACGGGGAATACCTACATTTGTATGGAAAAGTTCACCCCGCGTTCCCTCTTAATCGCGGGCAAAGCCGCGGGGTGCAGCTAGTATAGGAAAATGAGTAACCTGACAGAATCCGCAGTAGATGCACTTGGTCATGTCGATGTCGTAGCGCGTGGTCCGCCGGGAGCCGTCCTTACGTTCCTCAGCCTCGATCGTGATAGCCTGCAATATTGTTTAATAAAAGTTACTATATTTTATATGGTAATACTGATTCTTAGTATACATTCGATTCTATTAAAGCGGCAATAGCCCAATGCATCAATGGCTTAGGGTCAGTTCACACCGCAACGC
The DNA here is from genome assembly GCA_954871355.1 of Cabera pusaria. Classification (NCBI taxonomy): domain Eukaryota; kingdom Metazoa; phylum Arthropoda; class Insecta; order Lepidoptera; family Geometridae; genus Cabera; species Cabera pusaria. The sequence goes on from OX940890.1 coordinate 3,148,333, forward strand.
GACGCGACGTGACGCTAACGAGGCTTTTGGTTTCGCGCGGTGCAGCGCGGCGCAGCCCGACGCAGCAAAACGCGCAACACCATCAAATTATCTCAATGCAATGTGTATCTTATTTTGTAGTTAATAAAGTTCAATTGTTTATCACGCGGCTTCCCACTGCGCCGCGCGGTGCAGCACGGCGCCGCCTGAAGCCGCCAAACTAACTCAATGAAATGTGTATCTTTTATGTAGTGAATAAAGTTCTTTTTTGTATCACTCTCTTAATAAGTGCGCGCCGCGTCGCGTCGCGTCGCGGTCTGAGCTGACCCTAAGGCCTGGCAGTCGAGAGGTGGTGAGTTCGATACCCACCCGTACACTATTGACGTGAACCGATTTCAGACAAGCATATTTAGCTTAAATATTATGTTTCTTTGCAGTGTTTCACACTTTATATTTTTGTAAATTGTTGTTTGTATTTTTGTTAATTGCGGGTTCAAGTCCCGTCGGTACGATGAAATTTTGGATTGTGTTTAACAATATTTAGCTTAGTTGGAGAGGTTAACAAGAATACTAGTAATGTGTGTAACCCACATTGCTAGTACCTAATCTGTAAAAAATATTAACAGAATACTTTAATTATTTAATAATATTCATAACATCTTTTTATTTTTCAACCGACTTCCAAAAAGGAGAAGGTTCTCAATTCGTCTGTATGTTTTTTTATTGTATGTATGTTACGCGATTACTCCGTCAATTGTCAACCGATTCGAATGATGCTTTTTTAATCGGTAGTGTACATTTCCGAGGTGGTCTCATTGTAATTTAATCGAGATCTTATAAGTATCTTCAGAGATATGACGATAAATGTCTCAAACTTGCAACTGAAATTGACTCACGGGGCATTGAAGTCGCGGTTGTTTTAGTTTTTATCTGAATCATCATCATCAAAAGATCTTAGTTATATTTTCTTTCTTCTATCATAATTTCAAATCATCTTAAAACATTATTTGAGGAAAATGTTTAGATTTTCATTGTTAACAACAGTACTTATGGTCTGCATCAAAAATTTCACGGTAGTAGTAACACTTCGCGGTAGAACATTTCCGTGTAAAATTTTATAACTAATTCACCTCACCTTTGTGTCTATCTTGCTCACACTTACAGTAACATTATCTGTCACCAGAATCAACGAGATGATAAGTATAAAAACATGGTCATATTTTTAGTCTTCAAAGTTTATTCCTACATGCAAACTCCACTGTGTATAATCTTCTTGGTTTAGATTGTTTATAGTTTGGCGATTACCTAAGATAGATAGAAGTACATAGAAGTGTTAAGTCTGTGGAGATCCAGCGAGTTGCTCATTGTCATCCACTTAAAAAGAGGGTTTTTGTATAATAGTGCCAAGTGAATTGGATTAAATAATTTCGAATACGTACCTCACTCTCACTGCAGTATTCGACTTTCGTCTGCAGCTATTCTATCATAGACCGCAAGGTCCCTTCACAGCAGGCGAGATACTTGCCAAGAGCTTGTCTATCCACAACCAAATAAACTGAATACTCCTTACCTGAGCAGGACAGATAGCCTCGCAGAGCTTGCAAGCGATGCACCTCTCCTCTCCAGAGGGGTAGCGACGCAGCGCATGCTCTCCTCTGAACCTGGGGGACAGGGGCCCCTTCTCAAACGGGTAGTTGATGGTCGCTGGTTCCTAAGGATTACAAGGAAATTATACATCATTGGCAGCCTTTACAATCAAAGATACACACACAGAATACAGGATCAGGTATCGAGATTCGGATACAGAACACCCGTCCAGCAGAAACCACATTTACAATTAACATTTCCATCTGCTTTAACGCTATAATTAGAGTGCTGACAAATTCATGAACACACTTTAATTATTATCATCAAAATCTCCACCTTCACCCATGGAAGCGTTAAGCCAGCAACTAGCGGTGCGCCGATCCGATCCGATCTTTTCGAGGATCGGATTGAAGGCATACAATCCAATCGATTTTCTGATCGGATCGAAAACATGCGATCCGATCGCGGATCGATTCAACTCTATCAAATATCGGATCGCGATTCAAACTTTGTGGTTTGCGCACAATATAATGTATTTTAATTTGCACACAAAGTATATTATCAATAACTACGAATATTATTACATAATTCCTTGTTTTTTTGTGTGGTTTTTACACTTCATAGACATACAAATGTACCTACTCGTATGTTCTTAAATTATTAAAAGTTAATTTTAATGAGATTAAATTAGACATTAAGTCTTTTCAGGTTAATGTAATTTATGTTGCCGAATGCGTTGTTGAACCAACCAACCCTTTTTGGTATGAAAGTAATGTTGTATTTTCATGCGATTTTTTTGGATCAACCTTTTCAAAATCGGATCAAATGCATGCGATCCGATCCGCGGATCGGATCGAGACGTTGCGATCCATTGCGATCCACAATATCGGATCGAGCTTAAATAAATCGTATCCCTACCAGCAACCCAAAGGCATACTCTGCTTCGACGAGAAGCTGGAATGGCTTTGGTAGAAGCTAGTAGGGGAAAATGCACAATAGATCCCTAGCGAGACATCAGTGTAGACCCCTAGACAAGATTCTATTTCTGTTAGTTTTCACGCCCAAAGCTAAAAAAAAACAATCTTTCAGATATACAAATTTAATGATCTCAGTGTATCAAATTCGCTGCTATCATACAAACTTTCTTCTTAAGGGCCTCACAGATTAACAGTTCATCTGCATTCCCTGGTTGTATCAGACAGCCTGCTGTTTAAACTCTGCACAGCAAACTCACTAAAACGAGCACCCTGTTGCGGCAATGAACGAACACTGGCTCTGAGTCTACACACTAGCAGTAGACTCAGAGCCAGTGTTCGTTCATTGCCGCAACAGGGTGCATTCGCCTGATACGTTACAAAGGTCAAAAAGCCAGCTAGTGAGTGTTGATTTGGCCGTGTGGGTGCAGACTGTCCGGCTGATATCTATCGATGCAGGCTGGGATCACCTAGCGGTCACACACTCTCGGTTTGAGTTTGTCATCCAAAGCCTGAAGCAAAACTGTGAGTGTGTGGTCTGTTGCAATTAACTGACAGGCTGATATCGTCCGGCGAACTGGTCATCTGTGGGGCCCTTTAGTCTACCCTTTCTCGCCTTACGGTACTTAGAAGTACCTGCACATTTTTCAATTACATCAAAAGTGGAAATTCGTTAAAAAACACTACCCCAGGGGGAAAGGGTTAAGACTAGATTGAAATACTTATGATATTGTATGTGTTTTTTCATTTCATTTACATGAATACTGAGTAGGATTTTGAGTTTTGTTAGTGTTACATCATATAGTTATGATATGATATAAGCACTACCCGTTTTTCAGGCTAGGTAATTACTATACTTCAGTGCCTCAAACTTTTAAAAATATAGGTAAGTACCTAAACGCAAAATACTTACTAGAATTTATTTTTAACATTTTAGTTCATTGTCCCAGATAAAAGCTTGTTTTAAAAAATATTTTTTACTTATAATTTATTTTTAACTTTTTAGCAGATAGGTATAGATACCGACTACCTACCTACTACCTAAGTATTTAAGAGTAGGCATGATGTTTTAAAATATTCTTATATCTTTATCTATATGTAGTGCTCTTCAAGGAAACCGTGGCCACCTTCTAGGTGAAAAGTTCTCTTCAAGACAAATCAATCGAGCCCAAACTCGGTGGGGTTATGTTGTTTTATCATAGAGATGCCGTGGCCACCTTCCGTTCCATCATCAGACCAGCTCCATGGTACCATATTATTGTATTGTCACCGAAGCTACATAAGTACACCAAATTTGAGTCCAATCGGACATCAGGAAGTGGGTCTAATTTAGCTTCCAAGATTCCACCCGAACAAACATAGTGACATACATACATACATTGCAAGTTAAATAAAAGCTTGTAAAAAGGAAGAGGTTTCTCAATTCGACCATATATATTTTTTTCATGTTTGTTTGCGGATAACTTTGTCTTTTATAAACCGATTTGGATTATTATAATTTTTTTAATAGGAAATATCCCAAGTGTGGTACCATGGTAATTTCATCGAGGTCTGATAAGTATCTCCAGAGATATGCAGATAAACACCTCAAAATTGGTACTGAAAACGAATAGCGCAGCATTTGAAGTCGGTTGTTTTAGTTTTTTAAATGATCTTATACTAATAGCTGTGTTATGAACCTACAAAAAAAAATACGCAATAAATTTATAAGTACAAAATATTGTATCTAGGACTAAGATATTGACCCAGATCCATAGAATGTGTATGAATTCATGCTAATGGTACTATGTACCCATACACTCGATATGCATACAAATATATATTGGTGTACCATCAGGCATGATGCCAATACTCAACAAAGCTAACTTCTTTGTGTAAATTTTTAGAGTACCATAGCAAACCTATCTTTCTCTACTTGGATACAATAATTTCCACACGGTGTGTAGGTCAGGAGCATAATATATATATTTTTTAATGGTAAATGGTAACAGGACAAGTATGTCGCTCGCCTGAAGGTAAGCGATGACGTCTACCTATGACAGATACAGCAGCATGCAAAATTCTGGCAGTACAGAGTCACTACACTGCGCCTGCTGCACTGCATAAAAATGTTGAGTCTCAGATGCCCTGTAATTTCACTGATCCACCAGGCTTGTTACCAAAAAGTAGCTTACCACCATCAAGGAGAAAAAATCTGCTGCCATAACCTTACGGTGTTCTGGCAGCACACAGCCCTTCAGAGTCAGTGTATTATAGGCCTAGCATATTCAGCAGGCAAGATAGTGGTCAAATGCTAGTCATACATTACATTAACAATAAATACAGCGTAATAATACACACCTTGAATATATGAGCCAATGTGACAGCGAAGCCCCGAGCCAACTCAGTCCAGAACAAAGTCTGTGCAGCTCGGTCAGACATTTCTTTCATTGCCATGTTAGGGTCTTCTCCATTTACATATTTATAGCCAGGGACATTGGGTGGGTATACTTTCTCAGAGGGAGTGCTGTATTGTGCGTGTCTCGTTAATATACCGCCAGCACCGCTGGCTCTTACTGAAAAGATGAATTTAGTTTGGAATGTTGAAAATGCATATATTATAGTGTAGGAAGAGTAGGCAGTTATAACCGAGAAATTTAGTGCAAATTATGAAAAATGTGAAATTATTCGAATAGAAGGAGTTTCATCACTACAAATTATTTAGTTGAAAATAATATTAGCGAAGAATTTGACTGCATATCATCATATGCTCTGTTTGCATTGAAACAATATACAAATTTGTATGAAGGGAGAATTATGAAAAAATCAATTGCTTAGCAGTGTTTTATTGAAATATAACTTCTCCAAAAGAGATAAAAAGGATAAAATATACGGTATCAGCTGGTAACAGGTAAATACGCATTTATAGGTTATAAATAACATTGCGTAACAATACAAAAATAAATAATTCTACGCGTTATTGGCTCAATAGAAAACATTATTATAAAAAGTTACCTCTAGAAGATACTGAAAATATTTTGGCAAGCGACATTTTCACTGAATTTTCTTGACGAAAATTAAAATGAAAACAACAAATCGATCGCTCGCTTCTTCTTCTTCTTCTTCTTATGGCTTTTAAACGCTGCTTGGCGTTTTTCTGCCAGTGTCAAAAGTATGGCCAGTGTACAGTATATTTACAAGAAAATAAAACCGACAAAAGAAAGAAAGAAAGAATAAATTAAATATGATCTTAAAACTTATAATTGCTTAGAAACATTGCATTTAAAATAGAAATTTATAAGCGAATATTATTACATTTAATAAAATTACTTAAAATATATACAAATGGAGTAAATACATATGAAAGGAGATATTTTATATTAAAGGGACGAGGAATTTTGGGGCTTATGGCATCATATAGGGAGAAAGATAATTTTGGACAACAGAAAAATATATGATCTAGAGTTCCTTCATCTAAACCACACTCACAGCGAGAATGGTCTCTGACCCTAATTTTGGCAAGAAAAACTGGAGAACAAACGTGACCAAGACGCAAACGAATGATGGTAGAGGAAACCCATTTATTAGCTTTTTTAAATTAAAAAAACCATGGCTTTATTGGGATTTCAGGTTGAATTTCACCGTAATATCTGCCTTTGATAATTCTAGTCCTGTTCCAAATTATTGACCACTTGTCATAGAGAAGTTTTTTAGCTAAAGAACGGAGGTCTTTGGAAAACAATTTAGAATAAGTGTCCAGGCCCATTTCAACGGCCTGCTTTGCATACATATCAGCACATTCATTACCTTCTATACCACAATGACCTGGAATCCAAGCAAGAGCTACCTCAATTCCAGAAGTGTGGCATTTATAAAGAATTTCTTTTATTTTTAGGTTTGTGTGTAATAAATCTTTAGAACGGAATGGAAACTTATCAATGTCTTGCAAACAGCTAAAGGAATCAGAAAAGATGATAGATTTATTTAATTTATGAGACTCTACATATTTAATTGCTTCTAGAAGAGCCACTGATTCACCAGAATAAACGGACGTATAAGAAGGGCATTTATAACTTAGAACTATTCTATATTTGGGGATCCAAACTGCAGAACCTACTGAACCACTATCAGTTAATTTAGACGCATCTGTAAAAATAGGCATCCAATTGGCCCATTGACGGTTCAAGGTATCATGAAAAATTTTATCAGCACCCGGAGAATCTTTATCTATACCAAAATTAAATAAAATATTCGGTCTATATATCAAACAATCATAGGGAACACTAAAAAGAGGGTGAATAGGAAATTTAAATAATGAGGAGGGCATATTAGAAAGTTTATCAAAAGAATTCATAAGACAAGATGGATCTTTATGTCGCCAGTAATCCGAAGTACAATTAAGGATAGAAAGAGAATGAAGCTTATTTTATAATGGATGAAATGAAAATTGAGCTGCTTGAAAGAAAAAACGATCACTCAAATATTGTCTACGAAGAAATAAAGGAGGATCAACACATTCCACTTGAAGCGCATTTATAGGAGATGATTTCATGGCTCCTGATATGATACGAAGACATTTATATTGAATAGAATCAAGAGATCTCATTGAAATTTTACTACAAGGTTCTAAAAGAAATGAAGCATAATCAAAATGGCTTCTAATGATAGCATTGTATAATAGTTTTTGACTGAAGGGATGAGAACCCCACCACACCCCAGACAAAGCACGAAGGATGTTAACATTCTTTTCACACTTATTTTTTATGAAATTGATGTGAGGAGAGCCTGATAACTTCGAGTCTAAAATAAGACCTAAAAATTTTGCTTGATTACTAACAGCAAGACAATCATCTCCAATACAAATTTGAATGTCCGGGATGGATCTCTGTCTAGAGAACACAACAACATTGCTTTTATCTGAAGCTAAAGATAAGCCATGATTGCTTAACCAGTCACTGAGATATCTTAGAGCTAAATTAAGACGTGATACTATATCCAACATAGAGTCTGATGAGTAATAAAGAGCTATATCATCAGCATATTCAAGAATATCACAAAACGAATCTACATTTAGATGTAGATCAAAAGTATACAGATTATATTATAATAAAGGACTTAAAACGGATCCTTGGGGAAGACCCTTCCAGATTAATCTTGGAGAAGAAACATAATTCTGGAACCTTACCGAAATAAGCCTACCGATTAAAAGACTAAATATAATATGAGTCATCCTAGCTGGCAAATTAAGCTGAATCATTTTTTGTCTAAGAGTATGGAGCAGAACATTGTCGTAAGCCACTGTAATATCCTAAAAGACTCCAATCAAATTCTCCTTTCTAGAGAAAGCAAGGCGAATATCTGATGTAAATATACTAAGACTATGGATAGTACCAAAACCTTTCCTTAATCCATATTGTGATTTGGATAGGATTCCTCGATGCTTCAACAACCACTCAAGCCTGTTTTTGAGAAGATTTTCAAATATTTTTATCATAACTGATGATAAAGCTATTGGTCTATAAGACAAAAGATTTTTGGGGTCTTTGCCTGTTTTTAAAATTGGAATAATTAATTGATATTTCCAGACATCAGGAAAATCACATTTTTCATATATTTTGTTCAGGGTACTCATAAGATATTCTTTGGTGAAAGTGGATGACCGACATATAAATGAATATGGAATTCCATCTAATCCTGGAGCAGAGTCTTTAAGATGCGATTGTGCAGCACAAAGCTCATCATAAGAAAAAGGACCATCCATAGATGTAAAAGAAAGATTGTTAGGAAGAGAAGGTATCAGATCTTTGGAAGGAACAAATGAAGGAGCTAATTTGTCAATAAATCCTTCTAACCAAGAAGAATCATTAGAAGTAATGGGACGAGAATCATTTCTAGAGTATCGAAACGCTTTGATTTTTCTCCAAACGAGAGAAGGAGGAGATCGTGGAGACAGACTTTCACAGAATTGAATCCAAGATGCTTTTTTTTTCTTTGATAATAATCTTAAAGAAGTTTTTTGAACAGAATGAAATTTTCTAAGTTAATATTTGCATTAAAATATTTCTCAGCCTCATTGCGTTCTTTAACTATAGAGGTACATTCTGAATCCCACCATGGAGAAGAAGATTCTGGAACAAGTTTTTTTTAAAGGAATAATTAAATCTGCGGTTGATTTAATAGCATCAACAAATTTTGAATATATAAATAAATAATTACAGTCATCAACAGTTGGAAATGTAAACACTTTGTCATGAAGTACAGAAGAAAATGTTTTCCAATCAGCATTAGCAAGTCTGTATTTTGAAAGAGGAGGTAAGGAAGGCGGAACTGAACTTAGAGAGGAGTTTGAAATTATAATAGGGAAATGATCACTTCCATGAGAGTTTGGAAGAACAGACCAAAACAGTTGAGATGTCAGAGAAGAAAAAGAAAATGACAGGTCCACCACACTATGATTTTGAAGTGGCGAAGTAACTCGAGTAGGGGAGCCATAATTAAGAAGGCATAAATTATAATCATCCATGAGATCAATGAGATTCGAAGAAAATGAGTCTGATACATGACACCACATAGTATTGTGACAGTTAAAATCACCAAGTATAATTACAGGAGGAGGGATCGCAGAAAAAATCGGAGAAAGTTCTGCAATAATAGAAGAATTAGGGTGAGGAATGTAAATAGACAGAAAATAAATATTTAAGCATCTCACAGCAACAGCATTAATGCTACCACTATGAGGTGGAAGAGGGAGAAGAGAATATGAAAAGTTTTTTTTAACAAGTAGGGCGCAACCCACGTCCACCCGTCGTCACGGTCATCCCTGAAACATGCGTATCCAGGCAGGCGAAAAATCGAGCCTGGGTTAAACCATGTCTCAGCGATTGCCGCAACGACGGGTTTATACTTATTTAACAAATAAATCAGTTCAGACTTTCTGAGACGAGCATTTCTGACATTCCATTGAAGGAACCGATCCATTTTTAAAATTAGTAATTGAAGAGATTTTTTGCAGAATCTGCAGGATATTGTTCGGTAGGGCATCATCAAATTTGGATATCATATTTAGTAAAGTATAAGACATCAACTCAAGAAGGTTGTCAGATGGAGAAGATGAACAACCTTCCGAGCTGAGACAACAACCATTGGTCATTGAAGAAGAGGGAGAAGCAATTATGGCATCATGAGCAGCTTTGTCATATGATTTGCCTAGAGCTGGGGAAGGGCGGCGAGGAGTAACCACTGTTTTTTTATAAGAAGTTGAAGCATCATTATTATAAAGCTGAGATTGAACTCTATCGGAGCATGGAGTAGAATTTGACTTAACCATTTCCGCATATAAGCGTCGATGTGTAGTGGGTGTTCGGGCAGCTGCCTCTTTATAAGAGATATTTTCCTCCGATACCAAGGACTTGATTAACTTTTGTCTGCCATGCTCAGGGCATTTTTTGTCAGTTGCAAAGTGCCTCCCAGAGCAAAAAATACATGTAGCTTCATCCTCTACTACAGAGCACGAAGAGCCATTATGAGGTTGAGTACATCTAAAACATCGTAATTTAGAACGACAAGCAGTTTGAATATGTCCGAATCTGCAACAAGCTAGGCATTGGATAGACGGAAGTTGATATGTCTCAATTGACATTGCTGCATTGAAGCAGTATAGTTTTTTGGGGAGAAGTCTACCCTTAACTGTGATTGACACTGTCTGGGAGGGGACCCAAAGAGGTTTACTGTCCACAAACGTTTTTCGATTAAGTCTCCGCACTTTTAGAATAGGGCCACATCCAGGAGGGCAACTTAGAGCTTCTATTAGTTCCTCCATAGACCACTCTACTGGAATGCCCTTTATAATTCCTGATCTGGTAATTTGAAAAACCGGAATTTTAGCTTCAACTTGTTAGTCTCTAAAATTGGGTTGTCTAGAAAGACGTTTGCATCTTTAGGGGAGTTAAACTCAATTGACGCTTTGTTACGGCCAATGGACTTAATGCCATCACTGGCGATCCCGCAAACTTTATTTTTGAATAGGAATTGAGCTAGTTTAAGAAGCCTCATGGATGAAGCTGAGGCAGGGTCAGAGACTATCTTCGCTACATGGACGACATACGGGCCTAAGTCCGTCTCATCAAACCAAAGATCCTTAGTGAGTTTAAATTCAGGAACTGTGTATATATGTTGAGTAGAAGACGCTGGGTTAATAGATGTTTTCTTTGGGATATTGCTATCTTCCAATATATGGTCACGGGATCTTTTCCTACTATTGTCGGAAGAAGGAGTAATCATGGGGGAATCCGGGGGCTCATCGGGAGGATCACTCCACAAATCTGAGCTAGTGCTCATTTTTCCGAGGAAAAATGAGAAAATCTAAACAAACATTCAATAAGATGATTTTTTTTTTTACCCTAAAACAAATAAATGATTCTAAGGCAATTATCAAATAAAAATTTTGAGATTTGATTTTATTACTGACACTAACCAAAACTTGTAAGTTGCAGATCCAGAATATTTCCAGTTATTTCAAAGCCATAAAATTATTCTCCAACAGTTTTAATTTTCAAGAAATTATTTTTTCAACAGCCATCCGACATTTTTTTCGAAAACTGAATCGGCTTTTTTCAGTCGCTCGCTTCTTCTTCTTCTTCTTCTTATGGCTTTTAAACGCTGCTTGGCGAGTCGCTCGCTTGAGAATTGAATTCGAATTGTCATTGTCAATTGACGCATTTGACACTGACACTTGACAGACACCATTGACGCAAATTATTTTAAACTGTCAATGTCAATTTCACAAAGAGGAAAATGTTCCAGTGCCAACAATGATTTTTATTATTTTAAGCATGTTAAATTAATATATTTTTTTCCTTAACAATCATCATCATCAACCCGTTTCTCCATTCCACTGCTGGACATAGGCTTCACCTATAGGACGCCACTAATCTTGATCTTTGACGCTTTGACTCCAACAGCTGCCAGCCGGCTTCAGTTAATTAATATCGCTCCATCTCTCAACAATAATTTACAAATAGCTTGCGCAACTGGCGCTAAATAACATCAGTGGCGCCAGCTAAAGATTGCGTGGCAACCATAGACAACCCTTATCGTTTTTCCACGTTTGACATTACAATTGGTTTTGCTGTTTACGTCAAAACATTGCAGAGTTCAGTGACGTTTACAGAATTTTATGTTTCTGCTGTAATTTTGTGAAAAAATCCGCCACGCAGCATGGGAGATGCACCAGCCCCCGAAGCGGAGTCGAGCAAACCTTGTCCAGCCAGCGAGGCATTGCCAGATCTGGTAAACACCGCCCCTGTTGCTGTTACATCAGCGACCAACAAGGATTTGAATGTTGATGCTTTTCTTCAGGACCGGCGTCCTTTCGGGAGTCTGCAGTTTCAAGTGTCGGAAGTAGTGGGTCGCCTGGAAGCCGGGGTCAACGCTCAAGATGCGGGGGACGAGGAGAAAAAGCCTGAACCGCGTAAAATCAGCGCCGGGTTCTTCGAGCCCGAAGAGACTGGAATGGACGAGATTCTGAAGGTTCTGGAGGACCTGGTGTTGCAGACTGACCCTAGTTGTGACGGTGTAGACCCGCCTTTGCTACCGACTGACGCGGTGACGCGTGCTGCGATATTGTCTCACAGTATTTCTGCGTTATTCGGGAGGTTAGAGAGAGGTCATGCAGCGAGACTAGGAGCTCACATCGCGGCGGAAACCACACGCTGGATGTCACACATGTTCAGGTAAGATCTCAATGTGTGAAAGCCAAAAAGGTCACTATTTGAATTATTGAAATTTTTACATACCTATCTGCAGAAAATAAATAGCTGATGCAGAATCTGCTATTTATTTTCTGTTTAATCATTGATAGTTTTCGGCGTCTCTTGAACAAGTTTCGTGCGAATCTGTACTTATTTGGGGCAGTTGAAACCATTCCTAAAATGGACCCATTTGTTACTAAGAGTATAAAACAATAAGTAATGTGACTATAGCTATTAGAAATTGGCTCGAACTGTTTTTAATTTTTCCAAATTGGTGTACATTGGCTCTTTAGCACACTACAAGTAATATTTTAAAAAATCTTTTTAAACGCAAGCTTTAACATAACCTAGGACCAAAGTAAGTCAAGACAAATCCAATGAGACCAAACATGACAGGTATAACATGTGTAGTTAAGGAGTTCCTTTGGCCACCTTCCAGCTCCATCACCAGATCAGCACCATGTCATCATAATATTGCATTGTCACGCGATTTACACGTGTGTGCAAAATTTCGGCTTAATCAAACCCCTTGAAGTCACTCTAAAATCAATCACAAGATTTGTGACGGACAAATTCGCCGTGAAGTAGAGATAAAGCTTGTAAAAACACTAATTTCATTAAACAATGTGCATTGAGATGTCTGACTTTTAACAAGAACACCTAGCTGTGGCTTAAAAATGTTTCTTTCCATGTAAATTGGCACTTAATACTAAGCCCAACTGTACTTGAATCTTTTTCCATTAAACCCATAGTGTTAAACCCATAGTTTTCAGTCACTCTGCTTTGCATAAAAAAAAAGTATTTTGTATAGAACAACATTTATTTTTTAAAATAAAGCTCATTAGGTTAGAAATGTTTGCTAAAGTAGCGGTTTCCCCTATCTAATACTATAAGAATCTTTGTCCTGACATACTGACTGACTCACTGACAGACAACGCACAGCCTAAACCGCTGGTCGTAGAGACTTGAAATTTGGAAGGTATATTTGTCTTAGTACGTAGGGGTGTACTAAGAAAGTATTTTTCAAAATTCACCCCTTAAGGGGATGAAATGGGGGTTCAAAGTTTGTATGGAGAAACAAGATTAGATAGTCATTTCTATCCAAAACCTCACACAAGTGCTTCAGTAACAAAATAAGTAAATATGTGTTTCTGGTTTTCTTGAAAATTCACCCCTAAGAGGGTGAAATGGGGTAACGTATTCTAAAAATCAATATTGTTTCGGATTGCGCTGAAATTCAGAATGCAGATAGTTATTATGACGTAGGTATCCGCTCAGAAAGGATTTTCTAAAAATTCCTCCCGGATATGGAACGGGGATTCAAAGTTTGTATGGCAAAATAAGATGAGATAATGTACGTGTTGTAGGATTTTTTGAAATGGGGTAGGTAACAAAGTCTGAAAATTTGGTTTTCAGTTTTTATAAATATGAATCCCGAATTGCCTTAGTCACGCGATAACATGAAAATGGGTGAACCGATTTGGTTAATTCTTATTTGACATATTTAATGATAGAATCGTTTTTACAAACGAAAAGTTTTAAGTCAACAAAAGAAGTTTTTAACGCGGGCGAAGCCGCGGGGCACTTCTAGTACTATATAAGTTTTTCAGTGTGCCTGAAATTATGGTGTAGTATTTTTTATGATTATTTTTCAGCAGCAATATAAAGTTACAACTTTATATATCTGATCTATAGATTTATCTGTTTTGTGTGAGTTACTGTGTTTCTTACAGGCATAGATCATTGATACCATTAGGAGCGTGTCTAACTTGGCCAGTCTTGTCTATTGACACACTCAAAGCTGCAGGACAACACTAGTCTCAGATAAAGATGTTTCATTAATCTATTTATGTTGTTTTGTTATCACTTACCAGACCTTAGATGTAACTATTAACTGGATAAGATAATCTAAAGTAGAATTCGAAAGATAACAAAAATGTGTCACTCATATTGGAAAGTTTTTGAATGTCCTATATTTATGTATTTGCACAGATAAATTTGCATAAATATTCAGTTATTCCTTGCTTCATTGTTAACAAAAAACTCTTATCAATGATTGTAAAACACCAACTATAGTTGATTTAGGATGTGCATCGGACGTGCATGAAACCAAGGTCGAGACAGTCGACAACAAACAGTAGTGAGTATAATAGTTGGTGTTTTATAATCATGATTCAAAACACTATAACTATAAATCTAAAACTCTTATCAACCAACACTTTTATAATATGCAGTTATTAAAATTATTACAATCAAGATATCTTGATAATTTTAATTGAATAATGTAATCATTAGTGTAAGTGGTCTGTGACCGTTTTAATTCATAATCTTCCTACCTTTATCCCACTTAAGTGGGGTCGGTGCAACATGTCATTCTTTTCTATACAGGTCTATCCACAAAATACTTCTAATTATTTTCAATAAATAAAGTATGATTTGTACAGAACGAAAAAACTGACTTCACATGCCGCGATAGTGAAAATATCCACTAGCCCAAATCATGTCATTTAGGTATCAAATTTGATTATATTGTTTATCCTTATATCTCCGGAGATGATTATCATATATCCGGAGATATCATATCTCCGGAGATGATTATCAGATCTCGATAAAATTTGAATGGGAACAAGCGGGAGGCATAATCTCTCAAACAAAAAAATATTTTGTCTAATCAGTTAAGATTTGACAGAGTTCTGAGGTAACAGACATAAAAAAAATACAGTCGAATTGAGAACCTCCTCCATTTTTGTGAAGCCGGTTAATATAATATCGTTTAAAAACTAAAAAACAACCGACTTCAATGCCGCGCTATTCATTTTCAGTACCAATTTTGAGATGTTTATCTCAATATCTCTGGAGATACTTATCATACCTCGATAAAATTACCATGGTACCACACTTGGGATATCTCCTTTCGAACAAAAAAAGAATAATCGAAATCGGTTCATAAACGACGAAGTTATCCGCGAACAAACATACAAAAAAAAAAAAAATAAATATATATACGGTCGAATTGAGAAACCTCCTCCTTTTTTTGAAGTTGGTTAAAAATAAATAGTATTGGTGACATGTATTATGCTATATGCTATTTTGAAAATTTGTATATTTATACATTACACCACAACCTATATAGTGTTAAATTCAAACATAAAATACATGCAGGTACAAACTGAACAGAGAAACAGTGGTATTTTTATGGTTTTTCCAATTTTTACTATCAACTGATAACAGTGTTGTACAAATGCAGGCAACATTTCAGCTTTAGTACGGATAAAGGTAAATGACATGAAATACCAATTTATTTACACTGTTTAATAAAAAGATAAGGATCATTTAATTAGGTAAAATGTGTGGTTTTAATTAATAATATGATCTAAATTATGGTATGAACATGGAGGTAATTCTTATTGGAAAGTTGTTGAAGTTAAATTTCTATTCTTAACCAACTTCACAAAACAGGAGGAGGTTCTCAATTTGTTGATTTTTTTTATATGTATGTACACCTATTATTGGAAGACACCTGAACAATTTGGAAAATTCTCTTTTGTTTGAAAGGTATACTTCCTAGGTGGTCCCATTTAAATTTCATCGAGATCCATATCTCGATATACCTCAAACTTGGTACTGATAATTAAGAGTTTAAAAACGAAAACAACCAACTTCAATGCCCCGCGAGTCAATTTCAGTAGCAAGTTTGAGACGTTTATCGTCATATCTCTGGAGATACTTTTCAGATCTCAATGAAATAACAATGGGACCACATCGGAAACGTACCCTACCGATTAAAAAAAGAATCATTCGAATCGGTTCACAATTAACGAGTAATTGCATAACGTACACACAAAAAAAAGAAGAAAAAAAAACATACAGACGAATTGAGAACCTCCTCCTTTTTTGTGAAGTCGGTTAAAAATGACTAGCGCGACGTTTGATGTTGGTTCTTTTAGTTTTTTAAACGATCTTAAATTATGTTTGTTATTAAATTGAATAATTCTATTAATAACAAAGCAAGAAAAATTTGCTTGAGGACAGATATTAAATTATAGTGGTTTTAGTTTAATATAGTCCTAACTACAAGACTTCAATCGTTCAAATATGCCTCCTAATCACATTTTTAATTAACTCTAATTACGATTGGTATGAATGAGGAATATTAAGATCTCTTTCATGCGACTTTATTGGAGAAAGTTCTCGATTCGTCTGTATGTTTTTTCAATGTTTGTTACGCGATTGCTGCGCCAATTGTGAACCGATTTAAATGATTCTTGGTTTAATTGGTAAGGTACATCTACATGGTGGTCACTGGTCCCGTTGTAATTTCATCGAGATTTGATTAGTATCTCCAGAGATATGACGATAAACGCCTCAAACTTGGTACTGGAGATATGTTAGTTATTTTAAGTAACAAGGTTTAGGTGATTATTTCAATATCTCGAAACGGGAAGTATACTCTTACAAACAAAATAACAATTTTCTTAATAAGTTAATAAATGACGGTGATCTAAGGTAACAAACAAAAAAAATTCTGGAATTGAGAACCTCCTCCTTTTATAAGTCATTTAAAAATTCCAATACAAACCACTACAGGAAATTCAGTGAAAAATTAGCACAACTACAAAATAGTAACATGCTTACAATACAAATTACTGCATACTTTAACAATTAGGCTGTTGTAACTGCACGCTTTAGGTTTAATTATCATATTCTTTGTTTACCTAACAATATACCTATTATAAAGATCTCTATATCTTGAGTAATAAAGTTCAAAATACTACAAACAAGTACACTAATATGCAATTGCAGTAGGCAATGTATTGGTAATTGGAAATTGATTTTAATTTCATTGTGTTAAGGTATAATTTTGTTACAGATTGGCGGATTATCACGCATATTACCATCAAGAACAGATGGATGGTCTGGTGAAGGTCACAAAGATGCTGCTGCATCATAGATATCCAAGATATTTAGAGGATGGAGGTATGTTTCCTTTTATGCAGATTTGCAGATAGACTAGCGCTTAGTTTCTTTCTATCAAACCTTATAGAGAGTGACAAAGCAATCTATATATTGTTTTTTTAAGAATAATAATGACAGTGGGTGGCAAGTCACCACCCGCCTAAATATTTTGTAATGAGGCATAATTGGCGGGTGCCGTACCTCATCCCATAGACCAGCAATCCGACATTAATCAGCTCACCCAATAGTCTCATAAAATGTACCGTCTTTTTATAATATAGTTTCCCATATCTCCTCCTCATCCATTAATAATACCTAAGTAAACATTGTAAAGGGCCTCTTGATGTTGGCTTCGGCTCCATCAATGCCCTCCAAAAGACCGGGCGTGTACAACCCGTGAGTTAAATTGAATAAGAATAATAATCGTTTATTGCCATAAAAAAAGACATACATTAAAGATACACAAAGATATAATTTTAAATAATATCGTTTAAAAACTAAAAAACAACCGACTTCAATGCCGCGCTATTCATTTTCAGTACCAATTTTGAGATGTCTATCTCAATATCTCTGGAGATACTTATCATACCTCGATAAAATTACCATGGTACCACACTTGGGATATCTCCTTTCGAACAAAAAAAGAATAATCGAAATCGGTTCATAAACGACGAAGTTGTCCGCGAACAAACATAAAAAAAAAAAAAAAAAAAAAAAATATACGGTCGAATTGAGAAACCTCCTCCTTTTTTTGAAGTCGGTTAAAAAGGCAACACGATCAAATTTAGCTTCTGCTACGTGTACAATAACTTGCACACGCAGCGCTGGTTTACAATTTGACCCAATGCTCGGGCTAGGGTCTTTGCCGAGATGTTATAAGTCTAAGCGGGCTAATTATTATACAAGAAAAAAATATATAATTATTATAAAAATATTGTTGTTTACCTTATATAAAAATTATATAAGGTAAACAACAACATTGCAGTAAGAAATACTTATCAGTTTTATGATTGACAGACAAAAATAGTAGTTCAATAATATTAAAAAGAAAAACGAAACATTTATGTACAGCTTGTGTCAGATTATGTACAGCTTTTTTTATATCTTATAGTCTTGCGTTTGATACAATCTCACCTGTTGGTAAGTGATGATACAGTCAAGAATGAGAGCACGCTAGGCCTAGAATGGGAACTGGCTCTCAAGGATAGCTGCCGGAACACATTTGATGTTTGGCGACAGATTTTCTAACTTGAGGGTGGTAGCTGGACAGGCGGAGACTGTATATTATAGTGTCCACCACCATGCGGAGGTTGGGAGTTTCTTAACGATGTTTTTCCTTTACCGGAGGGTCACTGTCAAAAGCACACATACATTTTTCGATCGAAAAATCTATTGCTGCACGGCGGGTACCTCGGTACCTCTGACGTCGAAGCCGACTATTCTTTTAATACAACATGGGCCCTTCAAACAAACTGGAACATTTATTTCAGGAAATGTATGTGTTGAGACTAGATTTACAATTTGAATAATGATATGATACTAATAGTTGTTCAACTGTTTTACCCTATTTTCAACCGACTTTCAAAAAGGAGGAGGTTCTCAATTTATTTGTGTTTTTTTTTTGTATGTATGTTACGCGATTACTCTGTCAATTGTGAACCGATTCGAATGATTATTTTTTTAATCGGTAGGGTATATTTCCTAGGTGGTCCCATTGCAATTTCATAGAGATCTGATAAGTATCTTCAGAGATATGACGATAAACGTCTCAAACTTGCTACTGAAAATAATTAAGATGGTTTAAAAACTAAAACAACCGACTTCAATATGCCCTGTGAGTCAATTTCAGTAGCAAGTTTGAGACCTTTATCGTCATACCTCTAGAGATACTTATCAGATCTCGATGAAATTACAATGGAACTACCTCGAAAACGTACCCTACCGATTACAAAAAGAATCATTCGAATCGGTTCAGAATTGACGGAGTAATCGCGTAACATACAAAGAAAAATCACACAGACGAATTGAGAACCTCCTTCTTTTTGGAAGTCGGTCGATGACTCGCGGGGCATGGAAGTCGTTTGTTCTACTATCTCGTATATAGTCGTAGACTATCCTAATTATCGGAATAAACAATGTATCAATATTTATTATGTACCTAGATTAACTATTGTTACATCGCGTCGTCGAGTCGCGATGTTTCGCCAAGCTTCTCGAACAAAAATACCGTGGGAAAGAATAGACTAATTAGGGGCTATAAACACCCGACCCGACCGTCATAAAAGTTAACCTTCCGGGAATTCAGACCCTAGTCAATGTACCTAGTTTTGTAGTTAAGATTGAACCTTATTCATAAGTAGTTAGAGATCAAATTAGCATGTATGGTAAAGTTGTTTACGTCAGATGCTCAAAGGAAAGCCGCCCCTTTTGTTTGTGATTTCTATTGCTTTGTTTTGAACGTCTTTTGTCTATTGTTTCGAGTCAATACTGGAAAGTTCTGTAGAAATATTCTCGTCCTATATAAGACGTTGAAACCGCGGCTTGAGTCAGTCTTTCTTTCTCTGGAAGCGACAGTGTAACTATCTAAGCGCGTATAGCGACCAAGTGATCGTTAAGTGTTATCAGTGAACTAGTGTTGTGAACTGTGAACAGTGAAATCAGTGATTGTGATTACCAACGACCTCAGTGTGTGTTAACGGACTTTTGATAATTGTGCAAGACGATTTGGACAACTACTGTGGAACATTGTGCTAACCTAGTGATCAGTGGAAATAAACGTTCATCTCATCGGATTGGCATTTTAATACCACCCCGCACGCAACAATTGGTGTCAGAAGCGGAATGCCAATCACTCCGAGGGAAGATACGCGTACTCCACGCACCAGGCGACTGGCGGAGATGGATGCAACCCGGCAGAAGGAGCTTGAAGCATCGGGAGGAGGAACATCCACATTGGAAGAGCCAGCAGCAACACCAATGGCAGCGCCACCTACACCACCGTCGGCGAGTCGAACTACGGATGGAGGCCTGGAGGCCATGCTAGCCGCTATCCTAGCTGGACAAGAAACTGCACGCCAGGAACAACAGGCTGCACTACAGGCTGTACAGGTGGCACAACAAGAAGCTAGCCGTAAACAGGAAGAAGCTAGCCGTAAACAGGAAGAAGCTAGCCGTAAACAGGAAGAAGCTAGCCGTAAACTGGAAGAGACAATTGAACGTCAGCTGCAGAGCGGGCTTGCCAGCATGGGAGAAAAGATCAAAGAGGTGGAAGCCGGTGTCAAGGAAGTCGCTATGAAAACCGACTGTTTGGAAGGGCGGCTTGAAGTACACGAGAAAACCATGCATGACCTGTCTAATAAGGTCCAGAAACTGGAGTTACGAGGAGTTGGACAGATAAGCCAGGTTCCCGCTACGACCTCGCCCTTCAAACTGGATCTGCCACACTTCGACGGAACATCTTCATGGGCAGCATATAAATTTCAGTTTACGACGCTGTCCAAAAGCTGTGGCTGGACAGACGAGCACGCAAATACAGCGCTCACATTAGCGCTGAAAGGAGACGCTCAGCTTATCCTGGAACGCATACCTGAAGAGGAAAGGACGCTGAAAACCTTGCTGGAAGCCCTCGAAACGCGCTATGGAGACAAGCACATGGAGCATGCGTACAGGGCACAACTACGTGAGCGCACCCAGAAGCCCACAGAGACATTGCAACAGTGGGCAGATGAAATCGAGAGATTGGTCCGACGAGCCTACGTGTCGACGCCATCAACCATTGAGATGACATCTCTACAGAGCTTTGTGGATGGAATCAGGGATGATGAGGTACGCGCTGCGGTACGGTTGGGTCATCATCAGACACTCAAGAACGCCCTGGCTCATGCCTTGGAAGTGGAAGCAGTACGACGGGACACCAAACCATACAGAGTTCGAGAGCTGGTGACTGAACCCAGGAAGCCCCGTTATGGACCGACATGTTACGGGTGTGGAGAAAGAGGGCATATTCGGATCGATTGCCCGAAAACGAAGAAACGGGTCAGAAATTGCGAGACCCAAGTGGATGAGGAGGCGTTAAACTAAACGTCGCCAGGGCCGCGGGGCGGGCGCTGGCTGGTCAAGAGAGAGCCCCCACCATCACTGTGACACAAGTGTGCAACGGGAACAGCTTAATCGTCGAGGGCACCCTGAACAACAAGACCTGCAAGTTCACAGTGGACACAGGAGCATCGCGCACAATTGTGAAGCCTGAGTTCCTGCAACGATTTATATCACGGAAACATCGATCTGCAGAATGCTCACTACGGACAGCAACGGGCCAGTCAGTTCCTGTCCTTGGCGATACCGACGTGGAGATAATCATCGGTGAGCACTTATACATTCATCCTGTACTGATTGCCAACATAACTGACGATTGCATTCTGGGATTGGACTTTTTGGAGAAGCAGCAGTGCATATTGGATGTGGCCCGTGGTGTACTCCGGTTTCCCGAGCAAGAAGTGTTTTTCGAAGGAACGGCACCGTGTAAGCTTTACTGTCTCAAGGACGTCGTGTTGGCTCCAAAATCGCAAAATATTGTTCGAGTGAAATTTCCAAATACAGTCAAGAGTGGACTATGTGTAGTTGCCGAAGATGAGGGCACACATCCGACCTGGATTACTGCAAGAACATTGCTCATGACAAACAGAACGGCCAGTGTGCGAATTCTCAACCTTGGCAATGAAGAAGTTCATCTGAAGAAAAACAGCATAATTGGAAAATGTCAAGAAGTGAAGTACCTGCGACGAACGGATATTACTTCTACGGAAACAAGCTCGGAAGACCAAATATCACAGCTGCTGGAATCATCCAAAGACAACTTAACGTTCGCTCAGCTGTCACAAGCAAAACGTCTGTTGATGCGGTTTAAAGACGTCTTCGCCGCTGGAAACAACTGTGGACGTACCGGACTTGTTAAACACAAAATTGACACTGGCAACGCAAGACCTATACGACAGAGGCCACGAAGGATTCCATGGGCGAAAGAAGCTGAAGTTGCAGACATGATACGAGACATGGCCAAAGAGAAAGTCATCGAACCATCTACAAGTCCCTGGTCATCGCCAGTGGTTCTGGTGAAAAAGAAAGATGGCTCCACCAGATTCTGCGTAGATTACAGAATGCTTAATGAAGTCACAAAGAAGGACAGCTACCCCCTGCCTCGAATAGACGATACACTGGACATGCTTAGTGGAATGAAGTGGTTTTCCACGGTTGACCTGAAAAGTGGCTACTGGCAGGTAGAAATCAGTCCAGATGATAAAGAGAAGACAGCATTTAGTACAGGCATTGGAAATGGGCTCTGGCAATTCAACGTCATGCCATTTGGACTGTGTAACGCTCCAGCAACGTTTGAACGTCTCATGGACAGAGTAATGGTTGGATTACTGGGAGACGTATGCTTGGTGTACCTGGATGACGTCATCATTTTGGGCCGTGATTTTACTGAACATCTGCAGAATCTGGAGAAGGTTTTGAACCGTCTACGTGAAGCAAACCTGAAGCTGAGTGCCAAAAAGTGTGACTTCTTTAAATCCAAAGTCAGCTACCTTGGACACATCATTTCGGAAAACGGGGTACAAACTGATCCTGACAAAATCAAGGCTGTTCAAACTTGGCCTACCCCGAAGAATAAAACTGATGTAAGGTCGTTTTTGGGACTATGCGCTTACTATCGGCGGTTTGTCAAGAACTTTTCTGGAATTGCCAAACCCTTACATCGGCTGACAGAAGAAAAGCGCACATTTGTATGGGACTTGGAGTGTGAAACCGCCTTCAACGATCTAAAGCAGCGACTGTATGAAACGCCGATCTTGGGATACCCTACCAGAGATGGAAGATTTATTGTGGACACTGATGCCAGCAACACGGGAATTGGAGGAGTTCTCTCACAAATCCAAGGAGACAAAGAAGTGGTCATAGCATACTTCAGTAAATCATTATCCAAACCAGAACGAAACTACTGTGTCACCCGCCGCGAGTTGCTAGCCGTGGTAAAGACTCTTCAGCACTTCAACAAGTACCTCATCGGAAGGGAGTTTACGCTCAGAACTGACCACGCTGCTCTAAAATGGCTTCTACAGTTTAAGAGCCCGGAAGGTCAAGTGGCACGATGGATCGAGCAACTTCAAGAGTTCAACTTCGTGACAGAACATCGCAGTGGAAAGGGCCATAGCAACGCCGATGCCCTGTCAAGAAGACCTTGTGCAGATGACTGTAAACACTGCGAAAAGCACGAGTCTAGAGAAGAAGTCAGAGTCATCAGGATGGACAGAACAGATGACGAATGGAACGGCGAAAATATGAGACAAGCACAATTGGAGGACAGAGATTTACGACCTGTACTGGATTGGATAAAGTCTGGAAATAAGCCCCAGTGGAGCGACGTGTCAGCTTGCAGCCCAATTACAAAAAGTTACTGGGCTCAGTGGGACAGCCTGACTCTGGAACAAGGAATCTTGTACCGAAAATGGGAAAACAGCAATGGAAAAGAAACTACGATGCAGGTCGTTGTTCCCCGGAGTAAAGTGGCATCTCTACTACGACACATTCATGATGGAGTTTCTGGTGGACATCTAGGAGTCAAGAAAACTCTTGTGAAGGTTCGTCGACGATTCTACTGGGTACACAGCCGCGAGGATGTAGAAGATTGGTGCAGGAAGTGCACCGCTTGCGCGTCAGTAAAAGGACCGAAGACAAGAAGTAAAGGACAACTAAAATTGTACAATGTTGGGGCACCATGGGAGCGCATTGCCGTGGATGTTGCCGGGCCATTTCCCGAGACTGAAGAAGGCAACAAGTACATCATCGTAGTGCAAGATTACTTCAGCAAATGGCCCGAAGTTTTCGCGACACCAAACCAGGAAGCAAAGACAGTTGCAAAGAAGTTGGTGCAAGAAGTGATCTGTCGATTTGGTGTACCGATGGAACTGCATTCCGATCAAGGAAGGAACTTCGAGTCTGCCCTATTTCAGGAAATGTGCACCCTCCTCGGTATCCAAAAGACGCGGACAACGGCAGCTCATCCACAGTCAGACGGAATGGTTGAGAGGTTTAACCAGACGTTGGAGAATCACCTGGCTAAAGTCGTGGACGCACATCAACGTGACTGGGATCAGTACATACCTCTGTTCTTGTTGTCATACCGTTCCGCTACCCATGACAGCACTGGTATGACTCCTGCAAATGTGAATTTTGGACACGAACTAAGACTTCCTATCGACGCCATCACTGGTTCCCCGCCAGATGCTCCGAAGCCTGTAACCGACTATGTCAGTGATCTTCGTAGTCAGCTGGACGAAGTGCACAGGATAGTTCGAGAGAATAGTTTAAAAACTGGTGAAAAAATGAAGACCCGGTACGATCGTAGAGCGAATACGATGGGTTTCGAAGAAGGAACTCTCGTCTGGTTGCACAACCCACTACGAAGGAAAGGAAAAAGTCCGAAGCTGCAGGCTCATTGGGAAGGACCATACCAGATTATCACGAAGATAAACGACGTTACCTACCGCATTAAACGAGGCCAGAGAGGAAAGCCGAGGGTAGTACACATCGATCGACTTACACGATACCATGGAACAAATGATGATCGGGACGATCATAACTAAGAAGGGGATAATGTTACATCGCGTCGTCGAGTCGCGATGTTTCGCCAAGCTTCTCGAACAAAAATACCGTGGGAAAGAATAGACTAATTAGGGGCTATAAACACCCGACCCGACCGTCATAAAAGTTAACCTTCCGGGAATTCAGACCCTAGTCAATGTACCTAGTTTTGTAGTTAAGATTGAACCTTATTCATAAGTAGTTAGAGATCAAATTAGCATGTATGGTAAAGTTGTTTACGTCAGATGCTCAAAGGAAAGCCGCCCCTTTTGTTTGTGATTTCTATTGCTTTGTTTTGAACGTCTTTTGTCTATTGTTTCGAGTCAATACTGGAAAGTTCTGTAGAAATATTCTCGTCCTATATAAGACGTTGAAACCGCGGCTTGAGTCAGTCTTTCTTTCTCTGGAAGCGACAGTGTAACTATCTAAGCGCGTATAGCGACCAAGTGATCGTTAAGTGTTATCAGTGAACTAGTGTTGTGAACTGTGAACAGTGAAATCAGTGATTGTGATTACCAACGACCTCAGTGTGTGTTAACGGACTTTTGATAATTGTGCAAGACGATTTGGACAACTACTGTGGAACATTGTGCTAACCTAGTGATCAGTGGAAATAAACGTTCATCTCATCGGATTGGCATTTTAATACCACCCCGCACGCAACACTATTAATAAATTCTGACTGGTACCTACGGCTATCACTTTTTTACCGTTTTATACGCAATATCAATTTACTTGTATTTGCACGCACAATCAATTTCACGGTTCTCCGGTGTTAATTAATGTTACCGGTATACTAATACTTAGTACAGTGTATAATAGCGTGTTATTCGTGGGAACCGTAAACAATAACATGCTTAACATGGCTCTATCGCTCAATTGGTATATTCAAACCTAAGAAAGACATTTTTGAGGGCCCGGTGGTTTGAGTGGGTAGGACTGGCTTTGATGCTAGAGGTACCGAGTTTAAACCGCCTTGTACCAATAGATTTTTCTATCGAAAGATGTATATGCGATTTTCACAGTGGCCCTCCGATGAAGGAAAAACATCGTTAAGTAACCAACAACCCCCGCATGGTGGTAGGACACTATGTAGTGTCCCTCTGGCCAGCTACCATCCTCATGTTAGAAAATCTGTCGCCACACATCTAATGTGTTCCGGCAGCTATCCTTGAGAGCCAGTTCCCATTCTAGACCTAGCGTGCTTACCATATTCGACCGCATCATCACTTACCAACAGGTGAGATAGTGGTCAAACGCTAGCCTTAAGATATAAAAAAAACCCTATTAGTATTAGAATGGCTAGTTAGAGCATAGAAAGATAATAGTCCTACGGACAGAACATGCACTCTCTGAAAGCAAACATGCGAGATTAAACCTAGTTACAACGTCGATAACGTTCAAAATACGACTGTCGTCGGTTCTATCGTGGACGATAAGCGAAGCGGTAGGTATAAAACTTGTGGTTAAAGTCCGTAAGAAACGTTTTTTTTGTAAAGCCTACTAGCAATGTGGGCGGCACAGTACTAGTAGTCTTGTTAACCCCTCCAAATAAGCTGAATATGCTTTTGTCTAGAGTTCACGTCAATAGTGCGATCGAACTCACGACCTCTCGATCGCCGGACCGACGCCTTACCCATTAGACTATTGCCGCTTTTTATAATTTTAGTCTATGTATATACATAGACTAGAATATATAAAATAGGCAATTAATGAAATATACGAAATCAATATTTATTTAAATTAATTAATTAAACATTAATGTATATTAATTTATTTTATTCATTTATTTTATTTTAGTTGATTAGGTTTTGCAACGAAGTAGCTCACGGGTTTATTCAAAATGAAGCTTTCTAATTCCAATAAATCCGATTTTTATTTAAGTCTCATCACGAGAATAAAATGTTTAACCTCTGGAATGCTTTGTCAAGTATATTTGCGAACAACTCTGAGCTATAAAGTAATACTTGATTGCTAAAGTATACTTAACTAAGCGCTCAGAGTAAATCGCAAATATTTTTGACAAAGCATCCCAGAGGTTAAAAAAGCAAGGAAATTAATTTTTGTTTGTTTGACAGCCCTAGCGTTCGTGAACCGTCTGCCCTGCATATACAGTTGCGTGGCCTCCCCTCTCAACGTGGTGCAGCACCTCTGCAGACAGCTAGGGCTGCCTCTAGCCTGCGTGCGACCCGTGCCGGTACATACTTCTGGTAAGTTACCAATTACAACCACCCCTGCGGGAACGATTTTTGTATGTATAAGGTAACAGGACAACAAAGTGATCCTATGAGAATTCCTTTTTTAACCGACTTCAAAAAAAGGAGGAGGTTTCTCAATTCGACCGTATGGTTATTATTAATATATATATATTTTTATGTTTGTTCGCGGATGACTTCGTTGTTTATGAACCGATTTTGATTATTATTTTTTGTTGGAAAGAGATATCCCGAGTGTAGTACCATGATATTTTTTAACGAGGTCTGATAAGTATCTCCAGATATATGGAGATAAACACCTCAAAATTGGTACTGTAAACTAATAGAGCGGCAATTGATGCCGCGCTATTAATTAATTTTTTTAATTTATTTAATTTTCAGTCGGTTGTTTTAGTCTTTTAAACGATCTTATTCCTTCTGAGGTACAGAACCCTAAAAAAAGTATAGAAGGTAAACATTTTTTTTGAATGCGAAAATGGGTAGCTCTACATTACTATCCCACCTGATGTTAAGCGATGATGCGGTCGAGGGTGGTAGTACGCTAGGGATAGAATGGGAATATAACAAAAAGTTTATTGATTATACTCTCAGGATGTCGCCTTATCCTGTAATTGTTTATAAACAGCATATATATCAACTCAGTCGTGATTCACGTCGGTAATACAATAGCTGTTGTTATTGCAAAGTTATGCGTTCATTCATATTGTTTTAATACGTAAGTAGGTATTATAACAATAATTAAATGTATCTAAGTAATTAAAGATGAATAGATGCATCCGAAAGTCCTATCTAGGTCAACATAGTTTTTTAGGTATCTATACCTCAAAAGAATAATACCTTAGTGTAGTGGTAGGACTTCTGCTAGTCCGCCTGGGGCGGTACCACCACTTTGCCAATTAATTTTCAGCCGTGAAATGCGTTCATGTTATTCGGTTGAAATTGCAAGGTGTCCAGTGAAATTACAGGGCATGTGAGACTCAACATCTTTATGTCTCAAGGTAACAGGCGCAGTGCAGTGACATGCACAATTCTGGTAGTTCAGGATTTTGCATGCCGCTGTATCTGTAATAGGTGGATATCATCGCTTACCATCAGGCGAGCGTCGTGCTTGCCCTGTTTCCTTATGTCATAAAAAAAGGAAAAACCGGCCAAGTGCGAAATGGACTCGCGCACTGTGGCTTCCGTACAAACTTGTCAAACTAGGTAAAAGAACAAACATAACTTTGCAGTTCGATCCCTAGACTAATGCTTAGACACTGTTCATGCACCAACCGCATCATCACTTAACATCAAGTGAGATAGTGGTCAAGTGCTACCCAGTTCTATGTAAAAAAAAACCGCAAATAATAAGTTTGTAATCGTAAATTTGCTTTTTTGTGTTGTTAAACTACATATTTACGGTTTTCAGATTTTTCTTCATAAGTGCTCCAAGAACTTGCTTCTTGCCCCAAATTTCATGATACTAGATCAACGGGAATTACCCTATAGGTTTTGATTCTCTTGAGAAATCGCAAAATATGCGACATAAACGATCATTATATCTTTAGACTGCGTAGACTTACAAGTTTGATTTTTACACGGCTGATAGTTACTTGGTATAAGTCTCAACTTCATATCCCTACGCGTTCCTGAGATAAATTGTCCTGACTGAATGACAGCAGACAGTCAGACAGACAGAAGGACAGCCAGACAGACGAACAAAAAAGTGCTCCTATAAGGGTTCCTTTTTAACCTTTCATTTTCCGATGGTGTGGTACGAGTGATGGTGTGGTCGAAGATGGTAAGCGCGCTAGGCCTGGAATGGGAACTGGCTCTCAAGGATAGCTGCCGGAACACATTAGATGTATGGCGATATGTATCTAACTTGAGGGTGGCAGCTGGCCAGACGGACACTAGATAGTGTCCTACCACTATGCGGGGGTTGTTGGTTTATTAACAATGTTTTCCTTTACCATTGTGAGAAGCGCACATAATTTTTTCGATATTTATATTTTCATAGTAATAAAATTCTCTAATGTGTACCCTACGAGTGTAATTCCTACTTGCACTTGTCAGTTTATTATTATTTAAAATTAATTTTAATTTCCAGGTCGAGGTATGGACACAGACGTTCTATCCAAACTGGTCGAGGAAGACATAACAGCCAACCGCACGCCGCTACTAGTGCTGGGCGAGGCTGGGGTCCCACCGCTGGGCTGCGGCTCCCACATCCCATCACTAGCGTCCATATGTGCGAGGAAAGGCATGTACTTGCATTTGAGAGGTCACGCCTTGGTCCTACCTGCAGCTTCTAATAGAGATCAGGTACATACTATTGGACTAAACTGTGTTTATTTTTGTTGATTTTGCATTGATTTCAAAATGGAAGAGGTTTTCAATTAGAATGTTTTTTTTTCTGTTTTTATGTCACTCGATAGCAACGGCTTGCAATGTTGTTTGCACATTACTATATGGTGGTTTGTTAGCCACCTATTTTATGATTCTCTGGTTTATATGTAGCAAGTCCGGGGTGTTTATCGCCATACCTCTGAAGATACCCATCAGATCCTAAAAAAAATATTGAATGACCTTGCCGAGACATACCCTACTAATTAGAAATTAAATTAATTAAATACAATTAACGTAGACTTTTCTAAAGATTGTATAGTATATGAATGTATTAAAAATATGTATGATGCTTATGATATCTTAAAAAAATTGCATCTACAAAACCCTTTTATATGAATACTGCAAAATAATGCTCAGAATTTGTATGTGATGTATGTAAATAAATAGCATTTTGTCATCGACGCTCCTAAGAGTGCAAGACGTCCTATTAATGATGGCGGCTCTCACATGTTTTATTACCTGCGAAGAACTGCGTCATTTCTTAACCGATTTGGAAAATTATCTCTCGTTTGGTGCCATTGTAATTTTATCGAGATCTGATAAGTATCTCCAGAGATATGGAGATACACACCTCAAACTTGCTACTGAAAAGATAAAAATAATATCGTTTAAAAACTAAAAAACAACCGACTTCAATGCCGCGCTATTCATTTTCAGTACCAATTTTGAGATGTTTATCTCAATATCTCTGGAGATACTTATCATACCTCGATAAAATTACCATGGTACCACACTTGGGATATCTCCTTTCGAACAAAAAAAGAATAATCGAAATCGGTTCATAAACGACGAAGTTATCAGCGAACAAACATAAAAAAAAAAAAAAAATATATATATACGGTCGAATTGAGAAACCTCCTCCTTTTTTTGAAGTCGGTTAAAAATGCATATACAGTTAAATAACTAGTAGCCAACTATCATATCACACTGCATTTGTTTACACAGCCAACTGACGTCATGGCCACAGAGCGTTTTCGTCAAATTACGCGCGAAATGTGAAAATGCAAAATTTAAATGCATTTTTATGGTTCTTAACGCTTTAATAAAAAAAATGTGAAATGAGTTCATTAGCACTATAGAATCTAATTGAGACACTTTTCAAAAATGCGTGTAATACCGTATTGTTTTTTCAGAGCTTCAGCATAGCAGACTCCGTGACACTGACTCCCGGACCGTGGTTTGGAGTTCCGGGACTGCCTACTGTTGTATCCTTTAAAATAATTACTTGCGGGTAGTTTGTTACCCACCCGCGTCCGTTAGCTTGAGTAACCCCTTCACGTTATCCCTAGGTAGTTATCCTAGCTAAATACATGACCACTGGGAATGGGCTTCGGCTGGGGCTCAAACCACCTACTAAACAAAGACATATCGCGAATGCGTTAGCTAAGTTTTGGTATGATATCCGGTGCCAACTAGTTTGAAATACGGTTTGAGACAGATGCGCTCTATAGGTTAAAGCCATTCGTTCTTGTAATTTCATTGTGATCTTAGATTATACATATATGTATTTAACTAGCGGAAACCCGGCTTATGCTACTACGCTATAAAAAATTGGTTGTCTGTAAAGTCGGTTTATGGACGATAATTTTACGTGATATATAACGTCATACGATCGTGCCTCTCTATCGCTTGTTCCGCGCTCTCGCTTGCACGCGGAACGTGACACTTTTTCGTGCGTGCAGCCGGCGTTTATCAATATATATATTTTATCGGCGTTTATATTTATATATAGGCATCGAATTATAAGACTTTATCACGTCTAAAAAATGTGCCTAAAGCTAAAAATTGTGCTTTAGTGGTCTAAAACCATATTCGCATTATTGTCTTTCTAATGCAACCGGTTTGGGACACATTGGTCGGATGGTTTCAAAGTTTGTAACGGATATTAAGGTCGAAACTTATTTGTGTTTTATATTTATATTATGATAGATATAGCTTTAATTAATATCAGGTGAAATTAAAAAGTAAATTCTATTGAATCAAGAATCAAGAATCAAAGCATTTATTCAGTATGTAGGCAGTATAAATATACGCACATATACACGTCAAAATCATAAATCATAAAATAAATCATAACCAATTGTCAAGTAAACATAGCAAAAGCAGAATTTAACGCTTTGAATTATAAAAAAAAAGTAATGAACCATTCAGCTGTCATCAAACCGTTTACGTCAGAATATTTAAAAAAAAATTAAAGTAGGTTAAAACCAACCATACATGTAAGTGTGTGTTTCAGTACTTCAGACAATTTTTATACAAAAAAAATAACAAAAGTGAAATAGTGAAACACAACTTAGAGAAACGCATACCGATCACAGTACATATCATGATCCAAATGGAACTGATAGTCCGTCTGTCAGCTGCATAATATTGGTGTCCTAATGTCTATTGTCTAGCAATATTACAGTAATATTTCTTAAACAACGCAGACGTTTTACAAGATCCCCGAGCCGATATCGACACTCAATGAACAAGCCAAAGGAGTTAATTCTGTGAGTCGATCTCTTCTCTATTTATTATTATTTTTGTGCTATTTTGTATACCTATATATAACCTTTACTCAGAATCCCACAAACTTATAATAATAACGTCAACCTATAGAGTCTGTAGAGAGACAACCGTCGTAGAAATTGAGGTCGCGTCGGTCGTTATAATTTACTGTTTTTTAACCGACTTCAAAAAAAAAGGAGGAGGTTTCTCAATTCGACCGTATATATATATTTTTTTTTAAATTTTTTTATGTTTGTTCGGGGATAACTTCGTCATTTATGCACCGATTTTGATTATTCTTTTTTTGTTCGAAAGGAGATATCCCAAGTGTGGTACCATGGTAGTTTTATCGAGGTCTGATAAGTATCTCCAGAGATATTGAGATAAACATCTCAAAATTGGTACTGAAAATGAACATTGAAGTCGGTTCTTTTTAGTTTTTAAACGATATTATGTTGCAATGATAACACTGCTGTCATTACTAGTACGACTAAACATGTTTGATACTCGGTAGATACCTACTTTTATCATTATCGTGTGCTGCTAGGTAGGTATGTACCTTTCTTCCTTACCTTTGAATATTAGGACCCTTAGTACGAGGTTTCATACCAAACTCTATATCGTATATCGAGAAAACGTTCTATGAAAAACAGTACAGCGCCTCTAGTGGTTACTACACTTCACTAAATTTAGACCAATCGGAGAGCCAGAATAAGTCGAAAACTTTTTGAGATCTGTCAAAAGCGTTTACGATAAAAACTCTTACTAAGGGTATAACTATTATAGTTCATCGTGACGCCACGACGGTTTTCTTTTTGCACAGACTCTATCTTATGTTAACAGGTACACAGTCGAGAGGGCGCACTAACCGCCCTAGCCGGCCTCTCCGGCGGCGCGGCGCGACTGCCGGCCTTGCCTCTGTGGACGTGCATCCGTTCCGCCGGAGCCCGTCGCCTCACGCACCGACTGACTGCCGCCTTGAGGTCCGCGCGCGCCGCGCATACCTTGATTGCAGCCGCCGGACTTAGAATACTGGTGAGTTTATATAAATATATATATATTTTACTAGCTGACCCGGCAAACGTTGTTTTGCCATATAAATAAATGGCTATTAAAAAATAAGGGTTGATCGTAGAAGGGTGAAAATTGAGGATTGTATGTATTTTTGTATGTTGTATCATAAAAAAATAGAAATTAAAAATTTTGTCTAAAAAATAAAATTAAAAATTTAGGGGTGGACTACCCCTAACATTTAGGGGGATGAAAAATAGATGTTGGCCGATTCTCATAGATACCGGATAAGCACAAAAAATTTCATCAAAATCGGTCAAGCCGTTTCGGAGGAGTATGGCAACGAAAACTGTGACACGAGAATTTTACATATTAGATTTTCCTTTAAAACGTATTTACATTCATATACCTATTTATTATTTAATATATTTATGTTGATTAATATCCATACACCGCCATATCACGTTAATTGTTTCTTCATCAGAAGGTTGTCTAGAAGAGGTCGCTCTTAGCGATAAGACCGCCTATTGTTACACTATTGTTTCATTTATTGTAATATACTGTTTCTTTTTTATGATGTTCAATAGAGTTTTTTTTATTATGAACACATTTGCTAAATAAATGTATTTACGAAGCCTGTGTTAAAAAGTTAAAAATTACGCACCGTACATGGCAAAATTGTAAATTGTAATAAAAAAATTGTAATGTCGCCACGTGTATCAAAAATTAGAACTACATCTTTTGTCTCATTTACTCTTTAGTTTTAAAGTGAGACAAACGTATTAAGCGAAAGCGCTTTCAAGGAGGTTCTAACATTCTGCTTATTTATTGCGGAATATGAAATTCTTTGGTGGGATTCTTATGTATGTTTTACGGAAATAAAAAAAAACGCAAAAGGATACGCACGGCGCCATACAACAAGTAGGTACTTAGGTGAGAGTACCTATTTTACCGCACGCTCCGTTCTATTGTATGGTGTGTAATTTTCTACTTTCGAATAATGCTTACAGACTTTGTAAATGTATTTTTTGAGCAAGTGTGTTGAAGAAACTAGAGATTATTTGTATTAATATAAAAATCTTTATTTTCAGAGTGCAAGGCCAGGAGGTGACGAGCCACCAAATGAAGATATAGCTGTAAGTACTTTACACACTGTTTTGAATTCCCGTTTTTAAATAAAAAAAAATGAATGTATGTTTTTGTATTAAAAAAAACTATTTGTGTCTAGGGATCGAACTGCAAAGTTAATTTTGTCCTTCCTAGTTTAAAACGTTTGCACTGAACCTTTGTCGAGGTTTTTATTTTCATTAGGTTGAATATGTCTCCCGGAGTTTTGGCGGGAACATGAAAAAGTGTGTATGCTCTCATTGTATTTTTTTGTAAAACTTGTGTTCTTCCGCGAGTTAATGTGAAATAAATATTTGTTATTAACCATTAAGTGCCGTTAAGTGTGTGCGAGTGTAAGGAAACAACTCAATGTTGAAAAACATGCTATTTGCGTTCTCACCAAAATTCTATTGAAAATCTTCAGTAAAGTCCACATCTTAACTGAGCCTATGACTTGGACTAGACTATGACTAGAAACTTGACATGAAATGTGACTTCGACCCATCTTTACGACTTGAATTCACAAAAACCTGAAACATTTAAATACTTACACATTTAGATACTGGATAAATAAATTTATTGTGTGGAGCCATAATGAAACTAAAACTATAAAACATGTCTCCGTCTACAATTTATATGGAGGGTAGATTCAATTAAACTAACTACCCTCCCCATTGATTCCAGGAAGCAGTGAGCCAAGCATCAGCTTGTGTAACGTTTCAATTCTCGCCGCCCGACGTTCAGAAACCGCCGCCATATTACGACAAGCTGAACTCTTGGCTCGGACAAGTGTTGCAGAGGGAAGCTGATATGGTAATTATCTTTTTTTTTTTCTAATTAACTGGGATGGGTCAGCCAAATACCTTTTCTTTATATATATATATATATATATATATATGACCACTATCTCACCTGTTGTTAAGTGATGATGCGGTCGAAGATGGTTAGCACGCTAGGCCTAGAATTAAAACTGGCTCATTAGATGTTTGGTGACAGATTTTCTAACTCGAGGGTGGTAGCCTAGCTGGCCAGACGGGCACTAGATAGTGTCCTACCACCATGCGGGGGTTGTTAGTTTCTTAACGGTGTTTTTCTTTCACCGGAGGGCCACTGTTAAAAGCGCACATACATTTTTCGATAGAAAAATCCATTGGTGCACCAGCTGGAGGCGCTGGAAGTTATTGAGAGGAGAGGGAAGAAACTCATAAACGACAACTTCATCATCTTGCTGGCAAAAAGCTTCAGAGACTTGAGCATCGCCGCAAAGTCGCCAGTTAATCGTTCCTTTCAACCGACTTACAAAAAGGAGGAGGTTCTCAATTCGTCTGTATGTTTTTTTTAATGTATGTTACGCAATTACTCCGTCTATTGTGAACCGATTCGAATGATTCTTTTTGTAATGGGTAAGGCGCATTTCCGAGGTGCTCCCATAGTAATTTCATCGAGATCTGATAAGTATATAATATATGACGACAAACATCTCAAACTTGCTACTGAAACTGACTCGCGCGGCATTGAAGTCGGTTGTTTTAGTTTTTAACCGACTTCAAAAAAAGGAGGAGGTTTATCAATTCGACTGTATATATATATATACTAGCTGGCCCGGCGAACTTCGTACCACCTAACAGACAATGTATGTCGTGTTACCTTTTAGATGAACTTAATTTAGGCTTTTATGAACGTAATACAATGAATAAAAAGAGATATTCAGTTTAGTAATGTATTATTATATGGCAATAGAAATAGAATTAAAATACAATAATCAAGTAGGTACTTCAACCGCGTGTCAGCAAGACATGATGGAATGAAACAATGTTATTATTGTTAAAGAGAAGTTATTAAATATTATGTTTCTTTGAAGTGTCTCACACTGTAATGATTTCAAAGAAACATAATATTTGATTTACGCAGTGCAACATCTCTCATCGGATTTGAAAACTGTAATGATTTCTTCCGAATGATTAACTTACGTAATAAGTAGTCATAGATGGCGCCACCAATGCATAATTGGGTTAACAAATGCAATCCACTAATTTCGTCGTATCGATGTATCGAACCGTGGCTTAATTGGCAGAGCACCTGGACGTGTAATCCGGGGGGTGCGGGTTCGAGTCCCGTCGGTACGATGAAATTTTGGATTGTGTTTAACAATTTACAAAAATATAAAGTGTGAGACACTTTAAAGAAACATAATATTTGATTTACGCAGTGCAACATCTCTCGTCGGATTTGAAAACTGTA
Source organism: Cabera pusaria (assembly GCA_954871355.1). NCBI lineage: Eukaryota > Metazoa > Arthropoda > Insecta > Lepidoptera > Geometridae > Cabera > Cabera pusaria. The sequence goes on from OX940890.1 coordinate 3,184,651, forward strand.
ATGATTTCTTCCGAATGATTAACTTACGTAATAAGTAGTCATAGATGGCGCCACCAATGCATAATTGGGTTAACAAATGCAATCCACTAATTTCGTCGTATCGATGTATCAAACCGTGGCTTAATTGGCAGAGCACCTGGACGTGTAATCCGGGGGGTGCGGGTTCGAGTCCCGTCGGTACGATGAAATTTTGGATTGTGTTTAACAATTTACAAAAATAAGTTATTAACTTGACATTAGTTCGATTGAGTTTAATTTTAATTGTAAAAATATAATCACCAGTATTTAATATTAATTCTGAATAAGTATACTTACTTCATGAATAACTGTCCAATATTTTATTGCCTTATGGATAAAACTGTATACGGCATTCATAAATTGGCTATCACATTCTTGCATATTTACGTACATTCTGACAAAATATAAAATTGATTAGGCATTGATGATTATCGTCTCGATTGCTTGTATGTAAGCATCAATGAGAATTTAACCAACGACTACACTAAAAAAAAATTATGTCTCCACACGATTAGCGTATTCAGCCAGTGTCAAGTATTAAAATTCTTTAATTTTTTGAGAATTCAAGTCGTAAAGATGGGTAAAGTCACATGTCAGGTCAAGTTTCAAGTCAAAGTCTAGTCCAAGTCATACCCTCAGTAAAGATGTGGACTTGACTGAGTAAGCATACATTTCTGAACGCACGCATATGTGACAATCATAAATATGTCATACAATTGTCATTACTGACAGTATTTAAAATTTATTAACATTTTGAAAATCTACATGACTTGAATTCACAAAAATTTGAAGAATTTTTATACTTGACACTGGCTAAATACACCAACCGTGTGGAGCGATGACCCTTATTAATTTTTTTTTCCCTTAACGGTTTAACGTATCGACGGGATAAACAATTGAACATCAAATGATTGGCAGTTTTGAAACCCAGGAACATTTTGGCAAAATACTTTTTTTTATATAATTTTTTAAGGACAATTATTCATTGTACAAGAAACGTGTTTTTTTCGGCATTTCAATATAACGCCATCTATGAACGCATAGTTAGGTCAACGTCCCATAGATGGCGTTATATTGAAATGTCGATCCATAACACCTTTGTTAGACGTTAGGTGGCGTTATAAGAAATAAAATGTTTATTAATTTATATTTTTTGCTGGCGAAAAATTATAGTGGTATATTTTGCTCGATCTTATAAAATACTGTAGTATGGTACGGAACCCTTCGAGCGCGAGTCCGACTTGTACTTGGCCAGTTTATTATAATACCAGCAGCCCGCCCCGGCTTCGCACGGGTAGAACATATATGCCTACAAAATTTGCATCAGTTTGTTGCATCGAATATAAAATATTAACATATTTAACAATCATCGTCATATTTCAACCAATTTACACAAAACCTTAACGAATTATGCACCTAAACCTTCTTCATAAACACTCTGGTTATTGGTGAAAACCGCATGATAATCCGTTCAGTAGCTATTGAGATTATTGCGAACAGACAGACAGACAGACGCAGTGATGGAATTTGTTTTATGATACTTACGTAGTGATATTGGACGGCCCTTTGGCGTGAAGGATAGTTACCCTGATTCTGACCCGACGGTCGTTGGTTCTAATCCTAGCTATATACCCACCAATGAAAGTTTTATGTGCATTCATGAATCATGAGTTTTCGTACAGTGGTAGTGGGATGATTAAATCTACCAAAAAGTAGCTTACCACCAAGAAGAACATCTGCTGCCTTAACCTTACGGCGTTCCTCGACGCAAAAAGTAGAGGTAATATACGTACGCTTAACGTGTGTATCTGTGTGTCTGTCTGTAGTATCTTAGCACCTAACCGGATGAACCGATTTTGTTTTTATTATTGATAGTTTTTTTTGTTTGTTTGATAGATGTCTTCATCGAGAGTGTTCTTAGCTTTGATTCATGAAAATTCGTTCCATCGTTATATCGTAACTATGAGCTTTTTTCTAGTTAATTGCGCTATGAAATCAACTTTCATAGGTCTGATCAATTCGAAAATCTTCTTCTTCAACGGTAAGAACATGGAACACTGACCTGATGCTGGGACATCTCCTGGACTCTACAGAATACTCAAATCCTCACCAACTTACAGCTCAGATTTTAAATGTCGTGTTTAGAGTCATTGCAATGCTTTTAATGAAAAGATCATACATAGATCAGTGTCGGGGTGGTTTAAAATAATATATTATCTAATACTATAAGAATCTTTGTCCTGACATACTGACTGACTGACTCACTGACAGACAACGCACAGCCTAAACCGCTGGTCGTAGAGTCTTGAAATTTGGAGGGTATATTTGTCTTAGTACGCACGGGTGTACTAAGAAAGGATTTTACAAAATTCATTCCTTAAGGGGATGAAATGGGGGTTCAAAGTTTGTATGGAGAAACAAGATTGTCTTTTCTATCCGAAACTTCACACAAGTGCTTCAGTACAAAAATAAGTAAATACGTGTTTGAGGTTTTTTTGAAATTCCACCCCTAAGAGGCTGAAATGGGGTAACAAAGTCTGAAAATCAATATTGTTTCGGATTGCGCTGAAATTTGGCATGCAGATAGTTATTACGACATAATACAAATGTTCTCTCTTTATAATCTATACTAATTATATATTTTTATATTTTTATAATTATATAAGAACATTTGTATTTTTGTATGTTTGTAATGATTTGGCTCAAAACTACTGAACCGATTTGAAAAATTCTTTCACTAATACATAGAATGGACTTTCGGAATGAAAAAAGGCTATATATTATGCCGTTTAAATCAAAGGTACATTCGTGGAGACCTAATTTGCAACCTAAGTCGGCAAAAAAACGGTCGAAAAAACACGTTTCTTACGAACGCTGCTTAATTGAAAATAGATAGAAGAATATTTTCCATGCAAGAGTTGTACAACTTAATAAGACCTAAAAAAAAGTCCGCGACAGCATATGTCTATCTCTTAAGGTTGACTCACAGTAACCATTTTAATATTAAAATTTTTGTTCAAAAATATTACATAACTTCCAAGGCTATTTTAAAGTATATAGTATTAATCCTTATCCAAATAATTACGTTAATTAGCTTGGCCACATATTATAGATTAAAATTGTGCTTTTTTTAATTGTAATTTCACATACACGCATCGCAAAATTAATAAAATATTTGTAGTGAAACCACAGATTAGGTCATAGTTACTACGAAAATATGATTATAGGCTTAGCTATTCTGTAGATCCCCACCGATCACAATCAATTTGTGGTCAATATAATAATATGATCTATTGTATAAAATAATATTCATCTATATATATAACTAGAAGTGTCCCGCGGCTTCGCCCGCGTTAAAACCTTCTTTTATTTACTTAAAACTTTTCTTTTGTAAAAACGATTCTATTATTAAACACATCAAATAAAAATTAGCCAAATCGGTTCACCCGTTTTCATGTTATCGCGTGACTAAGGCAAATCGGGATTCATATTTAATAAACCCTAAAAACCTAAATTTACAGACTTTGTTACTTACCCCATTTCGAAAAATCCTACAACACTTAATTTATCCCATCTTGTTTCGCCATACAAACTTTGAATCCCTGTTCCGTATCCGGGAGGAATTTTCAGAAAATAATTTCGGATCGGATACCTATACCTACGTCATAATAACTATCTGCATTCTGAATTTCAGCGCAATCCGAAACAATATTGATTTTTAGACTTTGTTAACCCAGTGTATCCTCTTAGGGTGGCATTTTGAAAAAGTCTGAAACTCGTATTTACTTATTTATTTACAGAAGTACTTGTGTGAAATGTCGAATAAAATGACTATCCAAACTTTGAAACCCCGCTTCATCCCCTTAAAGAGTGTATTTTGAAAAATTATTTCTTAGCGGATCATCATTATCAGCCGGTATCAGTCCACTGCTGGACGTAGGCCTCCCCCAAGACACGCCACTGAGCCCGGTCTTCGGCTCTTTGTTTCCAGTCACTGCCCACCGCTTTGCGAATGTCGTCACTTCACCTAGTCACAGGGCGTCCTACTCTACGTTTGCCGATATATATACTCTTAGCGGATACCTAAGTCAAAATAACTTTGCATTTAAATAATTTTAAATCTGTATGCCAAATTTCAGCGGAATCCGAAACAATATTGATTTCCACACTTTGTTACCCCATTTCACCCTCGTAGGGGAGGAATTTCAAAAAAACATGAAACACGTATTTACTTATTTTTTTACTGAAGCACTTGTATGAAGTTACGAATAGAAAATTAGGTCTCCACGAATGTACCTTTGATTTAAACGGGATAATATATAGCCTTTTTTCATTCCGAAAGTCCATTCTATGTATTAGTGAAAGAATTTTTCAAATCGGTTCAGTAGTTTTTGAGCCAAATCATTACAAACATACAAAAATACAAATGTTCTCTCTTTATAATATTAGTATAGATTATAAAGAGAGAACATTTGTATGTTTGTAATGATTTGGCTCAAAAACTACTGAACCGATTTGAAAAATTCTTTCACTATATATATAATACATAGAATGGACTTTCGGAATGAAAATAGGCTATATATTATCCCGTTTAAATCAAAGGTACATTCGTGGAGACCTAATTTGCAACCTAAGTCGGCAAGAAAACGGTCGAAAAAACACGTTTCTTACGAACGCTGCTTAATTGAAAATAGATAGAATATTTTCTATGCAAGAGTTGTACAACTTAATAAGACCTACAAAAAAATCCGCGACAGCATATGTCTATCTCTTAAGGTTGACTCACAGTAATCATTTTAATCTTAAAATGTTTGTTAAAAAATATTACATAACTTCCAAGGCTATTTTAAAGTATATAGTATTAATCCTTATCCAAATAATTACGTTAATTAGCTTGGCTACATATTAGAGATTAAAATTGTCCTTTACTGTATATAATTCAAATGAAAACTCTAGAAGATATCACGAATTTCACAAACACGCATCGCAAAATTAATAAAATATTTGCAGTGAAACCACAGATTAGGTCATAGTTACTGCGAAAATATTATTATAAGCTTACCTATGCTGTAGATACCCACCGATCACAATCAATTTGAAGTCAATATATTATAATAATATGATCTATTGTATAAAATAATATTCATTTATTCATATATATAATAATATAATATTTTAAACCACCCCGACTGATCTGTGTATAATCTTTTCATTAAAAGCATTCCAATGACTCTAAACACGACATTTAAAATCTGAGCTGTAAGTTCGTGAGGATTTGAGTATTCTGTAGAGTACAGGAGATGTTCCAGCATCAGGTCAATGCTTCCATGTTCTTACAATATCGTTGAAGAAGAAGATTTTCGAATTGATCAGACCTATGAAAGTTGATTTCATAGCGCAATTAACTAGAAAAAAGCTCATAGTTTTATAACGATTGAACGAATTTTCATGAATCAAAGCTAAGAAAACTCTCGATGAAGAAATCTATCAAACAAAAAAAAACTATCAATAATAAAAACAAAATCGGTTCATCCGGTTAGGTGCTAAGATGCTACAGACAGACACACAGATACACACGTTAAACGTATATTACCCCTACATTTTGCGTCGGGGAACGCGTAATGTTACGGCGGCAGATGTTCTCCTTGGTGGTAAGCTACTTTTTGGTAGATTTAATGATCTCACTACCACTGTACGAAAACTCATGATTCATGAATGCACATAAAACTTTCATTGGTAGGTATATAGCTAGGATTAGAACCAACGACCGTCGGGTCAGAATCAGGATAACTAACCTTTACGCCAAAGGGCCGTCCAATATCAATACGTAAGTATTATAAAACAAAGTCCATCACTGCGTCTGTCTGTCTGTTCGCAATAATCTCAATAGCTACTGAACGGATTATCATGCGGTTTTCACCAATAGCCAGAGTGTTTATGAGGAAGGTTTAGGTGCATAATTCGTTAAGGTTTTGTGTAAATTGGATGAAATATGACGATGATTGTTAAATATGTTAATATTTTATATTCGATGCAACAAACTGATGCAAATTTTGTAGGCATATATGTTCTACCCGTGCGAAGCCGGGGCGGGCTGCTAGTGTAATATATTTTAACAAAAAATTAAAGATTAAAATGGTTACTGTGAGTCAACCTTAAGAGATAGACATATGTGCTGTCGCGGACTTTTTTGTAGGTCTTATTAAGTTGTACAACTCTTCCATAGAAAATATTCTTATATCTATTTTCAATTGAGCAGCGTTCGAGAGAAACGTTTTTTTTTCGACCGTTTTGTTGTCGATTTTGGTTGCAAATTAGGTTGCCACGGATGTACCTTTGATTTAAACGGGATAATATATAGCCTATTTTCATTTCGAAAGTCCATTCTATATATTAGTGAAAGATTTTTTTAAATCGGTCCAATAGTTTTTGAGCCAAACCATTACAAACATACAAAAATACAAATGTTCTCTCTTTATAATATTAGTATAGATTAGTCTGGATGTTTTTTGTCCCCAGATAAGCATAGAAGTATGTGAGACAGAGTCGCACGGCGTGGTCCTACGCTACTGTCCGCTGGAAGGGTCTCTCCTGGACGCGGAGTCGTGTTCCTCACTCGGCATAGCCTTGGAAGCCCAGCTACACGTGCTACATGCCACGGTGGAACACCGCGCCTCCTTCCATCAGAGAGTGTCGGGGGAACCACGTCTGACGCTCGTTCATGTACCGGGATGGGCCGGTAATACTTATTTTCAAACACATTTGCTCAAAAAGTGCATTTTCAATACCTGTATACGTTGTTCGAAAGTTTAAAATTACTAATTAATTAAATAGGTACTTAGGTGAGAGTAGTAAAATGATGTAAGATTTGTTACTCTTATCACATTTGCAGAGTTTCCTTGTAGTATTAGCTTAATTAATCTTACGTTATTATTATACGTCTTCCTAAAAAACGTTTGTTGCATAAATGATCTTACATACTTATTCCACGTGATATTTTACAGCTTTATGTGCGTATATATAGTTACGCCTTTTTTTCACGGTACTTTTAGAAGAAAAGTATCGGTAAGCATGATTAAGCAGTTATTCTTTGCAGTATTTTCTTGTCTTTTATTCGTAAATGAAATAACTGATTTCTTCCAGGCAAGCACAGGAATCTTTTTTAGCATAACTATGATTAAGTGTGATAAAAATATAACATTTTTTGCAAGTAACATAATATACTTACTTTTTCTATGCTTGGTTAGCAGTATAAAATATATGTGATGCAAAATATTTCATTTCCCTTCCGATAACTTTGTCAATATAAGTCATTTATATGTAACGAAGATCCATAGCATAGTAAGTGTTCGGAGAATAGAACAGCGAGAGCTGTTCTATTCTCCGAACACACTCTTCCACACACGAGAGCGGGACATACTCGTACGCGCGACTACGTAACGCATTGGCTTTGCGGCACGTACTATTCACGACTTGAAGACTCCTAGATTATACTTATCGGGAAACACAGACACTGGCAAAGAATTGCATTTATTGGTAGTACCTATGATAAAAGATGAAGCATAACGCTTGGTGCAAGGAGATGGACCACATAGCGGTGGCGCACATCTAGTCCGGTCTGGTCGAAGAAGAGGCAGGGTGGTATTACTTTGCGTAATCGGAAGCCGTAGGTACGCTCCGAAATGCACCCGATAGGAAACATGGAACCTTTTATTGTTTTAATTTTGTTTTATTTTAAATCTAGCGCACCATGCTTTATGCTACAAGTTCTACCATGGGGGGTTGTTGGTTTGTTAACGAAAACATACATTTTTCCATAGAAAAATCTGCTGGTGCACGGCGCGGATCGAACTCGGTCCTCTGGCATCAAAGCCGACCGTTCTCCCGATAAACCGGGCCCTTAAAACTACTGCCTCAGCTTGGCCATAAAACTAAGCTTTTTCTACGGTAATTGTACTGTGTGGACTCGTTTTTTTTTCTTCATATAGGCAAGCGTTTGATCACTGAAGAAAAGATGGTGCACACGCTACGCCTAGAAGACTCTTAACTACTCTAAAGGGCTGTGTGTTGTCGGAACACTGTAAGGTTATGGCGGCGAATTTTCTCTTTGATGGTGGTAAGCCACTTTTGATAGCAAGTCAATCGGAACATCGATATAATATGCTCCTACCACCTGTCATGTAAGAGCCAAAGTTGAGAGATGGCGTCAGTAAAATTCCAAGAAGCTCAGGTGGTCTGCCATCTGTACGGAAACATTTCGAATAGTTTTTTAGCTTGGCAGAAAATTGAACTAGAACCTAGAACTAGTTACTTAGTAGTAGTAACTAGTAACTTAGTTGCATTGAACTTGACCAGATTGGCATCGCCCCAATCGAAAACAGCCTGTAAGGACAAGTTTATGCGCTTGACTATATAAAATTGAATTTGTGCCACACTAGACTGTGCACTGGACGTATAGCTCTCTACAACGGTGCTATCGTCTGCATTTCTAATCATACCGAGCATTAGCAAGTCGTTAATATGCAGCAGGATAAGAGTGGCAGAAAGCAATGATCCCTGAAAGACACCAATTGGTCAGAAGAGCAGCCATCAATGATTACTCTGAACGACAGGTCACTCAAAAGAAAATACAAAAATCAGACACACAAAGAAGTGGCAGTCCGTAGGATGGATCGATGGACTTGCTTATAGGATCCCCCCACTTTCGTTGAAACCCAAATTTTCGGTCACTGATAAAGTTCTATGTATGCAAGGAGCCAGTTGTTCACTAAAGGTTTTTTATAGCCTTGCAGAGTATTAACGTGTCTAAAAATTGGCAGGGTCAGCAAGACTGCCTTTTTGGGCACAGGTTGCACTTTGGCAAGCTTCCAAGTTTTTGACACTAGTCATAGAAAGGCGAAACAAACATATTAATACAAAAGCGAGATCAGGCATACATGTCCTCAGGATTTTGGATGGAATACCATCCGGGCTACTGGCTTTGTTCACGTCTACAATTATTTGCAGTGGTTTTTCAACCTTAGCCTGACGGATAGGTATATCAGACATTTGTTTCACGCGTCCAAGGAGACAAGGAAGTATCTCACGGGCAGTGTCAAGAAGTAAAGACTCCGTGAACAGAGAAGCAATCAAATTCGCTTTCTCTTTGGTGGTATGAGCCAGCGCCCCATCGAGTGTCAGCAGTGGAAGAAGTGAGGGCCGACTAAAGATTGAGTCAACTTATAAATCAAAGCTATGTGGTCAAATCGAGCCATCAGTAAAGCATTCTTGCAGAATTAGGTAGCAGCATTGTTAAAGGTTTTATTCCTTGCTGACACATTTTGGCTTTGCGGTTTGAAGTGTCAATCCAGTCCATGTTAACTGCATGCTGCGGCGCTGCAGTACGGCCACACTTAACCCCGAACCAAGGCTTAGCTTTGCTTTATATCACAACTGTTTTGCTTTATATCACAAATGAAAATGAAATATAGTTTTCTATTCCCTGAAGCAGCAAATTTGTCACAGGGTCCACACAAACCATAATGTCATCGAAAGAAAAGCATACGAGCCGCTTAAGGTTAAATGCAAGGAACGACCGCTACTCATCCCAATCTGCTGCCTGTTATTGCCTCACGTCGAGAACCGCATAAGCTAAAGTTGGGCGGAGAGTAGACTTCATCCGATAGTGGTAGGAACAATCTAGCGGTGACGATACTGAAACTGAGTAGCGGTTTGGATCAGTTGCCAGCAGAAGGTCCAAGCAATTGGCTATGGCCGTCTCCTGATCCCCATTGTGCGGCGAAAAGACATAGGCGTAGAGAAGTATTTCTAAGCCTGTATCTATCAGTATTTGAAGCATAGATTGCGAGAGTCTTTATGGTTTTGGAGACGTTGACAGCAGATACCCATCATGTACACGCAAACGTTAATTTGCAAACTGTTTGGTGTGTTTGTCATAAACGTATTATGCATAAGAAATAACGAATTTGAATGAAATTGGAATAGAGATAGCCACCCTGGCTAACTATTTAATTAACACAAACTGCACACAGACTTTTTTTATATCCACACAAGTGGAAGCATATAGGGTATCTTCAGTTATGTTATTTAATATACACAGGTTTTTTTACGTATTTACCACATACGTCTTTCAAGTAAAGTTTTAGCCACAGAATAAGTAAGTAATAAGTGATACAACTTTTTTTGTTATTTTTATCCCACTTAATAACAGCACTTCGCAAGTTACTACAATTTTTCTTAATATTCTCTCATGGAAGAAAACAATATAACTGTTTACGTACAAATGTTCTTTAAAAGCGGACTGGAATAAAGGCGTAACTCGAAATAAAACTACGAAGTTCGCCTAATTTCCATAGTAACAAAGCGGTAACTTTAGATGTTTCTCAATTTCATATTATTATTCCATATATTAATGGAGTAACCACCTAATTTTAGATTTTTGCAAAATCTAGAGTTTATTTAAAAAAATGAAGTATATAGGTATCTGTATGAAAATATTTGCTACCATGTTGCTGAAGACACTAATTGTCTAGGACTTCTCAGTTCTTTACAAATTAGGTTTTTGACGCTCCTGAAAAGTTGGTGTTTTCATCTTACGCCATTTTTCCATGGGTAGTGCGAATTATACTGAGTGAAGAAGAGAAGATTTTGAAGGAAAATTTCATGAACTAAATTTTCGCTAAAGAACTAGGTTTTTTATAATTTAAAAACCTAATCGGAACTAACTTTTTTCATTAAGATTGATTGATTGATATCATAGCCATTGTCTAATTTTTCGTGTGTTCCCAAAATCCTACTATTTTTTGCAATCAATATCAATAATACCTACGACACACACAACTCATATAATGAACAGTCTTGTATTTGGATTTTTTAATAAAATTAAATACATATTTGCTTTGATGACTGACATCGACACGATAATGTCGATGATAAGCCCATCACTAGCCAAAAATTAACTTGTGACAACCTGCATGATAACGAAACAGAACGGCATTATACGTCTCTTTCCTACGCACTATTAACATCGTAAGTAAAAAAAAGTAAACATACGTATTTCATTTCTTATTTTAGCCCGGCTTCCATGCTAGTCATTGTTCCGAGAGGTGGAGCGACGACATTCGCAAAGCGGTGGGCAGTGACTGGAAACAAAGAGCCGAAGACCGGGCTCAGTGGCGTGTCTTGGGGGAGGCCTACGTCCAGCAGTGGACTGATACCGGCTGATAATGATGATGATGATGTAAAAAAAATAACCGGCCAAGTGCGTGTCGGGCCACGCGCAGTGTAGGGTTCCGTAGTAACCTGTTATTCAATGCAAGTCTTTACCCGTTATAAACAAACAACCGTTATAAACTAGGTAAGGTAAGGTACTCACTCCGACTTTGTCACTTTAAAGGATTTATTCTAAGGATTTTGTATATGGTACAAAATTATCCAACACCCAAGTTCAACGACTATTACTGCTAAACTAATAAAGTTATCTTAACCGCTATAGTTTTCCTTTAAAGTTCATAAAATGCGCTATTATCACGAATTTTTCCAGATTTTTCAAGCCAGCAGTTTAGCTTTTAGAGGGGGAACATCCCCACTTCTCATATATGGGAGCTACCCTAAAAAAAATATGGTTCACAATTTTATTTCAGCACTTTATCGGCGTAATTTATATAAATACCCCCACAAAATTACAGCTTTCTAGTATTAACGGTCTCTTAGCAAAACCTCGGACAGACAGACGGACATGACGAAACTATAAGGGTTCCTTGTCAGGACTACGGAACCCTAAAAAATACGAGTCCAATATTTTATGATAATCGAACTGACGGACTAATTAGAATTACTATTTTTTGACCCGGGCAACATCCCTATTATAAAATATAATGTAATCGTTGTTATTATCAGGCCTTGGCGGCGTCCGCTACATCCCACTAGGCTGGGAGGACGCGCCTGCTGAAGAGTTGGACGCGTTGAACAGACAACTGGTGGACACACTCAAAGTGACGGACGGAGCGTTCTCGTGCGGTGACGGAGAGGACGGCTGCGCCTGTGTCAGGTACATACATACACACACAAGACGCGCCTGCTGAAGAGTTGGACGCGTTGAACAGACAACTGGTGGACACACTCAAAGTGACGGACGGAGCGTTCTCGTGCGGTGACGGAGAGGACGGCTGCGCCTGTGTCAGGTACATACATACATACATACACAAGACGCGCCTGCTGAAGAGTTGGACGCGTTGAACAGACAACTAGTGGACACACTCAAAGTGACGGACGGAGCGTTCTCGTGCGGTGACGGAGAGGACGGCTGCGCCTGTGTCAGGTACATACATACATACATACATACACAAGACGCGCCTGCTGAAGAGTTGGACGCGTTGAACAGACAACTGGTGAACACACTCAAAGTGACAGACGGAGCGTTCTCGTGCGGTGACGGAGAGGACGGCTGCGCCTGTGTCAGGTACATACATACATACATACACACACAAGACGCGCCTGCTGAAGAGTTGGACGCGTTGAACAGACAACTGGTGGACACACTCAAAGTGACGGACGGAGCGTTCTCGTGCGGTGACGGAGAGGACGGCTGCGCCTGTGTCAGGTACATACATACATACATACACAAGACGCGCCTGCTGAAGAGTTGGACGCGTTGAACAGACAACTGGTGGACACACTCAAAGTGACGGACGGAGCGTTCTCGTGCGGTGACGGAGAGGACGGCTGCGCCTGTGTCAGGTACATACATACATACACAAGACGCGCCTGCTGAAGAGTTGGACGCGTTGAACAGACAACTGGTGGACACACTCAAAGTGACGGACGGAGCGTTCTCGTGCGGTGACGGAGAGGACGGCTGCGCCTGTGTCAGGTACATACATACATACATACAAACACAAGACGCGCCTGCTGAAGAGTTGGACGCGTTGAACAGACAACTGGTGGACAAACTCAAAGTGACGGACGGAGCGTTCTCGTGCGGTGACGGAGAGGACGGCTGCGCCTGTGTCAGGTACATACATACATACATACATACATACACAAGACGCGCCTGCTGAAGAGTTGGACGCGTTGAACAGACAACTGGTGGACACACTCAAAGTGACGGACGGAGCGTTCTCGTGCGGTGACGGAGAGGACGGCTGCGCCTGTGTCAGGTACATACATACATACACAAGACGCGCCTGCTGAAGAGTTGGACGCGTTAAACAGACAACTGGTGGACACACTCAAAGTGACGGACGGAGCGTTCTCGTGCGGTGACGGAGAGGACGGCTGCGCCTGTGTCAGGTACATACATACATACATACATACATACACAAGACAAGCCTGCTGAAGAGTTGGACGCGTTCAACAGACAACTGGTGGACACACTCAAAGTGACGGACGGAGCGTTCTTGTGCGGTCACGGAGAGGACGGCTGCGCCTGTGTCAGGTACATACATACATACATACATACACAAGACGCGCCTGCTGAAGAGTTGGACGCGTTAAACAGACAACTGGTAGACACACTCAAAGTGACGGACGGAGCGTTCTCGTGCGGTGACGTAGAGGACGGCTGCGCCTGTGTCAGGTACATACATACATACATACATACATACACAAGACGCGCCTGCTGAAGAGTTGGACGCGTTGAATAGACAACTCGTGGACACACTCAAAGTGACGGACGGAGCGTTCTCGTGCGGTGACGGAGAAGACGGCTGCGCCTGTGTCAGGTACATACATACATACATACATACATACACAAGACGCGCCTGCTGATGAGTTGGACGCGTTAAACAGACAACTGGTGGACACACTCAAAGTGACGGACGGAGCGTTCTCGTGCGGTGATGGAGAGGACGGCTGCGCCTGTGTCAGGTACATACATACATACATACATACATACACAAGACGCGCCTGCTGAAGAGTTGGACGCGTTGAACAGACAACTCGTGGACACACTCAAAGTGACGGACGGAGCGTTCTCGTGCGGTGACGGAGAGGATGGCTGCGCCTGTGTCAGGTACATACATACGTACATACATACACAAGACGCGCCTGCTGAAGAGTTGGACGCGTTGAACAGTCAACTCGTGGACACGTTCAAAGGGATGGACTGAAACTTAATTTTGCTGTTCTATCCCAAGACCTATGCCTAGATACAGTTATTACACCAACCGCAAATAATAAGTTTGAAATAGTATTACGTTTTCATTAAATTTAACTACATATTTACGACTAGCTCTGCCCGCGACTTCGTCCTCCCCTTCCCCCACTTCCCTCAACTCCCCAACCCTTCCCCCTACTCCCCTACCCTCCCCTCACGCCCCCACTACCGCAAGTTTTGGCGTGAAAGCGAGACAGACAGACAGACAGAGTTACTTTCGCATTTATATATTAGTAAAGAAGTAAGGATTATGATGTAAGTGCTGCAAGATCTTCCTTCGTGCCAATTTTTATGATTCCAAGTCAACGGGAAGTACAATATAGGTTTTGATTCTCTTGGTTTCAACTAAGATGTCCGTCTGTCAAGACCAAAGGATCTTGACATACGGACAGACAGATAGACGGACAACAAAGTTATATTATAAGGGTTCCTTTTTTTTAAGGTATGAAACTCTAAAAATGAGCAACATGTATTTTCCAGATTCGGCATGGTGACAGCTGACACAGATATCGACGAGCTACTCGAGCTCGTACTCAGCGCGGGCAAGGAGGTTGAAGAGAGCTCCAGAGCTCTCACCAATATGACCGAGGTTTTGAAGAAAGGTTCGTGCTTTACAAACTTACATACATACATAAAGTCTATGCAAAAAGTCGTGGCTTTACAATGAACTAACTTTCAAAGGTAAGGAAGAAATGTTTACCTACCTAGTAAGACCAAATCAAATGAAAGCATTTATGCAGTATGTAGGCACATTACACTGAATTACACACACACACACACACACATATTAGTATTAATATACGCACAAATTATGCATGTCAAAAGCATAAAATAAATCATAATCGATTATCAAGTAAACATAGCAAAAGCAGAATTTAGCGCTTTGAATAAAAAAAAACAAAGTAATGAACCATAATGAGAAGAGTAGATCTGTACCTATACTCTCTACTACTCTATTTTAGTCGTATTAGCAATGACGGAGTTATGTTGTCTACGCAACAAAAAACAGTAAATTAGAATCATCAACACGCGCGCCCTCAATTTCTACGACAGTTCTCTTTTTGCACAGACTACCTATCATCACGCCTTTTCCCCGTTGGTGTAGGCAGATACTTCTTCTTTTCACATGCTTACGCAAGGCTAAATAATAATAATAAATCAATTTATTTCAGACAACTATAGTAGGGCCAATTTAATAGATCACATTTGACATATGACAGTCTTAGCTTCATAGTAAGGTGACTTGCTTAAAAACATCGATACATCGGCTCTATGCAAAAGGTAGGCAAAGCACGTGCAATACTACTTGTGTTGCAGGTGTTTATAGGCGGCGGTGACCACTTTCGATCAGGTGGGCCGCTTGCTTGTTTGTCAACTTTGACATAAAAAAAAAATATGAATCGATACGCATCAACACAAACAAGAATGACGTTAGTTTGATGTTATTCGAAATAACCTATTTTTCGGCAGCTCTACATGAAAATAAAATTAGTATTTAAATTATTTAGTGTTATTCACTTGTTTGATTCGCGTTAATATGATATTGATAAGACACGTTAATACAAAATATACAAATCCGAAATTGTACATATTCAAACTATTTTATATATATTTATGGTAAAAAATGTAGCTCCATAGAAAAAAGCCCAATAAAATAAAAATAAACCGGCCAAGTGCGAGTCGGACTCGCGCACGAAGGGTTCCGTACCAATATCTATAAAAAAGGCAAAAAAAACATGTCCGTTGTATGGGAGCCCTACTTAAATACATTTTATTACAAGCTTTTATTTAACTTGCAATGTATGTACTCGTATGTATGTATGTCACTATGTATGTTCAGGTGGAATCTTAGAAGCTAAAGTAGACCCACTTCTCGATGTCCGATTGGACTAAAATTTGGTGAACTTATGAATCTTCGGTGACAACAATGATATGGTACCATGGAGCTGGTCTGATGATGGATTCATAAGTTCACCAAATTTGAGTCCAATCGGACATCGAGAAGTGGGTCTACTTTAGCTTCCAAGATTCCACCTGAACATACATAGTGACATACATACATACATTGCAAGTTAAATAAAAGTTTGTAATAAAATGTATTTAAGTAGGGCTCCAAACTCCGTTCAAGGTCGTTCTCATGAGGGCCGGTGTACGCGATCGAGTTTAATATGTAGCAGGTCTGTGGGTAAAACAAAGAGTTGTCATCCCGAGCAAATCAATTTTGTCAAACGGTTATCATTCACGCGTGGGCACGGGGGAGTGGTTGTCGCCGCCGGTTGTGACTAATTATAGATTAAACACATATCGCCTTACCGTCCTTACCGAAAACGTCCAATGTATTTTTATTAAGAGAAGAGGATAGAATACGATATTATATAAAATGGCACCAATCCGTAAGTACTTAATACGCATTCAAATAAAAAAGATTTTTCGAAATCGGTTAATAAATTACGGAGTTATGCGGTAACGTAACACACGTTCAAAAAACACAGTCGAATTGAGAACCTCCTTCTTTTTATGTCGGTTTCATAGAATAGTATGAATAAAAAAAATTAACAAAACTAAATTAAAATCCGGTCCAGTCACTTGGGTTGGGAGCTAAGATACCACAGACATAATTATACAGTATACACACACATGTCAAACGATTTTCTTCAAAATTTAAAAATAGGCAATTTCGTTTCGCGCTATAATGTCACATCTGTTTACATAATCTACGAACATGGCGCCAGCAAACATGGCGTCGCGGCGTGAAGTGTCATTACAAATTAACAAAATAACGTTTTATGTATGCGGGTTTTAATTCGATAATCTGAACTTAATTGTGAAAAGTGACTCCGTCGTCTCAGTTTGTTTTTCCTGACTGGTTTTTGCAGTATCTGAGGACACACGATGGCATTCCGGATACGCAATTTTTAACATAAGCGCGTGCTGTTGTTTCGAGTGCCGAGCTACGTGTGAGCGAGAATATGCCAGCCAGCTTACTCGTGGTATTCGACAATGCCAGTTCGAGATGTTCCGTCTAGTAGTATATGTCTATGAGTAATAGTTACTCTGAGGTTGTTAACACGCAGATGACACCTTGACCAGATGGCGCTATACAAAATACACGCTTTTTGTATGGGGACCCCCTTTAATTTTTAACTTTATTTTGTTTTTAGTATTTGTTGTTATAGCGGCAACAGAAATACATAATCTGTGAAAATTTTTTGGGTAGCATACTTAGTGTTTATAAAGAAAAAGGGTTCACCGACGTAACCTTGTAATGATGTTTCGTTTTTAAAAACAAAAATTGTTTATAGTGTTTAAAATTAATTATTAGTCAAAGTAAATCGTAAAAACGCTTTCTTTTGTAATTATTAGAATAGATATGTATTTGTAACTGAAAAATGTTAAGTAATTATGCAGTTCTAACTTTGAAAAAATAAATAATATTATGTGCCCCTCATTACAAGGTTACGTTGTTGAATTTTGGTGAAGTGTCAAATGTGATCTATTAAATTGCCTCTACTATAGTATTGAGGCAAATCAAAATATTAAATAAAATAAAATAATCTAAAAAAAATATATTATATATATCAAAATCAAAACTACCACGGAAAGTACTCATTATATATTAAATGCATTAACAACGCAGTATTGATTATCAGTAACTGGCGTCAACCGGTTTTTTTATTCCCCCTCCGACGCAAAAAGGGGGTGATATAAGTTTGACGTGTGTATGTGTGTATCTGTCTGTGGCATCTTAGCGCCCAAATTGATGAATCAATGGCTATATAGATGTTTTTGTTTGATAGGTGTCTTAATAAAAGTGTTCTTAGTTTTGATTTATGAAAATTCGTTCAACCGTTTTAAGACTGAGCTTTTTAGGTTTTCGTCCCTCAAAAGGAAAAAAGAAACCCTTATTGAATCCCTTTGTTGTCCGACTTGTCAACGACACGGCGACAAGATCACAACAACAAAAAATTACTACGTAAACTAATCCGTGATTCCCTACAGGCATAGAAGAAGCAACAGCTGATATAGAGAGAGAAAACGCGGAACGTCTTTGGCAGGAGGGCTTACTGCGGCGGGTGCCTGTCGTGGGCAGAGTTGTCCAGTGGTGGGCGCCCACGACTCCACCCGCGGCCACGGGCCGTCGGCTGCATTTAGCAGTCGGCACACTGCAGACTACTGACGATATATACAGGTTAGTAAGAAACTCCCGAGCTATAGAGACAGGTTAGTAAGAAAAACCCCGAGTCACATATACAAGTCAGTAAGGAAAGCCCGAGTGATATATACAAGTCAGTAAGAAAACCCCAAGTGACATATACAAGTCAGTCAGAAAACCCCGAGTGACATACACAAGTCAGTAAGGAAACCCGAGTGACATACACAAGTCAGTAAGAAAACCCCGAGTTACATATACAAGTCAGTAAGGAAACCCGAGTGACATACATAAGTCAGTAAGAAAACCCCGATTGACATATACAGGTCAGTAAGAAAATCGAGAGCTATATAGACAGGTCAGTAAGAAACCGCCAGAGACAATAATAGGTTCATATTTTCCCTCCGAGTGGCAGAAACACCCGAGTAACATAAACAAAGCTGTAGGTAGCTGATATATACAGGTTAGTAAGAAACCCCCAGTGACATAACCAGGTTCAGTAAGAAACTCCCGAGTGACATATACAGGTCAGTAGTTAAACCCCAAGTGACATATACGGGTCTGTAAAGAACACCCGAGTGACATATACAAGAAACTTCGTGTGACGTGAACAGGTGAGAAAGAAACCTTCGAGAGATATACAGATCAGTAAGAAACCCTTCAGTGACACAAACAGACGTAAGGCTACACACGCGAGAACGAGACGCGGAACATGGCATCTTTTAAATTGACTTTGATATAAATTGTAACGATGTTTCGCGAGGCAAAATACACACATCAACACTGTCTAGGGATATTCTGATTTTCTCAATTTTTTCCAAACGTGTTACAGCTAACATACAACATGTATATATTTTTATAGAGCCCATTTATCAGACTATGCTTTGGAATAAAACAAAGTTATTTGTTTTGCGTAAATTTTTTTTTTATGAAATAAAGACAAAAAGTGAAATAATGGTAAACCTAAAGATGAATTTCTTTTTAAGAAAAAAGTGAAAGTAAAGCGAAATTATTAGGTTTTTTGCAGTTACCCGAAAAATTAGTAGTCAGTAAAACCACCCATGACGGTAATCACGGTCGTGCAACGGTTTTTCATGCTTCGATTCAAGTTATCAAAGTCTTGCTGCGGGATATTGTCCCAGGTCCTGCTGAGATGCAAAAAAAGTTGCTTTTCAGTCGCAACGTTTGGAGGAAAATTCCTCTAAGCCCTTCTTTGGAGCATGTCCCACGCGTGCTCTATGGGGTTTAGGTCTGGTGATTGCGCGGGCCAGTCTAAGACCGACACGTCGTGCTCCTGTAGCCAGCTGGTGACCACTCGCGCAGTGTGCGGACGAGTGTTGTCGTGCATGAGCGTGAAAGTTTGGCCCATTTGCATTCGATGAGGATAGATTATTGGTGCTAGCTCCTGATTTCGGTATTTTTCTGCAGTCATGGTGTTTCTGATCCAAACGAGGTCTTTTCTTCCACCAACACGAATACCCGCCCAAACCATAATTGTTCCGCCGTGGTATGGATGGACTTCCTGAGGGTGTTGCAGACGCTTGTCCAGGAGCTCGCGATACACGTACTCTTCGTAAATCAGGATAAAAATCGAATCGGGACTCATCGGTAAACAGCACTACAGACCATTGGTTATCTTCCTAGAGCAAATGTTCCGGAGCCCTCTCTAATCTTCGTCCGCGATTTCCTCTGCGTAGTGCTAGAGTACGAAGCGGCCTGCGAGCATGAAGGTTAGCCTCATGCAGTCTTCTCCTCACAGTTTGGTCACTGACAAGCAACTGGTACTCTGACTAGAGCCTTTGAACCAACTGCATGGCCGTCACATTAAGTTGTCTTCTCGCGGCCACTTGCAAAAATCGATCCTGTCTTTGGGTGGTTATACCCTTCCCGCCTAGGTGCCTTTCAGCCACTTCACCAGTGGTACGATAATGTGACCAAAACCTTGATATCACGTTTTGTCATGTTCCAATCTCCTCGGCTATACTCCGTTGAGTAGCCCCAGCTTGAAGCATGCTTACTGCCCCTAACATCTCGTCTCTCGTTAAATGGCGCCGCTGCATGATGCATACAGGTACATAAATTCGAAATTAAACGATGATTTTTATTAAAACTTTAATTTGAAACAAAAAAAATACCAAAAACTAAGTTAGGTAAATAAAAACATTCGAACTTCGCTACAGTTATGCCGCGCAAATCTTTTGTTATTAATTTATTTTTCAAATTCAAATTTTGAATCATCCATAAAGACCTACACTATTGTGTACATTAGCTTACATTAAAATATTTTTAAACCAACCAGTATTTTATGAGTTGAAGAAATTTTTACAAATTATCCCTAGACAGTGTTGATGTGTGTATTTCCATACGATTTTTTTAAAGTGTGACGCCAGCAGTGCTGACGTCACCATCTTTGTCTCGTCATCATGGTGACAATCACTCATAGTGGAAGACTTGAAATAAAAGTCTTCTGTACAAATATCAAGTAACTTTGCGGTTACAACATTATTACAAGTACACAGCAACGTCGGGAGCTCCGTACCGCTCGACGGTCCGAACTCGAATGAGTGAATGAATCAATTTAATTAATTTTCAAATAATTTTAATAAAATTAAAATTAATTAATTTAGCTATAAAGAATGAATTATTATTTATTGGGGGAGTAATAACGCCCTCGCTCCGATATATACAAATAAACTGGCCAAGTGCAAGTCGGACTCGCACTCGTAGGGTTCCGTAACACAGTTAAGTATTCCATAACTATGATTTTTCGCAACTACAAAATTAACTTTGTTTTTCATAGTGTTTGTATGAAAAACAAAGTTATCTTTGCGGTCGCCATATCTCAAAAACTGCTGGCTGTATCTCGTTCAAACCAATTTTCGTTGTAAGTTTTTATTGAGATCTACATCATATATTTTTTATAGATTTTTCACTCCCATACTTTAAAAGTTTGAGGTGTCCCCCCCGGACACACATTTTACCACTTTAGACGCGCCTATCTTTCAAATGATTGACTTTGAGAAAAAATGATTTTAGAAACCTCAATGTCATTTTTAAAGACCTATCCATAGACATAGACACGTATAGGTTTGAAGAAAAACAATTTTTTTTGTTTCAGTTCCATGTATGGGATGCCCCCCCTTAAACTATTATTTTTTTACTTTTGTATAAAAATCGGAAAGCGGTTCACAGAATACATCTACCTACCAAGTTTCAATTCTGTAGTCCTAACAGTTTCGGAATAAAATGGCTGTGACATACGGACGCACAGACAGACAGACAGACAGACAGACATGACGAATCTATAAGGGTTCCGTTTTTTGCCATTCGGCTACGGAACCCTAAAAAGACTTGGCAGAGACGCTTATTTGTCTTCTTACCAACTTGTGCCTTTGTTCTTACAACAACAACTCTGTACAACATATTGTTCACAGGATCGTCCAAAAACGCAAAGAATCGGTAACGCCAGCGGAAGCGCATGGCACAAGGCAAGCGGAAACGCAAGACTCGACGCAATAGCGAAGGTACTAGACGAATTCAATGTAAAATTATCTTAATAATATAATGTCTAGATTGCCATCACAGTATTTTAAGGAAAATGGCACCTATATTGGTTATGTATAGAGTCAATTTTGGGTTAGTATAAATAGGAGTTAATAGAGGCGCTTTTATTTATATCTTTAATTTTTTTTTCAACATTATCTTTCTATGGAACTTAAACTGTATTACATATTAATGACTAATGGCAAGCTTCACCGCTTCCTGATAGAGTTCTTGTCTTATTGGTAAATCATCTGCTGGATAAACTGGCAACTTTTATTTTAAATTTTAACAGGGACCGGTGAAACTAGACCTTGATGACCCTATTTATTTATAGAGAAGAGTTTTTCAAACTATGGAGGCACAGAGCTTTCCACACAAAAAACGTTACAGTAATTATTTTAAAATAGGCATTCAAATCGTTCTATTTGTTTTTGCATGAATTAAGTAAGAAGGTAATTTCTAGAAATAAATAATATCAGTTGAATTCGCATTTAAATTGCGAGTTACATTCAATCGATTAGTTTTAATCGAACGACGATAATCGGAGGCTAGGTCTACCTGTGTAATATTGTAGCATTTATTTGACACCAAACTGTCCACAGTGTAGTAATAAAAAATATATGTAAAGTTATATATTATTCTAAAATAATGCAATAAAATATAGAGTATAGCTAGATTTAACATAAGGTATTCATACTTACTTTTATGAAAGCCGTACTTTTCTCTTTGCCATCGTTTTGTGTACCAATTTAACTTTGACAGCTCATGCTATTCTATTATCTCATTCTAACTTCATAGGTGAGAAGAGTACGGCGCTATACTTTGAGTTGTCGTAACCACTACTTTTACATGGCGTTATATTTGTCAGTTCGTTATCTGGAACTTTTTCAGGCACCAGTGAAACAGGCCCTTTTTCAATGAATTCAGTGACTTACGTAAAATTTCGATGACTTTAGTCGTGTGCATAATAGCACGCAAAACGCATTGTAACGAAACGCGCAGTAAAAAGTGCAGAATATTTTTTATGCTATAAATAGCACGTCTGCTTTTTCGTTTTAAATCTCGGTTGTGGTCAGCGCCGCGGCGTTTTGACGAAACGAAACGCTCAATGGTAAATTCGTGTGCTACGTCTTTGTTTTGTTGAACACATCTAGAGATTAAAATATAAACTAAATGCGTTTTACAATTTACTATATTTTACTAACTTAAAAAGTTATATATGTAAGTATGTAAAAACGTAAAACAGACACCGCATATATTTTATTGATAAACAAATTATGATTTGCATGCACATTTAGTTCATAAAACAAACAAATTAAAAGAAAACGCAGTAACAGCTTACAGCAGACTTCGCAGCGCATTATACTTGGAATAACCGTCTTATTGCCGGACTTTATAATTTAAAATCTTTAAAAAAAATCACAAGAACCGACTTCAAATGCCGCGCTTGATCATTTTCAGTGCCATGTTTGAGGTGTTTATCTCCATATCTCTGGAGATACACGTCAGATCTCAATGAAATTTAAATGGGACCACCTGGGAAGTATACCATTTTAAACAAAAGAAGAATTTTCTAAATCGGTCTAGTTGTCTAAGCAATCGGTGAACATACATAAAAAAATATACATTACATACAGTGGCACATAGCACCTCCTCCTTTTTGAAGTTGGTTAAAATGAAAACACTTGCTGTAATTGGTAAAAAATAAGTATAATATTCATGGCTATAGTAAAATTGTATAAATATAAAAAATGTAAGTAAAAATAAAATGTCGCCCAAACGACATGTGAAATTCTTTCACATGTCGTCAACTTTGTCACCCAAATTTTTGACTGATAAATTGTTCCTTTTCATTACACATTTATTGATTTGCTCTCGCATATTAGACCATTCATTTTGTATATTAATTTTAGATCTGTTCATATCAAAAGCGCTAGTAAAACATAGTTAAATACCTTAAAAATGTATTATAAATTTTAAAACCATCTGTCTAACCTACTGCGCTTTTGTGGTGAATATATTTCTTAAATTGTTTTTCTATGTATAATTTATAATATAATATTGTTACGTGCGGGGTGGTATTGAAATGCCAATCCAATGAGTTAACGTGTATTTCCACTTTACACTAGGTTAGCACAATGTTCCACAGTAGTTGTGCAAATCGTCTTGCACAATGATCAAATGTCCGTTAACACACACTGAGGTTGTTGGTAATTTACAATCACTTATTTCACTGTTCGCACGTCACAAACACTTGTTCATTGATCACACTTTACAATCACTTGGTCGCTATACGCGCTTACATGTTTACACTGTCGCTTCCAAAAAAATACTGCCCGAACGCCGCGATTCGACGTCTTATATAGGGCCACAATATTCCCAATTAGAACTTTCCAGCAACCATTAGAAACAAAGCAAAAGACAAATAACAACAGAGAATATAATATCGTTTAAAAAATAAAAAAGATCCGATTTCAATGCCGCGCTATTCATTTTCAGTACCAATTTTGAGATGTTTATCTCAATATCTCTGGAGATACTTACTTACTTATTAGACCTCAATAAAATTACCATGGTACCACACTTGGGATATCTCCTTTCAAACAAAAAAAGAATAATCAAAATCGGTTCATAAACGACGAAGTTACCCGTGAACAAACACACAAAAAAAAAATGGTCGAATTGAGAAACTTCCTCCTTTTTTTGAAGTCGGTTAAAAATCACACTTTAGCACGACTTTCCATTGAAACATCCAATGTTAACAACTTTTAACATTCCTGCAAATTTGGTCTCTAACACCTTAAGAATAAGGTTCAATCTGGTATACTTAATTATATATAATAAAGTATTGCGTTTGTAGTTTTCGGTGATTTGCAATTTGCTCAAAAACTATATAATACACCATTATTGTCACCCACGTTTTCCCCGCTCGTGCAAACCTTAGTACTTATATGTATAATAAAATATAGTAGGTAAATTATTATGTGTAATTAATATATATATGTATATAAAATACGTATAAAAGTGATATAACAATGTAATTATAATAAATATTTAGTACAAACGTATTGTTATGTATGTATTTAAGTTTTGAATATAAGTTTCGAGACGATGAGTCGACCATCCAAAGTTAGCAATCTTATTTAATTGGGACATCATTAACTTAAATTAACTATTTTCATCAACAAACAACATTAAAAAAATTAAAGTTAAGGGCATAGAGTCTGTGCAAAAAGAGAACTGTCGTAGAAATTGAGGGCGCGCGTGTTGATGATTCTAATTTACTGTTTTTGTTGCGTTGACAACATTGCTCTGTCATTGCCAATACGACTAAAAATGTTGGATACCTTGATAGGTACCTAGTCTTATCTATATTATCTTATCTATATTATCTTATCTATATTATCTATAGGTGGTACTAGGTATATAATATATACCTTCCTTCCTTACCTTTGAATGTTAGTTCATTGAAAAGCCACGACGGTTCTCTTTTTGCACAATCTCTACTGATGACATAAGAAAAAATGTGTATGCATATTTTGTTTGTTTGATTATTATAAAAGTATCCACTGTACAGCATTCCATTGTAACTATCAAAAACCATTCAAGACCTCAGCTACAATGATAAATGCGCTACAATGATAAATTACAGGATGTATTGTGTAAAAAGCTCCCGAGGCTTGTTTTTCCAAAAAATTCGTGATACGTTATGGCAACTCTAATAGTATTATTACTTAATGTCAATGTTGTACACACTCCATTTATAGAAGCCTCGCCTGATTGCCTAGTACATAGAGAAATAATATACATAGAGAGAACGTTAGCCTATGCGAATGAAATAGCTATAGAGACATAACCCGACTAAAATGATGAACACGTGATACATATGCCAGCTATAACATAAAACAAACAACGTAATTTGGTCGGGTCATACATGACAGCGGGTGAAAGCCAATGGGTGCACTAGAACTTGGAGCCAGTGCTGGAGCCAGTTTATAAAATCACATACGCAGAGAAGGATAAAAAAAATTGTTGTACTCGCTCTCTCATACTAGTGATTGTATCGTTTTATCCTTCTTATATTATTATTATTATTTGAAGGACAAGTCTATTTTTAATATACTTCGTCTATGGCCCAGTAATTGCTCAGTCACGTTAAAGTAGACGCAGATTTGTGGGGAAATAAAAAGCGCCATCTTATGCGCATAATAGATAACATTGTAATATTCATGTAAATCTGTGTTTTTGAGTAAGTAAATTAATTAAAAACTTAAACTAGGCATTCGGATTTCAATGATGCGTGGCGTTTCACAGTCGGTACTTTCACGCTAAAACTATAATTGTTTTTTGCTATTCTATTTTATTGTATTACAATTTATTGATGTATATTGTATCCTAATATTTAATTATGCAACAAAATCACAGCTAATGCTAATTTTATAATTACCAAATTTTTTAAAATTTTGTGATGTCCCAAATAACAATTACTGAGAGAGGTAAGATAAAAGTAATTATTAATTTTATTATCAATGTAATTTTAAGTTATTAATTAATTACAAGAATTAAAATTATACAACGTTAAACAACTGCTTGTTTTATTTTAGTCAGTGTAGCATCCGCTAAGATAGGAAAGGAATTTTTATATTTAACCTTCTTTAGGCCCGAAGGGGTAAAATTTGATAAAAGGTAAAAAAGCGAAACGAAACCAATTACTTATAAGCCAAATGGGTTCTCAAAGGCGGATTTAAGGGGAGAGGGGTTCGGGGGTACGTGAAGACGGTATTTTTGTGTACCTACTGTGGAGATTCCATCACAGTACATACTTAGAAGCAAATCAAAATTATCAGAGTTGTTAAATATATGCATAAAATAACAGAAAGAACACGAGTAAAACTCTTGTCTACTTCTGGCTGGAATTGCGAATTTCTAACTATTATTATATTTATAAACGCCTGATGCCCGATTAATGAATGAAAATATGAATGCCCGATGGGGGTATACTGACGTACACAATGTGCAATAGCATGTAAATTACTTAGTCAGTTGTATCAATAAATGTATTTTGATTCTGTTAATTGTTGTGCCGTCCGTCCCTTGTGCCTCTCCCAGAATCCTGGATCCGCTCTTGTGAGTTCTTGCTGAAAACGAAAAATGTGATTTCGTAGATTGCTATGCCAATCGACGGTCGTCTTCCAAGTAGAGCAGTATGTGTATATGTATTGTATAATTTACCTTCGCGAGGATCGTAATATTCGCCAGCTCGCAAGTTCTCGCAAGTAACAGGGCGAGGACAGCTTTGCGAATATATCGTGGTCATAGACAGGAGTATATATATCATGGTCTTTTTGCGATTGCATCGATACTGATTCGCCACGACAATTGAAGGCGACCTCCCTAAGGTAATAATATCGTTTAAAAACTAAAAAACAACCGACTTCAATGCCGCGCTATTCATTTTCAGTACCAACTTTGAGATGTTTATCTCAATATCTCTGGAGATACTTATCATACCTCGATAAAATTACTATGGTACCACACTTGGGATATTCCTTTCGAACAAAAAAAGAATAATCGAAATCGGTTCATAAACGACGAAGTTATCCGCGAACAAACATAAAAAAAAAAAAAAAATATATATACGGTCGAATTGAGAAACCTCCTCCTTTTTTTGAAGTCGGTTAAAAAAGGCGTAGATGGATAATTAAAAAGATCTGACATTAATAATGTGAGAAGGATAACTATACAATCACTAGTATGAGTTAGCGAGACGGACAACAAGTTTTTATCCTTTTCGCGTATGCAATTTTATTGTTTGCCGCCAATCTCTGCCCCCAGCTCTAGCGGCGCCTATTGGGTTTCACCCGGTGTCATATATAACCCGACCAAATGACGTTGTTAATTATATCTCATAGCTGGCATATGTATCACGTGTTCATCATTTTAGACGGGTTATATCTTTATAGCTATTTCATCGTATACGCCAAATTCTTCTCCATTTAATTTTCCCTCCACGAAAAAAGGTTGTCTGTACCTCAGTCTTTATCAAACCAGTATATTTTATTACTCTTTGATCACAACATTATTAATTTGACAGGTACCTAATAGCACTATCACATAGTATTTATATTCTCTTTGGCACATCTTACAGCGTCATTGTAAAATTAGGCTTTCAAAAAAATATTTTGCTAAAAAACCCCAGGCATTCGATGTGAGAATCGACAATCCCGCGCGTTTTATCACTACTGCTTCTGACGCCATAAGAATTTCACCAGTGTTTTGGAAGAACCGAGCCTGACACAGTAATGTATTTCGCTCGAAATGTATTAAAAATTTTCAGTGCCTACCGTCTGTGCCTAGCCTTTCTCATAATTTGCGTTATAATTATCAACACAAATCTGGTGCCTGACCTCTGTTTTACGAACAAAAACCCTGATCCCACGGCATGTCATTATTCAACCGCAGCAGACATCTTGCCTCCCGCCGACGATCTAAAAATAAAGCCTGCTGTCGACTCTATTTTCTTTATTGACATTTCATGCCGTGGTGAATTGCTTTCGAGACAAGCTTGTGCTGTAGAAGCGGCTGCTAGGGCCCACCCAGAAAAAGAAGTGCACCTTCTATTCACCGGTCCCGTACCCTCTTATAAAGGGACTTTGGACACTTTACGGACTTTGGATAATGTGAAAATGAGTCGGATACACTTATTAAACTACACTCAAGGCACTCCCGCTGAAGCATTTATAGCTAGCGGTATTTTAAATAGAACTAGGTACAAAGTAACGCACACTTATGAAATCCTGAAATACGTGACGTTATATAAATGGAGTGGCATTTTCCTGGACTTGGAAGCTTTGGTGGTGAACTCTCTGAGCTCTTTGGGCAGAAACTGGCTGGCAAGAGAAGATGACTATGTGATAAACAGCGCGGTTATGTCTCTTTCTGCTGATAAGGCTGGACGTTCTTTGGCTGATATCGCTCTCAAGTTTGTTCTGTTTTTTTATTTTATTTCATCATCATCCAGGTCGAGACATCCGACAACAAAAGTGACTATTATTCTTTACTACACAATAACATTTTCATGAATGCATTGTGGTGTTATTATGTAACTGGTCTTTACATTGGTGCATGTAAGAGAGGTAACACACTATAGGTACATATCTACATAAACTGACGCCTTTTGCTCGTTGAGGTAGGCAGAGACTACTTCTTTCCACATGCTACGATCCTGACATACCTCTTTCGTTTCTTCCACTTTCATGAGCGCCTTCATACATGCTCGCCGGTTATAGGTACTTTTATTATATTATATTATGTTATCTGGTCGTAAATTATATTTAAATCAAAATATAAAAACTGTCCGAAGTAGAACAAATTCCCCTACATACCATCAATCTGCCTACCAATACAATCTATAGTAGGATGAAAACTGTATAATTCAATGGATAATAGTACCTAATGCCTAATAAAGTAGAATAGATCGCTGTAATAGGTAGGTAGACGTCATTGCTAACGATTTCCTTTGACCTTCGTACTTCGTTGACGGGGAGAAAAGGAAGAGATCGGGGATGCATGAGTCAGATTTTGATAAAATTTAAATGGTACAACTTTGGAGATTGAACCATACCTATGAATCATTCAAATCGGTTTACAATTAGCGGAGAAATCGACGAACAAACATAAATCAAATGGATAAGTGCATGTCGGACTTGCACTCGTAGGGTTCCGATTCCGTACCACACTACAATATTTTATAAAATCGAGCAAAAATGCTGAAAGAAATAACGTAATAAATTGATAAATCGATCTAGCTAGGTTTTCATTTTCAGAAAATGTTGTTTTGTCCCTGTTTTTAGGTAATGAAAATACTTCTACAATATAATTAGAACATGAAGGTAAATTTCGCCATAGTTACGTTGTTATGATAGCTCAGTGGAAGATCGATCGGATGGCGATCAGAAGGACCCGGTTCGAGTCCAGACGAGATGATTAATTTTTCCAAGTTCTTTTGTGAGAGAATTATTGGGAGCCAAAACTTTACATAAAACACGATTTACCAAAAAAAAATAAAAGCGACCAAAGCTCGGTAATACAGATGTTATTATCTAATATATAAAATTCTCGTGTCACAGTTTTCGTTGCCATACTCTTCCGAAACGGCTTGACCGATTTTGATGAAATTTTTTGTGCTTATCCGGTATCTATGAGAATCGGCCAACATCTATTTTTCATCCCCCTAAATGTTAGGGGTAGTCCACCCCTAAATTATTTTTTTTATTTTTTAGACAACATTTTTAATTTCTATTTTTTTATGATACAACATACAAAAATACATACAATCCTCAATTTTCACCCTTCTACGATCAACCCTTATTTTTTAATAGCCATTTATTTATATGGCAAAACAACGTTTGCCGGGTCAGCTAGTATTAAGTATATTATATTAGATTATATTAACGTGTCAATTCCAAACATTTATTAAAACAGGAGCCGCGTGTTTATTTAGTACAACGCCATCTTACGAACATCTAACGCTAAGTGAAAGTTAACACACTGGTAATTAATATATAATGAATACAGTCAGACGTTCATAGATGGCGTTATAGTAAAATGCCGAAAAAACGTTTCTTGTATGGGGACCCCCCTTTAATTTTTAACTTTATTCTGTTTTTAGTATTTGTTATAGCGGCAACAGAAATACATCATCTGTAAAAATTTCAACTGTCTTATCACGGTTCATGAGATACAGCCTGGTGACAGACGGACAGACAGACAGACGGACAGCGGAGTCTCAGTAATAGGGTTCCGTTGGTACCCTTTGGGTTCGGAACCCTAAAAACAGACGAATTGATAACCTCCTCCTTTTTGACATCCGGTTGAAATAGTATAGTAAGATACGTGTGACTTATGTAGTCTATTATTGCACGGCGTGAATAGGGATTGCAATCCCGCAAAACGGGATCCCGCAATCCCGCGGGATCCCGCAGCTTTTATTAACCTGCTGGATCCCGCACCTTCAAAGCGCGGATCCGCGGATGCCGCAAATTAAAAATTTGCCTCTTAAACTTTCGCGTAAATTTCAAATAGCACGAGCGTGACGTTGCCGTTGAAATATGTTCGCGTTGAAATATGTCCGCGTTCGGAACAGGCGAGGCGTTGTTGGGCGGGCCGGGCTATACCCTGGACTCCGTGGGCCGGGATATCCCTGGACACCGCTCCTTCGCTTGATTTATAGACTCGTCGTCTCGTTGGCCCGATGGGCAAGGTTGTCGATTGAGGCGGCGTTGAGTTCACGCCTCAAAGTATGTACGGCGTGGTCGTGGCACTTTTTGATGATGTAAAAAACCACGGTCAAGGAAATAAGAGCCAGTGCAGCGATGAGTAGCCCTTCAACTATGCTTGTAGCTTTCAATTCGGCGCCGGCGGTTGCAGATCCATTATCATTTTGTGCGATGACGACTTCTTCCTTGGAATATGATTTGCCCATAGTGTAGATGTCTTCTTTTGGTATTTCGGCCTTCAATCTTCATAAAGTTTGCTTCGGCAGGGTCGCCATGAAATATGTTGTCTTCTTCTCAATTTGCAGGGTGGTTATAGGGTCGTCGATTTTGGTCGATTTTGCCGTAAATTCACTATAATGTCATAATGTTGCGTGAGGGTGGAGACATAAAGAGGCAGGTTACCGGTGCAGACAACCGGTAACGATACGTACTGGTACAATATCCATTGTTTTATCATTTTCTGCAACTTGTTTCTTTATGTGCGAGCGCATACGATAACATTGGTATAATATTTTACCTATACGGATCGGCTAGGCTATTCTGTAAGCTATCTCGACAGCGGAATCCGCGGTGAGATTCAAATTTCGTACTACGAAATTCTATCGTATCACGTTTGTAATACGGTTGAATTTCGTAGCACGAAATTCAAATCTCACCGCGGATTCCGCTGTCGAGATAGCTTACAGAATAGCCTAGCTGTACCGGTTTGTCGGCGCTCTACCTGGCCCTGAAACATTATGACTTAAAGTGCTTTATGTTCATATAATGATTATGGATATGGTTATCGACGATAGTAATCTATAGCAATATAATGTCATAATGTTCCGTGAAACATTATTTATGTCTTAAAGTGTGTTTTTTGTTAATAATGTTTTTTATAACATAATTTCAAAGATGCGGGATTATAGTAATCCCGCATATCAATCCCGCGGGATTGAACGAGCTGTTTGAAGTTAGCACCCGAGCGCAGCGAGGGCGCTACGCCGTGCAACAATAGATAACATAAGTTACGAGTATCGTATATTATTTTATAGCTGTCAGTGCTACATAAACCCGCACTTTATGCTTGCTATGCTTTTCCATCAAATAGAAGATTATTGCACGGCGTGAAGTTGGCACCCGAGCGCAGCGATTGCGTCCTAAACGTCGTGCAATAATCGACTATTTAAGTCACGGAAAAGCGTGCGTAAAGTGCGAGTTTAGGTCACAATGTGCTTAGTTATAAATGAACGTGTGTTAGGTATAAATGCAGTTGAATGACGAGTGTTCTCAAACAGGAACGTAATCAAGTATTACCGGGGTGATTGCTGGGGGCACAACGGACCGATCAGGATCACTCGGACTATGCAGAAGTATTGTTCCAACACAGACGTTGCGCTCATGTCCGGAGATACTTGTAATGGTAGGTAATGTCCACTAAAACATAACCCTCTCATGTGCTTCGCTATAGTTAGGTAATAAGATCGTTTAAGTGTGGTTTTATAGTGAAGCTTTCACCAGCGCAGCTGGTAAGCGTTGCGGGCCACGAGCTTTGCGTCTCTAGGATCTGCTCAAAACAATGGCTTTCAGGAGATAATATAGGTACTGGCATAACCACATTCACTTAGCTATAACTACCTAGGTAGGTCTAGTCTATGTAGTATGTGTCTTTCTTCAACTATTCGTCTACTTCGTCTTTATTCAACTAGAGGTGTGAGCAGGATAACACTATTTATAGCAAAGACGTTTTAAATGATGACGGTACACATACGAGTAATAGTAGGTACATATTTAGCACTGGCAGATTGTTAGACAAGGACACACTCCCATCTAGTTTCCTTTCGTTTGGACCGTTTTAATGTACATAACAATTACAAACTTACGTTTAGAGCATACGGAGTAAAACTTAATTTATAAAAACTTCTGCTGTGAACAATCCTTACAATTTTTTTTAAAATTTAATATTTTAGAAAAAAGAATACTCGCAATGTGGGTTGCACATTACTAGTATTCTTGTTAATCCCTCCAACTAAGTTAAATATGCTTGTGTCTGGAGTGGGTTCACGTCAATACTGCAATGGGTGGGGTGGGGATCGAACTCACGACCTCTCGATCGCCAGTCCGACAATGTAAATCCATGATTTATAGTTTTATCATTATTTTATTAGAGTTGGCGAAAACCGTTGTCAGCTATTGGCAACTGTTAGTGTTCAATGTGGATTGCACATTACTATCGAACTACGCTGGGTACACGTCAATAGTGCAATGAGTGGAGATCGAACTCACGACCTCTCGATCGCAAGGGCGACGCCTTAGTCATTGGGCTATTGCCACTTTTTGATTATGTTGATGGTTTACTATACTTGAATAAAATTTTACAGGCGTCGAAGTCTACGGCCCATCGCTTATCTTCCCTATAAGGAGGCAGGAACCTAAAAGGTACTACCTCTTTGGTACCCTGGACCGGCCATGGGTGTACGTGTACTATGTGTGGGAACATGAAGGAAACGTCCCACGGAACTCTCGCTACGCCAACCTTGCGAAGGAATACTGCCCAAACGTATACGAAATCCACGGCGAAGACTTTGGTAACCCTACAATTTTGACGACACCGCAGAGTAAATAATTATATTTGTTTGATATTTTTTGAAGATTGTTTTTTTTTATTTTTATTGGTCTTATATTTTTTTATTGATATTAAATAAAGTCACCCAAAGAATAATAGTATTTACTAATTAAATAAGTTATATAAACCTACCATCAGACTACCTTTATAGGAGTCACACACGATGGCATCTTTCGTTGTTATATTTGTGCATTTATTATGGTAAAGTCAGCTCGATAAATTAAACCTATCAATATATTTTTTTAGATAGTACATGTTCGAAATTTCTTCTATAGGTATCCAATCTGGTTTTTCTACAAGCTAATTATTAGCAAGCAGAATGCAATGGAATGAATAGCAATGGGCATGCTAAAGAGTTAGTTCGGGAATCCAAATTTCCTGGGGTAAACCTTAAGAGGAAACGCGGGGTGCACTTTTCCATATAAATGTATTCCCCCGTTTCCTCTCAGGCAAATGCTTCTAGAGCAAAATTCGTTTCTACAATAAATCATGGTCTGCTGTGGCTACGCCATTATTAGATTTTTTTTTTGATAAACCCATTGCAAAAATAAAAACAAGTCTTTTAATCTACTATTTAAGATTGTTGAATGGTCATATTTCTATTTGCAATTGGTTGGACAAAATGAAAATGACAGGGGCGTAGCTATAGCAGACTTTGATTTTTTGTGGAAACAACTTTTATATATTTTTTCTATAAGGACCTTTTCTTGACAATAGCAAACACAATAAAAAAGAATTAGAGAAATCGGTACTGCAGTTCACGCGTGATGCCGTGACCAAGGGAAATGGGATTCATCCAGACTAAAATTATAAAAACGTTTGTCACTCACTCTACACCATATGTGAGCCATTCGTTGATTGGATTATAGATGTACCTATCCAGCCAGCACTTCATTACGATCTTATCTGACTACTTACGTACAATTTATGATCGTATAAAACGAAAAAACGGACATCACATTTTGCGATAGTTTAAATAGCCAGTTGCCTCAAGGTATACAAATTTGTTTGTATTGTTTATCTCCATATCTCCGGTGAATTATTATCAGATCTCGATAAAATTTGAATAGGACCAAATGGGAGGCATAACATCTCTCAAACATAAAAATATTTTTTCAAATCGGTTAAGATTTGACGGAGTTCTGAGGTAACAAACACACAGGTAGTACATGGCTCAAGATGGCAAGATGGCTAAAAGCTAAAGGATCTTTACGCCAACGAGGATTAGAAGTATGCGGGAGGCCGCTGATTAAAATCCTAGCACGGGTGTTCGTCTAAGCAGGTGGTAGGACCATTATCATATTGATGTGCCGCCTGACATGCTGAAAATCTGCCGCCATAACCTTACGATGTTCCGGTAGCAAACAGCCCTTGAAAATCATAGTATTCTAGACCTAGCGTGTACACCATCTTCGACCATATCATCGCTTACCACCAGGCGAGATACCTAGTATTCAAACGCTAGCCTATAAGATATTAAATAAAAAAATCCACCATCAGGTTCAGTCATCAGGGCAGAAAGATCTCATCACGCCTAACAACACGAGCATAACATATATTAGCTAGGATATTATGCTTGCTTGCTTTGGAAGTCTGAAGCGCTGAAATACCTACTGGCAGACATTGAATCCGAACGTGTCTGAATATACCTACCGCGACGATAAGCGACGTCTTGGTCAAATACGACGATATTTTTTTTTTTTTTTTATAATATAGATCGGCAATCAGGCAAGCGGCCCACCTGATGGTAAGTGGTCACCGCCGCCTATTGACATCTGCAAAACCAGAGGTATTGCCGGTGTGTTGCCTACCCTTATTAGTGAGCACTCTCATTACTCTTCGTTTGAAGCTACCAAGGTTGAAGGTTTCGGGGAAAGTTTCAGATGGGAGATCATTCCACATCTTACAGGTACGTGGGAAGAACAGTCGTGTGAAACGAGTAGTATGTGATGCCCACGTATCTATAATGTGCGGATGTGCTTTTTGACGGTGTCGGGAGTTCCGATGGTAGAAACGGGACGGAGGAATGATATTAAAAAGCTCTTCAGAACATTCCCCGTGATAGTACTCGTACCTATAGAAAAGGCTAAGAGAGCCAACGTCGCGACGAAGACTCAAAGGTTCCAATTTATCAGTTAGCTTGGGGTCGTCGACAAGTCTAATAGCTCTTCTCTGAAGGGAGTCAAGTGGTTGCAGTTGATATTTCGGTGCACCACTCCATAGATGAGAACAGTACTCAATGTGTGGCCGAACTTGCGCCTTATATAACAACAGACGTTGGCTCGGGGTGAAGTACTGTTTGGCTCTACTTAGTACACCGAGTTTTTTAGCAGTAAGTTTTGCTTTGCATTCCAAGTGACTCCCAAACTGGACTTCGTTAGATATGTCGACACCCAATATGCTAATTGACTTCGACAAGGTAAGGGGAATGTTCTGAAAAAGCGGGGCAACAGGAAATTGTGACTTTTTGGCCGAGAAAACGATAGCCTGTGTTTTAGTAGGGTTAAATTGTACTATGTTTCGTAAACCCCAGGCTGAAACATTTTCTAGGGAACGCTATCTTCAAACATTAGCTAAATAACAAATGAGAAGAGTTAAGAAACGCCCAAACCTTATCAGTATTTCCATTTTAATCGATATCGATTGATAAATCGAGATAAGTTACTCAAATAGTTCACAACAGCGAAATGTACACGGAATATCGGTCACGGTATCGACGTCGTCGAATAACAATAGTCGTTCTTCTCGCAACTTTAATACTGGTATTCCTTTACAAGGCTTCTTTGCCAGACCTTTCTTTCATCAGCTTAGGAGTTAAAGAAGATGTGTCGTGTCACTACGGGCGGAACGGTGCGATGCCTACAATCGATAAGCAGTTCTTCCCTTTGTCTAATTCCATATTCTTCCACGAGACTTCCTGTAAGAAAAGGCTGGATTCCAGAGAAGCGTGTAGTATAGAAGCAGCTTCGAGGGCTCATCCAGATTGGGAAGTGCATGTATTATTCTCGGCCCCGGTAGATAAATTGAGTCTTGGTGATGTTAATTTCGAGTTATTGAGAATGTTGAAGAATGTGCGCTTTTGGAGAGTGTCTCTATTTGAATATGCTGAAGGTAAGCTATCTAATAATATTAGATACCTAATGAAATTTTATTTGGGTACGCTTTCTAATGCGTGCTTGTCGTCTTATTAACCGACTTCAAAAAAAGGAGGAGGTTTCTCAATTCGACCGTATATATATATATATATTTATGTTTGTTCGCGGATAACTTCGTCGTTTATGAACCGATTTCAATTATTCTTTTTTTGTTCGAAAGGAGATATCCCAAGTGTGGTACCATGGTAATTATATCGAGGTCTGATAAGTATCTCCAGAGATATTGAGATAAACATCTCAAAATTGGTACTGAAAATGAATAGCGCGGCATTGAAGTCGGTTCTTTTTTAGTTTTTAAACGATATTATATTGTAGTTCAAGACGGTAGACTTTGTTTTTAAATATCTTATTGGTAAATAAAATTAAATATCTTATATCGTTTGACCTCTATGTCGCCTGGTAGTAAGTAACGATGTGGTTGAAGATGGTGAATACGCTAGGCCTAGAATACTCTAAAATAAACTAACTCTAATGGGCTGTGTGCTGCAGGAACACCGTAAGGTTATATCGGCAGATTTTCTCCTTGATGGTGGTAAGCTACTTTTTGGAGACTGACTTTAGTCATATAGTTCAGTCTATATGCAGTCATTTGAAACTAGTTTAAACTAGGTTAGCTGGTTTAATTAAACACTTTGCCGTAATCAGACTTAGTGGCGCGAATTAGTTCAGCTGTGGACTAATACAGGCTGTTGATTGTTGATTGAAGTAAAGGACTTTTAAATGTCCAGTGCCTCGTCTCACTATAGTCATCTAATTTTAGACAAGTTTTTCTTAAGTTTTTAGATAAGTTTAGGTAGTTTTTTTAAGTTTTTTTTTCACTTCCCTACAACCGACAGAAAGAAAACCTACAAAAAATACCTGTAGAAATGAGAAGTTTGAAAAGTATGATTGGAGTGACTTTGATGAATAAGGTGGAGAACAGTGTGATAAGGGAATGTTGTGGTGTGATAGAAGATGTAGTGACAAAGATGGATAAAGGGATGCTCAGATGGTTTGGACATTTTGAGAGGATGGATGAAGGAAGATTGACGAAGCTGATTTATAAGAAGAGTTTGAAGTACTGGTACCGGTACTGGTACTGGCACTGGTACTGGTACTGGTACTGGTACTGGTACTACTACACGGTACTGGCCGACCAAGGCGAACGTATCACGACCGGTTCGGAAACCTTTTAAAGAAAGACCAAATCAAAATTACCTCCCATTTCTAAAGATCTTCTAATTTTATAGGAACTCCTCTGGAAGACTTCATAAGCAGCGGCGCATTAAACAGATCCAGTTGGCCTATATCACACACCTCAGATATGCTCAAATACTTGACGCTATACAAATTTGGTGGAATATATTTAGACTTAGATGCTGTTGTGTTGAAGCCTCTTGGAGGCCTGAAAAGGAATTGGGCTGTGAGAGGATATAAAGATTTTGTTGGTGCTGAAGCTTTGTCGTTCTATAGAGACAGCTTAGGTGCTTTTATTGCTAATGCGGCAGTTCGGTGAGTTTCACAAACACTAGTATAAGCTTACAAACGGTAAGTGACAACAGAGAGAGAGATCATCTATCTATGTAATACCTATTACAGATACCGTACAACTAAAATTGTTAAACACAATCCAAAATTTCATCGTACCAACGGGACTTGAACCCGCAACCTCCGGAATAACATGTTACGGTGCTTTGCCAATTAAGTATTATAACTGTACAACTATACCACTATATTGTGTACTAGGGACATGTATTTATCAAAGGTATTAGGCTTCGGTTCATAGGTTTGTATTGACAAACCTATGAACCGAAGCGCTTCAAATTATGTTCTGGGAGTCCGGATAATTCATTTTTTTGTTGTGATTTTTTTATTCACCAAAAATGAACTTTAAAACAAATATACAAGGTGTGGTTTTGCATTCTCGCCATATTTGCATAGTCGATTGTAACGGGTACCCTCAATCACTTAATAATATTATTAAAGTTCGCCCGTGAATTAATACCCGGATCTATACTAATATTATAAAGAGAGAACATTTGTATTTTTGTATTTTTGTATTTTTGTATTTTTGTATTTTTGTATTTTTGTATTTTTGTATGTTTGTAATGAGTAAGCTCAAAAACTACTGAACCGATTAAAAAAATTCTTTCACTAATACATAGAATGAACTTTCGGAATGAAAATAGGCTATATATTATCCTGTTTAAATCAAAGGTACATTCGTGGAGACCTAATTTGCAACCTAAGTCGGCAAATAAACGGTCGAAAAAACACGTTTCTTACGAACGCTGCTTAATTGAAAATAGATAAGAATATTTTCTATGCAAGAGTTGTACAACTTAATAAGACCTACAAAAAAGTCCGCGACAGCATATGTCTATCTCTTAAGGTTGACTCACAGTAACCATTTTAATCTTAAAATGTTTGTTAAAAAATATTACAAAACTTCCAAGGCTATTTTCAAGTATATAGTATTAATCCTTATCCAAATAATTAATTAGCTTGGCCACATATTATAGATTAAAATTGTCCTTTACAGTATATAATTCAAATGAAAACTCTAGAAGATATCATGAATTTCACAAACACGCATCGCAAAATTAATAAAATATTTGCAGTGAAACCACAGATTAGGTCATAGTTACTGAGAAAATATTATTATAAGCTTAGCTATGCTGTAGATCCCCACCGATCACAATCAATTTGAAGTCAATATAGTATAATAATATGATCTATTGTATAAAATAATATTCATCTATATATATAATAATATAATATATTATTTTAAACCACCCCGACTGATCTATGTATAATAGCTTTTTCCAATGACTCTAAACACGACATTTAAAATCTGAGCTGTAAGTTGGTGAGGATTTGAGTATTCTGTAGAGTCCAGGAGGCTTCCATGTTCTTTGAAGAAGAAGATTTTCGAATTGATCAGACCTATGAAAGTTGATTTCATAGCGCATTTAACTAGAAAAAAGCTCATAATTTTATAACGATTGAACGAATTTTCATGAATCAAAGCTAAGAAAACTCTCGATGAAGACATCTATCAAACAAAAAAAAACAATCAATAATAAAAACAAAATCGGTTCATCCGGTTAGGTGCTAAGATGCTACAGACAGACACACAGATACACACGTTAAACGTATATTACCCCTACATTTTGCGTCGGGGAACGCCGTAAGGTTACGGCGGCAGATGTACTCCTTGGTGGTAAGCTACTTTTTGGTAGATTTAATGATTCCACTACCACTGTTCGAAAACTCATGATTCATGAATGCACATAAAACTTTCATTGGTAGGTATATAGCTAGGATTAGAACCAACGACTATCGGGTCAGAATCAGAGTAACTATCCTTTACGCCAAAGGGCCGTCCAATATCAATACGTAAGTATTATAAAACAAAGTTCATCACTGCGTCTGTCTGTCTGTTCGCAATAATCTCAATAGCTACTGAGCGGATTATCATGCGGTTTTCACCAATAGCCAGAGTTTTTATGAGGAAGGTTTAGGTGCATAATTCATTAAGGTTTTGTGTAAATTGGATGAAATATGACGATGGTTGTTAAATATGTTCATATTTTATATTCGATGCAACAAACTGATGCAAATTTTGTAGGCATATATGTTCTACCCGTGCGAAGCCGGGGCGGGCTGCTAGTATTTGATAAAACAATTTTGTAATTTTCAGAATCATTACATTTTTCTGATATTACACGGGGAAATATCAGAAAAACGCCATGTAAACTGCGCAGGCGCGTACGCACATACGTAGATGATGTTATGACACTGATAGAGCGGTCAGCTGTGGCTGTGGCGGTCAGTGACGTGTACCGCCGCCGCTCTACCAGCTGGCTCTATAATTACAATCATTTTTTTTAATAATTTTTTTTACTGATTCTTGTTCTATAATATGGCGAGAATGCAAAACCACACCTTGTATATGGACTATTTTTAATCCTTACTGACATTAAACTAATTCATTATTCCATATATTTTCACATTTTTTATTATATGGCTCTACACGATATTTTATACACACACAGCACTCTCTACCCATTTTGAAATACATACAAATTACAAGAGATATATGAAAGAGACTAAGAAAAGAATATCTACAAAAAGAGTAGTACGTAAAACCCATTGGAGGTATGGTAAAACAACAAAAAAAATCCTGGGATATATGTTTTTGTATATTTTTTTCTTAAGTAAATTGATCTAGGAAATCATTTGGAAATACGCGATGTCTGGACAGCATTTGGTCCAAACCCTGTCAATGTCCGAGCATGACTTCTCAATAGTCGGAGGGTTTTAATTAGAGTTCCGTAGCCGAATGGCAAAAAACGGAACCCTTATAGATTCGTCATGTCTGTCTGTCCGTCCGTATGCCACAGCCACTTTATTCCGAAACTATTAAGACTACACAATTGAAACTTGGTAGGTAGGGGTATTCTGTGAACCGCTTTACGATTTTTATACAAAAATACAGGGGCGCTCCCTATACATGAAACTGAAACTAAAAAAAATAAAATCATCGAACCTATACGTGCGGGGTGTCTATAGATAGTCTTTAAAAATGACATTGAGGTTCATAAAACCATTTTTTCTCAAAGTTCATCCCTCTAACTTTTAAAGTATAGGAGTGAAAATCTAAAAAATATATATATGCTGTAGATCTAAATAAAAACTAACAACGAACATTGGTTTGAACGAGATACAGTCAGCAGTTTTTGAGATATAGCGACCGCAAAGATATAAGATTGACAAAAGATAAAATAAAAGATAGAAGATATACTATATAAGATACATACAAACTCTAAGAAAAACAAAATTATTTTTTTGGTGGCGAAAAATTTAAGTTATAAAATACTCTACTGTTACGGAACCCAACGAGTGCAAGTCTGACTTGCAATGGCCAGTTTTTTTTTAAATCTTGGCACTGAATAATGAATAGTACAGGATCTTGGTAACTTTTCAGAACATTACCGAGGATTTATAGAGGCGATGTTTCGGATCAGAATGGTGAGCGCGTTGTCACGAGAGTCCTGAAAGATGTATGTAATACTGATGATGTTAAACACATGGACGCGGACAAATGTTTAGGTATATCTTTATTCCATTTTATCTTTTTACTACCGACCCGCCCCCACTTCGCACGATGATCTAGCTCGTAAGGTTTTGCCAGCGTTTGCAATGTAAGCGCACAAGAATATGTTTGTTACGACATCACATTACAAATCATTGATTTTTTTTAATATTCATAGCTAGCGTTTGACCAATATCTCACCTGTTGGTAAGTGATGATGCGGTCGAGGATGGTAGCACGCTAGGCCTAGAATGGGAACTGGCTATCAAGGATAGCTGCCGGAACACATAAGATGTTGCGATAGATTTTTTAACTTTAGGTGGTAGCTGGTCAGGCGGACACTAGATAGTGTTCTACCACCATGTGGGGGTTGGGGGTTTCATAACAATGTTTTTCCTTTACTGGAGAGCCACTGTGAACCGGAGGCATAGAAAAGATAATAATACGGAGGGCACACATACATTTTTCGATAGAAAAATCCATTGGTGCACGGTGGGGATTAAACTCGGTACCTTTTGACGTCAAAGCCGACCATTCTCTCACTACACGACTGGGCCCTCAGTATCTCGGCTTTTAATTATAATATGCATTTATACATACAGGGTGGTTGGTAACTCGATGTATTCCCGGCAGTACGGTGTGCTGCCGGAACACCGTAAGGTTATGGCGGCCGATTTTCTCCTTGATGATACAAAGCTTCTTTTTGGTAGCAAGTCAGCAACTTGTGTACCAACACCCGTTATTCATTAATGCATATAGAAACTTGAGAAAAGAAAATCCATTGGTATATATATAGCTAGGATTAGAAGCAGCGTCCTTCGGGTTAGAAATCAAGGTAACTTTCATTTACGCCAACGGACTTTTCAATATTATGTATAAATTTCACCCGTGCGGAGCCGGGCGGGTTGTTAGTGTCATATATAGGTTTAATAAATATGTAAGCACTTGCAAATATGAATAGCAATTAATACATCAGTCTAGGTAAACAAGCCCCTCTACTGTTTTATACGAAAAATATGGTTGAAGTGAATGCGCCGATAGTCTTTCTAGTAAAGGTCAAAGTCACTTACCCGGGTAGGTGACTTTGACCTTTCCCTTCGTCTAGGTGTGAGGTCAATAATACCGCATTTATAATTACCCTTTGGTA
Organism: Cabera pusaria; assembly: GCA_954871355.1. NCBI lineage: Eukaryota > Metazoa > Arthropoda > Insecta > Lepidoptera > Geometridae > Cabera > Cabera pusaria. Next base: position 3,227,779 of record OX940890.1, read on the forward strand.
AATAACTACTCGTACCTAGAAGTAAGTACATGGCAAAGTATGCAAAATGTAGATACAGTGCGACATAAAAGAGTTGACAATAAATGAGGGCGCCACTATTGCTTTTGTATTTTGTATGTAGCAACACAGTTAGTTAGAAACAAACGTTTTAGATACTTGTATTATTTTTGCAAATATGACATGAATTTTAATTTAAATGGAAACCCATAAGTATCTCTATACATTTTATAGTGTCTATATAAATTTTATATACAGATATTATTTCTATACAAATTCTATTTTATTTATGTATATGCTTATTTTTTACTCGCATTATTCAATGAGTGAAAACAAGTATCAAAATCAGTAGTCGCGCAATAAATACTAATTTTTTGGTGTTGCCTGTAAGAGTAACTACAGGCTGGCAAAATAGAGTAGAAATAAATAGGGGCGCCACTATTGCTATATAGTAGTAACCCCGATAGCAGAGAGAGTGGCGGAAAACTTTAAAATTATTTCTTTAGTGGAACTACGGATAGTCTTATTCATGTTAAAACATATTTAAGTCGCGTAGGTTACGGAAAATAAAATTATAAAAAAAATATAGAAAATATTAAAATACTACTATTAAGTTGCAAAAAAAAAACTTTGTTCATAAATTTTAAGTCTCTGACCACAGTTAACATAGAAATTTTTATCACAGATTAGATTATTACCAGGCCAGAAAAAAAATTGTTACGTTTCAAGACGTTTTTGCCAACCTGTAGTTAGTTCTAAATAATTAATTTCTACTCTTTTATGTTGCACTGTACGTCAATAGGGCCGATAGTCTCTACATGAATTGCAAAGTATTCTGCAGAATCCAGAAGATGTCCAGCATCAGGTCTAGCTTCCATGTTCTTACGATGTCGTTGAAGTAAGAGAATACCTATTTTCTAATTGACCAGCTAGGCTATTCTGTAAGCTAGTTTACGCATCTCGCAAGCGGAATCCGCAGTGAGTCATACTACGAAATTCAAATCGTAATCAGATTGTTATACGGTTGAATTTCGTTATACGAAATTCAAATCTCACCGCTTAGCAGACATATTATGAAATATTATGTTTCTTTGAAGTGTCACACACTTTGTATTCTTGTAAATTGTTAAACACAATCCCAAATTGCATCGTACCGACGGGAATCGAACCCGCACCCCCCGGATTACACGTCCAGGTGTGTGACAATATTATGAAAGTTGGTTTCATAGCGCCATCAACTAGAAAAAACCTCATAGTTTTAAAACGTGTAAACGGATTTCCATGAATCAAAGCTAAGAGCACTCTCGATAAATACACCTATCAAACGAAAAATACTAAATCAAAATCGGCTCATCCTTTTGGGCGCTACAGTGCCACAGACGTGTGGGTCTGTGGCATACACAAATACACACGTCAAACTCATAACACCCCTTCTCTTTTTTTTAATGCTAGATTTTTTTATGATATATCATAAAAAAATCTACCTACCTATAGGTAGCATACAAGCAGACAGCCCACCTGATGGAGAGTGGTCACCGTCGCCTATGAACACTTGAGGTGTCACTCATGCGTTGCCGACCTGTCAAGATTATTTTAACGCCCCTTTTGAAGGACTCCATGTTGTAGCTCTGCGGGAAAACAGCGGACGGCAGCTCGTTCCACAATTTACAAGTGTACGGGAGAAATGACCGGTTGAATCGAGATGTGTGCGAAGTCCAAGTCTCGATAATGTGTGGATGAGCGTGTTGTCTATGGCGAGAAGTGCGATGGTAAAATCAGGACGCCGGGATTAAATTGAATAATTCTTCAGAACACTCCCCGTTATAAATGCGGTAGAAGATACATAGAGACCCGATATCTCTAAGCATGCTCAGAGGTTCGATGTTGGAGGTAAGGCCGGGGTCGTCAACAATTCTGGCAGCTCTACGCTGAATCGTATCAAGTGGCTGAACTTGATACTTGGGTTCTCCGTTCCGAAGGTGAGAGCAATACTCCACGTGTGTTCGGACCTGTGCTTTCTAAAGCAAAAGTCTTTGACGTGACGTGAAGTATCGTCTCGCCTTATTAAGCACTCCAAGTTTTTTGGACGCAAATTTAGCCTTTGACGCGATGTGGTCGCAGACCTGTACTGAGGCAGAAATGTCGATGCCTAGGATATCGATACTCTCTGAGATTTTGAGGGTAGTGTCCTGAAACCGAGGAGCTACGACGAATGGAGTTTTTTTAGCGGTGAACGCGCAGACTTGTGTCTTAGTCGGGTTAAACTTTACAAGATTCTGGTCTCCCCAGTTTGACACTAGGTCCAGAGATGTTTCGACTTCGGACACAAGTCTGTTCCTGCTTTCTTCGAACACAGAAGGGGGAAGGTTTGCGCGACCGGAATATTGTGCGTCTCCTGTGCTATCGTCATTTGAGGGCCCGGTGGCGTAATCGGGAGAACGGTCAGCGTTGATGCCGTGGAACCGAGTTCAAACCGCCGTGCACCAATGGATTTTTCTATCGAAAAATGTATGTGCGCTTCTCACAGTGGTCCTCCGGTGAAGGAAAACATCGATAAGAAACTAACAACCCCCGCATGGTGGTAGGACACTATCTAGTGTCAGCCTGGTCAGCTACCACCCTCAAGTTAGAAAATCTGTCACCAAACATCTAATGTGTTTCGGCAGCTATCCTTGAGAGCCAGTTCCCATTCTAGGTCTAGCGTGCTTACCATCTTCGACCGCATCATCACTTACCAACAGGTGAGATAGTTGTTAAACGCTAGCCTATAAAGTATATACAAAATAAAAAAAATAATCCGCATAGCCGTGCATATTACTGAAATTGCTAGATAGGCAAGCGTTTGACCACTATCTCACCTGCTGTTAAGTGACGATGCGGTCGACGATGTAGCACACTTACCTAGTAGATACATGTTCACTTGCGATTTAAAGATACTCGGGTTGTAGCTATCGGGAAACACAGACACCGGCAAGGAATTTCATTCCTTGGCGGAACGTATGAACCTTCTTTTTGCGTCTTTAGTAGGAGCTAAGATAGTTTAACAGCGTTGAAATAGAAGATTGTATAACAAGGGCGTAACATAGAAAGTTTCAGCACGGGTTTCAGCGAGGCCGCTATTTTGAATCCTGAGCGGGGCTTACTTAGTAACTATTATATAATCTGTGGCGGGGCAAAGGATTATAGGCGAGGGATTCTTATTCACATTCTTATTTTGTTCTTTTCTCTGCTGCTATAAATATAATGCCCATACATAATTGTATAGTACAATTTAAGATCGTTCAAAAAACTGAAAGAACCGACTACGTCCCGCTAAAGAAGCTAGTATCATGTCATCGAGGTATACAAATGCATCGTAATACAAATGTTGATGTATTAAAAACGACTCAACCGATTTCGTTACATTTAAATGAGACCACTCGGGAAGGGTACCCTTTGAAACAAAAAAGAATTTTCCAAATCGGTTCAGGCATCTTCGAGTAATCGGTGAACAAACATTAAAAAAAACGATTCCGACGAATTGAGAACCTCCTCCTTTTTTGTGTAGTCGGTTAAAAAGGTGTACTATATGTGGTACTATTGTATAGAATATCTCTGTGAGACTTTGTTGATCTTTTGGTTTTTTAAAATCAGTAACAATTTTTCTCTTTTTTTTGTTTTTCTTCATTATACCAGCTCGTAGTTTTTTTTCTTTTTTGACAACCCTTGCACATATGCAGCTCATGGCGTTAGGTAGGGACATTTTATAAAAGTTAGTTGATTTGAAAAATTGGCGTCCTTGCACACGTCAGCTCCTCGACAGCTCCAGAATCGGTGGCGAGGTGAGGAAGCCCCGATTGGTGGGGGGAAAGAGTGTCCGTTCTATACGTAGTATTGTTATCTGTTCTGTGTCATTACATCAGTAATGTGACTCGGCCCCAGCCCTTCAAATAAATACAAGCGTGCCGCGCGGCACCGCTCGGTACGTCAACACGTGATATGGCTGCCCGAATATACACAGGTGAATTTTTCAAGTGGGCCTGGATGGCCAAATCAGAAGATATGAGGAATAGCAAAAAATGCCCACACGAGTCTCGGGCCCGATTTTGATGAAAACTAAAACTGCATCATTGGATTTTTGAAAAATCAATATTCCTAGCCAGGAATCGATTTATATAGATTTTTCCAGCAAATTTTGTTCAATCGGAACCCCACCTGTGCGAGTCCGACTTACACTTGGCCAGTTCATTAGTTTATGTAAGTTATTTTAAGCCTCTAACTTAGTTAAATAAAATATCCACATTTCAGGATTTGAAGTACACCCAACATCCTTCACACAACATGTAGACCCTTCCAACCAAGGTTTCTTCGAGGCAGGAAACCTCATCATCAGTGAAGCAGCTTACATCTTCCACTTGAGAAGTGATATCACGAAGAACTTCAAAGTGATCAAGGATTCTCCATACGCGAAATTGGCTAAACGACATTGTCCTGTGGTCTTTGAAACTTACAAAAATACATTTGGGATATGAATTATTTACGTAAGCGACGATGGTCCAATGCCTAATCCGTCGGCCTTGAGATCGAGAGGTCGTCAGTTTGATGGCACTATTGACGTAAAGACTCACAAATCTGCGTTTACGTTAAATAAACTCGCACTAGGCACTCGCAGTTCTTTTATATTTATTTACTCACTCGATCACGTCAAAGTAAACGCAGATTTGTATGGAAATTACACTTTATAACCTCTTATGCACACTAGATGGCGCTTTTTAATTCTATACAAATCTGCTTTTACTGTAAGGCTCCTAACATGCAAGACGTCTTATTCACTGTAGCCACAATTCACGTTGGATTGGATACACGTGTACAAAATGGACAGACGACAGCGTATATTATTGATTGCATACTTGTACCATAGAAGAAAACTTTTATTTTTTATTTTATTCATTAGGAAAAGCTAACAGCTACATTATAAGGTATTAATTATAAAATATGGTAGGTAAAACACTTTGGCGATAATGCAGCCCACAACGCTAATCACGGCTTTTATACAATATTAAAAGTTTGGTTGGCGACTGCTGCCCAATCAGTAAAGTACACATAGAATTAGGTATAACATTTTTGAAACGAAATAAAAATGAGATTAGCACTTAAAATTAAAATAAAATAACATTTAATACAAAAGAAGAAACAAACACAGTAATACAGGAATAATTGAAAATACAAAACAAAACAAAAAAAAAAATGATATGTTATTGAATGGGTTGCTGTAACAGTTTTTGAAAAACTGCAGTTTTGAATTGATTTAGGTTACAATAAAATATATCAATGTCGACGAAGTTATCATTGTAAGTCTCTACCATTCGGCGGGTGGGAACACGCAATCTACTGTTGGTACGGCACGCACCCAGCGCAAACAGGCGATATGTACGTACTTCACATCTGTGAACGTCTCTTGGCACAACATAATATACACTTCTCACCAGACTTATCGAGTCAAAATTATTGTTAACAATGTTAAAAAATGTAGTGGCTTCAAGATATTTACGTCTTGATTCAAGGGTTAACAGTTTATATCTGCTGAGCAACTGGGTATAGGGTGTGTAGGAGTTTCTGTAGCATCTGTAGTTCATCGCTCGTAAGAATTTACGCTGCACCCTTTCTACTGCATCTTTATACTTACCGTAATAAGGGTTCCACACAGCTGCAGCATACTCCAGTTGTGAGCGAACAAGGGTCTTATATAAGTACAGATATGTAGATGGCCGTTTGAAGTCTTGAGATGACCGCATTACAAATCCATACATTTTAAAAGCTTTGTTGACTATTTTATTTATGTGCTCGTTAAAGCACAACTTAGAGTCGAGCTGCAATCCTAAATCTCTCAACGAGTTTGTACGTTCTAGGGGAGTGTGGTATAAGGTATAGTTAAATTTAATAATATTTTTATTCTTTGTGAAATTTATAAAGTTACATTTGGGGATACTTAATTGAAGTTTGTTAGTGATACAATATGTAGTTAGTCTGTCTAAATCATCCTGGAACAGGATGCAATCATCTATAGTTTTTATACTCTTGTAGATTTTAAGATCATCTGCATATAAAATAAATTGAGTATTTTAGAAACATACTTTAATGTCATTTCGACTGCCGCGACGTACAGTATCCTAACTAAAATTCACATACTTTACATGAGAGCATTTTAAAGTTAAATTTTTACTTAGAATCACGAGTTTTATTAGTATCATAAAAACTACGCCTAGAAGTAATACCCCAATTTAAACGTTTTTCTTTATTCTAGAATACGTTTTAAATATTTAATATTTTTTCTAGATTTTTCACATTCAATGATGTACCTTATTAGTAAAAGTTGGAATTTTATTGAGAGTGGTAGTTTCGATTGAATTCAGGGTTTATAAATATTCGAAAAATATCGAATATGGTAGTTTTCATACGATTCTTTGACAATTTGTATAGAAAAAAAATAACTTAGCAGATTCGATACTCTGTCAAAGTATTTTGTAACTTATAGTTTACATCTGAAAAGGTTATAAATGGGTTTCATTACAAAATACCAATGTTATTGGTCATAGCATTTATTAATTATCACATAACACTATACAACTTTTATGCTGTAGTATGAGATCAAAGAATAACTAACTTAATAAACACTAAAATAAATGGCATATAGTTTTAAAACAATATTCAGACTTATTATTCAAACAAAAACATTCGTTTCTTTCGGTACAATCAAATTTGTCCTTAAACTTTTAATTAAGTATTAACTATAATTTTACGTAAGTAATTGAACATATCATAAATCCCTTACTCTGGGTGTTTAAACAAAATATAAATTCCACTTAGCAGTTTACTAGCTAATCTATTTTGAGTACATACTCAGACCATTTAGTTAAATAATAATACCTAATTATCTTCATCACTTCCTGACAAATTATTTTCATTTTGTCCTCTCTTAAGATTTTTAAAGAAGGCGTGATATTGCTTAGGAATATGTCCTGCTTCACAAAGATACATTAAATCTTTGTATTTGGCTTCTGGGATCGGCCAACTATCTGAATATAGTGGTTTTAGTACATCGTTGCAATTTGCAACAACAGTTTTTTTGTTGCAGCGTGTCTGAACCAAGGTATTCAATGTGAAATAATCGGCATCCAAGTCATATTTGTACAAAACAACATTAGGTTCAGATTTATTTATACGTATTTCTTTATTGTTATTCCACTTAACGTCTTGATTTAAAGTGTTGTTCTTAAAATTTCTGTTTTGCAACAACTCTTTCAGATCGTACAGCATGTCTTGAGACACCTCTATGACATTGTATGGTTCATTATTTGTTTTAGCCCAGCGAACCAAAGCGTACCATTGATCTGGTGCATACATTATTTTGCCTTTTGCAGACCTCTCAATAAGAGCATGCACACTGTCTGCTTCTTGTTGCGTATGGCCAGACTCAAAAAATCTGTGTGTGATGTCAATATTGTATTTGTTACTAGCATACATGTAAAGACTGTATACTACTCTATTACGATTTTGCCCAGTACAATTGTCTGACCAAAACCTTATGTCTTTTGCCCCATTTGCTACTTCTTTTTCAATAAAATCTAACAAACAGCTACCAACCTCATTTGCTCCCCGTTTAGCTACGTGTTGTGGCCATAAATAACAAGAAGCTTCTTTAACCCCAGTGTCAAATATAGTGAAATGCATTAGCGATAGCTTTCGTTTATAATAAAAGAGTGACTCTTCTCTAAAAGGGCAGTTTAGTAATTTTTGAAAATCGTAAGTTGCGCATATAACTTTTGGAGCACCTTGAATTGCCTCTTCTTTATCTTTAGCTTTATATTTTCGTGCAGTTTCTTTGTTTGAAATATGTTTGTTATGAGCTAATACTTGTACTTTTGCCAATAAAAATGTTTTTCCAAATGTCCACTGTAAAATGTTCTGAACATTTTAGCTTACAGGTTGAAGGGCATGTTTTTTTCATCGTTTTAGCTGGAACAGTTTTCCCTCTTTTGGAAACATATTGTTTACCGGAATCCGTCAATAATTTTCTACGAACATCAGCCCACTGGTTGACGTGCCGTTTTCGTTTGCGACCGGTTTTGTACGTTACTTTGCGTTTGCGCGAGGTGGATGCATCAGGAGTAATTGGATTTTCATTGTCAGATATCGAAATTAGTGAATTTACACTTGGTATGTTTTCAGAGGGCTTCAGTTGTTGGTGTTTCGATGTAAACGTCTTGTCCAGAAGAAGGTGATGGCATCGACATACCTTTTTTACTAGCGATGTTTCCAGGGTCTTCAGTTGTCGGTGTTTCGATGTGAAAGTCTTGTTCGGAAGAGGGTGATGGCATCGGCGTAACTTCTTCCATTCCAATTATAACGGTGTGAGAGTCATTTTCCAGACAATCACGAAGTTTGTCATTTTTTGTTTGTGGAGCAGGAAAAACATCGTCATAAATGTCATACAAAAGTCCCCATTCTTCATCAGTGTATTCGTTATAGTGCACAGGAGATTCTAAAATAAAAAATAATGTATTTAATGATATTTAACTTTATAATTATAGCAAAAAAAAAAAATTGAAATAAAACGTCAGCAACAATCGAATCTACCTGTTAACGAAGCATACGGCGTAGAACAACATTGTAACTGGTAGATTCGATAAATCTTTAAAATTGTAAAATATCGAAAGTGCCACATTCGGTTGACGACAGACTATACATATGTACACATCAAATGTACACGAATAACATCGAAACTGGCACTTTCGATTGTTTTACTTGCTAACCTTTAATCAAGGCACGTGGATTAACAAATAATTATAATATTACCTACGCTCGGTAAAAAAAAGACCTAAATCACTAAGTTGATTACTATAATAACTATAAAACACAGATCTAAGATTTAATGTGCATTCAATGAATTATAAACACTTACCGGGACGATTGTCATCTTTTTGTTGGGTGCAATTTCACTAGGCAGTTCATCATTTATTATCAAATTTACCAAGCGTCTAGCTCGGATATTCATTTTTAACACAAACAAACGATATTAAATAAAAAAACGAAACAAAAGCCGACGCGCCCTCTCTCTATCACATCTCGGCGAACACTGACGATTCGGGCAGTTGCGGACTGTGTGCACATATCGTTGTTCGAGAACAGTATCGAATTTAGCGCATTCGATCATGTTTGTCGCTCAAGGTGTGTAGTATCGATTTTATTCGAATATAAAACTTATTATAAAGGTTTTTTTTTCAAAAACTCTGTGTTTTCCTAATAGTACACTAAATACTCTTACAATTGGTAAAATAAAAATAAAAAAACTTCATTTTGCAGATTCAATAATGTACGTTGCGGCAGTCGATTTATGTACAAAATAAACAACAATAGCCCCAGAATGGATCCTTGGGGTACGCCAGACGTAACTTGAACGCAGTTTGATTGGTAGCCATTGATTACGACCATCTGTGTCCTGTTTTGTATATAAGACATGAACCAACGCAATAGGTTACCACGAATACCATTATAAGCAATTTTGTTGAGCAAAATTTTATGATCAACCTTGTCGAATGCCTTTTTGAAGTCTGTGTATACTGCATCTACTTGGATTCCATCATCAACGCTTTGAAATAAGAGATTTGTGAATGTTAGAAGGTTCGATTGTGGATTATAGGATATATTAGGTTATGAACCAGTTTTTCAAATAGTTTCGACAAGGTTGATAATATGGATATAGGACGGTAATGTTCAATATCACTTCTAGAACCAGTTTTGTGTACAGGTGTGATGTTAGCGCGTTTCCATACTTCTGGAAAAACACCTTTAGACAAGCACTGGTTAAAAATAATATGCAGAGGTATGTGGATTGTCTTAGCAGTCTGTAAAAAGAAAAACGGGGGGAGTCCATCAGGTCCCGGTCCTTTGGAAGTATCTAACGATTGAAGTCCTTTTGATATTTCACTTTCACTGAGGTAAAGGTCGGAGATAATTATATTATTTTCAGATGTACTATGTGGTGCCAGTTCGAAAGATCACTTGGAGCTGGTTCAAAAACGGACTGGAAGAAGTCAGAAAATATGTTGCATATTTGAACAGGGTCATTTGATTCTGTATTTCTAGACTTAAAATGCATTGCTGAAGGAATTTCCGGTTTAGATTTACGATTTGAAATATATGTCCAAAAGTATTTAATATTATTAGTTATGTTATCCACGACAGATTTCATGTACTTTGAATAACATTCATCACACCTTTTCTTAAAAATTTGTCTATGATCGGAGAATTTTTGTAGTCGTAGTACTTTAAATTTTTTCCATTTAATCCACGATTTTTGTTTGTTTCTAAAGCATCGTATTAAGGACCGTGAAAACCAAACAGGGAAGCCCTCAATCCTAGAGTTAGCTTGTGGCGCGTATTTTTTTAGGATATCATCAAGAGTATTGTAAAAGTTTTCTAGAGCGGCGTCCGGAGAAAGTTCTTGCAGGAGTGCAATCCAGTCAGTATTATTAATTTCAGCATTAATTTGGCTAAAGCCGGCTTTATGAAAATTATATTTGGTCATAGGTCGTCGTTTCATTGAATGATAGTTATGATGAATGTCTATGTGAGCAACAAATGGTGGATGGTGAGGATCAGATGCGAGAAGTGGATCAAAAGCAGAAATGGCAGAGACGGGTTTATTGGAAATAAATAGATCTAAGATCTTACCAGTTGTGTTTTTTAGGTAATTGTATTGTGATGCGTTTAATAGTGAAATGAAGTTAAGCAGTGTATACGATGTGATTGATGATCCTACGCCCTTTAATAGGTGAGGTGTTGTGGTACTTGTATTACTGACTGTGGGAACCCAATCTAGGTCTGGAATGTTGTAGTCACCCAGTATAAAAAAGTGTTCAATATTGGAGTCATTATTAATGTAGTCCTGTAACAGATCCTGATAGGATTCATATATATCGGGAGGTTTACGGGGCGGGATGTATGCAACAGTAAGGACGTGTCTTTTTGTATTATTATTAGTGATTGGAATGTCAATAAGTATATGCTCAATATATTTTTTTAATTGTGGATTGCCTGTAATTGGAGTGGCAGATAAATTTGATCTAAGTCCTCTTAATACACCGACTAAAACTCATCCGCCGTCCTTTTTATTTGTTGCATCACGATCACGATCACAACGGTAGACTATGTCACGTTTATCTATGAATTCGTTTTTGTCTATGTCAGGTACCAACCATGTTTCGGTTAAAACAGTGATGTCATACGAGCGATTGAGCATTGCGATGATATTCATGTACAAATTATGTAGTTTAGTTCTTATACCCCTACAGTTTTGATAGTACAGGGTTATTATTAGTTAGATGAGAGACTTTATCCATAATCAGGCATAATGACAATTTATCTGTGTTGGCAAAACAGTATTCCATAAGATGTACCTATAGCGATACCTATAGCGAACTGAGGATTTATAAGATTAGTTAGCATGCTAAAGTAGAGACGGTGGGGTGTATACATATGTGTGCCAATGAGGGTATTTAGTCGTGATAAAAAAATAAGGTGAGTGTCTTGAACTGCAAATAAATAAGTGCAGCAGTATAGCAGCCTCGGCAAGTTGTCTACACCATGTTGCAGTAGTTGAAATAACTGGGCGTACGAAGTGAAAATAGTAGAGATTACAAAAACAACATAAAGTACAGTCATAAAGTTGTGCTTAGTAATAAATCGACGCATATTCAAACACGAATCAAGAAACGTTAGACTAGAAATTAACAACGAAATATAATCAATGATGGATGAAGAAAGTAATTCTGCCAGTTTTTCGGGCGTGATTTAAGTTTCGCGAGGTCAGCTTCTGTTTTAATGACGATTGCTGGACTGTCATTATGCTCTCGAACAAGAATTGTTGAGTTTTTGACCCACACGAATTTGTATTGCATCTCTTTTGCGGCTTCACGTGTTTTGCGAAATAGGTGTTTTTTCTTGAGTGTTAGGTGTTCATTGATGTATATTGTAGAGGTGGTATTGCCAGAGATGCCAAGTTGATCTGTGGTTAACGATTTAATTTTGCGGTACGCAGCCAGTATGTTGTCCCTTTGAATACGAGTGTTAAGTTTGACTATTATATTTTTGGGTCTATCACCACCCTGCTGAGCAGGAGGTACTCTATGTATAGACACTATGTCTCTGTGTGACAGCTCACAGCGTATCGCCGATCCGATAGATTCGATAACGTTCATGAGGTTCTCATTACGTCGTTCAGGGACATTGCAGATCTCCAAGTTACATTGTCGTGCTTGTTGCTCCAAAGCGTCAATTTTTTGTTCTAGACTAGAGCGAGAGGATGTAGTCTACAGGGAAGCCATACGTGCGAGCTCATCGACTCGGGTCTTCAGGTCACTGTGATCCTCTGCTTGAAACTGCACTGAAGCTTGGAGAGTGTTCATTTCCGAGTTCAGACTAGACATAGTCTGTTTTATGTTGACTTGTTCTGTTCGCATAACTTTCAATTCTGATTCTATATTTGCGAGTGTCTCTTTTATATCATCCCTTATACTCAGCATGTTGGTGTTCATATCGCTGCGCCACATGTTGATTGTGCTAAGTAATTCGGCAAATTTATCGACTGGCAATCTTTCAAATGGTGCTGGTAATACATGGGACGAGTCGTGTTTTTCTAAAATATTGCATGACATGTCCATGGAGTCTTCTTCATAGGGAACTTGAGTTTGGCGCACAGGGGTATTAAGATTCAAGCCCTTGCGGCGCGTAATATTCGAACACTGGGGGCAAGTCCATGTCGAGTGGAATTTGCATGTCAGTGCATCAAATTGTTCAGCTCTTATGTTGAGACATTCAAGGTGATATTTAGCTTCACACATGTGACACGTCAGGTAGTATTCAGACGTAATACTGCGTCTACAACCATCGCAGTTCATTTTCATAAACGTCTTGAAAAATTATATTAAAATTTGAAGATCAAACTTATGGCGCCACCTGGCGTAAGTTGGGGTTAAAAATTTAATTTTTTTTCAATCTGTGAAATATTCTAATATATGGTTGGCACCACTGACGATCTGTCAGAATTGATAGACGTCAAGTGTCACGTGACACGGCCCTATAATTTCACTGGACACCTTGCCATTTCAACCGAAAAACATTCCTATTTCACGGCTGAAAATTAATTGGCAAGGTGATGGTACCGCCCCAGGCGGACTAGCAGAAGTCCTACCACTACAAAAAATATTATTCAACCGACTTCACAAAAGGAGGAGGTTCTCGATTCGTCTGTACACTGTTAATTGTGAACCGATTCGAATTATTCTTTTTTTAATCGGTAGGGTAGGTACGTTTCCGAGGTGGTCCCATTGTAATTTCATCGAGATCTGATGAGTATCTCCAGAGATATGACGATAAACGTCTCAAACTTGGTTCTGAAATTTACTCGCGGAACATAGAAGTCAGTTGTTTTAGTGTTTAAACTATCTTAATTATTTAATTTCATATATACATACTTGACCATCTTTCTAGTTTTTATTTTTGAGATTGTAATTATTATACTATAATTGAATTCGTTGTGAATGAAATAAAAAATGTTGAATAAAAATGCATGTTGTGTTTTTTATTTGTAGATTAAAAAAAACCATATATATTTTCCTACTAAGTACCTACCATTTATTACTCTTCTGAACATTTCTTTATTCGTATAATTCAATCCTAAAGTCCCCGTCACGAGAAGCTATAAATTATGTAAACAAACATCTTTTACTAAGTAAACATTTTATACTACGAGATAATAATAAATTGACCATATTCAATCGACATGAAATATAGACGGGTTATATGAAAGTAACAACCTATTTAATTTAGTCGGATCATATTTTAACGACGCAAAGCGCTATCGTTTGTGTTTCTTGGTACCGGACGCAGGGATTGTAAACTATCGGGACGCCATTTTGAAATAAACGCGTCATTCGAGTTTCGAATGCGTACGAGTACGAAATTCATTTTGTTTTGATGGTCCAAATGTTGTGAACTCCTAAACACTTGTTTACATAATTTATAGCTTCTCGTGACGGGGACTTTACATCATTCAATACATTACAAGTCCATTAAATGTAGTGCTTATTTGCACAGGTGTATTTGTTAAAAAAAAAAATAAGCGCCTGAATTACTTTCGTAACATCCAAAAACACATTTCACTTTGTAGAACATTAGACCTAAAATAATGGTTCTTTTAAATAAATTAATAATATCACGAAAAATATTTTTTTTTATATCGGTTCTAGCTATTTCAATGTTGTTTATAAAAATTATATATTTCACGCGGAGGGATGACATAAGAACAACGCGGAAACAATGGGCATTATCGGATGTAACTGACGGAGACGCGTTGCCCGCAGCAGAAAAGTTGGACGTGCCTTCAGATTCAGTATTTTTTCTCGAAACCTCTGGCAGAGGAAGACTGAACTCGAGACAAGCGTGCGCCGTCGAGTCCGCCGCAAGGATTCACCCAGAAAGAAACATCTATGTATTCTTCAACTCGCCCGTTTCGGAAGAAGTGTTGACGAACAGTTGCTTAGCAGAATTGTTAAACTTTAATAATGTGAAAGTAGGACAGATACACACGGCAGAATATGCCAAAGGTACTGCGTTGCAGGAATTATTGTCTGAAAGTTTGGATAAAGAGTATGAATACAAAATTGAAGACACGGCTGATATGCTCAGGTAAGTTTAACTTCTTTATTACATTTGACAGTCCCGATGGCTTTAAAGAATATATGGCTTATCTTCTAGGTAGCTGGTTCAAACTTAGCACGTGTGGTCGTTCACAGGGGGTAGAAGACTTTTAAATCGTTGTTTCGCCTGACTTACTACCTAAAAGTAGCTTACGACCATTAAGAAGAAAATCTGCCACTATAAACCTTACAGTGTTCCGGCAGCAAACATCCCTTGAGAGTCAAAGTATTCTATGCCTAGTATGTTCACCAGCATCTTCGACCACATCATCGCTTACCACCAGGCAGGATAGTGGTCAACCGCTAGCCTATAAGATACATATTAAAAATAAACTGGCCAAGTGCAAGTCGGACTCGCACTCGTAGGGTTCCGTACCACAATACAGTATTTTATAAGATCGAGCAAAAAATACCAATATCATTTTTCAACAGCAAAAAATAATAATAAATAAACATTTTATTTCTCATAACGCCATCAACATCAAACAAAGGTGTTAGTCAACTTTCAATATAACGCCATCTATGGGACGTTTACCTAACTAAGCGTTCATAGATGGCGTGAAATGCCGAAAAAACACGTTTCTTGTATGGGACCCTCTATTATTTTTAACTTTATTGTTTTTAGTATTTGTTGTTATAGCGGCAACAGAAATACATCATCTGTGAAAATTTCAACTGTCTATCACGGTTCATGAGATACAGCCTGGTGACAGACGGACAGACAGACAGACAGACAGACAGACGGACAGACAGACAGACGGACAGACAGACAGACAGACAGACAGACAGACAGACGGACAGCGGAGTCTTAGTAATAGGGTCCAGTTTTACCCTTTGGGTACGGAACCCTAAAAATGAACCAGACTTGTGGAGCCATTACAAAAATAATCCGAAGCGTTATGCATCGATGACATGAGCTGTAGAGACGACCGTTTAAAATCACGTTAAAATCACGGCGATTGCTATAAGATTTTTCCATCAAAAGTCGTCGCTAGTCATGTAGAAACTATCACGTATATCCAGATTATCCAGTTATAGTAGATACCTAAGTACCTATTGCAATTTATCGATTTATCTTATCTCGTGTTTGAAGTGCATAAGTAAAGTGAAGGTAAACTGTATCAGTACACAATCATAGATATAGACCTACCTACCTATCTTTGAACAGTGTAGTATTATAGCATCGCATATTTTACGATTTCACATTTTTTTTTTTTTTTAATACGTTATAGGCTAGCGTTTGACCACTATCTCACCTGTTGGTAAGTGATGATGCGGTCGAAGATGGTAAGCACGCTAGGCCTAGAATGGGAACTGGCTCTCAAGGATAGCTGCCGGAACACATTAGATGTTTGGTGACAGATTTTCTAACTTGAGGGTGGTAGCTGGCCAGGCGGACACTAGATAGTGTCCTACCACCATGCGGGGGTTGTTGGTTTCTTAACGATGTTTTCCTTCACCGGAGGGCCACTGTGAGAAGCGCACATAAATTTTTCTATAGAAAAATCCATTGGTGCACGGAGGTTTGAACTCGGTACCACGGCATCAAAGCCGACCGTTCTCCCGATTACGCCACCGGGCCCTCAAACATGGGGAATCAAAGCCTATAAGGTACTTCCCGTTGACCTAGAATCATGAAATTCGGCCAGAAGTTAGGTCTTACAGCACCACAGAACAAATATAGAACAAGTGACAGCAACAAAGGAAAAACTTATAAGCCGTAAATATGTAACTAGTTTAATAATAAATAAGCGAATTTATTATGAAACCTCACGTTCATTTTAAACTTAAAGATTAAATAACCGGCCAAGTGCGTGTCGGGCCACGCGCAGTGTAGGGTTCCATAGTAGCCTGTTATTCAATGCAAGTCTTTACCCGTTATAAACAAGCAACTAGGTACTCCGTCTTTGTCACTTTAAAGGATTTATTCTAAGGATTTTGTATTTGGTACAAAATTATCCAACACCTAAGTTCAACGACTATTACTGCAAAACTAATAAGTTAATCGCTATATTATTTTTTTTTGTTTCTTTATGGCTCCACACGATTAGTGTATTTAGCCAGTGTCAAGTATTGAAATTTTTCAAGTTTTAATGAATTTTAGTCGTAGAGATGGGTCAAAGTCATATTTCAGGACAGTTGTCAAGTAAAGTCTAGTCTAAGTCATCACCTTCAGTAAAGATGTGGTGTTTACTGAAGATTTTCAGTGGAATTTTGGTGAGAACGCAAATAGCATGTTTTTCAACATTGTGCTGTTTCCCTACACTCGCACACATTCACCGGCACTTAATGGTTAATAATCCACATTTATTACATATTAACACGCGGAAGAACACAAGTTTTAGGAAAAAATACAATGAGATCACACACACTTTTCCACGTTCCCGCCAAAAAACCCCGCTATAGTTTTCCTTTAAAGTTCATTAAATGCGCTATTATCACGAATTTTACCAGATTTTTCAAGCCAGCAGTTTAGCCTTTAGAAGGGAGGGGGACGACCTACTGGAACAAAAATTTGCACTTTAAAGTTTAATATTTCGTAAATGGAGCATTCAATCGAAAAATGGTATTAGCAACCCTTAAGTCATTTAAGAAGACCTATTAAACGATAACCCACACGATGGGGTAGACGACGAAAAAAAAATTAATCCCCACTTCTCATGTAGGGGAGCTACGCTAAAAAAATATTTTTTCAAAATTTTATTTCACCACTTTGTCGGCGTAATTAATATACATACCCCTACAAAATTACAGTTTTCTAGTATTAACAGTCTCTTAGCAAAACTTCGGACAGACAGACGGCCATGACGAAACTATAAGGGTTCCTTGTCAGGACTACGGAACCCTTAAAACGGGAATTTAGCGTGACTTACACGATGTCGGCAAGCGCCCCGCACCATCGCCCCGCACTCAAAATCCTGAAGAAGGCCTCCGGATGAGGCCGAAACATATGTCGATCGCTATATCGACATCGTGTAAGTCACGTTAAATTCCCGTTTTTAAATGTATAAAAGCGAATTTAACATTAAAAACGTATTATTTGCGGTATTAGTGCATTAACCGTGTCTAGGCATTGGTCTAGAGGTTGAAATAGATGTCGTCAACTTAATTCAAAAACTTCTAGACCGATGTAAAAAATTATTTCACTAATGGAATGCTACATCATCAGCGAGTAACATAAGCTATATTTTATCCCCGTATTCTCACGGGAACGGGAACTAAGTACACGGGTGAAACTGCGAGGTGCTACTAGTCTCATATAAGTTGCTATGTGACGATGCATTCCATTTCGGAATAAAAATTTCCCGCAGTAGGCATGTATAAGTAAAATGTACCACTACCGCGACAGGCGCCGGAACAGCATCGACATAAATCCGTTTTCCGTTCCCACGGATAGTAGGAGCATTATACCGTTCCACTTAACTTGTTACCAATAATTAAGATAGTTTAAACACTACAACAACCGACTTTCATGCCTCGCGTTACGAGTAACTATTATATAATCTGTGCCTCGCGAGTCAATTTCAGTAGCAAGTGTGAGACGTTTATCGTCATATCTCTGGAGATATTTATCAGATCTCGATGAAATTACAATGGTGAACATCGCGATCTCACCGCGTGACCTCACTCCCGAGGAAGAGCGACTGACTCGCTCGAAACCTAGGTCGAGAAAATTCGACTAAAGGTACGTGAATTACAGCCGGTATATAACAATAATAATGTTACAAATTCACGATAATTTTAAAATTAAAATTACAATGGGGCCACCTCGGAAACGTACCCTACCGATTAATAAAATAATCATTCAAATCAATTCACAATTGACGGAGTACTCGCGTAACATACATACAAAAAAAAAACACAGACGAATTGATCCTACTCCTTCTTCCGGGAAGTAGGTTGAAAAGTAGCGTACCACCATCAAGGAGAAAATCCGCGATAACCTTATGGTGTAGCGCAGCCTTTTAGAGAGAGAGAGAGAGAGAGACTATTCTAGGCCTAGCATGTTCTGCATCTTCGACCACAATATCGCTTACCAACAGGTGAGATAGACGACAGATGAACGGAACAGTTCTTGGTCGAAATATCATGCCGACGATTGAAAAAGGCATAGAATAAATTATAATCGAACTAATAATATACGGTTGACGGAAAATCGTTCATAAAGTGGATTGATGCGGTACCAATATACGAATAGTTCGTTTTGCCGATACGATCTAAAATTATTATACGATTTAGGTATTATGCTAACTACCTACAAATGAAAAAAAAAAGAATCCACTTCATATGCCACGCCAGTCATTTTTATTGCAGAGCTCGAGGTAATCATATTTCAATTATCCTTATCTCTGTAGGTCTCCAATAGGTAGGTATAGGACCTTGGCAATATTAATAAGGGGACCACTCTTGAGATAGGTAGATACCATACCATTATTTATTCTGTGACCATACCAATGAAACAGGAAATAAATAAACTGGCCAAGTGCAAGTCGGACTCGCACTCGTAGTGTTCCGTAAAACACTACAGTATTTTATAAGATCGAGCAAAACATACCACTATACATTTTTGCCAGCAAAAAATAATAATTAATAAACATTTTATCAAAACAGAGTTGTTAGCCGCGTGCTTATTTCTTATAACGCCATCTAACGTCTAACGCCTAACGCATGGTATCTAAGTGAAAGTTAACACAAAGGTGTTAGGGATCGGCATTTCAATATAACGCCATCTATGGACGTTTACCTTAGCGTTCATAGGTCGCGTTATATTACAATGCTGAAAAACAACACGTTTCTTGGTATGGGGACATTTTGACCCTATAATTTTAAACTTCATTCTGTTTTTAGAATTTGTTGTTATAGCGGCAACAGAAATACATTCAACTGTCTAACTATGAGATACAGCTTGCTGACGATCGGACAGACAGATAGACAGACAGACAGACGGACAGAGAAGTCTTAGTAATAGGGTCCCGTTTTGACTCTTTGGGTACGGAACCCTAAAAAGGAAATTAAAATCGCTTGATAATTATGGGCAGAGGAATCGAGTGCCTTGCGTAATGCAGTACCATTATTTATTCTTTGCCTAAGGCCAAGACTCAACCAAGCAAGAGATGTGGAGAGATGTCTAAAGCGGAGACAAGAAGACATGTTTATTTGCTAGGGTGTACACCGAAGCTGTACGGAGATGCTTACTGGCTACACTGGAGCCGAGACGTGTGCTCGCTAAAGCGGAGATGTGGGAACTAGCAGCGCCGCTCACTGCACGCCAGTTCCCTGACATATCTTCTCGTCTCCGCTGCGTGCCGTCATCGTCTCCGCTGCTCAGCTCAATCTCGGCGAGTCACAGCTCAATTCTCCACTTCGATCGCACCATATAATATGATACATCTCCGCTCGGTGCCTACTGAAGCTAAGTAGGGACGAGATGTGTGAATAACGTAGTTCTATTGGTTGCTTAAAACACCTCTCCTCTCATCTCGTCTCCGCTTTGGTGGGCGGAGTCATAAACTGACATAGGTACTTACCACAGAATAGTAGAATAGTTTCTTCTGTTTCACTTACACAAAGATAAATTAAGATGAGAGTTGACGGAAGTGTACAAAGAGATGCAACGACAACCCGACAGTTATATATAACTTCAACTCTTTTAAAACTACTTCCAAAAACTTGGAGATTCTTGATAAGTTTTTTTTAATATATGCAATTACTCAGCTAATTGTAAGATTCAAATTATTATTTTTTCATAGATAGGGTACATTTCCATGATGGTTCCATGTTATACGATTTATTGAGATCTGAGTATCTGAGTGTCTCCAGAGATATGGAGATAAATACCTCAAACTTGCTGCTGAAATTGAGTTGCGCAGCATTATGAAATCCCCGTTGGCGTAATGCATAGGTTCATATCTTAACACGGGTGTTCGTCCACAGGTGAAAGGAGCATATTGTATCGAAGTTCCGCCTGATTTGCTACTACCAAGTACCTTACCACCATCAAGCAGAAATTCTGCCGCCTTAAACTTACGGTACATTTGACTCAATCGAAACCTGGTCTGTTCTCGAGTCCAGCGTTGCCAAGTCGACTGGCGATATATCGAAGTGATGAGATGTCTATATAATGCCGCAACAATGACTGTACAAGTACAGAACCAGCGAACTAAACATGTCCACCTGCGTCGAGGAGTGAGACAGGGGGACGTCATATCCCCGAAACTGTTCACTAACGCCTTGGAGGATATGTTTAAGACGCTGGACTGGAAAGATCGTGGCATTAACATCAACGGCAGGTACATCTCTCACTTACGATTCGCAGATGACATCGTCATTATGGCAGAGACGCTGCAGGACCTACAAAGGATGTTGAATGGCCTAGCTGATTCTTCTCGTAGCATCGGTCTCCGGATGAATTTGGACAAAACCAAAGTCATGTACAACGAGCACGTTGTTCCGGAACCGATTGCCGTAGATGGAATCCCACTCGAAGTTGTCACTAAGTAAGTTTACCTAGGGCAGACGCTCCAACTAGGCAAACATAACTTCGAGAAGGAAATCCAGAGAAGAATTCAGCTGGGCTGGGCAGCATTCGGAAAACTCCGTCGAGTCTTCTCGTCGCCTATACCACAGTGTCTAAAGACAAAAGTCTTTAACCAGTGCGTCCTACCTGTGATGACATACGGAGCCGAGACGTGGACACTCACAGTCCGACTGGTCCACCAGTTGAAAGTCGCTCAGCGAGCTATGGAGAGAGCTATGCTCGGTATTTCTCTGCGGGATCGAATCCGGAACGAAGTAATTCGCCAGAGAACTAAAGTTATCGACATAGCTCAACGGAATAGCAAGCTGAAGTGGCAGTGGGCTGGTCATATCTGTCTCACTCCTCGACGCAGGTGGACATGTTTAGTTCGCTGGTTCTGTACTTGTACAGTCATCATTGCGGCATTATATAGACATCTCATCACTTCGATATATCGCCAGTCGACTTGGCAGCGCTGCAAGGACTCGAGAACAGACCAGGTTTCGATTGAGTCAAAGGCCTTCTCATAGTCCACAAATGCTAAGCACAGGGGCCGATTATACTCTTCGGTCTTCTGTACAATCTGCCGCACCGTGTGGATGTGGTCTATGGTGCCGTAACCGCTTCGAAACCCGGCCTGTTCCGGAGGTTGAAACTCGTCGAATCTTCGCGCAAGACGGTTCGTGATGACCCTTGAAAACAGCTTGTAGACATGGCTCAGAAGCGAAATCGGGCGATAGTTTTTCAATAGGGTTTTGTCCCCTTATTTGAAAAACAAAACCACCATGCTTCTGTTCCATGCCTGTGGAGTTCTCCCAGTAAAAAGAACGGAATTAAATAGCTGCTGAAGCTGTTGAACTGCTGGAGCTCCTCCGGCTTTTAAAAGCTCCGTTGTGATTCCGTCTTCTCCTGGGGCTTTTCCATTTTTGAGTTGTTTAAGGGCCATCACGATTTCGTCTCGGCTAATTTCGGGCAGATCTTCTGTGAAGTGGCGGATTAAGGTGGCTCTAGAATCCTCAGTATCGGGTTCGGGCCTTAAAGCATGCGATGCGTAGAGCTTGCCGTAGAAGTCTTCAACTTCCGACAGAATCTCCGGCTTGGATGCGACGACGTTCCCCGTTGACGTTGTCAGCTTTGCGAGGTGGCTTCTAACCAGAGGCTAGACGAACACTTTCGACCCCCGATTCTGCTCAATTGATTCTTTAATCAAGAGCGTGTTAGAGGATCGGAGGTCGCGTCGTACCAGCTTCTTTATGGATTTGTTGCGCGCCAGGATAGTTGACAAAGCTGACAAAGGGTCTGTTCGTCTCTCTTCCATTAGCCGAAGTGTTTCTGCCGAGAGTTTGGACTTTTTGCCCGTACGCTTGCTCTCGCAAAACTTCGTCCCTTCATCCCTGAGGATTTCCACCACTTCTTCGAGTTTCTGGTCTACGTCATCTGTGGTTTCCAAGGCAGCGAATCGATTTTCCAATTTTAATTGGAATGTTTCGGACCCAACAACGGTTTGAAGTAGGTTCGGACGGAGCGTAGACTTCATCAATCGGAATCTCTCGGCTTTAAAGTCGATATCCAGAGTACCTCGTACAAGTCGGTGATCACTTCCAGTATTAAACCTAGTGATCACTGAGACGTCTCTGAATATGCGCCGTTTGTCCGTGATGATGAAGTCAATCTCGTTTTTAGTCACAAAGTCGGAGCTTTGCCACGTCCATTTCCTTTGGGGCTGTTTCTTGAAGAACGAGTTCATCAAGAAAAGCCCCTCTCTCTCGAGGAAATTGACGAGCATTTGTCCCCTGTGATTCCTACTCCCAAATCCGTGTGGTCCTATAGACGATTCGCCGCAAGTTTGTACTCCCACTTTGGCGTTAAAGTCTCCCATGACAACGTTGTTGATTTGGAGGTGGTGTGTAAAGCTCTGGAGATATCTTCATACATGCTCTCCACCTCATCATCCAAGTGTGTCGAGGTCGGTGCGTAGACCTGGATAACCTTGAGGCTGTACCTCTTGGTTAACTTAATTATGAGGTACGCTACCCTGGTCGACACACTGGAGATTTCTACAACGTTCTCACTGAGAACCTTGTGGACCAGAAACCCGACGCCGCCTTGGGATGGCTGATCTCCTTCTCTGTAGTACATAAGATGGCCCGATTCTAAGGTTATGGCGTCCTCTCCCTGTCTTCGGACTTCACATAACCCCAGAATGTGCCATCTTATGTGTTTCAGCTCCTCCTCTAGCTGCGCCAGATGATCATCCAACCGAATTGTGTGTCCATTGTACGTTGCGAGGGTCAGTTTGTTCTGGCGGTCTACCGTAACCCAGGGATTCTTAGCACCCCCTGCCCTGCCGTTACCGTGACCGCCGCCGTGGTCAGGAATAGCAGGGCGGCCGGGAACTGGGGGCCGCGGCTTAATGTGACTTTCCATTTTGGTTTCATCCCTTGGGAGGGATATGCCCTAATCGCCATGCTGGGCAGGCGTGTTGGCGATCGCAGGACGTAGCTTCTCGCACCGGTGACGCTGCTGCCCGTCACCGACCTGTAGAATTTGGCTACGCCATAGATATGAAATGGTTATACCGCCATTTGTCGGTCGCCAGAGCCCCGTCTGTTGGTCAGCAGGATGCACCACGGGCAGGTGAGGTTGGCTGGGAGCACCAAGGTCGTATTTGTGCTCCCTTACATCCTTGTGCTCTCTTACATCCAGACTGATAACCGTTGGGGTAGAATTATCCTAGAGTGGAGACCGCGAATCGGCAAATGTACGTAAAAGCGGTGGGCAGTGACTGGAAGAGAAGAGCCTAAGATCGGGCTCAGTGGCGCATCTTGGGAGAGGCCTACGTCCAGCAGTGGACTGACACCGGGCTGATGATGATGAAACTTACGGTGTTCCGGCAACACACAGCCCTTAAAAGTCAGAGTATTCTAGGTCTTGCCTCTAGCGTGTTCAGTTCACCATCTTCGACCTCATCATTTCATACCACCTGGCGAGCTAGTGGTCAAAAGCTAGTCTATGTAGTTATTTTAATTTTTAAACTAGCTTAGTGACTATCATTGCTCAAAATTCATCGCTATACCGTAGTATTATTATCTTTTCTATGGCTATGCAGTAACTCTCGCAGAAAGATATTATTTTAATTTCGAATCGCTCGCCAATCTTAAATCTGAAAATGCTGGGTATAAAATCTCCAATTACATAGGTAAGAATATTAAAGACCTATGGTATTCTTCGATTTATTCGGAAAACGATGCTGCATTCTATTGATTTGCATCACGCATAGTGTCGCCCGAGGTTATCAGAAAACATTTATCACGCATGACTTATTATATAAATCTTATTTACTACTTGACATGAAGAAAAGAGGTGCTGCTGAAAATCAGCGCACTGCTGCAGATCATAATCTACAGATTTATTACTATCTATATTTTGTCAAAGATATTTTTCTTTCTTAAATCGCATAAATGTTTTTTTCTTTCCTTTTTTAACAACAATTGTTTCAAAAACGATTTGATTATGAACGTTAACCTACTTATATACCTATACGATAATTTGCAACGTTGTGAATCGATTCAGACTGCTAACGAAATTCCAACGTTTACACATATCACGGTATTGTTTGAGTAAGTAATATTACCCTGCACTTGAAGACCCGGGATAGACTGCTAATGATATCCCAACGCACATATCACGGTTATGTTTGAGATGGGTAACATTACCCAGTAATTTATATTAACCTGTATATTACCCTGGGATGCAAGGGAGCGCAAATACCACCTCAATGCTCCCACTCAACCTCAACTGCTCGTGGTGCATCCTGCTGACCAACGAACGAGGCTCTAGCAACCAACAAATGGCAGTACAACCGATTTAAAATTATGCCGTAGCTGAATACTACAGGCCGGTGATAGGCAGCAGCGTTACCGGTGCGAGAAGCTACGTCCTGGGATCACCAACACGCCTGCCTAGCGTAGCGATTAGGGCATATTACTTTCAAAGGTGGAAAGTCACACACAAAGCTAATTCCCCAAGGCAGTGACTGGAAAAGAAGAGCTGAAGATCGGGCTGAGTGGCGCATCTTGGGAGAGGCCTACGTCCAGCAGTGGACTGATACCAGCTGATGATGATGACATTACCCTGCACTTGAAGACCCGGGATAGTCTGCTAATGACATCCCAACGTTTACACATATCAAAAGTCAAAAGTCAAAGCATTTACTCAGTACATGGGCAAATTAAAAATTTGCACTTACACACGTCAAATTACATTATATAGATGATATTCAATAAAAAAAAATTTATAGATATAACAGAAACATAACTTATTGCTTTGAATTTACAAAAAAAAAACAAAGGTATTGAGCCATTCAGCTTTCACCTAGACGTCGAACGTTAATGTAGGGTTGCCAACCGTACTATTACGTGCACCCGCAACCCAGTGCATGTTTCAGTACATAACGGTATATAACGGTAATGTTTGAGATAGTCATATTACTCTGCACTTGAAGACCTGGGATAGACTGCTAATGACATCCTAACGCTTACACGTCAACTCTTTCCAGATTAGTCACGTTGTACAAGTATGGAGGACTGTACTTGGACACTGATGTGCTGGTCGTCAAGCGGCTTGATGCACTAGGAAAAAACTGGGCAGCCAGACAAGACTCAGCATATGTCAACAATGCAGTAATCGCGAGTGACAAGGATGGTCCAGGACATGAAATAATCGGAGCTGTGCTTGAGTAAGTTCCTCTACAACCGACTACCAAAAAAGAGGAGGTTCTCAATTTCGTCTGTATGTTTTTTATTTATGCTTCTTACCCGGTTCTATTCTATTTGATTACTGCGCCAATTGTAAACCAATTTGAATGATTATTTTTTGCATAGGTAGGTTCCTCTCCAAGGTGTTCCCATTAAAATTTATCTGATAAGTCTCGCGCGGCATGTGTAGTAAGTTTTTCTGTTTTTAAACTATCTTAATTATTGTAAATTGTTAAACACACTCCAAAATTTCATCATACCGACGAGACTCGAACCCGCACCCCCCGGATTACACATTAGCAATTTACAAAAATATAAAGTGTGAAACACTTCAAGAAACATAATATTTTATCCTAATTATGTTGTCTAATAATAAAGAAAATATGATTTTTATATTACCCTACCCATGACAAAAAGAATCATTCAAATGCAGAGTAATCGCTTAACAAACATATAAATAAATCACAAACGAATTGAGAAGGAGAAGTAGAAGAAGTGAGAAGTCTAGTTGCCCCCTCCTCTTTTTGGCTTTTTTTTGTCGGTTGTAAACTCGTATTCATTTTATTATTATGAGCATGAGCGATTAGTAATTATTTTGATAAATTGATGCTATCCGGCATGAATGGAATGACGTCGCTTTATAGTAAAAACATCTAAATTTATATCAAAATACTAGATGTGCTCCGTGCCTTTGCCCGCGTTAATAAAGTATCTTCATACCTAATTCATAGTACTGGCTTTATCTGTATAAAATGTCAGTCCAATCGGTCCAGATTGATCGTGAAGAAGTCCAAAACAAAAAATAGTTGTTGATACATTCTCTATTTTCATAAAATCGTGATTCATCGTAGACCACATCGTTACTAAAAATCAGGTGAGATAGCTCGTAATCATCATCATCATCATCAGCATATCTCTGCCCACTGCTGGACATAGGTCTCATCTAAGACACCACTGAGTTCGATCTTCAGCTCTCTATTTTCAACCGCTGCCAGCCGTGGATGGAATATTAAGCGGATGTGGCATTTAAATAACAATTATAATATGACAAGGATAAAACTATACAATCACTGGTATGAGAGAGCGAGATTAACAACATTTTTTTATCCTTTACCTGCGTATGTGATTAAACTGGCTCCAGCAATGTATGGAGCCAGTTTCTAGTGCACCCATTGGCTCTCACCCGCTCTCATGTATAACCCGACCAAATTACGTTGTTCATTTTATCTTATAGCTGGCATATGTATCACGTGTTCATCGTTTTAGTCGGGCTATATCTCTATAGCTATTTCATTCGCATACGCTAATGTTGTCTCTACATATAATATACTTTCTCTATGCTGCCAGCATATCATCGCTCCATCTAGCTCGAGGGCGCCCTACACTACGTTTACCGAGCCGTGGTCCCCACTCTAAAACATACCTACCCCTACAGTTATCGGTTCTACGACATTTGTAGTAGAAGTGCTTATCTGTCCGAAATAAAAAAGATGACACATTAAAGCTATATTACATCATGACAGGTATAGTATACATATAAATTGCATGCAGTTAAATAAGCAAAATGGCACATGGTCAAATACGACAACAAATGTAGATACAATCTCAACCTTTTCTTTTCACATGTTGTTTGTGAAACATGCATGTATAGGTAATGTATATTCTAATGAGCAGACTGTTATAATAACACGATCAGTAGCCTTTATTAACATACTACATCACGAGCTATGTAAACAAGTGTTCGCTTTACCTACAGTTTACAAACAAAGTAAAACATCTTTATTATATTTACGGGCTAGATTATCCTATTAGCCCGTGGCTTTGTGCGTAGATTTTACCACTTAATATTCACCTCCATAGACGTATTTGTTACAAACGCCAATGCCATATCTATCAGCGATGTCACTAGTAAAGCCTAGGTCTGTGGATAAAACCATAAACTTAACAAAACATATGTAGATATTCGTATGCCGAGTTCACACCAGACGACTTTTGTTGTTCAATTTCCTAGGGATGTACTTTTCTTTCGATTCCAAGTTTTATTATCGATACTTTGGAATCGATACTGAGTAACATTTAGGCTGACAGTATAGAGCGATAACAAGGTTTAGAATTATGCTATTTGATTGGCTAATCAAGCGCGATTTAATCAATAGAAAAGTATCAAATGAGTTACTCGTATCGTACATTACCCAGAAAGTAGAACAAGAAAAATCGCCTGATTTGATTCGGTATTAGGCCTAGCGCGCACAGCGGTTCCGGTGCGTTTATTCTACCGCACGCATATTCTATGAAGAATGTAGAGTCTTATAATATCGTTTAAAACTAAAAAAGAACCGACTTCAATGCCGCGCTATTCATTTTCAGTACCAATTTTGTGATGTTTATCTCAATATCTCTGGAGATACTTATCAGACCTCGATAAAATACGTTCGAACCGGCTCCTTTTTTTGAAGGCGGGTAAAAAGTGCGCGCATTGTGGTGGTTTTTAGGGTTCCGAACCCAAAGGGTACCAACGGAACCCTATTACTGAGACTCCGCTGTCCGTCTGTCTGTCTGTCTGTCTTTCTGTCCGTCTGTCACCAGGCTGTATCTCATGAACCGTGATAGTTAGACGGTTGAAATTTCCACAGATGATGTATTTCTGTTGCCGCTATAACAACAAATACTAAAAACAGAACAAAGTTAAAAATTAAAGGGGGTCCCCATACAAAAAACGTCTGGCAGCCTGTCATCCAAAGTCACTATGCAAACTTGACCACAGAGGCAGGCTGGACCACTCACTAAAACCATTATTGCCAGCCGATAGGCAGGCTACAATGATCGAATACCGACTCTAACTCTCGGTTCGGGTTGGTCGTCAGATGGTCGTCAGTCCGAATCATGAAGCGAAATTGTGTGTGTGACCTGTTGTAATCACTAACAGGCTGTTATAGTCCGGCAAACTCATAGTCTGTGGGGCCCTTTATCGTCACTTTGACCGTAAAACAGCTTTATTTTACGGATACCTAACAAAGCTGTGTTACCGTCCCAGACAGTCCACTAAGAATCCTTTAATTTGCAGTGAAATAAAATCTGACTATCGTCCGGACGAATGGGCTTACAACGGTCCAGACGCCATCACTCGAGTTCTACAGAAATATTGCAACACCACCAAAGTATCAGACCTTTCTGCTGATGTTTGTAAAGGTAGAGTATATATTATAGTTTTCTTAATATCTATCTATCTAATACCTTTAAACGAGCAGTTCTTGTATATTAATAAGTATTATATACTTATATAAGTATTTCGAAAAAAAAAAGGAATTTGCAGGGCTAGGTGGCGTAATCGGGAGAACGGTCGGCTTTGATGCCGTGGTACCGAGTTCAAACCGCCGTGCACCAATGGATTTTTCTATCGAAAAATTTATGTGCGCTTCTCACAGTGGCCCTCCGGTGAAGGAAAACATCGTTAAGAAACCAACAACCCCCGCATGGTGGTACGACACTATCTAGTGTCCGCCTAGCCAGCTACCACCCTCAAGTTAGAAAATCTGTCACCAAAAATCTAATGTATTCCGGCAGCTATCCTTGAGGGCCAGTTCCCATTCTAGGCCTAGCGTGCTTACCATCTTCGACCGCAGCATCACTTACCAACAGGTGAGATAGTGGGGAAAACGCTAGCCTGTAAGATATAAAAAATTGCAAATCCGTCCATAAATTACGGAAAAAATTGTGCCTCCCGAAATGAGAACCTCCTCTTTTCAATTTCTTTTCAATTAATTTAATTTGTTGTTAATAAATTATATAAAACAAAAACTGAAACTCTACATAGCTAGTTAGCTAGTAAGTTTTTTTTAACGTCTCTTAGGCTAAATACAAAAATATTAATTTCATAAAAAATTGATTATGTATAAAGGTTTTGGTGATGTTATAAATCTTGTCCATGATATGACATGAAATGCACAAATTGATATTCATTATTTAATATTAAAAAATAAAAAATAGTAATTTGTATACTCAAAACACACATTCAGTGGTAATTATACAATTACAGTGCCACAAGTATAACTTGACGGTGGTGGTTTTTGGAACTAATTCTTTTAATGGAAACTGTGTGTTTGACGTTTGAGAGATTACCGCGACATTATGGTTGATAAATCTGCTACATTAAAATAGTTCAGTAATGCCAAAAGTAATTAAAAGTGGTTTAAGAGAAACTATTATCAAAGTACAAAGTAAAAGCACAGGGGCGCACAGGCACGCCAAGTTATACTTGCCGGACTGTAAATTATGTCAAAAATGTATTCGTCAATCCAGACTAATATTATAAAGACAACACGTTTTTAAACGAATTCAACTTTTGAAATGTTTAATCACAAAGCAAGTAGCAGGGGAGTAGAGGGGGGGGGGGGTAGATAAGTGAGGAGAAGGGGATGGGGGGGGAGGGGAGGTGGAAGTGAGGGGAAGCGGGAGGGGAGGGTATGCGA
Organism: Cabera pusaria; assembly: GCA_954871355.1. Classification (NCBI taxonomy): domain Eukaryota; kingdom Metazoa; phylum Arthropoda; class Insecta; order Lepidoptera; family Geometridae; genus Cabera; species Cabera pusaria. The sequence goes on from OX940890.1 coordinate 3,258,257, forward strand.
GGGGAGAAGGGAAGGCGAGATTAGCGTGGCGTGGTACGACGCGGTGTAGTTGGGATATATGTATGTGACTTATAAGTTAACCCAAAGACACTTTTCCACGTGGACGAAGTCGCGGGCACAGCTAGTGATGAGATCATTATTTAAATAATACGTTTACACGATGCTTTTTTTGTTCTTAACCAATTTAATAAATTTATTTTGAATCGCTTTACATTAACTACTAATGGTTGAAAATTAGGTGGAATCAAATATCTTACATATCATCATACTGTCACTTCCCAATAGCTCGGTTTACACGACGTTAGTCACATCAACCAAAAAAACGCGACATAAAAAGAAAACTCTCTTATTCACTTGGTAGAAAAGAAATTTCATTAAACCCTTTTCTTAAATTTGCAGGATTCCAAATATACAACACTGAAATTATCTACCCCATTCCCTATGAAGAAAACGCGAAATACTTCAAACCCGGTGATCTCTCCAAAGACGAGATGGAGAAGGCATATACTCACCACCTATGGAATCGTCTCTCACATAACTTGAAAGTGGCAAAGGATTCACCTTATGACAAACTCACGCAGAAACATTGCCCCACTATAAGAAAAATGTTTGGAGATACGTTTTAAGAATGTATTAGGATTTTAAAGTAAAATTGTCTGTCTGATATTGCACTGAAATATATTTTTATTTCATGATTGAATATTATGTAAAGCAACTACGCCCAAGGCAGAATGGCAGACTTTCTGCCTCAGAAATAATGAAGATATTATTATTATATAGTCACATAATATATTCCATCCAGTAATATAAATGCTGCTGGTGATTGGAATTTCAACAAATGTAATTACGTAAAGTAAAGCTATATACCATTTCGGATAGAATTTGTTTTCGAATCAACTAACCATATAGACGCAACGCAATATTTTTATGATGCTATATACGAATTGCTTGATGCTTGTATGCCTAAGAAGCGTAGAATGAAACAAGTAGACCATCGCTACCCAGTCTGGTTTACTTACGACATTATTAGGGATATAAAATCAAAATTAAAGCTTCATCATGCCTGGAAGATCAACAACTCGGAAGATTCTTTCAATCGAATTAAAGATCTTAGAACATCTCTGAAGCACAGTAAGTAACTCAGACATACAATTGCCACATGTCTGCTATAGAAGGTAAATCAGGGTCAATCCACAGGCGTTCTGGCGATAAGTCTATAGTTTTGAGATCTAAGGGTGGGTTTGAGCCTATTGTTACCTACTAAGGCGATTTTTTTGTGGTGTTGCAGCTGCAAAAACTTTTGCAACATTTTTCGCAAGTGTATTTTCTCCGGAAGTACCGCGTCTAAATCCTGACTCTCTGAATGCTGGTTTTGATATTTGTAATAGTAACTACATAAATATATCGAAGTTTAGTATTTCTGACGTATTGTATGGCATTTGGAAACTTTTTGGAAACTAGTAGCTAAATCGGACCAGATAACATTCCACCAATTATTCTAAAAAATGCAGAAACAGCCGTATGATTCAATCTTTGTCATGTTTTTAATTTTTTTAATAAAAAAAAACTGGCATCTATCCATCGCAATAGAAATTATGTTCTACTCAAAAACATTAGTGCCATTCGATTTGCGCCCACACTTCTACGGCTTTTGGCAGATTTTTTTCGTGACCGCCAGCAATTTGTAAGCCTTGGTATTTACGAGTTGTCACCATTACCATACACGCTCTGGCGTGAGTCAAGGCTCAATACTTGGACTTTTGCTCTTTCTTCTCATGGTAAACGATCTATCAACGGTTCTTCATCATCATCATCATCATCAGCCTGTATCAGTCCACTGCTGGACATAGGCCTCTCCTAAGATGCGCCACTGAGCCCGATCTTCGGCTCTTCTCTTCCAGTCACTGCCCACCGCTTTGCGTATGTCGTCGCTCCACCTGGTCACAGGACGTCCCACGCTACGTTTGCCGATTCGCGGTCTCCACTCTAGGACAAGTCTGCCCCAACGGTTATCAGTCCTGCGGCAGATATGACCAGCCCACTGCCACTTCAGCTTGCTTATCCGTTGAGCTATGTCGATAACTTTAGTTCTCTGGCGAACTACTTCGTTCCGGATTCGATCCCGCAGAGAAATACCGAGCATAGCTCTCTCCATAGCTCGCTGAGCGACTTTAAACTAGTGGACCAGTCGGACTGTGAGTGTCCACGTCTCGGCTCCGTATGTCATCACAGGTAGGACGCACTGGTTAAAGACTTTTGTCTTTAGACACTGTGGTATAGGCGACGAGAAGACTCGACGGAGTTTTCCGAATGCTGCCCAGCCCAGCTGAATTCTTCTCTGGATTTCCTTCTCGAAGTTATGTTTTCCTAGTTGGAGCGTTTGCCCTAGGTAAACATACTTAGTGACAACTTCGAGTGGGATTCCATCTACGGCAATCGGTTCCGGAACAACGTGCTCGTTGTACATGACTTTGGTTTTGTCCAAATTCATCCGGAGACCGATGCTACGAGAAGAATCAGCTAGGCCATTCAACATCCTTTGTAGGTCCTGCAGCGTCTCTGCCATAATGACGATGTCATCTGCGAATCGTAAGTGAGAGATGTACCTGCCGTTGATGTTAATGCCACGATCTTTCCAGTCCAGCGTCTTAAACATATCCTCCAAGGCGTTAGTGAACAGTTTCGGGGATATGACGTCCCCCTGTCTCACTCCTCGACGCAGGTGGACATGTTTAGTTCGCTGGTTCTGTACTTGTACAGTCATCGTTGCGGCATTATATAGACATCTCATCACTTCGATATATCGCCAGTCGACTTGGCAACGCTGCAAGGACTCGAGAACAGACCAGGTTTCGATTGAGTCAAAGACCTTCTCATAGTCCACAAATGCTAAGCACAGGGGCCGATTATACTCTTCGGTCTTCTGTACAATCTGCCGCACCGTGTGGATGTGGTCTATGGTGCCGTGACCGCTTCGAAACCCGGCCTGTTCCGGAGGTTGAAACTCGTCGAGTCTTCGCGCAAGACGGTTCGTGATGACCCTTGAAAACAGCTTGTAGACATGGCTCAGAAGCGAAATCGGGCGATAGTTTTTCAATAGGGTTTTGTCTCCTTTTTTGAAAAACAAAACCACCATGCCTGTGGAGTTCTCCCAGTAAAAAGAACGGAATTAAATAGCTGCTGCAGCTGTTGAACTGCTGGAGCTCCTCCGGCTTTTAAAAGCTCCGTTGTGATTCCGTCTTCTCCTGGGGCTTTTCCATTTTTGAGTTGTTTAAGGGCCATCACGATTTCGTCTCGGCTAATTTCGGGCAGATCTTCTGTGAAGTGGCGGGTTAAGGTGGCTCTAGAATCCTCAGTATCGGGTTCGGGCCTTGAAGCATGCGATGCGTAGAGCTTGCCGTAGAAGTCTTCAACTTCCGACAGAATCTCCGGCTTGGATGCGACGATGTTCCCCGTTGACGTTGTCAGCTTTGTGAGGTGGCTTCTACCCAGAGGCTGGACGAACACTTTCGACCCCCGATTCTGCTCAATTGATTCTTTAATCAAGAGCGTGTTAGAGGATCGGATGTCGCGTCGTACCAGCTTCTTTATGGATTTGTTGCGCACCAGGTTAGTTGACAAAGCTGACAAAGGGTCTGTTCGTCTCTCTTCCATTAGCCGAAGTGTTTCTGCCGAGAGTTTGGACTTTTTGCCCGTACGCTTGCTCTCGCAAAACTTCGTCCCTTCATATCTGAGGATTTCCACCACTTCTTCGAGTTTCTGGTCTACGTCATCTGTGGTTTCTAAGGCAGCGAATCGATTTTCCAATTTTAATTGGAATGTTTCGGACCCAACAACGGTTTGGAGTAGGTTCGGACGGAGCGTAGACTTCATCAATCGGAATCTCTCGGCTTTAAAGTCGATATCCAGAGTGCCTCGTACAAGTCGGTGTTCACTTCCAGTATTAAACCTAGTGATCACTGAGACGTCTCTGAATATGCGCCGTTTGTCCGTAATGATGAAGTCAATCTCGTTTTTAGTCACAAAGTCGGGGCTTTGCCACGTCCATTTCCTTTGGGGCTGTTTCTTGAAGAACGAGTTCATCAAGAAAAGCCCCTCTCTCTCGAGGAAATTGACGGTTCTTAGATATGCTGAATGTCTGTTGTATGCGGATGACTTAAAGCTCTTTGCTGAAATTACTGACTGTAGGGCACTCCAGGAGGATGTTAGTGCGGTACATGATTGGAGCATTAAAAGTAAAATGGATTCTAATCTGTCCAAATGTTGATATGAGCTTTGGTCGAGGTCTGTCTGGTAACGAAGTCTGGTAACATTTGATTATGAAATTGGCGCAAATTATCCAGAACTACTATAATGAAAGACTTAAGAGTAATACGGCTCCTATATAATACTTTAGTCCGCAGTAAATTGGAGGCGAGTTTTTCAGTCTGGAATCCTTACGAGTCCACATATATACTTTTATTAGGGAAAGTACAAAAGGCTTTCCTTAGGTTCTTATACAAGCGTAGTTGTGGCTATTATTCATTATTGTGTATATTATGTACCCCACTGTCATTCTCCTGAGATGCCTTAATTACAATTCCCTTAAGACTAGTAGAGCAAAGGTTCAAATAGTATCCATGATGAATGTTTTTCGAAATGTCATCGACGCTCCTGGGCCTGTAGTCTCTACATGCATAGAGATGAATTTTGGGCGATAAACGTAGATACAAAAAGAGATGAAGATAACAACTGTCTAGCTGCATCTCATTCTAGCAGACGTTTGCGATGACAAGACGCATCGCTATCAATGTAGAGACTTCCACCCGATATCTCCATATGAAGTTGTTTCGATTGTTTGCTCCTAACAAATATCTCCGTGCTCGGAGACATACGATGTTTGCCGTACCACCATAGAAAAGATAATAATACTACGTACCACTGGTACCACCGAGTCGCACGGTGGCACATCGCAACTCACCTATTCTCGCACTATGCACTCACCGCTCTGTAGGGCTATTCTGTAAGCTATCTCGGAAGCGGAATCCGCGGTGAGATTTGAATTTCGTATTACGAAATTCAACCGTATTGCGAACGTAATACCATTGAATTTCTTAGTACGAAATTCGAATCTCACCGCGGATTCCGCTGCCGAGATAGCTTACAGAATAGCCTAGCTGCTCGAAGCAAACCCGGGTTTTGATATTTTTGCGGACGAATGGAGGGTAGTTTTGGCTATCTGCCAGAATTTTTGTGAGACTGTTTAGTTAATTATGTACTAAATTTATTTTTATATTGACAAAGATTTAAGGTACGGACACAGCGCGGCGTCCTGCGATCTGCGGGCGCCATCTCAGTACTTTTCGATTATTTTCTGATCGCGTTTGGTGTGAACCAGTAGGTACAAATACTACTGCGCTATCTGATCGCCGCCTAGATCGCGCACGCAGGACGCTGCGGTGTGTCCGTACCTTTATACGATTTTTGATTTTCATATTTATTGTATACTAGCTGGCCCGGCGAACTTCGTACCACCTAACAGACAATGAATTTCGTGTTACCTTGTAGATGAACTTGTTTTAGGCTTTTATGAACGTAATAAATGAATACAAAAGAGATATTAAGTTTATTAATGTATTATGGCAATACAGATATGGAATAAAAATTTGTAAAAATTGGTTTTGGAAATATAAACTTTTTTAAGTTGCTTGTAAGCATACATTTCTGAACGCACGCATATTTGACAATTAATAAATATGTCAAACAATTATCATTACTGACAATAATTGACATTTTTAAAATCTACATGACTTGAATTCACAAAAACTTGAAGAATTTTTACTTGACTTACTAATTGACACGGGCTAAATACACTAATCGTATGCAGCCATAATTATACAAAAAAAAAAAATACGCGTTAATCCTAGGATGATGGATTATAATGGATGTCGTCAAAACTTTGGCAGCATGTCCATTTTCTGTTTGTGTTAGTGTCTAGAACTGCTAGAGTGTGCCTGAGTAGGGAAGTGATCACTAGTGTAGAACACATCGATAAAAAGGTGAAAAATGTAGAAAACTAAAACTTATGTAAAAAGAAAACATTTTATGTGATAAAGTACGTAGTTACTTTATTGAACTTATGGAAATTAGTTATTGATAAAAAATGCTACAGTACTTAACTGTATTTAGGCAACCTTAAATCTGGCGGTATAGATTTCTTAGCTTTTCTTTAACACAAATCTTAAATGTTTTTGCCTTTTCAATACGTCAATTAAATATTACAAATTTGAGCTACAAAGCTATATATATATAAGCTATTATATATTTTTATATATATAAGCTATAGCTATATATATACTTCTATACTAATATTATGAAGAGGTAACATGTATGTTTGTATTGAGTTAGCTCAAAAACTACTGGACTACAGGACTATTATTTTTTTCTCCCATATATAAATATACATATATGGTATTTTAGAATGAAGATAGGCTATATATTATCCTGTTTAAAAGATAGGTATATTCGTGAAGACCTATTTTGCAACTTAAGTCGCCAATAAAACGGTCGAGAAAACACGTTTTTTACGAAAGATGATTAATCTGAAATAGATGTAAGAAAGTATGTATCGAAGAGTGGTACAACTTAAGAAGACCTACAAAAAAGTCCGCGATAACATATGTCTATCGCACAGACTCACAGTAACTATTTTAAAATTTATTTTTTAATAAAAAATGTTACAGAACTTTCAAGGCTATTTTCTTCTATACAGTACTAGAAGTGCCCCGCGGCTTCGCCCGCGTTAAAAACTTCTTATAGTTACTTAAAACTTTTCTTTTGTAAAAATGATTCTAGAATGTATTTAATATACATAAAATAAGAATTAGCCAAATCGGTTCACCCGTTTTCATGTTATCGCGTGACTAAGGCAATTCGGGATTCATATTTATAAAAACCGAAAAAACCCAAATTTTCAGACTTTGTTACCTACCCCATTTCAAAAAATCCTACAACACATACTTTTAAATCTCATCTTATTTCGCCATAGAAACTTTTAATCCCCGTTCAGTATCCGGGAGGAATTTTTAGAAAATCCCTTCTGAGCGGATACCTACGTCATAATAACTATCTGCATTCTAAATTTCAGCGCAATCCGAAACAATATTGATTTTTCGACTTTATTCCCCAGTTTATCCTCTTAGGGTGGCATTTTGAAAAAATCTGAACCTCGTATTTACTTATTTATTTACTTAGAAGTACTCGTGTGAAATATCGAATAAAATGACTATCCAAACTTTGTACCCCGCTTCATCCCATGAAGAGTGATATTTGAAAAATTCTTGCGTAGCGGATACCTAAGTCAAAAAAACTATCTGCATGCCAAATTTCAGCGCAATCCAAAACAATATTGATTTGAGACTTTGTTACCCCACTTCACCCTTTTAGGGGTGCAATTTCGAAAGAGCCTGAAACACGTATTTACTTACTTAAGTACTTGTGTTAAGTTTCGAATATAATATAAAACTTTGAACCCCCGTTTCATCCCCTTCAGGGGTGAATTTTGGAAAATCCTTTCTCAGAGGGAACTAACGTCGTAATAACTATCTGCATGCCAAATTTCAGCGCAATCCGAAACAATATTGAATTTCACACTTTGTTACCCCATTTCACCCTCTTAGGGGTGGAATTTCGAAAAAACCTTAAACACGTGTTTACTTATTTATGTCCTGAAGCACTTGTGTGAAGTTTCGAGTAGAAAAGACTATCTAATAATGTTTCTCCATAGAAACTTTGTGCCCCCGTTTCATTCCTTTAAGGGGTGAATTTTAGAAAATCCTTTCTTAGCTGATACTAACGTCATAATAACCACCTTTATGCCAAATTTCAGCGCAATCCGAAACAATATTGATTTTCAGACTTTGTTACCTCATTTCAGCCTCTTAGGGGTGGAATTTCGAAAAAGCCTAAAACACGTATTTACTTATTTATGTACTCAAGCTGATGTGTGAAGTTACGAATAGAAAAGACTATCTAATGTTGTTTCTCCATAGAAACTTTGAACCCCCGTTTCATCCCTTTAGGTGTGAATTTTAGAAAATCCTTTCTTAGCTGATACTAACGTCATAATAACCACCTGTATGCCAAATTTCAGTGCAATCCAAAACAATATTGATTTTCAGACTTTGTTACCCCATTTCACCCTCTTAGGGGTGGAATTTCGAAAAAACCTAAAACACGTGTTTATTTATTTATGTCCTGAAGCAATTGTGTGAAGTTTCGAATAGAAAAAACTATCTAATAATGTTTCTCCATAGAAACTTTGAACCCCCGTTTCATCCCCTTCAGGAGAGAAATTAGAAAAATCCTTTTTCAAAGGTAACTAACGTTGTAATAATTATCTGCATGCAAAGTTTTAGCGCAATCCGAAAAATATTGATTTTCACACTTTGTTACCCCATTTCACCCTCTTAGGGGTGGAATTTCAAAAAAACCTGAAACACGTATTTACTTATTTTTGTACTGAAGCACTTGTGTGAAGTTTCGGATAGAAAAGACTATCTAATCTTGTTTTTCCATACAAACTTTGAACCCCCATTTCATCCCTTTTAGGGGTGAATTTTGAGAAATCCTTTCTTAGTACACCCCTACGTAATAAGACAAATATACCCTCCAAATTTCAAGTCTCTACGACCAGTGGTTTAGGCTGTGCGTTGTCTGTCAGTGAGTCAGTCAGTCAGTATGTCAGGACAAAGATTCTTATAGTATTAGATTAATTCTTATTTGAATAATTACGCTAATTATCTTGGCCAAATATCATAGATTAAAATTGTCCTTTACAGTATATAATTTATATGAAAATACTAGAAGTGCCCCGCGGCTTCGGTCACGTTAAAGACTTCTTTTATTTACTTAAAACTTTTATTTTCTGAAACCTTTCTATCATAAAAGACATCAAAGAAGTAAAAGCCAAATCGGCTCACCGGTTTTCAAGTTATTGCGTGACTAAGGGAAATAGGGATTCATATTTATAAAACCCAAAAAACCATATTGACTGTCAGACTTTTTTACCAACCCCTTGCAAAAATCTTGCATCACGTATTTACTTATTTATTTATAGAAGTACTTACGTAAATCTATAAGTTTTTATATATATAATTATAAATAATAAGTAATATCCGCGGGGAATTTTTAGAAAATGCTTTCTCAGCGGCAATACGTCATAACAACTATCTGCATTTTAAATTTCAGCGCAATCCAAAACAGTATTGATTTTCAGACTTTGTTACCCCACTGCACCCTCTTAGGGTGGCAATTTGAAAAAGCCTGAAACTCGTATTTATATTTCTTCACGGATACTTATGTTAAAACAACTATCTGCATGCCAAATTCAGCGCAACCCGAAACAATATTGGTTTTCAGACTTTGTTACCTCATTTCACTCTTTTAGGGGCGGAATTTTGAAAAAGCTTGAAACACGTATTTACTTATTTTTTAACTGAAGCACTTGTATGAAGTTTCGAATAGAAAAGACTATCTAATCTTGTTTATCCATACAAACTTTGAACCTCCATTTCACCCCCTAACGGGGTGAATTTTGAAAAATCCTTTCTTAGTACACCCTTGCGTACTAAGACAAATATACTCTTTAAATTTTAAGTCTCTACGACCAGCGGTTTAGGCTGTGCGTTGTCTGTCAGTCAGTCAGTATGTCAGGACAAAGATTCTTATAGTATTAGATAAATTATCATATAAAACTATGCGCATCGCAAATAATAAAAAAAATGCAGTGAAACCACAAATTAGGCCATACTTACTTTGTAAACATTAATCAGCTTTTTTATTGTAAAAGGTAACAGGACAACCACGACTCTCACTTGATGGTAAGCGATGACGTCTACCTATTACAGATACAGCGATACAGGAAAATTCTGGCAGTCCAGAATTTTGCATGTCACTCCACTGCGCCTGTTACCTTGAGACATAAAGATGTTAAGTTTCACATGCCCTGTAATTTCACTAGACACCTTGCCATTTCAACCGAAAAACATTCCTATGAAAATTAATTGGCAAAGTGGTGGTACCGGTCCAGGCGGACTAGCAAAAGTTCTACCACTACAGAAAAATTAGCTCATCTCTTTTGTAAATGCTAACGATATAAAGTAATTTGATGTCAATAAAGTATGATCTATTGTATCATCATCATCATCAGCCAGTGTCAGTCTACTGCTGGACTGTAGGCCTCTCCCAAGATGCGCCACTGAGCCCGATTTTCAGATCTTCTTTTCCAATCACTGCCCACCGCATTGCGTATGCCGTCGCTCCACCTGGTCACAGAACGTCCTACGCTACGTTTGCCGTTTCGCGATCTCCACTCTCCAATACTCAAAATTTGAAATCACCCCGACATATCTATAATGAAAATTAAAAATATTCCAATCAGTCTGAATACGACATCTCAGCTGTATGTTGGCAAGGAGTTGAGAATTCAGCAGATTCCAGAAGATGTCCCAGCATCATGTCAATGCTTCAGTGTCCTTTGTCGTTGAAGAAAAGGATACCGAATTTCGAATTAATCACTATGAGAGTTGATTTCATAGCGCCATCAACTAGAAAAATGCTCATACTTTTACAACGGCTAAACAGATTTTCATGTATCAGAGCTTATAACACTTTCGATTAAAACACTTTCAAAACCGTTTCATCATCCTTCATTTCTCGCAGAGGAAGATTATAGGAAGACTTATAGGAAGACTTTCTATCTTGACTCCACTAGCTTCTATTCTTTTCCGTTTCCTCGGTGTCAGTTCCAGCTTGATTGATAATCTAGTAGGTACAAAATTTATTTTTCAAAATGTTTAGAACAAAGTTTGAAGTGTTGAGTTGGATCCTAATTTTCACGCCTTACTGCCTTTATCCATTTGATTGTATTTTCGGACATTTTGGAAACCTACAACAAAATGATATAATATATTAATGTGGTAAACTGTGACACATTTTTCATAAAAATATATATAATGGCATTATCATTAGTAATAATAGATTGAATACGAGTAAGTGCTGATAATATAATTAGATACCTAGTTCCTACTAATTTTGCGCATAATTACTTTGATCACTTTTTATAATATTTTAAGATAGTTCACAAAACGAAAAAACCAACTTCAAATGCCATGCTATCCATTTTCAGAATAAAGTTGGAGGTGTTTATGTCCATATCTCTGGAGATACTTATCAGATTTCAAAAAATGTACAATGGGACCAAACGGACCGTTCCATCTTTTAAAAAAATCTTCATATTATAAATCAACTAGCTGGGTCCCGCGGCTTTGTCCGCGTTTAATGACAGCGGCAACATGCGCGTGGGCTGTGCGCGGTAGAAAACACTGCTTAATTTGCACATTAACCTTCCCTACTTGAATCAGATATTGTTCCCTATTTCATTAGCTTCAATTTTGATTTCGCGGAACTTTATTTTTTTCCAAAATAAAAGTAGCCAAGTTACTTGGTAGTTAATATTTTAACATCAGCATTTTACTAGTGAAAGTCCCGTTAAATTGGTCCAGTCATTTCAGAGATAAACCGGAACAAACAGACAGACAAACAAACATTTAAAATTTTGTTTTTTATGTAAGTACCGTATATTCTTTCATATGCATTTAGTGAAAAGCTGTTAATTTGGAATTACAAACAGACACTTCAATTTTTTTTATATGTATAGAATTAGTGTAAAATGTATATAAACGATTTATATAGTGTAATATTATAATATTACACTTAAAGGAATTTATATATTCCTTTTTATAAGGGTATCAACTATATTTATCGACAAAGTTTTGGAGGGTTCTCGTACATCACTAGCCGGGCGGCGTAAAATAATGTTTGTTTTTTTTTTTTTTGTTTCTTTATGGCTCCACACGATTAGTGTATTTAGCCAGTGTCAAGTATTGAAATTTTTCAAGTTTTTATGAATGTTAGTCGTAGAGATGGGTCAAAGTCACATTTCAGGTCAGTTGTCAAGTAAAAGTCTAGTCTAAGTCATACCTTCAGTAAAGATGTGATGTTTACTGAAGATTTTCAGTGGAATTTTGGTGAGAACGCAAATAGCATGTTTTTCAACATTGTGCTGTTTCCCTACACTCGCACACATTCACCGGCACTTAATGGTTAATAATGCACATTTATTACATATTAACACGCGGAAGAACACAAGTTTTAGGAAATAATACAATGAGATCACACACACTTTTCCACGTTCCCGCCAAAACTCATAATGTTTGTTATTTACATAAATTAAAGCTTTAAAATGATAACCTTTACCACCTCGGTAGTTATATGACGAAAAAGATGTATATAATGTGTGGCGACCTCGCCTTATTTTATGATGTTCGAACTCTTTGTTGACAGCTTCATTTTCTCATCCGATATATTTGAATGTTTTCATATGTCGATGGTAGAATTGGTTGTCAAGGTTTCTGACATGTTATTTTTCACAAGTTCAAAGAGAATATAACCACTACGTTAAGAAGAGTCGGGACTCCCATAGAGCAAACTGACCAAATAGCGAAATGTCAAAACACAGGGCACAGGGGTCTTTTATAGTACCAAAATACCAGCGAAATAATCTTCTGCTAATTGACCAACATAACAAAAAAAAACCTAGTGATGTACCGTGTCGTCAAAAACATCGATAACGATCGAACTACCGTTGCTTGGTCAATACTTTAGAAGGTTATATATTGTACTTAACTAATTTTGTTTTAGTGGTTAGATTGTGAAAGTTATATTTTTCCTATTTAGGTTTAACAACTCCATCACTAAGACAAAACCAGTTTGAGAAAATGATAGGCAGTAAAACAAAATATTAAATTTTATCAAGCTTTTTATTTTTGGAGTATGATGCTCTGTAGGGTTCGCTCATTCGGCATCGGCATCAGCAGCTTAAGATAACGATATACCTGTAATGTAATATTGACTTATTAGTTTATCGCTTAACACTAATTTCTGGGGCATGCTGTATACAGGGCCTAATGTTTCCTTTATTTTGTGCTATAAGACCTTGCTTCTTGCCAAAATTTGTGATTCTAGGTCAACGGAAAGTACCCTTATAGGTTTTCGACCCAAAACCTATAGGGTATTTCCAGTTGACCTAGAATTGTACATTTTAGTTAAAAGCAAGGTCTTACAGCACAAGTAAAGGAAAATTTCAGAAGATAAAAAGAAGTTGAAAATTCAGGTTAATTTTGGTATTTACAAGTTATGCGAAAATCTAAATTTGCCCATATCTTTTTATCGTGTTGCCTCAGGATCTTCATTTGTATACACTTAATAGGGACTATAGACCTCAATATCTTCAGTTTCTTCTTCATCTTTAGTATCTCAGTATCATCACACGGGCAGACAGACAGACACACGGACAGACGGACAAAAATTGATCTTATAAGGGTTCCTTTTTTAACCTTTTGAGGTACCAAACCCTAAAAAGCTCGGAAGGTTTAATTCCTTAACGCTAAAAATTCACTTCAGATCATTCTTATTTTCGATTATATTTATATTATTTTTGGTTATAAATAAAGGAATCTACTACTACTTGGTTTCACAATAAATTATTTATTGGAAAACTCAACAGAAAAACTATCTTCATTTTATTATGAAAATAATACGGGGCCAGGAAGCATCCACTCCTATGTTGCCCCAAGGCCTCCAGACCTCTAAATCCAGCACTGGCTGTAAATTATACAAGGTGTAACAAAAGGGTGTAGTAATACTTAAACTGTGCATGCCATACCTAGCCTGATGTATAATCTACCAGCAAAGTCTTCCTTTCCTCAGTATCTAACTGGGATCGCGAGTTATCATATTATCACATGTTAAACTTTTACGTAAACTTAGCCAGATTCAACCAGCTATTCAGCGTCATTGACCTAATGAAAACAGAATAATAAGTGTTGTCTGTGCAGAAGCAAAATTGTTATGAGTGGACGCCTGAAAGGGTCTAGATATAGTGCCAATTGCGGTAGCTTGAAGTTTGTCTTGATGTATTCATCACCAGAAGGATGAAATCATTGCCCGATGATGAGGATGAGCTTGCGGACATTGTTGGTTAAAATTACTCAAAATCACTTTGATGGTTTATCCCTATTAAAATATCGTCATGACATCTCGCGAAATTACACTTCTATTCCGATCACTGATCATATCATAACTATATAATAATATACACTATCGATATCGACAAGCACCGCAATGCGCCCCGCACTATTTTTCACAAAGAGTTTATAAAGATTGTTATTTGATGAAATATTGAGATATTTGGCCTAAAGAAGCAGTAAACGGCTATTATTTTAAGATATTCTACTTACTGTGCTTCATAAAGTGGAAATCTTGCCATAAAATAACGTTTAGTAGAGTAAGTCTGCAGTCCCGCATATTTCACTATTTATGTTTCATTATCACTTCAGTTCCTTGTAGGAAGGTGTTAATAACCACACACCTTAAATTCATGCTAAATGCATGCTTTCTAACATCCACACTAGGTTATTTATTGTAAAACACAAAATAAAACAATAAAATAATTATTTTGAAAAAGCCGATTAACACGCTACCACAGGCTAAGTAGAAATACATGCTAGCCACAGACTAAGTAGAGATGAAACTTCTTTTTCTTCACATCATGCTACTTGATGGCATTTATTATGACAACCAAACGATAGAGATAGTAAGAAATAGTGAGTGAGACGAATATAGACTTCCATCGGACGCGCCCCCCTTTTCATTAGTTTTCATAGATCTTTTTTTTGTACTGCAGCTTCAGTAGACTGCACAAGTTTATTAAAACAAACAAGACGAATTAATTATTGAAGAGAATCTGTCACATACAAAAACCCGGAGCACTTGACGGTCGCGTCGGAATAATATCTTCCTGGGACCGTCGATATAAAAGCTAAGTACCTATACTTTCTTTATTAATCTAGAAGAGGACCCCTCTCTGTTCTTCACCGGCTCTTACGCCTCAGTCGTAAAACGCCGGAACTGCAAGTTCCATCCCATTCCTGTCTCAGTATATAAGTAGCAGTAGATAGGGTTGGCACACGTAAAAGTAATTGGGATTTCCCGGGAGTTTTCCCGGAGGTCCCAAATTGGTGACCAGCGACGGAGTGCTGAACAGTGCAGAGCTGCAACTAGACGACAGGAGCCTAGAAGATTCCGTCGTCTTACCTCTTTTATTTTGTGAAAGTTTCAAAGTACCCAAATTCGTCAGTTCCTGTCCCGGATTGTCGCAAACGACATTCCGAGGTCCCTGCTTTTTAAGCGGACGCTGCCGGCGCATTCTTTTTAAGTGGCGAAATTAATTATGTGTTTTTAGCATTTTTTGTTTTTCTATATCGTAGTTAGGCTATGCTTACAGGTGTAGATCGCCGCATCACGATCTAGAATGATCGTAGATATTAGTTGCATCAGGGAGGTTGAGGACATATCGTCCAACCCCCTGCCGTTGCCCCGTATACAAAATTAAAGGAGGCGATTATATTGTGCTTCTCGGACTCACACGAAGAAAGCATTCGCAAACTATTAGAGGGCGTGACCATCAGGGACCGTAAGCCGTCGTCTTTCTTGCGTCATTTAAGAACGCAGGCGGGTAGCAGTTTCCCCGAGGACGTTTTGAAGTCAATCTGGTCCAACAGATTACCGCGACAAATTCAAATTGTTTTGGCTGCACAACAGGTGCAGGGTCTAAATGAATTAGCGATTTTAGCGGACAGATTAATGGACATACAGATACAAGGTCCGTCCCAGGTTTGCGGCACGCGCGCAGAGACCCTGTACCCGTCTTCGGAGCGATCGGAGATGGAAGACTTAAAAGAACAAATTTCAAAGTTGACGGGAATGGTTGCGTCTGTCATGCAGGTACAGTCGCGTAGTAGTAGGGCTCCGAGCAATAGCCCGAACAACAATAATCGTGAGGGTAATAGGCGCGATCGTAGCAGAAGTAGGTCGCGTCCAAGAAATACCATGCTGTGCTGGTACCACGATAGGTTTCCCGCTAAGGCAACAAAATGCGTGAAACCTTGTAGCTGGCAACAGGGAAATGCGAGCCGCGATCGATAGTAGCGGCGATCGATCGCGAGTTTAAAAGTCGTAGGTTGTTCATTAGTGATCGTGCAACTAAAATAAATTTTGTGGTAGATACAGGTTCGGATATCTGCTGTTTCCCGCGACGCTTAGTAAAGGGTCGTTTAGGGGAGAGCGGGTACGAGTTGTTTGCCGCAAACCAGTCATCTATTAAAACCTACAGCACAACTACTCTTCATTTAGACCTCGGTTTTAGAAGAGAGTTCACTTGGAACTTTGTAATCGCAGATGTTAGCACTCCAATTATTGGCTCAGACTTTTTGAGCCACTATAATTGGTTACCCGACTGCCGTCGACAACGGATAAACGATGGGGTTACTAAAATGGGCGTTGTAGCAACTGCAGCAAACGTTGCACAGTCCAGTGTTAGGGCCATCGTACTCCCGAGTAACAGTTATACGGATTTGCTTTCAGATTTTCCCGATATTACGCGCCCACCAGGTATTGATAGGGTAGTCAGACATTCGACTAGGCATCACATCGAAACAACAGAGGGACCACCCATTTCGTGCAGACCACGACGGCTGGCCTCCGATAAACTTCGTGTGGCGCAGCAAGAATTCGACGCAATGGTTCGAGCTGGTACAGCAAGGCCTTCGGATAGTCCTTGTTCATCACCCTTGCACCTTGTTTCTAAAAAGGATTCAACCTGGCGTCCGTGTGGCGATTGCCGGATATTAAACGCGCGAACTATCCCGGATAGATATCCGGTTAGGCATATCGGTGATTTTGCTAGCAACTTAGCTAAGTCAACGGTATTTACGACCGTAGATTTGGTTAAAGCTACAATCAAATTCCCGTGTTTAAAGGGGATATTTGCAAAACTGCGATTATAACACCGTTCGGGTTATTCGAATTTCCCTACATGACATTTGGTTTACGAAATGTAGGTCAGACTTTTCAACGATTTATCGATGAAGTCGTGCGAGGCCTCGATTTCTTTTACGCATACGTTGATGACATCCTGGTACATTCCGTGGATAAGCCGAGTCATGCGGAACACCTCAAAATACTGTTCGGTAGGTTACGACAGTTCGGTGTTGTTATTAACCCGGCAAAGTGCGTTTTTGGTACATCTGAGGTTACCTTTTTAGGTTATCAGATCAATGCAGAAGGCATAAAGCCGCCTAACGAGCGAATACAAGCGCTCGCAGAGTTCCCGCCTCCTAAAACTGTGCAGGGAATGCGACGTTTTTTAGGAATGTTAAATTTCTACCGCAGATTTTTACCCGGTGCAGCGAAATATCAGGCACCTCTGGTTGATGCGATTTCATCCACTCAAGGGAAAGGTACACAACCACTCCCTTGGACGGATGCCTTAGAAAAAGACTACATAGCTTGTAGGGATAGCCTCACAACAGTTACCTTGTTGTCACACCCTGATAGTAACGCGCAGTTAGGTTTATTTACCGACGCGTCAGGTACTCATGTAGACTCGTGTTTACAACAACGTAAGAGCGAGAATGAAAGTTGGCATCCCTTAGCCTTTTTCAGTAAAAAATTAACAGAAAAGCAGAAGGAGTGGCCCGCTTATTATAGGGAACTTCTAGCTGTTTACGAGAGTGTTCAGCATTTCAGGCATTTCTTGGAAGCGCAACATGTGACCATATTTACGGATCACAAACCTCTAATTTTCGCGTTTAAACAGCGAAGAGAAAAGTTACCACCGGTTCAATTAAACCAGTTGAGTTTCATTAGCCAATTTACCACTGATTTCGTGTACGTTAAAGGCGACGACAATGTGGCAGTGTCAGTGGCAGATGCAATGTCGCGCATAGAGGCAATTTCTCTTACAGACGACTACGCTGCTCTGGCTGAAGCTCAGAAGGTGGACGAGGAACTTGTTACGTTGCGAGCAGATTCTTCTTTGAAATTAGAATCTGTTCCTATTCCAGGAACGGATATTTCTGTAACATGCGATGTATCAACGGGGAAACCGAGACCGTATTTACCCGCATCTTTTCGACGGCCTGTATTTCTCAGATTGCACAATCTCGGCCACCCTAGCGCGCGCACAAGCGCACGCCTGGTCGCAGATCGTTACATCTGGCCGTTACTTAGGAAAGATTGTATGTCTAGGGGCACGTTGTTGTGTCTCATGCCAGCGTAGCAAAATTACCAGGCATGCTTCATCTCCGTTAGGCAATTTTGCCCGCACAAGTTCTCGTTTTCAGCAGGTACATTTAGACATAATCGGACCGATGCCGCATTCAAACGGTTTTACGTACTGCCTCACCGCAATCGATAGATTTACGAGGTGGGCAGAGGCATGGCCGATGTCATGTATCACTGCTGAAGAGGTAGCAAATACCTTTGTCAACGGGTGGATTTCGCGATTTGGTGTACCACTCGTTGTCACTACTGACCAAGGCAGACAGTTTGAGTCTACCTTGTTTAACGAGTTGTTATAGTTTTGCGCAACTAAGCGAATTAGGACAACCAGTTATCATCCGCAAGGTAATGGGGATGGTAGAACGTTTACACAGACAGCTTAAGGCTGCTTTAATGTGCCATGCAGAGACATGGAGTAAAGCCTTACCGCTGGTTCAGCTAGGTATTAGAACAGCACTCAAGGAAGACTTGAAATGTTCTGCTGCCGAGTTATTTATAGAGCCTTTGAGACTTCCAGGGGATTTCGTGGTACCATCCTTGCCAACCAGTGATAGTAATGCGCATGATTTTTTGACACAGCTACGTAAGGTTGTGGCAGATCTTCGACCAATTCCTGCGTCTCGGCATTCGTCTCCTTCAGTTTTTTACTTTTAAAGAAATGTCGACCACTCCGCACGTGTTTTTACGTGACGATACGGTCCGACGTTCTCTTCAGCCACCCTATACTGGACCACATAAGGTCCTCAGTAGAGGGGCAAAAACCGTCACGATTTATGTGGGGGGAAAAAGGCAGGAGGTAAGCGTGGACAGAGTTAAACCAGCACATCTCGAGGCTGAGGATGATCATGAATCGACCTCAGTGCAACCAGGCAGCAACCCATTGGACGTACCTCTCACGGTGCCTGTTCCTCCGGTCGGAAATTTAATTCCATTGCCTGCCTCGAAGGAGTCTCCTCCACCAGCCTTGGATCCTGTCGTTTCGACGCGTTCTGGACGTCGAGTCAAATTTAGGGATGTTTTGGATCTGTGAATCCTTAGTCCCGAGATAATTTGAGTTTTAGTTAATGTAAATTGTTATTTTGTATAATTTGGTTGACCTGACGTCCCGAATTTCAACTTCCTCTATGGTCATCTCAGATTTGTTTAATTCTGAATGACTATGGGACAATTTTGTTCATCCTTCCGTTTACGGGTGCCCCCCCTTTTTTGGTGGGGATGTTCGTCTTCGTGGGGGGGTGATGTGGCGACCTCGCCTTATTTTATGATGTTCGAACTCTTTGTTGACAGCTTAATTTTCTCATCCAATATATTTGAATGTTTTCATATGTCGATGGTAGAATTGGTTGTCAAGGTTTCTGACATGTTATTTTTCACAAGTTAATATTTTTTTGCTTGCATTGTTTGGTTATTAAAGGAAACCAATATTATTTTCCAATTAAAGTATTAAAATCACATGAGACCGCTTTGTAAAGAAAACCGTCCATGTGAGGATTGATGTTAAACCAGTAATAAATTATTAAAACAAACAAGACGAATTAATTATTGAAGAGAATCTGTCACATACAAAAACCCGGAGCACTTGACGGTCGCGTCGGAATAATATCTTCCTGGGACCGTCGATATAAATGCTAAGTACCTATACTTTCTTTATTAATCTAGAAGAGGACCCCTCTCTGTTCTTCACCGGCTCTTACGCCTCAGTCGTAAAACGCCGGAACTGCAAGTGCCATCCCATTCCTGTCTCAGTATCTAAGTAGCAGTAGATAGGGTTGGCACACGTAAAAGTAATTGGGATTTCCCGGGAGTTTTCCCGGAGGTCCCAAAAATGTAAGCAAAATAAATATTTTGATTTAAAAAGTGGTTATATATGAGAATAAATGCCCACAAACACTTTTTTACGCCTCCTTTAGTTGTTCTTGATGGATAAAACACAGCACAACACGACATAATTTAACCATGTAACAGGGTTTCAGTCTTTAAAGCTATGTTTCTATTTAATTTTTAATTTATAAGTATGATGCGTCGCTATATTATGGCCTGCTAGCCGGTCAAAAATGGACACGATCACCCATGCGCGAGGTTGTCAATTTGATATTAGCTTTCTCGTTTACTCTACTACTATCTACTACTACTCTACTACTATTTTCTCGCGACCCCTGTGATAGAAAGGGTAGGACAATGTGTTGATAGAATGAAAGTCGATCTGACAACGTCACATGGCTGACATGGCGCCATCCATTATAATCCATCATCCTAGCGATAATCCGAATATTGTAATGCTATCCACACATGAGAAGCATTTTTATACTTGACACTGGCTAAATACACTAATCGTGTGGAGCCATAATTATACAAAAAAAAAATACGGCGGAATAACAAAAACTAAAACAATTGAACATCAAATGATTGGCAGTTTTTAAACCCAGGAACATTTTGGCAAAATATTTTATCTCATATAATTTTTTTAAGGTCAATTATTATTCATTGTTTTTAATACTTATTATCCTATTCCTGAAAAAGACAATCAACAATACAAAAATCATAAAAATTGGTCCAGCCGTTCTTGAGTTATAAGTGTAGTAACTAACACGACTTTCTTTTATATATATAGATTTGATGGTTCTTTGTAATAATTGTGCTGTAATAACTGCTGCGCTGGTCGTTTTCAGTAGCAAGTTTGAGGTGTTTATCTCTGGAGTTACTAATCAGGTCTCGATTAATTTACTATGGGCCCACCATGATCGGTGGTCCCATAGTTAATTCAAGGTGAAGGAGTTTATTCTGTCGAAAAAAAAATCAGTTCAAAAAATTATTTTACAAAAAAAAAAAACCGACTTCATAACCACAAACAGGCACTTACAAGCGAAAAATAAATTACTTAATATAATTATTATAAGCGCTACCCACTTATCCATTTGAAGTCGGTGCCAGCCAGCAGCAGTTGCAACATCAACTTCATACATGTATGAATATAAAACACAGAAATATTAATTATAAGTATTATGGAATATTTCTGTGGGACTAGGTAGCCACAGGAGGTTCAAATTTACGTAGTTTTTATATCTATACTAATATTATAAAGAGAGAACATTTGTATTTTTGTATTTTTGTATGTTTGTAATGATTTGGCTCAAAAACTACTGGACCGATTTAAAAAATTCCTTCACTAATATATAGAATGAACTTTCGAAATGAAAATAGGCTATATATTATCCCGTCTAAATCAAAGGTACATTCGTGGAGACCTAATTTGCAACTTAAGTCGACAAAAAACGGTCGAAAAAACACGTTTCTTACGAACGCTGCTCAATTGAAAACAGATGGAAGAATATTTTCTATGGAAGAGTTTGTTATCGCTCGATCGCTTCTTTAATAGAGCGTATGTTGGAGCTCCGGAAGTCACGTCTTACCAGCTTAGAGATTTTTTTGTTCAAAGCCCGTTGGTTTGACGATATGAAGGCGGGGTTTTCTTGTTGCCTCTGCATTACTTGCAGACATTCTTCTGAAAGCTTCCTTCATCTCCTCCTCCCTGAGGATGCACACCACTTGGTCAAAATCCTGGTCCACGTCAACGTCAATTGCGGTTTCTAGAGCAGCGATCGTTTCTCTAGTTTTTATTGGAACGTTTCAGACTTAACCATGGATTGGAGCATATTAGGCCGGAGCGTAGATTTTAAAGGACGGACTCGTTCAAGCTTGCAGTCGATATCTAGAGTGCCTCGGACCAGTCGGTGATCAGTTCCGGTATTGAACCTAGTGGACACTGAGACATCTCTTAAATTGATTTCATCAAGTTTTTGGTCATAGCGTCGGGGCTTTGCCACGCCCACTTCCATCGGGGGTTTTTCTTTAAGAATGAATTCACTAGAAGACGGGAAGGGGTTCCCGTTGAAATTTAAACTAATCATTTATTATTAAAATATCGCTAGATGCTGTGACTTAAGCCACACCTAATATCTAATATGTAACATGAATCATTCAATCCTTTACAAGTCCACGAAGTGTTAATGCTTATTTGCACAGGTGGTATTCGTGATAAAATAAAATACTTCAATTAATATTTTAAAAAATCCCAGAAGCTATTTCATCTTGTAAAACGCTAGTAGTAGTAGACCTTAACGTATAAAATAGTATTTTTTATAAAAATAATGTCACCAAAAAGAAAATTATTTATACTGGTTCTAACTATTTCAATGTTGTTTTTAATAATTATGTATATCACGCGGAGGGATGACATAAGAACGACACGGGAACAATGGGCATTATCAGATGTAACTGACGGAGACACGTTGCCCGCAGCAGAAAAGTTGGACGTGCCTTCAGATTCAGTATTTTTTCTCGAAACCTCTGGCAGAGGAAGACTGAACTCGAGACAAGCGTGCGCCGTCGAGTCCGTCGCAAGGATTCACCCAAAAAGAAACATCTATGTATTCTTCAACTCGCCCGTTTCGGAAGAAGTGTTAACGAACAGTTGCTTAACAGAATTGTTAAACTTTAATAATGTGAAAGTAGGACGGATACACACGGCAGAATATGCCAGAGATACTGCGTTGCAGGAATTATTGGCTGAGAGAATGGATAAAGAGGCTCCATACAAAATTGAACACACAGCTGATATGCTCAGGTAAGTTTAACTTTTTTATTACATTTGTGAGCCCCGATGGCGTAAAGAATATATTATAAGGCTTATTTTCTGGGTCGCTGGTTCAAACTTAGCACGGGTGTTCGTTCACAGCCATTTGGAGAATTATATATAGTTGATTTGCCTGACTTACTGTCAAAAAAGTAGCTTACAACCATTAGGAAGAAAATCTGCCACTATAACCTTACCTTACCTTACCTTTTCTATAACCGGCGAGCATATATAAAGGCGCTCATGAAAGTGGAAGAAGCGACAGAGATATGTCAGGATCAAAGAATGTCGAAAGAAGTAGTCTCTGGCTACCCCAACGGGAAAAAGGCGTGATTATATGTACGTATGTATAACCTTTCGGTGTTCCTGCAGCACACAGCCCTCGAGAGTCAGAGATTTCTAGGCCTAGCGTGTTCACCATCTTCGAGCACATTATCGTTTACCACCAGGTAAAATAGGCATAAGGTATTAAAAAAAAATTACAAGCGTTTATGTATGAATTAGCTGAGCCCTGCGGCTTCGCCCGTGTGGAAATTGATGTATGGCAAGCGGAGAACAGCTATGATAGCCACCATAGCTAGTTAAATCGAAGGAATGAGTCTGAACTCATCAACAATGGCGAACCAGCGAATATTCAAATATAGACATTATAAAAAAATAAAACCGGCCAAGTGCGTGTAGGACTCGCGCACCGAGGCTTCCGTACGTGAAATTAGGTTAAAGGACAAATTTAACTTGGCAGTTCGATACCTAGATTGATGCCTAGACAATGTGATTATACACATATATATACATATATATATATATATATATATATATATATATACCAATAGAAAATAATATGTTTGTAACAGTAAATTAGCTGTTTTTAACTGACTTCACAAAAAAGGAGGAAGTCCTCAATTCGAATGTTTTTTTTTTGTGTTTTTGTTACCTCTGAACTCCGTAAAATCATGACCGACTTTAAAAAAATTTTCTCCTTTAAGAGATTATGCCTCCCGATTGGTCCCATGTAAATTTTATCGAGGTATGACAATTATCTCTGGAGATATAAACATCTTAAACACATTACATACCTTGAGGACATATGCATTTGTAGGTATACCTTGACGACATGATACTACTGGCTATTTTGACTATCGCGACAAGTGAAGTCGGTTTTTTTTCGTTTTGTAAACAATCTTAAATTATTTAGGGAAAAGTAAAAAAAAAGAAAAAGTTTATAATTATTTAGGAAAAAAACTAACCCTTATAAGATCACTTTCTTGTCCGTCTGTCCGCCTGTCCGCCTGTCCATCTGTCCGTGTGTCACCACCAATTTTCTCAGGAACAGGTGGACCTAACAAGTTGAAATTTATACCAGATACTGAGGTCTTTAGTCCCTATTAGGTGTAAAAAAATCAAGGTCCTGAGTCAACGCGATAAAAAGATATAGGCAAATTTAGATTTTCGCAAAAACTTGTAAGTTCCAAAATTTACCTTAATATTCAACATTTTTATTTTTTCACAAGATATCTATACGGGATATTTACCATGTTTTTCATTATTTATGAGCTTCCGATATTCCGTTCAAATATCTTTCAACAACCTTTTCCAGATTGGTCACGTTGTACAAGTATGGAGGGCTGTACTTGGACACTGATGTGCTGGTCGTCAAGCGGCTTGATGCTCTAGGAAAAAACTGGGCAGCCAGACAAGGCCCCGACCTGGTCAACAATGCAGTAATCGCGTGTGGCAAGGATGGTACAGGTCATGAAATAATCGGAGCTGTGCTTGAGTAAGTTAGTTTTCAACCTACTACCAAAAAGGCTGAGGTTCTGAATTCATCTGTATGTTTTACAAGCTTTTATTTAACTTGCAACTTATGAATGTCACTATGTATGTTCTGGTGGAATCTAAATAAGACCCACTTCCCGAAGTCCGATTGGACTCTTTTGATTTGGTGGATTTAGTGTATATATGTATATTCGGTGACAATACAATAATATGGTGGAGCTGGTCTGATGATGGAGACAGAATATGGCCATACGAACTTCTGAACTAAACAAGATAAACCTACTGAGTTATAAAATAATAGAAAATAAATCGCTAGTGTCGGTTAAAGCATAAACAAGTATTGCATCGTGACGGATATTATTATATAGTGTACATATGAATTTCATGCAGTTAAATTAGCAATATGGCAAATGTTCAAATACAACAACAAGTGTATACAATCTCAATCTTTTCTTTTCACATGTTGTTTGTGAAACATGCATGTATAGGCAGGTATATTCTAATGTATTCCGCTAATGCCGTCTGCATTAGCAGAATGCAACATGACAATACAACGACACAAACAACATGTTACAATAAAACACTTCCGACGATACCGATCCTTTATTAACATAACTGCATCACGAGCGACAAGTGTTCGCTGTAAAGCAAACACTTGTCGATATCGATCGTAAACTGTAGGTAACTGGGTGATTCTTCGAAATTTTATTCTTCGGCTGATTCATATGGCCAAAATGTATTTACACTTTCAGCTCTATAACACATGTTCCTATGAAAATTGATATATCAAATAACAAATATTTGAATGAGAGACACTTTTTTATAAAGTAGTTTTCAAGATATTGGCGTTCAAATATTTTGTGCCCATGTGAATCAGAATTTGTAACAGATGAATCAGAAACAGAAATAAAAATGAAAAAAATTATGTAGATTGGCTCTATATTAAGAAAACATTTATATTTTAACAACAACAATCATCAGTTTTGAACTGACTACACAAAAAAAGAGGAGATTTTTAATTTACCCGTATTTTGGTATGTTTGTTACCTCAGAACTACGCTATTTCTTAACTGATTTGAGAAGTTATTTGTTTGTTTGACAGAATATGTTTTTCGTTTGTTCATTTTGTAATTTTTTTGAATATCTGATAAGTATCTCCGGAGATATGGAGATAAACACTTCAAACTTATTACTGAAAATGACTAGCGCGTCATTGGAAGTCGGTTTTTTTTTTCGTTTTGTGAACGATCTGAAATTATTATAATAATTATACCAAAGATCATACATTTTACGGAAAAATCTGGCGAATTTACTAATTATTATTGTAAAACATTTTTTAAATTACTGTATAGTAATTATTGTATTGGAAAAGCGTTAATCTTAACTAATATTATTAATGCGAAGGATTATCTCCTGTGATTTTTAAAAAAATATTCAAGAGGTTGTAGCTAAGTAAATATATATAAAAAACTAGAAATGCCTCGTGACTTTCTCGCGTTAAAAACTTGTTTCATTCATTCAAAACTATCATTCGTTAAAACCCATCAAAAAACGTTTTCAAGTAATGGCGTGAACAAAGAAAATATCAATTGCAAGGTATGCCCAAGGTAGACGTATTCGTGAACAACTCCGAGAGGAACTCCATTTAGGTCAATCGGTACCGGAATAACATGTTCGTTGAACATGATCTTGGTCTTGTCCAAGTTCATTCGGACGATGCGTGCAGAAGAATCAGCAAGGGTGGTCAGCATGTATTGCAACTTATTGCAAGTCCTGCACGGTTTCAGCCATGATTACGATATCGTCCGCAAATCTCAAGTGTGTCTTTCTAATTCAGCGTTTTGAACAATTTGGGGGAAATAACGTCCCCTTGTCTCAATCTTCGATGCAAGCGAATATGTTTATTCTACTGATTTTGTACTGGGAAGGTCATAGTCGCAGCGTCATAGGGACCTCTGAATACTTGGACGTATCACCAATCAACTTGGCACCGTTGCAGTGACTCCAGAACAGTCCAGGTTTGAATGGAGTCAGAGGCTTTCTCATAGTCCACGAACGCTAGACACAGTGGCTGGTTATACTCTTCGGTCTTCTGTATAACCTGCCGCCTGTGTGAATGTGGTCTATGGTGCCGTATCCTTCTCGAAACCCAGCCTGCCCGGGGGGCTGAAATTTGTCAAACCTACGCGCGAGAAGATTTGTGATGACTCTAGAAAACAGCTTATAGACATGGCATAAGAGCGGGATAAGTCAATATTTCTTCAAAAGGATTTTGTCTCCCTTTTTGAAGAATATTACAACGATACTCTTACTCTACTTCTTCGGAGATCTCCCCGAAAAAAGAACGGAACTAAAAATATGCTGAAGGTGTTGTAGCGCAGGAGTTTCATCAGCTTTTTAGAGCTCCGTTGTAATTTTATCATCGCCGGGGGCTATACCATTTTAAGCTGTATGAGAGCCATCACAATTTCGTCAAGGCTGATTTCTGGAAAATCTTCGGTAAATTGGCGGGTTAGAGTGGCTCTAGGATCTTCCGAATCGGGTTGGGGAAGAGACGCTTGTGAGGTGTTTGTGGTGTGTTTGTGGTGTTTGTGGTGTGTTTATTTGGGAAAAACCTGCCCAAATAAACACCACACGTAGCTTCTCGCAACGGTAACGCTGTTGCCTGTGACTGACCTGTGGTATTTAGCTACGCGTTTATATGAAATGGTAATTTTTTTAGTCAGCAGGATGCACCACGGGCAGGTGAGGTTGGCTGGGAGCACTTAGATGGTATGTGTGCTCCCGTACATCCCAATATATTCATCTTCAAGCACGTTCATTCCATGACTAGCTTTCCCCCGCACGTGAAGCCAGACTCTCATTATGAATACCTGACCAAGTATGGTCAAGCGCAGCTTACGCCACATTAATTAGTATCATACGCCGGACACTTCTTATTTATTTATTTATAAACACACTAACGTAGATATAACTAAAACACATTTTTTTTCTAAGAGGACTATTCATTACCTTTCGATTAAATTTTAATTAATATTGAAGTATCAAAGGATAAATACGACATCGACCACTTTGTTCCGGAAAATGGCCAACGGACGCGCTATATGAATCAGAAGAACGAACTTAAAATATTTTTATTTTGTAACTCAGCAGCAAATATTTCAATAATAAAATTTGCCCTAGTTAGGAATAAAGCCAAACTATTTAAAAAAAAAATTATACACTGTTTTGTTAGTTGGTTTTAGTGATATACCCTCAGACATCGAAAATTTTGTTTCTGAAGAATCATCCAACTACATTTTACAAACTATTGAAACCATTTATTGCTATTAATTGTGGGTACATGAGATCTTATCTATACTATACTATATATAATATTATAAAGAGAGAACATTTGTATTTTTGTATTTTTGTATGTTTGTAATGATTTGGCTCAAAAACTACTGAACCGATTTAAAAAATTCTTTCACTAATACATAGAATGAACTTTCGGAATGAAAATAGGCTATATATTATTCCGTTTAAATCAAAGGTACATTCGTGGAGACCTAATTTGCAACCTAAGTCGGCAAAAAAACGCCCGAAAAAACACGTTTCTTACGAACGCTGCTCAATTGAAAATAGATAGAAGAATGTTTTCAATGGAAGAGTTATACAACTTAATAAGACCTACAAAAAAGTCCGCAACAGCATATGTCTATCTCTTAAGGTTGACTCACAGTAACCATTTTAATCTTAAAATTTTTGTTAAAAAATATTACATAACTTCCAAGGCTATTTTCAAGTATATAGTATTAATCCTTATCCAAATAATTACGTTAATTAGCTTGGCCACATATTATAGATTAAAATTGTCCCTGACAGTATATAATTCAAATGAAAACTCTAGAAGATATCACGAATTTCACATACACGCATCGCAAAATTAATAAAATATTTGCAGTGGAACCACAGATTAGGTCATATTTACTACGAACATATTATTATAAGCTTAGCTATGCTGTAGATCCCCATCGATCACAATCAATTTGAAGTCAATAAAGTATAATAATATTATCTATTGTATAAAATAATATTCATCTATATATATAATAATATAATATTTGAAACCACCCCGACTGATCTATGCATATTTTTTTCATTAAAAGCATTCCAATGACTCTAAACACGACATTTAAAATCTGAGCTGTAAGTTGGTGAGGATTTGAGTATTCTGTAGAGCCCAGGAGATGTCCCAGTATCAGGTCAATGTTCCATGTTCTTACAATATCGTTGAAGAACAAGATTTTCGAATTGATCAGACCTATGAAAGTTGATTTCATAGCGCAATTAACTAGAAAAAAGCTCATAGTTTTATAACGATTTAACGAATTTTCATGAATCAAAGCTAAGAACACTCTCGATGAAGACATCTATCAAACAAAAAAAAAACTATCAATAATAAAAACAAAATCGGTTCATCCGGTTAGGTGCTGAGATGCTACAGACAGACACACAGATACACACGTTAAGCGTATATTACCTCTACTTTTTGCGTCGGGGAACGCCGTAAGGTTAAGGCGGCAGATGTTCTAAAATATTTGATTGATTGATTGATTGATTGATCTCCTTGGTGGTAAGCTACTTTTTGGTAGATTTAATGATCCCACTACCACTGTACGAAAACTCATGATTCATGAATGCACATAAAACTTTCATTGGTATATAGCTAGGATTAGAACCAACGTCCGTCGGTCAGAATCAGGGTAACTATCCTTTACGCCAAAGGGCCGTCCAATATCACTACGTAAGTATTATAAAACAAAGTCCATCACTGCGTCTGTCTGTCTGTTCGCAATAATCTCAATAGCTACTGAACATCCGTTCAATAAACCGCAGGATAATCCTATCCTGCGGTTTTCACCAATAGCCAGAGTGTTTATGAGGAAGGTTTAGGTGCATAATTCGTTAAGGTTTTGTGTAAATTGGTTAAAATATGACGATGATTGTTAAATATGTTCATATTATATATTCGATGCAACAAACTGATGCAAATTTTATATGCATATATGTTCTACCCGTGCGAAGCCGGGGCGGGCTGCTAGTTATCTATATACAAACAGACACGGCACACTTTACTCATTCGAGTGTATAGCTATAATAAGTAATATTAAATAAATAAACTGGCCAAGTGCAAGTCGGAATCGCACTCGTTGGGTTCCGTAACACAGTAAAGTATTCTGTAACTATGATTTTTCGCAACTAAAAAATTAACTTTGTTTTTCATAGTGTTTGTATGAAAAACAAAGTTACCTTTGCGGTCGCCATATCTCAAAAACTGCTGACTGTATCTCGTTCAAACTAATTTTCGTTGTTAGTTTTTATTGAGATCTACAGCATATATTTTTTTAGATTTTTCACTCCCATACTTTAAAAGTTAGAGGGGGGGACACACATTTTACCTTTTTAGACGCTCCTATCTTTCAAATGATCGACTTTGAGAAAAAATAAATATAGAAACCTCAATATCATTTTTAAAGACCTATCCATAGACACCCCACACGAATAGGTTTGAAGAAATTTTGTTTTTGTTTCAGTTCCATGTATGGGATGTCCCCCTTAAACTTTTATATTTTTTATTTTTGTATAAAAATCGGAAAGCGATTCACAGAATACATCTACCTACCAAGTTTCAATTCTGTAGTCCTAACAGTTTCGGAATAAAATGGCTGTGACGGACGGACAGACAGACAGACAGACATGACAAATCTATGAGGGTTCCGTTTTTTTCCATTCGGCTACGGAACCCTAAAAATGATAATGACTAATTTCTAGCTGTACTCATTTTAAATTTAAGATAAACAATTAAAATAACAATCATATTACATTTACAAATTCACAACAATTATGATCTAATATTAAAGAAATGAAATGAAATTATTCATTTGCTAGAAATATGGTAAAAACAGATGAAACTTAAATTACGTGCAGCATATTTCGCCAAAACACTGACATGCAAATATTTAGAGTGTTATCAATTATATTAATCTCAACATATTCAGAGATACAATTACTAAAATTACAAGTCATTCATATATGATTAAAAACAATACAATACAATACAATACAAAAACTCTTTATTGATCACCAAAGAAATTACAAATTGTACATACTATGTGATGAAAGACAGTAGAATAATAAGGCAATACAATCGGCGGTCTTATTGCATAAAGCAATTTCTTCCAGACAACCTTGGCATGGAAAAGAAGAATACAAACAAAAATTGGGGGTAGCGTACAATACAAATTAATGATGTCAGAAAAAAAAAATATATATATATAATAATAATACACAAAATAGACTACTAAAATTATAGTATATTAAGATATAATACATAAAAATACCCTACATATATATAATAATGTTCCCAAATATATTAATATAAATACATATATATTTATATATAATATTAATTACACATATACATAACCATATATATTAAATCACAGTAGTGTTGCAGTTTTAACATGTTTGGAACAAGTAATGGGCTTTTAACATGGATTTAAAGATAGCCAGCGATTTGGCATGTCTAATCTCCACTGGTAGCGCGTTCCATAAATGGACCGCTTGCACAGTAAAAGATTTTTCATAAGCAAGTGAGGAATGGATAGGGGTTAAAAGTTGTAGAGTTTCAGCGGATCTCAAGGAAAACGGATTTGAAAGGTGAAGGAACGTGAAACGTTCCTTAAGGTAGGAAGGGGTAGACGGGATAAATAGAATAGAGTATAGAAGAGAAAGGACGTGACTATTCCAGCGAAGACGAATAGGTAACCATTTCAGCTTTTTACGGAATTCTGAAATGTGGTCATACTTGCGTAATCCAAATATGAACCGTATACAAAGGTTCTGCAGTCTCTCAAGCTTACTAAGCTGTTCCTCGGTTAAATCCAAATAGCAGGTGTCAGCATAATCTAGTATAGGAAGCAAAAGGGATTGCGCAAGCGCAGTTTTGGTGGAAATTGGAAGAAGATTACGTAATCGTCGTAACGAACCTGCAGATGCGAAAATCTTACGACTAACTTCAGCTATTTGGGGTGCCCAAGAAAATGTCCTATCAAAGAGTATCCCAAGGTTTTTGACTGTATCGCTGATAGGTACATGTGTTCCGTCGAATATTACCTGAGGAAGGCGGAACCAGTCAATCTTGGATATCATCCTGGAACCGCCAATGACTATCAATTGTGTTTTCACCGGATTCACACTTATGCCGTACCATTTACTCCATTTGAGAACACAATCTAGGTCAGAATTTGTCTGTGTGATGGCATCTGATAGCTGAGAGAGTGGTACTTGTCTGTAAATTTGCAAATCATCTGCATAAAGGTGGTAGGAAGTAGAAAGCTGTTGAGAGATAGAGTTTATGAAAACAGCGAAAAGAAGAGGAGATAGAACGCCGCCCTGAGGGACACCCGCAGTCGTGTCACACCAAGATGAAAAGGAATCATCAATGCGGACACGCTGCCGACGTCCATATAGGTAAGTACGAAACCAGTCAATTACTGAAGGAGATATGTTAAGAGAGCGGAGAATTGCCAGTAAAATGCCAAAGTCGACATTATTAAAGGCATTGCTAAAATCGAGTAACGACAGCACTGTTACATGCCCTCTTTCAATGCCATATCGAATATCATCAGTGATCTTCACCAGTGCCGAAACAGTGCTATGGCCTGGACGAAAACCGGATTGAAAAGGATTCAATAGAATGTTTCTGTTAAGGAAGACGGAAAGTTGTTGATGAATTAGGCGTTCTAGGACTTTGGAAAGAAAAGGTAAAATAGAAATAGGACGAAAATCAGAGAAGGACAAAGGAGTGGATTTTTTAGGAATCGGTATAATCTGAGCTTCTTTCCAAAGCGATGGAAAAGACGCAGAGGTAACAGATTCGTTTAGGATATGTAGGATTATGGGAAGGATTTTGTCCAGGAGTAGCTCAATCATGTTACGACTGATACTGTCGCTACCGATAGCATTTGAGGCAATGGCAGAGATGCTACTCTTAACATCACAAGCAGTAAATTGACGGAAGACAAAAGAAGAGTAGTCGGGAGTCGGAATAGAGGAAAGATGATCCAAAGTAGCTACTTTTGTGGATGCATGGAAATTACTAGAAGAAGAAAAATGTTGATTTAATGAATTGAGATCAAGATTTTTAAAAACATCCGATAATACAATTAAAATTAAGTATGTCATTCATTGACTAAGAAATTATAATGTTATTTATTATACTTTAATCTAACACTGTAAAACATCTTCATTATATTTGTTGACTTGCTTTCTGCTTGTGGCTATGCACGTAGATTTCAGTGTTATCAATTACCTAGAAGTGTTCCACAGTTTCGCTCGCGTTAAACTTTTCTTTCGTGATAACATATTTTTCATAAAAACACATTAAAAAATCCGGCCAAGTCGAGTTCGACTCGCCCACCGAGGCTTCCGTACCAACTTCTCTACTACAAGGTTAAAGTTAAGGTTAAGGACTAGGTTAAAGGATAAACTTAATTTTGTAGTTCGATCTATAAAAAATAACTACAAATAATAAGTTTAATTCTCTTTTTTGATATTAAACTACATATTTACGGTTTTCAGATTTATTTATTCCTATATAAGTGCTTCAAGACCTTGCTTCCTGCCAAATTTCATGGTTCTAGGGCAACGGGAAGTACCCTACAGGTTTCCTTTAGTAGCCGCAATATATGCAAAAAAATGCTACTTAAACGTAACTTTACTACCTTAATCTTTTGATCGCGATGACTTACAAGTTTAATTTTTTTACAGCTGAAAGTAGCCGTAAACCCAAGTATTTAATATAAGTTTCATCTTGATACTTTTACGCATTCCGGAGATAAAGTGTCTTGGCAGACTGACACAGACAGACGACAGACAGACAGACAGACGGACGGACAGACAGGCGGGCAACAAGGT
Source organism: Cabera pusaria (assembly GCA_954871355.1). Taxonomy (NCBI): domain Eukaryota; kingdom Metazoa; phylum Arthropoda; class Insecta; order Lepidoptera; family Geometridae; genus Cabera; species Cabera pusaria. The sequence goes on from OX940890.1 coordinate 3,291,849, forward strand.
GATCTTGTAAGGGTTACTTTTTCCTTTTATGTTACGGAACGCTAAAAATAAGCCAAATCGGTTCTCCCGTTTTCAAGTTGTCGTCGCTAAGAGTTTTGCATTATTTTGTGACAAGATTATAATTTTATGTTTAGAGTTAAATAGTAACTTATTCTAAGCTAACTGTATCGTGCAGAAATAATGCCAACGTTGGTTAATAGCGTTTTATATATTAGCTATATAGTCTATAGATAATTCAACACGTAAACTAAAACGTGTGAGCGCAAGCTCCACATACTTAATATTAAGACTCCTAATATTATTATCAACATAAAATATTAACTGTTATTTCAATCATGTTTAAATATTTATAAAGGCGGCGTTAGTCTGAAAAAATAATATTTCTATAAGACTGTTGTGCATAATATGTAACTGTATTGTGTATTACTTGGTGTTTGTTACATTGTAAATAAAGATATTTTAAAATAAAAAAAAATCACTATGAGAAATATGTATTCAGTGCGCGCCGCATCGCGTCGCGTCGCGTTGCGGTGTAAACCGACCCTAAAACAGCTTTTCTTTTCGGATGCATTACAAAGCTGTGCTACCGTCCCAGACGGTCCAATAAAAATCCTTTTTACCATTGCCACTCAAAAAAGAGCGATTTATTCATCGATAGCAGTGAATAAAACGCTCTTTTACTCACTAAGTGAATAAAAACATTTTGAATTTGGAACAATCATCAAATACGAATTGTGTACAAAAAATAAATAAAACTTGCTGAAAGTGCCTATTAGCTGGCTAAATGGAGGTATACCATAGAAGCCATAAAATAAAATATAAATAAAAATCCCGCCAATTTTGGTAAAAATGTTTTTGTTTTCATTTTGCTCCACACGATTAGTGTATTCATCCAGAATAAAATATAAAAATTATTCAAGTTTTTGTAAATTCAAGTCATAAAGTTGAGTGAACATCACATTTCTGTTCAAATTGAAGTTACAGTCTAGTCCAAGTAATACTGTTAGTAAATATGTGAACTTTACTGAAGGTTTTCAGTGCAATTTTAGTGAGAACGCAAATAGCATGTTTTTCAAGGTTGTGCTGTTTCCCTACACACACATTCACCGGCACTAAATGGTTAATAATCCAAATTTATCACACATTAATAACAACATATGGTAAATACAAATAGGTACTATAAGTAGGTACTACTACGTATTTATTTTCTCGTAGTCAATGGTAAAAAGAAGATTACACGACTCGTGAATAAAAAATGTAATCTCGGTCCTTGTATCCCTTGCTCCGCTCAGGATTCTAATCTAGAATCCTTCGCTGCTCTCGGGATTCAACTTAGTCCCTCGAATTAAATTGCCTTTTTATTCACTTGTTGTATAATCTACTATTAATTTGCAGTGAAATAAAATCTGACTATCGTCCGGACGAGTGGGCTTACAACGGTCCAGGCGCCATCACTCGAGTTCTACTGAAATATTGCAACGCCACCAAAGTATCAGACCTTTCTGCTGATGTTTGTAAAGGTAGAGTATAGTTTTCTTAATATTTTTATTTAAGCAGCAAACAAGCTTTTCACCCGACTACGGCGAAGCAAAAGGGAGAAGTTGAAAATGTTTTTGACCGGTATGTGGGGTATGTAGTATGTTCATCTGTTCTCGCCATAGACGTAATATAAAAGGATGGTGCACTGCAGATGTTTTGACAAATTCAATTTAATCCGTATGCTTTATCAATAAGGCTCTAATTGCTTTATAGAACAAAACGGCCGAATTGAAAGAAACCCTGGTGGGAGTGTGTCCTTGTCTAACAACCTGCTAGTGCTATATATGGTCTATACTATAGGTGTGAAACATAATAATATATAAGTTGTACATAAAAAAGAAAGGGACAAAGGGAAAAAACACAACAAAAAAAAGAAGAAGAAGAAGACGTTCAAGGTCGGTCTCATGGGGGCCGGTGTACGCGATCAAGTTTAATATGTAGCAGGTCTATGGTTCCCCTATAACTCCTCAACTATTTATCATAATTTGACAATTAATAAGGTGTCGTATAAAGTGTCTTATTTGTCTGCTGGTTATTGGCTATGTGACGTCACATTAAATTGAATATGGCGCCCTCTAGCACAGAATAATGAATAGTACCCTATAGGGGGCACGAAGTCAAGAACCAAATTTTTTTATCGCCCATCCTCCTTTTGTGTGGTATCGTTGAATAGGGATTTTACCTGAATACTCAAAGGGGATTTAAAAATGAAAGTAGGGTTTATTACATCATATTTTTGTCAAACGTTGCGTTTGCGAGATAAGTATATCCCGTCTAAGTCATGAAAACTATTTTGTTATTCGACTACGGCGTCGCAAAGAAGCAAAAGGGAGGGTTATGAGTTTTTTAGTGAACGGTATGTAAGTATGTATAATATAATTGTATGCATGTATAAATATTAATACAAAAACCCCAAAAAACTTTAAATAAAATATAAGTTCAAAACTAAAAATATTCCATATTTATCATGTATTAAATAAACAACTTACTTGTAATAAATATTATTATATATTTTATACATATATTTATATTATTATATTTGATACATATTCATTGTGTCCTTTGAAATAATAATTTAACAAGCGTATAATCTCATTGCTGTGATATTATTGAAGCAGAGGGTGAAGATCACAGCAAATATACATATAGAAAGTACACAGACCATATAAATTCAAAATTTAGATCCACCCTCGACTGATCCAAAACCGGTTCATCCGTTTGGGCTCTACGATGCCTCATGTACATAGACCATATAAATTTAAAATTTAGATCCACCATCGACTGATCCAAAACCGGTTCATCCGTTTGGGCTCTACGATGCCTCATGTACATAGACCATATAAATTCAAAATTTAGATCCACCCTCGACTGATCCAAAACCGGTTCATCCGTTTGGGATCTACGATGACTCATGCCACACAGACACACACACATACAGATACACACGTCAATCTTACAACACTCCTTATTTTCGTCGAGGGCACAACCATTTATATCGATGCATCTGACCGACTGAAATACCTTATACACTTAAGTAAATAAAAAATTTCATTGAACTCTTTTTTCTTTAATTTGCAGGATTCCAAATACACAACCCTGAAGTTATCTACCCCATTCCCTGGGAATATAACGATATATACTTCAAACATGGTGATCTCTCCAAAGACGAGTTGGAGAAGGCATATACTCACCACCTATGGAATCGTCTCACACATAGCTTGAAAGTGGAAAAGGATTCACCTTATGACAAACTCACGCAGAAACATTGTCCCACTATAAGAAAAATGTTTGGAGATACGTTTTAAGAATTTGTCAGGATTTAAAAGAAAAATTGTCCGTCTGATATTGCACTGAAATATAATTTTATTTGATGGTTGTATATAATGATAGAATGACAATGCCCATGGTAGAGTGGCAGACATTCTACCTCAAAAATAATGAAGATTTATATATCGCGGCAATAGCCCATGGCGATGGCTAAGGCGTCGGCCTGGCGATCGAGAGGTCGTGAGTTTGATCCCCACCCATTGAACTATTGATACGAGTATGAACCCACTACAGACACAAGCATTATTGAGCTTAGTTAACAAGACTACTAGACTAGTAATCTGCAACCCACATCGCTAGTAAGCTTTTTTTTTAAAATACGACATAATATAAATAAATAGTTCAAACATTAGTAAGTACTTGCAACACGGCTGCGTTGGTCATTTTCAGTAACAAGTTTAAGGTGTTTAACTCCATATCTCTGGAAATACCAATCAGGTCTCGATGAATTTACTATGCGTCCACCTTGTTCTGTAGTCCCATAGCAAAATCAAAGTTAAACACCTCAGGAGTATATTCATTTATTAAAGATCGGTCTTAAATTGAGAAAAAATCTGTAACCATACCTTATTAAATAACCGGCCAAGTGCGTGACGGGCCACGCGCAGTGTAGGTTTCCGTAGTAGCCCGTTGTTCAATGCAAGTCTTTACTCGTTATAAACAAGCAACTAGGCACTTCGTCTTATTTGAGTATTAGGTGAATACTCAAAGTTAGTCTTTGTCACTTTAATGTATTTATTCCGAGGATTTTGTATTTGGTACAAAATAATCCAACACCCAAGTTCGACGACAATTACTGCTAAACTAATAGAGTTATCTTAACCACTATAGTTTTCCTTTAATGTTCATGAGATGCACTATTACCGAGAATTTTTCCAGATTTTTTAAGCCAGCAGTTTAGCTTTTGGAGGGGGAGGACGCCCTACTGGAACAAACATTTGCACTTTAAAGTTTAATATTTCGTTAATGGAGCATTCAATCGAAAAATAGTATTAGCAACCTTTAAGTCATTTTTAAATGACCTATTCAACGATACCCCACACAATGGGGTAGACGATAAAAAAAACATCCCCACTTCTCATGTAGGGGAGCTACCCTAAACAAAATATTTTTCAAAATTTTATTTCATCACTATGTCGGCGTAATTTATATACATACCCCTACAACATTACAGCTTTCTAGCATTAACGGTCTCTTAGCAAAACCTCGGACAGACAGACAGACAGATAGACGGACATGACGAAACTATAAGGGTTCCTTGTCAGAACTACGGAACCTTAAAAAAGCGTACAGATGGCATAGTGGCATACCACGAATTAGCAACAAAACATATTTTATTCATAATGTCTGCAATAAAGGATTGAGAATTGAGTTCTTGTTTTATTTTAGGATTAAGTATATATATGTATGTATATATATGTTGTGGTCATATAATTAAGAACGATTTGAAATTCCAGATATTTTTAATCTAAATCATGTCATGTGTAGTTATGTGTTCCTTCTTAGAATTAACTGGTTTTGTTATGAAATAGCCACATGAATAGAGCGAACGGAATTAGGAATATAGCATAAAATCTCCAACAATTTTTTTTACAAATTTTAATTATTCTCTATAGTAACTAATTCAAATAGTAATGAAGCTGGACAAATAATTAAGAACGATTTATTAAATTGCTCGCGAGTTGTTTTATATGAAACTTAGATTAAATAAATCACTTTAATGTTAAATGAGTAAAGAAATAAAAGCTATTTAATAAATTTTACACTAAAATTAATAGTTAGTAGCATGTCCACGGCTTTTAATGACTGATTTACACCGGCGTGGCATTGACTCTATCAATTTATGACATTTCACAAGAGAGATAGACTTCCATTCTTCTAAGAAAACGTTGTACAGCTCTCCTAAATTGCCACACTGTCGATTTGACACATTTTCCTTGACTTCGCACCAAAAATGTTCTATTGGATTTAGATACGGGCTGCAGCTGGCCAATCTAAGACAGAAACTGTTTGCGATGTAAGAAATTCCTTAACAGTGCGTGCAGTATGCTTTAGATCATTGTCGTGCTGGAATGTCCAAATTACCGGAAGCACGTCTTCAGCATAAGGTAACATCGTTTCTTGTAGTATATTTTTGTATTGGAATTGATCCATGTTTCCTTCTATCAGCTTAACAGGTCCAACACCATGTCCAGAAAAGCATCCCCAAATTTTTACATTTCCCCCACCATGCTTTAATGTCACTTTTGTGTACTTGGGTTCGAATTCTTTATTGGGCGGGCGTCGTACATATCGTCTTCCATCAGAATTTTCCCTGTTTATTTTTGTCTCGTCAGAAAAAATAACATTTTCCACTGTCTAACTGTCCAGTTTTCACCTCCACTCCACTCCACTCCACTCCACTCCACTCCACCCCACTCCACTCCACTCTACTCTACTCTATTCTATTTTATTCAATAAAATTGTATCTATTTGCGATTTATTTTGTTTCACATTATTTTGTGTATTTTGATATAATTACTGTTAACACAAATAAGACTTACACTGTTTGCATAGATGTTGGGTACAACTCGAGATAAACCACGTAAACTTTTAATCACAAAATACTTTTATTTCGTGATAGATAATACTAATCTAATAAATAAATTATTATACACAATAATTTACGTAAGTGAAAGACCGCATAAGTCAGTTATATTAAAAAAATTGGTGTAACATACTACGGTGTAAAAATACTTTGGTATATTTGGTACTCCAAGGGGTTTACAGGAAGTGAAGTGAGGCAGGATGCGCTTCAGCGGCGCTCAGTGTCACCAACGGGTTCGAGAAGGAGAGGACGCGCTCGATTTTTTATTTTTTATTTTTTTTATTTATTTATTTTTTTACTGAAAATAAGCAAGCGTTTGACCACTATCTCACCTGATGTTAAGTAAAGATGTGATCGACGATGTGGCACGCTTGCCTAGAAGATACCTGTTCACTCGCGATTTAAAAATTTGGTCATAGATCGGCCTCGTTACGTATGCAGCTGCCTGGTAATAAAATTTTTCACAAAAACTTTCGATTGTTATTGAATGAAAATTGTTTTGAAATATACCGTTCATATTTTTTCATAAATTTTTTGTTCATCTATTGGTAGATTGTCAGATTTACACATAAACATCGGACTTGAGATGGTTACATAAGCATGGTTTTAGTGATGCATTGTGGTATCGGCAATGCGAAGACTCGATAAAGTTTACCAAATGCTCCGTTATAGGCAATTGGTTCCGGAGGTACATTTTTATTGAACATGATCTTGGTTTTACCCAAGTTCATCCGGTGACTTGGAGTATTGTCAGCCGTGATGACAATATCATCCGCAAATCTTAGGTGTGAGAGGTATTCGCCGTTAATAATGACGCCCTGTGCTTTCCAATTCAGCGTCTTGAGCATATTCTCAAGAGCATTTGTAAGCAATTTGGGGGAGATAACGTCCCCTTGTCTAACTTCTCGTTGTTGGAGGATAGGTTCCGTTTGATTTTTTACTTGCACGGATATAGTTGCGGCATCATAATAGACTTGGATATATCACCAATCAACTTGGCACCGTTGCATGGACTCCAGAACAGACCAGGTTTCAATAGAGCGAAAGTCTTTTTCACAGTACACAAACGTACAGGGGCTGATTATACTTTTGGTCTTCTGTATAATCTGCCGCACTGTGTGAATGTGGTCTATGGTGCCACGAAACCGTACGACGAGACGATTTGTAATGACTCGCAAAAACAGCTAATTGCACAGGAGATAAATCGGTCGATAGTTCTTCTAATGAGTTAGTATCCTTTTTTAAAGAACATTACGACCACACTCTTAGTCCATGTCTTTGAAATTCTCCTCGCAAATAGGACGGATTAAAAAAACGCTGAAGTTAAATTTGCGTAGGATTCCAAACTCATCGGAGGCTTTTCCGTTACTTAGCTGTCTATGCGTCACGATCCATCACGATTTCATCTAGGCTGACCTCTGGCAGATTTTCAGTATAATGGCGGGTAAGAGTGGCTCTGGGATCCTCAGAATGGGACTGTGGACGTGACACTTGCGAAGTGTACAATTGGCTGTAGAAGTCTTGGACTTCCCTAAGAATCTTCGGCTTAGAAATGACAATATTCCCGCCGGATGTGGTCAACTTCGTCAGATAGCAGTTAAAGGAAAAATTTTGACCTCTTTGAAATATACGAAAGACATTCCTCTTTCTTTTATGAAGAAGATGGTGGTGCCGATTTCTTAATATGTATGATGTCCATATAGGAAACGTGGGATAAATTATGACTTTGTAAAGTCAGTGATAAAATGATAAAATCATCAAAATAATGTTACATTTATCCATTATTTTTGTTGATTTATTCAAAACGGCTCGACCGACTTCGTTAAAATTTAAATGTGACCCCCTTGGGGGTATACCTTTTCCAATAAAAAAATTATTATCGAAATCAGACTACACTGTAAAAAGTTGTGCATGGTCATACATAAAAAAATATATACGCCTCGACTATATATAACCTCCTCCTTTTTTTTTCGTTGGTTAAAAAATATGGTTGAAGTGAACGCGCCTATCATCATTCTAGTATTTCTAGCAAAGGTCAATGTCACCTACCCAGCTAGGTGACATTGACCTTTCCCTTCGTCTAAGTGTGAGGTCAATGATACCGTATTTATTATTTATTATTATCCTTTCGTAAATAACGACTCGTATCTAGAAGTACATGGTGTACATAGCCAATTTTTCTCTTAATATTTATGTAATAATTTAGATAGTTTAATAATTAGGATAGTTTAAAAACTAAAACAATCGACTTCCATGTCCCGCGAGTCAAATTCGGTAGCAAGTTTGAGACATTTATAGTCATATCTCTGGAGATACTTTTCAAATCTCGATGACATTACAATGGGACCACCTCGAAAACTTACCCTACCGCTTAAAATAAACTGGCCAAGTGCAAGTCGGACTCGCCCTAGTAGGGTTCCGTACCACACTACAGTATTTTATAAGTTCGAGCAATAAAAACCACTATCATTTTTCACCAGCAAAAAATAATAATTAATAAACATTTTATTTCTTATAACGCCATCTAGCGTCTAACAAAGGTGTTAGGGATCGGCATTTTAATATAACGCCATCTATGGGGCGTTTATCTAACTAAGCGTTCATAGATAGCGTGAAATGCCGAAAAAAACACGTCTCTTGTATGGGGAGAATAAAGTTAAAAATAATAGAGTTTTTAACTTTATTCTGTTTTTAGTATTTGTTGTAATAGCGGCAACAGAAATACATCATCTGTGAACATTTCAACTAACTATCACGGTTGATGAGATACAGCCTGGTGACAGACGGACAGACAGACAGATAGACAGACAGACAGACAGACAGACAGACGGACAGCGGAGTCTTAGTAATAGGGTCCCGTTTTACCCTTTGGGTACGGAACCCTAAAAATTAAAACCACCCCCGACTGATTTGTATATGTAATCCGAGTTTTTAATCAAATCATATGAATAACTTTATACATTGAGACCATTCCAAGGAGATGTCTCAGAATTAGATCAAGCTTACCATATTTTTGCAATATCATTGAAGTAACAAGATACTGCGACAGCGCCATGTTGATTTTTTGACGTCCGCGGTCAAAGGACTACGAGCTTACGAAAGTTGCTATCGTAGATTTTTTAACCAAAAAAGAGCTGATAATTTTTAAACGGCTAAACAGATTTTCATGAAATAAAGCTAAGGACACTCTCGACGAAGACATCTATCAAACAAAACAAACTAAATCAAAATCGGTTCATCCGTTTGGGCGCTACGATGCCACGATGACAGACATATATATACACAGATACACACGTCAAACTTATAACACTCCTTCGTTTTGCGTCGAGTAAGATGTATGTAAGATGTAAAAACATTATTCAAGGTCATAATTTTTAGTCTACAAAAGTATATGCAATAGCAACCTTCATTGTGTATATAAAACCAGTACATTCTCCTATGTTTGAGATATTTATCTCCATATCTCTGAAGATACTAATCAGATCTCGGTAAAATTAAAATGGGACCACCTCGGAAACGTACCCTACCTATTAAAAAAAGAATCATTTGAATCCGTTCACAAATGACCGAGTAATCGTGTAACAAACACACAAAAAAAATACATACAGACGAATTGTAAACCTCCTTCTTTTTTGTGAAGTCGGTTAAAAAATAAGTTTCAAGTTTCTAGCTCTAAAATGACGATACTTCCATACAACATATCATCCCCCCTTACAACCCTCTTTTCGCATTAAAAAGTCGCCTATGTCTTTTCTCAGGCTCTAGACTATATGTGTACCAAATTCCATTTAAATCGGTTCAGTAGAACATTAACATAAACCTTACATATTTCCATACAAACTTTCATCCCCTATTGTTATTTTAAACCCTTGAGGGTAAAACTTTCACAAACTTTGAATGTCATATTTATTAATATCAAATCAACGGCCTAAAAAATAAGTTTCAAGCTTCTAGCTCTTAAAATGACGATACTTCCATACAACTTTTCATCCCCCCTTTCAACCCCTCACAACCATTTTTCGCATTAAAAAGTAGCCTATGTCCTTTCTCAGGCTCTAGACTATCTGTGTACCAAATTTCATTTAAATCGGTTCAGTGGTTTTGGCGTGAAAGTGAGACAGACAGACAGAGCTACTTTCGTATTTATAATATTAGTTAGGAAGTCAGGATAATATCCATATTTCAGGATTTGAAGGTTCATCCATCCCACCGTCCTCCATACAACATGTAGACCCGTCCAACCAAGGGTTCTTCGAGACAGGACACCTCAGAAGCAGCTTACATCTTCCACTTGAGTAGCGATATCACGAAGAACTTCAAAGTGATCAAGGACTCTCCATACGCGAAATTGGCTAAACGACACTGCCCTGTTGTCTTTGAGACTTACTTAAATAATCATTTGGGATATGGACAACTTATTTAGGTAAGCGTCAATAGTCTAATGGCTAAGGCGTCGGCCTGGCGATCGAGAGGTCGTCACTTCGCCCATCCCCACCCAGTGCACTTTTGACGTAAATACTCACAAATCTGCGGGTCAGGTCACACCGCGACGCGACGCGACGATGCAATTGAAGTCGTGCGGCGCAGCGCGGCGCAGCAAAACGCGCGACGCCACCAAATTATCTCAATGCAATGTGTATCTTATTGTGTAGTTAATAAAGTTCAATTGTTTATCTTGCGGTTTTAATTGTTTTTTCCCACTGCGCCGCGGTGCAGCAGCAGCCAGGAGCCGCCGAACTCAATGAAATGTGTATGTTTTTGTATAGTAAATAAAGTTATTTTTTGTAATAGTATCTTTATAAGTGCAACCCGCGTCGCGGTGTGAGCCGACCCTAGACAACTAATCTAAATAAACTCGCACTAGACGCTCTAAGTGCTTGGAGCGAGCTTCTTTAGATTCGTTTACTTACCCGATCACTGTAAAGTAAACGCAGATAATGTTTAGAAATCTATATATACAGGTTGATTCAGCAGCGATGGATCAAACGGGTGGTAGAGGACCTCACTGCGCATCTATTGAACCCCTATGTATGTTCTACCATTTTGGATAGTTAATGAGATATGACATTTTTTTTAAATATTTATGCCTTTCGCCCTTTACGCTAGGGCGCTAATTTTTTTTACAGTCGTAGGTCAATAATAGACCTAATAAATGGTATTATTATTATTATTTTAATCAAAAAGTAACTTTCATAATAATAGAAAAAGTTATAAAAATCTCATTTACCAATGCTACTGCATAAAGTTTGCGAGGCCAATATGCGTTTTAGTTGGCGTTTTATTGATTTATTGTGTTTCATTACTATTTTTAGATAAAAATTGTCTGAAGTACTGAAACATGCACTGCGTTGGGGCTGCACGTATTAGCACGGTTGGCAACCTTACATTAATCAGGGGGTGCGACGTTCGACGTCTAGATGAAAGCTGAATGGCTCAATACTTTTGTTTTTTTTTTTTGGAAATTCAAAGCAATAAGTTGTTTCTGTTATATTTATATTAATTACTAGCAGCCCGCCCCGGCTTCGCACGGGTAGAACATATATGCCTACAAAATTTGCATCACTTTGTTGCATCGAATATAAAATATGAACATATTTAACAATCATCGTCATATTTCATCCAATTTACACAAAACCTTAACGAATTATGCACCTAAACCTTCCTCATAAACACTCTGGCTATTGGTGAAAACCGCATGATAATCCGTTCAGTAGCTATTGAGATTATTGCGATCAGACAGACGGACGCAGTGATGGACTTTGTTTTATACTTACTTACGTAGTGATATTGGACGGCCCTTTTGGCGAAATTGGATAGTTACCCTGATTCTGACCCGACGGTCGTTGGTTCTAATCCTAGCTATATACCTACCAATGAAAGTTTTATGTGCATTCATGAATCATGAGTTTTCGTACAGTGGTAGTGGGATCATTAAATCTACCAAAAAGTAGCTTACCTCCAAGGAGAAGATCTGCCGCCGTAACCTTACGGCGTGCCCCGACGCAAAATGTAGTGGGGTGCTTTTCAGGATATTATCAAAATAACCCTTCTAGTCATAGTTATCTGTTCATAAAATATTTGGAACTATTGATACCATGCACCCCACGCTTTTTTTTACAATAAAATCATTTTTTCTTACACTATTTTTAATTCAAATTTATTACAATTTATTTTCTATTTTTTAGTTGGATTTTCTATAAAAGCGTATTTTTTTAGTTTTTTTTAACTATTATTTATTTGTTTGATAGATGTCTTCATCGAGAGTTTTCTTAGCTTTGATTCATGAAAATTCGTTCAATCGTTATAAAACTATGAGCTTTTTTCTAGTTAATTGCGCTATGAAATCAACTTTCATAGGTCTGATCGGATCAATTCGAAAATCTTCTTCTTCAACGATATTGTAAGAACATGGAAGCATTGACCTGATGCTGGGACATCTCCTGGACTGTACAGAATACTCAAATCCTCACCAACTTACAGCTCAGATTTTAAATGTCGTGTTTAGAGTCATTGGAATGCTTTTAATGAAAAGATTATACATAGATCAGTCGGGGTGGTTTAAATTATTATATTATATATATAGATCATTATTATTATTATTTTATACAATAGATCATATTATTATACTATATTGACTTCAAATTGATTGTGATCGGTGGGGATCTACAGCATAGGTAAGCCTATAATAATATTTTCGCAGTAACTATGACCTAATCTGTGGTTTCACTGCAAATATTTTATTAATTTTGCAATGCGTGTATGTGAAATTCGTGATATCTTCTAGAGTTTTCATTCGAATTATATACTGTAAACGACAATTTTAATCTATAATATATGGCCAAGCTAATTAACGTAATTATTTGGATAAGGATTAATACTATATACTTGAAAATAGCCTTGGAAGTTATGTAATATTTTTTAACAAAAATTTTATGATTAAAATGGTTACTGTGAGTCAACTTTAAGAGATAGACATATGCTGTCGCGGACTTTTTTGTCGGTCTTATTAAGTTGTACAACTCTTGCAAAGAAAATATTCTTCTATCTATTTTCAATTGCAAAGCAGCGTTCGTAAGAAACGTGTTTTTTCGACCGTTTTTTTGCCGACTTATGTTGCAAATTAGGTCTCCACGAATGGACCTTTGATATAAACGGGATAATATATAGCCTATTTTCATTCCGAAAGTCCATTCTATGTATTAGTGAAAGAATTTTTTAAATCGGTTCTGTAGTTTTTGAGCCAAATCATTACAAACATACAAAAATACAAAAATACAAAAATACAAATGTTCTCGCTTTATAATATTAGTATAGATTATTGCATATGATCTATTTAATGTTATTTGACGTGTGTAAGTGCAAATTTTTAATTTTTCCATATACGGAAAAATGCTTTGACATTTGACATTTCAAAAATCACATAATATTTTTATTTTTCATAGCTATTTCAAAAACTTCAATATTTATCTAGCCACCACCTCTGCAAATTTTATTTACCTAAATTATGCGGTTCATATTAAAACAGTGCGATTAAGTCAAAATTAGTTGACATTATTTTTTCAAAGGCCTATAAAAATTATACTGGCCAAGTGCGAGTCAGACTTTTGTCCCGCACACGGAGGGTTCCGAACGCCATCTATCGAATTTCTAACGAACTTCTAACACCAACTAAGTAAACGTTAACACAAAGGTAGAATAGTATTATATAGTAATAATAGTAATAGTAGTAATAAAGATAAGATAAAGATAAAGATATTTTATTTGCGTAAAACATGCGTATAACAAAAAGTTGTGACAAAATATTCAAACGATCGTCATGTTTTGTCTTAACAGGCGTGCAAACTTTGCAGATGGCGGCGCTGCTTTACTCACTACATATAATCCAAATTTAAATAAATATTACACTGGTCATTCTTATAAACTAAATTGAATTATAAAATTAAAAGGATACATCACAATGTCATGAAAATAATAATAATGATTATAATTTCTCACTTAAAAATTCATCAATACCATAATAACATTTCTGAATAAAAAATTGTTTTAGCCTATTTTTAAACATAATATTGTCCATGTCCTTTAAAGATTTAGGAATTTTATTGAAGACTGTTAGCGCCATACCAATTACACTTTTAAATCGTAATTGTAGTAATTAATATTATTAAATATCTGGTTGACCGAGCTTTGCTCGGTATTTTTTGCCACTTAAACAGACAAATATGACTCTTCCCGACATCTATTGACGAATAATAATACTATTTTTTGAAATTGAGAGCAACTAACTGCTTTACTGAAACAGTACTTCTATTTGCCAATAGATGTCGGAATAGTCATATTTTAAGTTGATTATCAATAAAGTTGATTATTGAAAACAAGAATAAAACAACATTTTCTGAAAATGACTCCTAGCTAGATCGATTTATCGCCGCCGAAATCCCGTGTACGTATACTACATTTTATTTAATCGTTGGAGCCGCGTCCGATATTCAGATTAAGGTAAAGACGATAGCGCGCCATCTTTGATGCTAGATAGGTGGCGCTGCGCTATCGTAAAAAACTTTTGTGATGTATCCTTTTAATTTTATAATTCAATTTAGTTTATAAGAATGACCAGTGTAATATTTATTTAAATTTGGATTATATGTAGTGAGTAAAGCAGCGCCGCCATCTGCAAAGTTTGCACGCCTGTTAAGACAAAACATGACGATCGTTTGAATATTTTGTCACAACTTTTTGTTATACGCATGTTTTACGCAAATAAAATATCTTTATCTTTATCTTATCTTTATTACTACTATTACTATTATTACTATATAATAATAATACTATTCTACCTTTGTGTTAACGTTTACTTAGTTGGTGGTTAGAAGTTCGTTAGAAATTCGATAGATGGCGTTCGGAACCCTCCGTGTGCGGGACAAAAGTCTGACTCGCACTTGGCCAGTATTATTTTTATAGGCCTTTGAAAAAATAATGTCAACTAATTTTGACTTAATCGCACCGTTTTAATATAAACCGCATAATTTAGGTAAATAAAATTTGCAGAGGTGGTGGCTAGATAAGTATTGAAGTTTTTTAAATAGCTATGAAAAATAATAATATTATGTGATTTTTGAAATGTCAAATGTCAAAGCATTTTTCCGTATATGGGAAAATTAAAAATTTGCACTTACACACGTCAAATAACATTAAATAGATCATATGCAATAATCTATACTAATATTATAAAGAGAGAACATTTGTATTTTTGTATTTTTGTATTTTTGTATGTTTGTAATGATTTGGCTCAAAAACTACTGAACCGATTTAAAAAATTCTTTCACTAATACATAGAATGGACTTTCGGAATGAAAATAGGCTATATATTATCCCGTTTATATCAAAGGTCCATTCGTGGAGACCTAATTTGCAACATAAGTCGGCAAAAAAACAGTCGAAAAAATACGTTTCTTACGAACGCTGCTTTGCAATTGAAAATAGATAGAAGAATATTTTATTTGCAAGAGTTGTACAACTTAATAAGACCTACAAAAAAGTCCGCGGCAGCATATGTCTATCTCTTAAGGTTGACTCACAGTAACCATTTTAATCTTAAAATTTTTGTTAAAAAATATTACATAACTTCCAAGGCTATTTTCAAGTATATAGTATTAATCCTTATCCAAATAATTACGTTAATTAGCTTGGCCACATATTATAGATTAAAATTGTCGTTTACAGTATATAATTCGAATGAAAACTCTAGAAGATATCACGAATTTCACATACACGCATTGCAAAATTAATAAAATATTTGCAGTGAAACCACAGATTAGGTCATAGTTACTACGAAAATATTATTATAGGCTTACCTATGCTGTAGATCCCCACCGATCACAATCAATTTGAAGTCAATATAGTATAATAATATGATCTATTGTATAAAATAATAATAATAATGATCTATATATATAATATAATAATTTAAACCACCCTGACTAGAAAAAAGCTCATAGTTACATAACAATAAAACTATGAGCTTTTTTCTAGTTAATTGCGCTATGAAATCAACTTTCATAGGTCTGATCGGATCAATTCGAAAATCTTCTTCTTGAACGATATTGTAAGAACATGGAAGCATTGACCTGATGCTGGGACATCTCCTGGACTGTACAGAATACTCAAATCCTCACCAACTTACAGCTCAGATTTTAAATGTCGTGTTTAGAGTCATTGGAATGCTTTTAATGAAAAGATTATACATAGATCAGTCGGGGTGGTTTAAATTATTATATTATATATATAGATCATTATTATTATTATTTTATACAATAGATCATATTATTATACTATATTGACTTCAAATTGATTGTGATCGGTGGGGATCTACAGCATAGGTAAGCCTATAATAATATTTTCGTAGTAACTATGACCTAATCTGTGGTTTCACTGCAAATATTTTATTAATTTTGCAATGCGTGTATGTGAAATTCGTGATATCTTCTAGAGTTTTCATTCGAATTATATACTGTAAACGACAATTTTAATCTATAATATGTGGCCAAGCTAATTAACGTAATTATTTGGATAAGGATTAATACTATATACTTGAAAATAGCCTTGGAAGTTATGTAATATTTTTTAACAAAAATTTTAAGATTAAAATGGTTACTGTGAGTCAACCTTAAGAGATAGACATATGCTGCCGCGGACTTTTTTGTAGGTCTTATTAAGTTGTACAACTCTTGCAAATAAAATATTCTTCTATCTATTTTCAATTGCAAAGCAGCGTTCGTAAGAAACGTATTTTTTCGACTGTTTTTTTGCCGACTTATGTTGCAAATTAGGTCTCCACGAATGGACCTTTGATATAAACGGGATAATATATAGCCTATTTTCATTCCGAAAGTCCATTCTATGTATTAGTGAAAGAATTTTTTAAATCGGTTCAGTAGTTTTTGAGCCAAATCATTACAAACATACAAAAATACAAAAATACAAAAATACAAATGTTCTCTCTTTATAATATTAGTATAGATTATTGCATATGATCTATTTAATGTTATTTGACGTGTGTAAGTGCAAATTTTTAATTTTCCCATATACGGAAAAATGCTTTGACATTTGACATTTCAAAAATCACATAATATTATTATTTTTCATAGCTATTTAAAAAACTTCAATACTTATCTAGCCACCACCTCTGCAAATTTTATTTACCTAAATTATGCGGTTTATATTAAAACGGTGCGATTAAGTCAAAATTAGTTGACATTATTTTTTCAAAGGCCTATAAAAATAATACTGGCCAAGTGCGAGTCAGACTTTTGTCCCGCACACGGAGGGTTCCGAACGCCATCTATCGAATTTCTAACGAACTTCTAACACCAACTAAGTAAACGTTAACACAAAGGTAGAATAGTATTATTATTATATAGTAATAATAGTAATAGTAGTAATAAAGATAAGATAAAGATAAAGATATTTTATTTGCGTAAAACATGCGTATAACAAAAAGT
The DNA here is from genome assembly GCA_954871355.1 of Cabera pusaria. Taxonomy (NCBI): domain Eukaryota; kingdom Metazoa; phylum Arthropoda; class Insecta; order Lepidoptera; family Geometridae; genus Cabera; species Cabera pusaria. The sequence goes on from OX940890.1 coordinate 3,309,300, forward strand.
TGTGACAAAATATTCAAACGATCGTCATGTTTTGTCTTAACAGGCGTGCAAACTTTGCAGATGGCGGCGCTGCTTTACTCACTACATATAATCCAAATTTAAATAAATATTACACTGGTCATTCTTATAAACTAAATTGAATTATAAAATTAAAAGGATACATCACAATGTCATGAAAATAATAATAATGATTATAATTTGTCACTTAAAAATTCGTCAATACCATAATAACATTTCTGAATAAAAAATTGTTTTAGCCTATTTTTAAACATAATATTGTCCATGTCCTTTAAAGATTTAGGAATTTTATTGAAGACTGTTAGCGCCATACCAATTACACTTTTAAATCGTAATTGTAGTAATTAATATTATTAAATATCTGGTTGACCGAGCTTTGCTCGGTATTTTTTGCCACTTAAACAGACAAATATGACTCTTCCCGACATCTATTGACGAATAATAATACTATTTTTTTTAATTGAGAGCAGATAACTGCTTTACTGAAACAGTACTTCTACTCGCCAATAGATGTCGGAATAGTCATATTTTAAGTTGATTATCAATAAAGTTGATTATTGAAAACAAGAATAAAACAACATTTTCTGAAAATGACTCCTAGCTAGATCGATTTATCGCCGCCGAAATCCCGTGTAGGTATACTACATTTTATTTAATCATTGGAGCCGCGTCCGATATTCAGATTAAGGTAAAGACGATAGCGCGCCATCTTTGATGCTAGATAGGTGGCGCTGCGCTATCGTAAAAAACTTTTTTTTTACTTTTCTTTAATTTTTAATTTTGTTCTGTTCTTAGTATTTGTTGTTATAGCGGCAACAGAAATACATCATCTGTGAAAATTTCCACCGTCTAACTATCACGGTTCATGAGATACAGCCTGGTGACAGACAGACAGACAGACAGACAGACAGACGGACAGCGGAGTCTTAGTAATAGGGTCGCATTTTACCTTTTGGGTACGGAACCCTAAAAAGCACCATCTAGTCATCAAAATGAGCTTCAAGTGGTCCTATATAAAGCCAATATTGATGTGTGTCTTATATCCGAGACACACTTCACGAAAGAATCATATCTCCAGATCAAAGGATACAAAGTCTATCATGCCCTTCATCCTGAGAATAAAGCTCGAGGTGGAAGTGCCGTTTTAATAAAGGAGAACTTATACCACTATGAAGAGCTCAAGATTGAAGAACAATACAATATACAAGCTGTAGCGGTTTCGATAAAAACTAAACGCTTTCATAAAGTTACAATCTTAGCGATATACTATCCACCAAAGTATGCTCTGAAGTCAGAAGATTACAAGAAAGTGTTAACTAAACTTGGTAATAGATTCCTGTTGGGGGGCGACTTTAATGCTAAAAACACCTACTGGGGATCTAGACTCATAAATACAAAAGGTAGAGAGCTTCTCACCGCTATCAAAGAAGGGTGTAACGTGATGTCAACAGGAAAACCTACCTATTGGCCAACGGATCCCCATAAAATACCAGACCTTATAGATTTTTTCATATATAAGAACTTATCAACTAGCCTTCTACACATAGAAGAAGGATATGACATGAGCTCTGATCATTCACCAATAATAATAACACTAAGTGAAACTGGTTTACAAAGAGAAAATAATCCCGTCTTAATAAATAAGTACACCGATTGGGAAAGTTTTAAACACGATCTAGAATCCATCATAAATCTGAAAGTGCAACTTAAAACCCAACAACAGCTTGAAACAGAAGTAATACAGTTAATTCGGGATATCCAAACATGTGCCTGGAATAATATCCTTGACTGCAAAAGAAAAATCAGAGAACATTATTATCCGTTGGTAATCACAAACCTTATTGCTGAAAAAAGGAAACAAAGACAGAAGTGGCAAACATTAAGATCTCCACATGACAAGCGGTTGTTGAACAATTTGACAAAGACACTTAGTACAGAGATTCATAGTTATAATGATAGTATTACAAACGCAAACTTGAAACAACTCACGAGTGAAAAATCTACTGATTATTCAGAGAAACTCGGATGTTATATTAGAAAACATATCACACCATGATTGGCAAGAGATTAAACTCGTGATATCTTGACATCTAGAGAAGTAAATCGAGAAATAAAACTACTCAACCGAAAGAAATCCCCAGGATATGACCTTATTACTGGAGAAGTTCTACAACATATCCCACGGAAAGCTATAGTAAAACTAACAACTCTCATCAACGCTGCGTTCAGACTTCAGTATGTGCCAGAAGTGTGGAAAGTAGCGGAAGTCATAATGATAGCTAAGCCTGGAAAACCGCCTCATGAAGCTCCTTCTTACAGACCCATTTAATTACTTCCAATAATGGCGAAGTTATTTGAGAAATTGCTCTTGAGACGATTAAAGCCTATAATAGAAGAACGTAACCTAATTCCACACTATCAATTTGGGTTTAGAGAAAAACATTCTACTATAGATCAAGTGCATAGAATCACAAATGTCATAGAGAGTGCGTTAGAGGAAAAGAAAGTGTGTTCTACAGTCTTCCTTGATGTAGCGCAATTGACAAAATTTGGCGTGAAGGCCTCGTATACAAGCTTAGAAAAATGCTGCCTAAACAATTTGCTGATATTTTAGAGTCCTACTTATCAGACAGAACGTTTAGAGTAAGACAAGAAGATGCTTATTCCCAGTTAAAGCAAATTAAAGCTGGTGTACCACAAGGAAGTGTTTTAGATAGATAGATTAACTCTTTATTGTAAACCAAAAGAACTTAAAGTTAAAGTAACAATAAAACAAAAATCGGTTTTACAATCGGCGGTCTTATCGCATAAAGCGATTTCTTCCAGACAACCTAATTACGGATTGGTTATAATACACAGAGTGTTGGCGAATAACGTAAAATTACTAGCAAAAGAAAAATCATAGCAAACAAATCAATTCCTAATATGATATAACTACATTTATAAACATCTAAAAGAGTTGTATACATCTTTATTACAATAATACAGCATATAATATTAAATATTAAATAGTTACATATACTAAAATAGCATATAACTACACATATACGCAATTATATATAAAAATGTACCTATACATATATACATACACATATACACATACACATATATATAACATATACAATGATAATTATATATTATTATTGTGATATTATATACCATTACTATATTACATAAATATACCTACACATATATTTATACTTATATACATACATATATACGTCAAAATAGTACAGGCAGTTGAGACAATGTTTGACAGCTTAGCTTGTTAGAGACAAATAATAAGACTTAACCATGGATTTAAATTGTGTGATTGACTTAGCACGTCTAATATCAACAGGCAGCTCATTCCATAATCTGCATAAATTTTAGGTCCGGTCCTGTACTTATTGTACACTTGTGATATCCCAATATTAGAGAACAACACCATCGCAAAATTTGCTGATGATACAGCTATCATGGCCACAGGAGACAATCAAGAAACAGCAGTCACACATGTACAAACGGCTGTCAACACTATCTTCGAATGGACAAAAATATGGAACGAAATCTATCCACATAGATTTCACTAACAAAAGACAGTACTACCACCCGGTGTTTATAAATGGCCTAGCAGTACCATACGAAAATACAGCCAAGTACTTAGGCATGACTTCGCTACAAAAAGTGCAGTGGCTGTTAGGAAGACACTCCACGCTGTCTGTGCAAAACAAATTACTTCTATACAAACAAGTCCTAGTGCCAGTATGGACTTATGGAATTCAGCTATGGGGCTGTACCAGTCAAAACAACATCCAGATCATCCAGCGATTTCAAAAATAAAGTACTAAGGAGCATCGTAAATGCACCATGGTACGTAAGAAACGACGACCTCCATCGTGACCTTAAAGTGGATGACGTTAATAGTGTTATAACAAAATATGCCGAAGCTCACGACCGTAGACTTCATCACCATGTAAACGTTGAGGCTATCCAGCTCCTCGACAACACGGACATAGTGAGAAGACTAAAAAGGATCAAACCTGTTGAGTTAGTTTAGTGAAGTGACAGTAAAATAGTAAACAGTGCTCACAAAGAACACGATAAAATAGTGTCTTTGCCTTAATAGAGACAATAAGAAAAGTGCCATTGGACACATTCTTAGTATAACAATAGTTAGCAGTTTAGGTCAAATTTAAATAACTTATTAGTCTTAAGACTAGATTGTAATTTTAATGATATGCCATATTGGAATATCCACAGAAATAGGAATAATAATTCCTATTTCTATGGGAATATCATTAGTGAAAAAAAAAATTCCATACTAATAAAATTTATGCGTTTTCTATAGATAACGTAATAGATTAAGTAAAATAATCTTAAGGAACTCTAGGAATCTAGTCAAAAGTCACTGGAGGAAGAGTGACGACATACGCAAAGCGAACGATCGGACTCTCTCTATCTCTCTGGACTGGACTGACACCAGCTGATGATGATGCGAGTTTTGCGTGCCACATTATTTGTCTAGCGACACCGTAACTAGTTCTTTTACCTACCATCATTAAATACTGCGTCAACATCGTCCGTCATCACATCACACTGCATCAGGTGACGGTCATATTTTATACGTATTGTGACTCGGCTCTGTCCTTGAAACAAATGCCTACAGCCAAAAATTTAAAATTCTGTCAGCGGGCAGCCCTATCGCGTGTGTTTATAGTACCATAGCCGCGCGGCTGTAGCCCCGTGCTACAGCCGCGCGGACACCCACACATTACCGTGCATTACATACTAGCACGGGGCTACAGCCGCGCGGCCACGGTAATATAAAAACACGCGATAGTATAGATAGGGCTGCCCGCGGACAGGATTTTAATTTCATATACCTACTATATTCCGTTCCGATATTCCGTTCAGCACATCTGTAAAGAATCTGGGACTCGTAATGGATCAATGTCTTAGTTGGGACTTGCAAGTTCAAAACACTAGCCGTAAGCTGTATGCAGCAGGGGCTTCGCTTAGAAGACTTCGTAATTTTCTCCCCATTACCACTAAAATTGCCCTCGCTCAATCTCTCTTACATCCCATTCTTGATTATGCTGACGTCTGCTATCTAGACCTTAGAGAGGATCGACTAAATAAGCTTGAGCGTCTCCAAAACTTTTGTATTAGATTCATTTTTACCCGACTAAGGCGAAGCAAAAAGGAGGGTTATGTTTTTGACCGGTATGTGGGTATGTATGTATGTATGTATGTATGTTTGTATGTATGTTCATCTGTTCCCTCATAACTTCTAAACTACTTATCATATTTTAACAAATGAGGTGTCGTTGGACGCGTCTTATTTGTCTGCTGGTTATAGGCTATGTGACGTCACAACAAATTGAATGTGGCGCCACCTAGTGGGGACGAAGTCCAGAACTAAAAAAAAATCTTACCCCACCCCATCGTGTGTGGTATCGTTTAATAGGGATTTTAAAATGAAGATAGGGTTTAGTACATCATATTTTTGTAGGGCGTAGCGTTGGCGAGATATATCCCTCCGAAGTTAAGAAAACCAATTTTTACCCCACGGCATCGCAAAGAAGCAGTTGGGAGGGTTATGTGTTTGTTGATCACTGTGTATGTAGTAAGTATGTTTTCATGTATACATGTATACATTTATCCAAAAACCCCAAAATGATTTAAATAAAAAATAAGATCAAAAACTAAAACCCGACTACTGAAAAATCACTCTCTAAAAAGTATGAAACAAGAAAATATTCTCATCTGAGATCGCTATGTAGGAGTATAAACTATTTTATATGTATCGTGTATTATACAAACAACTAACTTGTTATAAATATTTTATTGTATTTCATAAACATTCTTAGTGGTGCTCAGAGGATAGCCGTGGTCGTATGTCACCTACCGTAACAAAACAATAACCTCTGCAAAGTAACATACGACCACGGGTATCCACTGAACACTACTAAGAATATATATGAAATACAATAAAATATGTATTACAAGTTAGTCGTTTGTTTAATACACGATACATATTGAATAGTTTGTACTCGTACATAGCGATCTTAGATGAGAATATTTTCTTGTTTCATACTTTTTAGAGAGTGATTTTTTAGTAGTCGGGCTTTAGTTTTTGAACTTATTTTTTATTGACCTACATAAATACGACCACGTATCTCAGTTTCGCTCTCAGCTCAAGTAGCTTCCTATTCGTCTTCGCCGGAATACTCACATCCTTTCCCTTCTTTACAATATTCTTTTTAACACGTTCGCTGCGGCACCAATTTTTGCATACTTTCCGTTCCTGCGGCACGAGGTATAATCGGCCCGTACCGTGACCAGACGTTAGGGCGACACGCGGTCTATTAGACCCCACCTCCTTTTACAGACTAAAATCCATTTTCTGGCGCGAAATCAAAGATAAATGAGAATTTTGGTCCTTATTGATATAGACAGTGAATTGATGAACCCTAATCCACCGTCGCCCCGGGATCTGATGGCTAGTTTAGGAATTATTAGCAAAACAAAATATGGGATCTTATACACCTCGTAACGCACTGAAATAGGGCAAATGTTCGCTGCGATTAGTGATGGGAAAAATAATATCGACGTTTTTAAACTGTCTTAACTACGCAACGACTTGACCGATTTTGATCAATTATATCTCATTAGATCGTTTTAAGGGCAAAACCTGGCAAAACAACACAAAGCTATCAAAGGATACATTTTTTTTTAAATAATCTAAAAGGACGTGCTCTCCAATCGACGTGATGCACAACACTGGTCGCGGGAAGCTCGCGTTGAGTGCGGTACGAGGTCAGGGGGGATATGGGACGTTTTAGCCTCGTTCCGCACTGCATTAAAATTATATTAATTCAGTGCGGCACGAGGCCTAAGACATCCGGTACCAAGGTAGGTACACCACCGAGTCCGGAAACCATTAGTGATCTCAAATATATATTTATCTCTTTCCTACACTGGACCAAACCAAAGCTATGCCATTCGCACGACAGAGAAATTAACTTTTTTGCTTGCCGCACCACAGGGAAGTTGCATCAGGGGTGATTTAGGCCTCGCTTCGCACTTAACGTGTTAATCCATGTACTCCACGTTATCTTAAAGATCGTTTCAACTTCCTTCATAGCGCAAATACTCTTTCTCTTAGGTCATCAGAAAACTGACGCTTAATATTTGAGTCACTAGGTATTTATATAAGATAGTTAAGTTTATTTATAGGTATATTAGTAAGTTATTTGTGTTTAGAGTTGTTAGATACACCCGTCATTAGTCACATGTTCTATCCTCTCCATCCTAAGGTTGTCTGGAAGAGATCACTATTAGCGATAAGACCGCCCATTGTAACACATTATTCTTAAGTTTACTATGTAAGTTAGTTCTAAGACGGTGTAACAATGAAGAGTTATCTATCTACTTGGCTTTCTAGTTATTTTGCGATCGTAATTATTATATTTTTTATTTAAAATAATGAAACGTGTTTTGAATGAAATAAGATGTGTTCAATAAAAATACACGTTGTGTTTTTTTTATTAGAAGATTTTATTAAAACACACCATCTATATAAATTTACCTAATAGGCTAGGTACCTACCATTTATTACTCTGCTAATCATTTCACAATGATATTTCGTCTAATTCAATCATATATGTAAGTAGCTAAGTACATAAAATAAGTAGATAGCTTAGCCTAGGAAACAACCTACTAGTTTTTTTTTAACGCGAGCGTAGGCACTTTGCAGGTTACTTGTGTGTCACTTTATTCGCCACATTTATCCACTCTAGGTATTTTGTTTAGTAGTTAGTAGAAAAAGCTAATTCCATAGACACCTTTAAAAATATATACAAAATTTGTACTAGTGTTTCTTGATTATAAAGAAAAGTCTCTGGGCATGTTATACAAGAATTCAATCAACCAAGTACAGCACAATGTAGCTATAATTGTTTTTTGCCATATAGACTGGGAACTTGTACTTATTTCAATCGAATATTTACTAATCACACGCTTACTGTTAAAAACCATAATTACATGACCGTGCCATGAAACCGTTTGTCCGTCACTGCGGCGCATTCGCGAGTCGCGATCTTCGAGCATTTACCAATGGAGATGTTAACGTTGTAATCCGCAAACATTTTTTTCTGCCAATACTTACGGGGGACGAGGTAAACACGCATTGCACACACACAAATCACTCACTTTAACGATCCCACACACTAACTTGAAACACGCACACAGTATTAAAAATACAGCGTAGTTACGCACGCTCATATGGCCAATAATGGCTATATGGCCAGCAGAGGGGTACGCCTTGCGTTAACATCTCCATTGGTAAATACTCGAAGGTCGCGATAGATGACATTTATCGTGACCTGCTAGGCTATTCTGTAAGCTATCTCGACAGCGGAATCCGCGGTGAGATTCGAATTTCGTACTACGAAATTCAACCGTATTACGAACGCGATACGATTGAATTTCGAAGTACGAAATTCGAAACTCACCGCGGATTCCGCTGTCGAGATAGCTTACAGAATAGCCTAGCTGTGTACCGAGTGAGTACCGAATGATGATGTGAGTATGAAGTCAGAATACTGTATACCTAATAATATAACCGTGATCAGGTGGCGTCAAGTACATTAATATTGTGACTGCAAAAAATACATGTAATGTCAGTGTGTAATAGAATAGAACAAGACAGCTAGGCTATTCTGTAAGCTATCTCGACAGTGGAATCCGCGATGAGATTCGAATTTCCTACTACGAAATTCAATCTTATCACGTTCGTAATACGGTTGTATTTCGTAATATGTAGAATGTAGTAGTAATTTATCTTTTAGTATGTATTTAGTGTAATTTATTATTATTAATTAAAGGTTTATTAAGTTAAGTTTAAGTTGTAAATATAATTTTGAATTTAGTAAGTTGATAGCATTTCCTACATATTGTTTTATATATTTTTATTTTTTAAGTTTACTATTATAATATTTAAATGTTTTTATTTAAATACATTTTATTAATTATATTATGTGGGAGCGGCCCACAGTTCTAGTTCGCTGGACAAAATATAGCACGGATACGCCTCTGTGGAATCCATTTCATCATATTTATTACACACGTATTGAGCGCATCTATAGACGTTTCCTAAGATTTGTTCAATTTAAAGTACAAAAATATTATTCAAATTATATCAACCGTTGCAAGAAATTTCATATTCTACCTTTGAAGATAAGGAGATTAGTACCTGTTGTTGGTTTCTTATTAAAAATAGCTAACGGCTTAGTAGATAGTCCTGCAGGGCTATTCTGTAAGCTAGTTTACGCATCTCGACAGTGGAATCCGCGATGAGATTCGAATTTCCTACTACGAAATTCAATCTTATCACGTTCGTAATACGGTTGTATTTCGTAATACGAAATTCAAATACCAACGCGGATTCCGCTGTCGAGATAGCTTACAGAATAGCCTAGCAGCTCTTTATTGAACACCAAAAAGAACTTATTAAATAACAACTACATCATTTCGCGTTACAATCGGCGGTCTTATCTCATAAAGCAATCTCTTTCAGACTACCTATATGTGGACTGGTTAATAATAAAATGCACAGGATGTTTAGTGATGGCGTATAATTATTTTCAAGAAACTGAAACTAATTAATTATATGTAATTTATTTCATTTTAATATCCCTTGATGTTGTGACCTAGGGCAAAACTAACATCGAATGTAACTACATGAATCATTCAATACTTTGCAAGTTCACGAAACGTAGTGCTTATTTACACAGGTGTATGTGTGAAAAATAATTAATACTTCAATTACTTTAAAAAAATCCAAAAACACATTTCGCCTTGTAGAACATTAGACCTAAAAGCATATTTTATTTAATTAAAATAATGTCACGAAATAGAAAATTATCTACGACATTGGTTCTAGTTACTTCTATGTTGTTTTTAATACTTATGTATATCACGTGGAGGGATGACATAAGAACAACGCGGAAACAATGGGCATTATCAGATGTAACTGACGGAGACGCGTTGCCCGCAGCGGAAAATTTGGACGTGCCTTCAGATTCAATATTTTTTCTCGAAACCTCTGGCAATGGAAGACTGAAGCCGAGACAAGCGTGCGCCGTCGAGTCCGCCGTAAGGATTCACCCAGAAAGAAACATCTATGTATTCTTCAACTCGCCCGTTTCGAATGAAGTGTTGACGAACAGTTGCTTAACAGAATTGTTAAATTTCGATAATGTGAAAGTAGGACGGATACACACGGCAGAATATGCCAAAGGTACTCCGCTGCAGGAAATATTGGCTGAAAGATTTGATAAAGAGTCTGATTTCAAAGTAGAAGACATGTCTGATATGCTCAGGTAAGTTTAACTTCTTTACTACATTTGACAGCCCCGATGTGTGCTTATCTTCTAGTTCGCTGGACAAAATATAGCACGGATACGCCTCTGTGGAATCCATTTCATCATATTTATTACACACGTATTGAGCGCATCTAAAGACGTTTCCTAAGATTTGTTCAATTTAAAGTACAAAAATATTATTCAAATTATATCAACCGTTGCAAGAAATTTCATATTCTACCTTTGAAGATAAGGAGATTAGTATCTGTTGTTGGTTTCTTATTAAAAATAGCTAACGGCTTAGTAGATAGTCCTGCAGGGCTGTTCTGTAAGCTAGTTTACGCATCTCGGAAGCGGAATCAGCGGTGAGATTTAATTTTGTAGTAGTATCGTAATACGATTGTAATACGGTTGAATTTCGTAATGCGAAATTCAAATCTCACCGATTGCGAGATGCGTAAACTAGCTTACAGAATAGCTCGCTATTTCGCTGAATACCGTAAAACTCATTTAGAAAACATGGTTCACTACTTTCTTGGGCAAGCACAAACTTTAGCAAAAATGTTTATTTGTTATGAGCAAACCGAAGTTTCAATGAATTGGCTGTGCTATATGACTTATGGCCGGTTTCTGAGTACATTTATTGAGAGTTTATCTATTCAATAACGGTACAATTGAGTAGATAAACTCTCAATAGACCGACATCAGAAACCGGCTATTAGACTTGTTTTGTACTAATATAGTATAGTGCAATTAAGGCAAGTAATTTCTTTCAATAGTGCTTAAGAGGATTGTCCCTGAAAACGCGCGAATACAGGTTTACGGTTTATCAAATATTATGGAACTCGCTACATCCCAACGTTTAAATATATCAGGATAATGTTTGAGATAGTTCATATTACCCTGCACTTAAACACCCGGGATAGACTGCTAATGACATCGCAAGTACGTTTACACGTCAACTTTTTTTAGATTAGTCACGTTGTACAAGTATGGAGGGCTGTACTTGGACACTGATGTGCTGGTCGTCAAGCGGCTTGATGCTCTAGGACAAAACTGGGTAGCCAGACAAGACACAGCATACGTCGCAAATGGAATAATCGCGAGTGACAAGGATGGTCTTGGACATGAAATAATCGAAGCTGTGCTTGAGTAAGTTACTTTTCAGCCGACTTCCATAAAGGAGGAGGTTCTCAATTTCATCTGTATGTTTTTTTTCATTATTTCACAATTTTTTGGATAAAAATTGTCTGAAGTACTGAAACATGCACTGGGTTGCGGGTGCACGTAATGGTACGGTTGGCAACCCTACATTAATAAGGGGAATTAAACATGTGTTTTAAGTGTGACGTTCGACGTCTAGATGAAAGCTGAATGGCTCAATACCTTTGTTTTTTTTTTTTGTAAATTCAAAGCGTTATGTTTCTGTTATATCTATATTTTTTGTTGAATATGATCTATTTAATGTTATTTGACGTGTGTAAGTGCTAATTTTTAATTTGCCCATATACTGAATAAATGCTTTGACTTTGACTTTGACTTTGACTTTCGTATGTTTGTTACCCGGTTTACTCCGCCAATTAAGAACCAATTTGAATGATTAGTTTTTGCATAGTTAGGGTTCCTCTCCAAGGTGGTCCCATTGCATTTTTCTGATAAGTACCTTCAGAGATATGACAATAAACATATCAAACTTACTATTGAAACTAATTCGCGCGGCATGTGAAGTGAGTTTTTTGTTTTCAAACTGTCCTAATTATGTTGTCCAATATATATTTTTTAATTTTAATTACCCTATCCATGTATATAAAAAAATCATCAGCATCAGCAGCATATCTCTGTCGACTGCTGGGCATTGGCCTCATCTATGGCACACCACTGAGTTCGATCTTCAGCTGTGTTTTTCCAACTGCTGCCGGCTAGCTTGCATATATACTCGGAATTGCTCCATCTAGCTGGATAGCTGGAGGACGTCCTACACTACGTTTACCGAGCCGTGGTCTCTACTCTAAAACGAGACGTTCAAGCGAGATTTAATCGATAGAAAAGTATTGAATCAGTAACTCGTATCGTACATACCCAGGAAATTGAACAACAAAAATCGCCTGGTTTGATTCGGTATCAGGCCTAACGCGCACAGCGGTCCCGGGGCATTTGTTCTACTGCACGCATATTCTATGAAGTATACATAAAAGTACGCACATTGCGGTGGTGTATGTAAAACAATCTAAAGAAACTCGCACTACGCACTTGGTTGGTTAGGAACTGAGTTTCCCCTGCCCTATAATTCAATTATGGGCCCCACAGATTAAACAGTTTGCCTGCATTCCCTGGTCGTATCAGGCGGCTGCCTTCCAAAGTCTGCATAGCCCACTCAATAAAACGATTATTGTCTGCCGGCACCCTGCCAGCAGCCTGCCGGCAGCCTGTCAATGTTCGAATACCGGCTCTATTCGATTCGGTCGGAAGTCTCGGTTTGAGTTTGTCGTCAGATGGTCGTCAGTCCAAAACCTGAAGCGAAACTATAGAAAAGATAATAATACTACGCGAAACTGTTAGTGTAAGGCCTGTTGTGATTACTGACAGGCGGTTACCGTCCGGCGAACTGAGTCTGTGGGGCCCTTTATCGTCACTTTGACCATAAAAAAGCTTTATGTTACTGATACCTAACTAAGCTGTGTTAAAGTCCCAGAACTCCCAGACAGTCCACTAAGAATCCTTTAATTTGCAGAGAAATAAAATCTAACTATCGTCCAGACGTGTGGTCTTACAACGGTCCAGGCGCCATCACTCGAGTTCTACAGAAACATTGCAACACCACCAAAGTATCAGACCTTTCTGCTGACGTTTGTAAAGGTAGAGTATATATTATAGTTTTCTTAATATCTATCTATCTAATACCTTTAAACGAGCAACTCTTGTATATATGTATATAATCTGAATCTCGAAAGCAGCTCGAAAGATTTTCATAAAATTTAGTATGCAGGGGGTTACGGGGGTGATAAATCGATCTAGCTAGATTTCAATTTTTTAAAAACGTCATTTTATCCGTGTTTTCAAGCAATACGAAGGTAAATTTTGCTACCAAGGTTATGATAGCTCGGTGGGAAATCGGGCTGTCCAGAATTATTATCTGTTCTGTGCCCAAACCAGAGGAGTTTTCGGTTCGAGACCATATAAGATGACTATTTTTTTCACTTGTTTTTAAGTTCATTCTTTTGTGAGAAAAAATATTATTGGGAGCCAAAAAAAATCCAAAAAAACACGATTTATCCAAAAAAGGCCATCGGCCATCCAGGTACTTTTTATTTTGACCTTTGCGTTTGACCTATTATACCATGTAAAGGCATATTAGGTTGAACAACTGGCGAGTTACTGACGGTTAGCCTGCCCTTCTAAACTCAGTTCAACTCACATTACTCGATGGTAACTGCAGGAGGGTCTTGTCACCAGTCACCTTCACGCACCGTAGCTTCATCTCTGGGTGGTAATGAATATGTACATTCTAGTGGTAGCTTCGATTGTTACTCAAACCACAAACCGAATAACGGCAAGGACAATTATTTATTTCCTTAAAAACAATAGCGTTTTAGTAACCATTTAAGATCGTTAACAAAACGAGTAAAAACGATTTCAAAATCGTACTGTAGCGTAATGAGGTTATCATTTATCAATTTAGAAATCAATAGTGTTCAAGGGCTTGATTGCAGCTAGGTATTAGCCATAGGGTCCTAAACGAACCAAGGTTAGTCAAATGTAAAACCATCCGAGACCACTCAGATTTTACATAATTTCCGACTTCACATGTCGCGATAGTCACAGAACTGGCTAATTATAATCATGTCATAAAGTATACAAATTTGCTTATATTGTTTATCTCCATATCTCCGGAGATAATTATCAGATCTCGATAAAATTTGAATGGAACCAAACGGGAGGCATAATCTCTCAAACAAAAAAATAATATTTCAAATCAGTTAAGATTTGACGGAGTTCTGAGGCAACAAACTTTAAAAATATATATAATACAGTCTAATTGAGAACCTCCTCCTTTTTTAACCGACTTCAAAAAAAGGAGGAGGTTTCTCAATTCGACCGTATATATATATATATATTTTTTTTTTTTTTTTTTTTTTTTTTATATGTTTGTTCGCGGATAACTTCGTCGTTTATGAACCGATTTCGATTATTATTTTTTTGTTCGAAAGGAGATATCCCAAGTGTGGTAATTTTATCGAGGTATGATAAGTATCTCCAGAGATATTGAGATAAACATCTCAAAATTGGTACTGAAAATAAATAGCGCGGCATTGAAGTCGGTTGTTTTTTTAGTTTTTAAACGATATTATGTGAAGTCGGTTAAAACATGCATTTTATTTCATTTTATAACCGGTAGTTCCTCCCCAGACATTTATAAGCGCGCGGCATCGGTTTTCATGCTTAAAATGAGGTTGTCCAAGTATGGCTGCAGTATTAGTTCCCAGGTCCGTTTTAAGTTTAAGAAAAGTTGCTTTTCTGTCGTCAAATTTGGAGAGAAATTAACCACAGCTCTTCTTTGTAACATGTTTAATGCATGATCGATAGGATTCATGTCGGGGGACTAAGCAGGCCAGTCCATAACTCTGACTTCATGTTCCCGAAGCGCAGTTGATACCAACCGCACCGTGTGCGCGGGCATTATCGTGCATAAGTTTGAACTCCGGGCCCATTTGCACCCTGTCACAGAATAATGAATAGTACAAGACTCTGTGTGGGATAATTATAGGTTCCACGACTTCATTACGATATTTCCTCGCAGTCATGTTCCCTCTGATCCAAATGAGATCGGTCGATCGATTCGCGCACCCATGCAAATTCCAGCTCATACCAGGATGGTCCCGCCTTGATAAGAATGGACCTTTTGCACATGCTGGAGCCGGCGCTGTCAACCTGGAGTCACCTAACTCGTAGTCTTCGCGAATCTGGATGAAATCCGAACCGAGCCTCGTCGGAAAAGAGTACCATTGACCATTGCTCGTCACTCCATATCATTCAGTTCTTTAAAATAATAATCTAACATGCGTATAATCTCATTGCTATGATATTATAGACAGGTAGAAGGAGAAGATCAATTTTCAAATCGGCAATTTAAAAAAAGCTATAGTTAATTGTAGTTGAATAAAAACAACAACCAGACGAATTGAAAAACTCCTCCTTTCTAGAAGTCGGTTAAACAACTAGGTGGAATCAAAGTATCTTACATATAATTTTATTGTCACATCCACACACCTCGATTTACACTTGTATAGAATAGAATGTTCTTTATTGCAGTAACTGTAAGTAAGTAAGTACATGGGTACAAACAAGGTCTTATGTTAGATGCGTTTCAACAGCTTTTGCCATTTCGGGCGTGCAATGTTTATACAATAATTATATTCTTAATAACTAGGTAGGTACCAAATATTTTCTACTTGTTATAATAATGTTATGTATATATATATATACATATATATATATATATATATATATATATATATAGGCCACCATGGCCTGTCATGCCGCCGCAGTGCCGGGCGTCTCTCACGTCACGCCTCCTTGAATGACGTCATTCGTCGGGCCCTTGCCACCGTGAACGTTCCGGCTATATTAGAGCCGAACGGTATATCACGTGACGAAGGAGGCCCGACGGTATGACGTTGGTTCCGTGGTGCGGAGGCAGACCGTTGGTGTTGGACGCGACGTGTGCTGACACATTAGCGGCGTCCCACATATGCGGGACCTCACGAGCAGCAGGTACGGTAGCGGATGCGGCAGCAACCCTCAAACGGAGGACATATGCTGCCATTGGTGATGGCTACATTTTTCTTCCGTTTGGGGTCGAAACAATGGGTCCGTGAGATCGAGATGCGCGAGGTTTTGTAAAGGAGCTGTCAAGACGATTAATAGACGTCACTCGTGACCAAAGAGCTGGCGCTTACCTCGGCCAACGAATTAGCCTAGCAATTCAACGAGGTAACGTCGCCAGCTTTTTGGGAACGTTACCGGCAGACAGCTGCGACCTAGGTTCTGTTTTTAGGGTTCCGAACCCAAAGGGTACCTACGGAACCCTATTACTGAGACTCCGCTGTCCGTCTGTCTGTCTGTCTGTCTGTCCGTCTGTCACCAGGCTGTATCTCATGAACCGTGATAGTTAGACGGTTGAAATTTTCACAGATTATGTATTTCTGTTGCCGCTATAACAACAAATACTAAGAACAGAACAAAGTTAAAAATTAAAGAAAAGTTTTAAAAAAGTTTTTTACGATAGCGCAGCGCCACCTATCTAACATCAAAGTTGGCACGCTATCGTCTTTACCTTAATCTGAATATCGGAAGCGGCTCCAACGATTAAATAAAATTTAGTATACCTACAGGGGATTTCGGGGGCGATAAATCGATCTACCTAGGAGTCATTTTCAGAAAATGTTGTTTTATTCATGTTTTCAATAATCAACTTTATTGATAATCAACTTAAAATATGACTCTTCCCGACATCTATTGGCGAGTAGAAGTACTGTTTCAGTAAAGCAGTTAGTTGCTCTCAATCAAAAAAAATAGTATTATTATTCGTCAATAGATGTCGAGAAGAGTCATATTTATCTGTTTAAGTTTGGCAAAAAATACCGAGCAAAGCTCGGTCAACCAGATATTTAATAATATTAATTACTACAATTACTATTTAAAAGTGTAATTGGTATGGCGCTAACAGTCTTCAATAAAATTCCTAAATCTTTAAAGGATATGGACAATATTATGTTTAAAAATAGGCTAAAACAATTTTTAATTCAGAAATGTTATTATGGTATTGACGAATTTTTAAGTTACAAATTATAATCCTTATTATTATTTTCATGACATTGTCCTGTATCAGTAAATTTTAAACTTTCGCGATTTACACACATAATTATATTGTAATACGGGACTTATCGCGCTAAAAACATAATTTTATTTACCTCGACGTTTCGATCAAGTTGGATTGACCGTGGTCACGCAACTTGATCGAAACGTCGAGGTAAATAAAATTATGTTTTTAGCGCGATAAGTCCCGTATTACAATATAATTATTGTCCTGTATCCTTTTAATTTTATAATTAACTTTAGTTTATAAGAATTACCAGTGTAATATTTATTTAAATTTGGATTATATGTAGTGAGTAAAGCAGCGCCATCTGCAAAGTTTGCACGCCTGTTAAGGCAAAACATGACGATCGTTTGAATATTTTGTCGCAACTTTTTGTTATACGCATGTTTTACGCAAATAAAATATTGTGGCATATCTTTAAACGACCTCATACATTTTCATGTATCATATATATACTCTTTTGTATTAAAACGATTTGTTTCTTTATGACGGGTCACGTTGCGATGGGAACGGTAAAAAACAAGGAAGTCAGTCTGGGAAAAGAAATGTACTGAAAAATGTTTCAAAAAGGAGAAAAATAATTTAACGTGAGCAAAGAATACGATATAATGATGATAGATGCTGCCGTCCTGGAAGCTGATGTGGGAGCCAGATTCGACCAGCAGCTAGCGGGCATAGACCCTCAACTGACCATCGGCATGGGTCCGAAGGCTCACCAACATCTACGTCACAAATGATGTTCATACGTGAGGAGCTGCGACAAGCTAAGATGCAGACGGCGTAATCTATGTCGTAGACGCTGAGGGCTCGCGTCATCGTGCGACCTGCTTGGGGGAACTCGACGAGATCCCGAAGCCTGGCAGCCCCATTAAGACTTCAGCTACAAACATGAAGGTGCCGCGGGACTCGGCAAAACCCAAGAGAAGAGCGAGGCGTTGAATCAGTTTTTGACTTTTGTACAGTTTTTGGACATTGCATAGTAATTTGCGTATTTTCTATCTTGATTATCATAACAGCCGGCGGTAGCCATAAAACTTTTCACTACCGTGCTTACTACCTGTAATTTATTAGGATTCTTTTTGAGTTAAAAATAATGTTATTGTGATTGATTCGCTTGCTTGTAACAGTTTGTAAACATGAATGAAATCACCTGCCACTGCCAAATTTTTCTTATGCTATCTGTCAGTTTGACAGCTGACAGTGACATTAATTTATTTTTTATTTTTTTGTGGCTTAATTAATTATCTCGTTATAAGCTGTTTTTTAGTTGTTTTCATAATTTGCTTTTTTACTGTATTTGGGATTCTGACGATTAGTTATTTTTATGTATTACTTGTTATTGTAAGCTATTCAGGTAAATTAATATTTTTTTATTATGCTGGTATTGTGAATGACTATAAGTTAGTATATTAACTTGGTAGTCGCTATTGTGTCTTCGCATCTATTCTAGAATGATTTTTTACTACACACGACGGCAGGCGAGATTAGTTCTTAGGTACTTTTTGATATAATTTATTATTTTTAAGTATTATGTTAGTATTTTATTGTTAACGTATATATAGTTATATATATTTTATTGTATACACTATGTTAAACTTATTTAATGGTGATAGTGATAATTATAAATCCTGTTCTTCACGAAGCAGTTCAGATAATAGTTTTGTTAGCATTCCAACACTCTCTGATACTTTAGAGGCACATTTTTTGGATGTGCCTAAAAACCTCAACGTTGTCCACATTAATGCGCAGAGTATTCCGGCTCATTTCCCCGATATGCTGGCGACTTTTGAACATCTAAGACATATTCACGCTATTTTAGTCTCCGAGTCTTGGCTTAAGCCATGTCTTTCTTCTTTTCTTTACCCTCTACCTGGTTTCCAACTTATACGGAACGACCGTGCTAGTGGTGGTGGTGGAGGTGTAGCCATATACCTTCGAGCTCAAATTCCTTTCACTGTAGTTAATATGCCTGCACAACCACCTCCTACTAATGCGGGCGAACACCTTTTTATCGAAATTCTTCTTTCGCATGCGAAAATTCTCCTCGGAGTCTATTATAGCCCTTCTTCTCGTAATAACTTTTTTCCTTCCTTTGAAAGCCTTCTAGAAGATATCATCCCATGTAAGTTATAGTCACACCATTATTATGGGTGATTTTAACACTTGCCTCCTTAAAAAGGACTCTCGTTCTTCGTCCCTGGAATCTGTGATAAGATCAAGCAACCTTAACATACTTCTCCTTAACGCAACCCACCATTTTCCTAATACTACCCCTTCACTTCTGGACTTAGCTATTGTTTCCTCTTGCGACCATGTTGCTAAACATGGTCAATGTTCTGCAGATGCTTTTTCTTATCACGATTTAATTTTTCTCTCTTACAAGGTCCGTCCTCCAAAACTTAAACCTAAAATTCTTCTTCAACGCAACTTTGGTAACTTGAATCTAGATAATCTTCGTGAAGATGCACAGAACATTGATTGGTCATCAATAGAGAATGCTGACTCTATTGGTAGAAAAATCCTTAATCTCTTTTCTTTTATTTGCAGGATTCCAAGTATACAACCCTGATCTTATCTACCCCATACCATATCAATCAAACGCGCTCTACTTCAAACCCGGTGATCTCACCAAAGACCAGATGGAGAAGGTATATACTCACCACGTATGGAATCGTCTCACACATAACTCGAAGTTGGAAAAGGATTCACCTTATGACAAACTCACGCAGAAACATTGTCCCACTATAAGAACAATGTTTGGAGATACGTTTTAAGAATTTGTCAGGATTTAAAAAAAAAGTTTGTTTGTCTCCGAAAATGTTACAAACAAAATTAAAAACCCATGTACTTAAATAAGTATTACAAGTAAATGTGATTAACATACAAAACTTAATAAAGTTATTAGAATTAAGTCATATATAACTTGGATCATTCTGACGTTTCTATAGAGGTAAGTATTAAAAACTTCTTTTATTTAAAACTTTTCTTTTGTAAAAGCGATTCTATCATTAAATACATCAAATAATAAATTAGCCAAATCTGTTCACCCGCTTTCATATTATCGCGTGAGTGAGGCAATTCGGGATTCATATTTATAAAAACCGAAAAACCCACATTTTCAGACTTTGTTACCTACCCCATTTCAAAAAATCCTACAACACGTACTTTATCTCATCTTATTTCGCCATACAAACTTTGAATCCCCGTTCCGTATCCGGGAGGAATTTTTAGAAAATCCTTTCTGAGCGGATACCTACGTCATAATAACTATCTGCATTCTAAATTACAGCGCAATCCGAAACAATATTGATTTTTAGACTTTGTTACCCCAGTTTATCCTCTCGGGGTGGCATTTTGAAAAAATCTGAAACTCGTATTTACTTATTTATTTACAGAAGTACTTGTGTGAAATGTTGTATAAAATGACTATCCAAACTTTGTACCCCCGCTTCATCCCCTTGAAGAGTGAATTTTGAAAAATTCATTCTTAGCGTATACCTAAGTCAAAATAACTATCTGCATGCCAAATTTCAGCGCAATCCGAAACAATATTGATTTCAGACTTTGTTACCCCACTTCAACCTTTTAGGGGTGGAATTTTGAAAGAGCCTGAAACACGTATTTACTTACTTAAGTACCTGTTTTAAGTTTCAAATATAAAAGACTATCTAATCTTGTCTCTCCAGACAAACTTTGAACCTCCGTTTCATCCCTTTCAGGGGTGAATTTCGGAAAATCCTTTCTTAGTGGGAACTAACGTCGTAATAACTATATGCATGCCAAATTTCAGCGCAATCCGAAATAGTATTGATTTTCACACTTTGTTACCCCATTTCACCCTCTTAGGGGTGGATTTTCAAAAAAACCTGAAACTCGTATTTCCTTCTTTTTTTACTGAAGCACTTGTGTGAAGTTTCGGATAAAAAAGATTCTATCTACTACTACCAATCTAATCTTGTTTCTCCATACAAACTTTGAACCCCGATTTCATCCCCTTAAGGGGTGAATTTTGGAAAATCCTTTCTTAGTACACCTGTCAGTCTGACAGTCAGTCAGTATGTCAGGTCAAAGATTCTTATAGTATTAGATTTCATGGTTGTATCCTACTAATATTATAAATGCGAAAGTAAGTGTGTGTGTGTGTGAATGTTTGTTACCACGTATCTCGATAACCACTAAACCAATTTTGATGAAAGTTAAAACGTAAATAGTGTAGGTATTAAGTTAAGACATAGGTTAATATTATTTTTGAAAATCATCCCCTAAAGGGGTTAAATAGGGTGATAAAGTTTCTATGGAAAATTTTATTGCTTGGGCCGATTTACTCAAAACTCGGTAAAAATAAACCTTACAACAAATAATGAGACACGTGTTTTTCCTTTTTTCAAAACCACCCCTAGGAGGATTTAAAAACGAATTTTCTTTGTAAAAATTATAAAAAAATCAGTAATATTTGTTCTCACATATTCCTTTGTCCGATTAACTCAAAACTCGGTACAAACAAATCTTAAAAGAATCTTTTTTATTTTTTCAAATCTACCCCTAAGATAGGTGTAAAATGATTTTGTTTGAAAAAGTCGTAGAAAATTCAGTGATTTCCACGTATTCCTTGGCCCGATTCACTCAAAACTCGGTACATATAATCTATCCAACAAATAATGAGACACGTGTATTTCTTTTTTCAAAACTACCCCTTAGGGGGGTGTAAAATGATTTTGTTTGAAATAGATAGAAAATGCAGTAATGTTTGTTTTCACGT
Source organism: Cabera pusaria (assembly GCA_954871355.1). Classification (NCBI taxonomy): domain Eukaryota; kingdom Metazoa; phylum Arthropoda; class Insecta; order Lepidoptera; family Geometridae; genus Cabera; species Cabera pusaria. The sequence continues at coordinate 3,331,306 of OX940890.1, forward strand.
ATTCCTTGGCCCGATTCACTTAAAACTCGGTACAAACAAACCTTAAAACAAATAATGAGACAATGCGTTTTTTATTTTTTCAAATCTACCCCTAAGGGGGGTGTAAAATGATTTTGTTTGGAATAGTCATAGAAAATACAGTAATGTTTGTTTTCACGTATTCCTTGGCCCGATTCACTTAAAACTCGGTACATATAATCTATCTAACAAATAATGATACACGTGTATTTCATTTTTTCAATTTTTACAAATTTCTACCCCTTAGGGGGGTGTAAAATGATTTTGTTTGGAATAGATAGAAAATTCAGTAATGTTTATTTTCACGTATTCCTTGGCCCGATTCACTTAAAACTCGGTACATATAATCTATCCAACAAATAATGAGACACGTGTATTTCATTTTTTCAAAATTACCCCTTAGGGGGCTTGAAAAATGATTTTTCTTTGTAAAAATTATAAAAAATTCGGTAATATTTGTTTTCACATATTCCTTTGTCCGATTCACTCAAAACTCGGCACAAACAAACCTTAAAACAAATAATGAGACACGTGATTTTTTATTTTCCAAATCTACCCCTAGGGGGTCTGGAAAATTAATTTTGTATGGAAAAATCATATAAAATCCAGTCATGTTTGTTTTGACGTATCTGCATAACTAATTAACCGATTTCAATGGAATTTGACACGTAGATAGTGTAAGTTTTAAAATAACATATAGAGTAATTTTATTTTCAAAATTCAACCCCTGAAGGGGTAACATAGGTTGATAAAGTTTCTATAAAAATGTTATTCCTTGGTCTGGTTCACTCAAAACTGTACAATACAAAAAGGTACAAATAAAACTTAAAACAAATAATGAAACATGTATTTTTTATTTCTTTCAAATTTACCCCTAGGCGGAGTAAATATGTAATTTTATCTGGAGAAATCATAGAAAATACATTAATGTTTGTTTCCACGTATCTGTATAACTACTAAATCGATGTTGATGATATTGGAAATGTAGATAGTATAGGTCCTGAAATAAAACATAATAAGGTACTTTAATTTTCAAAAATCATCCCTAAAATGGTTAAACAGGGTGAGAAGTGAAAAGTTTCTATGGTAAATTTTATTACAAACTTGGTTTGATTCACTCAACATTCGTGTGCAAAATGAAATTTATAAGTATAGAAAACATGTATTTCCTGGTTCCATTCACTATGTAGGGAAATACAGTTTAACGTAACTAAAGAAATCAACATCAATATTATAAATGCGAAAGTCAGTTTCTTTATTTGTTTGTTTGTTTGTTTGGGACTTCTTCACGATCAAACGGCTTGACCGATTTGGCTGAAATTTTGTACAAAGATAAAGTACATAGTACATAGGGCAGAATAGGATATAGGATACGTTTTTTTTGGCTATCGAGTCAGGGGGTCCAGATATTTTTAATTGAATTTTGTAAATATAAGACTTCTTCTCGACTAAACGGCTTGACCGATTTGCCTGAAATTTTGTATGAATACATGCCATAGGGCAGAACAGGATATAGGATACTTTTTTCTGGCAGTTGAGTCCAAGTGTCCAGATTTTTTTTATTGAACTTTGTAAATGTGTGGCCTCCTCTCAGTCAAAAGGGTCAACCATTTCAGCTGAAATTTTGTACACAGACAGTCAATAAGACATAGGATACTTTTTTTTGGCTGGCAATTTTGGGTGTCCAGATTTTAATTATGGAATAATGTGTGGCCTCTTACCGGCAATCGTTTTGACCTATTCAGCTCAAACTTTGTACAAATACAGTTAAAAAGGCATAGAACGACAAAGGAATTTTTTTTAGCGGTTGAGTCAGGGTAACACTTTTTATTGAAATTTTTAAACGTGTGACCCTCTTCTCGGTTAAACGAGTTGACCGATTGAGCTAAAATTGTACAGAGACAGTCAATAAGACATAGACCAAGAGTAGAATCTATTATCCGAGCACATAGGTTACTTTTTTTACAATCGAGTCCAGTTGTCAGTTTTAAATTATTGAATTTTATAAATGTGTGGCCTCTTTTCGGCCAAAAGGCTTGACCGATTCACATGACATTTTGTACAAAGACATTTAATAGGGCATTAAAGGGCAAATAATACTTTTTTTCGACAGTTAAGTGTAGGTGCCTATATTTTTTGTAAACTTATATAGAATTAACATAATCATAAAAATTTTACCTTAGGTTCGTCTATAATGACTTAATTAGTGTCTTAATTAGGCCATAAAACTGCCAGGGTCATTATTAGTTATCAAAATTTACGCGCTGGATTTGATTGCCCAACGTGTTTATCTGCTTTGTGGGAAGTATTTCAGAAACTTTCGCGTTTTAACAGCCACATTTAACCTTAGAGTAATCGGTGTTGACTTAGTAGGTCATAAAAACTGTCAGGGTCATAAAAAGTCGTAAAATTTTTCGCGCTCGCTGCGCTTGCGCAAACATTTGTTTTATTTACTTTGTATGTAAGATTTCAGCAACTTTTGTATATAAATAACCACATGCATCAAAACGAGTCATAAATTGATACAGTACAACTTTCAATAATCATAATAATTATTAACTTCAAAATAAAAGGATATCAAGTTTAATCTGAGTGTCATTGGTGTTGACTTAGTAGGTCATAAAAACTGTCAGGGTCATAAAAAGTAGTAAATTTTTCGCGTTCGCTTCGCTCGCGCAGTGATAGCATTCGCTGCGCTCGCGCAAGCATTTGTTTTATCTACTTTGTAGGAAATATTTCAGCAACTTTTGTATTTTAATAGCCACATGCATCAAAACGAGTCATAATTTAAAACAGTAAAACCTTCAATAATCATAATGATTATTAACCTTAAAATAAGAGGATATCAAGTTTCACCTCAATATCATCGGTGTTGACTTAGTAGGTCATAAAAACTATCAGGGTCATAATAAGTCGTAAAAATTTTCGCGTTCGCTTCGCTCGCGCAGTGATAGCGCTCGCTACGCTCGCGCAAGCATTTGTTTTATCTACTTTGTAGGAAATATTTCAGCAACTTTTGTATTTTAATAGCCACATGCATCAAAACGAGTCATAAATTGAAACAGTAAAACCTTCAATAATCATAATGATTATTAACATTTAAATCAGAGGATATCAAGTTTCACCTCAATATCAGCAGTGTTGACTTAGTAGGTCATAAAAACTATCAAGGTCATAAACAGTCGTAAAAACGTTCGCGTTCGCTTCGCTCGCGCAGTGATAGCGCTCGCTACGCTCGCGCAAGCATTTGTTTCATCTACTTTGTAAGTAAGATTTCAGCAACTTTTGTATATAAATACCCACATACATCAAAACGAGTCATAAATTGAAACAGTACAACCTTCAATAATCATAATGATTATAAACCTTAAAATAAGTGAGTATCGAATTTAACCTGAGTGTCTTCAGTGTTGACTTAGTAGGTCATAAAAACTGTCAGGGTCATAAAAAGTCGTAAAAATGTTCGCGTTCGCTTCACTTGCGCAGTGATAGCGCTCGCTACGCTCGCGCAAGCATTTGTTTTATCTCCTTTGTAGGAAATATTTCAGCAACTTCTGTATTTTAATAGCCACATGCATCATAACGAGTCATAAATTGAAACAGTTTATATTAACCTTAAAATAAGTGGATATCAAGTTTTACCTTAATGTCATTTGTGTTGATTTAGTAGGTCATAAAAACTGTCAGGATCATAAAATGTCGTAACATCGCAGTGGTAGCGCTCGCTGCGCTCGCGCAGGCATTTGTTTTATCTACTTTGTAAGTAAGATTTCAGCAACTTTTGTATATAAATAACCACATGCATCAAAACGAGTCATAAATTGAAACAGTACAACCTTCAATAATCATAATGATTATAAACCTTAAAATAAGTGAGTATCGAATTTAACCTGAGTGTCTTCAGTGTAGACTTAGTAGGTCATAAAAACTGTCAGGGTCATAAAAAGTCGTCAAAATTTTTCGTGCTCGCTTCGCTCGCGCAGTGATCAACACCAATCAATCAACACCAATATTATAAATGCGAAAGTCAGTTTGTTTATTTGTTTGTTTGTTTGTTTGTTTGGGACTTCTTCACGGTTAAACGGATTGACCGATTTGGCTGAAATTTTGTACAAAGATAGTAAATAAGGCAGAATAGGATATAGGATACTTTTTTTTTGGCTATCGAGTCAGGGGGTCCAGATATTTTAAATTGAATTTTGTAAATATAAGACTTCTTCTCGAATAAACGGCTTGACCGATTTGCCTGAAATTTTGTGTGCATACATGTCATAGGGCAGAATACGATATAGGATACTTTTTTTCTGGCTGTCGAGTCAGGGGGTTCAGATATTTGTAATTGAATTTTGTAAATATAAGACCTCTTCTCAAATAAACGGCTTGACATATTTGCCTGACATGTTGTATAAAGACAGTTCATAGGGCAGAATAGGATATAGAAAACTTTTTTTCTAGCTATCAAGTCCAAATATTTTTAATTGAATTTTGTAAATATAAGACATCTTCTCGAATAAACGGCTTGACCGATTTGCCAGAAATTTTGTGTGAATACATGTCATAGGGCAGAATAGAATATAGGATACTTTTTTTCTGGCTTTCGAGTCAGGGGGTCCAGATAATTTTAATTGAATTTTGTAAATATATGACTTCTTCTCGAATAAACGGCTTGACCGATTTGCCTGAAATTTTGTGTAAATACATGTCATAGGGCAGAATAGAATATCAGATACTTTTTTTCTGGCTGTCGAGTCAGGGGATCCAGATATTTTTAATTGAATTTTGTAAATATAAGACATCTTCTCGAATAAACGGCTTGACAGATTTGCCTGACATGTTGTATAAAGACAGTTCATAGGGCAGAATAGGATATAGAAAACTTTTTTTCTAGCTATCAAGTCCAAATATTTTTAATTGAATTTTGTAAATATAAGACATCTTCTCGAATAAACGGCTTGACCGATTTGCCAGAAATTTTGTGTGAATACATGTCATAGGGCAGAATAGAATATAGGATACTTTTTTTCTGGCTTTCGAGTCAGGGGGTCCATATAATTTGAATTGAATTTTGTAAATATAAGACTTCTTCTCGAATAAACGGCTTGACCGATTTGCCTGAAATTTTGTGTAAATACATGTCATAGGGCAGAATAGAATATCAGATCCTTTTTTTCCGGCTGTCGAGTCAGGGGGTCCAGATATTTTTAATTGAATTTTGTAAATATAAGACATCTTCTCGAATAAAGGGCTTGACCGATTTGTCTGACATGTTGTGTAAAGACAGTTCATAGGGCAGAATAGGATGAAGAATACTTTTTTTCTGGCTATCGAGTGGGGGGGTCCAAAAATGTTTAGTTGAATTTTGTAAATATATGACGTCTTCTCGAATAAACGGCTTGACCGATTTGCCTGACATGTTGTATAAAGACAGTTCATAGGGCAGAATAGGATATAGAAAACTTTTTTCTGGCTATCAAATCAGGGGGTCCAAATATTTTTAATTGTATTTTGTAAATATAAGATTTCTTCTCGAATAAACGGCTTGACCGATTTTCCTGAAATTTTGTGGGAGTACATGTGGTAGGGCAGAATAGGATATAGAATACTTTTTTTCTGGCTGTCTAGTCAGGGGGTTCAGATATTTTTAATTGAATTTTGTAAATATAAGACCTCTTCTCGAATAAATGGCTTTGACTGATTTGCCTCATGTTGTATACAGACAGTTTATAGGGCAGAATAGGATATAGAATACTTTTTTCTGGCTATCAAGTCAGGGGGTCCAAATATTTTTAATTGAATTTTGTAAATAAAAAAAATACTCTGTCAAACGGGTCAACCATTTCAGCTGAAATTTTGTGCACAGATGGTCAATAAGACATAGGATACTTTGTTTTTGGCTGGCAATTTCAGGTGTCCATAATTTTATTATGGAATAATGTGTTGCCTCTTAGCGGCAATCGTTTTGACCGATTCAGCTCAAATTTTGTACAAATACAGTTAATAGGGCATAGAACGACAAAGGATATTTTTTTTAACAGTTGAGTTTGGGTAAATAATTTTTTTTTATTGAGTTTTTTTAACCGTGTGACCTCTTCTCGCTTAAACGAGTAGACCGATTGAGCAAAAATTGTACAGAGACAGTCAAGAAGACATAGACCAAGAGTAGAGTCTATTATCCGAGCACATTGGTTACTTTTTGTACAATCGAGTCCGGTTGTCAGTTTTTTATTGTTGAGTTTTGTATATGTTTGGCCTCTTTTCGGCCAAAAGGCTTGACCGATTCACATGACATTTTGTACAAAGACATTTAATAGGGCATAAAAGGGCAAAGAATACTTTTTTTTCGGCAGTTAAGTGAGGGTGCATATATTTTTTGTTAATTTTTACATAGAGTTAACATAATCATAAAAGTTTGACCTTAGATTCGTCTATAATGACTTAATTAGTCTTGATTAGACGTCAAAGTCATCAAAATTTACGCTTAGCTTGCCCGACGCGTTTATCTGCTTTGTGGGAAGAATTTCAAAAACTTTCGTGTTTTAACAGCCTTAGGGTACTTGCTGTTGACTTAGTAGGTCATAATAACTGTCAGGGTCATAAAAAGTCGTAAAAAATTTTCGCGCTCGCTTCGCTTGCGTAGTTATAGCAATTTCTGCGCTCGCGCAAGCATTTATTTTATCTACTTTGAAGGTAATATTTCAGCAACTTTTGTATTTTAATAGCCACATGCATCAAAACGAGTCATACATTGAAACAGAACAACCTTCAATAATCATAATGATTATTAACCTTAAATTAAGTGGATATCAAATTTAACCCTAATGTCATCGGTGTTGACTTAGTAGGTCATAAAAACTGTCAGGGTCATAAAAAGTCGTAAAAAAATTCCGCGTTCGCTTCGCTCGCGCAGTGATAGCGCTCGCTACGCTCGCGCAAGCATTTATTTTATCAACTTTGAAGGTAATATTTCAGCAACTTTTGTATATTAATAACCACATGCATCAAAACGAGTCATAAATTAAAACTGTACAATGTTCAATAATCATAATGATTATTAACCTTAAAAAAAGTGATTATCGACTTTAACCTGAATGTCATCAGTGTTGACTCAGTAGGTCATAAAAACTGTCAGGGTCATAAAAAGTCGTATAAAATTTTCGCGCTCGCTTCGCTCGCGCAGTGATAACGCTCGCAACGCTCGCGCAAGCATTTATTTTATCTACTTTGTAGGAAATATTTCGTCAACTTTTGAATTTTAATAGCCACATGCATCAAAACGAATCATACATTGAAACAGAACAACCTTCCATAAACATAATGATTATTAACCTTAAATTAAGTGGATATCAAATTTAACCCTTATGTCATCGGTGTTGACTTAGTAGATCATAAAAACTGTGAGGGTCATAAAAAGTCGTAAAACTTTTGTGTTGAGTCAAACATTTAAACAGCACAACTTCGTTTACCTAACCAAAAAGATTAATGAATTTAACAATAGAGGATATTGAGTTCGACTTCTATGGTGACTTGGCCTAAGAGATCATCGATCTTGACCTCAAAGGTCATAAAGATCGCCCGCGTTATTTGAGTCTTTACTCAAATAACGCGGGCGAAGCCGCGGGTAACAGCTAGTAACGCTATATAGCGTATAATAGCGTGTTTCAACAGCCTCATACATTAGACTGACTGAACTACTAAACTGACTGACTACTTAAACAGCAAAACTTGGTAAACCTTGGTTAGGTTTACCAAGTAATTATTAGTAACTTTAACAATTGACGATATCCAGTTCGACCTAAGAGTCATCTATAGTGAGTTGATTATTAGGTCGTAAAACTGTCAGGGTCATAAAAAATGTTCGCTCGTGCAATGAAAGCACTCGCTGCGCTCGCGCAGCTATTCACCTTATTTTCTTTGTTAGAAATGTTTCAGGAACTTTTGTGTTGAGTCAAACATTTAAACAGCAAAACTTCGTATACCTAACCAAAATGATTAATGACTTTAACAAAAGAGGATATTGCGTTCGAGTTAAGGGTCATCTATGGTGACTTAAGGCCTAAGAGATCATCGGACTTGACCTCAAAGGTCATAAAGACTCAAATAACGCGGGCGAAGCCGCGGGTAACAGCTAGTATATGATAAAGCGACAATACCTTAGGTAGAATGGCAGACATTCTACCTCAAAAATTATAAAGGTTTATATATAGCGGCATTAGGCTGAGCGCAGACTATAGACAAAACAGTCTTAAGACTGTCTCAAGACTGTCTCAAGACAGTTTTGTCTATCACCCTGCGCACACTGCGAACAAAACTTTTTTGTCTGCGAGGATGCGACACAGAACAAAATATAGAATGGACACTTTGAATACTCCACCAATACATGTATTATGTACCTACCTACAATTTGTCTTCTTCAGTTATACAGTAACTAGATATCTACATTATCATTTTTAGGGTTCCGTTTCTCAAAGGGTAAAAAAAGGAACTGAGCGCTCATACAATTTAGAGGTCTAACTTAATTGGAACCAACCTTAAAATATGTTAATAAATAAAATAGTGCTATTGAGTGATTTATTTACGTCGCGTCGTTCGCGTGTGGCGCGTCCTTGCTCAAGTTAGTTCCTCGACAGCTCAAAATCGGTAGGGAGGTGAGTAAGCCTCGATTGTTGGGGCGAACAGAGTGTCCATTCTATACGTAGTAACTGTTCTGTGTTGCATTGGTTTTGTTTGTCGGCACCGAGAACAAATAATAATTCTACGTATAGAATAGACACTCTGTTCTCAGGAGGTTCAAATTTACGTAGGTTCTATATTATATATAAAAACCAGCAAAATCGAGTTGAACTCGCCCACCGAGGCTTCCGTACCAACTTCTCAGACTAGTTTAAGGGACAAATTTATCTTTGTAGTTCGATCCATATAGGAAATGTATTGCAACAACTACAATTAATCATAAGTTAAATATTATGTTTCTTTGCAGTGTTTCACACTATATATTTTTGTAAATTGTTAAACAATTACTTGTTTAACAATTAATCATAAGTTTGTAAGAGTAAATTAATCGTTTTTAGGGTTCCGTATCTCAAAAGGTAGAAAAGGAATCCTTATAAGATCACTTTCTTATCCGTCTGTCCGTCTGTATGTCCGTGTGTCACCACCGATTTTCTCAGGAACGGGTGGACCTAGCAAGTTAAAATTTATACCAGATACTGATGTTTATGGTCCTAATTAGATATATAAAAATCAAGATCCAGAGTAACACGATAATAAGATATAGACATATTTAGATTATAAATTTGTAAGTACCTAAATTTACCTTAATTTTCGACTTTTTTATTTTTCGGAATTTTTCCTTTACTTGTGTAATACCTTGATTTTGACCAAAGTTGACAATTCTAGGTCAACCGGAAGTACCATATAAGTTTTGGGTCGAAAACCTGTTAATTTAAAAACGGTTAATTTACTTTTACAAACTTATGATTTGTAGTTGTTGCTATACATTTCCTATGGATCGAATTACAAAGTTAAGTTTGTCCCTTAAACTAGTCTGAGAAGTTGGTACGGAAGCCTCGGCGGGCGAGTTCAACTCGATTTAGCCTATTTTTTATATATAATATAGAACCTACGTAAATTTGAACCTCCTGTGTGTACTGGTCCCAACATATATGTATGAAGTTGACGTTAATCTTCACGTGAGTAGTATTATTGTTCTGTTTTCGTCCGCGTGTGGTACCTTGCTTAAACTAGCTCCTCAGCAGCTCCAGAATCAGAGGCGAGGTGAGGAAGCCTCGATTGGTGGGTGGGACAGAGTGTCAATTCTATACGTAGTATTATTATTTGTTCTTGGTGCCGACAAAGAAAACCGATGCAACACAGAACAGATACTACGTATAGAATGGACACTCTGTTCGCCCCAACAATCGAGGCTTCCTCACCTCCCTACCGATTTTGAGCTGTCGAGGAACTAACTTGAGCAAGGACGCGCCACACGCGAACGACGCGACGAAAATAAATCACTCAATAGCACTATTTTATTTATTTACATTTTTTAAGGTTGGTTAGCTAGACTTCTAAATTGTATGAGCGCTCATATAACTCAAAGGGCCTATCTTAATTAGCGTCAACTATGAATAAAATAAATAACACGAGGCACAATTTTAGTTACATATTTACCTTATGGCACCAAACTTAAGTTTGGTGCAATTGAGCTAGACCCCTAAATTGTATGAGCGCTCATATAACTCAGAGGCATATCTTAACTGGCGTTAATTATATATGGATGGGACACCATTTACTTTAATAATTTTTTCGTTGTTGAAATTCCCCCTTTTTTTGTGCTGTAAGACCTTGCTCTTTGTCGAATTTCATGGTTCTAGGTCAACGGGAAATACCCTACAGGTTTTCGACCCAAAACCTATATGGTACTTCCGGTTGACCTAGAATTGTCTACTATGGTCAAAATCAAGGTATTACACAAGTAAAGGAAAAATTCCGAAATATAAAAAAGTCGAAAATTAAGGTAAATTTAGGTACTTACAAATTTCGGCGAAAATCTAAGTATGTCTATATCTTATTATCGTGTTACTGTGGATCTTGATTTTTATATATCTAATTAGGACCATAAACATCAGTATCTGGTATAAATTTTAACTTGCTAGTTCCACCCGTTCCTGAGAAAATCGGTGGTGACACACGGACATACAGACGGACAGACGGATAAGAAAGTGATCTTATAAGGATTCCTTTTCTACCTTTTGAGATACGGAACCCTAAAAACGATTAATTTACTCTTACAAACTTATGATTAATTGTTAAACAAATAATTGTTTAACAATTTACAAAAATATAGAGTGTGAAACACTTCAAAGAAACATAATATTTAACTTATGATTAATTGTAGTTGTTGCAATACATTTCCTATATCGATCGAACTGCAAAGTTCAGTTTGTCCCTTAAACTAGTCTGAGAAGTTGGTACGGAAGCCTCGGTGGGCGAGTTCAACTCGATTTTGCTGGTTTTTATATATAATATAGAACCTACGTAAATTTGAAGTTCGTCCGCGTGTGGTGCCTTGCTTAAACTAGCTCCTCAGCAGCTCCAGAATCAGTGGCGAGGTGAGGAAGCCTCGATTGGTGGGTGGGACAGAGTGTCTATTCTATACGTAGTATTATTATTTGTTCTCGGTGCCGACAAAGAAAACCGATGCAACACAGAACAGATACTACGTATAGAATGGACACTCTGTTCGCCCCAACAATCGAGTCTTACTCACCTCCCTACCGATTTTGAGCTGTCGAGGAACTAACTTGAGCAAGGACGCGCCACACGCGAACGACGCGACGTAAATAAATCACTCAATAGCACTATTTTATTTATTAACATATTTTAAGGTTGGTTCCAATTAAGTTCGACCTCTAAATTGTATGAGCGCTCAGTTCCTTTTTTTACCCTTTGAGAAACGGAACCCTAAAACTGATAATGTAGATATCTAGTTACTGTATAACTGAAGAAGACAAATTGTAGGTAGGTACATAATACATGTATTGGTGGAGTATTCAAAGTGTCCATTCTATATTTTGTTCTGTGTCGCATCCTCGCAGACAAAAAAGTTTTGTTCGCAGTGTGCGCAGGGTGATAGACAAAACTGTCTTGAGACAGTCTTGAGACAGTCTTAAGACTGTTTTGTCTATAGTCTGCGCTCAGCCCAGAGCAATAGCAAGGCGTAGGTAGGCCTGGCGATCGAGAGGTCGTAAAGCCTATTGAAGTAAACCCACTCCAGACACAAGCATATTTAGCTAAGTTGGAGGGGTTAACAAGACTACTAGACTAGTAATCTGCGAACCACATCGCAAGTTAAAAAAAAACATATATAAATAAATAAACTAAAAAACTTGAAAAACTAATAAGTACTTTAAAACTGCTGCGCTGGTCATTTTCAGTAGCAAGTTTGAGGTTTTTATCTCCATATAACTGTTTTTTTTTTATCATATAGGCTAGCGTTTGACCACTATCTCACCTGTTGGTAAGTGATGATGCGGTCGAAGATGGTAAGCACGCTAGGCCTGGAATGGGAACTGGCTCTCAAGGATAGCTGCCGGAACACATTAGATGTTTGGTGACAGATTTTCTAACTTGAGGGTGGTAGCTGCCAAGCGGACACTAGATAGTGTCCTACCACCATGCAAATACTAATACTAATGCAAATGCACCATGCAAATACTAATCAGGTCTCGATTAATTTACTATGCGTCCACCATGTTCTGTACTCTTATAGTAAATTCAAGGTCACCTCAGGAGTATATTCATTCGAACAAAGATCGGCCAAAAATTGAGAGAAAAATCAGTGACCATACCTTATTAAAAAAAGCATACAGACGGCATACCACAAATTAGCAACAAAACATATTTTAGTTATTCATATTGCAATAAAGGATTAAGAATTGAGTTCTTGTTTAATTTTAGGATTAAGTTACTATTCCTACGTAAACTATTTTTATTCGACTGCGAAAGAAGGAGGATTATGTTTTTTGAGTGTATGTATGTATGATGTATGTATATTTATTTGGCACGCGCTATAGCCTAAACGGCTTGCCGTATTTTTATGTGAGTGGTATCACTAGATTAGTCTTAATCGTGAGAAAGACACTGGGTACCTACATCAAAATAAAAAAATTAAGGATTTTAGGCGCCAAAAAGTAATTTAAAAATCCCATACATGGAACTGAAACACAAAACAGTTTTTTTATTCAAACCTATACCTATACGTTTCTAAAAGTCAATCATTTGAAAGATAGGCGCGTCTAAAGTGGTAAAATGTATGCCCCTCCCCCCCCCCCTCTAAAAGCTAAACTGCTGGCTTGAAAAATCTGGAAAAATTCGTGATAATAGTGCATTTCATAAACATTAAAAAAAAACTATAGCGGTTAAGATAACTTTATTAGTTTAGCAGTAATAGTCGTTGGACTTGAGTGTTGGATAATTTTGTACCAAATACAAAATCCTTAGAATAAATCCTTAAAAGTGACAAAGACGAAGTACATAGTTGCTTGTTTATAACGGGTAAAGACTTGCATTAAATAACGGGCTACTACGGAACCCTACACTGCGCGTGGCCCGACACGCACTTGGCCGGTTATTTGAAGTCGGTTACATATATCACTAGTTGTCATTATGCACGCAGGACGCCGCGGTGTGGTCATACCTTTAAGCCACACGTTATATCTAGTGTTAGGTAGTGCTTTTTGCATAGGTTTATTCGTGAAAAATAATAAATAGGTACTTCAATTACCTTTCAAAAAAATCCCAAAAACACTAGACAACAGACCTCGTAAAACACTAGACCTAAAATTATAGTTTAAAAAAAAATAATGTCACCTAAAAGGAAATTATTTATAACAGTTCTAGCTATTTCAATGTTGTTTCTAATAATGATGTACCCAAGGAAACGGCGGGAAACATTATCTTGCCATTACCTCACTGACGGAGACGCGTTGCCCGCAGCGGAAAAGTTGGACGTGCCTTCAGATTCAGTATTTTTTCACGAAACCTCTTGCAGAGGAGGATTGAACTCGAGACAAGCTTGCGCCGTTGAGTCAGTCGCAAGGATTCACCCAGAAAGAAACATCTATGTATTCTTCAACTCGCCCGTTTCGGAAGAAGTGTTGACGAACAGTTGCTTAGCAGAATTGTTAAATTTCAATAATGTGAAAGTAGGACGGATACACACGGCAGAATATGCCAAAGATACTGCGTTGCAGGAATTATTGGCTGAAAGAAGGGATAAATGGGCTCCATACAAAATTGAACACACGGCTGATATGCTCAGGTAAGTTTAACTTTGCCTTCGAAGTTTTGGCGGGAACGTGGAAACGTGTGTGTGCTCCCATTGTTCTTTTTCCTAAAACTTGAGTTCCTCTGCGATTTAATGTGTAATTAATTTGGATTATTAACCATTAAGTGCCAGTGAATATGTGCGAGTGTAGGGAAACATCAAAATGTTGAATAAAATATAAGTTACAAAACTAAAATCCGACGACTGAAAAATCATGCTCTTATAAGTATGAAACGAGTAAATATTCTCATCTGAAATTGTTATGTACAAACTATTTAATATGTATAGTATCTTAAATAAACAACTTAATTGTAATAGATATTTTATACATATTTATAGTGATGTTCAGAGGATAAACGTGGTCGTATTCCAACTACTGTAACAAAACAGTACATTCAGCAAAGTAGCCTACGACCACGGTTATCCTCTGAACACCATTACGAATATGTATGAAATACAATAAAAAATCTATTACAAGTAAGTTGTTTATTTAATGTACGGTACATATTGAATAGTTTGTACATATCAATTTCCGATGAGAATATTTACTCGTTTCATACTTATTAGAGCGTGAATTTCTAGTAGTCTGGTTTTAGTTTTGACACTTTTTAACCCGACTACAGCGAAGCAAAAAGGAGGGTTATGTTTTATTAACACTATTTTGGGGTTTTGCATAAATTTTAACATGCATACAATTATAAACATACATCTATACACTTACATAACGATCAATACCCTTTTGCTTCATTGCGGCGCCGTTAAAACGAAACGTTATGCCTTTCTTTAAGTTGTGTTTCAATATTTCACATTTTTTTGTTTTTTATTTATTTTTTATACCTTATAGGCTAGCGTTTGACCTCTATCTCACCTGTTGGTAAGTGATGATGCGGTCGAAGATGGTAAGCACGCCAGGCCTAGAATGGGAGCTGGCTCTCAAGGATAGCTGCCGAAACACATTTAGATGTTTGGGAACAGATTTTCTAACTTGAGGGTGGTAGCTGGCCAGGTGGACACTAGACACATGCGAGGGTTGTTGGTTTCTTAACGTTGTTATCTTCACCGGAGGGCCACTGTGAAAAACGCACATACATTTTTAATCATATAGAAAAATCCATTGGTGCACGGTGGCACTTTTTTTTTATATAAAAATTATCTGAAGTACTGAAGCACACAGTTACGTGTATGGTGGGCAACCCCACTTTAATATTTTTTTAAAAGCCTGACGTCAACGATTGGATGACAGCTAAATGGTTCATTACTTTTGTTTTTTTTTTTATTCAAAACCTTAAATTCTTCTTTTGCTATGTTTACTTGATAATTTTATAGATTATGATTTATATTTTAAACGACTTCAAAAAAAGGAGGAGGTTTCTCAATTAGACCGTATTATATATATTTATATATATATATGATTTATAATATTAATTATTGTGACCCATTTTAGCGATGGGTCGTTGGCGTATTTTTCGTTAACGCAACTAGACCGTTGAATTAACCTCCGTCAACTAGTTGATTAACTAGTTGAATTGATTAACTAGTTAATGCTTTAACCATAGTCCATTTCAATTCAATTCAAATCAATTTATTTATTTCAGACTTTATCATTATTAGATAGATAGATAGATAAACTCTTTATTTGCACACCAAAAGAACAGAAACAATTTAAACAAAATATACTCTAAACTTATAACTATAGCTATGCAAAGGGCGGTCTTATCGTTTAGAGCGATTTCTTCCAGACAACCCAATAGTAAAAAAGAAAACGAGACTGTGACGGACGGTGGTGTATCAATATTGAAATAAAATCAATAAATATGGTTACAAACATAAAAAACAAATGTCATACTATACATTACACATAAATACACATACATACATAAAATATATATATATATATATATTCATATATACATACATACATACCTATCTTTAAATATTAAATGATATATATCATACATATAATAATAAAATAAAATAATATTATAATGTCCATATTTTAAAAACTACCACAGCCGATTAGATACACACACAAAAAACAAAAAAACAATCAAAAAATCATTAAAATATTCAAATTGATATAAAAACCTAAATATCTAATATCATATTTGCTACTAAGACCAACAACGTGCAATTTTCGCCACATTTGCATTATAGGGCAGTCAACGTCCATCCTTTTCGCAATAAGCTGGAGGTAACTGTTGGAGCTGCCCCTCAACCGGCGCATCAGGGACGCGGTCCGTTTGCGGAGTATTGCTGCAAAGCTATCGACGCGTGCTTCTACTAACATTCCTGACGCACTACAAAAGCGGGGCAGCTTCAAAAGTGCCCTGAACGCATTATTATATTGAACCTTCAGGGCGTTAAAAGATCGTTGCGTAAAAGCAACCCACAGGCTGCACGTATAGAAAGACTGACAGAAGGCTTTAAAAATAGTGATTTTTACTTCTTCAGTGCACCGCGCAAATCTACGGGCCAACATATTCGCTCGGACTGATAACGCCCTGCGTTCCCTCTCCATATCCATGGTATCCGTTAACGTTTCCGTGACCCAGTGACCCAGATATTTAAATTCTGACACTCTCTTGATAGGAGCACCATTAAGTATGACAGGTGGCACTGTATGATATGTTTTGGTGCCAGCCTTGAATACCATCAGCTCACTCTTTCTATTGTTGTATCTGAGTCTATGGGCCCACGCATACCGTTCACAGACACGTATAAGTTTTCTAAGAGCACTGATCGATGGGCTCAGCAGCACCATATCGTCGGCATAACTTATATTATTCACAAATTTGCCCTCTATAGCACAGCCTACCATGGTGCTGCTGAGCTTACTGACCAGGCGGTCGATGTACAGGTTGAAGAGCTTTGGTGATGTCAGGCCGCCCTGCCTCCTTCCGCACTCCAGCCTGTACATGTCCGATAGCGATCCTGACCATCTAACATGATTGCTCTGATGATCATACCAATATTTGAGTAGCGAAACATACTCACCTGGTACGTTAGTATCCTCAGACAACTTATGCCACAGCCTGTCATATGCTACCAGATCGAATGCCTTAGATAAATCTAGGAAGCAGGCATAGACAGGTGTGTTTTTTCTCGTATAGTACTGAACGGTGTGCTTGAGTGTCAGTATTGCTGCCTCAGTTGAAAGTCCAGGTCTAAACCCAAATTGAGCGTCGTGGAGCTCCATTTTAACTACTGAATGTCAACCACACCGTCCAGTATTTTAGCAATTATTGTTTCTAAGGATATCGGTCTATAGATTTATAAAGAAGATGGGTCTCCGGTCTTATTTTTTACTATGGGCACTACTACGGCTTTCATCAACGCCTCACGTAAATATGTGTGTCTCAAACAAAAGGTAAACAACATGGCAAGCACTCTCGGGAGATGAACGCCAGCATGCTGGAGGTGCTCGATACTTAGTGAGTCATGTCCCGGGGATTTCCCTCGCGTCATGTTTTTTATTACATGTGCTACCTGTTTCGATGTAACCCTAGCAACCAGATTATCGATATGACCACCAGGCACCTGTGGCTCTACAATGGTGGGCCCCAAGGGAGAATCAACTCGAAAATGCTCTCTAAAGCGATTAGCTATCTGAACTGGATCACTAATACCCTCAATATTTGCAGGAGCGCTCGACCTTGGATTCAGATTATTCGTTTCCTTCCAAAACTAACTAAAGTTTTTAGACTTATGGTGTGAAGCCAGAATATCCATTTTTATCTGTGTCTGGTTATTTTGACACCACTTTAGCTTATGTTTGAAATTGGTTCGCGATTTTCTCATATTATCATATATCGGACCGCATGATGGTTTGCCGTGCGCGATCCATTCCTGAAACCAAGTCCGAGCCTCTCTATGAACCCCATGAACATATTTATTCCAACCAGGAATACATCTCTTTTTATGCTTATTTATATAGTACTTATCTGAATTATTATCATTATTTGACTTGTTCGAGCATTTAGATGCACAGTCCTGTAGAATACTAACTTTATTGTCATACATACTATCTATAACTTGTCTATGAATTAAATTATTACATTGTGAATCTGCACATGTTGATAATTCGGAAGGAAAGTCTAATTCTCGTAGTCTAGAATTACACATCTGCCAATATTTCTTTATCTGCGACTTATCTCTTAGATTCCATACTATGTTATTGCGTATATTATTATCCTCAATTATTTTAGGGACTAAAATATTAAAATGACATGTCAATTCTACAGGAAAGTGATCGGACCAGGATACTTCATAATTAATTTTGATATCAGTGATTGTATTATTTGCTGATTCAGTCACAACAATATGGTCTAACCATGACCTACTACCATGGACATCGCTTACATATGTATATGATCCTGATAATATTCCCAAATAATTAATATCTGCACATATCCAGTTTTGTTCTGTACAGAAGTCACTAAGCTCTTTGCCAAACAATGCAGTAGGATGAGCATTAAAATCTCCTAACATACAAACCGAAACTACAGAATTTGAACATTTCGCAGTGCTCGTATGAATTTAACCGTTATCGTAGTATTGGTTCATTCAATCGTTTAAATCCAAATAGCGCTGTATGTTTATTGTATTTTAATTTTTTCAACACTAAATATATTTTAATTTTAAGTAGGTATATTTTAGTTTTACATCATGACGTAAATTTTTAAGAAATTTAAATACTAAGTATTTGCATATATAACTATTAATGTTACTAAATATGTACATTAAATACATAATTACCTCTTTTTTTTTAAAACATACCTCCGAAGTTGCAATTCCCTTTTCTACTATCGAATTTAGTCGTCTAACAACGAATGTTACCGTTCGAAATCAAGTTGACAGTTAATCGCGCGGCGCGCCGCCGTTGGTTGACGTCAACTGATACGTTTCTCTATACTTTTGAGTTTTGCCGTCTATGGATTCAACTAGTTGATTGGTGAACGATTAACGGTCGCAACTTTGACAGTCGATGGACGGTTTTTTTAACTTGTTCGTTTAATCAACGCCCATCTCTATTTAATTATTACCCATTTAATTATTTTTATTGTATATAGTATGACAAACTGCAGGAAATCTGAATAAATTCCAAGATATTATATTGGAACTAATTATATATTACTGCATGTTAATAAATTTATATATATATATATCACCTCAAAATTGGCACTGAAAATTAATACGCGCCATTGAAGTCGGCTCTTTTTAGTATTTTAAACGATCTTATATGATTTGTGATATTGACGTGTATATGTGCGTATATTAATACTGCTTACATGCTGGATAAATGCTTTATTTCTTGATTGTTTCTTGATTCTTTGAAAGACCCAATGGTAAAAATCTAATACTATAAGAATCTTTGTCCTGACATACTGACTGACTATCTGACTGACTGGCAGACAACGCAAAGCCTAAACCGCTGGTCGTAAAGACTTGAAATTTGGAGGGTATATTTGTCTTAGTACGTAAGGGTTGTACTGAGAAAGGATTTTACAAAATTCACTCCTTAAGGGGATGAAATGGAACTTATGAATATGAACTTATTTAAAAGGAAGTCAGAGATGCGGTTACGAAGCGCCCCTAAGGGGACATGATTATCTGTATATGCCTGCAAACCGTACAATGATTGGTCAAATAACCGGCTAAGTGCGTGTCGGGCCACGCGCAATGTAGGGTTCCGTAGTAGCTTGTTATTCAATGCAAGTCTTTACCCGTTATAAACAAGCAACTAGGTACTCTGTCTTTGTCACTTTAAGGGATTTATTTTAAGGATTTTGTATTTGGTACAAAATTATCCAACACCCAAGTTTAACGACTATTACTGCCAAACTAATAAAGTTATCTTAACCGCTATAATTTTCCTTTAAATTTCATGAAATGCGCTATTATCACGAATATTCCCAGATTTTGCAGTTTAGCTTTTAGAGGGGAGGGGGGGGGGGGGGGGGACGCCCTACTAGAACAAAAATTTGCACTTTAATGTTTAATATTTCGTAAATGGAGCATTCAATCGAAATATAGTATTAGCATTCCTGAAGTCATTTTAAAAGACCTATTCAATGATACCCCACACGATGGGGTAGACGATAAAAAAAATCATCCCCACTTCTTATATAGGGGAGCTACCCTAAAAAAAAATTTTATTTCAGCACGTTGTCGGCTTAATTGATATACATACCCTCACAAAATTACAGCTTTCTAGTATTAACGGTCTCTTAGCAAAACCTTGGACAGACAGCCAGACAGACAGACAGACAGACAGACAGACAGACAGACGGACATGACGAAACTATAAGGGTTCCTTGTCAGGACTGTGGAACCCTAAAAAGCACATACAAGTGCTATTCGTATTTATAACGCACTGCCTAAGCATATATCTGACATTATTTCTGTAAATAGATTTAAGACAAAACTCAAGTGGTGGCTAATATCTAAAAGTTTCTATGACATTCAAGAATGTATGCATCGTGACAAGGGTATAACTACTTATTTTGATTAAAATGCTTTTAGACATGTATTCACGAATTTATTATTAATTTATTTTTATAATTATTACAATTTTTTTTTTTTTTTTTACAATTATATTTTGACAAAATATTTTATTAAATCATTGATATAATTTGGCTCGAATGCATAAAATTATTATTAATAATATAATATTAATGGCTTATATAAAATAAATAAAACTAGCCAAGTGCGAGTCAGAATCGCGTCTCTTATCGCACACTTAGGGAGGGTTCCGTACAATACGAATCATAACAGAATTTCAACCTCATATTTAATTCATTGATATTAATACCAAGAATATTTTGTTTGGTCGCGATCTAGAAAGACGGGGCTCGATTACTAGCGCCATCTACTATGTCATATTGCCGAAACTAATTAGTAAGGTTGTTAGGTTAACAAACACGAAGGAGTTTTAACATCCAGATGACACCGATGAAGGTCTTATAGATGGCGTTTTACTAAAAACACGTTTTTGTATGAGCACCCCCTTTAATTTTTAACTTTATTTTGTTTTTAGTATATTTTGTTCTAGCGGCAACAGAAATACACCATCTGTGAAAATTTCAACTGTCTAACTATCACGGTTAATGAGATACAGCCTGGTGACAGACGGACAGACAGACAGACAGACAGATAGACAGACAGACTGAGAGACAGACAGATAGACAGACAGACGGACAGCGGATTCTTTGTAATAGGGTCCCGTTTTACCCTTTGGCTACGGAACCCTAAAAATTATAAATATAATTATATTATTGAATGCCCGATGTGGGTAACTGACGGGTCTTAAAGGCAATGACAACTAGCCTAATGTAAATTAAGTCAGTAACTCAATAAATTATTCTGATTCTGATTCCAGCATTCACTGTCATACATGAGCATTTACTACCATCAAGAAAATACATATTAATTAACTCCTCCTTTTTGAAAGTCGGTTGAAAAACTGATAAAATTGTGTATCACTCCTGATCAGTCCAGAATACTAGAATATTAGCGATTAATACGAGGTACTTACGTTACCTAATAAATTAGCACAAGAATAAAGAGATTGAAATAAAATAACATAGAGCCTCTCAATATCCTGTGTCACAAATGTCACAATCTGTTTAGGATCTTTGCAGCATAGCACACCATTTAGCAATAAGAGCAAACTGTTTTGAAAATATTTCGCAGTATTCTGAAGGCTGATTGTCAATAGCATAACCTGCATAAATAATACACTGCCATACTTCATATACCATAACAAAAAGTCTACAACATTGTGCCAATGTTTGTGCACATTCCCGAATACAAAACAAGCACATACATACACTCATACATACAATACATTCTTAAAAATAAAGGATCTTTCAACAAGGACGGGTCGATGTTGAAATTGTATAAAACAAGCTGTGTGTTATATATTAACAAAAATATTTTTTATATGAAAAATAAACTAAACCACAATCGACCAATGCTCTAACACGAGGCCATCGCTCAAATTAAGCCGGATCTATGCGGAAGAGTTTCTGGCTGAATACTCAAAGGGAAGAGTTATTGAACATTGGACCTCTCGGATCCGTGACACCGTTCGAAGCCGCGGTGGATATTTGAACGATGTCATATTCCATAAAGTTGGCATAAATGGGCCTTTCAAATAAAAAAAATAATTTAACAAATATTTCACACTCAGCTTGTTTTATTTAATTTCAACATCGACCCGTCCTTGTTGAACGACCCTTTAGCAAATATTAATGTTGACTCTAAGTAATTGTACTATTCTTTATTCTGTGCTCTTAGGCCGATAGTAGACTATCATCAACATCATCAGCCAGTGTTAGGCCACTGCTGGACGTAGGCCTCTCCCAAGATACGCCACTGAGCCCGATCTTCGGCTCTTCTCTTTCAGTCACTGCCCATCGCTTTTCGTATGTCGTCGCTCCACCTGGTCACAGGACGTCCTGCGCTACGTCGGGATACAGTCGGTTGTCACTGCTCACGCGCGCGCAACGTTTATTATTATTCAAATGACGGGATAACTGCGCATTCGTATTCTATATCAGAAACGATTTAAGTTTTTCATAGTCATTTTGCGGGTTTGACAAAAAAACAAGCATAACATTTTTCATTTTTTTATGCCAACGATACTAAAATGACAAGATGGCGTAAAAATCACTTTCTCGACTTCAAATTCAACTCTTAGGTAGGTATTTTGATGTTTTTTGTGAGGTAAATAAAAATAATCCGTCAACTTTTTTTTTATTTCAATGAGTCAACCCTTTACTGTATCTGGTGCGCGCCGGTACATCGCGCGCTGAAAGAAGTAATAACAACGCTAGGGAGAGTGCCTTAGACACATTTTTGCGTGTATATAGAGCCGATTGTACTCTTCGGTCTTCTGTACAATCTGCCGCACCTGGTGGATGTGGTCTATGGAACCGTAACCGCTTCGAGACCCGGCCTGTTCCGGAGGTTGAAACTCGTCGAGTCTTGCCGCAAGACGGTTCTTGATGACCCTTGAAAACAGCTTGTAGACATGGCTCAGAAGCGAAATCGGGCGGTAGTTTTTCAATTGAGTTATTTCTCCTTTTTTGAAAAACAGAACCACCATGCTTCTGTTCCATACCTGTGGAGTTCTCCCAGTGAAAATAACAGAATTAAAGAGCTGCTGAAGCTGTTGAACTGCTGGACTGCTGTTGGTCCTCCGGCTTTTAAAAGCTCTGTTGTGATTCCGTCTTCTCCTGGAGCTTTTCCATTTTTGAGTTGTTTAAGGGCCATCACGATTTCGTCTTGGCTAATTTCGGGCAGATCTTCTGTGAAGTGGCGAGTTAAGGTGGCTCTAGAATCCTCAATATCGGATTCGGGCTTTGAAGCATGCGATGCGTAGAGCTTGCCGTAGAAGTGTTCAACTTCCGACAGAATCTCCGGCTTGGATGCGACGACGATCCCCGTTGAAGTTGTCAGCTTTGTGAGGTGGCTTCTACCCAGAGACTGGACGAACACTTACGACCCCAGATTCTGCTTCATTGATTCTTTAATCAAGAGCATGTTAGAGGATCGGAGGTTGCGTTGTACCAGCTTCTTAATGGATTTGTTGCGCACCAGGTTAGTTGACAAAGCTGACAAAGGGTCTGTTCATCTCTCTTCCATTAACCGAAGTGTTTCTGCCGAAAGTTTGGACTTTTTGCCCATACGCTTGCTCTCGCAAAACTTCGTCCCTTTATCCCTAAGGATTTCCACCACTTCTTCGAGTTTCTGGTCTACGTCATCTGTGGTTTCCAAGGCAGCGAATCGATTTTTCATTTTTAATTGGAGTAGGTTTGGACATTCTATTGGAGTAGGTTTGGACGGAGCGTAGACTTCATCAATCGGAATCTCTCGGTTTTAAAGTCGATATCCAGAGAGCACCGTACAAGTCGGTGATCACTGCCAGTATTAAACCTAGTGATCCAGTGATCACTAGGTTTAATACTGGTAGTGATCGGCGCATATTCAGATACGACTCAGTAGTTGTATCTGAATATGCGCCGTTTGTCCGTAATGATGAAGTCAATCTCGTTTTTAGTCACATAGTCGGGGCTTTGCCACGTCCACTTCCTTTGGGGCTGTTTCTTGAAGATTGAGTTCATCAAGAAAAGCCCCTCTTTCTCGAGGAAATTGACTAGCTTTTGCCCACTTGGATTCCTATTTTCAAATCCGTGTGGTCCTATAGACGATTCGCCGCAAGTTTGTACTCCCACTTTGGCGTTAAAGTCATGGGAGACAACGTTGTAGTGAGCCTTGGAGGTGGTGTGTAAAGCTCTGGAGATATCTTCATACATGCTCTCCACCTCATCATCCAAGTGTGTCGAGGTCGGTGCGTAAACCTGCATAACCTTGAGGCTGTACCTCTTGGCTAACTTAAATATGAGGTACGCTACCGTGGTCGGCACAACGCGTCACTGAGAACCTTGTTGACCAGAAACCCGACGCCACCTTGGGATGGCTGATCTCTTTCTCTGTAATACATAAGATGGCCCGATTCTAACGTTATGGTGTCCTCTCCCTGTCTTCGGACTTTACATAACCCCAGTATGTGCCATCTTATGTGTTTTAGCTCCTCTTCCAGCTGCGCCAGATGATCGTCCAGCCGAATCATGCGTCCATTATACGTAGCCAGGGTCAGTTTGTTTTGGCGGCCTACCGTAGCCCGGGGATTCTTAGCACCCCCTGCCCTGCCGTTACGGTGACCGCCGCCGTGGTCTGGAATAGCAGAGCGGCCAGAATCTGGGGGCCTTGGCTTTAAGTGACCTTCCATCTACTTTGCATCCCTTGGGAGGGATATGCCCTAATCGCCACGGTGGGCAGGCAAAGTACATAAGGGTGAAAGGATTTTCCAAAATTCACCAACTTCACACAATTGCTTCAGTAAAAAAATAAGTTAATACATATTTCAGGTTTTTTTGAAATTCCACCCCTAAGAGGGGTAACAAAGTCTGAAAATCAATATTGTTTCGGATTGCGCTGAGATTTGGCATGCAGATAGTTATTACAACCTTAGTTCCATCTGAGAAATGATTTTTTAAAATTCACCCCGTAAGGGGATAAAACGGGGGTTCAAAATTTGTAAGGAGAAACAAGATTAGATTGTTTTTTCTATCCGAAACTTTACACAAGTGTTACAGTAAATAAATAAGTAAATACGTGTTTCAGACTTTTTCGAAATGCCATCCCTAAAAGGGTGAAGTGGGATTACAAATACTGAAAATCAACATTGTTTCGGATTGCGCTGAAATTTGGCAGGCAGATAGTAATTACGACCTTAGTTCCCTCTAAGAAATGATTTTCCAAAATTCACCCCTTAAGTGGATGAAACGGGGGTTCAAAGTTTGTATGGAAGAACAAGTTAGATAATATATTTTATTAAACCTTCACACAAGTACTTCAGTAAATAAATAAGTAAATACAAGTTTTAGGCATTTTTGGAATTCCACCCTTAAGAGGGTGAAGTGGGGTAACAAAGTTTGAAATCATTATTGTTTTGGATTGCGCTGAAATTTGGCATGCAGATAGTTATTTTGACGTAGGTATCTTCCCAGAAAGGAATTTTCAAAATTCACTCTTTAAGATGATGAAGCGGGGGTTCAAAGTTTGGATAGTCATTATTCGACATTTCACACATGTACTTCTGTAAATAAATAAATAAATACGATTTTCAGGCGTTTTTGGATTTCACCCCCTAAGGGGGTGAAGTGGGGTAACAAAGTCTGACAATCAATTTTGTTTCGGATTGCGCTGAAATTTAGAACGCAGATATGACTTAGGTATCCGCTAAGAAAGTTTTTTTTTTAATTCACCCCTTAAGGAGACGGAACGGGGATTCAACGTTTGTATGGCGAAACATGATGAGATAGTCTGTTTTATTCGAAACTTTACGTAAGTACTTCTGTTAATAAATAAGTAAAAACGTGTTGCAAGATTTTTCAAAATGTGGTAGTATACAAAGTCGGAAAATCAATATGGGTTTTCGGCCTTTATAAATATGAATTCTAATTTCCCTTAGTCAATAGTCACGCGATAACATGTAATCGGGTAAACAGATTTGGCTAATTCGGTTTTGATGTCTTTTATGATAAAAAGGTTTTTACAAAAGAAAAGTAAATAAAAGAAGTATTTAACGCGGGCGAAGCCGCGGGGCACTTCTAGTTTTTAATAAAATGGAACAAAATTTGCCGAAATCATAAGGTTTTTTTATGAGGAGACCGCATTTCTTGCTATAGTGGTCATAGCGTAGAGTGCGGGGCGCTCGCCGACGCGTTCAGCCTCGCACTGCGGGCCGCTGTTCGTGCAGCGTGGGTGGACGGAGCGGGCGGCGGCGGCGGCGGTGGTGATGTTGGTGGGGGGTGATGATGCGGTGTACATAGTGGAGGCGCGGGATTAGGTTGGAGGGCTTCGTCTTCATCACTGCTGTTTTCTTGTGATACATACTTTGTGAAAATTTCAATTGTTTACCTATTACAGTTTAGGAGATACACCCTCTGACATACGGACAGACAGACGGACGGATGAACAGAAAATCCTCAGTAATAGGGTTCCGTTGGTACCCTTTGGTACGGTACCATAAAAACGAAATTAAATTTGGAACACAGATAAGCTGTAGTTTGTATATGCTGAGAGGACCTACTAAGATACTTTGGCCATAGCCAGTATTTATTTCATCTAAATATTTGGAGATGTATTAAAAACGCTGCTTTATGATATTAAATAGCTTATTTATTACCCTTTCCAGATTAGTCACGTTGTACAAGTATGGAGGACTGTACTTGGACACTGATGTGCTGGTTGTCAAGCGGCATGATGCTCTAGGAAAAAACTGGGCAGCCAGAGAAAGCCCTGATCTGGTCAACAATGCAGTAATCGCAAGTGGCAAGGATGGTCCGGGACATGAAATAATCGGAGCTGTGCTTGAGTAAGTTAAAAACCTTATTATTATAAACATGTCATAAACAGGTCATTGTAAGTTTTAATATAAAAATTGATTTTAGTAATATCTTAAAATCTATTAATTTGTGCCATATAGATTTAAAAACGTGACTTACGCGATGTCGATATAGCGATCGACATATGTTTCGGCCTCATCCGGAGGTCTTCTTCAGGATCTTGAGTGCGGGGCGCTCGCCGACGCGTTCAGCCTCGCACTGCGGGCCGCTGTTCGTGCAGCGTGGGCGGACGGAGCGGGCGGCGGCGGCGGCGGTGGTGATGTTGGTGGGGGGTGATGATGCGGTGTACATAGTGGAGGCGCGGGATTAGGTTGGAGGGCTTCGTCTTCATCACTGCTGTTTTCTTGTTTTGTGATGAAGAGGGTAATACGAGATTACTTTCGAAACATCGCGAGTGTATCAATGGAATTGATGGAATTACACTAACAGTTGTCTCGTCTATTACGTCAAGATTTATGGGATACTTTGGATTCAATGACTTATAGCAGAGCGCAATACACTTTAAACAATTCGTCTAAAAGTCATTATAGAAAATTAACACACCTGACAAAAACCTCAGAGCAACGTCCTTCCGACGTCAACCGTTCAGTGGTGGAGAATCAGGCGGTTGTAAATTTATCGTCGCAGGTACTCACTGATAATGAAAAATCGGTATTATCAAAAGGTCTTAACTTTGCACCCACACCGCGGAAGATACCCGTCGAGGTGATCATCACCGGCATCGAGGAAACGATCTCCCGGAATAACATACCGATTCATGACGCTGAATGTTTACGACAAGAAGTAGCATTGACATTGCGAAAATCCAATGTACCTAAATCCAACATCTCGAACTTGGAAATGTTTGCACTACGTAGTTTACGTAACAACACAGAGCTTTTAGTTTTACACGCAGATAAGGGGAATGCAACAGTAGTCGTGGACACAGCACAGTACGAACAGAAAATAAACCAGCTCCTCAGTGACGGTAATACTTACAAACGTGTTACATACGACCCTAGATCTCGAGTAACTACCAAACTGAGTACACTACTGCGTGCATTAAATGAAGATCTGTACAGTAGATTACGCCCTTTGAACCCAACTGCACCGAGAATTTATGGCCTACCTAAAATTCACAAGCCGTCGTGGCCTTTGAGACCTATAGTCAGTCAAATCGACTCACCCACTTGTAAAACAGCTCGATACATGGCTGACATGCTACTTCCATTAACAGGAAACACCACAAGTTTTGTGAGGGACTCGCGACACTTTATACAGCTCCTAGATGAAGTAACATTAGGTGAAGACGAACTGATGGTGAGCTTCGACGTCACGTCATTATTCACGAACGTACCGATAGAGGGCACACTCAAAATTATAACGGATTTATTCCAGAGAGCTCTTATACCTATCGAGTACATGATCATAATAAAGTACATACTGACAAGTGGGTATTTTAAGTGGCGCGGTGAATTTTATATTCAGACGGAAGGTGTGGCCATGGGTTCTCGTATAGCTCCAGTAGTTGCGAATATTTTTATGGAGTGGTTCGAGACATCGGCACTACACGACATATCCTTTAGACCGAGATACTGGTGGCGATATGTGGATGACGTGTTTGCTATTTTACATAAGGACCATGTAACACCCTTATTAGAACATCTAAATAGCAAACATCCGACGATCACTTTCACTGTCGAACGAGAAATAGAGGGCACGTTGCCGTTTCTTCACGTGTTACTCAAGCGACAACGGAATGGACTCTCACACACAGTGTACCGCAAGAGTACGCATACAGACCGGTACTTGAGAGCTGACTCCCATCACCATCCCGCCCATCTAACGTCGTTGCCTCGGACACTTATCAACAGAGCGCTGAGATTATGTGACCCACAACATGTAGACACGGAACTCGCGCATGTGAAGGCGGTGTTACAGGCAAACGTATACAGCTGGAAGCAGAGTAATCGGATTGCGAACAACTCCACAAAGTGCTGAATAACATCGGTTGAGAGAGCAACAACGTACCTACCATACGTCAAGGGGGTCACGGACAAAATTGGACACTTGTTACGCCGAAGATATAGCATCAAGACGATATTCCGCCCCCCTCACGTGTCAGGCAGTTGTTGCGCTCTCCAAAGGATAAGGATCCCCTAGGAGCTCCTGGGGTCTACGTCGTTCCTTGCGACTGTGGTGCAAGCTACGTAGGTGAGACAAGAAGAAACGTGTCCACAAGACTCAAAGAACACATTGCTTCCATGAAGAACGTGGACAGCGGTAGCTCGGCGGTTACAGAGCACGCTCTCACATCTGGGACGACGCACTACATCAGATTTGACAAGGCACGGATTTTGGCGCGTGAAAAGTACTTTGTAACCCGCAAAATCCGAGAAGCCATTGAGATCAGTCGTCGTCGTAACTTCAACAGAGTCAGAGGGTGGTACCTGACACATACGTGGAAAACCGTTCTTCATGGAAAGCACGTCACCAGTGGCGACAGTGAGGAGGACACCTTGAGTTCCGTCTGCCGGTTGGATGAGGTTTCGCTATAGAAAATAGCAGTGATGAAGACGATGCCCTCCAACCTAATCCCGCGCCTCCACTATGTACACCGCATCATCACCCCCCACCAACACCACCACCGCCGCCGCCGCCGCCCGCTCCGTCCGCCCACGCTGCACGAGCAGCGGCCCGCAGTGCGAGGCTGAACGCGTCGGCGAGCGCCCCGCACTCAAGATCCTGAAGAAGGCCTCCGGATGAGGCCGAAACATATGTCGATCGCTATATCGACATCGCGTAAGTCACGTTAAATTCCCGTTTTTAAATCTATAAGTTTAAAACGAACGTGAGTTTTTATAATAAAATTGTGCCATGTACATAATGTAAGTCACTTCAACGGAAGTAACTAACTACCATAAATTATTTTTCAAAAAAAAAAAAAAACCGACTTCATAACCACAAACAGGCACTCAAAAGCAAAAAATAAATTACTTAATATAATTATTATAAGCGCTACCCACTTATCTATTTGAAGTCGGTGCCTTAAGTAGTCGCCGGGTAGTGCTTATAATAATTATATTAAGTAATTTATTTTTCGCTTTTGAGTGCCTGTTTGTGGTTATGAAGTCGGTTTTATTTTTTTTGAAAAATAATTTATTTTACCCTTTTTAGTGCAAAACAAGTTTTTTAACCGACTTCAAAAAAAGGAGGAGGTTTCTCAATTCGACCGTATATATATATATACATTTTTTTTTTTTTTTTTTTTATGTTTGTTCGCGGATAACTTCGTCGTTTATGAACCGATTTCGATTATTCTTTTTTTGTTCGAAAGGAGATATCCCAAGTGTGGTACCATGGTAATTTTATCGAGGTATGATAAGTATCTCCAGAGATATTGAGATAAACATCTCAAAATTGGTACTGAAAATGAATAGCGCGGCATTGATGTCGGTTGTTTTTTAGTTTTTAAACGATATTATTAAATTACATGTATCCCTAAATTTCGTGTCTGGGCCGTTATACACTGACGGATATATACATTGTGAAAATTTCAAGTATATACCTATTATGGTTAAGAAGATACAGATCTGTAAAATGCGTACATATAGACACACGGACGGACGGACAACAAAGTCTCAAAAAGTGTTCATTTGGTACCCTTCGGGTTCAGAACCCTAAAAAATTGACTTTAAATGCCGCGCTAGTGAAAATATTCACTAGTCATAATGATGTCATCAAGGTACCAAAGGACAATGTCCAAAATGGCCCTGTGCAAAGCAAAGCATCTGACACATTCGATAATTAATTGTCTATTTTATTACAATAATTCCAAATACTTATATAACACGGACTAGTTGTATTCTAAAATGAATATTAAAAAGTATTATTTGCGATTATTAACATTACCATATATATATGGCCGACAGATACTACTGAATCACTCTACTACGTTATAAGAGTTGGCACTTCACTAAATTGTTGATACCTACCCGAATAATGAAAGTACTGTGTAACCAACCTAACAACGGAAAGTATTATTTATCGAGTAACTATTATATAATATGTGGTATTATGCTTATAATATTTTTTTGCAGTGTTGGTTGGTACAAAGTACGTTCATAATTCTGAGTTATTTAATTACTAGCAGTCCGCCCCGGCTTCGCACGGGTAGAACATATATGCCTACAAAATTTGCATCAGTTTGTTGCATCGAATATAAAATATGAACATATTTAACAACCATCGTCATATTTCATCCAATTTACACAAAACCTTAACGAATTATGCACCTAAACCTTCCTCATAAACACTCTGGCTATTGATGAAAACCGCATGATAATCCGTTCAGTAGCTATTGAGATTATTGCGAACAGACAGACAGACGCAGTGATGGACTTTGTTTTATAATACTTACGTAGTGATATTGGACGGCCCTTTGGCGTAAAGGATATTTATCCTGATTCTGACCCGACGGTCGTTGGTTCTAATCCTAGCTATATACCTACCAATGAAAGTTTTATGTGCATTCATGAGTTTTCGTACAGTGGTAGTGGGATCATTAAATCTACCAAAAAGTAGCTTACTACCAAGGAGTACATCTGCCGCCGTAACCTTACGGCGTTCCCCAACGCAAAATGTAGGGGTAATATACGTTTAACGTGTGTATCTGTGTGTCTGTCTGTAGCATCTTAGCACCTAACCGGATAAACCGATTTTGTTTTTATTATTGATAGTTTTTTTTTTGTTTGATAGATGTCTTCATCGAGAGTTTTCTTAGCTTTGATTCATGAAAATTCGTTCAATCGTTATAAAATTATGAGCTTTTTTCTAGTTAATTGCGCTATGAAATCAACTTTCATAGGTCTGATCAATTTGAAAATCTTCTTCTTCAACGATATTGTAAGAACATGGCAGCCTCCTGGACTCTACAGAATACTCAAATCCTCACCAACTTACAGCTCAGATTTTAAATGTCGTGTTTAGAGTCATTGGAAAAAGCTATTATACATAGATCAGTCGGGGTGGTTTAAAATATTATATTATTATATATATAGATGAATATTATTTTATACAATAGATCATGTTATTATACTATATTGACTTCAAATTGACTGTGATCGGTGGGGATCTAAAGCATAGCTAAGCTTATAATAATATTTTCGCAGTAACTATGACCTAATCTGTGGATTCACTGCAAATATTTTATTAATTTTGCGATGCGTGTTTGTGAAATTCGTGATATCTTCTAGAGTTTTCATTTGAATTATATACTGTAAAGGACAATTTTAATCTATGATATGTGGCCAAGCTAATTAACGTAATTATTTGGATAAGGAATTATACTATATACTTGAAAATAGCCTTGGAAGTTACGTAATATTTTTTAACAAAAATTTTAAGATTAAAATGGTTACTGTGAGTCAACCTTAAGAGATAGACATATGCTGTCGCGGACTTTTTTGTAGGTCTTATTAAGTT
Organism: Cabera pusaria; assembly: GCA_954871355.1. NCBI lineage: Eukaryota > Metazoa > Arthropoda > Insecta > Lepidoptera > Geometridae > Cabera > Cabera pusaria. The sequence continues at coordinate 3,363,592 of OX940890.1, forward strand.
GTACAACTCTTGCATAGAAAATATTCTTCTATCTATTTTCAATTAAGCAGCGTTCGTAAGAAACGTGTTTTTTCGACCGTTTATTTGCCGACTTAGGTTGCAAATTAAGTCTCCACGAATGTACATTTGATTTAAACGGGATAATATATAGCCTATTTTCATTCCGAAAGTCCATTCTATGTATTAGTGAAAGAATTTTTTAAATCGGTTTAGTAGTTTTTGAGCTTACTCATTACAAACATACAAAAATACAAAAATACAAAAATACAAAAATACAAAAATACAAAAATACAAAAATACAAAAATACAAAAATACAAAACTACAAAAATACAAATGTTCTCTCTTTATAATATTAGTATAGATGTATGCAGTGTCGCGGGACTGATATGACCGCCATCTTCGCCAAATGTGTATGTCATTTCAAAAAATATTAACTAACTTTGCACCCTAATAAGACTTTGCCCGGTAGAACATTCCTGTGAAGATAAATTAATTCTCCCCACCTTTGTTTCTATCTCGCTCACAGTCACCGTAAGAATATCTGCCAAAAACCAAAATCAATGTGAAGAAAGATGTAAAAACATTATTCAAGATCATATTTTTAGGGATCCGTACCTCAAAAGGTAAAAAAAGGAACCCTTATAAGATCACTTTCTTGTCCGTCTGTCTGTCTGTCTGTCCGTCTGTCCGTGTGTCACCACCGATTTTCTCAGAAACGGGTAGACTTAGCAAGTTGAAATTTATACCAGATACAGAAATTTAATTTAATCAAGGTCCTGAGAGTCAACACGATAAAAAGATATGGGCAAATTTAGATTTTTGCGAAAACTTGTAAGTACCAAAATTTTCCTTAATTTTCAACTTTTTTTATTGTTCGGAATTTTCCCTTTACTTGTGCTGTAAGATCTTGCTTTTGACCAAAATTGACAATTCTAGGTCAACCGGAAGTACCCTATAGGTTTTGGGTCGAAAACCTATAAGGTACTTCCCGTTGACCTAGAATCATGAAATTTGGCAAGAAGCAAGGTCTTATAGCACAAATAAAGGAAACATTCCAAAAAATTAAAAATGTTGGCAATTAAAGGGTATTCTTAATATTATAATACATACATAGTGAACGCTAATCAAGGTAGGCCTCTGAGTTATATGGGCGCTCATACAATTTAGAGGTCTAGCCTAATTGGTACCAACCAACGTTGGTACGGAAGCCTTGGTGGGCGAGTCCACTTTGCCGGTCTTTAGTTAGTCTTCAAAAGTATATGCAATAGCAACCTCCATTGTGTATAATCTTTTCGTGACTTTTCTTCTAAAATCAGTACATTCTCCTATGTTTGAGGTATTTATCTCCATATCTCTGGAGATACTAATCAGATCTCGATAAAATTAAAATGGGACCACCTCGAAAACGTACCCTACCTATTAAAAAAAGAATCATTTGAATCCCTTCAAAATTGACGGAGTAATCGCGTAACATACAACCAAAAAAAAAAACATACAGACGAATTGAGAACCTCCTCCTTTTTTGTGAAGTCGGTTAAAAATACAGGCCGATAACGCCTAGTTTGGTGGCTAGGGACGTAATACAATGTATGTGTACTATAAATGAATAAAATAATTTATAATTTAATTTAATTTAAAAGTTACTTTTCAATCTACATCCAAAAACGTTCTTAATTCGTCTGTATGTTTTTTTTATATGTTTGTTACCCGTTTACTCCGCCAATTGTAAACTGATTTGATTTTTTTTTACAAGCTTTTATTTAACTTGCAATGTATGTATGTACACACCACCCTTCACACCTCCAATGCCTTATCTTTACGGTCATCAGAGAATCATACACTGTCCATGCCTAGCCACCATAGCTCTTTCTATGACAACTCATTTGTAGTGCAAGCTGTTTGGCTTTGGAATGCGCTTCCATTGGAAATTAAACGCTCACAGACTCTTACTACGTTTAAAGATCGCGTCAAGGCCCACTATCTCTCCTGAACTGCTATTGCTTTTGATCACAATTCTCTTTTATGAAATATGTGTATATTGTATTATATGTATATATGAATATATATAATATGTATTGTATGACATTACATGTATTATATTGCTATGTATTAAATTACATAAATTATATGTACCTTTGTAATGATGTACTAAGCTATTATTTTATTTTATTGTTATTTATTTATTTTTCATTATTATTTTTTCTACACCTATACCGTCATGTATGCTAATCTATTCCTTTCCACCCTAAGGTTGTCTGGAAGAGATCGCTTTAAGCGATAAGACCGCCTGTTGCCACATTGTTTTATTTACCATTTTTTACTTTTAATTTGTATGGTGTAATAAAGTGTTTATCTATCTATCTACCTATCTATGTATGTACCTATGTATGTTCGGGTGGAATCTTGGAAGCTAAATTAGACCCACTTTCCGATGTCCGATTGGACTCAAATTTGGTGTACTTATGTATCTTCGATGACAATACAATGATATGGTACCATGGAGCTGGTCTGATGATGGAAAGGGAAGGTGGCCACGGTATCTCTGTGATAAATCAACATAACCCTACCGTGTTTGAGCTCGATTGATTCGTCTTGAAAAGAACTTTACACCTTGATGATATCCAGGGTCTGATGATGAAGCTGGAAGGTGGCCACGGCATCTCTGTGATAAATCAACATAACCCTACCAAGTCTGGGCTCGATTGATTCGTCTTGAAGAGAACTTTTCACCTAGATGATATTTAGCGACTGGTGATGAAGCTGGAAGGTGGCCACGGCATCTCTGTGATAAAATAACGTAACCCCAGTGAATTTGGGCTCAAATGATTTGTCTTGAGGAGCACTCTACACTAATATGATAGCCAGGATCTGATGATCAAGCTGTAAAGTGGCCATGGCATTTCTGTTATAAAGCAACATAGCCCCACCGAGTCGATTGATTTTCCTTGGAGAACACTACCCATAATCACATCAAATATCCGTGGAATATTTTAAAACATCGTGCCTTCTCTTAAATACTTAGGCAGTAGGTAGGTAGTCGCTTATCTATACCTACCTACTAAAAAGTTAAAAATAAATTATAAGTAAAAAATATTTTTAAAAACAATCTTTTATCTGGGACAATGAACTAAAATGTTAAAAATAAATTCTTGTAAGTATTTGGCGTGTAGGTAGGTACTTACCTATATTTTTAAAAGCTTGAGGCACTGAAGTATAGTAATTACCTAGCGTGAAAAACGGGTAGTGCTGCAAGCTTTTAAGAATATAGGTAAGTACCTACACGCCAAATACATACTAGAATTAATTTTTAACATTTTTGTTCATTGACTCAGATAAAAGCTTGTTTTTAAAAACATTTTTTACTTATAATTTATTTACATTTAAATTACACCGCCGTCTATCTGTCTAATTTTAATCCATTCCATCCAAAGGTTGTCTGGAAGTGATCGCCCTTTTAGCGATAAGACCACCCATTGTACGGTTTATATTAGTTTAAGCATTTTATGTTTGTATATCTTAAGTTGTGGTGTACAATAAAGAGTTATCTCTCTATTTTTTGTCATCATATACTTTATATTATGACAAAAAATAGAGAGATAGATAATAATGTTGTTTTTTTTTCTAATTATACTTAAGCATACAATAATTTTGCATAAAGTTATAGGGCATATTTTTCTTGCCATAATAACTGTTAGCATAACCATTTGTAGCATAATATTATAAAGAATCATATTAAAAAAGCATAACTATAATTGTCATAATTTGTTTTTGTCAATATTTATAGCATAATTATTAAATAGTAAGTACAACAAGAAAAGTTTCAACTTTAATCTTAATTCATAATTCATTTATTTACTTCATGTGGGTACACTGTACACTTATGAACGTCAGTCTTTTTCATTATACATTACAAATACAATAATTAAAATACATTACCATAAATTCATAGATTAAAAGTTAATAATAGTTGTGAGTTAGTCCTTAGAACAATTAAATTAATCCATACAAATAAACAAAATGTAAAAACCACTATTTCATTCATTACATACCACAGATACTTATTGTCACTTACTTATAGTATTATGCTAGATTGAAAAATCTTATGTCAATTTGACCATGTGCAAAATGTGAAAGTCACCAGAAAATAAAATACAAATATTAAGTTAAATTAAAAATTAGAAAAAAGACAAATAGAAATATTCAATAAAACATTGGTCGATGTCAATATTGTTACATTAATGTCAAGGTTTAAAAATAAATAATAACAAAATATCAGAATCTACAATTTTATCTAAAGAAATTATTGAGTATTTTTGTAGGATCCGTGTCCTGCCATGCCTTTTTGTCATCTACAAATTCTTGGACTGAATAGTAAGCCTTATAGGTCAGCATACGTTTCACTGTGCATTTAAATTGTTTATCCTTCAGCTGAGTCAACCATTCAGGGAGGATGTTATAGAAGCGAACACAGTTAATTGCAAATGATTTGCTTACTTTTGACAACCTAGTAGACGGAAGTACGAGTTTATCTTTGTTCCTGGTGTTATAAGAATGAGTGTCACTATGTTTTTGGTATTTGTCGACATTTTTTCTGATATTCACGATATTTGCTAGGATGTACTGACAAGGCATAGTCAGGACACCGATTTCACTAAATAAATTCCGCAGGGACTCTCGGACGCTAAGGCCATAAAGAAAGCGAATTGCCCTTTTTTGGAGAATAAAGATTGAATTTGCATCCGCTGCATTTCCCCATAGAAGAATCCCATATGTCATTATAGAGTGGAAATAACTAAAATATACTATTCTGGCAGTCTTTAAGTTTGAGAGTTCCCTGATTTTTCTCACAGCATAAGCGGCGGAGCTCAGTTTTCTCGATAACTCCTCAATATGTGCTCCCCATTGAAGCTTACAATCTAGAGTTAGCCCTAGAAATTTAGTGGTGGGAGCCGACTCTAGCAAATCAGTATTTATTCAAATTGGTGGTAAAGTTTTGTTATTACTAAGGGAAAATTTAACGCATTTTGTTTTTTTTGGCATTTAACGCAAGATTATTAGTGCTGAACCAATCGTGTAAATTCCATAGAACAGAATTTATATTCTCAGTGCCAGTTATTTGTCTCTTTACATTAAATAGGAGGGACGTATCATCAGCGAATAAAACTGGTGTTGCTGACTTTTCTACAAAAAAGGGCAAGTCGTTTATATAGACCAGAAACAGAAATGATCCCAGAATTGATCCCTTGGGAACACCAATATTTACAGATACAGTATCAGACAGAGCACCATCTATATCATCCTGCATAACCCTCTCCGTCAGGTATGAATGGATGAGCTCAAGGGCTCCGTGTCTAACTCCATAGTGAGACAGTTTGTTTAGCAAGATATCGTGGTGAACACAGTCAAACGCCTTTGACAAATTGCAAAATATGCCTACAATATCTTGTGATTTGTTCCAAGCTTAAAATATTTTGTCTACAAATGTGGTTATGGTATCCGAAGTAGAACAACCCTTTGAAAATCCGAATTGGTGCGGATGAAAGATGTTCTTACAATTGAAGAACGCAGTCAAATGCGTAATCAATATTTTCTCGAATATTTTACTTTACTCTTATATATAGGTAAAATTTTTGCACATTTCATGAGTGCGGGAAAATTATTTTTATCTACACATTGATTGAAGATCTGAGCTAAGTGGGGAGCTAATGTATTAATAATATTATTCAAAAATGATATCGAGAGTCCCGAGATATCTTCAGAAGTCTTTTGCTGAAGTGATTTAAATGTTTTCAATATTGTTGATGCTGTTACGTGATGAAAACTGAAGTCATTGTCAGTAGATGGTAGAGTATTTTGTAGTAATTGAATAGCTATTGCTTGTAATGGCTGTAGTGTGCTTGTAGTTGTATAAGGTATTTTACTAAAGTAGTCCACGAAGATATTTGACACTTCTTTAATATCCGTTACAATTTTATTGTTATGTAGCACTTCTATATCGGCTTTATGGTGTTTTGTTTTGCCAGTTTCAGCATTTATAATAGACCAATCTCTTCATGATCAATCTAGTTAGTAGACCGATTTTGTTGAAATATTGCTCTGGTATACCTAATATGATGGAATAGGACATAGAATACTTTTCGCAGACGAAGCTGCAAGGCTCAGCTTGTGGTTTCGTATACGAAAAAAAAACATAAAATTAATAAAAAGTTTGTTATATCTGTGATTAACATTAATATGCGCATAAATGCGCATGCGCTAACCTAACCAAATTACGCAATAAATAACAAAAAAAACATCATTAATCAAGTAAAGAACTAAAGTCGTGAGATACATGCACTTCAAAATAAGGTAAGTCCAAAGGCTACCCCCGCCAAACTTGAACCTACTGTCACAGTCTAGTACCAAATGTTTATTGGTATGCATAACTTTTTTTTTAATTACTTTAATTTGGCTACAGACTTGAAGTTCACATATTGTTAAAAATGGATTTAATAACTTAAAATCATAAACGTTTTATTTTTTGAGCAAAACATAATTCAACTAATTATGAAGCAGTCTTACTCTGACTTTGAAAATGTTGAATTAATTTATAGTTAAATTATTTTTTTATGTACTTTTATACTGCAATAGTTGTTTTTTTAAGAAATTAATAAATGTGTACTGAAGTAAACTTCGTTTATTTTAACTAAAATCATTTAACATAAAATAAGTGTCTACATTCAACTATGACCTTATTTATTATGTCTAATTACTATTAGGCAATAAAAAATATGCCCAATAACTTTATGCTAAATTAGGCCGAAACCATCGACTTCATAACAATAAATTCGATGGCCGAACGTTATCTACCCAAATGAAAGTTTTAAAGGTATTTTTACAATATGCCAAAAAAAAATATGCATTAGTTCTATTATGCCATTTAAAATTAAGCGTAACCCGTTATGCCTAAGAAAATCTGGAATAAAAAATTATGCGAATCAAAGGGATCCCCTTTTTCACGGATACCTAACCTAACGCCTAAAACCTAAAGCTGTGTTACCGTCCCAGACGGTCCACTAAGAATCCCTTAATTTGCAGTGAAATAAAATCTGACTATCGTCCGGACGAGTGGGCTTACAATGGTCCAGGCGCCATCACTCGAGTTCTACTGAAATATTGCAACACCACCGAAATATCAGATCTTTCTGCTGATATTTGTAATGGTAGAGTATATTTTTCTTAATATTTTAATTTAAGCAGCAAAGAAGCTTTTTACCCGACTACGGCGAAGCAAAAGGGCCCCTCCCTTTTGCTTTGAAAATGTTTTGACTGGTATGTAAGTATGTATGTATGTATGTATGTAGTATGTTCATCGGTTCCCTCATAACTTCTAAATTATTTATCATAATTTACAAATGAGGTGTCGTTTGAAGTGACTTATTTGTCTGTTGGTTATAGGCTATGTGACGTCACTTTAAATTGAATATGGCGCCCTCTAGGGGGCACGAAGATAAGATAAACATTTTTTATCACCCGTTCCCCTCTTGTGTCGAATAGGGATTTAAAAATGAAGTTAGGGTTTGTTACATCATATTTTTGTTAAACATTTCGTCTGCAAGATAAGTATATTCCGCCTAAGTCATGCAAACTATTTTTAACCCCCGATGCAAAAAGAAGGGGTGTTATAAGTTTGACGTGTGTATCTGTGTGTATCTGTGTATCTACCGATTTTGATTTCGTTTTTTAGGGTTCCGATCCAAAAGGGTACCAACGGAACCCTATTACCGAGACTCCGCTGTCCGTCTGTCTGTCTGTCCGTCTGTCACCAGGCTGTATCTCATGAACCGTGATAGTTATACGGTTGAAATTTTGACAGATTTTATAAAATTTATTTTTTATAAAATATTGTAATGTGGTACGGAATCGGAACCCTACGAGTGCAAGTCCGACTTGCACTTGGCCAGTTTATTTCTAAACGCATTAATTTTTAACTTTCTGTTCTTAGTATTTGTTGTTATAGCGGCAACAGAAATACATTATCTGTGAAAATTTCAACTGTCTAATTATTATTAAATATCTGGTTGACCGAGCTTTGCTCGGTATTTTTTGCCACTTAAACAGACAAGAATGACTCTTCCCGACATCTATTGACGAATAATAATACTATTTTTTTTAATTGACAACAAAGGCGACAATTGACTCGCAATAGAATATTGATAGTGTCGGTCTAAACAGAATTTTCTCGTATTTCGATTCTCGCACTCAAAACCGTTCAACCCGATTTGTACAATACTCGTATGAACTTGAAAAATGTCATACGAGATCGTGTTTATACAAGTCGAGACTCTCATAAGCAAGAATCTGCTTACTATACTTTTGTTGTGTAAACCAACTTAGGCAATTATCACCTAGCGATAAGTCATATGCGAATCTCGTATGACATAATCGTAGGCGAGATTTTAGTTCTTGGCTGTATGTAAACATTTTGATACGATTGTGTTATAGCGATTATTGCTTGTGATAGTAGCGTATGGTTTCTCGTAAGGAAACGTACGAGAAATTCTTCCCGTCTAAATGGGCCTTAATTGCTTTACTGACACAGTACTTCTACTCGCCAATAGATGTCGGTAAGAGTCATATTTTAAGTTGATTATCAATAAAGTTGATTATTGAAAACACGAATAAAACAATATTTTCTGAAAATGACTCCTAGCTAGATCGATTTATCGTCCCCGAAATCCCCTGTAGTTGTACTAAATTTTATTTAATCGTTGGAGCCGTTTCCGAGATTCAGATTAAGGTAAAGACGATAGCGCCATCCTTGATGCTAGGTAGATGGCGCTGCGCTATCGTAAAAAACTTTTTTAAAACTTTTCTTTAATTTTTAACTTTGTTCTGTTTTTAGTATTTGTTGTTATAGCGGCAACAGAAATACATCATCTGTGAAAATTTCAACCGTCTAACTATCACGGTTCATGAGATACAGCCTGGTGACAGACGGACAGACAGACAGGCAGACAGACAGACAGACAGACGGACAGCGGAGTCTCAGTAATAGGGTTCCGTTGGTACCCTTTGGGTTCGGAACCCTAAAAACGTGTTCTATCGTGTTTGCCTTAATCTCGGAATCTGAATCTGAATCTCTGAAACGGCTCCAACGATTAAATAAAATTTAGTATACAGGGGATTTCGGGGGCGATATATCGATCTAGCTAGGATTCATTTTTAGAAAATGTTGTTTTATTCGTGTTTTCAATAATCAACTTTATCGATAATCAACTTAAAATATAACTCTTCCCGACATCTATTGGCGAGTAGAAGTAGCTTTATTGTTATTGTGTCGTTAAACCAGTTAGTTGCTCTCAATTTAAATAAATAGTATTATTATTTGTCAATAGATGTCGGGAAGAGTCATATTTTTCTGTTTAAGTGGCAATAATAGTGGCAAACAATACCGAGCAAAGCTCGGTCAACCAGATATTTCATAATATTAATTGCTAACACCTTTGTGTTAACGTTTACTTAGTTGGTGTTAGAAGTTCGTTAGATATTCGTTAGATGGCGTTCGGAACCCTCCGTGTTCGGGACAAAAGTCTGACTCGCACTTGGCCAGTTTTATTTTTGTTTTATAGGTGTTTTCATCGAAAGTGTTCTTAGCTTTGTTTTATGAAAATTCGTTCAGCCGTTTAAATATTATCAGCTCTTTTTTGGTTGAAAAGACTACTACTGACTACGTCAAAAAAATCAAAATGGCGCTTCTGCGCACTACTTACCTGTCACACTGCTGCCGTCTTTTTAGCGAAGTGAACATTAGTCAAATCATATGTATTAAATTGAAATTCAGTATTATGTTACTTCAATGATATTGCAAGAATATAATATGGTAAACTTGATCTAATGCTGAGACAAGGCATCTCCTTGCAACTGCAGAATACTCTCAACTCCTTGTCTGAGATGTCGTAAGTATTTAAGCTCATTAAAATGGTCTCAAGGAATAAATTATACATAAACAAATCAGTCGGGGTAGGTTTTAAATTTTGAATGTAAGTATTATTTTATTCGACTACGGCGTCGCAAAGAAGCAAAAGGGAGGGTTATGTGTTTTAGGGTTCCGAACCTTAAGGGTACCAACGGAACCCTATTACTGAGACTCCGCTGTCCGTCTGTCTGTTTATCCGTCTGTCACCATGCTGTATCTCATGAACCGTGATAGTTAGACGGTTGAAATTTTCACAGATGTTGTATTTCTGTTGCCGCTATAACAACAAATACTAAAAACAGATCCCAAGACAGACAAAGTTAAAAAAAATAGGAGGGGGGGGCTATTATTTTACAAGAAACATTATTTTTTCAGCATTTTAATATAACGCCATCTATAAACGCTTAGATAAACGTCCATCATCATCATCAGCCTATCTCCGTCCAGTGCTGGACATAGGCCTCACCTATGGCATGCCACTGAGCTCGACCTTCAGCTCTCTGTTTCCAACCGCTGCCAGCCAACTTGCGTATATCATCGCTCCACCTAGCTGGAGGGCGCCCTACACTACGTTTACCGAGCCGTGGTCTCACTCTAGAACACGTCTACCCCAACGGTTATCGATTCTACGACAGATGTGACCAGCCCACTGCCATTTCAGCTTATCCTTTGAGCTATGTCGATAGCTTTGGTTCTCTGACGGATGACTTCATTCCGAATTCGATCCTTCAGAGAGACTCCAAGCATAGCCCTCTCCATAGCTCGCTGAGCGACTTTGAATTGGTGAACCAGTCGCACCGTCAGCGTCCACGTCTCGGCTCCGCAGGTAATAACAGGTAGGACGCACTCGTTAAAGACTTTCGTCTTAAGGCTTTACATTGCCCATACCGGGCAATGTAAAGACTCGACGAAGTTTTCCAAATGCTTTGTCCAAGGTAGACATATTCGTGAAAAACTTCAAGTGGAACTCCGTTTAGGGCAATCGGTTCCGGAATAACATGTTCGTTGAACATGATCTTGGTCTTATCCAAGTTCATCCGGAGACTGATGCGTGCAGAAGAATCAGCAAGGGTGGTCACCATGTATTGCATGTCCTGCACGGTTTCAGCCATGATGACGATATCTTCCGCAAAGCTCAAGTGAGAGAGGTGCTTGCCGTTTATATTTATGCCCTGTCCTATCCAATCGAGCGTCTTGAAAATATCCTCAGTGTTGGTGAACAATTTGGGGGAAATAACGTCCCCTTTTCTCACTTCTCTATGTAAAAGGATATGCTCAGTCTGCTGATCTTGTACTTGGACGTTCATAGTTGCGGCCTCATACAGGCCTCTCAGTACTTGGACGTATCGCCAATCACCTTGGCACTGTTGCAGAGACTTCAGAACAGACAAGGTTTCTACAGAGTCAAAAGCTTTCTCATAATCCACATACACAAGGCACAGGGGCTGGTTATACTTTTCGGTCTTCTGTATGACCTGCCGCACTGTGTGTATGTGGTCTGTGGTGCCATATCCTCATCGAAAGCCAGCCTGTTCAGGGGGCTGAAGCTCGTTGAGTCTACGCGTGAGACGATTTGTGATGACTCTCGAAAACAGCTTATAGACGTGACTCAAGAGTGAAATGGGTCGATAGTTCTTTAAGAGGGTCTTGTCTCCTTTTATAAAGAACATAACGACCACACTCTTGCTCAACGCCTTTAGAGTTCTCCCCGAAAAGAGGACGGAATTAAATATACGCTGCAGCTGTACAAGCGTTGGAGTTCCACCAACTTTTAAGAGCTCCGTTGTAATTCCATCCTCTCCGGGGGCTTTTCCATTTTAAAGCTGTTTGAGAGCCATCACAATTTCGTCCAGGCTGACCTCTGGCAGATCTTCGGTATAATGACGGGTAAGAGTGGCTCTAGGATCCTCGGACTGAAGTTGGGGACGGGACGCTTGCGAGGTATATAGTTGGCCGTAGAGGTCTTGAATTTCCCTAAGGATCTCCGGCTTAGAAGCGACGACACTCCCGTTAGATGTGGTCAACTTCGTCAGATGGCTTCGACCCAGCTGTTGAACAAAAACTTTTGACCCCCGGATTCGCTCGATCGCTTCTTTGATAGCGCGTGTGTTGGAGCTCCGTAGGTCACGTCTTACCATCTTAGAGATTTTTTTTGTTTAAAGCCCGTGGGTCTGACGAAGCGACTGCGGGGTTTTCTCATCGCCGCTGCATTAGCTGCAGAGACTCTTCTGAAAGCTTTAACTTCTTACCGGCACCTCGCGTCTTGCAAAATTTCGTCCCCTCCTCCCTGAGGATTCCCAACACTTTGTCGAGATCCTGGTCCACGTCAACGTCAATTGTGGTTTCCAAGGCTGCGAATCGGTTCTCCAGTTTTAACTGGAACGTTTCAGAACCAACCATGGTTTGGAGCATATTAGGCCAGAGCGTAGATTTCATTAGGCGGACTCGTTCAAGCTTGCAGTCGATATCTAGAGTGCCTCGGACCAGTCTGTGATCACTTCCGGTGTTGAACCTAGAGATCACAGAGACATCTCTAAAAATACGCTTCTTGTCCGTCATAATGAAATCAATCTCATTTTTGGTCATAGCGTCGGGGCTTTGCCACGTCCATGGATGGCGTTATATTGAAATGCCGACCTTTGTTAGACGTTAGATGGCGTTATAAGAAATAAAATGTATTTTTTGCTCGAACTTATAAAATACTGTAGTGTGCGGAACGCTACGAGTGCGAGTTCGACTTGCACTTGGCCAGTTTATTTACTATAGCGCCATCTATGAACGATTGTTTACTTTTACCATACTATTACCTACCTTAACACTTTTGTGTTAACGTTCACTTAATTGGTGTTAGAAGTTCGTTAGATAGCGTTGTAGTAAATAAGCATGTTTAGTATTGACACGGTATTTATATATATCGATGTTAAAACTATGCACTTAATTTTTCCGACAAATTTTGTTAAATCGGAACCCTACGTGTACGAGTCCGACTCGCACTTGGCCATTTTATTTAGTGATCGGTATGTATGTATGTATATAATTTTATGCAAGTATAAATATCAATACAAAAACCCCAAAATACTTTTAATAAAGTATAAGTTCAAAAACTAAACCTATTCCATATTTATCGTGTATTGAGTAAACAACTCACTTGTAATAAATATTTTATTGTATTTCATACTATATTTGACACATTGTGGTGTCCTTTAAAATATTAGGGTTCCGTAGCCGAATGGCAATAAACGGAACCCTTATAGATTCGCCATGTCTGTCTGTCTGTCCGTCCGTATGTCACAGCCACTTTATTCCGAAACTATTAGGACTACAGAATTGAAACTTGGTAGGTAGATGTACTCTGTAAACCGCTTTCCGGGGGGGCATCCCATACATGGAACTGGAACAAAAAAAAATGTTTTTCGTCAAACCTATACGTGTGGGGTATCTATGAAAAGGTCTTTAAAAATGACATTGAAGTTTCTGAAATCATTTTTTCTCAAAGTCAATCATTTAAAAGATAGGCGCGTCTAAAGTGGTAAAATGTGTGTCCCCCCCCTCTAACTTCTAAAGTAAGGAAGTGAAAAATCTAGTAAAAATATATTCTGTAGATCTCAATAAAAACTTTCAACAAAAATTGGTTTGAACGAGATACAGTCGGCAGTTGTTGAGATACAGCGACCGCAAGTATAACTTTGTTTTTCATACAAACAGTATGAAAAACAAAGTTATTTTTGTAGTTGCGAAAAATCAAAGTTATAGAATACTCTACTGTGTTATGGAACCCTACGAGTGCGAGTCCGACTTGCACTTGGCCAGTTTTTTATTTAACATGCGTATTATCTCATTGCTATGATATTATTGACAGGCATTGATAGTGAAGATCACAGCAATTATACAGAAGGTACACAGACCAGCATATAAATTCAAAATGTACAACTTGACTGATCCAAAACCGTTACATCCATTTGAGCTCTACAATTCTACAGACAGACACACATACACAGATGCACATGTCAAACTTATAACACTCCTTCTTTTACCGTTGGGGGCTAAAGTAACGCACAAGCATCTGACCAACTAAAATTTCTTATACACACGGGTAAATAAGAAATTTCATTAAACTCTTTTTTATTTTATTTGCAGGATTCCAAATACACAACCCTGAACTTATCTACCCCATTCCCTGGACTATAAACGAAAAATACTTCAAACCCGGTGATCTCTCCAAAGACGAGTTGGAGAAGGCATATACTCACCACCTATGGAATCGTCTCACACATAGCTTGAAAGTGGAAAAGGATTCTCCTTATGACAAACTCACGCAGAAACATTGCCCCACTATAAGAAAAATGTTTGGAGATACGTTTTAAGAATTAGTCAGGATTTTAAAGTAATATTGTCCGTCTGATACCTATTGCACTGAAATATAATTTTTATTTTATAATTGAATCGAGATCAACACTAAAAAACGTTTGTAACTCTGTCTGTTTATTACCCAATCACGCCTAAACGGACGATTTGTTCTTATTGAAATTTGACAAAGGGATACTTTACCTATAGCATGAGAATGAACAAAGGCTACTTTTTGTGAAAATAAAACAATAATTTTTAAACATAACTACGTAGTATTATTATCTTTTCTATGACACAACAATCACAAAATGTTGATTGACAGACCTTTTCAGTAATAAAATTCTTGGTGTAGTATGTGAACGAAGTCGCCGGGTATCAGATAATATACGATTATGATAAAGCGACAATGCCCTAGGCAAAATAGCAGACATTTAACTACAAAAATAATAAAGATAGTTTGAAAACTTATAATATAAGATTGTTTACAAAACAAATAAAAAACATTTTTTTTCTTATAGGCGTTTGACCACTATCTCACCTGTTGGAAAGTGATGATGCGGTCGAAGATAGTAAGCACGCTAGGCCTATAATGGGAACTGGCTCTCAAGGATAGCTGCCGGAACACATTAGATGTTTTGGTGAGAGATTTTTTAACTTGACGGTGTTAGCTGGCCGCGGACACTAGATAGTGTCCTACCACTTCTTAACGATATTTTCCTTCACCGGAGGGCCACTGTGAGAAGCACACATACATTTTTCGATAGAAAAATCCATTGGTGGACGGTGGGGTTTGAACTCGGTACCACGGCATCAAAGCCGACCGTTCTCCCGATTACGCCACGGGCGGGGCCCTCGACTGCGCTATTCATTTTCAGTAGCAAGTTTGAGGTGTTATCTCAATATCTCTGGATTACACATCAGGTCTCGATGAATTTACTGTGGGTCCACCAACCACCTCGGGAGTATATTCATTCAAATAAAAATACAATTTTTAAAATCGTTCCATTATTGACACAAAAATCTGTGAACATACTTAATTTAAAAAAAGCATACCTACAGACAGCATAGTGGCATCATCATCATCATAATCAGCCGGTATCAGTCCACTGCTGGACATAGGCCTCTCCTTAGTCACGCCACTGAGCCAGATCTTCGGCTCTTTGTTTCCAGTCACTGCTCACCGCTTTTCGAATGTCGTCGCTCCACCTGGTCACAGGGCGTCCTACGCTACGTTTACCGATTCGCGGTTTCCTATCTAGAACCTGTCTACCCCAACGGTTATCGGTCCTACGGCAGATATGACCAGCCCACTGCCGCTTCATTTTGCTAATCCGTTGAGCTATGTCGATCACTTTAGTTCTCTGGTGAATTACTTCGTTCCGGATTCGATCCCGCAGAGAAACACCGAGCATAGCTCACTCCATAGCTCGCTGAGCGACTTTAAATTGGTGGACCAGTCTAACTGTGAGGGTCCACGTCTCGGCTCCGTATGTAATGACAGGTAGGACGCACTGGTTAAAGACTTTTGTCTTTAGACACTGCGGTATAGGCGACGAGAAGACTCGACGGAGTTTTCCGAATGCTGCCCAGCCCAGCTGAATTCTTCTCTGAATTTCCTTTTCGAAGTTGTGTTTGCCTAGTTGGAGCATCTGCCCTGGGTAAACATACTTAGTGACAACTTCGAGTGGGATTCCAAATACGGCAATCAGTTCCGGAACAACGTGCTCGTTGTACATGAGTTTGGTTTTATCCAAATTCATCCGGAGACCGATGCGACGAGAAGAATCAGCTAGGCCATTCAACATTCTTTGTCGGTTCTGCAGCGTCTCTGCCATAATGACGATGTCATTTGCGAATCGTAAGTGAGAGAGCCTAGTGGCATACTTATACAAATTAATTAGTTAGGGGAGAGGGGTAATTGTGAAAACTTAAGGGAAAATTGAAATAAAACCAGACGAAATTAAGTTATGAAATCTATTTATTAATTAGTCTTTGGTTAACTATTCAACTCTATGTTTGTATAACTAACATTGAAATTGTTATTAATATCATAATAGTCAAGGTATAATAATTATAATAACAAAACATCTGGTGTCCGGTACCCCACAGCATGTGGGGTAATCCCGAACACACTCTAATTAGCGTAAATTATATAAAAGCCCTTTTACGTGCTTTTCCAATACGTGCACTTCTCATGGATCCATAATATACGTGTATACAGTAGTAGTAGTACTCAGTATCCAATTTTTGGTGATTGGTAGTATGGTTGTACCTAATATTTTTCTTTACAAATAAGACACACACTCTTCTCGATTCTTCAATGTTACATTTTTGGTATTTTTCTTTTTTCGTGCATACAATGTATATTATCTTCACATTTTACTTTTTTGTACTGAAAATCTTTTCATTAACTTTAATCTGATCTATTTTCTTCTTTTTTGTTCTATTTGTTTTAAAGCTTCTTACATGGGGGTGCTAGTTATTGTAATAGAATGCCTCTTTCTAGAAGTTTACCTTGTGTTGGGTTGTGATCATGGATACGTTCATATCGATGGTTGTGATATTTGGGGAACAGTGACAATAATCTTGAAGTGGAATTGTTTAACTGAGCTATTTGGTTGACTAGCTTTCATAACTGAGCCGCAGGTATTAGAGGTCCTTTCTCCTTTGATCTTTCTTTGATCTTTGTGCTTCCTAAGCATATTGGTGGTTGAACATTGGACGATGGTATTGTTTCACGGTCAAACGGCTGTACCGATTTAGCTGAAATTGTGCACAGGAATAGCCAGTATTATGGATTAATAATAATATAATATAATAATAATAGCCTTTATTCAGACATACAATATGGATTACAATTTCATTCATTAGTTTAATTGAATATAATATTAATAATGTATCAACTAATATATATATATTTAATTTGTTTCATTCTATTTGCAATTACATTATATTAATTATTGGTTTATTGACACCTGTCTGTGTGCCTCTTGTTGGCAAAGGCCTCCCCCAGCTGTTTCCATTTCTCTCTGTCATTGGCTATTGTTGTCCATCCACCACCTGCTATAGCTTTTATCTCGTCCACCCATCTTCTTAGTGGCCTACCTCGTATCCGTTTCCTATGACTGGTGTACCAGTGCATTGTAGATTTCGACCACTTTTCTTTACCTCTGATGGTATGTCCTGTCCATTTCCATTTGAGTTTTCTGATAGTTACTGTGACATCTTTTGTTCTAGTAATTTTCTTTATATTGATGGTTCTTAATCTATCAGAAAGTCTCTTTCCCATCATGCTCCTTTCCATAGCGTTTTGACAAGTTTCAAGTTTCTTAACATGAGTTTTATTGAGTGCCCAGGTTTGACAGCCATATGTGAGGACGGGCAATATACAAGTGTTGAAAAGTTTACGTTTAATAGCCATGCTCATTTCTTTGTTTTTCATTACCTCTTTTAAATTCCAATACTGCTTCCATGCATTTCCTATGCGTCTATTAATTTCCTTGGATGTAAGGTCTATGGGCGAGATTGTTTGTCCCAGGTAGATATATTCGTCTACATAATCAATTGTGTTATTGTTCACACTGATTGATTTTTGGTGCCCGTTCGTCATGGCCTTAGTTTTTTCTGCATTCATGATTAATCCTACCATACGACTTTCTCTATCCAGATCATTTAACATGGTTTGCAGATCTTCGCCTGGATTATGGATTAAGCTGTAGGATACTTTTAACGCGGGCCAAGCCGAGGGGCACTTCTATATTTAAGATAGTTTAAAAACTAAAATCACAGAATAACTAATTGTACTACGTACTAAAACAACCGACTTCCATGCCGCCCGAGTCAGTTTTAGTAGAAAGTTTGAGACGTTTATCGTCATATCTCTAGAGATACTTATCAGTCCTCGATGAAATTACAATGAGACCACCTTGGAAATGTACCCTTCTAATAAAAAATAAAAAAATCATTTGAATCTGTTCAAGAATCAAAGAATCAAAGCATTTGTTCAGTATGTAAGCAGTATTAATATACGCACAATAACACGTCAAAATCATAAATCATTAAATAAATCATAACCAATTATCAAGTAAACATAGCAAAAGCAGAAAGCAGAATTTGCAGCTTTGAATTAGAAAAAAAAAAGTAATGAACCATTCAGCTGTCATCCAATCGGTTACGACAGAATATTAAAAAAATATTAAAGAAGGTTAAAACCAACCATACATGTAACTGTGTGTTTCAGTACTACAGACAATTTTTATATAAAAAAAATTTTTTATATAGAAAAAGTGAAATAGTGAAACTCAATTTAAAGAAACGCATACCGATCGTTGACAAGTGATGGAGTAATCGCGTAAAATAGGTACATACAAAAAAATATTTAAAAAACATGACGAATGAGGATCTGTAACGTTTTTAATTGCGAATGCAGATTAATAGAACCAAAAAATCCTTAACATACATTTTTATTCTACTACAAAAATTGACGAAGTTATGAATTACTAGCGAAGTTCACTGAGTGGCCGTCGCGGTACCTGTGCCATCACAGTTAGAAATTTCATCGCTCTCAGTACCGGGAAATAAAAATCATTTTCCGGGAATTCCGGTACTACAAAAAGATATAATAATAATAATTAATTCCGCAGGGGCAGCTTTGTGGCAAGCCGACGGTGAGTGGTGACATCACGTACCCCTATCCCGTGAGGGCTTAATGAGACCCTCTGACCCCCAGCTTACCTTGACCGGGTGGCTGGTGGTGGCGATCGCAAGAGCTAAGACCTTAGCTCCACGGTGGCAGTGTTAAAGGCATAAAGCCGCTAGTAGCGTTAAATTAAAGTGCAGCACCCCTCTCGACACCCTAATCTATCGACGCCAATGTTGCCCCTCGGCGCCAACATAATGGTCCGCCTTTATGGGGGGCCCATTCAGCTTATGGCAGCGAGTCACCACCCGAACTAATATTTTAAAATGAGGCAAAATTGGCGGGTGCCATACCTCATCCCATAGACCAGCAATCCGACATCAATCAGCTCATCCAGTAGTCATCTTGATATAATGTGCCATCTTTAATTAACATAGTCTCCAATAATTCATCCATCTACATATAATAGTACCTAAGATAACATTGATAAGGGCCTCTTGATCTTGGCTTCGGCTCCATCAATGCCCTTCAAAAAACCAGGCGTGTACGACCCGAGATATAAGTATGAATAAAAGAAATAATAATAATAATAATTTATTTATTTCAGGCAAATTAATGTCGGCCCATATTTAATCATATACCTTACAGACTAACATAATTATAATAAAAATCAGCGATATCCAATATGACAAGTTAATACTACGACGTGTGACGTATATCTTTGGTTTCAAGACGTAGTCGACCTCTAAAGCAGCGAAACCTGACACCTCTCGGCCAGAATTCTTCAGCCATAAACGTGTCGAGGGACTTGGCCGGAACCCGCAGCACAAAGGGGTTGAAGCTCACGTTGTGCCGTGACTCCAGCTTCATGACCCTCAGCGTCAGCTTGGTTTTAAGTAGCACGTACTCCGCCACTTCCTCTGCCGTGATGGAGTAGTGCACGCGAGACACGACACCAAGATCTATTATTTTACTTTTTATTTCTTTTTGCTTATATTTTCGGTAAAAATTATATATTTTGGTGTCGTGTCTCGCGTGCACTACTCCATGCGTGCGTAGGTCTCGTTCGTTCTCTGTTTTGTGACAAAAAATTCTGTGCTGCCTCTAAGAAAATAGTGAACAACGTGGCCACTGCATAAAGCTTACGAATTTATAAAGGCATCATTCTACCAACCAGCTTAACCAGAAACAATATTCTGCTCTGCATATTCATTAATTCCTTTTTTTATATCCTATAGACTAGCGTTTGACCACCATCCCCACCTGTTGTTAAGTGATTTTACTCCTGAGTAACGTCTATAAGCTGTTATTGAGTGCCATAAAAAAAACTTGGCTAGTCCCTAGAACAGGCTGGGTTTCGTGGAGGATACGACACCATAGATCACAGTTATACAGTGCGGCAGGTTATACAGAAGACCGAAGAGTATGCCAGAAAGAGTAGAGTACCAGACCCTATGCGTTTGTGGACTATAAAATACTAATATTATGTTTCTTTTAAGTGGTACATACTTTTATAATTTTAGAAATACACAACTACAAAACCAACAAATATAACACCAAAACCTGCACCTAGGCATGTTTGCCAGGAGTTGCAGATTCGAATCCTGTTGGTACGATGAAATTTTGGATTGTGTGTAACAATTTATAAAAAAAGCTTTTAGCTCTATTGAAACCTGGTCTATTCTAGAGTCACAGCAATGGTGCCATGTTGATTGGTGACAAGCACAAAATCAGTAGACTGAACATATCGTTTCACATAGAGGAGTGAGACAAGGTGAGGTTCATTGTCATCACCATCACCCTATCTCTGTCCACTGCTGGACATAGGCATCACCCATGGTACGCCACTGAGCTCGTTCTTCAGCTCTGCTTCCAGCCACTGCCAGCCAGCTTGCGTATATGATCGCTCCAGCTAGCTGGCGGGCGCCCTACTCTACGTTTATCGAGCCGTGGACTCCACTCTAAGACACATCTACCCCAACATTTATCAGTTCGTCGATAGATGTGACCAGCCCACTGCCACTTCAGCTTGCTAATCCTTTGAACTATGTCGAACTTTGGTTCCCTGACGCATGACGTCATTTCGAATTTGATTCTTCAGAGAGACTCCGAGCATAGCCCTCTCCATAGCTCGTTGAGCGACTTTAAATGGGTGAACGAATGGCACCGTTAGTGTCCCTTCACCGTAAGTAATAACAGGTAGGACGCAGCTAGCTATAGAGAGGTCTATATTCGAAGTGTATTTATGATGGATCGAATAGCTTAAATCTTTAGCAACCTGAAGTTAGCGTAGGCTATTTATCTGTCATAAAACCGATAAACATTAGGTAGACGTTATTATGAATGCAGACCACCACGGCTTTGTAAACGTTTCTACGTAAACCTAACCTACAGCAGTACAGTACAGGATGCCTTCCAGCCAGATGGAGAGATGATATACGCAAGTTAGCTGGCAGCTGTTGGAAACAAAGAGCTGAAGATGCTGTTTCCAATGTTTTATTTACCACACTACAAGGATTTAACAATTTTATTTTAGTACCGAAAGTATCGAATTTCCTGGTATTTCCTTCGAGCATTTACCAATGGAGATGTTAACGTTGTAATCCGCAAACATTTTTTTCTGCCGATACTTACGGGGGACGAGGTAAACACGCATTGCACACAAACAAATCACTCACTTTAACGATCCCACACACTAGCTTGAAACACGCACACAGTATTAAAAACACAGCGTAGTTACGCACGCTCATATGGCCAATAATGGCTATATGGCCAGCAGAGGGGTACGCCTTGCGTTAACATCTCCATTGGTAAATGTTCGAAGGGTATTTCCCGGTATTAGGTCTATTCCAGTACTGGGAAATACAAGCACGGTTTTATTACTGGTACTGCAATCACTAGTCACAGTTCGCCGCCACTCACCAGTTCGCCGTTGGCAGCGATAAGGCGAGCAGTGAGTTTTTTCTTTAATTGTGACTTTTAAAACAAATTATTTTGGTTTAATTTACTTTTGTAACTATGACATAAATATTATATAGTGCCGAAATGTACAATCACTTCTATTAAAACGCCCGATGAACTACTTTTTTTACGACGAAAATACGGAGGAGGTTCTCAAGTCGACGCGTATCCTTTTTTATTTATGACCACGTATAACTTTTACAGACCTAGTCCGATTATGATATATTTTTTTTTTATTGGAAAGGGTATATCCCGAAGTTGGTCCTACATACATTTGTAAAAAAAATCCAACCCTAACAGCGTTTGTCCACCAACGACGGCACCGGACCGGATCAACGAGAACAAGATTTTTCTGGGCCGATTTTAAAATGACGTGCCGGCGATCATTTGTCCATCGCCACCGATCCCGGCGGTTCTGGGCCCCTAGACAAAATCCAATTTCCTGTTTGGCTTCACGCTAACGCAAGTTCAAAATGTATGGGAATGACATTTTTGTTGCGGATGTTACTTGTTACTTCTAGCTGTCATGCGTGGCAGATACGTCGCCATAGACCTAGGATGATGGATTATAATGGATGGCGTCAAAACTTTGGCAGCATGTCCATTTTCTGTTTGTGTTAGTGTCTAGAACTGCTAGAGTGTGCCTGAGTAGGGAAGTGATCGCTAGTGTAGAACACATCGATAAAAAGGTGAAAAATGTAGAAAACTAAAACTTATGTAAAAAGAAAACAATTTATGTGATAAAATACGTAGTTACTTTATTGAACTTATGGAAATTAGTTATTGATAAAAAATGCTACAGTACTTAACTGTAATTAGGCAACCTTAAATCGGCGGTATAGATTTCTTAGCTTTTCTTTAACACAAATTTTAAATGTTTTTGCCTTTTCAATACGTCAATTAAATATTACAAATTTGAGCTACAAAGCTATATATACTTCTTTACTAATATTATGAAGAGGTAACATGTATGTTTGTATTGAGTTAGCTCAAAAACTACTGGACTACAGGACTATTATTTTTTTCTCTCATATATAAATATATATATGGTCTTTTAGAATGAACATAGGCTATATATTATCCTGTTTAAAAGATAGGTATATTCGTGAAGACCTATTTTGCAACTTAAGTCGCCAATAAAACGGTCGAGAAAACACGTTTTTTACGAAAGATGATTAATCTGAAATAGATGTAAGAAAGTATGTATCGAAGAGTGGTACAACTTAATAAGACCTACAAAAAAGTCCGCGATAACATATGTCTATCGCACAGACTCACAGTAACTATTTTAATCTTTATTTTTTAATAAAAAATGTTACAGAACTTTCAAGGCTATTTTCTTCTATACAGTATTAATCCTTATTTGAATAATTACGTTAATTATCTTGGCCCAATATCATAGATTAAAATTGTCCTTTACAGTATATAATTTATATCAAAATACTAGAAGTGCCCCAAGGCTTCGGTCACGTTAAAGACTTCTTTTATTTACTTAAAACTTTTATTTTCTGAAACCTATCTATCATAAAAGACATCAAAGAAGTAAAAGCAAAATCGGTTCACCGGTTTTTAAGTTATTGCGTGACTAAGGGAAATAGGGATTAATATTTATAAAACCCAAAAAACCATATTGACTGTCAGACTTTTTTACCAATCCCTTGCAAAAATCTTGCAACACATATTTACTTATTTATTTATAGAAGTACTTACGTAAATCTATAAGTTTTTATATATTTCATTATAAATAATAAGTTATATCCGCGGGAAATTTTTAGAAAATGCTTTCTCAGCGGCAACCTACGTCATAACAACTATCTGCATTTTAAATTTCAGCGCAATCCAAAACAGTATTGATTTTCAGACTTTGTTACCCCACTGCACCCTCTTAGGGTGGCATTTTGAAAAAGCTTGAAACACGTATTTACTTATTTTTTTACTGAAGCACTTGTATGAAGTTTCGAATAGAAAAGACTATCTAATCTTGTTTATCCATACAAACTTTGAACCTCGATTTCACCCCCTAACGGGGTGAATTTTGAAAAATCCTTTCTTAGTACACCCTTGCGTACTAAGACAAATATACTCTTTAAATTTCTCTGTCAGTCACTCAGTATGTCAGGACAAAGATTCTTATAGTATTAGATAAATTATCATATAAAAAACGCGCATCGCAAATAATAAAAAATATGCAGTGAAACCACAAATTAGGCCATACTTACTTTGTAAACATTAATCAGCTTTTTTATTGTAAAAGGTAACAGGACAAGCACAACTCTCACTTGATGGTAAGCGATGACGTCTACCTATTACAGATACAGCGATACAGGAAAATTCTGGCAGTCTAGAATTTTGCATTCCTATGAAAATTAATTGGCAAAGTGGTGGTACCGGTCCAGGCGGACTAGCAGAAGTTCTACCACTACAGAAAAATTAGCTCATCTCTTTTGTAAATGCTAACGATATAAAGTAATTTGATGTCAATATAGTATGATCTATTGTATCATCATCATAATCAGCCAGTGTCAGTCCACTGCTGGACTGTAGGCCTCTCCCAAGATGCGCCACTGAGCCCGATTTTCAGATCTTCTTTTTCAATCACTGCCCACCGCATTGCGTATGCCGTCTCTCCACCCTCTCACAGGACGTCCTACGCTACGTTTGCCGTTTCGCGATCTCCACTCTCCAATACTCAAAATTTGAAATCACCCCGACTGATCTATGTATAATCTATAATGAAAATTAAAAATATTCCAATGAGTCTGAATACGACATCTCAGCTGTAAGTTGGCGAGGAGTTGAGAATTCAGCAGATTCCAGAAGATGTCCCAGCATCATGTCAATGCTTCAGTGTCCTTTGTCGTTGAAGAAAAGGATACCAAATTTCGAATTAATCACTATGAAAGTTGAATTCATAGCGCCATCAACTAGAAAAATGCTACTACTACTACTTTTACAACGGCTAAACAGATTTTCATGTATCAGAGCTTATAACACTTTCGATTAAAACACTTTCAAAACCGTTTCATCATCCTTCATTGCGCGCAGAGGAATATTATAGGAAGACTTATAGGAAGACTTTCTATCTTGACTCCACTAGCTTCTATTCTTTTCCGTTTCCTCGGTGTCAGTTCCAGCTTGATTGATAATCTAGTAGGTACAAAATTGATTTTTCAAAATGTTTAGAACAAAGTTTGAAGTGTTTAGTTGGATCCTAATTTTCACGCCTTACTGCCTTTATCCACTTGATTGGATTTTCGGACATTTTGGAAACCTACAAAAAAATGATATAATATATTAATGTGGTAAACTGTGACACATTTTTCATAAAAATATATAATATATTGGCATTATCATAAGTAATAATAGATTGAATACGAGTAAGTATCAGTGCTGATAATATAATTAGGTACCTAGTTACTACTAATTTTGCGCATAATTACTTTGATCACTTTTTATAATATTTTAAGATCGTTCACAAAACGAAAAAACCAACTTCAAATGCCACGCTATCCATTTTCAGTATAAAGTTGGAGGTGTTTATGTCCATATCTCTGGAGATACTTATCAGATTTCAAAAAATGTACAATGGGACCAAACGGGCAGAATAATCTATCGAAAAAAAATAATTTCCAATCCGGTTAAGAACTTGCGGAGTTATGATATAACAAACATAAAAAAGGCGAACTGAGAAACTCATCTTTTTATTGTGAACTCTGTTAAAAATGTTCAAATTTCGTTCTAATCAAGGCTTTGAGCTAACCGTTCCATCCTTAAAAAAAATCTTCGTATTATAAATCAACTAGCTGGGTCCCGCGGCTTTGTCCGCGTTTAATGACAGCGGCAACATGCGCGTGGGCTGTGCGCGGTAGAAAACACTGCTTAATTTGCATATTCCCTATTTGAATCAGATATTGTTCCCTATTTCATTAGCTTCAATTTTGATTTCGCGGAACTTTATTTTTTTCTAAAATAAAAGTAGCCAAGTTACTTGGTAGTTAATATTTTAACATCAGCATTTTACTAGTGAAAGTCCCGTTAAATTGGTCCAGTCATTTCAGAGATAAACCGGAACAAACAGACAGACAGACAAACATTTAAAATTTTGTTTTTGATGTAAGTACCGTATATTCTTTCATATGCATTTAGTGAAAAGCTGTTAATTTGAAATTACAAACAGACACTTCAATTTTTTATATGTATAGAATTAGTGTAAAATGTATATAAACGATTTATATATTTATATAGTGTAATATTATAATATTACACTTAAAGAAATTTATATATTCCTTTTTATAAGGGTATCAACTATATTTATCGACAAAGTTTTGGAGGGTTCTCGTACATCACTAGCCGGGCGGCGTAAAATAATGTTTGTTATTTACATAAATTAAAGCTTTAAAATGATAACCATTTACCACCTCGGTAGTTATATGACGAAAAAGATGTATATAATGTAAGCAAAATAAATATTTTGATTCAAAAAGTGGTTATATATGAGAATAAATGCCCACAAACACTTACGTGTGAAATGATAATTCTGGATCTTTTACGCCTCCTTTAGTTGTTCTTGATGGATAAAACACAGCACAACACGATATAAATTAACCATGTAACAGGGTTTCAGTCTTTAAAGCTATGTTTCTATTAAATTTTTAATTTATAAGTATGATGCGTCGCTATATTATGGCCTGCTAGCTGGTCAAAAATGGACACGATCACCCATGCGCGAGGTTGTCAATTTGATATTAGCTTTCTCGTTTACTCTTATCTCGCAACCCCTGTGATAGAAAGGGTAGGACAATGTGTTGATAGAATGAAAGTCGATCTGACAACGTCACATGGCTGACATGGCGCCATCCATTATAATCCATCATCCTAGCCATAGACATACAACAAACAATCTCAGACTACCCTAATAAAGGCAGACAGACCGAAAGATAATCCTGAAAGACGCAATACGGCAAAATCACTACGAAAAAACCGCTGCGAAGTAATACTACGGAACCGTCCGATTAAACTGCACGATTATTGTTACGAATCGTGTTAAAAATTAAAATTAAATTAAATTACACTGCAATAATAAAGGCGGACCGGGTCCTCTCTTGCTCCCTAATTAGGGATCTTAAATGCTTTACTCTTATTACACTTGCCTGATTAATGAGAGACTCTGATTCAGTATGGTGGTTACCCTTATACTCGAGAATTTAATATCACTTAACTTGCTGGCACTCGTATGTCTGAGTGACGAGTCCACTCAGTCTGCCTTTTTACAATAGTCTGAGTAAAAAACAATAACCGATAGAACGGCGCGGCGTCGGCAATGCACAAGATGAAACGTGTTTTGTATTGCCAGCCATTGCTGGCACATCGGCCCGTCAAAATCTCGGGCCGATTTCTAGCATTCGCGCCGATCTACTCGAATTATTTACCATACATACAATATGATTACTGAACCTCCTGACTATAAAAGAACATTACTTATTGAGAAGACATCCTCATTGAGAACCTCCTCCGTTTTGGAAGTTGGTGGAAAATAACAACTAGGTACCTAATTTAGTAATACATTCAGCGGTCTTATCGCACAAAGGAATCTCTTCCAGACAACCTATATGTGGACTGGTTAATATTATTAATAATAAAATGCACGTGATGATTGGCGCTGATGGATATTATTTTCAAGAACAGAAACTAAACTATTATTTAATTTATTTTATTGATATATCGCTTGATGTTGTGACCTTCACCACGCCTAATATCGAATTATCATGAATCATTATATAAAATACTTTACAATTGTTAGTGCACTTAGCAGTACTTATTTGCACATGTGTATTAGTGATAAATAATAAATACATCAAAGAACTTAATAATATCGTTTAAAAACTTTAAAAAAAAAGAACCGACTTCAATGCCGCGCTATTCATTTTCAGTACCAATTTTGAGATGTTAATCTCAATATCTCTGGAGATACTTATCATACCTCGATAAAATTACCATGGTACCACACTTGGGATATCTCCTTTCAAACAAAAAAATAATAATCAAAATCGGTTCATAAACGACGAAGTTATCCGCGAACAAACATAAATATATATATATATGTACGGTCGAATTGAGAAACCTCCTCCTTTCTTTGAAGTCGGTTAAAAAAAACCAAAAAGCTATTTCACCTTTTAAAACACTAGCCTAAAAGCATAGTTTTATTATAAAAATAATGTCACCAAAAAGAAAATTATGTACACTGGTTCTAGTTATTTCTATGTTGTTTGTAATAATTATGAATATCACGTGGAGGGATGACATAAGTACGACACGGAAACAAGGGGTATTATCAGATGTAATATCGTGCTATAGCCTGACTGACGGAGACGCGTTGCCCGCAGCAGAAAAGTTTGACGTGCCTTCAGATTCAGTATTTTTTCTCGAAACCTCTTCCAGAGGAGGACTGAACTCGAGACAAGCGTGCTCCGTCGAGTCCGTCGCAAGGATTCACCCAGAAAGAAACATCTATGTATTATTCAGCTCGCCTGTTGCCAAAGAAGTGTTGAAGAACAGTTGTTTAGCAGAATTGTTAAATTTCAATAATGTAAAAGTAGGTCGGATACACACGGTAGAATATGCCAAAGGTACTGCGTTGCAGGAATTATTGGCTGAAAGCAGGGATAAAAAGGCTACAAACAATATTGAAAACACGTCTGATATGCTTAGGTAAGTTTAACTTCTTTATTACATTTGACAGTCCCGATGGTAAAAAATATATTATGGTTTATCTTTTAGGTCGCTTCTAGGTCGCCACCAT
Organism: Cabera pusaria; assembly: GCA_954871355.1. NCBI lineage: Eukaryota > Metazoa > Arthropoda > Insecta > Lepidoptera > Geometridae > Cabera > Cabera pusaria. The sequence continues at coordinate 3,392,297 of OX940890.1, forward strand.
CGACCAATGCCCTAAAGGTCAATAATAACACAGGCCATCGCTCAAATTCGGCTGGATATATGCGGAAGGACCTCTCGGATCCGTGCCACCGTTCGAAGCCACGGCAGACATTTATTTGAACGATGTCCATAAAAATTCAGATAGTTTAAAAACTAAAACAACCGACTTCAATGCTCCGCGAGTCATTTTCAGTAGCAAGTTTGAGACGTTTATCTTCATATCTCTGAAGATACTTATCAAATCTCGATGAAATTACAATGGGATCACCTCGGAAAAGTACCCTACCGATTACAAAAAGAATCATTCGAATCGTAATTATATTGTAATACGGGACTTATCGCGCTAAAAACATAATTTTATTTACCTCGACGTTTCGATCAAGTTGCATTGACCGTGGTCACGAGAAGACTGAAGTTGTGGGTATCAGCATTGTTTTTATTGAGAGTAGTTTGAAACTACCCTCATTTGATCTTGATCGGAGTTGCCATAGCGACTCACAATACTGACGGCATCGGCAGATTTTTGTTGATTTAAACTTCGACTGAAACACTTGCTAATCACTGGGTTCCAAGTTGTGGCTAATCTAAAACCATCCTCCCGGTTGAAATTCGGATGTTTTTTTATTTCAACCGCTTCACGTACAATACGGGAGTAATAGTAACGTTCGGTGGAGAGAATTTTAGGGTCGTGAAGTTCAATCCAGTGGTTAGGTCCCGAATCTAGCAAATGCTCGGCGATGGCGGACTTATTAACTTGGCGGTTTTTTACAGCTGCAATATGTTCTTTGACTCTTTCTGCGATTGTGCGCTTTGTTTGTACTTTTGTTCTGGTGTTAAAAGCTGACAAGGGTAACGCCACCGTGGTAATTGACTCGTCTGATTATGATAACAAGTTACGGGGTATGTTAGAAGACAGACAGCTTTATAAACCTGTGTCTTATGACCCAACGGCTAGAGTAACTCGTCGCATCCGAGCCATCATTAGAGATAACAAGGATCTGTTCACAGAGGACGTGTACGATAAGTTATACAAACCTAAGATTGTGACACCACCGAAACTGTACGGCCTACCCAAGGTACATAAGGCAAACGTGCCCCTGCGTCCAATTGTGAGTCAGATTGACTCACCGACCTACGACCTGGCAAAGTATTTTGCATCGGTGTTGCAACCATTAGTGGGTAATACTCCGTCTTTTGTGAAAGACTCCCGCCACTTTGTACAAATCCTTGGAGAACTCAAACTGGAACCAGAAGACATCATGGTGAGCTTTGATGTGGAATCGCTTTTCACCAACGTTCCAGTGAAGGAGTGTATTGAGGTGATAAGGACAAGACTAAGGGATTACGATTTTCCAGAAACATTTTTAGTGCTCTTCAGAAATTGTTTGGAGGGAAATTATTTCCGGTACAGTGGTCAGCATTACCTCCAGATGGATGGTGTTGCCATGGGAAGTCCTGTGGCACCGGTTCTCGCCAACATCTGGATGGAACATATCGAGAAAGCCATAGACCTACAGTCTTCATCGGTGAAGGTGTGGAAGCGTTATGTTGATGACGTCTTCTGTATCATGACGGGAGATGAACAGACGGTAGCCGCTTTTGCAGATAAGCTTAACTCGATCCACGCAAACATGAAGTTTACCTACGAGCTGGAAACTAACAAGACACTACCTTTTCTGGATGTAAAAGTAACGGTGAGACCAGATGGTTCGCTATCTCACTCTGTTTTTAGAAAAGCGACGCACACAGACAGATATCTAAACGCCTCATCACACCATCATCCCCGACATTTAGGATCTGTAGCCAGGTCTTTAATGGACAGAGCTCATGACCTCTGTGACCCTGAACATCTGGAAGAGGAAATCGCTCATGTTCAGGAGGTACTTGTAAAAAACGGCTACAAAGTAAGGGGAAGGGGACAACCAAGACGCAGATTTAAGAAAGGGACCATTAAAGTTGAAAGGCAGCCTGCATTCATGCCATACGTGAAGGGAGTGACGGACAAGGTCGGAGCTGTGTTACAAAAATACTCTATTAGGACAGTGTTCACCCCTTTATCGAAGGTAGCAGCGCAAATCCGTTCACCGAAAGATGTGATACCGTTTCAGACACCTGGTGTGTATAAAATTGATTGCAGCTGCGGAAAATCGTATATTGGACAAACAAAGCGCACAATCGCAGAAAGAGTCAAAGAACATATTGCAGCTGTAAAAAACCGCCAGGTTAATAAGTCCGCAATCGCCGAGCATTTGCTAGATTTGGGACCTAACCACTGGATTGAACTTCACGACCCTAAAATTCTCTCCACCGAACGTTACTATTACTCCCGTATTGTACGTGAAGCGGTTGAAATAAAAAAAACATCCGAATTTCAACCGGGAGGATGGTTTTAGATTGGCCACAACTTGGAACCCAGTGATTAGCAAGTGTTTCAGTCGAAGTTTAAATCAACAAAAATCTGCCGATGTCGTCAGAATTGTGTGTCGCAATGGCAACTCCGATCAAGATCAAGTTTCAAACTACTCTCAATAAAAACAATGCTGATACCCACAACTTCAGTCTTCTCGTGACCACGGTCAATGCAACTTGATCGAAACGTCGAGGTAAATAAAATTATGTTTTTAGCGCGATAAGTCCCGTATTACAATATAATCATTCGAATCGGTTCAGAATTGACGGAGTAATCGAGTAACATACACACAAAAAAAAAACAACATACAGACGAATTGAGAACCTCATTCTTTTTGGAAGACGGTTGATAAAATTGGCATAAATGGGCCTTTCAAATAAAAAAATAATTTAGTTAATATCTCACACACAGCTTGTTTTATTTAATTTCAACATCGATCCGTCCTTGTTGAAAGACCCTTTATATAGAGACTTGAAATCTACACAAGATATGTTATACTATGGCTACTATAACAACAAATACCTACTCAAATATAACAAAGCTAAAAAAGGGGGTGTTAAATGGGTTAAAGGTAAAAAGGATGTTAAAACTCACAAGGCACGTATTTTTTCAGGCTTTTTATGCTCGATCCTATAAATCGTAATAGATAGAGACTGAAATTTGCTCATAGTGTGTATGTTGCTCGTCATATTATAATGATCGCTATAACATCAAGTAATAAAAACTAAATTAAACTCAAAATAAAAGGTCGCCATACAAAAAACTTATTTTTATATAAAACTGGCCAAGTGCAAGTCGGACTCGCACTCGTAGGGTTTCGTAACACGGTAGAGTATTCTATAACTTTGATTTTTCGCAACTACAAAAATAACTTTGTTTTTCATAGGTTTTGTATGAAAAACATAGTTATACTTGCGGTCGCTATATCTCAACAACTGCTGACTGTATCTCGTTCAAACTAATTTTCGTTGAATATTTTTATTGAGATCTACAGAATATATTTTTTCTAGATTTTTCACTCCCTCACTTTAGGAGGTGGGGGGAGGGGGAGGGGGGCATATTTTACCACTTTAGACGCGCCTATCTTTTAAATGATTGACTTGGAGAAAAAATCATTTTAGGAACCTCAATGTCATTTTTAAAGACCTATGCATAGATAGACACGTATAGGTTTGAAGGAAAAAAAATGTTTTTGTTCCAGTTCCATGTATGTGGTGCCCCCCTTAAACTTTTCTATTTTTTATTTTTGTATTAAAATCGGAAAGCGGTTTACAGAATACATCTACCTACCAAGTTTCAATTCTGTAGTCCTAATAGTTTCGGAATAAAATGGCTGTGACATACGGACGGACAGACAGACAGACATGGCGAATCTATAAGGGTTCCGTTTTTTGCCATTCGGATACGGAACCCTAAAAAGGGGTGCTGCTGAAAATCAGCGCACTGTTGCAGATATTGCAGACGTTGTATTATGCTGAGCATGTGCCCTTTTCATAGTCTGCTACTTGATTACTATTTACATATTGTCTAAGATGTTTTTCTTTCTTGTATTTGTGGCTATGAATAAATGTTTTACAAGCTTTTATTTAACTTGCAATGTATGTATGTAACTATGTTCGGGTGGAATATTGGAAGCTGAGTTAGACCCACTTTTACTATGTCCTATTTGACTGAGATTTGGTGAACTCGTGTATCTTTGGTGATGATAATACAATGATATGGTACCATGGAGCTGGTCTGATAATGGAGACGGAAGAGGACCATAAGAACTTCTGAACTAAACCAGATAAACCCATCGAGTTTTGACTCGATTGATTCGTCTTGTAGAGAACTTTACACCTAGATTATATCCAGGTTCTTATTATGAAGCTGGAAGGTGGCCACGGCATCTCTGTGATAAAACAACATAATCCTACCGAGTTTGGGCTCGATTGTTTCGTCATGAGGAGCACTTAACATTTAAACGATATCCAGGATCTGATGATAAAGCTGGAAGGTTGCCATAGCATTTCTGTGATAAAACAACATAACCCCACTGAGTTTGGGCTCGATTGATTTGCCTTAAAGAGCACTTTTTCCAAGATCACATCATAGTATCCGTAGAATTAAAAAAAATACCAACTACTCTAGAATCTTACCAACTAAAAAGTTGAAAATAAATCAAAAGAAAAACATTTTTATAAACAAGGTTTTATCAGAGACAACGAACTAAAAAGTTACAAATAAATTCTAGTAAGTAAGTATTAAGCCGAAGATCGGGCTCAGTGGCGTATCTAGGGAGACGCCTACGTTCAGCAGTGGATTGACACAGGCTGATTAAGACGAAGTATTTTGCGGACCTATATTCTGAAAAGCTTGAGGCACAGAAGTATACTTAAGTACCTAACCTGTAAAATAGGTAGTGCCTCAAGCTTTTAAAAATATAGGGTAAGTACCTACCCGTAAAATACTTACTATAATTTATTTGATAGCACAGTGTGACCTAAACCCGCACTTTACGCACGCTTTTCCGTGACTTAAATAGTCTATTATTGCACGGCGTGAAGTTGGCTCCCGAGCGCAGCGAGGGAGCTAAACGCCTACTTCACACGTATCGTAATACTGTTGAACTTTTTAGTTCATCTAACCGGATAAAAGCTTGTTTTCAAAAATAATTTTTACTTTTAATTTATTTCTATCTTTCTTTAAAGGCAATTGTTTGTAAAACGATGTAATGTTAACACTTATATACTTATAATATACCTATACGATAAATTGCAACGTTGTGAAGCGATTCAGACTGCTAATGACATCCCAACGTTTACACGTCTACCCTTTCCAGATTAGTCACGTTGTACAAGTATGGAGGGCTGTACTTGGACACTGATGTGCTGGTCGTCAAGCGGCTTGATGCTCTAGGAAAAAACTGGGCAGCCAGAGAAAGCTCATACAAGGTCGCCAATGGAATAATCGCGAGTGGCAAGGATGGTCCGGGACATGAAATAATCGGAGCTGTGCTTGAGTAAGTTACTCTACAACCGAAGAGGAGGAGGTTCTCAATTTCATCTGTATGTTTGTTACCCGGAGGGCTAAATGTATTATTCTGTTTTGGAAGTAATCACAATGTGCAGATAACACAAACATGGCGGGGTCGTGGCGTGCCCAAGTCACATGTTATTTAAGCGTTGATATAGTAATTTGACGTCACATAACCACCCGCGGACACTTACAACGACACCTCATTTGTCGAATTATGATACGCAGTTTAGAAGTTATGAGGGATCAGATAAACATACACACATACATACCCACATATACCGGTCAAAAACATAACCCTCCCTTTTGCTTCGCCGTAGTCGGGTAAAAACATCCAAATTTTACTTTTCTAGAAAAGCGCAATTCCATCGTAAAACACATGATTACTCAAAATCAGGTGAGATTGCGGGTAAGTGCCTTATCATCATCATCATCATCATCAGCCGGTGTTAGACCACTGCTGGACATAGCCTCTCCCAAGATACGCCACTTAGCCAAAAAACTTATTTTTCCGGCTATTTTCGTTGAATCGGAACCCTGCCTACGTGTGCGAGTGTGACTCGCACTTGGCCAGTTTATTTATGTTTGTTATCTCATCTATATTCTTACTTATATTATAAAGAGGAAACATTTTATGACGAGTTCAAATTTTAAGATGTTTGACGAAGAAGTAAGTGTATCAGGTTCCAACATCGCGGAAAATATCGTTATCGCGATGCAGGATCTCAAACATTTAAACAATTTTCAATAGGAGAGCTATTCTACCTACTTTAGCGCCATCTAGATGTTTTTATCTAAACTTATATTATAAAGAGGAAAGATTTGATTTTTTGATAACGATTTAACTCAAAAACTACTGGATCATTTTAAAAATTATTTCACCAATTGAAAGCTACATTATCAAAGAGTAACATAAGCTATATTTTATTCCTATATTCTCACGGGTACGGGAACAACGCGGGTGAAACCGCGAAGCACTGCTAGTTATTTATAAACAGATTGGTTTCGCACCAGTTACCCCCCGAGGCAAAACTGTGCGAATTTGTTTAGATTTATTTACTCACATGGTAAACGCGGATTTGTATAGAATTTACAATGTCTGTTGTTTTATATTATGTTATGTATTATAATGTAGTGTATTATGTACACTAGAAAGCGCTTTTTAATTCCATAAAAATTAATTTCATGATCGAGTATGTAAAGTAAACTGATCTAAAGTTACGCGCACTAGGCACTTGGTTAGTTTAGCACTGAGTTTCCCATGTCCTTTAATTAACCTATCGTCACTTTAACTGTAAAACAGCTTTACTTCACGGATACCTAACAAAGCTGTGTTACCGTCCCAATTGAATCACTAAGAATCCTTTAATTTGCAGTGAAATAAAATCTGATTATCGTCCGGACAAGTGGGGTTACAACGGTCCAGGCGCCATCACTCGAGTTCTACTGAAATATTGCAACACCACCAAAATATCAGATCTTTCTGCTGATATTTGTAAAGGTAGAGTATCGTTTTCTAAATATTTTTATTAAGGCAACAAAAAAGCTTTTTGTTGTATGTAGGTAGGTAGGCTAAAGGGCCCTACAGACTATCAGTTCACCGGCAGTCCCTGGTCGTATCAGGCGGCCTGCCGTCCAAAGTCTGCATAGCCCACTCACTAAAACTATTATTGCCTGCCGGCAACCGGGCATGATCGAATACCGGCTCTAAGTTCGAGCCGGTAGAGTCCAGCTCTCGGTTCGAGTTTGTCGTCAGTCCTGACCTGAAGCGAAACTGTAATTGAGTGGCCTGTTGCGATTACTGACAGGCTGTTATCGTCTGGCGAACCGATTGTCTATGGGGCCCTTAAAGTTTGACCTCTATTTTACCTGTTGTAAGTGACGATTTGGTCGAGGATGGTAGCACCACAGGTAACACACTAAGCATAGGATGAGAAATGGCTCTCAGTCGGAACCTTATTATTAATATTTCTGTAGTCGAAACACATAAAAGACGTTTGGCAACAGATTTTCCAAGTTGCTAGTTGGTAGCTTGCCAGGCGGACACTAGATAGCGCCTAACCACCATGCAAAGCGTTATTATGTTGAACACCAGGCTAGTTACTGACGCTTTGTCATCCCTCCAAAACTCAGTTCAACATCACATTACTCGATGGTAACGGAGGGTCTAATCACCTTCACGCACCGTAGCCGTAGCTCAGGGATGACTGAGTGGTAATGGTAATGAATAGGTAGTTTCTGGTGGTAGCTTCGAATGTGACTCGAGCCACGAAACGAATAACCGCAAGGATAATCATTAATTTCCTCCAAAACAAACATTTGCGTTTGAGTAATAGTTTAAGTACGTTTACAAAACGAATAAAAACGACTTCATAATCGTAGGTAGGTACTGTTGTGTAATGAGGTTATCAACAATCTAAATAATTACTAATTAATGTTGATTGATTGATTGATTGATGTATAGTTTATTCCAACGACCAAATTTACAAATAAATTTAACAATTTTACTAAAAACTAGCGAATCAGAAATAAAAACACAATTTTTAAAAATGTAAACATGATGTTGAAAATCGCTGACGTGAACATAGCCGTTGGAAAAGGGTTGGGCTCAGCATATTGCTGTGACTCTGAAGAACCGCAGCACTGATTTTCAGCCCAGCCCTAAGGAGACGTACGGATTTCTATCTATGTAGTAGTTAATGTATATACATATTTTTAAATTGATATTAAAAAAACGCAATAAAAAAATAAATAAATAAATAGTGCTTTGAGTAGACAGACATTATTAATATAATAAAGTAGCAACAAGTTTGAAAATAAAGTGAACTGATAGGTATTATAAATCAGTGACAGTATAAGTACAACAAGGCAAAATACATATACCGGCGACATAGAAATTAAATAAGTAAAAACATAGCAAGATAGTGGGGGATGAGACAATAGTAAGTGCAGAGTACTGACATAACAAGCACTCTAACTCGTTTAATTTTGATATTCGATGTATATAAATTATCTAAATTAAAATGCTAGGTTACTATTACATAGTCGATTTTTGTACATCTAACAGGAGCCGTTTAAATTTTAATTTGAAAGTGAATTTTGTAGCTATTAGACGTAGTGGTGGAGGAAGCGAGTTCCAGCACTTCGTGGCACAAAAACGAAAACTGCCACGAAATGCTGCCGTGCCGTGTCGTGGTATACTCATTAAATATGATGATGCACGAGTTTCGCACTTGTTATGATTCTGTGACCAGACTAATTTGGAGTAAAGATAAGGTGGATTTTTAGTTTTAACAATGCCAAATAGAAGGACAGCAAGATGTAAATCTCTTCTGTGCTTCATATTTAAGATATTATGAGAGTTTAAGAATGGTGTAACGTGGCTACGAGGTGGTATATCGAAACAGAACCGCGCGCACGCGTTCTGTACTCTCTGAATGAGATTTGAGGTCTTAGACAATATCCGAGGACCATAGACCGTATCAAGATAATTGAATTTCGACAGCACGAGCGAGTCCACTAGTGTAATGCGAAGTTTAATGCTAAGGTACTCGTTATTTCGTATTTTATATAAATCTTTTAAGCGACAAAAACAATTTCTGGCAGTATCAGCAATATGGCGTTCAAACCGAAGTTGTTCGTCTACAACCAGACCTAAGTTTTTCGCCTCCGAGACTCTATTTATCTTATCCCCGCCAATTGTTAATAATGGGTTTAGCAAAGATATTCTTTCTATCTGACTTTTGGATCCAATAATCATATACTTTGTTTTTTTTGCGTTCAATAGAAGTGAATTAGACACCGCCCAAGCCTGTACCCTTTGCAAATCCTCATTCATCTTGGTTTCTGCAATTCGCAAGTCTGAAGGATTAAATGATAAGTACAATTGTATGTCGTCTGCGTATATGTGATATTTACAATGGAAGATACAGTTTTTTATGTTCAAGAGATCGATTACACTGCAGCATTCACAGTGGCCCTCCGGTGAAGGAAAACATCGTTAAGAAACCAACAACCCCCGCATGGTGGAAGGACACTATCTAGTGTCCACCTTGCCAGCTACCACCCTCAAGTTAGAAAAATCTGTCGCTAAAACATCTAATGTGTTCTGGCAGCTATCCTTGAGAGCCAGTTCCCATTCTAGGCCTATCGTGCTTACCATCTTCGACCGCATCATCACTTACCAACAGGTGACATAGTGGTCAAACGCCACACAAGAACACACTAATTAGCCCACAAGAAATTTAAAAAAAGCTAGATATTGGCTATAGAGTCCCAATATTTGATAGGTAAGTCAATGTTACTATAATTTAAAATCATCCGAAACCACTAAGATTTTTAATTTTACTGTTGCATACTACTCTACTACAGTTTTTAGTGGCGACATCTAGTTATAGTCGGTGGAACTAGTGGTCGGTCCAGGTATTGGCGTTGTTACTACAGTAGGTAGTAAGTTTGAAGTGTTTATCTCCAAAAAAATATATCCAGCCAAGTGCGGGTTGACTCACGCACCGAGGCTTCTCTACTTTGTCAAACTAGGGACAAAATTAAATTTGCAGTACTATCCATAAAAATAATATATTACACCAACCGCAAATAATGAGTTTGTAATAGTAAATTCACTTTTTTAGGGTTCCGTACCTTAAAGGGATAAAAAGGAACCCTTATTGGATTACTTTATTGTCGTGTTTGTCTGTCAAGACCCTTTTTATATATAACTTATTGTAATAATTACTTGGGTCTACGTTATTTTTCGGCTGTGAAAAAATCAAACCTATAAGTAAATGTGATCAAAAGGTTAACCATTATGTCGCATAGTTTTCGATTTTACAAGGGAATCAAAACCTTTAGGGTACCTCCCGTTAACCTAGACTAGAATCTTGAAATTTGGCAAGAAGCAAGATCTTGAAGCACTAATAAAGGCAAAAAAATGAAAACCATATGCATTTATATGCAGTTAATTAACAAAAAAAAAGGTTAATTTACACAAACTTATTATTTTTGGTTGGTGCAATACTTTTTCTATGGATAGAACTGCACAGCTAAGTTTGTCCTTTAATTTAGTTTAAGATTGCTACGACGGCAATGGTACGGAAGCCTCGGTCGGCGAGTCCAACTCGACTTGGCCGGTTTTATTTTTATTTTATATTATTTATTAGGAATAACAAACAACTACATTATACATATAATATTGTCAAACATTACAATTATGTTTGTAGTATTAATAACGTAGTCCACAGCGTTATTCACGTATTGAATATAAACATATGCTTACAAAGAAGCAACTAGAGGGATGGAGAAATCCTTTTTGAAAATTTCCGAAACAAAATTTAAAACTAAGTAAAAGTGACAAAGCTGAAAGACTATTTTGAAATAGTACACAGTCTTCCCTAACTAATAAACTTATCAATAATTTTCTGAATTCGTACAATGAACATGTAAATATATCAATGTCTTTGTTAAACAACCTTTTAAAGGACTCGACCATACGACGAACAGGTGAACGAAGGCCCGAGTTAGTGCGGCAGGTTATTTATTACTAGCAGACCCGGCAAACTTTGTACCATCTAAGCGTATGTAGAAGGACACAGACAGTGAGAAGCGACTTAGTTTTATACTATGTAGAGATTATGTCTTAGAGGGTAACGTTTGGCCACTATCTCGCCTGGTGGTAAGCGATGATGTGGTCGAAGATGGTGAACACGCTAGGCATAGAATACTCTGACTCTCAAGAGCTCTGTGCTGCCTAACACCGTAAGGTTATGGCGACAGATTTTCTTTTTGATGGTGATAAGCTACTTTTTGGTAGCATGTCAGGCGAAAAAGTGATATAATATACTTCTACCAAAAGTTAAGTTTTGATGGAGGCTTTATATTTCTAGATGCCGCTTCCGACCTTTAAATAATAATGTATTATGCGTATAATCTCATTGCTATGATATTATAGACAGGCTTTAGACTTTCTTATGGTGAAAATCACGTCAATCAACACCAATATATTTATTTTATATTATAAATGCGAAAGTCAGTTTGTTTATTTGTTTGTTTGTTTGGGACTTCTTCACGGTCAAACGGCTTGACCGATTTGGCTGAAATTTTGTACAAAGATAGAACATAAGGCAGAATAGGATATAGGATACATTTTTTTTGGCTATGGAGTCAGGGGGTCCAGATATTATTAATTGAATTTTGTAAATATAAGACTTCTTCTCGAATAAACGGCTTGACCGATTTCCCGGAAATTTTGTATGAATACATGTCATAGGGCAGAATAGGATATAGGATACTTTTTTTCTGGCTGTCGAGTCAGGGGGTCCTGAAATTTTTTATTGAATTTCGTGAATGTGTGGCCTCTTATCAGCTAAACAGCTTGACCGATTTGCCTGAAATTTTATACATATTACAGTTCATATTGCATAGAATCACATAGGATACTTTTTTTCTGGCAGTCGAGTCCAGGTGTCCAGAATTTTTTAAATTGAACTTTGTTAATGTGTGGCTTCCTCTCGGTCAAACGGGTAAACCATTTAAGCTAAAATTTTGTACACAGACAGTCAAAAAGACATAGAAGGGCAACGAATTTTTTTTTTTTGGGTGGAAATTTCGGTTTTCTATATTTTTTTTATGGAATTTTGTAAATGTGTGGCCTCTTTTCGGCCAAACGGCTTCACCGATAAAAATAATAAAAGGGCAAACAATACTTTTTTTCGGCAGTTAAGTGTGGGTGCCTATATTTTTTGTTAACTTTACATAGAGTTTGCATAATCATAAAAGTTTGAGCTTAGGTTCATAGATAATGACTAAACTTAATAAGTGCCTTAATTAGGACATAAAACCGTCAGGGTCATTAAAAGTCATCAACATTTACGCGATGGCTTTGCTTGCCCAACGTGATTTATCTGCTTTGTGGGAAGTATTTCAAAAGCATTCGTGTTTTAACAGCCACATTAAACCTTAGGGTCATCGGTGTTGACTAAGTAGGTTATAAAAACTGTCAGGGTAATAAAACATAAAAATTTTCGCTTCGCTCGCGCATTGATAGCGCTCCCTGCGCTCGCGCAAATCTTTGTTTTATCTACTTTGTAGGTAATATTTCAGCAACTTTTGTATTTTAATAGCCACATGCATCAAAACGAGTCCATAAATTGAAACAGTACATTCTTCAATAATCATAATGATTTTTAACCTTAAAATATGTGGATATCAAGTTTAACCTTTGTGTCATCAGTGTTAACTTAGTAGGTCATAAAAACTGTTAAGGTCATAAAAGGTCGTAAAAATTTTTCACGCTCGCTTCGCTCGCGCAGCGATAGCGCTTACTACACTCGTGCAGTAATAGCGCTCACTCCGGTCGCGCAAGCTTTTGTAATATCTACTTTGTAGGAAACATTTCAGCAACTTTTGTATTTTCATAGCCACATTCATCAAGACGAGTCATAAATTGGAACAGTACAACTTTCAATAATCATAATGATTTTTTTACCTTAAAATAAGTGGATATAAAGTTTAACCTTAGGGTCATCGATGTTGACTTAGTAGGTCATAAAAACTGGCAGGGTCATAAAATGACGTAAAAATTTTCGCGCTCGATTCGCTCGCGCATTAGTAGCGCTCGCTGCGCTCGCGCAAACCTTTGTTTTATCTACTTTTTAGGTAATATTTCAGCATTTTTTGTATTTTAATAGCCACATGCATCAAAACGAGGCCATAAATTGAAACAGTACATTTGATTCATACAACAACCTTGGACAATCATAATGATTTTTTACCTTAAAATAAGTGGATATAAAATTTAACCTTAGGGTGATCAGTGTTGACTTAGTAGGTCATAAAAACTGTCAGAGTCATAAAATGACGTAAAATTTTTCGCGCTCGCTTCGCTCGCGCATTTATAGTTTACAGTTTATACTATTGTTTTATCTACATTGCAGGTAATATTTCAACATTTTTTGTATTTTTATAGGCACATGCATCAAAACAAGGCCATAAATTGAAACAGTACAACCTTCAATAATCATAATGATTATTAACCTTAAAATAAGTGGATACCAAGTTTACCCTTTGTGTCATCAGTATTAACTAAGTAGGTCATAAAAACTGTCAGGGTCATAAAAATTTTTCGCGCTCGCTTCGCTCGCGCAGTGATAGCGCTTACTACGCTCGCGCAGTAATAGCGCTCGCTCCGGTCGTGCAAGTATTTGATATATCTACTTTGTAGGAAACATTTCAGCAACTTTTGTATTTTAATAGCCACATTCATCAAAACATGTCATAAATTGGAACAGAACAACCTTCAATATTCATAATGAATTTTTACCTTAAAATAAGTGGATATCAAGTTTAACCTTAGGGTCATCGGTGTTGACTAAGTAGGTCATAAAAACTTTCAGGGTCATAAAAAGTCATTAAAAAATGTATCACTTCGCTTGCGCAGTAATAACGCTACATAGCGTATAATAAATAGCGTAATTTAACAGCCTCATACATTAGACTGACTCAAATACTTAAATAGCAAAACTTGGAAAACCTTGGTTAGGTTTACCAAGTACCAAGTAATGATTAATAACTTTAACAATAGACGATATCGAGTTCGACCTAAGAGTCATCTATATTGACTTGATGATTAGGTCATTAAACTGTCAGGAATATAATAAGCCATAAAAAATGTTCACTCGCCCAATAATAGCGCTCGCTACGCTCGCGCAGCTATTCACCTTATTTTCTTTGTAAGAAATGTTTCAGGAACTGTTGTGTTGAGTCAAACATTTAAACAGCACCACTTCGTATACTAACCTAACCAAAATAATGAATGACTTTAACAATAGAGGATATTGAGTTCGACTTTGAGGGTCATCTATGGTGACTTGGCCTAAGAGATCATCGATCTAGACCTCAATGCTCATAATGACACAAATAACGCGGGCGAAGCCGCGGGTAAGAAGAAATGTTTCAGGAACTGTTGTGTTGAGTCAAACATTTAAACAGCACAACTTCGTATACCTAACCAAAATGATTTATGACTTTAACAATAGAGGATATTGAGTTCGACTTTGAGGGTCATCTATGGTGACTTGGCCTAAGAGATCATCGATCTAGACCTCAATAGTCATAAAGATACAAATAATGCGGGCGAAGCCGCGGGTAACAGCTAGTTATATTATATAGAAGGTACACAGACCAACATATAAATTAAAATTTAGAACCACGACTGATGCAAAACACGTTCATCCGATTGGGCTCTATCGCGGAGAATAGAATAGCATCCGTGGGCTCTAAGATGCCACAGACAGACACACACATGCACAGATACACACGTCAAACTTTTAACACCCCTTCATTTAGCGTCAGAGGTTAATGTACCACAAGCATAACCATTGATATCGATGCATCTGACTGCATTGAACTGAAATTGCTTATTCACTTGAGTAAATAAGAAGTTTCAATGGGTATTTCTTTTATTTGCAGGATTCCAAATATACAACTCTGAACTTATCTACCCCATTCCCTATCCAGCATGCGGGATATACTTCAAACCCGGTGATCTCTCCAATGACAAGATGGAGAAGGCATATACTCACCACCTATGGAATCGTCTCACACATAACTTGAAAGTGGCAAAGGATTCACCTTATGACAAACTCACGCAGAAACATTGCCCCACTATAAGAAAAGTGTTTGGAGATACGTTTTAAGAATTTGTCAGAATTTTAAAGTAAAATAATTGTCCGTCTGATTGTTTTTTGAAAATGTTATTTAGGCCCATCTATTCGAAAAAAAATGATTTGTTGCTCGATAAATGCGCGCAAAATAGGTCTCTTTCAGTCGTGGGTAGTAAAGTGTTTTTTTTATTGTTAGCTTGTTGAATGTATTTTATAATGCCCTGTCTAAAGATGTTTTAACAAATTAAGTTACAAAAAAAATAAGCACGCTAAGTGGCACAATACACATTATATCTTGTGGTAGCCAAGAATAAAAGCAGACAGTCTACTACAACCCAAATCCCCATTATGAGCCGTACAAGATGGAAATGGGGATTGTGGAAAAAAAGGTAACTCATCCCCATTGGTGGGGAATGTCAATGGGGATTTGTAGATAAACCCAAAATAATGAAGATAGTTTAAACATTAATAGTAGTGCTGCGCTAATCATTTTCAGTAGCAAGTTTTGAGGTTTATATCTCCATACATCTGGAGTCTCTGACACATAAAGTAATCTGTGATCTGGAGTTACTTATCAGGTATCGATGAATTCACTATGGGTCCACCCACAGAAATAGGAATAATAAGGTATTTATTCCTATTTCTATGGGTCCACCAATCACCTCAGGAGTATATTCTATCGAATAAAAATATAATTTGGAAAATCGGTCCAACATTTTGGCAGAAAAATTGGTGAACTTACTTAATTAAAAAAAATCTTACAGACGGCCTAGTGGCATATACTTATAAATACAAATTAGCAACAAAATATTCATTCAAAATGTCTACAATAAAGTATTTAAGATTGAGTTCTTGTTTAATTTTAGGATTAAGTTCGGTAATTTCGAACACATAAGGGAAAATTGAAATAAGCCCAAACGAAATTAATTCATGAAATCTATTTATTAATTAAACTTTAGTAATTAAACGAAGTAACGAAGAAATTAAAAAAAGTAAATTAAACTATTCAACCTCATGTTTTTATAACTAACAGTGATATTGGTATTAATATTATCAAGTTATAATAAACTAGTAGCCCGCCCCGGCTTCCCACGGGTACTTCGAGCATTTACCAATGGAGATGTTAACGTTGTAATCCGCAAACGGAACGGAAATCGGACAGACGGACAGACTGACGGACGGACGGACGGACGAACGGACAGCAAAGTCTCAGAAAGTGTTAATTTAATTTGGTACCCTTTGGGTTCGGAACCCTAAAAAATTTACTTCAAATGCCGCACTAGTGAAAATATCCACTACGATGTCACTAAGGTATGAAAGGACAATGTCCAAAATGGCCCTGTGCAATAAAAGCATCTGACACACACGATAATTAATCTTCTATTTATTTTTTTTATTTTATTTATTACAATAATTCCAAATACTTTTATAACACGGACTAGTTGTATTCCAAAATGAATATTAAAAAGTATAATTTGCGATTATTCACATTAATCGCCGCCATATGGCCGCCATCTTCGCCAAACGTCATGTCATGTCAAAAAATATTAGGTATGCTCAAAACGTTGCATTGTAACAAGACTGCCCGGTTGAACATTCCTGTGAAGACAAATTAATTTTCCCCACCTTTGTTTCTATCTCGCTTACAGTTACCGTAAGAATATTTGTCAAAAACCAAAATCAACGAAAATAAAGATGTATAAACATTATTCAAGGCCATATTTTTAGTCTTCAAAAGAATATGCAATAGCAACCTCCACTGTGTATAATCTTCTTGGGACTCTTCTTCTATAGTAACTAGTAAGTCGTCGAGATAAATAAATGCGTCGTAATACAAATGTTGATATATTAAAAACGCCTCGGCTGATTTCGTTAAAATGTAAATGGGACCACCTGTGAAGGGTACCCTTTGAAACAAAAAAAGAATTTTTCTAAGCGGTTCAGGCATCTTCGAGTAATCGGTGAACATAAATTTAAAAAAAAATAAAAAAAAACTAATTGAGAACCTCCTCCTTTTTTGTGAAGTCGGTTAACAAGGTAGTGTACGTGTGGCGATAATTATTGCGTCTCCGATGAAAATAACTTTCGAAAAATACGTTGTAGGCAAATGCTGAATATGATCGGAGATTCCAATGATTCACGTAAGTACCTATCAACGCAGCTTGCTTACTATAAATTAAACTTAGTTAGGTACTAACAAAAACGAATGTCTATTCATAGTGTGATTGTTGATCTAATTGACATAACTATGTTATTTACAGTGTTGGTATATAGCTTATTATAATTATAAATATAATAAAATAATAAACAATTTGTTTCTATTTGATTTAGAATTGCCTATTTATACGGCTTGACAGATAACAGCCCATATACTCAGACGGTAGAAGGTTCTTTACTATGCTGTTTTTTGTTAATGGCATAAATATACGTAGTTTATGGTAGGTAAATTAAGTCGTTAAACGTTATTCTAAAAAGTATTTTTATTGCTCTAACATGTAAAAATCATGACTATCCCCCCCCCCCTCTAAAAGCTAAACTGCTGGCTTGAAAAATCTGAAAAAAATCTTGATAATAGTGCATTTCATGAACTTCAAAGGAAAATTGGTATGTAAGGGATAATGTTGTACCCAATACAAAATCCTTCGAATAAATACTTTAAAGTGACTAAAATGAAGTAGTTGCTTGTTTGTGACGGGAAGACTTACTACCTAAAAATAAAAAAAAATAGCTACCTACCCTAAAAATATATTTTAAAAAATTTTATTTCACCACTTTGTCGGCGTAATTGATAATATACACACCCCTACAAAATAACAGCTTTCTATTATTTTCGGACAGACGGTCAGACTGACAGACGGACATACAGGTTAGTGATAATTTATCTATTTTTTGCAATTGCACACAATAAATAATAGGGAGTAGTTAGGCATTAGATACAGTAATATAATTTACAATCCGATAGATAGCGTTGTACACCGTTAACACACGCAAGTGTTTCATTTTGCATTTTTATCTATATCAAGTTTTACCGCTAGATGGCGGTGTACATCGTTGAAACAAACATGTGATTCAATTTCGTTATGGTAGGTGTAGTTTCCAAAATTTTTCAGCGCCGCGATACATGTGAATTTTGTTACATTCTGTAATTTGTGTTGAATGAATAACTTTACAAAGTAATACATATGGAATATGGAGTAAAAGTGAACTGAACAGAGAGAGAACCTAGAATAGTTTAGAAAGAAAAATAAAACATTAAATTAAAAAATCAAAGAACCCGACTGCGCAAAAAGTGAAGTGTTAAAAAACGAACTGAAAAGAAAAAAACAAGTAAGTGACTACACTACTAAGCTTAGACTTCTGTTTAGGGATTTAAAAAAACTATACCATTTAAATTCTTTCTCGGTCGATACACTCATAAAATAAATTATACAATGTTATACGGAATATTGAGACTTTAACAGTCGGGACACATTAATCCCCATTCGTTAATCCATTAATGTGTCCCGACTGTTAAAGTCTCTAGACCGAGAAATAATTTAAATGGTATAGTTTTTTGATATCCCTAAACAGAAGTCTAAACTACTAGACTTACTTGTTTTTTTCTTTTCAGTTCGTTTTTTAACACTTCACTTTTTGCGCAGTCGGGTTCTTTGATTTTTTAATGTAATGTTTTATTTTAAGTAAAGGACGGCAAATTCCATAATCTGATCAAAAAACCGAAATGCGTGAAATAGATAGGGTATTGCTTTTTAAGCTTACTAACTTTACAGTTGTACTATTAAACGACTATACCAAAACGAAGAGGTTGTTTGTTACCTCAGAACTCCATCAATTCTTTACCGATTTGGAAAATTCTTTTTTTGTTTGAGTTAATATGATTTTAGTTTGGTCTCATTGTAATTTTATTGAGATCTGATAAGTAACTTCAGAGATAAGCACCGCAAACTTGTTACTGAAAGTGACTAACGCGGCATGTAAAATCGTTTTTTTTTTTTCGATTTGTACGATCATAAATTATTTGGTATAAATATATTTTGAATCTCCATTTTAAGACCTTTAATTCGATACCCCACTCGATAGGTTTGGAAAAAAAAAATTTTTTTGAACCCCAAATTTTGGCGTCTGAATTCCGCTATTTTAAATTTTTCAATTTTTTATGTTTTCGATGACACTCGCGCTAGCATGGCGAATCTATTGACGTGCCAATTATCAAAATCGGCCATCGCGTTTGGTCTCTAGTATGCCACAAAGGAACAAACATTCATACATACATACATACATATATACATATATAGACTGATAAATACATTACCTCTCCTTTGCGTCGCGCAGTCGGGTAAAAAGTAGTGTTGTCTTCTCATTATTCTGTGGTAGAGTGCAGGATGTGGTGCAGGTGCGTGTTGTGTTCAGCTGTGTGTTTATGGTTACAATACACATTGAATTGAATTGTGTTTTGTTTTGACTGTAAGATTTGTATTTCGTACTAACTGATTAAATTAAATAAAACTGCAGTTAATTGCTTACTAACATTATAACGTTCTCATATATTTTACATAATAATAACTTCATAAAGGACAACGTTGTGCGTGCCTTCCATTAATTGTTATCGCAAAATACATCATTTCGGCCGAGAGAGGTGTCTCTTTTCCTGCACCCCGATACGATAGAGCCAGTGCCTGAAGACGAGTCACATCTACAGATCATATACGGAGGTGATGTTGGATCCGTAGGCCATTGGACTTGCATTTATTATATAAATGGAATTATAAGGATTTATGACAGCTTATTTAATTCTTTATGTGCTTCCCAACTAGATTTTTTATGTATGCGTCTATAAGCGACTGATTTGTAACTTTCGTACAGTGGCAGTGATTCAACAAGGTTTAGCCTCTTATCCCTGAAAGATGCCACGGTCATTTTATACATGGCAGGAACTGTTTCTTCTGAAATGGTTGCGGTTTCTATACTTCTATTAATTATTTGGCATACAGCATTTTTATTTTCGTCTGGCATACTTACTGGAATGTGAATATTTTTTAACAACCTCCAATTCGTCTTAAAAACTAAAATGTTTATGTGCATATCATTTTGATAATAAAACTTGTGAAGCATAAAAAAACCTGCGACCCGGCCCGACACCCATCGGCTTCACCCACAAAACAAAAAATGTTTTCTCGTTACGAATTCGATCCTTCAGAGAAACTCCGAGCATAGCTCTTTCCATAGCACGCGCAGCGACATTGAATTGGTGAACCAGTCGAACTGTCAGTGTCCACGTTTCGGCTCCGTAGGTAATAACAGGTAGGACACATTCGTTAAAGACTTTTGTCTTCAGGCTTTGCGGTATAGGGGATGAAAAGACTCAACGAAGTTTTCCAAATGCTGCCTATCCCAGCTGTATTCTTCTGCGAGCTTCCTTCAATCGATTCCGGAATAACATGTTCGTTGAACATGATCTTGGTCTTATCCAAGTTCATCCGGAGACCGATGCGTGCAGAAGAATCAGCAAGGGTGGTCAGCATGTATTGCAGTTCTGCACGGTTTCAGCCATGATGAAGATATCATTCGCAAACCTCAAGTGTGAGAGGTAATTGCCGTTTATATTTATGCCCCGCCCCGTCCTTTCCAACTGAGCGTCTTGAACATATCCTCCAGAGTGTTAGTGAACAATTTGGGGGAAATAACGTCCTCTTGTCTCACACCTATATGTAAAGGGATATGTTCAGTCTGCTGATTTTGTACTTGGACGGTCATAGTCCCGGCGTCATACAGGCCTCTCAGTACTTGTACATATCGCCAATCAACTTGGCACCGTTGCAGATACTCCAGAACAGAGAAGGTTTCTATAGAGTCAAAGGCTTTCTCATAGTCTACAAACGAAAGGTACAAGGGCTGGTTATACTCTTAGGTCTTCTGTATAACCTGCCGCACTGTTTGTATGGTATCCAGCTCGAAACCCAACATGTTCAGGGGGCTGAAACTTTAATGGAATAAATTCTAATGGATTAAGTAAACAAATTTTACAAGCAGAAGCAAAGATTTTTCATTAAAATAAAATTACAGCAAAATAAAATCGGATGATTACTTTTGCCCCACTCTGTACCTACCAAGTTTCAGCTCTGTGGTCCTAATAGTTTCGGAATAAAATGGCTGTGAAATACGGACGGATGGACAGATGGACAGACGGACAGACAGACAGACAGACATGACGAATGAATAGGGTTCCGTTTTTATGCAATTTGGCTACGGAACCCTAAAAACTAAAAGAACGCGCTAAAAAATGAGCAAATGCCGCGCTATTGATTTTCAGTATCAAGTTTGGATGTGTTTATCTCCATATATCTGGAGGAGATATAACAGATAGTTATAAATATGAAAATGCGGGACTTAAATCGCGAAAGCTAAAAGTTTACAAGTACTTATCAGATCTCGATGAAATAACTATGGCACGAACCTTGGAATATCTCTTCTTCAACAAAAAAAAAATCATCATAATCAATATATATATATATATATATATATATATGTATATATATTATTATTATATATAATATAATATAATATAATATAATCTAATACTATAAGAATCTTTGTCCTGACATACTGACTGACTCACTGACTCACTGACTCACTGACTCACTGACAGACAACGCACAGCCTAAACCGCTGGTCGTAGAGACTTGAAATTTGGAGGGTATATTTGTCTTAGTACGTAAAGGTCTAAGAAAGGATTTTCCAAAATTCACCCCTTAAGGGGATGAAATGGGGGTTCAAAGTTTGTATGGAGAAACAAGATTAGATCGTCTTTTCTATCCGAAACTTCACATAAGTGCTTCAGTAAAAAAATAAGTAAAGACGTGTTTCAGGTTTTTTTGGAATTCCACCCCTAAGAGGGTGAAATGGGGTAATAAAGTGTAAAATCAATATTGTTTCGGATTACGCTGAAATTTGGCATGCAGATAGTTATTACGACGTTAATTCCCTCTAAGAAAGGATTTTCCAAAATTAACCCTCTAAGGGGAACTCTTTAAACGGGGGTTCAAAGTTTATATGGAGAAACAAGATAAGATAGTCTTTTCTATCCGAAACTTCACACAAGTGCTTCAGTAAAAAAATAAGTAAACACGTGTTTCAGGTTTTTTTGAAATTCCACCCTTAAGAGGGTGAAATGGGGTAATAAAGTGTAAAATCAATATTGTTTCGGATTACGCTGAAATTTGGCATGCAGATAGTTATTACGACGTTAGATCCCTCTTTGAAAGGATTTCCCAAAATTAACCCTCGAAGGGGATGAAACGGGGGTTGAAAGATTGTATGGAGAAACAAGATTAGATAGTCTTTTCTATCCGAAACTTCACACAAGTGCTTCAGTACAAAAATAAGTAAACACGTGTTTCAGGTTTTTTTGTAATTCCACCCCTAAGAGGGTGAAATGGGGTAATAAAGTGTAAAAATCAATATTGTTTCGGATTGCGCTGAAATTTGGCATGCAGATAGTTATTAATTACGACGTTAGTTCCCTCTGAGAAAGGTTTTCCAAAATTCATCGCTGAAGAGGATGAAACGAGGGTTCAAAGTTTCTATGGAGAAACAAGAATTGATTGTCTCTTATATTCGAAACTTTACACAAGTAGTTTAGTAAATAAATGAGTAAATACGTGTTTCAGGCTTTTTGAAATTCTATTCCTAAAAGGGTGAAGTGGAGTAACAATGTCTGAAATCAATATTGTTTCGGATTGCGCTGATATTTTGCATCCAGATAGAAATTTTGACGTAGGTATCCGCTGAGAAAGGATTTTTCAAAATTCACTCTTCAAGGGATGAAGCGGGGGTTCAAATTTTGGATAGTCATTTTATTCGACATTTCACACAAGTACTTCTGTAAATAAATAAGTAAATACGAGTTTCAGACTTTTTCAAACAATTTGGCTAATTTTTATTTGATGTCTTTAATGATAGAATCGTTTTTACAAAAGAAAAGTTTTAAGTAAATAAAAGGAGTTTTTAACGCGGGCGTAGCCGCGGGGGACTTCTAGTATAATATATAATAAATATTAATTTTACAATTTTTCACATAAAATAAAAGAAAAAGAAAATGTTTCAAATCAAATTTGACTTATATTGTCAAACAATTAGAAAATATTAAATATTGTAACGTGCAAAGAGAAAATAAGTACTTTGAGGACATGCCTTCATTCTCAACTGTCTAGTAGTTGCTACACTAGATACATCTTGAAATTTGGAGGGTATATTTGGCTTAGTACGTAAAGGTGTATTAAGAAAGGATTTTCCAAAATTTACCCTTTTAGGGGATGAAATGGGGGTTAAAAGTTTGTATGGAGAAACAAGGTTAGATAGTATTTTCTATTCGAAACTTCACACAATTGCTTCAGTAAATAAATAAGTTAATACGTGTTTCAGGCTTTTTTGAAATTCTACCCCTAAGAGCGTGAAATGGGGTAACAAAGTCTGAAAATGGAATTTGTTTCGGATTGCGCTGAAATTTGCCATGCAGATAGTTATTACGACGTTAGTTCCCTCTCAGAAATGATTTTCACAAGTTAAGTTATGTTGATTTTGCCCTCGAAGTCCCGGGAATTCCCGGGAGTTCGAGACTAAAAAAATATTCTTATTTTATTTTTTTAAGAGGTGTAAGCCGTTTTTAAAGATTTTTTTATTGAAATTCGATGGTTAAAACACGCTCTGACGTTTGTGACAGTATATTTGGTTGGTAAAGCTGTAATTTCAGTTAAATAAATGAGAAGACATCCATACAAATTTCTTCTCATTTACTAATTTCGAATTTAGACCGAGACGTGACAACTGACAAGACGAGGCATTAATCTTAAAATCAAACAGAAAATTAACAAAAAATGAAATCAAAGAAAAAAACTGAAAAAGCAAAATAAATGAACATAACCTAGAAGTTTGAATCTGCGCAAAATATCAGTCACAATGATTTGAGTGAATAATACTTAAATTTAAAACCACCCTCGACTGATTTACATATGTATAATTTGTTCATTGAGACCAAATTCGTCGTCGGCTCATCAATGAGCCTAAACACGACATCTCAGACGAGGAGTTGAGGAAATTTCTGCAGATTCAAGAAGATGTCATGAGAAGTAACAGCATACTGATTAGTAACAGGATACAGATTTCAAATCAATACATTTGATTTTACTAATGTTAACTACGCTAGTGACGGGTACGTAGTGCGCAGAAGCGCCATTTACCGCGGTCAAGGGCTACAAAAGTTGCTATCGTAGTCTCATTAACCAAAAAATAGCTGATAATATTTAAGCGTCTGAACGGATTTTCATGAAACCAAGCTAAGAACACTGATTAAGACACCTATCAAACAAAAAAAACTAATACAAAATCGGTTCATCCGTTTGAGCGCTACGATGCCACACACAGGACACACAGATACACACGTCAAACTTATAACACCCCTTCTCTTTGCGTCGGGGGTAAAAAACACCCGCCGTCGTTCCGGACCTTCGAGCGAGTTGCAAAACAACCGAACAACTGAATCCAGAGGAAGTGAGCGCAGCCACAGATTATATAATAGTTATGGCGCAGCCCTGTAGTTACGTAGTATTCATTAAACAAACAGATGGCGCTAAGCTCCTTCAATTATTTGAAAATAAAAATTATTACATAACAATTTCGACAATCTTGTCTCGTCTCGAATCTCGACCCGAAAGTCCCGGGACTCGGGACAACTACAATTACGAAAAGTCCCGGGACCCAGACACGAGACGTCCCGGGACCCAAACCCTAGTGCAAACAGAACTAAATGGTTTCATTTGCACCATTGATGGTGCAAGTCAATGGTGCAAACGGTACAACGGCGCTAAATACACTAGTCGTGTGGAGCGATGACCCTTATTAATATGCGGTTTACCGTATGGACGGGATAAACAATTGAACATCAAATGATTGGCAGTTTTGAAACCCAGGAACATTTTGGCAAAATATTTTTTCTTATATAATTTTTTTACGTCAATTATTAATTGTTTTTACTACTCATTATCCTATTTCTGCTAAAGACAATTCCAAAACTTCAAAACTCATAAAAATTGGTCCAGCTGTTCTTGAGTTATAAGTGTAGTAACTAACCGGTAAATAAAATGTATACGTGATAATAGCCGTTACAAACTTTAATCTATTAGGTGCCGAGGAACGTGCACGAGAGTAGGGAAATAGCACAATGCGCAAAACATTTGCGTTTACACAAAAAAAAAGAGTGCGTGTACTTATGTACACGCGTTAGAAGTTATACTTCTGTGGCGTATGGAAAAAATAACTAAAATGCAGTAGTGATTAACGATAAATATTAAAATTAATCAAAAAGATTTTATTTAAATAAAAAATGTTTTATTAACGTAAAAAAATGACGTTAAATATGACATATACAACTTGAACATAGTCATGCCACATAGAACTAACTTAACGATGTTAAATTTAGGTGTCGGTGTGCGCGCGCATCGTAAAAATTCACTCTCATCATTTTTCTCTATCGCGCCAAAAGAAGTATAACTTCAAAAAGGAATAGCTTTCAGTAAAGTCTACATATTTACTGAGGGTGTCTGACTGTGTGACTTGGAACGGACTATTACTTCAATTTGACTTTGACTTGACATTACGACGTGCATCTATTAAAACTTCTATTTCATATTATTTTTTTACTGTTTTATGTACCTGTAGCCTGTATGTATGTTATTACTGTTACCTGTTAGCCTGTAACGTGACATCGCCGACCGGGATCACCGGAAGACCAGCGTCGGTCATTAGACCAACAGTTATGCTGAGGTGGGGCAAAATTAGTGACACTTTTGTCAAAAATATATACGCATAAATCTTAAGTTTTTGTACTTTTATTTTGTACCTTTTTATAATACCTAAGTGTCATTAATAAACTTTTTCAATGTCACTTTCACTTTATCACGACTTTCTTTTATATATATCATCATCATCATCATCATCATCAGCCTGTATCAGTCCACTGCTGGACATAGGCCTCTCCCAAGATGCGCCACTGAGCCCGATCTTCGGCTCTTCTCTTCCAGTCACTGCCCACCGCTTTGCGTATGTCGTCGCTCCACCTGGTCACAGGACGTCCTACGCTACGTTTGCCGATTCGCGGTCTCCACTCTAGGACAAGTCTGCCCCAACGGGTATCAGTCCTGCGGCAGATATGACCAGCCCACTGCCACTTCAGCTTGCTAATCCGTTGAGCTATGTCGATAACTTTAGTTCTCTGGCGAATTACTTCGTTCCGGATTCGATCCCGCAGAGAAATACCGAGCATAGCTCTCTCCATAGCTCGCTGAGCGACTTTAGACTGGTGGACCAGTCGGACTGTGAGTGTCCACGTCTCGGCTCCGTATGTCATCACAGGTAGGACGCACTGGTTAAAGACTTTTGTCTTTAGACACTGTGGTATAGGCGACGAGAAGACTCGACGGAGTTTTCCGAATGCTGCCCAGCCCAGCTGAATTCTTCTCTGGATTTCCTTCTCGAAGTTATGTTTGCCTAGTTGGAGCGTTTGCCCTAGGTAAACATACTTAGTGACAACTTCGAGTGGGATTCCATCTACGGCAATCGGTTCCGGAACAACGTGCTCGTTGTACATGACTTTGGTTTTGTCCAAATTCATCCGGAGACCGATGCTACGAGAAGAATCAGCTAGGCCATTCAACATCCTTTGTAGGTCCTGCAGCGTCTCTGCCATAATGACGATGTCATCTGCGAATCGTAAGTGAGAGATGTACCTGCCGTTGATGTTAATGCCACGATCTTTCCAGTCCAGCGTCTTAAACATATCCTCCAAGGCGTTAGTGAACAGTTTCGGGGATATGACGTCCCCCTGTCTCACTCCTCGACGCAGGTGGACATGTTTAGTTCGCTGGTTCTGTACTTGTACAGTCATCGTTGCGGCATTATATAGACATCTCATCACTTCGATATATCGCCAGTCGACTTGGCAACGCTGCAAGGACTCGAGAACAGACCAGGTTTCGATTGAGTCAAAGGCCTTCTCATAGTCCACAAATGCTAAGCACAGCGGCCGATTATACTCTTCGGTCTTCTGTACAATCTGCCGCACCGTGTGGATGTGGTCTATGGTGCCGTAACCGCTTCGAAACCCGGCCTGTTCCGGAGGTTGAAACTCGTCGAGTCTTCGCGCAAGACGGTTCGTGATGACCCTTGAAAACAGCTTGTAGACATGGCTCAGAAGCGAAATCGGGCGATAGTTTTTCAATAGGGTTTTGTCTCCTTTTTTGAAAAACAAAATTATATATATATTTATATATATAGATTTGTTGTTATAGCGGCAAAAGAAATACATCATCTGTGAAAATTTCAACTGTCTAACTATCACGGTTCATGAGATACAGCCTGGTGACAGACGGACAGACAGACAGAGAGACAGACAGATGGACAGCGGAGTCTTAGTAATAGGGTCCCGTTTTACCCTTTGGGTACGGAACCCTAAAAAAAGACTATAGACGAATATAGAACCTCCACATTTTTGGATGTCGGTTGAACATGACAACTACCTAGTTTGGTGTTACAATCGGCAGTTTTATCGTATTAAGAAATCTCTTCCAGACAACCTATATGTGGACTGGTTGAGACTAAACTGGCGAAAACTAAACAATTTCATTTATTATTTAATATTATTTTACATGTATAATATAATACAATATTATTTAATTTATTTTATTAAAATATCGCTTGATCTTGTGACTTAGGCCACACCTAATATCTAATGTGTAATGTGAACCATTCAATACTTCACTAGTCTACAAAGTGTAGTGTTTATTAGCACAAGTGTATTCGTGAAAAATAATAAATACATCAATTAACTTTGAAAAAAATCCCAAAAGCTATTTGACCTTGTAAAACACTAGACCTAAATGCATAGTTTTTTTTACAAAAGTAATGTCACCAAAAAGAAAGTTATTTATACTGGTTCTAGTTATTTCAATGTTGTTTCTAATAATTATTTACCCACGGACACTGTGGAGAACATTATATTGCCATTACCTCACTGACGGAGACGCGTTGCCCGCGGCGGAAAACTTAGATGTGCCTTCAGATTCAGTATTTTTTCTCGAAACCTCTTGCAGAGGAAGACTGAACTCGAGACAAGCGTGCGCCGTCGAGTCCGTCGCAAGGATTCACCCAGAAAGAAACATCTATGTATTCTTCAACTCGCCCGTTTCGAATGAAGTGTTGACGAACAGTTGCTTAGCAGAATTGTTAAATTTCAATAATGTGAAAGTAGGACGGATACACACGGCAGAATATGCCAAAAATACTGCGTTGCAGGAATTATTGGCTGAAAGATTTGATAAACAGTATCAATACAAAGTTGAAGACACGGCTGATATGCTCAGGTAAGTTTAATTTCTTTATTAGATTTGTGAGTCCCGATGGTAAAGAATATATGACTTATCTTCTAGGTCGCTGGTTCAAACCTAGCACGGGCGTTCACACCTAGTAGGGCCAATTTATATCGTCGTTCTGCCTGACTTACTGCCTAAAAACTTATCACCATCAAGAAGTAAATCTCTCTAAAAGTATCTCTCTCGAAATTCTAGTGCGCGACGTTCATATGGGTTTTAGGATTCCGTACCCAAAGACTGAGTCTTCGCTGTCCGTTCGTATTTCAGAGGGCGTATTTCCCTAACCGTAATAAGTAATATTCTTGAAATTTATGAGCGTATGTATTACTATCGAGGATTTTTTGTAGAGGTGGATGTGGAGTGGACTTTTGCTAGTCCACCTGGGGCGGTACCACCACTTTGCCAATTTATTTTCAGCCGTGAAATAGGAATGTTTTTCGGTTGAAATAGCAAGGTGTCTAGTGAAATTGCAGGGCATGTGAGACTTAATATCTTTGTGTATCAAGCTAACAGGCGCAGTGCAGTGACATGCAAGGTTCTGGCAGTCCAGAATGTTGCATGCCGCTGTGTCTGTAATATGTAGACGTCATCGTTTACCATCAGAAGAGCGTCGTGCTTGTCCTGTTACCTTATAACATAACCTACAAAAATAATTACAAAAAATACTAAAATTAAATAAAATGCAATATTAATGAACTAAACTTAAAGGGAGTCCCCACACAAGTAACGTGGTTTTTGCTTGAACCCCCCCAAGGAACGTGTTTTTTCAGGCGTTTTATGCTCGATCTTACAAACTGTAATAGAGATAGACACATGAAATTTGCTTATAGTGTGATCTATAATGATTACATACATCAAATGATAAAAACTAAATAAAACTTAAAATAATAGGTTCGAGTTAGAGTTTGCGGCCAGGATTTTTTTCACAGAAATGTCTTAATGCACGAAGGCTTCGGGTAAAGTTTTATCTTGCGGAAACTAATACTTTCCGAGAAATAAATGTTTCAAAATCGGATAATTCGCCTTAAACTGTTACATTTTGACAGTTTATATCACA
Source organism: Cabera pusaria (assembly GCA_954871355.1). Classification (NCBI taxonomy): domain Eukaryota; kingdom Metazoa; phylum Arthropoda; class Insecta; order Lepidoptera; family Geometridae; genus Cabera; species Cabera pusaria. The sequence goes on from OX940890.1 coordinate 3,421,858, forward strand.
ACCACAGATTACTATTATATGTATGGCTTATCACAACAACGCAAATTCAACGTTCCGTTATAACGGCTTACGTTTTTTTTATGGAAAGGTGAAGCCTGTATATACATTTTTAACTTGCGGACACGAATGGAAATATATCGCGTAATTAAGTTGAGGAAAAATTGCAATTTTTTACAAACTACTGGCTGACTCTGGCGAACTTTTTGCAAAACATGAAACGCAAAGTGACGCCATTTTGTCTTGACACTGTCACATTTTAGCTGCCGGAGTATTTTATATACATATATATATATATATATATATATATTGTAAATTTTCGTGAAATTTAACGTAAATATTAGGTAAAATCTTATCTTAGTCTGACACTAAGGCAACACACTAGAGAACAGTGACCACCACGTCACACCAGAACCGACGATTAATGAGACCACCGTGAAGATGTACTCTACCCATGTAAAAAAATAATCATTCGAATTCTTCACAAATGGCGGAGTAATCGCTGAACGATCATACAAAACACATACAGACTAATTATACAGACTAACATACCACCTCCTTTTTTAAAAGTCGATTGAAAAATTGATAAAACTGTAGTAAACACCGCTGGTTAAGTCTAGACTACTAGAATGTTAGCGATAATTCCAAGGTCGGTACCTATATTAATAAATTAGAAGGAAGGAAAGAAGGATACATAAAAGGAATAATCGTACACGACACGTACGCAACACTCGTCGATGTGGATATTATAAAACGCAACATAAAACACCATTAAGCAATAACAGCAAAATGTTTTGGAAATATTTCGCAGTATTCTGCACGCTGCTTGTCTAGTAGCATAAAATAAATAAATAAATGATAAAATTCTTTATTTAAGTCTACAAATTGGTGTTGGTACATTGGTTACTATATATATGGTTAGCACAGCATAACCTGCCTAACTGATACACTGGCGTACTTTATGTAGGTACCATGACAATAATATATTAAAAAAAAAAAACGACTTCATTACCACAAACAGGCAATCAAAAAAGCGAAAAATACATACGTAATATAATTATTATGAGCGCTACCCACTTATCTATTTGAAGTCGGTGCCAACCAAGTCTATTGGATATTAGATAGATACTATGTATGTAGTAGTAGTAAGTAGGTAGATACATGTAGGTAGCATCTATCTACTACCTATTAGACTTGGCTGGCTATATATCTCAGAAGATACTAATCAGATCTCGATAAAATTAAAATGGGACCACCTCGGAAACTTACCCTACCTATTAAAAAGAGAATCATTTGAATCCGTTCACAATTGACGGAGTAATCGCGTAACATACACACAAAAAAAAACATACAGACGAATTGAGAACCTCCTCCTTTTTTGTGGAGTCGGTTAAAAAGTCTAAAACATTTAAATGCCAACGCTTGTGCACATTCCCATGCAGGAATAGGTACAAAGCAATCACAGGCACGTATACCATACTTACACTTGAAATAGCAAATGTTAATCTTGTTTCTACTTGTAAGTATGAATTCAATTTAATTTTATAATTTATCTATGTCTAGAGTAGATGTGAATGCTATATACTAACGGTTTTTACTGGAGTTTCGAAGATAATATAAAATGCCACGTTTATCGAAATCGTGCAGTCAACAGTCAAAAGTCAAAGCATTTATTCAGTATATGGGCATATTAAAAATTTGCACTTACACACGTCAAATAACATTAAATAGATTCAATAATAATTATTATAGACTAGCTGTGCCCCGCGGCTTCGCCTGCGTTAAGAACGACTTTTATTTATTTTAATTTTTTTTCATAAGAACCATTTCCCGACGATAAAAAACACAACAAAAAAAGAATTAGCGAAATCGGTCCAGCCGTTCACGCGTGATACCGTGACCAAGGGCAATTGGGATTCATTTTTATATATAAAAAATAAACGGGCAAGTGCGTGTCGAGCCACGCGCCGTGTAGGGTTCCGTAGTAGCCTGTTATTCAATGCAACTAGGTACTCCGTCTTTGTCACTTTAAAGGATTTATTCTAAGGATTTTGTATCTGGTACAAAATTATCCAACACCCAAGTTCAATGACTATTACTGCTAAACTAATAAAGTTATCTTAACCGCTATAATTTTCCTTTAAAGTTCATGAAATGCGCTATTATCACGAATTTTTCCAGATTTTTCAAGCCAGCAGTTTAGCTTTTAGAGAGGGGGGACGCCCTACTGGAACAAAAATTTGCACTTTAAAGTGTAATATTTCGTAAATGGAGCATTACATCGAAAAATGATATTAGCAACCCGTATGTCATTTTAAAATACCTATTCAAAGATACCCCACACGATGGGGTAGACGATGAAAAAAAAAATCATTCCCCTTTTCATATAGGGGAGATACCCTAAAAAAAAATATTTTTCAAAATTTTATTTCAGCATTTTGTCGGCGTCATTTGTTTACATATCCCCACAAAACTACAGTTTTCTAGTATTAACGGTCTCTTAGCAAAACCTCGGACAGACAGACAGACAGACATGACGAAACTATAAGGGTTCCTTGTCAGGACTACGGAACCCTAAAAAAGAAAGAATATAACAGAAACATAACTAATTGCTTTGAATTTACAAAAACAAACAAATGTATTGCCATTCAGCCTTCATCTAGACGTCGAACTTCACACTTAAAACACATGTTTAATTCCCCTGATTAATGTACGGTTGCCAACCGTACTATTACGTGCACCTGCAACCCAGTGCATGTTTAGTACTTCAGATAATTTTTATCCAAAAAATTGTGAAATAATGAAACACAATAAATAAAAAAAACGCAGACTAATTGCAGTACAAATCATATTCTGAATGGAACTGATGGTCCGTCTATCAGCTGCATAATACCGTCGTAACAGGCAACTCTAGATCTGCAAACAAAATATGAAAACTGACTGACTGTTGAATCTACTGGTGTTTCGGAAGTACTCCCATCAGAGAAGAAACAATGTGGAAACACCAAGAAACTCTATGGGGCTTGTCACTTGTTTTAATTCATTTTTTTTAATTCATATTAAATATATTTTTTTATTTACAACAAATAATTATATTATTATACAATTTATATTATATCTTGGAGCTTGGGGCATTCAGGCCAAGCATTTTTGTCATACATATAGTCATTTATTCACTTCCTGGATGTTCACACTTGACTATCATGAGACGGAAATGCTTATTAAAAGCAATACTTGACAGTGGGGGGCCTGCTTCTCCTTGACAGTGGGGGGCCTGCTTCTCCACCGTTCTAGCTATCTTCGTAGACAAAACAAATTCATCCCATCTCAATCATCACCACCCTCAACTAGTTCCTTATCTATTATTGATGACGCACTGATTTTTAATGAATAAAATATTTACAAATACTTTGAAACATATAAAGTGTACAAACAATACTTTTATATCTATTCAAACTGACTCATATAGTCTCATACCAAGATACCCTACTGACATTCGTACAGCGCTAAATAATATGATAATTAACATCAATCTTACACGTTCGGACGCGCATGGGCACACACACATACACACACACACACACACACACACACACACACACACGCGCACGCACACGCACACACACACACGCACACACACAGACACACACACACACACTCACACACAAGCAATTACAAATAGGTACTATTTGGGATACATCTCATCAGATATGATGAGATGTATAAAATACTTATTATTTATACTTAATTCCGTAATGCTTTGTTCTTACTTTTGTTATACAGCAATATTGCATGCCGTATTACTATCCAAGTTACAAATTGCATCTCATTTTATTGTCTAGTAGTTAAGTAATCAATCTCATGTAAAATGTACTTAAGGAAGAGACTGGTTTTCACAACACAGGTATTCTTAGTGTGGAGTCCAGGGTTGAACACCTGAAGCAACTTGTGCATGAAATTATTTAATTTACTAACTGACATGATGAATCAAATAACTATAACTAACACTAATTGATGACATTTTTATTTTTATTTTATTTTGTATTTTATATTTGTATGCTGTATTATGTTAATGAGTGACTTATTTGATTTTAATGAGTGGCGTATAATTTCTCTAATTAGATGTGATTAATAGGTAAACGGCCATCTCTCTATTTGCACGCCTTTATAAGGCAAAACATGTATACCGGACTATTCTTAAGAACTCTACATGCTTATGCTTGTAATACCTTCATGTTTATGGCAAATAAATTTATCTTTATCTATATCTTTAATCAAAACCAAGTATATTATATAAAACTTACACTTAAGGTTGTATGAAAATAAATCATTTCATTTATTGTATAGTATGATTTCTTCATTAAATTGGATTTTACAAAGGTTTTAAATCTGCTCATAGACAGTTGATCAATATCTTTAGGAAGTTTATTATAAAATCGTATACAGATCCACAAAAAAGAACCACTAACTTTCCACAACCTGAATTGAGGTAAAATTAATCTATTTTTGTGTCTTGTATTGAAATTTTGTACATCGGACCTCTTATCATAATCATTCAAATTTTTGCGAACATACATAATATTTTCATATATATATTGACATGCCACTGTGAGCATTTTAATCTCCTTAAATTTTCACGAAGTGAGTCTCGCGACTTCATGGTATATATAGATCGAATAGCTCTTTTTTGTAAAACAAATATAGATTGGATTTCGGCGGCTTTCCCCCACAATAAAATGCCATCGGACATTATACTGTGGAAGTAGCTAAAGTAAACCAATCTAGCAGTGGATTCGTCAGTCAAGTTTCTGATTTTACGTACTGCGTATGCAGCGGAGCTCAATCTACCTGCTAGAGAACCCCATTGTAGCTTTGAATCCAGGGTGATGCCCAAGAATGTAGCGGATTCAACAAATTCTAGTGGTACATCGTTTATTAATATCCTGCTATTAATGACACCCAGTCTTACATTTGGCAGCGAGAATTTAATACATTTGGTTTTTTTGGCGTTTAGTAACAAGTTATTGGTTAAACCAATTCAAAACCTGAGTGATTGATTTGTTAACATCGTCAAATTTAGGCGCAATCCTATCTATTTTGAATATTAAGGATGTATCATCCGCGAACAAAACAATATCACATAAGTTTTGCACGAAAGACGGCAAGTCATTAATATAAACTAGAAATAAAAATGGTCCTAAGATCGATTCCTGCGGAACTTCCATTTTAAGAGGGATCCAGATGACCTGACGCCATTCTATTACAGAGGTAGGATGAGGCCAGATCAATTGCTTTTCCGTTAACGCCATCGTGTGATTAAAAAATTAATTGGCAAATTAGCGTTTTGTGACAGACACAATCAAACGCTTTAGATAAGTCACAGAAAACGCCGATAGCATCTTGTGCTTTCTGCCAGGCATCAAATATATGTTTAATAAGATCTACTTCAGCATCAGTAGTGGAACGCTCCTTAGTGAAACCATATTGTGTGTGATTTAAAAGATGATTAATATTAAAATGTGCCAAAAGCTGGTCTAATATAACTTTTTCAAAAACTTTACTGAGCGCCGGTAATATAGAGATTGGTCTATAGTTTCAAGGGTCATTTATGTTCACTGATTTGAATAGGGGAATTAATTTACTTTTTTTTCATTACATCACGAAAGACACCTTCATCAACGCATCTGTTAAAAATAAACGCTAAGTGAGGGCTAATTCCATTAATAATATAACTAAGTACTTTGGTTGACATACCCCACAGATCCTCGGTTTTCTTTTGATTGAGCATTTTAAACGTTTTGATAATTGATATTTAAGTTATGTGTCTGAACTCAAACATATAATCACATTTATTCACACACTTTGATAGTAAAACAAAAGCATCCTTAGGGGAAGAGTTTAAAGGCTGAGTAGTAATAATAGGTACTTGTGAGAAGTACTCAACAAATGTGTTAGCGACATCATTATTATCTATGATTAATTTATTATTAACTTTTAACATAATTTTACCGTCCCTCTGCTTAATTTTTCCAGTTTCTGTATTAATGACTTTCCATGTTGTTTTTATTTTGTCATCTGCATGCTTAATTTTTCTACCTAGATGCAGTGATTTTGCTGTGTGACAAACAACTTTAAAAGTTTTTGAATACAATTTTAAGTGATTTATGAATTTAGTATTATGTAAATTAATGGTTTTTTGTGAGTACAAATTATACAAATTTATTCTACTTTTATAAATACTAGGAGTTGCCCAGTCATCGAAACGAACTTTCGCACCCTTTCTAACCATTTTAATTTTAAAAATATCATTGAACTCTGCATCTAACATTTGAAATAAAGCACTGCATAGGTCATCAGGATCCTCAGAAAATCTTAGGTTCATTAATTGCTTGTCAATGATATCCACAAACCGCTCAACCCGTTTGGTGGTAATAGGCCTGTAAAAATGTTCTTGGCCTTTGATGGATAATTTACATGAAAAAATGACACTTTGTCCCAGATGGTCCGAGCCAAGTTTATCAAAAATTGAATTTTTTTCGGGTTCACAGTTGCAGAACACATTGTCCAAAAAGGTAGCTGATGAGCTAGTGATTCTTGTTGGCTAATTGAAAAGATGATTCAGATTGAAGCTTAGAAATATTTTTTTTTAATTGTCGCTGAGCGGAGACTTCTCAATTAAATTAACATTGAAATCGCCACAAACTACCAAAGATTTAGAGGTATTAAAGACTTTGCTCATTACTTCTTCCATAATTGTCTCAAATATTTTATAATCAGCCGGTGGAGGTCTGTATACACAGATGACTATATGTTGCCCCAGCTCTATACAAGATAATTCAACACATCGTTCCACACACAAAGTTATTATGTCTTTACGCTCTTTCAAGTTACAATTTTCAGTTACATATATTAGTGAGCCACCACGAATTGTTGTCTTGCTCTCGTACCGACTTGTGGAGACTTAGTTAATGATAAATAACTATATAGTTTTGTAAATTGTTATATACAATCCAAAATTTCACCGTACCGACGGGACCGAATTTCGGATTGTGTAAAACTATTTCCAAAATATTTAGGGTGATCCTATTAGGGTGATTATAATCTGAAATTCGTAGGTATACATTTCGTACTATTACTATATGCGCACGGTCCTTGCGCGTACAGCGACGGGACGAACTTGAGTCAATATACATTATTTTTCAAAAAAAAATAAAACCGACTTTATTACCACAAACGGTCGGACGGACGGACGAACGAACGGACAACAAAGTCTCAGAAAGTGTTCATTTGGTACCCTTTGGGTTCGGAACCCTAAAAAATTGACTTTAAATGCCGCGCTTGTAAAAATATTCACTAGTCATAATGATGTCATCAAAATATCAAAGGACAATGTTCAAAATGGCCCTGTGCAATAAACGTTATAAGAGTTGGCACTTCCCTATATTGTTAATACCCAAATTATGAAAGCACTGTGTAGCCAACCTAACAACGGAAAGTATTATTTACGTACTGTGTTATTATGCTTATAATTTTTTTTGCAGTGTTGGTTGGTACAAAGTACGTTCATAATTCTGAGTTATTAAATTATGTATGCAGTGTCGCGGGACTGATATAGCCGCCATCTTCGCCAAACGTCATGTCGTGTCAAAAAATATTAACTAACTTTGCACCCTAACAAGACTTTGTCCGGTAGAACATTCTTGTGAAGACAAATTAATTCTCCCCACCTTTGTTTCTATCTCGCTCACTGTTACCGTAAGAATAACAGTCAAAAACCAAAATCAACGTAAAGAAAGATGTAAAAACATTATTCAAGGTCATATTTTTTTGTCTTCAAAAGTATATGCAATAGCAACCTCCATTGTGTATAATCTTCTTGGGACTCTTCTACTAAAACCAGTACATTCTCCTATGTTTGAGGTATTTATCTCCATATCTCTGGAGATACTAATCAGATCTCAATGAAATTTAAATGGGACCACCTCGGAAACGTACCCTACCTTTTAAAAAAATAATCATTTGAATCTGTTCACAATTGACGGAGTAATCGCGTAACATACACACAAAACAAAAAACATACAGACGAATTGATGTATTAACTTTCTTGTACTTTTTACTATCATATGTATAAGCTAGCGTTTGACCACTATCTCACCTGTTGGTAAGTGATGATGTGGTCGAAGATGGTAAGCACGCTAGCCCTAAAATAGAAATTCTAAAATGGCTCTCAAGGATAGCTGCCGGAACACATTAGATGTGGTCACTAGCCAGGTGGTGGTAGGACACTAGATGTGCTACCACCATGCAGGGGTTGAGAGTTTCCGAACAATGTTTTTCCTTCACTCGAGGGCCACTGTAAAAAGCGCACATGCATTTTTCTATAGAAACAATTATTGGTGCACGGCGGGGATTGAACTCGGTACCTCTGGCATCAAAACCGACCATTCCCCACTTACACCACCGGGCCCTCAACTTATTTCATATTTCATTTTTGCACCACATAATGTAGATAAAACCGACGTAAAAACCGAGTACCGAGTTTATTATTAGTCGTCACGAGTTCTTTCTCTAGGAGTCACTGGACTGACCTGATGATGGAATTCGGAGACTGCTACTGGAACTTCTAGATGTTTGAAGTAAATAGGCCGCGTTTGGGCTCGTTTTGTTAGTCGTCTCGAGTTCTTTCTCTAGGAGTCACTTGACTGACCTGATGATGGAATTCGAAGACCGCTACCGGAACTGCTACAGGCAGAGTTAGATGTACCGTGTTTGGGCTCATTTCGTTCGTCGTGACGAGATCTTTTTCTAGGAGTGACTAGACCTGACCTGATGATGGAATTCGGAGACTGCTACTGGAACTACTAGACAGTCAGAGCTAGATGTACAGTACCGTGTTTGGGCTCATTTTGTTAGTCGTTAGTCTCGAGACCTTTCTCTAAGAGTGACTTGAATGACAGGATGATGGAATTCGGTGACTGCTACAGGAAATCCTACGTGGTTTGAGTTAAATGGGCAGTGTTTGGGCTTGTTTTGTTAGTCGCCCTAAACCTCTCCCTAGGAGTGACTATACTGACCTGATGATGGAATTCGGAGACTGCTACTGGAACTCCTACGTGGTTTGAGTTAGATGTGCCGTGTTTGGGCTTGTTTTGTTAGTCGTGAAGAGACCCAATGTGTAAAAAACAGACCTAAAAAATCATTTAAAATGATTTATGAACGATAGCACTTACCTACTTATATACTTATACGATAATTTGCAACGTGCGTTGTGAAGCGATTCAGACTGCTAATGAAATCGCAACGTTTTTACACGTCTACCCTTTCCAGATTAGTCACGTTGTACAAGTATGGAGGGCTGTATTTGGACACTGATGTGCTGGTCGTCAAGCGGCTTGATGCTTTAGGAAAAAACTGGGCAGCCAGAGAAAGCCCAAACGCGGTCGCAAATGGAATAATCGCGAGTGGCAAGGACGGTCCAGGACATGAAATAATCGAAGCTGTGCTTGAGTAAGTTACTTTTCAACCTGCTTCCAAAATGAAGGAAGTTCTCAATTTCGTCTGTATGCTTTTTTTTCGTATGTTTGCTACCCGGTTTACTATGCCAATTAGGAACCAATTTAAATGATTTGTTTTACATAGTATAAGGTCCCAATATTTTTTTTTCTGATAAGTGCCTCCAGATATATGGCGATAAACCTCTCAAATTCACGGTTTACGGTTTAAGATCTATTTATTTCTCAAAAGATTCAAAATCACTTACGAGAAATACAAATTATAACTTAAAAACTAAGTATTCAATAAAAGCGATCCGAGCACAATAATATAAATAAAATAACTAAAATAAATTCACACTAAAACTACTCGCGCACTCTACAAAAAAAAACTAAGTACTTCAGGTGCCTGAAGTACTTAGTTTACGCGCACTCTACAAAAATATTTTTTTTGTTTTTGTTTTTAAGATACAAGTTTTCTAATGATGTTATCCAATATTAAATAAACTGGCCAAGTGCGAGTCGGACCCGCACCAGTAGGGTTCCGATTAAACAAAATTTGTCGGAAAAATAAAGTACAAAGTACATCGATAATATAAATACCGTGTCAATACTAAACATGCTTATTTACTACAACGCCATCTAACAAATGTCTAACGAACTTCTAACGCCAACTAAGTGAACGTTAACACTAGAGATGCGCCGTATAGTGGTTTCACCAAATTACCGAATACCGAATATTATTCGGTTTAACCTTTACCGAAACAGATATTCGGCTGAATTATTCGGTTTACAATTACATTGTTTTGCCGCGTAAACAAGTTCTAGCATGTGCGCTACGTGCCGCTGCTGGTTAGACGAGGAACTTGGATGGATTTAAATGGATTTAATTGAGGTTTATAAAAGTTGATTTTAAGTTTAAAAATAAATATTGTTGCGAGATTTAAATTATATGTTGATTTAAGGCTTAAAATAATTGTTGACTATACCTACTAACTATAGGTTAAGAAGTAAATATGTTTTCTTTGACTTATAATATAACATAAATCTTATATAAGAAGTTTTTTCTTTTAGTTCTACACCTTGGCTACATGAGCCAAGAAAATAGAAATGCTTGAACCGAATATATTTGGCAACAAAACCGAATAATTTGGCAGAATACAAATAAAGGAAAAGATGTTGAATACGCTGAATACCGAATACCAAACGAATATTCAGCGCATCTCTAGTTAACACAAAAAAACAGTGTTTTTCAACGTGTGGGTCGCGCCACTTGCGAACCCCTGGGGGGTCGCGAAGCCTCAGTAAAAGAAAAAAAAAACAAAGTTTGAAAACATACTTTTAAAGAAATAATTTATTAATGAGTGAGTAAAGTAGGTGTTTTGACTGAGAGTGCTTATAATTTTTGGTTTAAAATAAAATATGTAATTTGTTTCCTGTAGGCCACACGAACGAAACCGCGGGTAGAAGCTAGAAACACAACAAAATACAAATGATAAACAGTGCAAGTAGGTCAAATTTTTTTCATACTAAGGGGGTCGCGTCGCTTCATGAAAAAGGTTGAGAAACACTGGTAAACAATCGTTCATAGATGGCGCTATAGTAAAACACGTTTTTTGTAAGGGGGGCATTCCTTTAATTCTTAACTTTGATCTGTTTTTAGTATTTGTTGTTATAGCGGCAACAGAAATACATCATCTAAATGAATGGTTTATCTTTACTCATCCCATGACAAAATAATCATTCAAATCGGTCCATAATTCTCGGGGTAATCGCGTAAAAAATATAAATAATTATTTAATAAATAAATAAAATAAAATAAAAAGCCTTTTATTTCTTGCTTCATTGTAGATTTTACAATTTTTAAAAACAACAAAACAAAGTACATGCATTAACTAACAATTAAATATTTTGCTTTATTTATTTATGTAAGGTATTTAAATTATTATTTAAAATATGGTTGCAAGAACCCCTCTCAGCGGAAGGTAAAGGCCTCCTCCAGAGTTGACCAGTGTTCTCTATCTTTTGCTACTCGCATCCAGTTGGTACCTGCTATTTTAACAACGTCGTCTGCCCAGCGCGCGTTTGGTCTACCTCTTTTTCTATAGCCCGATGGTCCTAGTCATGACGTTTCCTTTATAGTCCAGCGATTGTCAGTAAGTCTAGCTAAATGTCCAGCCCATTTTATTTTATTTTTATTTTTGTTTATTATTTATTAACGGGCTTAACGCGGTTGACAATCTGTGGTCACTTCGTTCTTTTTCTAGTCTGTGACAGATTGATTCGCTTCCTGTTTATCTCTTGCAAAAAAGCAACGTTAAAAATTTGATTTTGATTAATTTGAACAACCCTTGCAAATTCGGGATATTTGCTTGACGGTGCGAGTGCACACTGTATTGCGATTTAATATAATTATACCAGTAATCCTTGTGCCACTCAAAACCTCTGGAACATCAGGACATCGAGGACGTCAGATAAGTGTGTTTTGCTTTGTAGTAATTAACAGCTGTGAATTCACAATCATTAGATACCTCTGACTGTCCTAAAATCCCAGGCCACTCCACCATTCGGTGAGTGAACTCATTTTACTCCCATTTTTATCGCCGTGTTATCGCGAAGTCAGGGACGTACCTATCAACAAAACGTTTCAACTAGCCCTCCGATCAAATTCAGAACCTGACCTCATTTTGTCGCTTACATAAACTAGCAAGAGTGTGGCTAAAATAGGCCTCTTAATACATTGAATTGTTAACCTGTACCTACCTCGAACGCTTTTTTGAAGGTACATAAAATAAACATGTACCTAACTTGAATGTTTTTTTTAAGGAACAGAAAATAAATGTGGTTGATAAATATTTATTAAACTTCCTTGTTTAAATTTAGCTAATAGCCCTAATAAGAACACTTTCTTGTGTGTCTGTCAGTCTGTCTGTCAGTCTGTCTGTCAGTCTGTCTGTCTGTCTGTTCGTGTCTCACCAACAATTTTCTCGGGAACGGGTAGACCTAGGAAGCTGAAATGTATACGAGATACTGAGGTCTATAGTCCCTAACAGGTGTACAAAAATCAAGGTACTGAGTCATCACGATACAAAGATATGCGCAAAATTAGATTTTCGCGAAAACTTGTAAGTACCAAAATATACTTTTATTTATACAACTATTTTTATTTTTCAGAATTTTTCTTTTACTTGTGCCAAAGAAAATATAGTAATACTACGTACTTGTGCTTTTTGCACATTGCTTTTAACCTAAAATTGACAATTCTACGTCAACCGGAAGTACCCTAGGTTTTGGGTCGAAAACCTATAGGGTACTTCCCGTTGACCTAGTATCATGAAATTTGGCAAGAAGCAAGGTCTTACAGCACAAATAAAGGAAAAAATTCAAAAAATAAAAAAGTGGCAATTAAAGGTTGCCCCTACATACATAGGCACATAGTTTACGCCATTTACAGTAAGTAGAGCTTTGAGTTATACGAGCGCTCATACAATTTAGTGGTCTAGCTTAATTGGTACCAACCAACGTTGGTACGGAAGCCTCGGTGGGCAAGTCGAACTCGGCTTGGCCGGTTTTATTTTACCATTTGAGGTACGGAACCCTATAAAAATCATATTTATTTAGGTGTCTTTGGAAAGAAGATAAACAACATTTTTTACGTAAATTCCAAAATACGAGAATGTTTACAGTTTGGTATAATCTAATGGAAATACCAGAATTTGTTTTTTAAATCTTAGATAGGTAACTGATGAGATTTTTTCTTGAGTTTTTACACTTTACACAGAGTGTTTTAATCTAATAAATGAATGATCACAGACTAAGCGACGAAATCTCTAATATTGATTATATTAACTTATATTTAAGCCAATATAAACCATAACTGATAATGAAAACCAACATTGGCTTACCTACCATGTATTTGTGATAGAAGGGCTTCTGAAAGCATATATTTTTTACTGTAATTTACGGAAGGTGTTTTCATTGCCAAATGAAAGCAATACTAACAATGTCTTACAGTTACACTTACACAATCTTGATTTATTCGTATGGCTAAATTATAATCTTAGCCAAGTCGAGCTAAGCGAAGCGCAAGAGCACTACCTTTTGCTACATTCACCTAAGGTGACAATTTTATTCACTGTTCATTACTTTTTAACCGACTTCAAAAAAAGGAGGAGGTTTCTCAATTCGACCGTATATATATATATATATATTTTTTTTTTTTTTTTTTTTTTTATGTTTGTTCGCGGATAACTTCGTCGTTTATGAACCGATTTCGATTATTCTTTTTTTGTTCGAAAGGAGATGTCCCAAGTGTGGTACCATGGTAATGTTATCGAGGTATGATAAGTATCTTCAGAGATATTGAGATAAACATCTCAAAATTGGTACTGAAAATGAATAGCGCGGCATTGAAGTCGGTTGTTATTAACCGACTTCAAAAAAAGGAGGAGGTTTCTCAATTCGACCGTATATATATATTATTATTTTTTTTTTTTTTTTTTTTTATGTTTGTTCGCGGATAACTTCGTCGTTTATGAACCGATTTCGATTATTCTTTTTTTGTTCGAAAGGAGATATCCCAAGTGTGGTACCATGGTAATTTTATCGAGGTATGATAAGTATCTCCAGAGATATTGAGATAAACATCTCAAAATTGGTACTGAAAATGAATAGCGCGGCATTGAAGTCGGTTGTTTTTTAGTTTTTAAACGATATTATCTGTTATACAAATGCTTCTTGTAGTAACGAAATAGCCAAGCCACATATTTTCACTAAGGTGTAGTGCTTTTGAAGTTAGAGCTTGTACAGTTAGTGCGTGTAGAGTTAGTAGCTTGTACTATTAATTGTTCTGTGGCTTGGCTCTGAATGAAATCTGATAACTTTTTGACAGTGCGAGCTGCGCATGGTCTCGTCTTGGCAACATTTACATGAAATTTTTTTTGGTGGGATTAAAATACAGTGCCACAAGTATAACTTGGCGGTGGTGGTGTTTGGAACTAATTATTTTAATTGAAACTGTGAGTTTGACGTTTGAGAGATTACTGCGACATTATTGTTGATAAATCTGCTACATTAAAATAGTTCAATAATGCCAAAAGTAATTAAAAGTGGTTTAAGAGAAACTGTTATCAAAGTACAAAGTAAAAGCACAGTGGCGCACAGGCACGCCAAGTTATACTTGCCAGACTGTATGACGCTGATTGGTATATTTTTTTATAGCAGGTATTTTATTATCTAACATTATGACCAATTTTACTAGTTATATTCTAGTATTATGACTTCAATTGAAATTCCAAATGCAGGACAACCACAACAGTACAAGACGTAATACATATATAATGATGGCGCATGGCCTATTATATAATCTGTGGTATGGCTAACTAGGCGGCTAGCGACTAGCTAGCCATATTCATTTCGGCGATACTACATATTATACAATACGCCACTTTAATAATAGAATATTTTACGCCTTTTTTATAATAAAGGATAATATGATAACATCAGTATTAATCAAAGACATTGAATACATCTTTATTGCGATACAGTTCTTGCGCGTTTGCTCACCTACTCCATACAATATAAGTCAAAGTCAAAGTCAAAGCATTTATTCAGTATATGGGCAAATTAAAAATTAGCACTTACACACGTCAAATAACATTAAATAGATCATATTCAACAAAAAATATAGATATAACAGAAACATAACGCTTTGAATTTACAAAAAAAAAAACAAAGGTATTGAGCCATTCAGCTTTCATCTAGACGTCGAACGTCACACTTAAAACACATGTTTAATTCCCCTTATTAATGTAGGGTTGCCAACCGTACCATTACGTGCACCCGCAACCCAGTGCATGTTTCAGTACATTATTACTTATAATGTTTGTCAGTAGCAGTAGTCATACTAGTCGTAGTTCAACTTATTATTATGTGATGTCGCTAGTCTGCATGCGCATGACTACTGACTGACAATACTGAGCATGTTACAATGCGTAGTAAAGACCACATTATAGTTATACACCTTTTTAGGGTTCCGTACCCAAAGAATAAAAACAAAAGGGACCCTATTACTAAGACTCCGCCGTCCGCCTGTCTGTCTGTCTCTCGGTCTGTCTGTCTGTCTGTCTGTCCATCTGTCACCAAGCTGTATCTCATGAACCGTGATAGTTAGACAGTTGAAATTTTCACAGATGATATATTTCTGTTGCCGCTATAACAACAAATACTAAAAACAGAATAAAGTTAAAAATAATAGGGGGTCCCCATACAAGAAACGTGTTTTTTCGGCATTTCAATATAATGCCATCTATGAAAGCTTAGGTAAACGTCCATAGATGGCGTTATATTGAAATTCAGATCCTTAACACCTTTGTTAGACGTCAGATGGCGTTATAAGAAATAAAGTGTTTATTAATTATTATTTTTTGCAGACGAAAAATGATAGTGGTATTTTTAGCTCGATCTTATAAAATACTGTAGTTTGGTACGGAACCCTACGAGTGCGAGTTCGACTTGCACTTGGCCAGTTTATTTACTATAGCGCCATCTATGAACGATTGTTTACCTTATTAATAATATTAATTACCAACCCTAACACCTGGGTCCGCATACAAGAAACGTGTTTTTTTTCGGCATTTCAATATAACGCCATCTATTACGCTTAGGTAAACGTCAATAGATGATGGCGTATTGAATGGCCTATTGAAATGCCGATCCCTAACACCTTTGTGTTAACTTTCACTTAGATAGCGATAGACGTTAGATGGCGTTATAAGAAATATAGCACGCGGCTCACAACTCTGTTTTGATAAAATGTTTATTAATTATTATTTTTTGCTCGATCTTATAAAATACTGTAGTGTGGTACGGAACCCTACGACTCCGAGTCCGAGTTGCACTTGGTCAGTTTATTTTGGGTTAATCTATGTTATACACCTAATAAATAGAACGACGAGGTACCCACGACGATAATAAGAAATCAATTATGTATATTGTTCGGAGTGAGCAAATTGATAGACACAGTAAAAGGGGCCAAATAGGGAGGCTACTTACTTTGTTTCTATTATAGAATTAGAGCCGATAAACGCACCGGGAAAATATGTAAAGTGGAACGCTATAAAGAAGGACTAATAGTTTGTCATGTTGAAAAAATTCCACGCCGTATTGAGAAACTTGTTGAGACTTGGTTGGGTTACGTTGTTCGAATGTATTTAATTTGGATAGTAGACTTATACCAGGCATTAGCTATTATTTATTCTGTGTACGTATTATAATAGTATTATATATTCAGTTGCCACTTAATAGGAAGGTACTTATATCCATCCATATTAATCCATACTAATATTATAATAACCGGCCAAGTACGTGTCGGGCCACGCGCAGTGGAGGGTTCCGTAGTAGCCCGTTATTCAATGTAAGTCTTTACCCGTTATAAACAAGCAACTAGGTACTTCGTCTTTGTCACTTTAAAGGATTTATTCTAAGGATTTTGAATTTGGTACAAAATTATCCAACACCCAAGTTCAACGACTATTACTGCTAAACTAATTAAGTTATCTTAACCGCTATAGGTTTCCTTTAAGGTTCATAAAATGCACTATTATCACGAATTTTTCCAGATTTTTCAAGCCAGTAGTTTAGCTTTTAGAGGGGGAGGGGGGGGGGGGACGCCCTACTGGAACAAAAATTTGCATTTTAAAGCTTAATATTTCGTAAATGGAGCATTCAATCGAAAAATGGTGTTAGCAACCCTTAAATCATTTTATAAGACCTATTCAACGATACGCCACACGATGGGGTAGACGACGAAAAAAAAATTCATCCCCACTTCTCATGTAGGGGAGCAACCCAATAAAAAAATATTTTCCAAATTTTTATTTTACCACTTTGTCGGCGTAATTTATATACATACTCCTACAAAATAACAGCTTTCTAGTATTTACGGTCTCTTAGAAAAACCTCGGACGGACAGACAGACAGACAGACAGACAGACATGACGAAACTATAAGGGTTCCTTGTCAGGACTACGGAACCCTAAAAACGTTTGTAACTCTGTCTGTTTGTTACCTAATTACGCCTAAACGGACGATCCGATATTACTGAAATTTTACAAGGAGACACTTTATAGTTTATAGCATGCGGATGAACATAGGCTACTAAATTCTTGGTGTACGTGAATAAATTCGCGGGTCTCAGTAGTTCATACATTTATAAGCGATAAATACGGAGGCAACTACACAGTATGTACTCTTTTATTTATTTATTAAGACGCAACTTTTTTCCGAACATATTTTTCATCCGAAAAACTTCATAATGTCGGGGAATGATCGAGTTGGACCTTAGAGTCATCTATAGTGACTTGATTCTTAGTTCATAAAACTGTTAAAGATTATAAAAAACTTTCGGTCACCGCGCTCGCACAATCATTCGCCTTATCTACTTTTCAGGAAATATTTCATCAACATTTGTGTTCTAACAGCCTCATGCATCAGTCTGAGTCATACATTTAAACAGCACAACTTTCTATACCTAACAATAATGATAAATGACTTTAACATCAGAGGATATCGAGCGACATTAGAGTAATCTGTGGTGACTTGATTATTAGGTCATAAAAATGTCAGGGCCTTGAAAATTCATAAAAAAAAATCTCGAGCTTGCTTCGCTTGCTTAATATTAGCGCTCGCGCAATCATTTGCTTTATCTACTGTTTAGATTTTTTTTAGAGATTTTTGTGTCTTTAGTCTCATACATAAGAATGATTTATACATTTAAACAGCTGTATATTGCGAAACCATGATGATTATCGACCTTAAGAACAAAGGAGAATGTGTTTGACCTTAGGGTCATCTATAGTAATTATTTACTAATTAGCTCATGAAACTGTCAGGGTCTTAAAAATTTCGTAAAAAATGTTATCGACCTTAACAACAGATGATATCAAGTTACTAACTAACCTAAGGGTCATTTTTAGTGACTTATTACGAGTAGGTTCTAAACAATCAGGGTCATAATAAAATCGCATTAATAGCCATAGCTACTTACGCTTGCTGCATTTCAGATATTTCAAAGAGCATAATTGGTCCTGACGACGGGGGATATTCCTAGAACTTAGGGGCAACGATCTTGACTTTGAAGGTCTAAACATTTTCTAGGTCATGAAATAGTTATAAAAAAATCTTGCTTGCTTAGCTCCCGTATCAAGGCTTAGCATGCTTACCATCTTCGACAACATCGTCACTTATCAACAGGTGAGATAGTGTTCAAACGCCAGCCTACAAGATGTAAAAAAAATCTATTCGTTTTATTACCCGACTGCGCGACGCAAAGGAGAGGTAATGTGTTTATCAGTCTATATATGTATGTATGTATGTTTGTTCCTTTGTGGCACACTAGAGACCAAACGCGTGGGCCGATTTTGATAATTGAAACGTCAATAGATTCGCCATGCTAGCGCGAGTGTCAACAAAAACATAAAAAATTTAAAAATTCAAAATGGCGGATTTCAGACGCCAAAATTTGGGGTTCAAAAAAAATTTTTTTTTTCAAAACCTATCGAGTGGGGTATCTTATTAAAGGTCATAAAATGGAAATTCAAAATATATTTATAACAAATAATTTATGATCGTACAAATCGAAAAAAAAAAAACGATTTTACATGCCGCGTTAGTCACTTTCAGTAACAAGTTTGCGGCGCTTATCTCTGAAGTTACTTATCAGATCTCAATAAAATTACAATGAGACCAAACGAAAATCATATTAACTCAAACAAAAAAAGAATTTTCCAAATCGGTTAAGAATTGGTATAGTCGTTTAATAGTACGGAATTTTCCGTCCTTTACTTAACTAAAAAGTGTAAAATAAAACATTAAATTAAAAAATCATATCAAAAATCACAATCGGGACACATTAATCCCCATTCGTTAAGCCATTAATGTGTCCCGACTGTTAAAGTCTCTACATTCCATATAACAATGTATAATTTATTTTATGAGTGTATCGACCAAGAAAGAATTTAAATGGTATAGTTTTTTGATATCCCTAAACAGAAGTCTAAACTACTAGACTTACTTGTTTTTTTCTTTTCAGTTCGTTTTTTAACACTTCACTTTTTGCGCAGTCGGGTTTTTTGATTTTTTAATATAATGTTTTATTTACTTTGGGGCTTTGGGGATAATATTTTAGATTTTTTTGTGTTTAATCTTAACTGTTCACTATTGCCTATTTACATCAGAATGGGTCATATTTTTATTTCGAACCAAATTGGCATAACCTTCAACATAGTCTTTACCATAGAAGATATAAGAGATCATCGATCTTGACCTTAAAGTTAGGACATAAAGACTCAAATAACGCGGGTAAAGCGTGGGTAAATACTTGTACTTTTCATTATTCTGTGGTAACAGCAAGTTTTTATATATATATAGAATTAACAGATTGGTTTCGCACCAGTTACCACAAGGCAATCATGTGGGAATTTCTTTAGATTTATTTACTCACTCGGTCACGTTAAAGTAAGCGCAGATTTGTATAGAAACTACAATGTCACCATGTATATGTACATGTACATGTATTATGCACACTAGATGGCGCTTTTTAATTTCATACAAATTTCATGATCGTGTATGTAAAGCAATCCAACGTAACTCGCACTAGGCACTTGGTTAGTTTGGGTGTACTTTATATAAAATAGAATTACAGTCCGGCAAGTATAACTTGGCGCGGCTGTGCGCCACTGTGCTTTTACTTTGTACTTTAATAACAGTTTCTCTTAAACCACTTTCAATTACTTTTGGCATTATTGAACTATTTTAATGTAGCAGATTTATCAACAATAATGTCGCGGTAATCTCTCAAACGTCAAACTCACAGTTTCAAGAGAGCGGAATTAGTTCCAAAAACCACCACCGCCAAGTTATACTTGTGGGACTGTAGCTTCAAGTATTATTTGTTTTATACGTTCATAGAGATATAATTTGATTACTCACACTATTGTATTGAATACACCATAAGTAATATATCTCTAAACCATATATACAAATTGTATTGTATCTTGGATGTAACCGCTTGTAAATCTGATGTGATTTTAATGAGTAGTGCTAAATTATGTACGAGTAAGCATCTATGTATTTATTAATACTTGTTCTTGTCTGGCGGGGGGCATTGATACGCCATCACACAGGCTATCCTAGTTTGGGTATCAATTACTAACTAGTCTAGATAGTACTATGTATTAAACTAGTACATAAGTTTATGTGTATAGCAAGTTTGTGATACAAAATAAATAAATAATTCATTCAAAATCATTCAAGTTTGGAACTGAGTTAACCCCGCCCTGTAATTATCTTATCGTTACTTTGACCGTAAAACAGCTTTACTTCACGGAAAGGTACCCAACAAGGCTTATCAAAGTAGAGCAAAGTGTTACCGTCCCAGGTGAATCACTAAGAATTCTTTAATTTGCAGTGAAATAAAATCTGACTATCGGCCGGACCTGTGGGGTTACAACGGTCCAGGCGCCATCACTCGAGTTCTGCTGAAATATTGCAACACCACCGAAATATCAGATCTTTCTGCTGATATTTGTAAAGGTAGAGTATAGTTTTCTGAGTATTTTTATAAAAGCAGCAAACAAGCTTTTTACCAATTTTAACCGACTACGGCGAAGCAAAAGGGAGGTGTTATAAATGTTTTTGACCGGTATGTGGGTATGTCTATCATGATCCATAGAAAATATATACGCCAACCACAAATAATAAGTTTTTTTTAATGCAAATTTATTATAAGTACTTTTATAATTAACATGTCAGTCCTATTGGGCATACACTTATACTAAACAAAACATAGGAAAAATTGTACATATTCAAATTATGAGTCAATAAATTATATTAGAATCGACTCACAAATTCTGGCAGTATATGGGCTGCTTCCGAAGTTGGTTCAGATAATATTTTGTGAAATCTGCCCACGTCATAGATGCCCAAACCGAAAGCCGATTCAAGAGACCTTCTTTCAGTTTGGAACCTAACATATTCCACTAATAGGTGAACGTCCTCCAACATTTCCGCATTAAAAATGCAATTTTTTTAAGTGGCTAATGTCTTGGGGCCCTAGACAAAATCCAACTTCCTGCTTTCATTTACGCTAATGCAAGTTCAAAATGTATGAGAATGACATCTTTGTTGCGGATACATAAATGTCATTCCATACATTTTGAACTTGCGTTAGCTTGAATGAAAACAGGAAATTGGATTTTGTCTAGGGGTCCTGTTCTCAATCTGTGTGCAGTCACAATAAGCTGACGTGCTATTTTCCCATCACCAAACCAGGGTATATGAGGAGGTTCACACTGAATAGATCTGTACTATATGCCTTTCTCTAGTGATCTTTCATTGAAATACTCCTTCCAGATAGTGTAGCATCTCCTCCTATATTGTGGCAGAAGCTCCGAGTAATTTGGTAAAATATTACACTCCGTCCCTTCAGATATACCCTTTTTGGCTAGAGCATCAACCTCCTCAATGCCCCTTAATCCTATGTGTGCTGGGACCCCAGTAGCCCCTGTAGCTTAACCTCTATTTCCCTATTATTAAAATCATTATAATTTTGACAATATTTTATATGCAGTCGACACCCCTCTTCTGCCAGACGCGCATCGAATAATGTGCTGGAGTGCGCTTTTACTGTCACTACAAATTCGTTTTTTTTTCCCTCCAACGTATTAATATTGTTACGTGCGGGGTGGTATCAAAATGCCAATCCGATTTTTATACACCTAATGTAGAAAATAGACCTTAGTATGTGAAATAAATTTTAATTTGCTATAAACGCGCCTATCTTTCAAATGATTTACTTTGAGTAAAAATGGTTTTAGAAACCTCAATGTCATTTTTAATGACCTATTCATAGACATCCCACATGTATAGGTTTGATTTTTTTTTGTTGTTTTAGTTTCATGTATGGGATGCCCCCCCCCCTGCCCCTCAAACTTTTATCATTTTTATTTTTGAATAAAAATCGGAAAGCGGTTTACAGAATACTAGTCTGAGAAGTTAATACGGAAGCCTCGGTGGACGAATCCAACTCGACTTGGCCGGTTTTTATTCTTATACCCGCACCACACATGAATGTTTGTGTTTGCTATTCTTATCTTCTTTATCTGGGTAGCACTTGGAGTCTTCCATCGATGGCTTTCGTTTGGACTATATGAAATCCGACACTCTGTAAAGTTTAGTTAATAAATATTCATAATAAATATTCCTCAAAAATACATAAAAATAATCTTCTTTTTTCGTTAATTTTATGACATTCATCATCATAATCAGACGGTATCATTCCACTGCTGGACATAGGCCTCTCCCAAGTCACGCCACTGAGCCCGATCTTCGGCTCTTTGTTTCCAGTCACTGCCCACCGCTTTGCGAATGTCGTCGTTCCATCTGGTCACAGGGCGTCCTACGCTACGTTTACCGATACACTCTAGCACCAGTCTACCCCAACGGTTATCGGTCCTTTTTTTATGGATACCTCTCGCCCGGGAGAGCGAGATAGTTATGTGGGACTCGCTGCCTGAAGGGCAGGATACCGCAGTAAAAACCTGGGGTGAGCCGTCATCCACCGTAGTGGGGCAAGATGGGGTTGCGCTAGCATTCACCAACTTGCCCCGGTGGCAGACCCAAATGGGCCTCTGCCGCTGCGGAGGGCTGACCCTGCTCACAAAGGTCAACCCTCAACCGTCATGTGGGGAGTGCTAGCCGTTGGAGAGTCTCCCGACCCTCCAACAGTTACCCCACAATGACAGAGGAGTGTGGCACCTGGCCCCACATCTTCCGTCCCTCTGATGACATGTGTGCGAAGAGCAAATACCTACCCTACTCGCACACCGTCCGCTGTTCGACTCGCATGCCAGTGCCAGTGGCATGCGAGACCCCACTCTTCGACCGTCGCCGGCCCCACCACTCGGCCCATTGGACCCACGACCTGGTACACAAGTGCACCCCTCTTTTACAGAGGAATGCGGCACGCGCTCTCCTGTGCAACGCCCCACACCTTCCGTCCCTCAAATGACAAGCCCTGCAAGGACTCCAGAAAAGACCAGGTTTCGATTGAGTCGAAGGCCTTCTCATAGTCCACAAATGCTAAGCACAGGGGCCGATTGTACTCTTCGGTCTTCTGCACAATCTGCCGCACCGTGTGGATGTGGTCCATAGTGCCGTAACCGCTTCGAAACCCGGCCTGTTCCGGAGGTTGAAACTCGTCGAATCTTCGCGCAAGACGGATGACCCTTGAAAACAGCTTATAGACATGGCTCAGAAGCGAAATCGGGCGGTAGTTTTTCAAGAGCGATTTGTCTCTTTTTTTTAAAAACAAAATCACCGTGCTCCTATTCCATGCCTGTGGAGTTCTCCCAGTGAAGAGAACAGAATTGAAGAGCTGTTGCCGCTGGCTTACAGCTGGGGCTCCTCCAGCTTTTAAAAGCTCCGTTGTGATTCTGTCATCACCTGGGGCCTTTCCATTTTTGAGCTATTTAAGGGCCATCACGATCTCATCTTGGCTGAATTCGGGCAGGTCTTCTGTGAAGTGGCGGGTTAAGGTGGCTCTACAATCCTCAGTATCGGGTACGGGCCTTGAAGCATGCGATGCGTAGAGCTTGCCGTAGAAGTCTTCAACTTCTGACAGAATCTCCGACTTGTATGCGACGACGTTCCCCGTGGACGTTGTCAGCTTTGTGAGGTGGCTTCTACCCAGAGGCTGGACGAAAACTTTCGACCCCCGATTCTGCTCAATTGATTCTTTAATCAAGAGCGTGTTATAGGATCGGAGGTCACGTCGCACCAGCTTCTTAATGGTTTTGTTGCGCACCTGGCTAATTGACAAAGCTGACAATGGATCTGTTCGTCTCTCTTCCATTAGCCGAAGTGTTTCTATCGAAAGTTGGACTTTTTGCCCGTTCGCTTGCTCTCACAAAACTTCGTACCTTCATCTCTGAGGATTTCCACCACTTTTTCGAGTTTCTGGTCTACGTCATCTGTGGTTTCCAAGGCAGCGAATCGGTTTTCCAATTTTAATTGGAATGTTTCGGACTCTACAACGGTTTGCAGTAGGTTCGGTCGGAGCGTAGACTTCATCAATCGGGATCTTTCAGCTTTGAAATCGATATCCAGAGTGCCTCGTACAAGTCGGTGATCACTTCCAGTATTGAACCTAGTGATCACTGAGTCGTCTCTGAATATGCGCCGTTTGTACGTAATGATGAAGTCAATCTCGTTTTTAGTCACAGTGTCGGGGCTTTGCCACGTCCACTTCCTCTGGGGCTGTTTCTTGAAGAACGAGTTATCAAGAAAAGCCCCTCTTTCTCGAGGAAATTGACGAGCATTTGCCCCCTGTGATTCCTACTCCCAAATCCGTGTGGTCTTATAGACGATTCGCCGCAAGTCTGTACTCCCACTTTGGCGTTGAAGTCTCCCATGACAACGTTGTAGTGAGCTTTTTTTTTTTTTTTTGCTTTTTTTTTCGTCGGGTAGTCGCGATGTAAACACGTATATTTTTTAGTACAACGATTTTAGTTTAAAAAATTGTTAATAATTATTTAAAGTGTTAAAAGCTAGTGTAATTCGTAGTGCTGACCTCGAACCACTACAACAAGTGTTATCTCCAAAAATTACAACATACTTCGGTGAATATTCTGTGCTAAAAGTCATATACTGTCCAAGTTACCGACGAACATTACCTGCCGTTATTTTTATTTAAGCGCCCTCTAGCGAAGATCCACATAGACTTTCACCGTGCTGCCATCTGTGTGTTCGACTCAAAATTAATTTGGAGGATATCAATTGTACTATTAGATCTATTCAATACCAACATGGTGCAGTGCGCAGCGTGTGGTAAATTTATGGCTAAAGATAGCGTTACCTGTCCTCAATGCAGATCGATCAGCCATTATGACTGCGTTCGAGTACCGACCGGGGTACTGGTAGCGGACACCTGGAGATGTGGGGATTGCCAGGTCAAAACACCAAAAGGCCCCTCCACCCCTGTCTGGGGCATGCAGGACAACCTCATGACTTCTATGCAAAGCCTCACGGGCCTTGTGGCTCCTGCACATATATGCGCGTCGGATATTGAAGGACAAAATATATGCACGGACACCATTACATCTTTACGAGATGAAATGCGATCGGAGTTTATCAAGATGCAAGAGATACTTACCTCCCAGCACAAAACCACACAGGCGGACACAGCTGGAATTTTTGAGGAGATGCGTGAATTCAGGAAGGAGATGGCAGCTACGCGTTCCACATTCAACGAGCGTATGGACTCTTATGACGCGCGCCTCGATGCGTTCCATGCTCGGATGCTGGCCCTGGAAGAGACGCAAAGTAAAGCGCCTCAAAATTTAGAAAAAAGGTCAATAGAACAAACTCTAGAAGAAGTGAAGGCACAGCTTAACGACCGTGAGCAAGAATACCTACTAAATGATGACTATAACTGGTGTGCCGGAACAAAAAGGAGAAAACCCGATGCATATCGCTCTTTTGCTAGGGTCAAAAATGGGGCTTGAGCTGGATGAAAGAGACATCGCACTCAGCGAGCGAGAGGGTCCTCAGGAGAAGCGGCCTCAGGATACCTCGTCGGACACGGTCGCACGCTCTCGCCGCATCGTGGTCCAGTTCACCCGGCACTCAACCCGGGACTCCTATCTTCAAGCGGCTCGGGTCCGCCGCGGCCTCACCGCTGTAGATATCGGGATAGACAGTGCACCCGTCCGGGTGTATTTCAACGAGCGCCTCACCAGAAGTAACGGACAGCTATTCGCCAAGGCCCGAGAAGAATGCCGAAAATATTCATATAAATATTGTTGGTCTAAGGAAGGACGAATATATGTTCGAAATGAGCAAGGATCTCCGTACTTTAGATTTAAACACGACAAGGATCAGCTAGGCTATTCTGTAAGCTATCTCGACAGCGGAATCCGCGGTGAGATTCGAATTTCGTACGACGTAATTCAACCGTATTACGAATGTGATACGATTGAATTTCGTAGTACGAAATTCGAATCTCACCGCGGATTTCGCTATCGAGATAGCTTACAGAATAGTCTAGCTGGATCGGTTTTTTTTTTTTTTTTTATACCGAATTTTTGGGAAAGAAACTGTTTGAAAGACCCGGAAATGTCCTACGATTTTATTAATAATATTCCTATATCCTTATTTTTGTTTGTGAACTATTTATTGTTTACATTTAATTTCATTAAGTTACATATTTTATTGATACTTGCTCAACGTACCTATATTGTTTACTTAACTTCATTAATCAATGTTTTCTCTCACAATCTGGCTTTGTACATAAGAGTGAATTGCTGCCGCTGTAAATGTATTATTATCATAGCATTATCTGCTCACATGATATTTACACAATATTCTATATATACTGTTAGAATATTTCCAACTACCTTCACGCTGCGACTGGGCTCGATAGTATAAAAGCGGACAGCGAGCGGGTATCAGGCTTCAGTCTTCGTTGGCCGTCGTACGGTTCGGACGTCGTGGTTATGTTGTTAGCTTAGACACCTTATGTAATTGTTATTATGTTGAGGTTCTGTGGCATTATATAGCTGTGGGTATTGTGATAGTGTTTATTGTTATTATGTTGGTGTTCTGTGGTATTATATAGCTGTGGGTATTGTGATAGTGTTTATTTTTTTAGCCTTTTTCACTTCTGGTCTCTAAGAATACCTGATATTTTTTATATAATCACAATATTTATTCGACAGCTATTTTTTATATGGGCCCTTGCTATTTATAATACTATTTAAAACCATGTCCTAATAAATACTATATTATATTTTATATTACCCAAATTACTAGCAATTATTTAAATACACACAGAATTAAAACCATTTCCACAATTTATTTTATCTTTGATAATGGTTAATAGTAAATTACTAAAGCTAGGTTTCTTCAATGCTGGTTCTTTGGGTACCGATCATGATAATTTTATAGCTGCTATGGATAAGTACTCTGTAGATCTAATGGCTATAAATGAGACATGGCTCAGGTCAAGCGAGGAAGGGCGAGCGCCGACGGTACCCGGCTACCGACTGCGACACATACCCCGCCGGACTCCATCCGCGGCGGTCGTGGCGGCGGAGTCGGCTTTTACGTCAAGCGGGGGATTAATGCGCGCGTATGTCCTTATCCGATAAACCCTAACGTTGAACAGATGTGGTTGAAATTGAATGTCCAGTCGAATAAACTTATTATTGGTACAGGATATCGGCCACCTTGGTTATACGTTAATGTTTTTTTGAACGCACTAATTGATTCGATCTCTTCTTTTTCCTATGATTATGTAATTCTAATGGGTGATTTTAATATCAACCTTATGAACGCAAATGACTTAAAAACCAAGATATTTAACCATTTTTAAATTGTACAGGGTTACAGCAGTTAGTTGTTACACCGACACATTTCAATAGTCAAACTTTAATAGACGTGGTCTGTTCAAACTTAGGGTCGCGCTCCATCTGTGTTGATCTGATAGGATCACATATTGGCCATGCATATGTCACTTGTGAATTTACTTTAAAAAACCAAAAATCTGTCCTAAATTTATATCTTACAGACCTTTAAAAAATATATGTATGGATTTATTTATGAATGATCTTAACTCCGTTAGATGGAACTTACTCGTACTTGATAACATAGACGACGTTAACGACTTAGTGAATTGTTTTAATAATGTCATTAATTTACTATTTGATTTACATACACCTCTAAAGTCTCGCATATTCAAAGACCTTCCGACGCCCTGGATCACTGACAATGTAAAACTCATGATGCGTCTACGTGATCAGGCACTTCCTAGATATTCCGTCACAAAATTAGATAGCCATAAAGTTTACTATAAAAGTCTTAAAAGCCAAGTAATCACAGCCTTACACAGTGAGAAGACGGCGTTTTTTAAACATGATATTAACTCCAATATAAAAAACCCGACTCTCTTGTGGAAAAATTTGAAATCTAAAATTTTACCGCCAAAATCTATAGAGCTTCCATTACAATTTAATAACCCCAACTCAATAAATGATAGCTTTCTCAATATTCCTGGGAGTAACATAGTACCACTTTCCACACTTAAATTTTTTGAATTTTGTCGTTTTAACAACACCGCTTTCTCTTTCAAAACAACCAATGTTTTCTATGTATATAAATTAATTAAACAACTTAAGTCTAATGCTCTCGGAACTGATAAAATATCATTAGACATGATCAATTTAACTCTACCTCAAAGCTTAGAAACAATTACTACTTTAATAAACAAATCTATGTCCTCAGGTATTTTTCCATCGGCGTGGAAAACAGCAAAAATTAAACCTATTCCAAAAATATCCAGCCCTTCAGAAATTAAAGATTTACGGCCTATATCGTTGTTACCCTGTCTGTCCAAGACGTTGGAGGAAGTAGTTAGCTCTCAAATAATTGAATATCTCGAAGAGCAGAATATTCTACCTGATATGCAATCGGGATTTAGGAAAGGGAGAGGAACGAACACGGCCCTGCTGGACGTATCTTATAATATTATCACAGCACAAGATGAAGGAAAGGGTACCATTTTAGTTTTATTAGACTTTTCCCGCGCTTTCGATTGCATAAATACTTCTCTTCTACTTGCAAAGCTCAATTATTATGGATTTGACTGGGTAGTATAGGGGTGTGCCACAAGGCTCAATACTGGGTCCGTTACTTTTTATTTTGTACAGTGCTGATGTAGTAAAAAGTATTCAGCGTTGCAAATTTCATATATATGCTGACGACATTCAGATGTATATATCCTTCAAACCTTCTGACTTGCGATATGCTGAGATTAAAATAAATCAAGATTTGCAGAGAGTGTAAACGTGGGCTATCTCTAACTCACTTGTATTAAATGCAAAAAAGACTGAATATATGATTGTCGGTAGTAAAAAACAAATTGATAAAATTGCTGTCCAGAACCCCATTTTGAAAGATGTAGTAGAAAGAGTTCATGAAGCACGTAACCTTGGTCTTTTGTTAGATGAGCATCTTCGGTTTGAACGACACATAGCCGAAACCGTTAGAAATTGTTTCTACCGACTTAAAGTGTTATATAAAATAAGAAATTACCTTAGTACTGACCTTCGTATTACACTTGTTGACTCGCTAATACTCTCTAAATTTAATTATGTCGATTCGGTTTATGGCCCTCAAATCTATTCCAAAACTTCAAATCACATTCAAAGAGTACAAAATGCTTGCGCACGCTTTTGTTTCGACATACCGCCCCGTAGTCACATAACACCGTTTTTAAATTCACATAACATCCTCAACATGAAACACAGGAGAGATCTGCATATGGCTACCCTTTTGTTCGGTGTTGTTAAGTCTAAACAACCGCCTTATCTTTACTCCAAATTGGTATGGTCACATTGTCACAACAAATATGAGACTCGTGCATCGTCGTACCTAATGAGCATACCACGACATGGCACTGCGGCATTTCGTGGCAGTTTTCGGTTTTGGGCCACGAAGTGCTGGAATTCTCTTCCCCCACCCTTACGCCAATTAACGATGAAATTCACATTTAGATCTAAATTCAAACGAATATTAATGATTCTACAAAAAACCGAATCATGGTTTTATTTTATACAGTGTATTATTAATAATTATTACCTAGTGTTTGCGCAGCTTTTATCACCTCTTGTGGTATTCCTATTGGTCTGAGTGGCAATGTATCATTGATCACGTTTTGATCAATTTTGTGACATGTTGTGGGAAAGACACATTTACCTATTACTTTATCTATTTCGGTCTCTCATCTCATCTCACATAGTTTTTAACATTTATTATTGGAGTATAATTGTTTTATTATATCTATTGTTTTCTTTATCATGTAATAAAAAATATTTTTTAATGCTTTATTATTCATTTTGTATTTTTTTTATTATTATTTATTATATATTTAAATGTATTAAATGTTAATTCGTTAATTATTTAATGTGGCGACTACTAGACAAAAAAATAATAATAAAGGGGGTGCTGCTGAAAATCAGCGCACTGCTGCAGGAAGTGCAGTAGCGCATAATGCTGAGCATGCGCCCTATTCATAGTCAACCACTTCATAACTTTTTTTTTTTTAGTTTTACGATATTTTTCTTTCTTGCACTGGCTATGAATAAATGTTTTTCTTTCTTTCTTTCTTCTTTCCTTAGAGGTGGTATGTAAGGCTCTAGAGATGTCTTCATACATGCTCTCCACCTCGTCATCCAAGTGTGTCGAGGTCGGTGCGTAGACCTGGATAACCTTGAGGTTGTACCTCTCGGTTAACTGCGCCACACGAAGTTTATCGGGGGCCAGCCGTCGTGGTCTGCACGAAATCGGTGGTCCTTCTGTTGTTTCGATGTGGTGCCTAGTCGAATGCCTGACTACCTGGTGGGCGCGTAATATCGGGAAAGTCCGAAAGCAAATCCGTGTAATTGTTACTCGGGAGTACGATGGCCCTAACACTGGACTGTGCAACGTTTGCTGCAGTTGCTACAACGTTCAGTTTGGTAACCTCATCGATTATCCGTTGTCGCCGGCAGTCGGGTAACAAATTATAGTGGTTCAAAAAGTCTGAGCCAATAATTGGAGTGCTAACATCTGCGATTACAAAGTTCCAAGTGAACTCTCTTCTTAAACCGAGGTCTAAATGAAGAGTGGTTGTGCCGTAGGTTTTAATAGATGACTGGTTTGCGGCAAACAATTCGTACCCACTCTCCCCTAAACGACCCTTTATTAAGCGTCGCGGGAAACAGCATATATCCGAACCTGTATCTACTAAAAAAATTAGTTTAGTTGCACGGTCACTAATACAGTAAAACAACCTACGACTTTTAACTCCGCGGTCGCCCATAGTTGCTACCGACCGCGGTTTGCGTTGCCCAGCTTGTGCTGCCTTCCAGTTGCAGGGCCGAACGCACTTCGAAGCCCTCCGGCAAAACGATTATGGTACCAGCACAAATTCTGGTTTATAACACGCGACCTACTTTTATTATTATTACGACTACGGCCGCGATTTTGTTTGTTACAGGTATGATTATTAGGCGGCCTGATATCTTGAGAACTACTATCCATGGCCGATGCAACCATCCCTGCCAGCGTGGAAAGCT
Organism: Cabera pusaria; assembly: GCA_954871355.1. Classification (NCBI taxonomy): domain Eukaryota; kingdom Metazoa; phylum Arthropoda; class Insecta; order Lepidoptera; family Geometridae; genus Cabera; species Cabera pusaria. The sequence continues at coordinate 3,453,518 of OX940890.1, forward strand.
GGGTTCTAACCTCGTCCGATTCCGAAATCTCGGAAGGTTTTAACGGTTCGGCTGTACGCACACTGCAAGACTGCGACGGATTTTGCAATATAATGTCAAATAAACGATCCGCCAATACTGCTGATAAATTTAATTCTTGCAATGGCTGCGCCTTTAAAACAATTTATTTGCAGAGGAAGTTGACTAAGCTATATCGATTTGAGAACCTCCTCCGGAAAATTTTTATTCGCGAGGGTCCTCAAATGTCGTAAAAACGAGGACGGCTTCCTGTCACCGATTGTCTCGCCACCTAATAATTATCGGATATTTTCCTCATACGATTTGGAGAAACTCGAAACAATCGTTTGCAAATCGGGGAAACGGCAGGCGGTCGAATGATAAATGATTCAACCTCCCTGGCACAACTGATATCCAGGTTCGCAACCGCGTGATAATATTTGATGATTTCTTGCGTAATCAACACCAATATTATAAATGCGAAAGTCAGTTTGTTTATTTGTTTGTTTGTTTGGGACTTCTTCACGGTTAAACGGCTTGACCGATTTGCCTGAAATTTTGTACAAAGATAGTACATAGGGCAGAATAGGATATAGGATACTTCTTTTTTGGCTATCGAGTCAGGGGGTCCAGATATTTTAAATTGAATTTTGTAAATATAAGACTTCTTCTCGAATAAACGGCTTGACCGATTTGCCTGAAATTTTGTGTGAGTACATGTCATAGGGCAAAATAGAATATCGGATACTTTTTTTCTGGCTGTCGAGTCAAGGGGTCCAGATATTTTTAATTGAACTTTGTAAATATAAGACATCTTCCCGAATAAAGGGCTTGACAGATTTGTCTGACATGTTGTGTAAAGACAGTTCATAGGAAAGAATAGAACATAGAATACTTTTTTTCTGGCTATCGAGTCAGGGGGTCCAAATATTTTTATTTGAATTTTGTAAATATAAGACTTCTTCTCGAATTAACGGCTTGACCGATTTGCCTGAAATTTTGTGTAAATACATGTCATAGGGCAGAATACGATATAGGATACTTTTTTTCTGGCTGTCGAGTCAGGGGGTCCAGATATTTTTAATTGAATTTTGTAAATATAAGACCTCTTCTGGAATAAACGGCTTGACAGATTTGCCTGACATGTTGTATAAAGACAGTTCATAGGGCAGAATAGGATATAGAAAACTTTTTTTCTAGCTATCAAGTCCAAATATTTTTATTGAATTTTGTAAATATAAGACATCTTCTCGAATAAACGGCTTGACCGATTTGCCAGAAATTTTGTGTGAATACATGTCATAGGGCAGAATAGAATATAGGATACTTTTTTTCTGGCTGTCGAGTCAGGGGGTCCAGATAATTTTAATTGAATTTTGTAAATATAAGACTTCTTCTCGAATAAACGGCTTGACCGATTTGCCTGAAATTTTGTGTAAATACATGTCATAGGGCAGAATAGAATATCGGATACTTTTTTTCTGGCTGTCGAGTCAGGGGGTCCAGATATTTTTAATTGAATTTTGTAAATATAAGACATCTTCTCGAATAAAGGGCTTGACCGATTTGTCTGACATGTTGTGTAAAGACAGTTCATAGGGCAGAATAGGATGAAGAATACTTTTTTTCTGGCTATCGAGTGGGGGGGTCCAAATATGTTTAGTTGAATTTTGTAAATATATGACGTCTTCTCGAATAAACGGCTTGACCGATTTGCCTGACATGTTGTATAAAGACAGTTCATAGGGCAGAATAGGATATAGAAAACTTTTTTCTGGCTATCAAATCAGGGGGTCCAAATATTTTTAATTGAATTTTGTAAATATAAGATTTCTTCTCGAATAAACGGCTTGACCGATTTTCCTGAAATTTTGTGGGAGTACATGTCGTAGGGCAGAATAGGATATAGGATACTTTTTTTCTGGCTGTCGAGTCAGGGGGTCCAGATATTTATAATTGAATTTTGTAAATATAAGACCTCTTCTCGAATAAATTGGCTTTGACTGATTTGCCTCATGTTGTATACAGACAGTTTATAGGGCAGAATAGAATATAGGATACTTTTTTTCTGGCTGTCGAGTCAGGGGGTCCAGATAATTTTAATTGAATTTTGTAAATATAAGACTTCTTCTCGAATAAACGGCTTGACCGATTTGCCTGAAATTTTGTGTAAATACATGTCATAGGGCAGAATAGAATATCGGATACTTTTTTTCTGGCTGTCGAGTCAGGGGGTCCAGATATTTTTAATTGAATTTTGTAAATATAAGACATCTTCTCGAATAAAGGGCTTGACCGATTTGTCTGACATGTTGTGTAAAGACAGTTCATAGGGCAGAATAGGATGAAGAATACTTTTTTTCTGGCTATCGAGTGGGGGGGTCCAAATATGTTTAGTTGAATTTTGTAAATATATGACGTCTTCTCGAATAAACGGCTTGACCGATTTGCCTGACATGTTGTATAAAGACAGTTCATAGGGCAGAATAGGATATAGAAAACTTTTTTCTGGCTATCAAATCAGGGGGTCCAAATATTTTTAATTGAATTTTGTAAATATAAGATTTCTTCTCGAATAAACGGCTTGACCGATTTTCCTGAAATTTTGTGGGAGTACATGTCGTAGGGCAGAATAGGATATAGGATACTTTTTTTCTGGCTGTCGAGTCAGGGGGTCCAGATATTTATAATTGAATTTTGTAAATATAAGACCTCTTCTCGAATAAATTGGCTTTGACTGATTTGCCTCATGTTGTATACAGACAGTTTATAGGGCAGAATAGGATATAGAATACTTTTTTCTGGCTATCAAGTCAGGGGGTCCAAATATTTTTAATTGAATTTTGTAAATAAAAAAAATATTCAGTCAAACGGGTCAACCATTTCAGCTGAAATTTTGTGCACAGACGGTCAATAAGACATAGGATACTTTTTTTTGGCTGGCAATTTCAGGTGTCCATAATTTTATTATGGAATAATGTGTTGCCTCTTAGCGGCAATCGTTTTGACCGATTCAGCTCAAATTTTGTACAAATACAGTTAATAGGGCATAGAACGACAAAGGATATTTTTTTTAACAGTTGAGTTTGGGTAAATAATTTTTTTATTGAGTTTTTTTAACCGTGTGACCTCTTCTCGCTTAAACGAGTTGACCGATTGAGCTAAAATTGTACAGAGACAGTCAATAAGACATAGACCAAGAGTAGAGTCTATTATCCGAGCACATTGGTTACTTTTTGTACAATCGAGTCTGGTTGTCAGTTTTTTATTGTTGAGTTTTGTATATGTTTGGCCTCTTTTCGGCCAAAAGGCTTGACCGATTCACATGACATTTTGTACAAAGACATTTAATAGGGCATAAAAGGGCAAAGAATACTTTTTTTTCGGCAGTTAAGTGAGGTGCATATATTTTTTGTTAATTTTACATAGAGTTAACATAATCATAAAAGTTTGACCTTAGATTCGTCTATAATGACTTAATTAGTGTCTTGATCCTGACAGTTTTATGGTCTACCATAAAACTGTCAGGATCATTAGAAGTCATCAAAATTTACGCTTTGCTTGCCGACGCGTTTATCTGCTTTGTGGGAAGAATTTCAAAAACTTTCGTGTTTTAACAGCCTTAGGGTAATTGGTGTTGACTTAGTAGGTCATAATAACTGTCAGGGTCATAAAAAGTCGTAAAAAATTTTCGCGCTCGCTTCGCTTGCGTAGTTATAGCACTCTCTGCGCTCGCGCAAGCATTTATTTTATCTACTTTGAAGGTAATATTTCAGCAACTTTTGTATTTTAATAGCCACATGCATCAAAACGAGTCATACATTGAAACAGAACAACCTTCAATAATCATAATGATTATTAACCTTAAATTAAGTGGATATCAAATTTAACCCTAATGTCATCGGTGTTGACTTAGTAGGTCATAAAAACTGTCAGGGTCATAAAAAGTCGTGCTAAAATTCCGCGTTTGCTTCGCTCGCGCAGTGATAGCGCGCTCGCGCAAGCATTTATTTTATCAACTTTGAAGGTAATATTTCAGCAACTTTTGTATATTAATAACCACATTCATCAAAACGAGTCATAAATTAAAACTGTACAATGTTCAATAATCATAATGATTATTAACCTTAAAAAAAGTGAGTATCGACTTTAACCTGAATGTCATCAGTGTTGACTCAGTAGGTCATAAAAACTGTCAGGGTCATAAAAAGTCGTAAAAAAATTTCGCGCTCGCTTCGCTCGCGCAATGAAAACGCTCGCAACGCTCGCGCAAGCATTTATTTTATCTACTTTGTAGGAAATATTTCGTCAACTTTTGAATTTTAATAGCCACATGCATCAAAACAAATCATACATTGAAACAGAACAACCTTCCATAAACATAATGATTATTAACCTTAAATTAAGTGGATATCAAATTGAACCCTTATGTCATCGGTGTTGACTTAGTAGATCATAAAAACTGTCAGGGTCATAAAAAGTCGTAAAAAAATTTTGCGCTCGCTACGCTCGCGCAAGCATTTATTTTATCAACTTTGTAGGTAATATTTCAGCAACTTTCGCATATTAATAACCACATGCATCAAAACGAGTCATAAATTTAAAAAGTACAACCTTCAATAATCATAATGATTTTTAACCTTAAAATAAGTGGATATCACGTTTCACTTGAGTGTCATCAGTGTTGAATTAGTAGGTTATAAAAACTGTCAGGGTCATAAAAAGTCGTAAAACTTTTGTGTTGAGTCAAACATTTAAACAGCACAACTTCGTATACCTAACCAAAAAGATTAATGAATTTAACAATAGAGGATATTGAGTTCGACTTTAGGGTCATCTATGGTGACTTGGCCTAAGAGATCATCGATCTTGACCTCAAAGGTCATAAAGATCGCCCGCGTTATTTGAGTCTTTACTCGAATAACGCGGGCGAAGCCGCGGGTAACAGCTAGTTCCATATATATGGAACTGTGATTCCATAGACGCGAACCACAACGCTGGTTGCTTTCTACAAAATACAGGGCATTTAATACTCACCTGTTCCACGGATACTTGCCTATCCTGATTGTTATCCGCCTCAAATTGCCTCCTGCCGTACGGAATCTGTCCGGACAAATGAGCATCGGGTCCCGTCATTGTCAATACGTTCTATTTACTGCACATCCCGGAAGAAAAAGTTTCGAGAAGGTGCCAGTCTGAAAAATTTCAAAGCACAGAAAACAATTGCACAAAACAAGCGGAAAAAACAAAGAAAAACAATTTTAATTTTTCTTTTTAGGTCCAGCAAAGGATATTCTGGGCCAGAATGGTCGTGATGCGGCGATTTACACCCGTAGGTATGATCTACCTACGCTATAGGAAAATAAAAATGCTAAAAAACACTTATAATTAAATTTCGCCATTCAAAAATGCGCCGGCAGCATCCGATTAGAATAACAGGAACCTCGGGGAGTCGTTTGCGACAACAACCCGGAACAGGAACCAGCGAACGTCACTGTTTGCAGTAACAGGCTGGATGGACACTTTCACAAAACAAAAGAAATATGTATGACGACAGAATCTTCTAGGCTCCTGCCGCCTAAACGACGTATATCACCGTCGCGGGTCACCATTTTGGGACCTCCGGGAAATCTCCCGGGAAATCCCAGCTGCTTGCACGTACCTTCCCTAGAATCTACTACTTAAGATAGGATGCGGAAAGGCACTCGATGGACCAGCAATTTGCTACTAATTGGGAGATGGAACTGGCTCACAAATCTCTCAATCCCGGACAGAGCTGGCGAGCTATGACCTCTTTATTGCTAGGTCATGCCGCTGAGTTAATTTACATATGCAACTAAAGGTACTTAACTTTTAGGAAGACGGTCAGGTGTAAACCAAGACCGCAGTGATGCTTGTGGTGTTTCTGTTCAAGAAAACACCATGTAGTTAATTAGTGTTCTTTAATTTGCACTGAAAATACACGGAGCCCCTGCCTCTTTACAGACCGGGTGCCCTAAATAGTGAAAGCGTGTTTAATGAGTTCACTTTCTATACGAACATTTACATAGTATAATCTTATATGACTACTTTTGGTCAGAATTTGGTATGAACAGACAAATAAAAATTCTGGTGTCAAAACTCTTCTGACAATGGTGCTCTTATTTGAAACATAATAAAAAACAATACAATATATAAAACATAATTCAAAAAGATTGACCAACAAGATAAAAACTGTCAAAAGAGTTTAAGGTTGGCATAAGGTCACCACATGCCTTAAACGCCACGCTGAGCAGGCGTGTTGGCGATCGCGGGGCGTAACTCCTCGCACCGGTGACGCTGCTGCCCGTCAGCGGCCTGCAGTATTAATAGCTACGCCATAATTTGAAATGGTTATACCGCCATTTGTCGCCAGTGCCCCGTTGGTCGGTCAGCAGGATGCACCACGGGTAGGTGAGGTTGGCTGGGAGCACTTAAATGGTATGTGTGCTCCCGTACATCCCTTACATCCCTTACACCCATATGACATTGTATCTCATTTTTCACTAAATCAATTGCTAAATATTGTATTCTGCTTGTTTACTACAACATAACTTTAAATTACTTACTTCGACTGGTTTTCCCGGCTTGTCCGATTTCGTTTCGTCCGCCGCTCAGCAACTATCGTCCGCACCATTGATATCGATGCATCAGACCAACTAAAATATCTTAATACACTTGAGTAAATAAGACATTTTATTAAACTCTTTTTTTAACCGACTTCAAAAAAAGGAGGAGGTTTCTCAATTCGACCGTATATATAAAAATATATATATATATATATATATATATTTTTTTTAATTTCGATTCCGATTTCGATTTCGATTATTCTTTTTTTGTTCGAAAGGAGATATCCCAAGTGTGGTACCATGGTAATTTTATCGAGGTATAATAAGTATCTCCAGAGATATTGAGATAAACATCTCAAAATTGGTACTGAAAATGAATAGCGCGGCATTGAAGTCGGTTGTTTTTTAATTTTTAAACGATATTATTATTTTATTTGCAGGATTCCAAATACACAACCCTGAACTTATCTATCCCATTCCCTGGACAGAAAACAGGAAATACTTCAAACCCGGTGATCTCTCCAAAGACGTGATGGCGAAGGCATATACTCACCACGTATGGAATCATCTCACACATAGCTTGAAAGTGGAAAAGGATTCACCTTATGACAAACTCACGCAGAAACATTGCCCCACTATAAGAAAAATGTTTGGAGATACGTTTTAAGAATTTGTCAGGATTTTAAAGAAAAATTGTCCGTCTGATATTGCTTTGAAAATAATGTATCATGCCACCTATTCGAAAAACGATGTTGTTCCTTAATAAATGCGCGCAAAATAGGTCTTTTCCGCCCGTGCGTGGTCAAGTGTTTTTTAAGTGTTAGCTTTTGAATGTTATTTTATAGCAACTCGCAACTAATACATGGATAATAAGGATTAGGCATATCATATTATTTGGTAATAATTCTACTTCACTAAATATTCTGTACAATATATAATATTCTGTGTCTGGGTAGTCTTGTTCTAGCTCTCTTATGCTGATAGTAGATTATTTAATGTTTTTCTTTATCTTGTTTTTTTATGTCCCTCGGTTAGTTATTGTATTGTATAACTATTTATTCACACTTTAATTTATATATTTTTACAATAAGTAAATCAATTTATCATATTTGTGGGTTTTAAAGCAAAATATTCATTTAATCGTTTCAAGTAATTAATAAATAGTGATTGTTACTCTAAATTCATAATGATTGTGCATTTCATAAACTTTAAAGGAAAATTATAGCGGTTAAGATAACTTTATTTTTTAATATTGAATCGTCCCGTGCTTCTAGTCAACGGAGCAAATATAGACACCACAGATATATACATACATCTGTATATACATGTATGTACATGTATATATATATCTGTGATAGACACAACATCTGCATCCCACAAAGCAATAACACTATGTACCACAATAGACCTTATATTAGTGCCATTAATATTTATAACCATCTACCTTTGGAGTTTAAGTTACTGGAAGGGAAACAATTTAAACAAATTAAAAGACTGGCTTGTAAGGGCCTTATCATATTAGCGGTTTGAGAGCGGCTACGGGGCGGGGCGGTCACGCAGCGAATGCGTCGCGAACACGCAGCGGCTGCACAGCGAGGAAGTCGCGGACGCGTGGCAAATACGCTACGTTTTCGTCGCGTGTTTGTAGCGAATTAGCGACGTACAATACACTCAGTAACAAAATGTATTCCGACGAGGAAACACTGCTGTTGGCTGTTGTTACTTCGGAGACGCCGGAGACGAAAACGAGACAGTACAAAATGGCGTCCACGCTGCTGTTCGCGACGATCTTGTTGCGCGTCCGCAACGAATTCGCTGCGCATGCACGGCGTGTTCGTTGCGCGCCCGTAACGAATCCGTTGCGCGCCCGCTCCGCTTTGAGGACGCTCGCAATCCGCTAGTATGATAAGGCCCTTAGTATATAAAAAGTATTTTACAATGTAAATGAATATTTGAGTAAGTGAATAATTCGAATATAGATACATGTTCGTACTAAGTTATTAAGTACTAATTAGTTAAATAAATAGTAAATAAGTAACTATGATTTGATATTTACATATTGTTAAGTTGTTAGTTTATGTTATAATACTTTAACTTTTATGTTGCACACCCAAAAATGGAAAGCTGTTGTTACTACAAATTAAATTTAAGACCATCTTTATACACAGTTTATGCAATAAATGTTATCTTATCTTATTAGTTTAGCAGTAATAGTCGTTGAACCAATGTTGGACAGTGAACATCGTGATCTCACCGCGTGACCTCACTCCCGAGGAAGAGCGACGGACTCGCTCGAAACAATACAATACAATACAATACAAAAACTCTTTATTGATCACCAAAGAAATTACAAATTGTACATACTATGTGATGAAAGACAGTAGAATAATAAGGCAATACACTCGGCGGTCTTATTGCATAAAGCAATTTCTTCCAGACAACCTTGGCATGGAAAAGAAGAATACAAACAAAAATTGGGGGTAGCGTACAATACAAATTATTGATGTCAGAAAAAAATTATAATAATAATACACAAAATAGACTACTAAAATTATAGTATATTATGATATAATACATAAAAATACCCTACATATATATAATAATGTTCCTAAATATATTAATATAAATACATATATATGTATATATAATATTAAATACACATATACATAACCATATATATATTAAATCACAGTAGTGTTGCAGTTTTAACATGTTTGGAACAAGTAATGGGCTTTTACCATGGATTTAAAGATAGCCAGCGATTTGGCATGTCTAATCTCCACTGGTAGCGCGTTCCATAAATGGACCGCTTGCACAGTAAAAGATTTTTCATAAGCAAGTGAGGAATGGTAAATGATAGGGGTTAAAAGTTGTAGAGTTTCAGCGGATCTCAAGGAAAACGGATTTGAAAGGTGAAGGAACGTGAAACGTTCCTTAAGGTAGGAAGGGGTAGACGGGATACATAGAATAGAGTATAGAAGAGAAAGGACGTGACTATTCCGGCGAAGACGAATAGGTAACCATTTCAGCTTTTTACGGAATTCTGAAATGTGGTCATACTTGGGAAACCAAGGTCGAGAAAATTCGACTAAAGGTACGCGAGTCACAGCCGGTATATAACAATAATAATGTTACTAATTCAAGATTTTAAAGTGACTAAGATGAAGTAGTTGCTTATTTATATCGGTAAAGACTTGCATTGAATAACGGGCTACTACGGAACCCTACTCTGCTCGTGGCCCGACACGCACTTGGCTGGTTTTTTAGTATCTTGTTAAATACAAAGTAGATATGTATTTAGCTTGTTTTCTGCAAAGATGCGCCCATTTTCGCTTCAACCCAAATTCCAAGACACGGCAATACAGATTGGTGACCACCTTGAGCTTTTAGGGGTAACGCTCTCCTCGCAACCAGAACTTCGGCTCTTATATCCTGTCCAAAGCCAAAACAGCTGCAAAAAAACTAGGCATTTTGTCCAAGGTTAGGCGGTACTTCACGCCGGTACAGCTCTTGAGTCTTTACCAAGCTCAGGTCCGTTCCTGTATGGAGTACCGCTGCCACCTTTGGGACGGGTCTGCGAAGTATCAGCTTGAGGCTCTGGACTCGATCGACAAGCGTGCAGTCAGGCTTATTAGCGATGACAAGTTAGTGAGATCTAAGCTTCAGAGATTGGCTCACCGTCGTGAAGTAGCAAGTCTTTCAGTTTTTTACCGGTTGCACTTTGGAGAGTGTGCACAGGAACTACACAGCCTTATCCCTGTATCTCCGTTTTATTATAACATTCGCACGAAGCGGTTTAGTTCTACCTTTATTATCAGAACTGCCAAAAAATGGAATACTTTACCCGCGACGGTCTTTCCTCCGAAATACAATATCGGAATGTTTAAGTCCAGAGCGAATAGGTTTCTACTGAGCAAGTCTATCTCTGTCTCTCGTAATCTAGTACAAGTAGTAGATATAGTTATTAGTAATTTAATTAGGTACCTAGTTACGTTATATGCGTATATTGTTGTTGTGTACAGTGTTGTTTGCCTGAATAAATGGTTTTCTATTTTATTCTGTTCTTTAGTGCCCTGTATAAGGTGGTTCAAATTGTATGGGAAATGTTACTGTCCTATTAAATAGAGAGCGGGTAGCGATAATTAAGTTGAAAAAAATGCCGCACGGCCATATACCTACCTATATTCATAATCATATTCATATACTTCATATATAATATTCATACTCATAATTCATTACAAGTCATTCATATATATAGATAGCCTTCTCATCCAATTCACATCCATTTGAATTTAATTTATTATTTAAAAAAAATAACAAATAAAAAACAAAATTTTCTATACTAATATTATAAAGAGAGAACATTTGTATTTTTGTATGTTTGTAATGAATGTGAATTGGAAAAAATGATTTGGCTCAAAAACTACTGAACCGATTTAAAACATTCTTTCACTAATACATAGAATGGACTTTCGGAATGAAAATAGGCTATATATTATCCCGTTTAAATCAAAGGTACATTCGTGGAGACCTAATTTGCAACCTAAGTCGGCAAAAAAACGGTCGAAAAAACACGTTTCTTACGAACGCTGCTTAATTGAAAATAGATAGAAGAATATTTTCTATGCCAGAGTTGTACAACTTAATAAGACCTACAAAAAAGTCCGCTACAGCATATGTCTATCTCTTAAGGTAGACTCACAGTAACCATTTTAATCGTAAAATTTTTGGTAAAAAATATTGCATAACTTCCAAGGCTATTTTCAAGTATATAGTATTAATCCTTATCCAAATAATTACGTTAATTAGCTTGGCCTCATATTATAGACTAGCTGTTACCCGCGGCTTCGCCCGCGTTATTTGTGTCTTTATGACCATTGAGGTCTAAATCGATGATCGCTTAGGCCAAGTCACCATAGATGACCCTCAAAGTCGAACTCAATATCCTCTATTGTTAAAGTCATTAATCATTTTGGTTAGGTATACGAAGTTGTGCTGTTTGAATGTTTGACTCAACACAACAGTTCCTGAAACATTTCTTCTTACCCGCGGCTTCGCCCGCGTTATTTGTGTCATTATGAGCATTGAGGTCTAGATCGATGATCTCTTAGGCCAAGTCACCATAGATGACCCTCAAAGTCGAACTCAATATCCTCTATTGTTAAAGTCATTAATTATTTTGGTTAGGTTAGTATACGAAGTGGTGCTGTTTAAATTTTAGACACTGGTACGATCATCAGAGCAATGTTGTGAGGTGGGCTGGCTCGCTCTCCGATTCGTATGGGCTGGACTGTGGAGTCAGACAGGGGGGTCTCACTTCACCCCGCCTCTTCAGTCTGTATGTAGATCGGCTGATTCGTGAGCTCAGTAGCACCATGGTAGGCTGTTCAATTGACGGAACCCTTGTCAATAATATAAGCTATGCCGATGATATGGTGCTGCTGGCCCCATCGATCAGTGCCCTCAGAAAACTGCTGTCTGTTTGTGAGCAGTACACGGAAGCTCAGGGCTTGAGGTATAACGCGAAAAAGAGTGAGTGTTTGGTGTTCAAGGCGGGCACAAAATGCTATACGGAGGTACCACCGATCACACTTGCAGGTACCGCTCTTAATTTTGTGTCCCAATTTAAGTACCTGGGGCACTGGGTCACCGCGTCCCAGACAGACATTATGGATTTGGAGAGGGAACGCAGGGCGCTGGCAGTCAGGAGTAATATGTTGATCCGAAGGTTTGCAAAGTGCTCTAAAAATGTTAAAATAACTTTGTTTCGGGCGTTCTGCCAATCATTTTATACTTGCAGCCTTTGGATTGACTACACTCAGAGGGCTTACAGCGTCTTCCGTGTCCAATACAATAATGCGTTCCGAGCATTGCTGGGGTTGCCCCGCCACTGTAGCGCGTCAGGTATGTTCGCGGAGGCACCGAGGAGTGGACGACTTCTACGCTATCATGCGGAAGCGTGTCGCCTCCCTGATGCGGCGGGTGCGGGACAGCGCCAACAGTCTCCTACGTACTGTGGCTGAGAGGGTGGATGGCCCCATACTCAGACATTGGACCAAAACACAAGTCAGGGCGTCAAACTGTGCCTCTTAATATTCGAATTTATTTTTATTACAATGGACATAAATTATTTATTAATTGCAATATTATTATAATTTTATGTAATTTAATTGATATCACATATATACTAACATAATTATAATACAGATTTGACTAACAAAATGGAATTTATTCTAAATATATAATAATAATAATTTAACCCGCAGGGGCTTTGTGGCGAGCCGACGGTGAGTGGCGACACCGCGTACCCCTATCCCGTGAGGGCTAAATGAGAACCTCTGACACCCGGCTTGCCTTGATCGGCCGGCCGGTGGTGGGAATCGCAAGAGCTAAGACCTAAGCTCCAGGGTGGAAGTGTTAAAGGCATAAAGCCGCTAGTAGCGTTTAGTGAAAGTGCAGTACACCTCTCAACACCCTTAGCTATCCACGCCAATGTTGCCCCTCGGCGCCGACATAACGGTCCGCCTTTATGGGGGGTCCATTCAGTGGGTGGCAAGTCACCACCCGCCTAAATATTTTGTAATGAGGCATAATTGGCGGGTGCCGTACCTCATCCCATAGACCAGCAATCCGACATTAATCAGCTCACCCAATAGTCTTATAATATAATGTACCATCTTTTTATAATATAGTTTCCCATATCTCCTCCTCATCAATTAATAATACCTAAGTAAACATTGTAAAGGGCCTCTTGATGTTAGCTTCGGCTCCATCAATGCCCTCCAAAAGACCGGGCGTGTACGACCCGTAAGTTAAATTGAATAAACGAATAATAATTAAATGTTTGACTCAACACAACAGTTCCTGAAACATTTCTTACAAAGAAAATAAGGTGAATAGCTGCGCGAGCGTAGCGAGCGCTATTATTGGGCGAGTGAACATTTTTTATGGCTTTTTATATTCCTGACAGTTTAATGACCTAATCATCAAGTCAATATAGATGACTCTTAGGTCGAACTCGATATCGTCTATTGTTAAAGTTATTAATCATTACTTGGTACTTGGTAAACCTAACCAAGGTTTACCAAGTTTTGCTATTTAAGTATTTGAGTCAGTCTAATGTATGAGGCTGTTAAAACACGCTATTTATTATACGCTATGTAGCGTTATTACTGCGCAAGCGAAGTGATAAATTTTTTTAAGACTTTTTATGACATTAAAGTTTTTATGACCTACTAAGTCAACACCGATGACCCTAAGGTTAAACTTGATATCCACCTATTTTAAGGTTCAGCTATTTTAAAAATTCATTATGAATATTGAAGGTTGTACTGTTTTAATTTATAAACTCGTTTTGATGCATGTGGCTATTGAAATACAAAAAATGATGAAAAATAACCTACAAAGTAGATAAAACAAAGGTTTGCGCGAGCGCAGCGAGCGCTACTAATGCGCGAGCGAATCGAGCGCGAAAATTTTTACGTCATTTTATGACCCTGCCAGTTTTTATGACCTACTAAGTCAACATCGATGACCCTAAGGTTAAACTTGATATCCACTTATTTTAAGGTAAAATTCATTATGGTTATTGAAGGTTGTACTGTTCCAATTTATGACATGTCTTGATGAATGTGGCTATTAAAATACAAAAGTTGCTGAAATGTTTCCTACAAAGTAGATATAACAAATGCTTGCACGACCGGAGCGAGCGCTATTACTGCGCGAGCGTAGTAAGCGCTATCACTGCGGCTTTTTATGACCCTGACAGTTTTTATGACCTACTTAGTTAATACTGATGACACAAAGGGTAAACTTGGTATCCACTTATTTTAAGGTTAATAATCATTATGATTATTGAAGGTTGTACTGTTTCAATTTATGGCCTCGTTTTGATGCATGTGGCTATTAAAATACAAAAAATGTTGAAATATTACCTGCAAAGTAGACAAAACAAATGTCTGCGCGAGCGTAGCAAGCGCGAGAAATTTTACGTCATTTTATGACTCTGACAGTTTTTATGACTTACTAAATCAACACTGATGACCCTAAGGTTAAATTTGATACCTACTTATTTTAAGGTAAAAAATCATCAAGATTATTGAAGGTTGTACTGTTTCAATTTATAAACTCGTTTTGATGCATGTGGCTATTATAATACAAAAAATGCTGAAATATTACCTACAAAGTAGATAAAATAAAGGTTCGAAAATTTTTACGTCATTTTATGACCCTGACAGTTTTTATGACCTACTAAGTCAATACTGATGACCCTAAGGTTAAACTTGACATTCACTTATTTTAAGGTAAAAAATCATTATGATTTATGAAGGTTGTACTGTTTCAATTTATAAACTCGTTTTGATGCATGTGGCTATTAAAATACAAAAAATGCTGAATTATTACCTAAAAAGTAGATAAAACAAAGGTTTGCGCGAGTGCAGCGAGCGCTATCAGTGCGCGAGCGATACGAGCGCGAAAATTTTTTACGTCATTTTATGACTCTGACAGTTTTTATGACCTACTAAGTCAACACCGATGACCCTACGGTTAAACTTCATATCCACTTATTTTAAGGTAAAAAATCATTATGATTATTGAAAGTTGTACTGTTCCAATTTATGACTCGTCTTGATGAATGTGGCTATGAAAATAAAAAAGTTGCTGAAATTTTTATGACCCTGACAGTTTTTATGACCTACTAAGTTAACACTGATGACACAAAGGTAAGACTTGATATACACTTATTTTAAGGTTAAAAATCATTATGATTATTGAAGAATGTACTGTTTCAATTTATGGACTCGTTTTGATGCATGTGGCTATTAAAATACAAAAGTTGTTCAGCAACTTTTGTATTTTAATATATAATATATATTTTAATATATTACCTACAAAGTAGATAAAACAAAGATTTGCGCGAGCGCAGGGAGCGCTATCAATGCGCAAGCAAATTGAGCGCGAAAATGTTTATGTTTTATGACCCTGACGGTTTTTATAACCTACTTAGTCAACACCGATGACCCTAAGGTTTAATGTGGCTGTTAAAACACGAATGCTTTTGAAATACTTCCCACAAAGCAGATAAAACACGTTGGGCAAGCAAAGCCATGGCGTAAATTTTGATGACTTTTAATGACCCTGACAGTTTATGTCCTAATTAAGGCACTTATTAAGTTTAGTCATTATCTATGAACCTAAGCTTGAACTTTTATGATTATGCAAACTCTATGTAAAGTTAACAAAAAAATATAGGCACCCACACTTAACTGCCGAAAAAAGGTATTGTTTGCCCTTTTATGCCCTATTAAATGTCTTTGTACAAAATTTCATCTGAATCGGTCAAGCCGTTTGGCCGAAAAGAGGCCACACATTTACAAAATTCCATAAAAAAATATAAAAAACCGAAATTTCCACCCAAAAAAAAGTATTCGTTGCCCTTCTATGTTTTTTGACTGTGTACAAAATTTTAGCTTAAATGGTTAACCCTTTTGACCGAGAGTAGGCCACACATTAACAAAGTTCAATTTAAAAATTCTGGACACCTGGACTCCACTGCCAGAAAAAAAGTATCCTATGTGATTCTATGCAATATGAACTGTAATATGTATAAAATTTCAGGCAAATCGGTCAAGCTGTTTAGCTGATAAGAAGCCACACATTCACGAAATTAAATAAAAAATATCTGGACCCCCTGACTCGACAGCCAGAAAAAAAGTATCCTATATCCTATTCTGCCCTATGACATGTATTCATACAAAATTTCAGGCAAATCGATCAAGCCGAGGTCGAGAAGAAGTCTTATATTTACAAAATTCAATTTAAAATATCTGAACCCCCTGACTCGATAGCCAAAAAAAAAGGATCCCATATCCTATTCTACCCAATGAACTGTCTTTATACAACATTTCAGGCAAATCGGTCAAGCCATTTATTCGAGAAGAGGTCTTATATTTACAAAATTCAATTAAAAATATCTGGACCTCCTGACTCGATAGCCAAATAAAAAGTATTCTATATCCTATTCTGCCCTATGAACTGTCTTTATACAATATTTCAGGCAAATCGGTCAAGCCGTTTATTCGAAAAGAGGTCCTTTAGTTACAAAATACAATTAAAAATATCTGGACCCCCTGACTCGACAGCCAGAAAAAATCTTTCAGTCACAGCGTTGCTGTGGTTGCTGAACATTTAACAGCTAGGGGAGACTTACCGGAAGAATGTCGTGAGATAATAGACTTTACTTTACTGATAGACAATTTATTAGATTCATTGAATGTTAGCTGTTTATCCGTACCAAATAGCAAAATATTGAAAGGACCAGTAAAACGCAATTCACCACACCATCAATTGTGGCAAAGAGCAAAAATCGTGTTAAATACTGTCAGATTTATAAAAAAAACTAATATTGGGGACAAAATGCGAATGACGGAATCAAATGATCCACCTATAACCAATTTAATAAAAACTATAGAAGGCATGGAAAATTTATGGAAAATGTTATCCAGTAAATATGGGTTAGATTGTTTGTTGACGAGAAATTTCAACCAAGATCCATTGGAAAATTTTTTTGGAAACATCCGTAGTTATGGTGCTAGAAACATAGCACCAAATACCGTTGCATTCGAAGGCGCTTTTAAGGCAATAATGGTTAATAATATCAGTTCTCCTTCTAAAAGAGCAAACTGTGAGGAGGATTTGAGTGAAAATCTTCAATCTTTGGAGTTTTTCCTTACAGAAAAGGTCGAGCCCTGTAATCCGGTTGATGGAGATGAAAATGTAAATTTCAGTTCTGAATTACTAATTTCACCACCTGATACGAGTGACGCTGGCCAAGCAAGCTATGTGTGCGGGTGGATTTAATAGGGTTCCGTTGGTAGCCTTTGAGTACGGAACCCTAAATACAGATGAATTGAGAAACTCTTCATTTTGGAAGTTGGTTAAAAAGTGAAATAATTACCAGATATAGCGGATCCCAAAGGTCCAGAGCTCGAGCCAGGTTCATCGTCAGCTGAGTAACTCGTGTTGGAAATGTGCCCTTAAAGATTACAAATGGGTCAATTCATTCAATTCAATTTTAACATATAAATGGGTAACTTAAATCATTTGATTGACTTCTTGTTTTTCTTGTGCATTGCCACCCATTGGGTAATTTTTACCTATTCATAGGCTTAGAGCTTCACCTGAGCGATATATATATATATATTGGCCAAGTGCAAGTCGGACTTGCACTCGTAGAGTTCCGTACCAAAATACAATCACTACATAGGTATTATATAATTTAAGATTTTTTACAAAACGAAAAAAACAGACTTCACATCCCGCTATAGTGAAAATATCCACTAGTCATAATCATGTCGTCAAGGTATCACATTTGTTTATATTGTTTATCTCCATATCCCCGGAGATAATTGTCATATCTCGATAACATTTAAATGGAACCAAACGGGAGGTATAATCTCCCGAATTTTTTTTTTTCAAATCGTTCCTGATTTGACGGAGTTTTGAGGTAACAAACAAAAAAAACAGTCGACTTGAGAACATCCTCCTTTTTTGTGAAGTCGGTTTAAAGAAAAACAGTTGAATTGAGAACCTCATCCTCCTTTTGTGATGTCGGTAAAAAGCAACATCCCCCCCCGCCCCCGGGTCTGTCTGTTCACAAATTACTCAAAAACTACTGAACGGATTTTCATGCTATTTTAAAAGACAGGCAGAGTGATTGATGGGAAAGGTTTGTATGTGTGTTTCTTTAGGGTTTTCTGTAAATTTGTTAAAAAATTACGATGGTTGTTGAAGGCATTAATTCATACTCAACGCAACAAACTGATTAAAAAATACAGGCATAGTATGCTCTACCCGTGTGAAGCCGGAGCAAGTCGCTAGTATTTAATAAGTTTGAAAAAATACCGAAAAAAGCGACAGTGAAGTCTAAGTAATAGGGTTCCGTTAGCAGCCTTTGGGTACGGAACCCTAAAACCAGATTAATTGAGAAACTGTTCCTTTTTGGAAGTTGGTTAATAAGTAAAATAATTACCTGATATAGCGGAGCCTAAGAGTCCAGAGCTCGAGCCAGGTGCATCATCAGCTGTACCTCGTGTTGAGAATGTGCCCTTAAAGTTTATACATGGGTCAATTCATTCAATTCAATTTTAACATATAAATGGGTAACTTGACTCATTTGATTGACTTCTTGTTTTCTTGTTCATTGCTACTCAATGGGTAAGGCCACCCTGTTCGTAGGCTTAGACCTTTATCTGCCCTACACATGATCCCTGCGTGGTGCAAAATGATTGTCTTAAATCACCCACCGGACAAACATTTGTCGCCAGTCAGTCACCGAGTTCTGGCGTGATATATTTAACGGTGGTTAGGTAGTTGTTAGTAACTGTTTTATTAAAATAACTGAGCGTTACACATGAAATTTATGAATAGTATATTTGACTTACCTGGCAAAAGAAGAGTCGGTACTGCTAAAACATTTAACCGATTGCAACGATTTTTAAAATTGGTTTCAAAATGTTCGTCGCAAATCCTTTTTTTTTATAATATTCATAATCAGCCGGTGAATCTAACTTTCCACCCGGTACACATTTAACCCATGATCGGAAACGTTCGGGATATTTTTGTGGGTCCGGAAATCTATGCAACACATCTGGAATAAATATAGGAATTCATTAGTCATACCAAATAATATCTATTATTATTTAGCTGAACCAACAAACGTTGCTCTATATAAGCTGAAGTCACAAAGTCGCCACATTCTAAGTCGAGTCGATCTGGGCTAAATCATTTTATCATAACTTGTATGATACGAATGTAAGGGTCTAGTAGTAATTGAAGAGGTATGTGTACTTACTTGTTTTATTACAGCACAATAGGCAGTAAAATGGCATGATTTCTTATTTTTAGGAAAGAAATAAACTATAATTCACATTTATTTTATTTTATATATAGTGATATCATAATTTTTCGTAAATTCCCACAAAAACTCTATGACATAATGCGTTGACGTGACATACATTTTATAAATATCTAGACCAAAGAGTATTTATTGTACGAAATAATTACTAAAATATGTAATATAAGCAAATATAAGTTTTTAAAATTTAGTAATTTTTTATACAACTATTTTGCATGAAAATAAAAATAAATAAATTATAATTTATTTAAATGTCACTGTAGAGTCATCTACCGAATAAAAAGTGAACGAGATTGTCACCTATCTGTCACATTTGTTTGGTACCGCTCGTAAGATGCCCCAGCTTCGATTCAAGAACTGTCAAATGTTTTAAGTGTCACCCCCCTGATTATATCCTATCAAAGAGAATAAATACTGTAATAAATTTTGTATCCTATAAAAATATAGTGATCATCTTACGTAGTATTTATATTCTCTTTGTTAGTGATAAATAATAAATACCTACTTCTAGCTAAAAATTATCGCAAAAGCCAAAAACTAATATAAAAAAAAATATATCTAAATATATATATAATCCCAGAAGCTATTTCACCTTGTAAAACACGTAGTATTTATATTCTCTTTGTGTAAAAAACTAGCATGTTTTTTTTAATAAAAATATTGTTACGAAAACAAAAATTATTTATACAGGTTCTAGGTATTTCAATGTTGTTTCTAATATTTACGAGTATTTACCCACGGCAACATTTGTACTCTTTATCTTGCCATTACCTCACTGACGGAGATGCGTTGCCCGCAGCGGAAAAGTTGGACGTGACTTCAGATTCAATATTTTTTCTGGAAACCTCTTGCAGAGGAGGACTGAACTCGAGACAAGCGTGCGCCGTCGAGTCCGTCGCAAGGATTTACCCAGAAAGAAACATCTATGTATTCTTCAGCTCGCCCGTTTTGGCAAAAGTGTTGACGAACAGTTGCTTAGCAGAATTATTGTTTAATTTCAATAATGTGAAAGTAGGACGGATACACTCGGCAGAATATGCCAAAGGTACTGCGTTGCAGGAAATATTGGCTGAAATAAGGTATAAAAAGTCTCCATATAAAATTGAAGACACGGCTGATATGCTCAGGTAAGTTTAACTTTTTTATTACATTTGTGAGTCCCGATGGTATAGAATATATGGCTTATCTTTTATGTTGTTGGTTCCAAGTAGCTTACCACCAACAAGAAGAAAGTCTCTCTAAAAGTCTCATTCTCGAAAGTCTAGTGCGCGACGTTCGTATGGTTTTTAGGGTTCCGAACCCAAAATTGAGTCTTCGCTGTCCGTCCGTATTTCAGAGGGCTGTATTTCAGAGGCCTGTATTTCCCGTAATACCCGTGACCGTAATAGGTATATATACCTACCTACTACCTACTTGAAATTTTCACGAAGTATGTATTTTTATTATTTAGTTTTTATATGTGTAGAGGAAACAACAAATACTTAAAATAAAATAAATTTCATTAATGAACTGAAGAATATTGTGTGGGGAACACAAGAAATGTGTTTTTTGCTTGAACTTATGAATCATAATATAGAGAGACTTGAAATCTTACCAAAATATGTATTACTATAGCTGCTATAACAACAAATACTAAAAACATACTAAAGTTAAAAATAAATTATAAGTAAAAATATTTTAAAAAACAAGTTTTTATCTAGGACAATGAACAACCTATATTTTTAAAAGCTTGAAGAACTACCCGTTTTTCAGGCTAGGTAATTACTATAATTCAGTGCTTCAAGCGCCAAATACTTCCTAGAATTTATTTTTAACATTTTAGTTCATTGTCCTAGATTAAAGCTTGTTTTTAAAAATATTTTTTACCTATAATTTATTTTTAACTTTTTAGTAGGTAGGTATAGATACCGACTACCTACCTACTACCTAAGTATTTAAGAGAAGGCATGATTTTTTAAATATTTCACGGATATTTGATGTGATTATGATGGGTAAAGTGCTCTTCAAAGGACAATCAATCGACTCGGTGGGGCTATGTTGCTTTATAACAGAAATGCCATGGCCACCTTACAGCTTCATCATCAGATCCTGGCTATCATTTAAGTGTAAAGTGCTCCTCAAAACTAATCATTTGAGCCCAAATTCACAGGGGTTACGTTATTTTATCACAGAGATGCCGTGGCCACCTTCCAGCTTCATCACCAGTCACTAAATATCATCTAGGTGTAAAGTTCTCTTCAAGACGAATCAATCGAGCCGAAACTCGGTAGAGTTACGTTGATTTTTCACAAAGATGCTGTGGCTACCTTCCAGCTTCATCATCAGACCCTGGATATAATTTAGGTGAAAAGTTATCTTCAAGACGAATCAGTCGAGCCCAAAGTCGGTAGGATTATGTTGATTTATCACAGAGATGCCGTGGCCACCTTCCGGCTTCATCATCAGACCCTGGATACCATCAAGGTGAAAAGTTATCTTCAAGACGAATCAATCGAGCCCAAACTCGGTAGGGTTATGTTGATTTATCTCAGAGATGCCGTGGCCAACTTCCAGCTTCATCATCAGACCCTGAATATCATCTAGGCGTAAAGTTCTCTTCAATACAAATCAATCGAGCCCAAACTCGGTGGGGTTATGTTGTTTTATCACAGAGATGCCGTGGCTACCTTCCGTCTCCATCATCAGACCCTGAATATCATCTAGGCGTAAAGGTCTCTTCAAGACAAATCAATCGAGCCCAAACTCGGTGGGGTTATGTTGTTTTATCACAGAGATGCCGTGGCTACCTTCCGTCTCCATCATCAGACCCTGAATATCATCTAGGCGTAAAGGTCTCTTCAAGACAAATCAATCGAGCCCAAACTCGGTGAGGTTATGTTGTTTTATCGCAGAGATGCCGTGGCTACCTTCCGTCTCCATCATCAGACCAGCTCCATGGTACCATATTATTGTATTGTCACCGAAGATACATAAGTACACCAAATTTGAGTCCAATCGGACAACGGGAAGTGGCTCTAATTTAGCATCCAAGATTCCACTTGAACATATATACATACAAACATACATTGCACGTTAAGTAAAAGTTTGTAATAAAAGGGGGTCACCCCACAAGGAACGTGTATTTTCAGGCGTTTAATGCTCGATCTTACAAACCGTAATAGATAGACACATGAAATTTGCTCAAAGTGTGAATCATAATGATTGCTATAACATCAAATCATCATCATCATTATCAGCCTATCTCCCTCCACTGCTGGACATAGGCCTCACCTATGGTACGCCACTGAGCTCGACCTTCAGCTCTCTGTTTCCAACCGCTGCCAGCCAACTTGCGTATATCATCGCTCCACCTAGCTGGAGGGCGCCCTACACTAAGTTTACCGAGCCGTGGTCTCCACTCTAGAACACGTCTACCCCAACGGTTATTGGTTCTACGACAGATGTGACCAGCCCACTGCCATTTCAGCTTGCTGATCCTTTGAGCTATGTAGATAACTTTGGTTCTCTGACGGATGACTTCATTTCGAATTCGATTCTTCAGAGAGACTCCAAGCATATTCCTCTCCATAGCTCGCTGAGCGACTTTGAATTGGTGAACCAGTCGCACCGTCAGCGTCCACGTCACGGCTTCGTATGTAATAACGCACTCGTTAAAGACTTTCGTCTTCAGGCTTTGCGGTATGGGCGATGAAAAGACTCGACGAAGTTTTCCAAATGCTGCCCATCCCAGCTGTATTCTTCTGCGAGCTTCCTTTTCGAAGTTGTTTCTACCCAATTGCAAGATTTGCCCAAGGTAGATATTCGTGAGCAACTTCGAGAGGAACTCCGTTTAGGGCAATCGGTTCCGGAATAACATGTTTCGTTGAACATGATCTTGGTTTTATCCAAGTTCGGCCGGAGACCGATGCGAGTAGAAGAATCAGCAAGGGTGGTCAGCCTCAGCATGTATTGCAAGTCCTGCACGGTTTCAGCCATGATGACGATATCGTCCGGAGACCTCAAGTGAGAGAGGTGCTCGCCGTTTATATTTATGCCCCGTCCTTTCCAATCGAGCGTCTTGAACATATCCTCAAGAGTGTTGGTGAACAATTTGGAAGAAATAACGTCCCCTTGTTTCATTCCTCTATGTAAAAGGATATGTTCAGTCTGCTGATTTTGTACTTGGACGGTCATAGTCGCGGCGTCCTACAGGCCTCTCAGTACTTGGACGTATCGCCAATCAACTTGGAACCGTTGCAGAGACTCCAGAACAGACCAGGTTTCTACAGAGTCAAAAGCTTTCTCATAGTCCACAAACATAAGGCACAGGGGCTGGTTATACTCTGCGGTCTTCTGTATAACCTGCCGCACTGTGTGTATGTGGTCTATGGTGCCATATCCTCCTCGAAACCCAGCCTGTTAAGGGGGCTGAAACTCGTCGAGTCTACGCGCGAGACGATTTGTGATGACTCTCGAAAACAGCTTATAGACGTGACTCAAGAGTGAAATGGGTCGATAGTTCTTTAAGAAGGTCTTGTCTCCTTTTTTAAAAAACATGACGACCACACTCTTGCTCCACGCCTTTGGAGTTCTCCCAGAAAAGAGGACGGAATTAAATATACGCTGCAGCTGTACAAACGTTGGAGTTCCACCAGCTTTTAAGAGCTCCGTTGTAATTCCATCCTCTCCGGGGGCTTTTCCATTTTTAAGCTGTTTGAGAGCTATCACAATTTTTTCCAGGCTGACCTCCGGCAGATCCTCGGTATAATGGCGGGTAAGAGTGGCTCAAGGATCCTCGAACTGGGGTCGGGGACGGGACGCTTGCGAGGTATATAGTTGGCCGTAGAAGTCTTGAACCTCCCTAAGAATCTCCGGCTTAGAAGCGACGACACTCTCGTTAGATGTGGTCAACTTCGTCCGATGGCTTCGACCCAGCTGTTGAACAAAAACTTTTGACCCCCGGTTCTTCTCTCGATCGCTTCTTTGATAGAGCGTGTGTTTGAGCTCCGGAGGTCACGTCTTACCATCTTAGAGATTTTTTTGTTCAAAGCCCGTTGGTCTGACGAAGTGACTGCGGGGTTTTCTCGTCGCCGCTGCATTAGCTGCAGAGATTCTTCTGAAAGCTTAGAGCTCTAGCTTCTTACCGGCACCTCGCGTCTCGAAAAATTTAGTCCCCTCCTCCCTGAGGATTCCCACCACTTGGTCGAGATCCTGGTCCACGTCAATTGTGGTTTCCAAAGCAGTGAATCGGTTCTCCAGTTTTAACTGGAACGTTTCAAACCAACCACGGAT
Source organism: Cabera pusaria (assembly GCA_954871355.1). Classification (NCBI taxonomy): domain Eukaryota; kingdom Metazoa; phylum Arthropoda; class Insecta; order Lepidoptera; family Geometridae; genus Cabera; species Cabera pusaria. The sequence goes on from OX940890.1 coordinate 3,478,289, forward strand.
TGGAGCATATTAAGCATCAAACACAACATTAACATCAAATAATAAAAACTAAATAAAAGGTCCCTATACAAAAAACTTATTTTTGCGGAACATTTTGTTCTATCGAAACCAGAGACATCCTATCCCATGTCGCTGATCGGAACCATACGTGTGCGAGTCCGACTCGCACTTGACCAGTTTATTTTCAGTTAACTTGGAAGGATCACACCTACTCAAGAGTAATTAAAATAGGTTCATTTTTAGTGACACGTTTGAGTTGTTTATCTCAATTTCTCCAGGCATGGTTATGCACTTCTGTGGTTAGAGAAGTCTTAACTTCTGTGATGTAAACTCATCTGATCTCAATACAAATACAAAATCTTTGACATACTTGTTAACAATACTTATAAATAGTTACTAGCTGTTACCCGCGGCTTTACCCGCGTTATTTGGGTCGAGATCAATTATCTGTTAGGCTAAGGTCCACACATTTACAAAATTCCATAAAAAATCTGGACATTATGACTCGACAACCAAAAAAAAATTATATCCTTCTAGGCCTGTCTTTTTATAAAATTTCTGCTAAATCAGTCAAGCCTTTTATCTGATACGACGTCACACATTTACAAAGTTCAATAAAAAAAAATCTGGACATCCAGACTCGACTGCAAGAAAAAAAGTATTCTACGTCCTTCAATGCCCTATTGACTATCGTTGTACAAAATTTCATCTGAATCGGTCAAGCCAGGTAGCTGAAAAGACGTCACATAATTACGAAATTAATATGAATATCTGAACATCCAGAAAAATGAACTCGACTACAAGAAGACTATGTCCTTCAACGTCAAAAAAAAATCCACCTTGCCGCGCACCTTTACGTATACATCAAAGCTCCTATCTACAATCAAAGGACAATATTGTTTTCGATATGTCAAATAGATTTTTGGGCGCTGTCTCTGCTATTTAGTTGTAGTAATATACATATACCTATATGATAATTTGCAACGTTGTGAAGCGATTCAGACTGCTGATGACATCCCAACGTTTACACGTCTACCCTTTCCAGATTAGTCACGTTGTACAAGTATGGAGGGATGTACTTGGACACTGATGTGCTACTGGTCAAGCGGCTCGATGCTCTAGGAAAAAATTGGGCAGCCAGAGAAAGCTCGGTCGCGGTCGCAAATGGAATAATCGCGAGTGGCAAGGATGGTCCAGGACATGATATAATTGGAGCTGTGCTTGAGTAAGTTACTTTTCAACCTACTTCCTAATTCATTAAGAAAAACCAAAAAACCGACTTCACATGCCGCGATAGTGAAAATATTCACTACTCATAATGATGATGTCATCATGGTATCAGATCTATATATATATAATCCAAAGTCCTGACTGACTGAGATATCAAGGCACAGCCCAAACCGCTGGTCCTAGACACATGACATTTGGAGGGTATGTTCTTTATGAAGTTTAGGCATCCACTAAGAAAGGGTTTTTTGAAATTCCACCCCTAAGTGGGTGAAATAGAGGGTTGAACTTTTTATTCTCTAGGTCAATTGTCTTGAAAATTGGTACACATACTATATAGGATCAGGCTCCAATATTGTTCCAAAATACCGGTGTCCTTTGATCACTTAATTTATTCCAAATCATTCTATAAATAAATCACAACTTGGTATAAAAACTATGTAATTGAAATAACCGCTGTTTCACAATATTACTTATTAATTTATTTCAATTAGATAATTGAAATAGCCAAAGCACAGCATGTGCACCGGGCAACCGTCGACGGGCGAATGTGTCGGCGTTCAATCTGGGTTACCGCTTACACCATTTGGTGTAGGGAAAGGGGGTCAGGGCTGAGCCCTCTGCCCCTGAATTCCTCTTCGCCCATTACAATGGGCGCGTCTTCTTTATGTAATGATTTCAGGAGGGAGCACCACCGGCGGCCACTATACGCCGGTGCGATCAAGCCCAGGTTGATCCCCGTTCGGGGAAGCCCAGCGAACCGATCAGCGAGCCCGACAGCGGCTACCGGCGGGTCCCTCCTTACGTCATCAGTTTCGTTTTCTTTTTCTTCTTCTTCTTCTTCGGTGTCTGTTTCTTTGAAAAATTCTCTTATGCTTGGCTTCATGGTGCTTAAGCTTCGTCCTCTTCTCTCTGATTCTCTCGTAGATTTATCTGCTTTCTTTATCATTTTCTTCCCGAGGGATTTTATGAAGGAGTCGAGTTCTTCTGTTTTTAGGTCACGTCGGATTACGTCATTCCTCACGTAGGTTGGTGCCCCGACCATCTTCCTGAGGGTTTGGTTTTCCTGTGCCTGGAGTCGGTTTTTGTTGCGCCTGCTCAGGAAGGGGTACCAGGCAGGGGCAGCGTACGTTAGTCTTGTTCTTACGTATGTTTTATAGATCATCAACTTCGTTCTGGTGGGTAGCTTCGATATCCATATAGCCGAAAGTCTTCCTCGTGCTTTCTTAGCATTGGAGATGACGTAATCGACGTGACTTGTGAAGGTCAGGTTTCTGTCTATTTCGACTCCTAGGTATTTCACACTCTTCGTCCACGGTATTTCGGTATCCATGAGTTTTGCAGGTGCTGGTTTCCTTCCTCTTCCGGTGCATAGCGCTTGGGTTTTAGCCACGTTTACCGCGAGCCGCCACTTTTGCAGCCATGCAGGTAGGGCATCCAATGTTTTCTGCATCTGCTTTACAGCGTGAGCTGCATTCATTGACGCGCAGTAGTAGGCTGCATGAGACGGTGATTCTTCTCTCGTGAAGGTAGCTTCTTAGCACTTCTACCAGTTTCTTTGGTATCTGGGTATTAGCTATTTTATAGAGTAGGCCCTCGTGCCAGACTCTATCAAAGGCCTTCTCCATATCTAGTAGAATAGCTACTACAGCCTCTTTCTTATTATGATGTCTCGCCATTTCATTCACCATTTTTGCTATTTGCAGCGTAGTCGAGTGCTGCGCCCGGAAACAAAACTGCTCGTTTCTTGGTTGTATGTGTGGCATAATATATGGCATCAAAACCCTCTCGAATAATTTAGAGACAGCACTGAGCAGGGTTATTGGGCGGTAAGATTCAGGCTTCCTAGCATCTTTCCCCGGCTTCGGTAACATCACCACCTTGCCGGTTTTCCATTCAGTTGGGAAGTGGCCTGTGCGCAGGATGCCATTGAAGATCCGTGTGATAGCAGCAATCGTCTTCGGTGGAAATCTTTTTATGGTTTCGTTGCTGATGTTATCTAGGCCAGGGGCTTTCCTTCGGGGTAACCTCTGGATGGTCCGTTGTACTCTCTCCCCGGCGTGACAAAGATGTTTTCTTCCTCGACTTCTTTTTCCTCTTTCCCTTTTCTCCAGGTAATCGTTCACCATCCTGACGTGGTCGACATCTGTTGTAGAGTTCGGCACAAATTGCTTCTCTAATGCTTTTGCAAACATCACGTGTCGGCGTGCAGCGCGCGCCGTCTTTTATACTGCTCGGTGTGGTGGGGGCGAGTGAAGCTTCAGCTTATCGTTGTTACCTGCTCGCCCGCTGCACCTGTGGTTGGGACGAGTGACGCATCGGCTTATCGTTGTTACCTGCTCGCCCGCTGCACCTGCTGTTTACAAATATTGAGAGCGGCGCCGTCATACTCTATAATCACAATTATGAGTTACGGGTATCACAGTTTTTCAACAATCATCCCCCACGCGTTATTCTGACTGGCTGAATGTCTGCCTGATATCAACGCACTGCCTAAACGACTGATCCTAGAAACAAATGATTTGGAAGGTGTATTCTTTGTGAAGTGCAAGTATCGACTAAGAAATAGTTTTTCGAAATTACACCCCTAAGTGAGTGAAATGGAGGGTTAAATTTTCTATGAAACTTTGTATTCTCTGTGTCAATTGTCTCAAAAAATTGTACACATACTCTATAATTAAAATAGTAAGTAAATGAAGGTACAGGTACATCTCGCGACAAGCTTTTAAATCATATAAATTGTGTAAGTAATGACATTATCAGTTGATAGTAAAAGCTTAAAGGAAAAGTTTATTTTATCCATTTTAGCGCATTTAATAAAAGCTTGTTTTAAAAAAGTTTTTTCACTTTATATTTATTTTTAACATTTTAGTTCATTGTCCCAGATAAAAGCTTGTTTTTAAAAATATTTTTTACTTATAATTTATTTTTATCTTTTTAGTAGGTAGGCATAGATACCGACTACCTACCTACTACCTAAGTAATTAAGAGAAGGCATGATGTTTTAAAATATTCCACGGATATTTTATGTGATTATGGGTAAAGTGCTCTTCAAGGAAAATCAATCGACTCGGTGGGGCTATGTTGCTTTATAATGGAAATGCCATGGCCACCTTACAGCTTCATCATCAGATCCTGGCTATCACTTAAGTGTAAAGTGCTCCTCGAGACAAATCATTTGAGCCCAAATTCACTGGGGTTACGTTATTTTATCATAGAGATGCCGTCGCCACCTACCAGCTTCATCACCAGTCGCTAAATATCATCTAGGTAAATATGTTTGTTCCGGACCACTATATACGCACGGGCCGCCGTCGGCACAGGCTATTCGTATGTCCAGATTCGCACACCCTCCATGCTAGACATGCGCCCACGCTGCGGGCGATGTCTGTCGTCAATGAATTCGTGCATCAGTTCCAACATGTTGACATATTTAACGATAAGTGGAGTGTTATTATTAATAACTTAAGAATATTTTTAAGTTTAAATAATTAGTTACTTGTAATAACTTGAATAGTTAGCATTTTGGCAATGCTGTAAGTTAACTATTTTCTGAAATAAATAAAATAAATAGGTGTAAAGTTCTCTCCAAGACGAATCAATCGAGCCCAAACTTGGTAGAATTACGTTGATTTATCACAGAGATGTCGTGGCCACCTTCCAGCTTCATCATCAGACCCTGGATATCATCTAGATGAAAAGTTCTCTTCAAGACAAATCAATTGAGCTCATACTCGGTAGGGTTATGTTGATTTATCACAGATATGCCGTGGCCACCTTCCAGCTTCATCATCAGACCCTGGATATCATCTAGGTGAAAAGTTATCTTCAAAATGAATTAATCGAGCCCAAACTCGGCAGGGTGGATTTATCACAGAGATACCGTGGCCACCTTCCAGCTTCATCACCAGACCATGGATATCATCTAATCGTAAAGTTATCTTCAAGACAAATCAATCGAGATCAAATTCGGTGGGGTTATGTTGTTGTATCACAGAGATGCCGTGGCCACCTTCCGTCTCCATCATCAGACCAGCTCCATGGTACCATATCATTGTATTGTCACCAAAGATACATAAGCACACCAAATTTGAGTCCAATCGGACGTCGGAAAGTGGGTCTAATTTAGCTTCCAAGATTCCACCCAAACATACATAGTGACATACATACATACATACATATATACATATATATAAGGAATGGAATACCCTGCCTGAGTCCGTGTTTCCGATTAAGTACAATATGGGGGTCTTCAAATCGCGAGTGAATAGGTATCTTCTGGGTAAGCACGCTATATCATCGATCGCATCATCACTTAACATCAGGTGAGATAGTGATCAAGTGCTACCCAGTTCGGTATAAAAAAAAAAAATACATTGCAAGTTAAACAAAAGCTTGTAAAAACGCGAAATCGCTACGTTTGCGCACAAAATAATTTATCGAGTCTCCGTTATGTTGTACATCAAGCGCTAAGAATTTGTCTTCATAGCAACTTTCTTTTGAACTTATTTATGAAAGAATTTTGCGCTCGCTGCGCTCGCGAATTCATGATATGATTTTTATTTCTCCGAAACTATCAATATACCTGAGTTGAGAGAAAATTGTGCACTCACTGTTTGCGCACATAGTAAGTACTTATCTTCTTTCTGTCTTCATTTGGATTTTCAAGCGGAAGACTTCATGTTCCCTTAAATATAATTTGAGTTCCTAATAAAAAAATTTTGGGCTTGCTTCGCTCGCGCACCATCTATTTAAGTTAGAAAAATTCTGTGCACTTGATAAATGAGCATTCATTTATCAAGCGCTCAGAATTTCCTGTCACAAAAAAATGTTGAGCGCATTTTATGAAAAAAAATTGCTCGCTTCGCTTCGCTTCGAGAACCAGATAATAAAATATGTAACTTTTGCTCGTTTTATCGAATTCTGTATTCACTTTTTATACGTCTTATGGTGAGGTCAACGAAAACTACTAGTAAAAACCTAGAGGTACGCGATATCTGTATGACATTGAATTTTGCTGCAAAGATAGTCATGTATTCGGTCACTTGATAATGCTTCGTTAATTACAAAATAATTAAATATTAAAATTTATCAATTCTACTTAAAAGTAATTTGATCTGCAGTGATTGATCAGCTGGACGGCTGCCCTAAATTAAAAACTCCCTAGCTGCGCCAATGCAAACCAGTTTATCAAAAACTTTTTCTGTTAATTTCTGGGTCGGCAAACCTTACATGGCCCGGGGCGCGGAATCTTTAAATACGCCACTGCTTCTCGGATAAACGGCTGGACCGATTCAACTGAAATGTTATACAAAGACAGTCAATAAGACAAAGAAGGACATAAGATACTATTTTTTTTTGGCAGACGTTTGGGTGTCGAGATTTTTTTTATTGCATTTTATAAGCGTGAGGCCACTTATCGGCCAAACGGCTCCACCAATTTAGCTGAAATTTAGTATAAAAATAGTCAATAAGGCACAAAAGAAAATAGGTACTTTTTTTACAATCGAGTCTGCATGTCCAGATTTATTATTGAACTTTGAAAATGTGTGACGTCTTATCAGCCAAACATCTAAACCGAATCAGCTTAAACTCTGTGCAAAGATAGCCAATAGAACATACAAGGAAATAGGATACTTTTATTCCGGCAGACAAGTCTGGATGTCCAGATTTTTTTTAATGAATTTAGTAAATGTGTGATGTCTTATCAGATCAACTACTTGGCCGATTCAGCTGAAATTTTATACAAAGATAGTAGAGCATAGTGGAACATGAAATGAAATAGCCTTTATTCAACAACTCTACATTATGTACATTGGATAGTTATTAATACATTTATTTTTGAATTTTATATATTTTTAAGCATTCTCTAGATAAGTATAAACATTAAATTTAGAGAAATAATTGAATAGAACATTATTGTAGGTTTATTTACTTAGACATCGGTTTGTATAGAGGTTGTCTTGCTTTTTATAGCATAGGCCTCCCTTAGAGCTTTCCAGTTTGTTCTGTCTCGAGCCTCTCTTTTCCAGGTGATACCCGCTACTTTCCTTAGATCATCCTCCCATCTTCTACGTTGTCTTCCCTTTCTTCTTTTGTTTTGTCTGGGATACCAGACTGTAACATCTTTTGTCCACTTTTCTTTCTTGTTTCTAATCATATGGCCAGCCCACTTCCATTTTAGTTTTTTAATAGTATATGTAATATCCATGAGTTTTGTTTCTGATCGTATTGTACTGAGCTGTATTTTATCTTTTAATTTTATGTTTAGCATACTTCTTTCTATGTTATGTTGATAGTGGAACATAGAATACTTTTATTAATATTTAATTGGCAAAGCACCGGAACATGTTATTCCGGAGGTTGCGGGTTCAAGTCCCGTCGGTACGATGAAATTTTGGATTGTGTTTAACAATTTACAAAAATATAAAGTGTGAAACACTTCAAACAAACATAATATTTGATTTACGCAGTGCAACATCTCTCGTCGGATTTGAAAACTGTAATGTATTCTTCCGAATGATTAACTTACGTAATAAGTAGTCATAGATGGCGCCACCAATGCATAATTGGGTTAACAAAATGCAATCCACTAATTTCGTCGTAACGATACTTCGCACCGTGGCTTAATTGGCAAAGCACCGGAACATGTTATTCCGGAGGTTGCGGGTTCAAGTCCCGTCGGTACGATGAAATTTTGGATTGTGTTTAACAATTTACAAAAATATAAAGTGTGAAACACTTCAAACAAACATAATATTTGATTTACGAAGTGCAACATCTCTCGTCGGATTTGAAAACTGTAATGTATTCTTCCGAATGATTAACTTACGTAATAAGTAGTCATAGATGGCGCCACCAATGCATAATTGGGTTAACAAAATGCATTCCACTAATTTCGTCGTAACGATACTTCGCACCGTGGCTTAATTGGCAAAGCACCGGAACATGTTATTCCGGAGGTTGCGGGTTCAAGTCCCGTCGGTACGATGAAATTTTGGATTGTGTTTAACAATTTACTTTTATTTTGGCAAACACTTAAACAGCACAACCTGGTATACTAACCCAACCATAATGATAAATGACTTTTACAATAGAGGATATCGAGTTCGACCTTGGAGTCTTCTCTAATTACTTAACTAAAGTTTATGAAGTCATAAAACTGTCAGAGTCATAAAAAGTCATACATGGTATACCTAACCATACTGAGTTTAACGACAGAGAATATCGAGTTTGACCTTCGATACATCGACATCGAAATCTTTTTTTTTTCTTTATTAAAAATTACTCGCAATGTGGGTTGCACATTACTAGTATTCTTGTTAACCACTCCAACTAAGCTAAATATGCTTGTGTCTGGAGTGGGTTCACGTCAATAGTGCAATGGGTGGGGTGGGATTCGAACTCACGACCTCTCGATTGCCAGTCCGACACTCTATCCATTGGGCTATTGCCGCCTTAATTTTGATTAATATTTAATAATTGATTGTTAGGTAATAAAACTGTTAGGGCCATAAAACGTCATAAAAATGTCTACTTCTCAACTTTGTATACCTCACCATAATGATGATGACTTTAATAATAGAAAATATCAAGTTCGGCCTTGCAGTCCTCTCTAATGAAATATATAAAAAATAAGGGTATGAAGTCATAAAACTGTCAGGGTCATAAAACGTCATGAAAAATTTTCGCACTCGCTGCAAGCGCAACCAATCGTCTTATCTATTTTGATGGAAATATTACATTTTTTTTGTGTTTTTAAATGCATCAAAATGAGTCAAACATTTAAATAGTACATTTTGGTCTACTTTACCATACTGATTACTGACTTTAAGAACAGAGGATATTGAGTTCAACCATAGGGTCATCTATAGTGACTAATTAAGTCATAAAACCGTCAGAGTCATAAAAAGTCGTAAAAATTTTTCGCGTTCGCTTCGCTCGCGCAGTGATGTGTGAGTGAGTGAGTGGCAGCGCCACCATTCTCTTCATCTACTTTTTAGGAAATATTCCTGGAACTTTTGATTTAACAGCTTTATGCATCAGACTGAGTCATACATTTATAAAGCACATTTTTGTATACTTAACCATAATGATTAATGATTTAACAACAGAAGATATCGAGTTCAACCTAAGAGTCATCTAAAGTGACTGGATTATTAGGTCATAAAACTGTCAGAGTCATAATGGAGTTATCTATAGTGACTTATTAAAGGTTATTAAAACTGTCGGGGTCATAAAAAGTCGTACAACATTTTCGCAGTCGCTTCGCTCGCGCAACCATTCCTTATCTACTTTGTAGAAAATATTTCATATTTTTTGTGTTTCATTTAAATAGTACAACTTGGTCTACCTTACCATACTGATAATTGACATGACATTGACATACTTAATCGTCTTTAACAACAGAGGATATTGAGTCCGACCTTAGGGTCATCTATAGTGACTAATTAGGTCTTAAAACTGTCAGATTCATAAAAAATTGTAAATAATTAGGCCACGTGAGCGAAGCCGCGGCCAGAGGTAACATAGTTAACGCCAATTAAGATAGGCCTCTGAGTTATATGAGCGCTCATACAATTTAGAGGTCTAGCTTAATTAGGTTTACTATAAAGTATTGAGTATTGAGTATTGAAAATTTTAACGAAATCGGTCCAGCCGTTTTTAATATATTATCAACATTTGTATGTATTATTATGCATGTATTTACTTCGATGACATGCTACTTACTGCAGGCTACTTTGACTAGCGCGACGTTTGAAGTCGGTTGTTTTAGTTTTTTAAACGATCTTAAATTATTATATTTATAGAATTGTTGGAGCCAAATATTATTTAGTATATTCGTGACGTGCGCCGAGCCGAGGCCCGCCTACAACTTCACGACTCGAAACCAATACGAATACGAACCGATACATAATCTGTACCTACTACACGCGCGCTAACTTTTCTTCGAATATACCAATCTTTATATTACAGTCCACTATTTCGTTTCCACGAAGCCTAGATACAAACAAATGGTCCTATACCGACCCTAAGACATTTTTTTGTGTCTAGGCTTAGGTGGAAATGAAATAGTGGACTGTAATTTTAAGACTGGTATATTCGAAGAAAAGTTAGCGCGCGTGAGGTACAGGGCTGCGTTTACGACCTACGCTAGGAGTGCAACCAAACGCTCTAACCCCGTTCTCGACCTCACAGCGTCACATTCGCTAAACGAGTTAGAGAGAGAGGTTAGAGCGTTTGGTTGCACAGGTTGCACTCCGAGCAAAGGTCGTGAACGGAGCCCAGGGCTGCGTTTACGACCTACGACCAAACGCTTTAACCCTGTTTACGACCTCAGAGCGTTGCATTCAGTTAGCGCAACTGTGTCGTACACGACCTCGGTTGTTTCACTCTGGTTCCAACTTTTTAACCATCTAATTCGATGGTTAAAAAACGCTCTGACGTTACGCTGTGACAGTAAATTTGGCGGGAAAAGCTGTAAATCTTATTACAGATTAAGGGAATCGGAAGACATTTTCATTGTCGAGACCGAGACGTGATATGACGAGACATTAATCGTAAAAAGAAACGGAAAATATTCAGAAAAAGAAAAATAAAGGAAATTTGAGTCTGCGCAAAATGTCAGTCACAATTTGAGTGAAAAATACCCGTGGTCGTTCCGGACCTTCGAGCGACTTGCAAAACAACCAAAAAACTTTCTCCGGAGGCTTTGAACGCAGCCCACAGTAAGTATCGATTCGTATTGTTTTCGAGTCGTGAAGTTGTAGCGGGAGTCGTCGAGGCTCGGGCTGCTTGCTGATATCTTCAAAGAATCAAAGAATCAAAGCATTTATTCAGTATGTAGGCAGTATTAATATACGCACATGTACACGTCAAAATCATACATCATAACCAATTATTAAGTAAACATAGCAAAAGCAGAATTTAACGCTTTGAATTAGAAAAAAAAAGTAATGAACCATTCAGCTGTCATCCAACCGTTTACGTCAAAATATTTTAAAAAAATGTAAGAACGTTAAAACCAACCATACATGTAACTGTGTGTTTCAGTACTTCAGACAATTTTTATATATAAAAAAAATAAAAAAAAGTGAAATTGTGATACACAACTTAGAGAAACGCATACCGATCGTAGTACATATCATGATCCGAATGGAACTGATAGTCCGTCTGTCAGCTGCATAATATTGTTTAAATAAAAATAAAAATGGTAACCTTCACCACAGTAAATATTTACTGTGTCTTCACTTTATAGCTTGAGAGTTACGTAGGCGGGCCTCGGCTCGGCGCACGGCGCGAATATACAAAATAATATTTGGCTCCAACAGAATTAACAGGTTGGTTTCGCACCAGCTACCCCGAGGCAAACCTGTGCGAATTTCTTAATATTTATTTACTCACTCGATCACGTTTAAGTAAACGCAGATTTGTATAGAAATTACAATGTCACGTATTATGCACACTAGATGGCGCTTTTTAATTCTAGACATTGTCATGATCGAGTATGTAGAGCAATCCAAAGTAACACGCACTAGGCACTTGGTTAGTTTGAAACTAAGTTACCCCGCCCTGTAGTTAACTTATCGTTACCACAGAATAAATAATAGTGCAAGTATCGTCAATTTGACCATAAAACATTCTTTACTTTACTTCTCGGATACCTAACAAAGCTGTTACCGTCCCAGACAGTCCACTAAGAATCCTTTTATTTGCAGTGAAATAAATTCTCACTATCGTTCGGAAGATTGGGCTTACAACGGTCCAGGCGCCTTGACTCGAGTTCTACTGAAATATTGCAATACCACTAATATACAAGATCTTTCTGCTAATGTTTGTAATGGTAGAGTATAGTTTTCTCAATATTATTATTAAAGCAGCAAACAAGCTTTATACCCGACTACGGCGAAGCAAAAAGAAGAAGTTGTAAATGTTTTGACCAGTATGTGGGTATGTATCGTATGTAGTACTAGCAGTGCCCCGCGGCTTCGCCCGCGTTAATAACTTCATTCATTTATTTTTTCGTAAAAACACATGAAAAACAGAATTAGCCATATCGGTCTACCCGTTTTCAAGTTATGGTTTGACCAAGGGACATAGGGACTCATTTTTATAAAACCCAAAAATCATATTGATTTTCAGACTTTGTTACCCCATTTCACTCTCTTAAAGGTGGAATTTCGAAAAAGCCTGAAACACATATTTACTTACTTATTTACAGAAGTACTTTTGTGAAGTTTCCAATAAAACAGACTATCTTATGTTGTTTCTCCATACAAACTTTGAACCCCCGTTTCATTCATTAAGGGGTGAATTTTGGAAAATCCTTTCGTAGCGTTCCGTTTTATTTGTACCGTGTTTTGAGTGAGCCGGACCAAGGAATAATATTTTTGGTAGAAACTTTATTGTGTGTATAATTTTAATGTTTCTGACAATTTTTAGCTATATTATCTTAATTGTTTTTTTTATTTTGTCAGTAGATAGATAGATAAAACTTTGTTACACCACAAATAAAACTCATAATAATTTATACATAATAGCTTAAATTAATGTGTTACAATGGGCGGTCTTATCGCTAATAGCGATATCTCCCAGACAACCTTTGTATGGAAAGAAACTAAAAACTGTCAACAACAGGGTACATCTAATTAAAGTAAAGAAATAATAATAATTAAACTAAAACACAAAGTTTATTTAATATAACATAACTATAAACTAACTTACTACCAATAAACATTAAAAATATACTTAAATATATAATTATAAATAAAAATAAGAACATACCTACAATCTTTAATCTATACTAATATGATAAAGAGAGAACATTTGTATTTTTGTATGTTTGTAATGATTTGGCTCAAAAACTACTGGACCGATTTAAAAAATTCTTTAACTAATATATAGAATGGACTTTCGAAATGAAAATAGGCTATATATTATCCCGTTTAAATCAAAGGTACGTTCGCGGAGACCTAATTTGCAACCTAAGTCGACAAAAAAACGGTCGAAAAAACACGTTTCTTACGAACGCTGCTTAATTGAAGACAGATGGAAGAATATTTTTTATGGAAGAGTTGTACAACTTAATAAGACCTTCAAAAAAGTCCGCGACAGCGTATGGCTATCTCTTAAGGTTGACTCACAGTAACCATTTTAATCTTTAATTTTTTTGTTAAAAAATATGACATAACTTCCAGGGCTATTTTCAAGTATATAGTACTAGCAGCCCGCCCCGGCTTCGCACGGGTAGAACATATATGCCTACAAAATTTGCATCAGTTTGTTGCATCAAATATAAAATATTAACATGTTTGACAATCATCGTCATATTTCAACCAATTTACACAAAACCTTAACGAATTATGCACCTAAGACCTAAACCTTCCTCATAAACACTCTGGCTATTGGTGAAAACCGCATGATAATGCGTTCAGTAGCTATTGAGATTATTGCGAACAGACAGACAGACGCAGTGATGGACTTTGTTTTATAATACTTACGTAGTGATATTGGACGGCCCTTTGGCGTAAAGGATAGTTACCCTGACTCTGACCCGACGGTCGTTGGTTCTAATCCTAGCTATATACCTTCCAATGAAAGTTTTATGTGCATTCATAAATCATGAGTTTTCGTACAGTGGTAGTGGGATCATTAAACTACCAAAAAGTAGCTTACCACCAAGGAGAACATCTGCCGCCGTAACATTACGGCGTTCCCCGACGCAAAATGTAGGGGTAATATATACGTTTAACGTGTGTAGATCTGTGTGTCTGTCTGTAGCATCTTAGCACCTAACCGGATGCACCGATTTTGTTTTTATTATTGATAGTTTTTTTTTGTTTGTTAGATGTCTTCATCGAGAGTTTTCTTAGCTTTGATTCATGAAAATTCGTTCAATCGTTATAAAACTATGAGCTTTTTTCTAGTTAAATGCGCTATGAAATCAACTTTCATAGGTCTGATCAATTCGAAAATCTTCTTCTTTAACGATATTGTAAGAAATAGATAACTATTGTAAAGTAACGGTGAGACCAGATGGTTCGCTATCTCACTCTGTTTTTAGAAAAGCGACGCACACAGACAGATATCTAAACGCCTCATCACACCATCATCCCCGACACTTAGGATCTGTAGCCAGGTCTTTAATAGACAGAGCTCATGACCTCTGTGACCCTGAACATCTGGAAGTGGAAATCGCTCATGTTCAGGAGGTACTTGTAAAAAACGGCTACAAAGTAAGGGGAAGGGGACAACCAAGACGCAGATTTAAGAAAGGGACCATTAAAGTTGAAAGGCAGCCTGCATTCATGCCATACGTGAAGGGAGTGACGGACAAGGTCGGAGCTGTGTTACAAAAATACTCTATTAGGACAGTGTTCACCCCTTTATCGAAGGTAGCAGCGCAAATCCGTTCACCGAAAGATGTGATACCGTTTCAGACACCTGGTGTGTATAAAATTGATTGCAGCTGCGGAAAATCGTATATTGGACAAACAAAGCGCACAATCGCAGAAAGAGTCAAAGAACATATTGCAGCTGTAAAAAACCGCCAGGTTAATAAGTCCGCCATCGCCGAGCATTTGCTAGATTCGGGATCTAACCACTGGATTGAACTTCATGAACTCAATGACACGATGAACTTCACGACCCTAAAATTCTCTCCACCGAACGTTACTATTACTCCCGTATTGTACGTGAAGCGGTTGAAATAAAAAAACATCCGAATTTCAACCGGGAGGATGGTTTTAGATTCGCCACAACTTGGAACCCAGTGATTAGCAAGTGTTTCAGTCGAAGTTTAAATCAACAAAAATCTGCCGATGTCGTCAGTATTGTGTGTCGCAATGGCAACTCCAATCAAGATCAAATGAGGGTAGTTTCAAACTACTCTCAATAAAAACAATGCTGATACCCACAACTTCAGTCTTCTCGTGACCACGGTCAATGCAACTTGATCGAAACGTCGAGGTAAATAAAATTATGTTTTTAGCGCGATAAGTCCCGTATTACAATATAATTATATTGTAAGAACATGGAAGCATTGACCTGATGCTGGGACATCTCCTGGTTTCTACAGAATACTCAAATTCTCACCAACTTACAGCTCAGATTTTAAATGTCGTGTTTAGAGTCATTGGAATGCTTTTAATGAAAAGATTATACATAGATCAGTCGGGTGGTTTAAAATATTATATTATCTATACTAATATAATAAAGAGAGAACTTTTGTATTTTTGTATGTTTGTAATGATTTGGCTCAAAAACTACTAAACCGATTTAAAAAATTGTTTCACTAATACATAGAATGGACTTTCGGAATGAAAATAGGCTATATATTATCTCGTTTCAATCAAAGGTACATTCGTGGAGACCTGATTTGCAACCTGAGTCGGCAAAAAAACGGTCGAAAAAACACGTTTCTTACGAACGCTGCTTAATTACAAATAGATAGAAGAATATTTTCTATGCAAGAGTTGTACAACTTAATAAGACCTACAAAAAAGTCCGCGACAGCATATGTCTATCTCTTAAGGTTGACTCACAGTAACCATTTTAATCTTAAAATTTTTGCTAAAAAATATTACATAACTTCCAAGGCTATTTTCAAGTATATAGTATTAATCCTTATCCAAATAATTACGTTAATTAGCTTGGCCACATATCATAGATTAAAATTGTCCTTTACAGTATATAATTCAAATGAAAACTCTAGAAGATATCACGAATTTCACAAACACGCATCGAAAAATTAATAAAATATTTGCAGTGAAACCACAGATTAGGTCATAGTTACTGCGAAAATATTATTATAAGCTTAGCTATGCTGTAGATCTCCATCGATCACAATCAATTTGTAGTCAATATAGTATAATAATATTTTAAACCACCCCGACTGATCTATACATAATCTTTTCATTAAAAGCATTCCAATGACTCTAAACACGACATTTAAAATCTGAGCTGTAAGTTGGTGAGGATTTGAGTATTCTGTAGAGTCCAGGAGATCAGGTCAATGCTTCCATGTTCTTACAATATCGTTGAAGAAGAAGATTTTCGAATTGATCAGACCTATGAAAGTTGATTAAAGCTCATAGTTTTACAACGATTGAACGATTTTTCATGAATCAAAGCTAAGAACACTCTCGATGAAGACATCAATTAAAAAAAAACTCCATAATAAAATTAAAATCGGTTCATCCGGTTGGGTGCTAAGATGCTACAGACAGACACACAGATACACACGTTAAACCCCTAATAATACCCCTACTTTTTGCGTCAGGGAACACCGTAAGGTTACGGGGGCAGATGTTCTCCTGGTGGCGGTAAGCTACTTTTCAAGCGACTACCAAAAAGAAGGAAGTTCTCAATTCGTCTGTATGTTTCTGTTTGTAACTGAAGTAAATAAAACTAAACGAAAATACACAAATTAATTTCAGTAGGTATTGAAATTACACCAACTGGTTCATTTGATACAAAAAATTAAAATATACTTATATATAATGGTGTCAAAGAAAAAACTAACAATTTTTACAATAGTAGAAAATATGTTTATGCGTCGGATTTAGCATGAAAAATTTCTTGGTGCAATGATAATAACTGGCCGCTAATTCACAAATATTAAAATGTTAGTAAGTAATAATAATAATCAAAGAAGTAAATTAATAAATTTAATAAGTAGGTAATAGTAAATGTCAAATAAACTAGTAAGTGTAATTTACGTGCTTTAAGTGCGTGTTGGTTTTGCTCCCATTGCATGAGACCGCTGTCTTCGGCTATTTTTGAGGGTTTTAAAAATATATGTGGTCCTCAAAAATATATAAAAATAATCTTCTTTTTTCGTTGATGTTATGACCATGTAACTAATTATTCACTAGGTAAATCAATTGCTACATATTGTATTCTGCTTGATTATTAACTTTTCTATGCTACAACATAACTTTAAATTACTTACTTCGCTGGTTTTTCCGGTTCGGTACGTTTCGTCCGCCGCTCAGCAACTATCATCCGCACTTGACGGGCGTCGAAGCAATATTAAACAAAGTGCACATTCAAATCTGCAGGTCATTAGGACAGAGAGCGAGTACCCGACCCGTAATCTAGTACGTAGTACATTTACATCGATGGAAACACACGTCAATCTTATAACACTCCTTCTTTTAGTACTTTTAGCGTGAGGGCTAGCGTTACGCACAACCATTGATATCGATGCATCTGACCAACAGAAATTTCTTATTCAATTGGGTAAATAAGAAATTAGGGTGCATTCGGGTATTTACGAAATAATTTTTGATGAGTTCACAGGGTCTTTGTATTAACACCGATATGTCAAAATTGATACTTCATGTTACCAGCTTATATATATCACTCCGTCTGCGTGAATATATGCCCAAGTACTATTGCTAAGATTTGTATAAATATATCATTGTAATTAATAATTAGAAATGTTTGAAAACCTTGCTATGTTTTTTTTGTCAGAGTGCAATTCCGAATTATATTCGGATAATTCTGAATAACACTCAAAAGTGGGTTTTAAGTAGTTATGCCTTAAAGTACGTGTTTCTTTTTCGTTCAGCTTTACCTTCACGAAATGTATGTAGAGGTTTGGCCACTGAAAGGGCCAAACATTACATGAATGCTACTTTCATTTCGGAATTACCCGACAAGTAGCCTACGGTACTCAAACTCTTAGAAGGCATTGACAAATTCGGAATTGCCCTATTCGGCTAAATCTGAAAAGTGCAAAAAAAACTTCAGCTAGGTAGTTCTAAGCGTACACAGAATTGCAAAAACGTTAAACGTTAATCTAGGGAATAAAGAAAATAAAAGTTTAATATCTTAACAGGTTTTGTAATTATGGATGTTCGGGCAAATCCAATAACATCAAAAACCCGCGAAATCGCCGTTGCTTGGAAAAATCACAATTGATGACGCGCGGTATCTCGTAGCAGCCTGAGGTGACTTGCGGCGGCGGATGCGTATTAAAATGGCCACTAGGTGAATGTTGCCATAGCATGAAATATTGCCGTGTCGATTAGAAAACTTTATTATTAAAATTCCCCGATTTTCGGAGTTAGCCGAATGCACCCTACTTTTTTTAATTTAAACTTTTTTTATTTTTTATTTGCAGGATTCCAAATATACAACCCTGAACTTATCTACCCCATTCCCTGGCAAGGAAATAGGAAATACTTCAAACGCGGTGATCTCTCCAAAAACGAGACGGAGAAGGTATATACTCACCACGTATGGAATTTTCTCTCACATGGCTTGAAAGTAGCAAAGGATTCACCTTATGACAAACTCACGAAGAAACTTTGCCCCGCTATTAGAAAAATGTTTGAAATAGGTACGTTTTAAGAATTTGTCAGGATTTTAAAGTAACATTTTCCGTCTGATATTGCTTTGAAAATATTTTTTCATTCCATCTATTCGAAAGTCGATGGTATGTTCCTCAAAAAATTCGCGCGAAATAGGTCTTTTCCTCCCATGGGTGGTAAATTGTTTTTTTCTTACTGTTAGTTTTTTAATGTTGTATTATAGTGCCCTATATAAGATTAAATAATAAAATTGTGTTGTAAATGTTACTGTTCTATTATTAGAAAGCGCGCAGCGATAATTAAGTTGAAAAAAATGCCGCAAGGCCATATACTATACTACCTATAGGTACGGGTTAAAAATAAAACTGGCCAAGTGCAAGTTAAGACTTTTGTCCCGCTCACGGAGGGTTCCGAACTGAACACCAACTAAGTAAAAGTTAAAACAAAGGTAGAATAGTATTATATAGTAGTAATAGTAATACTAGTAATTAATATTATTAAATATCTGGTTGACCGAACTTTGCTCGGTATTTTTTGCCACTTAAACAGACAAATATGACTCTTCCCGACATCTATTGACGAATAATAATACTATTTTTTTCAATTGAGAGCCACTAACTGCTTTACCCACACATTAACACTAAAGCTACTTCTACTCGCCAATAGATGTCGGGGTTGATTACCAATAAAGTTGATTATTGAAAACACGAATAAAACAACATTTTCTAAAAATGATTCCTAGCTAAATCGATTTATGGCCCCCGAAATCCCCTGTAAATTTTATTTAATCGTAGGAGCCGCTTCCAAGATTCAGATTAAGGTAAAGACGATAGCGCCATCTTTGATGATCATGTAGATGGCGCGGCGCTATCGTAAAAAACTTTTTTTTAACTTTCTTTATTTTTTAACTTTGTTCTGTTCTTAGTATTTGTTGTTATAGCGGCAACAGAAATACATCATCTGTGAAAATTTCAACCGTCTAACTATCACGGTTCATGAGATACAGCCTGGTGACAGACGGACAGACAGACAGACAGACAGACGGACAGCGGAGTCTCAGTAATAGGGTTCCGTTGGTACCCTTTGGGTTCGGCACCCTAAAAATTAAGCGCGTGAAGTGGCACAAGTAGGTATATATACCTATCTTGTGGTGGCCAAAAAGAAGAATGAAATAGTGGTGAGATAGTGGTCAAACGCTAGCCCATAAGATATAAAAAAAAGCCTGAATTATTGTCATTTTGTGGCCTTGTTATACTAAATTTACTATTATTTCATTGTGGAATATGTGATAAAGTGACAATGCCCAAGGCAGAATTGAATAGCACACATTCTACCACGAAATAATGAATATGGTTCAAAAACTAATAGTAGTGCTACGCCAGTCATGTTTAGTAGCAAGTTTGAGGTGTTTACACATGAGTAAAGAAAAGGAATAGAGACAAAGCTTCATACAACTGCGTTGTGATGATGACGTAGACGCACTTGAGTGCGTGAGCACCAGCGGCCTGTGTGCCGCCTGTCACGTACGGAGTGAAACCGGTTTAGTGGCTCGGCTGGTGCTTTAACTCAGGGCTGTCGTTCGCGACGCGTCACGTTATATTATATTATTTTTCATCCCATCTATTCGAAAAGTGATGGCTGGTTCCTCGATAAGTGCGCGCAAAGTAGGTCTTACCCGCCCTAGGGTGGCAAAGTGATTTTTAAATTTTTGGCTTATGAATGTTTTTTTATAGTGCCCTGTCAAAGGAGGTTCAATGAAATTCCTTGACATTTCATAACATTACATGACATTTCGTGACATTTCATGAAATTTGGTGATATATCACGACATATCGTGACATTTTGTTACATTTCATGAAATTTCGTGACATTTCATGACATATGACATTTCTTGACATCTCATGATCACGATCGACATACATCGTTGTCGACAATGATGAAGCTTGAAAAATAAAATAGCAGGTCATGTTTACTCGAAGTGAAGACTTACATGTTTACTATTTTATTATGATGAAGATTTTTTTGTTTTTTTTTGAATATGTAAACATTTTGTCCGTTCCTTAGGTTTGTCTCTGTTCCTTCTTTACTCATGTGGTGTTTATCTCCATATATCTGGAGTTACTTATCAGAAGTCAGTACCCTTAGTACGAGTTTTCATACCAAACTCGGTATCGTATATCGAACAATTTTTTATGAAAAACGGTACAGCGCCTCTAGTGGTTTTCACACTTAACTAAATTTAGACCAATCAGGGGGGCCAGAATGAGTCGAAAACTATGTGAATCTGTCAAAAGAGTTTACGATGAAAACTCGTACTATGACTCGTACTAAGTGTACACGTTCCATGAATTTACAGTGGGTCCACCAATTACCTCAGGAGTATATTCTTCATTCGAACAAATATGTAATTTTGAAAATCGGTCCTATATTAACAGAAAAATTGGTGAACTTAATTATTTTAAAAAAGCTTACAGACGGGCCTTGTACAGATGGCATACTTATACAAATTAGCAACAAAATATCCATTCAAAGTGTCTACAATAAAGTATTAAGGATTGAGTTTTGTTTAATTTTCGGATTAAGTTAGGGGAGAGTGGGGTAATTGCGAATACTTAAGGGAAAACTGAAATAAAACCAAACCAAATTAAGTTATTAAAGCTATTTATTAATCAGTCTGTAGTTAAATTACTCAACTTATGTGTTTATAACTAACAGTGATATTCTTATTAATATACTCAAGTTATAATAAAGAAATAAAATAAATTAATAAATTAAATAAAAAGCTTTAAGGTAATTTCTATAAGTACTTCAGTGCCTCAAGCTTTTAAAAATATAGGTAAGTACCTACACGCCAAATTCTTTCTAGAATTTATTTTTAACATTTTAGTTCATTGTCCCAGATAAAAGCTAGTTTTTAAAAATATTTTTTACTTATAATTTATTTTTAACTTTTTAGTAGGTAGGTATAGATACCAACTACCTACCTACTACCTAAGTATTTAAAAGAAGGCATGATGTTTTAAAATATTCCACGGATATTTGATGTGATTATGGGTAAAGTGCTCTTCAAGGAAAATCAATCGACTCGGTGGAGCTATGTTGCTTTATAACATGCCATGGCCACCTTACAGCTTCATCATCAGATCCTGGCTATCATTTAAGTGCAAAGTGCTCCTTAAGACGAATCATTTGAACCCAAATTCCCTGAGGTTACGTTATTTTATCACAGAGATGCCGTGGCCACTTTCCAGCTTCATCTCCAGCCGCTAAATATCATCTAGGTGTAAAGTTCTCTTCAAGACGAATCAATCGAGCCCAAACTCGGTAGGGTTATGTTGATTTATCACAGAGATGCCTTGGCCACCTTCCGACCAGCTCCATGGTACCATATCATTGTATTGTTACCGAAGATAGATAAGTTCACCAAATTTGAGTGCAATCGGACATCGGGAAGTGGGTCTTATTTAGCTTCCAAGATTCCACCCGAACATACATAGTGACATTCATACATACATACATTGCAAGTTAAATAAAAGCTTGTAACATCTAGTGTTCGTGTACTTATTACTCTTAGGGCCAGTTTTACCGATTCCTGATAGCGCTAATACGAAGAAATCTGACAGATTTTTGACAGCTTTTATACGGCGTCGTGTGTCAGATAAATATCTAACGCATTATCAGGAACCGATGAAACTGGCCCTTACTGAATTCCAATAAACTAGTATAAATAAAGTATAAGGTACAGAAAAAAAAAACTATAAACAGTACGTGGGGTAATTACGGATACTGAGCAATAGTGGACAACGTGTTTGTGTATACGCGTTTAGTTTTTTAAACGATCTTAAATTATTTTCATACAAAACTTGTTCGATATATAAGATACTAGCTGTACCCGCGACTTCGTCCCCGTGGAATAGTTTCTTTGGGTAGCATTAACAAATAAGACATACGTATCCCAACTACACCGCGCCGTACCACGCCACGCCAATTCCCCCTTCCCCCCGCCCCTCACTTCTACCTCTCCTTCCCCTCACTTCTACCTCTCCTTCCCCTCACTTCTACCTCTTCTTCCCCTCACTTCTACCTCTCCTTCCCCTCACTTCTACCTCTCCTTCCCCTAACTTCTACCTCTCCTTCCCCTCACTTCTACCTCTCCTTCCCCTAACTTCTACCTCTCCTTCGCCTCACTTCTACCTCTCCTTCCCCTCACTTCCACATCCCCTTCAGTTCCCCTTCCCCTACTCTACCCAATAAATATCACTCAAAAAATAGGATTATAATAATAACACTGAGCCCAGTGGCGCATCTTGGGAGAGGCCTACGACCATCAGTGCACTCACACCGGCTGATGATGATGATGATGATGATAATAATAATACCTCTCATGTGCCAAGGCAGGGCAGGGTGAGTTTACGCTGTTTCCTGCACATTTTTTTAAATTTAACGTAAGGTAATTAATACATAGTTGATTGCTGACTATTCACATTGCTGCTAAAAGAATTCGATTGACAGACTCTTTGCAGCGACAATTGCTGTCAAATATTGAATAAACTCACTCAGTGATGATGACCTTTGGAGTTTGGTGAGCATAATACTTCCATGTATCTAGTTGCGCTATCTACTTTACAGTAATCATGAGCGATGGGACTAATTTTAATTGGTATTTGGTAATGGGGGACCTCCCTCTCAGGGCGTATCGTGAATTTCCCCTGCTACCATCCACCCAACCCATCCCAGCTCCTTGAAAAAGCAGAACACGGCTATTGCTTGCTGGCATAACGCTTTTAATGGTGGGACGGGACTAGTCTCTATGTTTTTATTATTATTGTGAGCAGATGAGCACATGATGTTTAGTCTCACCTGATGTTGAATGGAGATGCAGTCTATGATGGAAGACAGCAATACAATCAAATCCACAAAACACAACTCCCAACTCGTCATCTAACCCCAGTAAAGTAGGCATCTACTTCGAATAAAACGGACTAGTTTTTAAACAAGCAAATGTGCATGTTGACATGAAACGAAATAGTTTTTGTAACTCTTTAGAATCCCACCTCTTCCTATCTCCCTTAACTCCAAATAAAACCAGCTAAGTCGAGTTGGACTCGCCCACTGAGGCTTCCGTACCAACGTTGGTTGGTACCTATTAAACTAGACATCTAAACTGTATGAGCGCTCATATAACTCAGAGGCCTATCTTAATTGGGCTAAATATGTATGTATGGGACACCCTTTATTTTCAACTTTTTTTATTTTTATGGAACATTTCCTTTATCTGTGCTGTAAGACCTTGCGTCTTCTTGCCAAATTTCATGATTCTAGATCAACCGGAAGTACCCTATAGGTTTTTGTCCCAAAACTTATAGGGTACTTCCGGTTGACCTAGAATTGTCAATTTTAGTCAAAAGCAAGGTCATACACATTAAGTAAAGAATTATAGAGATTTGGGTAGCGTGGCCACATGCCATTTATAATACGATGCATTGAATCGATCCGATGTTTTGAAAAACTGTTGAATTGCTCGATGTATTTTCATAAAACATCGAATCAATGGTTACGCTAATTATTATGTCTACCGGTTTATTACTCTGCAAAAAATTTAATTTCACGCTCAGTGAATTGAACCACCCTAAGAGGAATCTAGAAATTGACATTGGTAACACAACATAACACATACTTTCGAATATTCCCCAAAAAAAAAACAAAAGTGTTGTAGTGTTTTTTTGTTCAAAAACAATTTTTCATATGCTTAGTATTGAAAACTGGAACTCGGACACGTTGTATTTGTGACTGCATGCTGTCATCTGCTGGACTTCATTTGTAGTGCGGACTTTTACAGCTTTATGATGCAAAGTAACAAAAAGTACTCGATGCTGAAAAAAAATCAATGTTTCTAACCGATGCACAGCCTCGATGTATTGCATAAAAAAAAAACATCGATGAATTTTCTAATTGGCTACACACGGCAAACAAGCAGACAGCCCGCCTGATGGTAAGCGGTTACTGTCGCCTATGTACTGCAACACCATGAGTGCTGTTGATGTGTTGCCGATGTTTGAGGAATTTGTAAAGTTTGGGATGTAAGAAAGCACAAATACCACCTCAGTGCCCATAGCCAACCTCACCTGCCCATGATGCTAAATGAAAGAGGCTCTGGGCGATGACAAATGGCGGTATAACCATTTCAAAATTATCGCATAGCTAAATACTACAGGCCAGTGACGAGCAGCAGCGTTACCAGTGCCAGTAGCTACGACCTGCAATCGCCAACCCGCCTGTCCAGCACGGAGATTAGGGTATATTACACCCAAAGATGGAAAGTCACACACAAAAACAAGGCCCAAGGCAGTGACAGGAAAAGAAGAGGCGAAGATCAGGCTCAGTGGCACATCTTGGGAGAGGCCTATGTCCAGCAGTGGACTGACACCAGCTGATGATGATGATGATGATGAGGAATTGGTGAATATATAATATGAGATTATAGGCCAATCACCTCAAATTAGTGCAATTACCTAAAATGAAAGGATCATAATACCTTCACAAAAAGTTCAGTGTATCAATAAGGTTGTATCAATGAGGTTACTACCTGTTGGCAACAAATCATATCACTTAACATCAGGCCATTGCTCAAACCACCCACTAAAGACATGTATCCAAATAGTTCACAAGTTCTGGGATGATAGATAGATAAACTCTAAACTTATAACTACAGCAATGCCAAACGGTGGTCCCATCAATTGACGCAATTGCTTTCAGACAACCAAACAGTGACGCAAATATGAGACTGACTCATGACATGACTGACTGTGGTGTATCAATATATTAAAAAACATATTTTTTTATACATTGATACACCACCGTCAATCAATCAAAATCAATAAGTATACTAAGAAACAATAAAAATACTACATATGTATATATACCACCTGTGCTCCCTTACATCGGATGACCTCGTTTCGAATTCAATCCCTCAGAGATACTCGGAGCATAGCCCTTTCCATAGCTCACTGAGCAACTTTGATTGGTGAACCAATCGCACTGTTAGTGTCCACATCTCAGCTCCATAAGTAGTGGGTAGTGTTGTATATCGATAGTCCACTATCGATAGACTATCGATAGTCTATCGATATTGAAGACAAAACCGATAGTAACTGCAATCTATGCCGATAGTAATTGCTTAAAAAGCTCTATCGATAGTATTAGCACATGGTAATACTATCGATAGAGCTTTTTAAGCAATACTATTGAATATACTAATACTATCGATAGTTTTTCTGCAATAGTATTGATAGTATCGATAGTATTGCCTTTAACAGTAATTTTGCTTATAAAGGGTAGCAATACTATCGATATTTACATACTATCTATATCGATAGTACGAACTATCGATAGTATCGATTATTTAGGGTAAAGATTGTCACACTTCGCGATACTATTGATACTACCGATACTATTGTAAAAACACTATCGATACTATCGATAGCATTAGCATATTTCTGAAAATTCACTATCGATACTTTCGATAGTATCGATGATATCGACACATGGAAATACTATCAATAGTACTATCTATATTCTGAGTAGTTTTCAAGGTCAACTATCGATAGGCAAACTATCGATGGTTCTGCAACACTAGTAGTGGTTATGTGGATATAGACTTCATGAATAGGTCAAGATAAGAGGGACCACAATCATCATTTTAGTAAGTAATAACAGGTAGGATGCACTCGTTAAAGACTTTCGTATTTAGGTTTTATGGTATGGGCGACGAAAACAAATCAGAGAACCAATTATCGACGTAGTGGCAGTGGCCTGGTCACATCTGTCGTAGAACCAATAACCATTGGGGTAGACATGTTCTACAGTGGAGACTATGGCTCCGTAAACGTAGTGTTGGGCTCCCTCCAGCTAGGTGGAGCGATGATATACGCAAGCTGGCTGGCAGCGTGAAAACAAAGAGCTTAAGATAAAGGTCAGTGGCGTGCCATAGGCGCGGCCTGTGTCCAGAGATAGGCTGATGATGATGATGTATATATACACCTATCTGTGAATATTAAATGATGACAATACATATGTAAATATGTACAGACCTATCTATACATATTGAATGATGTTCGGTGCCAGGCAATACGGGAGACAGCTGTGCTCTGCGCATTGGACTCTCAGATGTCCAGCACCTATTCTCAGTGCTATCTTTAAATTTAAAACCTAATTTCCACTGTTACTACAGACATTTTGGTGTGCAAGTGCAGAAAGATTTGCTTCATTGTCTCATCAACCAGCTTTTTGGTACTGCTAATCAACTCTTAATGCCTCAAAGATGTGTCATAAACATGAACAAAATAAATAACCAGCTAATACTATTATTTTAAGTGATGCAGACTTATCTTTGTTCAAACTGCTTGATCACTGATCAGACCAGATTCACAACATAACCTAAATTCACTGCACATAACAAATACTATTTAGAAGTTTGGAAAACAGAAACAACACAATATTTTTTTGGATTTTATTACCTTAAGTCCTATCCATCACATCACTTCTTCGCGGCCGCGCCTACTTTAGATTTCTTGGTACCACGGACCTTCTTCATTCTGTTCTTGCGTTCCTTGCGCTGTTTGCGTGTGGGCCTCTTCTTTTCGTAGAGACCGTGGCGAGCTAGCCTGTGCTTAGGCTCGAACTTCTTAGCGAGGTCCAAGGTATCGTAGATCAGTGCGAAGCCAGTCGTCTTGCCGCCGCCGAAGTTCGTCTTGAAACCAAACACGAACACGACATCAGGAGTCACCTTGTACATCTTCGCCAGCTTTTCCCTGATCTCCGTCTTACTGACGGTGGGCTTGCCTGGATGCAAGACATCGCAGACCATCTGCTTGCGCGCCAACAATCTAAAAAACCACAAAACGTTGTCACATAACCTGTCATGGCGAGGGTTTCAACTTTAGGCGTCCATCTCACAGTGGGTTTGCACGAAATTCAACGAAATGCACGTTTACCTGTTGGTCATGAATTTGCGAGTGCGAATAGTCGCTGTGCCTTCACTCATTTTGGATTATTTTCTATATTTCGGCGTTTAAGACGCACGTGTCCCGTAAACTTACGGAAGAAAAGAACGTGTTGGTGCTGCCAGTGGTTAAATAAAAAATCTACTATTAATGTAGTATTAGTAAAAAAAGTAAAGTAGAAAATAAGTAGATTAAAAGTAAATTAAATCAATTAAAAAACTACTGTTGATATTATTAGATTATTGAACCTATCGTAAGAATTACATTTTTTGAATTGAAAGTTAGTTAAGAGTTGCTATTTAATGATCGCTTCATGGCTCCTCTACATGATGGGCCAGCGCTTGTCCAGCAAAATGGCCATGCGATGGTTGAAAAGGATCTACACAATGGCCCACTACATATATATATTTATATATATAAATGTATATATATATATTTATTTAGCACGTACAATTAATTGAGTAATGGCCGACGTGCAGATGCTCCCCTTCCTTCCCCTCACATACCCTATCCTGCCCCTTCCCTTCACTTCCACATCCCCTCAACCTCCAATCACCTCCAATTACCTCCCCTCCCCCACCACTCCCCCTCTTTTCCCGTTCCACTTCCCTTACCCTCCCACTCCACTCCCCCTACCCTCCCCCTTCCCCCACACAAACTTTGAATGTAATATTATCCTCCCACTCCACTCCCCCTTCCCCTTACTTCAACATCCCCTCCACCTATCATCCCATCCCCTTCCCTCAAGCTCACCTTCCCTCCCCACCACTCCCCTACCCTCCCCCTTCACCCACACAAACTTTGAATGTCATATTATCCTCCCCCTTCCCCTCACTTCCACATCCCCTCCACCTCCCCATCCCCTCCCCGTCCCCTCCTCATCCCATCTCCCTCCTCCACGCCCTCCCCTCCCCCTCCCCTCCCCCTCCCCTCCCCCTCCCCTCCCCCTCCCCTCCCCCTCCCCTCCCCCTCCCCTCCCCCTCCCCACCAGCTCACCTCCCCTCCACCACTACTCCCCTACCCTCACAAACTTTGAATGTCATATTTATTTATATCGAATCAACAGCCTAAATAATAAGTTTCAAGGTTCATTAAAAATGACGATACTTCCATACAACTTTTCATCCCCCCTTTCACAGAAGTCTGTTTGAAATTTAATTTTAATTATGAATAAACGTAATAAAATTGTTAGGTTTGGGTGACAATCACAATAAAATTGTTAGGTTTGGGTGGTGGAAGTAAGGGGAAGAGGAAGTGGAGGGTATGTGAGGGGCGGAGGGAAGGGGGGATTAGCGTGGCGTCATTCGGCGCGGTGTAGTTGGGATACGTATGTCTTATTTGTTAAAATGCTACCCAAAGACACTATTCCACGAGGACGAAGTCGCGGGCACAGCTAGTTAGTTATATTTCTACTAAAGTAGTAGAAAAAAAGATGCCGCGCTAACTGGCAACTATCATGATGTTGACAGTGACAGGAGTTTAAACAGCGTTCATAAAAAAAAAAGTAATTTAGAAGCGTTCGTGATTATATTACTTTTATTATAAATTTTTGTTATGATAAATAAATAATGTATCCTTCTTAATTAGTTAGTAAGAACAAACCTAAACGAATAACTTTAGGTATCTTCCACGTACCATACGAAAACGCGAGCCGCTGACGCTGCAGTCGTGGATGTGTAACTGTACAGTTTACACACCTACTTAGTAGGTAGGTAAGGTACATATTCTAATCATACGGAATTTTAGGACTGTGTTCAGAATTTATAATGAAGTAATTAAAGACATCTTTAATATAATTAAACAAAAAACCGTTGCTACCTGAATGCCAACGTTTAGGTCACGAATTTAACATTCATCGGCATACCATGATAAGCTAAAGCGCCTAACCTTTTAGCATAGCAAACGTTACAGTGTAAAAGTTTCGTAGGCATAAGGAAAGTGGTCTCTGGAGCCCACTTGTTGTTTATGTTTGTATAAAAGCGTTTTTAGGGTTCACTACCCAAAGGGTACCGACAGAGAACCAATTGACTACTAAGGCTACGCTGTCCGTCTGTCTGTCGGAAGGCTGTACTATGTGTATCATGTGTATTTAGTAACCGTAATAGCATAGAAAAGATAACAATACTACGTAGTATATATATTATAATAATGATAATAGGTAGACGCTTAAAATTTTCACATAGTATATGTATGTAACCACTACTAAGTATGTTATGTTATTACTTTGGACGCTATAACAACAAATACTAAAAATAAGATTTTTTGCTTTTTTTTAAGTCGGTTTAAAAATATAATATTGTAGGTAAGTGCTGTGGAACGAAACCCTGCGTGTGCGTGTCAGACTCGTACTTAGCCAGTTTAGTATTTACACTAATGACATGGTAAAGAATAGGTATTTGAAGGTCAGTCGTAGGTTCCGCATAAAGCAATATTTTGATTGGATAGGTAGGGTAGCAACTTAGTTGAACTACGCATATAGGTCCTAAATATATTGCTACTATACATTTTAGTAGGCTGAACCATAAAATATAGCATATACTAAAATTATGGTAAAATAAATTGTGCCCCGCGTATATATATAGGTAGGACAGAGTCCTACTTCTTCACCTCTTTGCTTTTTCCGCAGTATTCCAGATTTTTTTAAACATCTTATGGCTAGCGCTTCACCACTATCTCGTCTGGTGGTAAGCGATGATGTGGTCGAAGATGATGAACACGCTAGGCCTAGAATGGTCTCTTTCTCAAATGGTGTGTACTGCCGGAATATCTTAAGATTATGACAGCAGATTTTCCTCTTGGTGGCGGTATTGTAGTTTTGATAGCAAGTCATCTGACTTGCTACCAAAACTACCTTCCATCTGGATCCATCTGGATAATCGATACAATGCTCCTATATTATGCTGTTCTGTGGCTATCCCTATACAAACTTCACCCTGTGGAGAGGTCGCAAACAAACTGAATCTCTATGATTGTGATTTGGGCTGATGTGATATGATGAAGCTATCTAGATAGATAGTATATAGATATGTAAATGGTACGTCTTACCTAAGTGTAGACCTACTAAACGTGTACTTAGGTCAAAGTCAAAGCATTTATTCAGTACTAGCTGTGCCCCGCGGTTTTACCCGCGTAGACATCGTTCTCGTGGGAATATCGGGATAAAATGTATCCTATGTGTTATTCTAGGGTCTAGCCTATCTACGTACCAAATTTCAGCTCAATCGGTTCAGTAGTTTTTGCGTGAAAGAGTAACAAACATACATCCATACATTCTTACAAACTGTCGCGTTTATAGTTTTATATATAAAAGAAGTTATATATTTAATTTCATTTAAATCCGTTCAGCAGAACATTCACATAAACCTTACATATTTCCATACAAACTTTCATCCCCTATTCCCTATTGTTATTTTACACCCTTGAGGGTAAAACTTTTACAAACTTTGAATGTCATATTTATTAATATCGAATCAACAGCCTAAAAAATAAAAATAGTTTCAAGCTTCTAGCTTTAAAAATGTCTATACTTCTATACAACTTTTCATCCCCCCTTTCAACCCCTTATTCAGGCTCTAGACTATATGTGTACCAAATTACATTTAAATCGGTTCAGTGGTTTTGGCGTGAAAGTGACACAGACAGACAGACAGTTACTTTCGCATTTATAATATTAAAGTAATATAATAATATAAGGATAAGTTAGGATAATTGCTTTGAATTAAAAAATGTAATGAGCCATTCAGCTTTCATCCAAACGCGAAACTTCTCACTTATCGTCACACTTAAAAAAAAAATTATTTCCCCTGATTAATATAGGGTTGCCAACCGTACTATGACGGGTGCACCCCCAATGCATGTTTCAGCACTTTAGACAATTTTGATCCAAAAAAATGTGAAATAGTGAAACACTATAAATAAATAAAACGCC
The DNA here is from genome assembly GCA_954871355.1 of Cabera pusaria. Lineage (NCBI taxonomy): Eukaryota > Metazoa > Arthropoda > Insecta > Lepidoptera > Geometridae > Cabera > Cabera pusaria. The sequence goes on from OX940890.1 coordinate 3,509,764, forward strand.
AACTAATCGCAGTACAAATCATATTCCGGATGGAATTGGTTGTTCGTCTATTAGCTGCATAATACCGTCGTAGGCTCGTAGGTCTTAAATAATATACTTTGATCCAGCCTCCCTAAGTGTACCCAGGTCTATAAAGTGTATACTTAGATCACGCATGTAGTACATCATCATCATTATCAGCCCACATCAGTCCACTGCTGGACATAGGCCTCTCCCAATGCAATCCACTGAGCTCTGTCTTCAGCTCTTCGCCTCCAGTCACTGCCAGCTACCCTGCGTATTTCGTCGCTCCATCTTGTCACAGGGCATCTTATGTAGTACATAATTACAACTCATTGAAGTTATTAACTTAATTACAGCTCTTGCAACTCAGCTAGGTAATAGTAGTAGATATTATAGTAGGTTAGGTACTCAGCTAATAGTGGTACTAAACAGTTCAGTACCTACTAAACTTAACAACCAAGCTTTCATTTCCGATCATAAACGGTTCCCTTAGTTTACTCCTTATTTTACAACACCTGCATATATATATACCCCACTTATATAAAACATTATATATATATACAACTACGTATACGTAGGTACTATTCAGACTATATTATTTTAAATATTATTAAAAAAAAACATTTGTAAGTCTGACACTCGGTCTGTTTGTTACCAAATCACGCTTAAACGGACGATTCGGTCTTATACTGAAATTTAACAAGGAGATATTAGGTACTTTACTGTATGAAGATGAACATAGGCTACTTTTTGTGAAAATAAAATCGAAATTTTCACAATAACTAAGATCACACAAATGTTGATTGAGAGAGCTTTACAGTAATAAAATTCTTGGTGTACGTGAACGAAGTCGCAGGAATCAGCTTGTTTTGTATATATACGTCTGAAGGCTTCGCCGCTCCGGCTAGACATAGCCAGTTTACCAAGACCTCAACCTTGCAGTGATTTGCCTCAGATTCTCGTGTTTTAGTTCCCTTTCCGGGGGGATGGGGAGGTCATGTGACGCTTGGCTGTAGTGGCGCCGAGGAGCCCACCCCTTATTGATCGGTGAATTTCATAAACAGAGTTGGGGTGAATCGAGGCGATCGTGTCTTCAGAGCTCGGCACAGCTGACTTGAGGCAGCATTCTTACGGAGGTAAGTTATTATTTATTTAATACTAGCTGATACCCGCGACTTCGTTCATGTATACCAAGAATTTTAAGCTCTGTCAATTAACATTTGCGTGATGAACAGATGTGTAAAAATCTCATGATTTTTACACACAAATGTTAATGTTAATCATTTAAATTTTCACAAAAAGTAGCCTCATGCTTATAGTATCTCCTTGTTAAATTCCAGTATAAGATCGGATAGTTCGTTTAGGCGTGATTAGACCGTAACAAACCGACATAGTGACAGGGTTACAAACGTTTTAATAATGTTAGTCTGGATGGATAGCATTAGTGAAAACATCTTGGAAAATTAAGTCAGAAAGACCTGTGTGGTGTTCACTGTCACTGTCTTTAGATAAATAGGAAAGCGTAAGTAGGTATAATTATTAGAAGAAAACTAAGAATTATTAAAAGCACAGAAATATTAATAACTTTATCATTTATATTTCTGTGAGTAAAAGACACTAAGAAAAGTGCTATTTTTAGCTGACGATCGATGCCGAAGGCGTTCCGTAGCGGAATGACAAAAAACGGAACCCATACCCTTATGGGTTCCGTTTCCGAATGTATAAAGATTCGTCATGTCTGTCTTCCTGTCTGTCTGTCCATCTGTGTGTCACAGCCACTTTATTCCGAAACTATTAAGACTACACAGTCGAAACTTGGTAGGTAGATAGATGTATTTTGTGAACCGCTTTAACATGTTTATACAAAAATAAAAAATTTAAAGATAAAGGGCGTCTCCCTATAACTATCCCTAATATATATTCTATAATCCCTATCCCTGGAACTAAAATTCAATTTTTTTTTCATCAAAAACTATACATAGGTAGTCTATAGATAGGTCTATAAATAATTTATGTTCGTACAAAACGAAAAAACAGACATCACATGCCGCGATAGTGAAAATATCCACTAGCCATAATCATGTCATCGAGGTATCAAATTTGCTTATATTGTTTATCTCCATATCTCCAGAGATTATTGGCAGATCTCGATAAAATTTCAACAGGACCAAACGGAAGGCATAATCTCTCAAACGAGAAAAGAATTTTTCGAATCGGTCAAGATTTGACGGAATTCTGAGGGGTAACAAACATAAAAAATACAAAATAAAAAATCGAATTGAAAACCTCCTCCTTTTTTGTGAAGTCGTTTAAAAATAACATTAAGGGACAGATTATATAATAGTATTCAGGTTCCTAGAACCAGTTTTTCTCAAAGTTAATCGCTTGAAAGATTCTAAGTGGTAAAATGTGTGTGTGTGTGTCCCCTCTAACTTCTACAATAAGAGAGTGAACAATTTTAAAATAATATATGCTGTAGATATCAATAAACACTTTCAACGAAAATTGGTTTGAACGAGATATAGTCAGCAGTTTTTGAGATATAGCAAATATTCCAAACCGCAAATATAGCTTTGTCATTCATACAAACACTATGAAAAACAAAGTTAATTTTTTGCTAGCGAAAAATGATAGTGGTATATAATTTTGCTCGGTCTTATAAAACATTGCAGCACGTAACCTTAAAAGTGCGAGTCCGACTTGCACTTGGCCAGTTTATGAATAAGTAGGTATTTGTTTGAGAGATTCTGCCTCCCGTTTGGTCCCATTCAAATTTTATCGAGATATGACAATTATCTCCAGAGATATGGAGATAAACAATAGAGCAAATTTTTATACTTAGATGACATGATTATAACTAGTCAGTACTTTGACTATCGCGGCATGTGCAGTCGGTTTTTTCGTTTTGTACGATCATAAATTATTAAATGATCTTATTAATAACTGTATATACGTACCCAACTACCTGTATACCTAATGTAAGTGAGAGACCCGATGGTGTATATGATAGATGACTTGATTGCTAAACGAGAGGCCGCGGGTTCTAATCCTAGCACGGGTATTCGTCCATTTGTGGTAGAAACATTTTTTATCGGTGTTCCGGTCGATGCTTCGAGCATTTACCAATGGAGATGTTAACGCAAGGCGTACCCCTTTGCTGGCCATATAGCCATTTTTGGCCATATGAGCGTGCGTAACTACGCTGTATTTCTAATACTGTGTGCGTGTTTCAAGCTCGTGTGCGGGATCGCTAAAGTGAGTGATTTGTGTGTGTGCAATGCGTGTTTACCTCGTCCCCCGTAAGTATCAGCAGAAAATAATGTTTGCGGATTACAACGTTAACATCTCCATTGGTAAATGCTCGTAGGGTCGATGCGTCTGAGTTTCTAAAAGAAGTAGCTAACCACCACCAAGGAGAAAATGAGTTCTGGCAGCACACAGCCCTTGAGAGTCAGAGTATTCTAGGCCTAGCGTTTTCACCATCTTCGACCACATCATCGCTTACCACCACACGAGATAGTTGTCAAACGCTAGCCTATAAGATTCAAAAAGAGTACTGCATTTATAGATAGACTAGATGTGCCCGCGACTTCTTCTGCGTGGAATAGTGCTTTGCGTAGCATTTAAAGTTATTTAGGCTGATTATTTTACAAATAAGACACATACGTATAAATACATATTTCCATACAAACTTACATTCCCTATATGTCCCTATTGTTATTTGACACCCTTGAGGGTAAAACTTTTACAAACTTTAACCGTCATATTTATTTATATCGAATCAATATCCTAATAAGATCGTTTAAAAAACTAAAAAGAACCGACTTCAATGCCGCGCTATTAATTTTCAGTACCAATTTTGAGGTGTTTATCTCCATATCTCTGGAGATACTTACCAGACCTCGATAAAATTACCATAGTACCACATTTGGGATATCTTCTTTCTAACAAAAAAAGAATAATCGAAATCGGTTCATAAACGACGAAGTTATCCGCGAACAAACATACAAAAAAAAAACGTATATACGGTCGAATTGAGAAACCTCCTCCTTTTTTTAAGTAGGTTAAAAAATAAGTTTTTAAGCTTCTAGCTCTAAAAATGACGATACTTCCATATAACTTTTCATCCCCCCCCCCCCCCCTTGCAACCCCTTACAACCCTTTTTTCGCATTAAAAAGTCTATCCTTTCTCAGGCTCTAGGCTATCTGTGTACCAAATTTCAATTAAATCGGTTCAGTGGTTTTGGCGTGAAAGCGCGACAGACAGACAAACAGAGTTACTTTCACATTTATAATATTATATAAAGGAGTAAGGATAGCTCGCCCTTAAAATTATCTGAGGGCCTGTAAACCTGTGAAGTCTGAAGTTAAATGATCGATGATCTTACTCAATGTAAGTAGGTAAATCTAGGTAGGTACTAAGTAATAGCTTGTTAGCCTTATTGTAAAGTGTTAACATAACTTAACAAGACCTCGCGATAACCTGACACGTAACCATTCTAATTTATTGCTGTTTCATATCAAATAATTTTATTGGAATATTATTGACGCATTCGCTTTCTTATCGTACACCTAGCTTTTATTTAAATATTATATCAAAACGATAAGATATAACAATGAAAGTAGGTAGTTGAATTGAAAACAAACAATAATATACAATAATTCTATTTGCTTTACCTTTTTTTTTTTTTTGTTAAACATATACACTTTATTTTAACAACTTAAAAATAATTACCTAATGACAATATCAATTATTTTTAAAATATTTTTAAATATTTATTTTTATTTTTATTTTTTTTAAATATTTGCTTATCCTATATGTTTTTTGCTATTGTCGATTGCCAATAAAAATTAAGAGGGAACGCGGAGTGCACTGTACCATACATAATATGTATTGCCCCTTTTCCTCCCTGGAAAATGCTTCTAGAGCATAATTTGTTTCTACAAAAAATCAAGGTCTGCTGTAGCTATGCCCCTATCATTTGCTTTTTTTGACTAGCTCATTGCAAAAAGAAATATAAGCATTCTAATCTCTTCTTTTAGATTTTTGAAGGGTCATATTTCTATTTGCAATTGGTTGGTCAAATAAACTGGCCAAGTGCAAGTCGGACTCGCACTCGTAGGGTTCCGTAACACAGTTAAGTATTCCATAACTATGATTTTTCGCAACTACAAAATTAACTTTGTTTTTCATAGTGTTTGTATGAAAAACAAAGTTATCTTTGCGGTCGCCATATCTCAAAAACTGCTGGCTGTATCTCGTTCAAACCAATTTTCGCTGTTAGTTTTTATTGAGATCTACAGCATATATTTTTTTTAGATTTTTCACACCCATACTTTAAAAGGGGGGGGGGGTGGAGGGGGGGGAAACACATTTTACCACTTTAGGCGCGCCTATCTTTCAAATGATTGACTTTGAGAAAAAAATATTTTAGGAACCTCAATGTCATTTTTGAAGACCTATCTATGAATACCCCACACGAATAGGTTTGAAGAAAAAAAAAATTTTGTTTCAGTTCCATGTATGGGATGCCCCCTTAAACTTTTTTTTTTTTTACTTTTGTATAAAAATCGGAAAGCGGTTCACAGAATACATCTACCTACCATGTTTCAATTCTGTGGTCCTAACAATTTCGGAATAAAATGGCTGTGACATACGGACGGACAGACAAACAGACAGACATGACGAATCTATAAGGGTTCCGTTTTTTGCCATTCGGCTACGGAACCCTAAAAAGCAAATGATAAAGGCAGACGTTGATTTTTTGTACAAACAAATTTTGCTCTGGAAGCATTATCCAGGGAGGAAACGGGGGAATACATTTGTATGGAAAAGTGCAACCCGCGGCCGCATACGCTCCCGCATATTTAGATAGGTAAGGTCATCAAAATTGGCCTAGCAATTTAACGAGGTAACATCGCCAGCTTTTTTGGAACGTTACCCGCGACGTTTTTGTATTATAGAATTTAATTTTGTACGTATTATTTGTTAAAAAAGTTTCTTGCATTATTTATTTTTTAAGTTGAAAATATATAATGTACTATTGTAAATATTTTAATAAATGACAATACAGGTCATCAAAATGTTTAATATATATAAGACTAGCTGCGCCCCGCGGCTTTGTCCGCGTTGAGTACTTGAGAATAGCCCGAACAAAGGCTAAACATTTGGTTTGTATAGGTGAGCTCTTACTTGAGTTATAAAATTACAACGAAAAGTGGCATTGATTTTTATATATATTGATGATGATGATGATATTTAAAGATTTGACGTCTCTTTTACCACAGTAGGTACATTAAAGTACCTATATTGCGATGTTCAAATAGACGTTATGAGAAATTTATTTAGGTATGTAATAAGTGTAATAACATAACAGGTACCTATGCATTAGAGCTATATACTTCCTTGTGTATGTACCTAGATGTATGTTACCTTGCTATCTTATATGTTTCAGATCCATTTCAAAAAACCAATAAACTGACTTCAGTACCAGCCTGAGAATTAAGTCGCCAGTCGTCGGTAGTTGTGGCGCAACGCTCGCGCCACTCATCGCCCGCGACCCTGTATGGGTGACGTCACGAATATATCGTGTCTGACCAGCCCCTTGATGGTCCTCAGTCAAAATAAACCCAACACTTCGAAGCTAAACAGTGTGGCCAGAGAGGCCAGTCGATATTCCGCCAGGGACCCACGATTAAGAACATAAACTCTTTAAAAAAATAAAAATTTCCACTGCCAGTATTTATCCTCGGTATTATTCTTAGTAACTACAAACTTAAAAATATAATGGAACCCGACTGGGAAGCGGTTACTTTAAGAAACACTAGAACCCCACGTAACAAGGAGCACAAAGACGGAGCCAGAGAATCCCTTCTCTCTGATTCTACTTCAGGGATATGCAAGGGAGAGGAAGACTCGTCTAGTATTGCTACTTCATTTTCCAGCCCAGATCTAGAAGTTAGTAATAAAGAAAGGCTTGTGACTATATACGAAAATAACAAAAGAACTAAAGCAGACGCTGCCATCGTTCCGAATGGAAAAGCGAGCCAAAAATCACTCGAAGAAAATGATGACACTGACACAGAAACTATCAAACCAGCAAAGAAAGAGAAAGCAGTAAAGATTCCCGATGGAGGATGGGGATGGGTTGTTGTGTTCTCCTCTTTTGTAATTTCAATGATTGCCGATGGGATCAGTTTTTCTTTCGGATTACTTTACATTGAATTCTTAGATGAATTCAAAGCGAGTAAATCGACTACAGCATGGATTGGCAGTCTGTTTATTGCCGTCCCTCTCTTATCGGGACCGGTTATGAGCGCTTTGGTTGATAGATATGGATGCAGAAGCATGACCATTCTCGGAGGCATTATATCTACTCTAGGGTTCGTTTTAGCGTCGATTTCAACATCTCTGGAAATGATGATGATAACATTTGGAGTGATCGCTGGTCTGGGACTAGGGCTTGTGTATGTTACCGCGGTGGTGTCTATAGCTTATTGGTTTGAAAAGAAGAGAAATTTAGCGGTCGGCTTAGGAGCCTGCGGAACCGGGGTCGGCACTTTTGTATACGCACCTATGACTCAATATTTCATAGAGGAATACGGCTGGAGAGGGACCATTCTGTTGCTCTCTGGCACTCTTCTGAATCTTTGCGTGTGTGGATGTGTGATGAGAGATCCTGAATGGTGGACTTTGGAACAGAAAAAACAAAAAGCTGGCGATGAAACAAAGTTAAAGAAAGACGAAAGTAAATCTAAGGAATCCAGTTCCGTTTCGATAGCAAATCCATATGTGTTCGATTATGATGCTCCTTCAAGAGGAAAAAGTATGGGAGGCTTAATTCGCAGAGGAGTGTCACCAGATAAGGTTATAAAGGAAGAGGCAGCAAGCATCAAGCGTCATCAAAACCTGCTACAGTTGAAGAAAAGAAACAAAGTAAGGCAGAGGTCTCAATCTGTTGGGCATCTACCGACATTTTTAACCCACAGTGACAAGGTATTCATTCATTTTCTTGTAAAAATAAGTTATAACAATTGGTTTGTTTTTCAATTGATTCAAGGGATACTTCATACAGTTGGAATTGTTTTAATCCGATATATACCAAATCGAATCAATATATTGCAAATTAGCACTCATTACCAATATTGTGCATAAGTTGTTTGTTTTGATATTGCATTGCGATAAAATTTGATGAGCGTAATCTGATACTCATACATTTTTATCTAACAATATCCGTTAATCTTAAACGAACGGTTCAATAACTTTTTTATCATCTAATAACTTACAGGTATCAATGAAATTACTTGATAAGATAGTGAAAACGACAAGCAAGGAATACGACATCGTAGTGAAATATCCATCTTTTGCGAGCAAGGCTCAAAAGCCATCGATTAAGGAACAAACAAATGACGACAACGATCCTCCAGTCGTTATCTATAATAATAAGATCCACAGAGCTAATTCAGAGAAATATAATGACAAAGATGATAAACTATCAGAAAACTACGAGATTAGAAATGCTAAAGAAGTCCACATTTTCAGAAAGTCCAAATCTGAAACCAAAGAAGATAAGGAACTTCCTAAGGAAAATAAAAGAGATTGGCTAAAGAAACAGTTGTCAGTGAACCACCATTATCTGAAGGACTTGAAAATGCCTATTAACTCAATAAGTCATAGGAATGCTCTGCTCAATATAAAAAGGTACAAATTGAAGGCGTCGTCTTGTCCTGATATTTTTAAGAATTCTATGATAACTATTGATGAGGATGAAGAGGTAAAGATACTTATAATAGAATACTTAGCTACATATAATATAACCAGTATTTGTACTCGCCCGATGATAAAGCAATTTTGCCTGCAAAAAGATGCAAAACTCTGTATGTCAATATTTATCACGTAACACTGCAATGTGGCCGTTACATACCCCATTAAGTCAAGGTTCCAGGTGTTGAGTATTACAATAAGCTTTGTAATTTCACTGGATGCTTATAAAGATATCTTCTTGACCTTATAAATTATTTAACATCTCACTGTTGTCATGCTCTCTTGCTCAGCGGAGAGTGGTCTTAGTACAATTTTATGGAGTTGTCTAAAAATGTAGATACAAAGGACCTTAGTCACTTTCTATTAACATTTCAGAAATGGTACGACGACTGCGTGATCTGTCTCGGCGATATGTTCAACGTGGACTTGTTCAAGAAGATGACCTTCAACCTGATGTGTTTGGGCACCATCATCCTTTTTATTTGGTTCATCGTACCCTACTTCTATCTCGCTGAGCACATGGTCCATAAAGGATTCACGGAGGACGATGGCGCTGTCATGCTGAGTTTGATTGGCATTACTAATACTATAGGAATGGTAAGTGTACATTTAAATTGGTACTTCTTCTAAATATGTCCAAAAATGTCGTTGGCCGTTGTGCGCCTTGGCCACCAAAGTAGGTGAAAATATAATCGAAAGACATGTATTACAGTGGCAGATGCTGGTTTAAATTGTGATAGTTTTGATGATTAACATCAACTGTTAAGGTACGGACACACCGCGGCGTTCTGCGATCTACGGGCGCGATCTCAGTACATTTCAATTGTTTTCTGATCGCGTTTGGTGTGAACCAGTCGATACAATTACTACTGCGCTATCTGATCGCCGCCTAGATCGCGCACGCAGGACGCCGCAGTGTGTCGGTGCCTTTATGGTGTTTTGTATTATAACAGAGTTTTGTATTGAATCTATATGTGACACTAATTATTATTGTTATAAATTATCGAGAATTTGTAACATTGTTGATTTTGTTTCTATAAGTCTTATTTACGCTTATTTTTTTTGTATTTTTTATATACAATCTAAAATTTCGCTGTCCAGTGGTACTGGAGTCGAAGATGTTTCATCGCTTCGGTGGGAGTTATCTGTAGCTAAGTTGGTTAAAGTGCTAGGGCGTGTTGTTGTTACCCAAGAGGCGCGGGTTCGAGTTCCGCTCAATTAAATTTTGGAGTGTATATGATGATTATTGATGAATTCACTCACCTTTAGTCACAGAACAGATAATAATTTTAGTCAAATTTTTAACCGACTTCAAATGAAGAAGGAGGTTTCTCAATTCGACCATATATATATAAATATATATATATTATGTTTGTTCGTGGATAACTTCGTCTTTTATGAACCGATTTTGATTATTCTTTTTTTGTTGGAAAGGAGATATCCCAAGTGTGATACCATCGTAATTTTATCGAGGTTTGATAAATATCTCCAGAGATATTGAGATAAACACCTCAAAATTGGTACTGAAAATGAATAGCGCGGCATTGAAGTCGGTTCTTTTTAGTTTTCAAACGATCTTATCTCTATTTAGGTTTCGATAGAGCCACAACTGGCTCTCTAACACAGGAGTCATTATAACACCTTAAATTATACATACATACACTTTACAGTATAACGTAGGTACAGCATAACCCTTTGGTTCCTGATAGAAGATTAATATACCTACGAACAGTGCGTCTTGTGATCAGTATACCTACATTATTATTTTCATATCGAGCGCTAAAGAAAATTATTGAATATTGATAATCACACAATTGAGCGTTGACAATAAATAAAGCTCTAACAAGGTCAGTCTTCACCCAATGCCGTCAAAAATATCCCAATTCAAAAATAGATATGTAAATAATTGTGTGTATCCAGTTTCAAACGTCCCCAGACGCTGTGCCAAATTCCCTAGACACTTTTCACAGTGGGTTTACGTGAAAATTATATTTAAAGAAGTGACATGTTTTGTTACCACGTCATAGTCATCGGTTACCCAAACATTCTGAAGAGCTAAGCGCGTATTTAGCGGTATGAATGGATAGAAGTACACTTGCGTCATCATCGTTGATGACGTTATAGATATAGACCATCCTACACATTTCTAGGACTAGCACGTCATAGGCTTTCTAATTTATCGATACACCATGACGCACTTGACAAAAATCTTGTTCATTGAATCAGAAAGTACATTATCTTAAATCAAGGGCACAATAAAACGAACATTGAACTTTTTATTTAGATTTGTCAAACTAATTTTTAATCAGGGTTTAACAAATGGAAAGCCTGACTTACTCGTTTGATAATTAAATTAGGCTTTATTTAGAAGTTTAAGAGAGAACGCGGGGTGCGCTTTTCCATACAAACGAATTCCCTCGTTTCCTCCCTGGATAAAGCTTCTAGAGCAAAATTTTTTCTACAACTTTCTTTTTTGACCAACCAAATGTAAATAGAAATATGACCCTTTAAAAAATCTCAAAGAAGAGACGAAAACGCTTATATTTATTTTTGCAGCAAAATGATAGGCGCATAGCTACAGCAGACCTTGATTTTTTGTAGAAACAAATTTTGCTCTAGAAGCATTTTCCAGGGAGGAAACGGGGGAATACATTTGTATGGAAAAGTGCAACCCGCGTTCGCTCTTAATAGATTTCCAAAGATGCTGCGTCAGCGAAATGAACTGTATCGTTGTGGTATCGTCTAAACCGCTGTAAGTAGGTTTCTCATGCGAGCATGAGATTATTGAGATAAAGGAACGAACTGACGTAATAATAAAGCCGTTTGTTTCTTGAGAACTAAAGTGATGGACACAGCTCAACGGATTAGGAAACTAAAGTGGCAGTGGGCTGGTCATATCTGCCGCAGGACCGACAACCGATGGGGTAGACTGTTTCTAGTTAAAAACGCGAATTGGCAAAAGTAGCATGGCTGGCGCTGGTGGAGCGCCGGCATTCTCAAAGCGGCGGGCGATGACTGAAAAGGAAGAGCCGAAGATCGAGCTCAGTGGCGTGTCTTGAGAGTAGCCTATGTCCAGCAGTGACTGATACTAGCTGATTATGATTATGATGAAATATTTCTTAATATGCTTTTAATAACACACATTTGGTCCTAATTGGTAAGAGGACTTATTGTGACAGTTGCGTTAGTTGGATTAGATGAATGGTGGTGGAGGATTATACCAATCAGTTGTCCAACGCCTCGTCTCATTGGTATCTTCCTCACCAAGACTCGCAGACAAGCTCACAAGCACGATGCCTTCACAAACCGCATCGTCACTTAACAACAGGAGAGATGGTCTGTATAGTAGTATAGGTATAGTCTAGTCTAGTGTAGGTAACAAAAAAAAAATGTTGCTAACTTAGACTGTGAAGAGAGGATAAAAACTAGAACGAACCTACTCTAGATAAGATTGTTTAAAAAACTAAGAGAACCGACTTCAAATGCCGCGCTATTAATTTTCAGTACCAAGTTTGAGGTTTTTATCTCCATATATCTCTGGAGATACTTATCAGATCTTGATGAAATTACTATGGTAACATTCTAGGGATATCTCCTTTCCAATAAAAAAATAATCATCAAAGTCGGTTCATAAACGACGAAGTTATCCGCGAACAAACATTATAAAAATATACCAAATGTAACATAATAAGCGAAACACTAAACTAAACATAATAAACTATTATACAGGTCTTGCGTTTATTATGTTACACGTTATGTAATACCGTCGAATTGAGAAACCTCCTTTTTTGAAGGCGGTTAAAAATACAATAAGTTAATCCGCTCTCATATCTATGAAGATAAACAAAATGAAATAGCCTCAGTTAGTTAAGTTGATTTGATTTTGTAGGCCCTGGTAAAAATTTATACCTACCTGTTTATCGTAAAACTGGAATCAAATGGCCTTCGCCAGAGTGTCTATAAATAATATAGCACTTCTTCATAGCTTCTAGCTAGCATACTAATTATAAACACAACTTTTGGTTATATCATGACAGCACGCGATAGGCCGATAAATTAACGAAAGCTGGAATCTTACGTATGGGTGGGAAATAGAAATTGTAAAGATAGTAGGTCAGTGTCATAACCGGAGTCAATTTTTCTTTTGTTTTATTTTTATATCTGATAGGCTAGCATTTGACCGATATCTCGCCTGGTGGTAAGCGATGTAATGTGGTCGAAAATGGTAAACACGCTAGGCCTAGAATGGTCTTACTCTCGAGGGTTGTGCGCTGCCGGAACACTGTGAGGTTATGCCGGCAGATTTTCTCCTTGATGGTGGTATGCTACTAAGTCAGGCGGAACATCGATATAATGCTCTTACCACCTGTGGACGAGCACACATGAATGCTTATAGAAAAATCCATTGGTGGTGGTCCATCCGCTCTACAATTAATTAGAATACTAGTGACTTGAGAGAATCAACTTTAGACATCATCATCATCATCATCATGTATTAGTCCACTGCTGGACATATGCCTCTCCAATTACACGCCACTGAGTAAGATCCTTACCTTGGCTTATCTTATACAGCTTTTTTCAGAAACCTTGTGAAGTTCAAAGCTAAAAGTTCAGACTAGGTGAAGAGATGATTCATCACCTATACCAGGTTCAGACCAGGCGATTCTAGTCGTTCAACTTCCTAGGGATGTACGATACGAGTTACAAAAAATACCCAATCGATATTTTTTATCGATTAAATCGCGCTTGATTAGCAAATCAAATAGTTTCATTCGAAACCCTATTATCGCTGTATAATGCCAGCCTAATTGTTCTTCCAAAACAAATAATTGAGTAACGAAACAAGTACTTATAACCGGTACTTACTTAGTATCGATACTAAAAGTACTTGAAATCGACAGACAAGTACATCCCTAGGCAGTTGAACGACTAGAATCGCCAGGTGTGAACTCGGTATTAGTCTGAACTTTTGGGCATCAAAATCATAATCGAAGACTTCTGAACGTTAACTTATACTTTCCAGATTGGACTGGGCTACATCGGCGACTTCCCCAATGTCTCCATTGGGAACCTCTACGCCGTCTGCTTGATCTTTTGCGGTGTCACAGTTGGAGCCATCCCTCTTGCAGTCTCCAATTACTGGATTCTCGCCTCTATTGCTGCAGCCTTTGGGTTGCTTTTCGCAGCATCGTTCACGTTCACTCCAAGCTTGTTGGTGACGCTGGTGTCTCTAGATGACTTTACTTCAGCTTATGGACTTGTGCTGCTAGCTCAAGGCATCGGGCATCTGATTGGGCCACCTTTATCTGGTAAGTAGACATTTCTGAAATTAAACTGACCTTTTCGTTAAAAATTATAATATGAAGAAACATACTGCCTTAGATTTTAAAGTTTAAACTTCTTTGTCTAACTCAATGCTTAGTTTAAAATTTAAACTAAGCATTTCAACTAAGCAAGTTCATTAGATAGCGCATATCTAGTAAATTAGTTGTTTTACCACTATCTCACCTGATGGAAATTAACGATGTGATCGAGGGTGTAGCATGCTTGCCTAGAAAATACCTGTTCACAGAATAATATGAAAGCCGAATGGGCCGACATATCATACGTAATATTTATTTTCAAAAATAAAGTTATGTAATGTAAGGGTCAGTTCACACCGCAACGCGACGTGACATGACGAGGCTTTTGGTTTCACGCGGCGCAGCGCGGCAGCAAAACGTGCGACGCCACCAAATTATCTCAATGCAATGTGTTTCTTATAGTGTAGTTAATAAAGTTCAATTGTTTATCACGCGGCTTCCCGCAGCGCCGCGCGGCGCAGCCTGAAGACGCCGAACTAACTCAATGAATTGTGTATCTTTTTGTGTAGTAAATAAAGGTCTTTTTTGTATAACTCTCTTAATAAGTGCGCGCCGCGTTGCGTCGCGGTCTGAGCTGACCCTAAGGGCCCTACTTTACGATGTTTGTGCGTTGAGTATAGCAGTTATAATAATGTAAATCTTATATTGAATGATGTAATTGTATTTATTTTATTGTTTCCTGATTTGTGACAAGCTTTATATTACATTTTATACTTGACATTTATTAATTTTGAAATTTTTACATTTTGTATTGATATAATTATTTCCTTTTGTTTTAAATGTGACATTTTATTATTTATTTTAAAATGTACTACTTCGACGCAGTTTAGGCTTATAGACATTTTTCTTTTCTTATTATTATTTTCTTTGTTTTTGGCTTTTGCGATACTTCTTTTTTTCTTTTCTTTTCTGACACTGTTGTAACTTTTTATGTCTAATGGCAACATTTAATTCTACTTCACTTTTGCACAATATTTTTCTTTTAGATGCTTCACACGTATATTGCATTGTTGTGTTCAATGTATATCAATTAGTCATTTTACGTTTTTACTGGTATTACAATGTATTAGTCATTATTTGTATTTAATTGTATTTTAATGACGTTCCTAAATGTACAATGTACCCAAATAAAACAAAAAAGAAATTGAAAATTGAAATTGAAAGTGCTACTCAACTATTTTAATCTTTAGTTTATTTCGAAAAATCGATACTTAGTCTTTGAGAAATGCGTCGGTACAGGGCTCCTAGACAAAATCCAATTTCTGTTTCCATTCACTCTAACCACGGTAATATTATAATAATTACCGTGCTCTACGTTTCCGCACATCGCACGCCGTACATTTATGTTTCCGCAAAAAAAAGTCATTCCCATACATTTTAAAGTTGCGTTACCGTGATTGGAAACAGAAATTGGATTTTGTCTAGAGGGGCAGTTACCTACACGAAACTTTAATTATCTGCGCAGTGGTTTTAGAACCAAATGGCTTAATGCGTGATGATGGTAGAAAGACCTGACGGTATGACAAGATGGGGTGGCCCTTGGTATGGGACGCTACTTGCGTCGACACCTTGGAGCCGTCACATCTTCCCGGAACAAAGAAAAAGGCTGGCGTGGCCGCAGAAGCAGCTGAGAACCTCAAGAGACGCTAATATAGTAGTTTAGACAGCTGCTACCTATTTATGCCTTTTGAGGTTGAGACTCTTGGAACGTGGGCACACGCCGGACACTCGCTAAATCTCCATACAAACTAGCGTTTTAACGACCGACACTGTGACACCGACACAGACACTACACACATGTCGTTTTTTTATACGTGCATTTGTGTGCGTGATGTCTAAGGTTGTCGCCCGTAATCACCGTATCACAGATTATATAATAGTTACTTCGTACATACGTACTACGTACTGACCGTATGAATATTTTTTGTACACTTACCCAAAAAGCTTTGAACACTAAAAATATTAGTCGCTATTTCGTAAACCATCGTCTACAGAAACATTAAATCACAACACTTCAACTCAATTGCGAAGTAGGTAGGTAGGTACCTAGAAATATCCAACACACAACCGAGTAGGTCATTATCTCACTCACATTTCACTACATTATACAATATCAGATTACACTACACGAAAGTATTTTTCCATGTACACATTTTACATAATAGGTAATCATATGAAGTGTGCGAGTGTGCCATCCCATCGGTCGGACCAAATTGACTTGTTCGTTGATAAATGATAAATGACCGTAAATAGTACAAGAATAGCCCATTATCAAGTGTAGGTAGTCGGTGCAGTCGCTGCGTCGTCGCGTCGTCCGCAGGTCCAGTCGACTTGAATTTGTTCTGTGTCTTGCTCGCACGTTAGAGCGACATCAAGCAAAGAGAATATAAATACTACGTAGGTACTTACATCAAGTTCCTAATTGCTGTGTTATAAAAATGTTTTACCGTGAAAGTTTATTTAAATATTTTACAAACTAAATGTTATTTACGCACGAGTATAAATCGTTGTTTCATTTATGAAAATGAATTCTAAAATACGAATATATAGGTAGGTATATAATTATTTATAATATACCTACATAATAAAAACCTACGTAAATTTGAACCTCCGGTGTCTACTGGTCTTAACATAAATGTATGAAGTTGATGTTCTTCTCCTCGAGAGTAGTACTTATTGTTCTGTAGCCGTACGCGTGTAGCGTCCTTGCTCAGACTGACGCCTCGACAAATCAAAATCGGTGGCGGGGTGAGGAAGCCCGGAATTGGTGGGGGGAACAGAGTGTCCGTTCTATACGTAGTATTATTATCTTTTCTATGCCGTGGGGACCAGGTGCATAGCATTTTTAAAGATCTCTCCGCACGTCTGGTTGTTTCCGGTCTGTCCCTGTAATGGGTGTCTGTTGCTTGTAAGGGGGCAATTTTTTTGGTCCAGTCTAATTGTTTTTTTTTGTAATTCCAGGGTTAATGTACGACCTGACGTTATCATGGGAGCTGTCGTTCTACCTAGCTGGAGCCTGGATCATAGTAGCCGGGGTGCTGATCTCCTTTATCCAGCCAGTCAAGACTTACCAGGAGCGCAGACAAGCGCAGGAAGATGAGACGAGCTTGGCTTAGACCACAGAACAGATAATAATACGTACTTTTTTTATATCGTAGCATTTGACCACTATCTCACCTGTTGGTAAGTGATGCTGCGGTCGAGGATGGTAGCATGCTAGGCCTAAAATGGGAACTGGCTATCAAGGATAGCTGCCGGAACACTGTAGATGTTTAGCGACAGATTTTCTAACTTGAGGGTGGTAGCTCGCCGGGCGGACACTAGATGGTGCTACCACCATGCGGAGGTTGGGCGATATTTTTCCTTCACCGGAGGGCCGCTGTGAAAAGCGCACATACATTTTTCGAGTTACATAGATCTTACACTTCACACTATATCTCTGGTTACAGTTACATGTTCATTTAAATAGTGTGCTATTAAGTACTTGACTTTTGACATCTTGTCTTAGTCAAGTACTTGAAATTTGACATCATTTTTAAAAGGTAAAAGATAAGCACGTCGCTCGCCTGATAGTAAGCGACGACGTCTACCTATAACAAATACAGCGGCATGCAACATTCTGGATAGCCAGAATTTTGCATGTCACTTCACTGCGCCCATTACCGCGAGACATAAAAATGTTAAGTCTCGCATGCCCTGTAATTCCACGGGAAACTTTGCCATTCAAACCGAAAAAATCTATTTCGTGGCAAAAATACAAAGTTGTGGTACCGCCCCAGGCGGACTAGCAGAAGTCCTACCACTACAGCTACGATTACTAAAGCTACGTTACACTAAATTACTAAAGCTACGTTATTTATTTTTCTCAGAATAGGTAATCTAAATATGCTGTTATCTGGAGTGACCTCACGTCAATAGTGCGATGGGTGGCATTGGGTGGGGACCGAACTCACGACCTCCCGATCGAAAGTCACAATTATCACAGTATTTTCGATTCGAAGTACTTTTACTACCGATCCTTTGGTACTGATATTTTAAAACCGATACCGAGTACCTAGTTAGTTATCGGTAAAAAATAAACTCGTATCGGTACTCATGATTTGCCTTGGAATAACATTGCACTTACTGTCAGGCAAGCGCCATGCTTACCTACTTCATTACTTCATTCGATAAAAACACATTGAAATAAATATATGTAATTGTTTTACATAACCATTAAGTATAAATTACCTCACAGAATTCAAAATATTATACTTCTGTAACTTACCTTGGCCATAAAGTAGAATGTATTGGTGACATTGTTTATTTTGAATTAAGTCAATTGTTTTAGTCAATTCCATACAATTAGATAAATAACAAAACTCGAATTAGTTGTTGTAATTTGTATTTATTGTAGTATTTTCTTCACATATTTACATTATTGTAGAATCACTAATAGAATTGTAGATTCCTGGATTGTCAAGATGATTATGTTGATCTGCAATGTAGGTCAAAATTATTGGCAAATTATTGCAAGTTTATTCTAATTGAAAGAATACCTAATTAATTGGCCATCATAAACATCTTTAATAAACCAAACGTTTTATTACTGCCAAATGAAATTTGCTATACTGTACACATAAATACATAAAATCACGCCTTTTTCCCGTTGGGGTAGGCAGAGACTATAATACTTCTTCCCACATGCTACGATCCTGACATACCTACCTCTGTCACTTCTTCTTCTTTTATGAGGGCCTTCATACATGCTCGCCGGTTATAGGTACTTTTGACTTGGCTTTCTTTATCAAATTTTATAATTTTCTATACCTTTTTATGTATGATATAAGGTAACAGGACAATGAAGTGTATGATGGTAAGCGATGGCGTCTACCTGTTACAGATACAGTGGCATGCAAAATTCAGGTAAGCCAGAATGTTGCATGTCACTGCACTGCGCCTGTTAACTTGACATGCCCTGTTATTTCTCTGGACACCTTGCCATTTCAACCGAAAAACATTCTTCTTTCAGGGCTGAAAATTAATTGGCAAAGTGGTGGTACCGCCCCAGCCGGACTAGCAGAAGTCCTACTACTGTCATACATATATAAATTATCTATCATAGACTTAATCAGCCGGTATCAATCCAAAAGGCCTCCCCAAAGACGCGCCACTGAGCTCGATCTTCGACTCTTCTTTTCAGTCACTGCCCATCGCTTTGCGAATGGTTCTGGAGCAGATACCGCGAATCGACAAACGTAGCGTTTAGCCACAGAACAGATAGTAATTGGTTTAGAAACAAACACAATAATCTGTGTTGTAAGTTGGTGAGGAGTTAAGTATTCAGCTAGAAAAGAGCTCGTAGTCTTAAAACGGCTGAACAGATTTTTATGAATCAAAGCCAAGAACACTCTCGATTAAAACACCTAACAAACAATAGAAACTAAATCAAAATCGGTTCATCCGTTAAGGAGCTACAATACCACAGACACAGATAGACACGATACCTACACATCAAACTTATAACACCCCATTCATATGTCGGGAATTGCAAATTAAAACGTAACGAATTAGGCGTCATAATAATGATTACATATATATTATTGTTTGATAATAATTACACTAAAATACTAACAATAAATTTACCTTGAATCGCCTATAGTTCATTCGAACTTAATTGTTATAAAATATATTTAACGTAATTTACATTTAAATGTGAAAATTATATAACTGTTATTGTACTTATTACTCATGTATGTGCACATTTAGGTACCTACTATTTATATATATATAATTAGTGAACTATTTATAGACGTAAAACATAATAGTGATACAATTCTAGTCAACAAAATGTGTAATAAAATACCTACCTACTTATATTCAAGTAGGTAACTGGAACCCTAAACCACCAATTAATTTAATTTAAATTCACGAATTAATTATTAAGTAATAAATTGTTGAATCTTGTGAAAAGTTTTTTAATAATTCCTACCTAATCGACCCCCTAAATCATATATTATTATTGTTTGGTAATTAGTAAAGTTTAAACAATAAATAAAATCTGGCCCAGTGCAAGTTGGACTCGCACTTGTAGGATTCCGTAGCACACTAATTGTTGTGTGTGTTGTTGAATGAATGAAAAAATTATATATTCGGTTTGGCAAATATTTTCTCGTTCAAACGAATTTTCGTTAAAATTTATTATTGAGATCAACAGCATATATATGTTTTGATTTTTAAATTTTAAATGTCATATTTATTTATATTGAATCAACAGCCATCAAAAAATAAGTTTCAAGCTTCTAGCTCTAAAAATGACGATACTTCCATACACATTTTCATCCCCCTTTTCAACCCTTTCTCAGGCTCTAGACTATCTGTGTACCAAATTTCATTCAAATCGGTTCAGTGGTTTTGGCTTGAAAATGACACAGACAGACAGACAGACAGAGTTACTTTTGCATTTATAATATTAGTTAGGAAGTTAGGATTAGGATACTTGTATATAATTTTTGTATAGATAGGTACGACACTTAAAAATATGTAGGTAAATGCAAGGTCAAGATGCTAATGAATCATAAAAATAAATAACAGTTTAAAGAAACTAAAAAAATACGCTTTTATAGAAAATCCAACTAAAAATAGAAAATAAATTTTAATAAATTTGAATTAAAAATAGTGTAAGAAAAAATGATTTTATTGTAAAAAAAAAGCGTGGGGTGCATGGTATCAATAGTTCCAAATATTTTATGAACAGATATGACTAGAAGGGTTATTTTGATAATATCCTGAAAAGCACCCCACGCTTTTTTTACAATAAAATCATTTTTTCTTACACTATTTTTAATTCAAATTTATTAAAATTTATTTTCTATTTTTTAGTTGGATTTTCTATAAAAGCGTATTTTTTTAGTTTTTTTAAACTACAGTAGAGTCCGTTTATAATGACATCGAAAGGAACTGACAAACAAGTCATAATAAGCGGACGTCATACAAAGCGTTTTGTGAAATGAAAAACCTTTTTTATGTAAATATGAATGTACTTAAGTAGTTTAATACATAAACATAGTTCAAAACAAAAACGAGCCACGTGCCGAACGTCGTAGGGAATCACCGAACATTACCGAAGGTGTACAGAATCATGTCGGTAATTATAACCGGAAATAATTTACATTTTTGTATTAAAAATGGGTCATAATAAGCGACATGTCACTGTAAGGGAAGTGGGAAGTCATTATATCCGACTATTTATAAAGAATTTCATATGAAAACCAAACTTCGTAGTATAATTACGTCATAATAACCGGTTGGTCAATATAGGCGGAGTCATAATAAACGGATTCCACTGTATTATGTATTTTACATTTTTAGTCGATTTTTTTATTTATTTATTTTTATTTTTTTTTGTATTTATTTATTTATTGTCACCGGTCCTTAATAAGTATGCCAAATTTCGAGTTAATCCGACGTTTTGAAGGGGGTTAAAATCATGTTCAAAGATTCCGTTACATACTAACATACAAACATACATACGTCTGAAGCTAATAAAAGCGTATTAATATTAAATATGTATAAAGTATTTTCGGGTATTCTATAATTCTCATTTTCCCTGACGACAGCAGTTCACGCTTCACGGCAATAAACTTATTTTGAAAAATACGGGAAAGTAATTCTCATGATCGCATTTGGTTTTACCTAAGCCATCCCACTGGTAGATAAAGTTACATATTTATATTACGTTCTAAATTTTTTATTCAAACTCAATCAGTAGGTATTCGATTAAAGGTATGGCCAAACCGCAGCGATCTGCGGGCGCGATCTGATAGTGTACCAACTAGCGGCGGGTCGTTGACGTATTTTTCGTTAACGCAACTAGACCGTTGAATTAAGCTCCGTCAACTAGTCGATTAACTAGTTAATGCTTAAACCATAGTCAATTTCGCAGTGCTCGTATGTATTCAACCGTTATCGTAGCATTGGTTCATTCAATCGTTTAAATCCAAATAGCGCTGTACGCTGTACGTAAATTGTATTTTAATTTTTTCAACAAAAAAAAGAGTGTTTGTACTTATGTACACGCGTTAGAAGTTATACTTCTGTGGCGTATAGAAAAAAATAACTAAAATGCAGTAGTGATTAACGATAAATATTAAAATTAATCAAAAAGATTTTATTTAAATAAAAAAGGTTTTATTAACGTAAAAATATGACGTTAAATATGACATATACAACTTGAACATAGTCATGCCACCTAGAACTAACTTCACGGTGTAGAATTTAGGTGTCGGTGTGCGCGCGCATCGTACCACCTAGAACTAACTTAACGATGTTAAATTTAGGTGTCGGTGTGCGCGCGCATCGTAAAAATTCACTCTCATCATTTTTCTCTATCGCGCCAAAATAGAAGTATAACTTCAAAAAATATATTTTGATTCTAAGTAGGTATGTTTTAGTTTTACATCATGACGCCTATATGCACCTATATCATGAGTCTATCGCCGGAGTTTTTGTATGGAGTTTTACTGGTTTTTGACGTTTGTTATAGTTATAATAAATAAAGCATCATTAAATAGCCTATGTGCAAGATATATTTTGAGATTTTGATTCCCAATATAAACAACATTGCGATATTTTGAAATTTTAGGCGATTCTTAAGTATAGTGCAAGATGGTGCAACTCAGCCTTAGTATTTTAAAATCTTCTGGCAAATGATTATTCACTAAAATGGCCAAGAATAGTTAATGTTTCCTTGCAGGTTGTCAGACCGTGTATTCCTCTTCAATAAATGCCAAAGTCTTGAGCAAATTGTGATGATAGTCTGAGATAAGATGAGCCTAAACAGATTTTATTGTGACAATAACGACTTGACTTATTTGCCGAGGTATTATCTAACACAATGCAATATTATGTTGAAGAAAAGAGGATGGATATGACATAATGATGTACATACACATGTAAATATAAATATTCAGGGTGATTCAGTACCGATGGATCCAGCGAAGTAGAGTGGTAGAGGACATCACTGCGCATCTATTGAAGCCCCATGTATGTCTACCATTTTGGATAGTTTATTAGATATGACATTTTTTTTGTTTTTGCCTTTGGCCGCTTTGGTTCACAAAAAAATTAAATATTTTAAAAATTAATACACGTAATAGAGACGTCAAAAGTTAATTAATAGGATTATCATTTTATATAAAATCTATTTTTTTCCTGCTGCATATAGCGATGCAACTTATACCTACTTATTGTATCTAAACATCTATGAAATAATGGGCCAATTTCAAAAAAATATGTGAACCAATTTTGAATTCATCGCACCTTTTTAATATGAACCGCATAGTTTAGGTAAATAAAATTTGCAGAGGTTGTAGCTAGATAAATACAGAAGCTTTTAAAATAGGTGTATGATAAAAAAATAACATGTGAAATTTTAGGGTTCCGTAGTCCTGACAAGGAACCCTTATAGTTTCGTCATGTCCGTCTGTCTGTCTGTCTGTCCGAGGTTTTGCTAAGAGACCGTTAATACTAGAAAGCTATAATTTTGTAGGGGTATGTATATAAATTACGCCGACAAAGTGGTGAAATAAAATTTAAAAAAATTCTTTTTTAGGGTAGCTCCCCTACATGAGAAGTGGGGATGAATTTTTTTTTCGTCGTCTATTCCATCGTGTGGGGTATCGTTGTATAGGTATTTTAAAATGACTTCAGGGTTGTTAATACCATTTTTCGATCGAATGCTCCATTCACGAAATATTATACTTAAAGTGCAAATTTTTGTTCCCGCAGGGCATCGACTTCATAGCAGTTTATTGTTATGAAGTCGATGCAGTTGGGTGTCCCCCCCCCCTCAAAAAGCTAAACTGCTGGCTTAAAAAATCTGGTATAATCCGTGTATTTCATGAACTTTAAAGGAAAACTGTAGCGGTTAAGATAACTTTATTAGTTTAGTAGTAATAGTCGTTGAAAAAGTTGAGCGGAAAAAAAAATTGTGAACCAAAGCGGTGAAATGCAAAAACATTTAAAAACATGTCATATCTAATAAACTATCCAAAGTGGTAGAACATACATGGGAGTTCAATAGATGCGCGGTGAGGTCCTTCCTCTACCACCCTGCTTCGTTTGATTCATCGGTGCTGAATCACCCCGTATATAAGCAATATAAGTGCGCGTTAGTAACCAAGTTGATTTAGCTTGATTTGTTGGGTTATCTAGAATGTACCTACTTTTTGTTATTCAGAAATCGATACTACTCTGTATTCCAAAGATTTAAAGTGATCTGCGCGTGGACGGAAGATCTGCGTGTTTTTAAAGCATTCAGCACCGAATGGTGTTATCAGCAGTATACTTCACAAAAAACAGCTCAGTGGCGTGCCATAGGAGAGCCATATGTCCAGCAGTGGACGAATACGTGCTGTTAATGATGATGATGATGATAATAATGATGAATAATTTATACTTTATACATTTCTACAATAAAGTCCTCAACGCCAACATTATAAATGTGAAGTCAGTACTCCCCGTAATATGACTCGTAAAACAATAATATTGTTTAAAACTATAAAAAAAAAATTATTCTTTATCAATTTCTACAATAAACTCTTCAACGCCAACATTATAAATGTGAAGTCAGTACTCCCCGTAATATGACTCGTAAAACAATAATATCGTTTAAAAACTAAAATAAAATAATTTATACTTTATACAATAAACTCCTCAACGCCAACATTATTAATGTGAAGTCAGTACTCCCCGTAATATGACTCGTAAAACAATAATATCGTTTAAAAACTAAAAAAAAATTATTTATACTTTATACATTTCTACAATAAACTCCTCAACGCCAACATTATAAATGTGAAGTCAGTACTCCTCGTAATATGACTCGTAAAAGAATAATATCGTTTAAAAACTAAAAAAAAAGAACCGACTTCAATGCCACGCTATTCATTTTCAGTACCAATTTTGAGGTGTTTATCTCAATATCTCTGGAGAAACTTATCAGATCTCGATAAAATTACCATGGTACCACTTGACATATCTCCTTTCCAACAAAAAAAGAATAATCAAAATGTGTTCATAAACGACGAAGTTATCCGCGAACAAACATAAAAAAAAATATATATATTTATTTAATTAAATATATGACGAAGCAGGGTCTCCGTAATTATTTTTAAAAGGCGTGACACCAGAATTACTGGCGTCACAACTTCCATGGTCAGGGCTATCGCTCCTCTTCGGTGATCAAAGTAAACACAAGTAATACTTTCTTTACTTTATTCTCGAACTTTTGAGGAGGTCCGACCACTACGACGGCTCAAGTGAGAATGCATAAGTCCGGCATGCGCTCGGCCTTTTATAGCAAAACTAGGTGAGTCATTCATTTGAACAAAACACCTATCCTTGCACAATATTGCTAATGTTTTGTTAATGTTACTGTTGCCACAACCTTACACAAAGACATCTTAAGTGCACTGTCTTATTAATTTAGAATCTGTGGTGTATACGTGTCTACCCATAGTTCCACAAGGCGTCCCTACGGTATCTCAGGGTTCACTTGTGGATACATCAAGGATCCGTGGTTAGCTCAAGGGTAACCATGGATTAGCTCAGAGGTACCACTCCAGACATTTTATTTTAACTTTATGTTGTAACAACATAAACATCACAAGTACACAGCAATGTCGGGAGCTCCGTACCGCTCGACGATCCGAGCTGAACTGAATTATGGAGCGTCGGGCGGCCGTCGGCCAACTTCAGTTCGTTGAGTTTACATTTTAAACGTTTACGTACGTTTACAATGTTTCTATGAGCTTGAAGCTTCATGATAAATCACAAAATGAATTAAGAAATAATAATAAAGTGATTTAGGTAATAAATAATGAAGTTAGTAAATTAAATATTTCAACAATCTTAAATGAATTCAATCAACATGAAATCCTCAAATAGACATTCAAGTTATTACTCATAATTTAGCGTTTACAAATTAATTATTATTTATTGGGAGTAGAATAGAGCGTTTGCGCCGACATATATAATTAAATATATTCATAAATATATATATTTACGGTCTAATTGAGAAATCTCCTCCTTTTTTTGAAATCGGTTAAAAAAAATTGTGTTCCTGAAGACAACAGATGGCTGTAAAAAAGAAACCGAAAAGTTGACCTGAATGCCTGATGATCTTTGTAGTGGTAGGACTTCTGCTAGTCTGCCTGGGGCGGTACCACCACTTTGCCAATTACATTTCAGCCGTGAAATAGGCATGTTTTTCGTTTGAAATGGCAAGGTGTCCAGTGAAATTACAGGGCATGTGAGACTCAACATCTTTATGTCTCAAGGTAACAGGCGCAGTAACGTGACATGCAAAATTCTTGCAGTCCAGAATGTTGCATGCCACTGTATCTATACTAAAATTATAAAGAGAGAACATTTGTATTTTTGTATGTTTGTAATGATTTGGCTCAAAAACTACTGAACCGATTTAAAAAATTCTTTCACTAATACATAGAATGGACTTTTGGAATGAAAATAGGCTATATATTATCCCGTTTAAATTAAAGGTACATTCGTGGAGACCTAATTTGCAACCTAAGTCGGCAAAAAAACGGTCGAAAAAACACGTTTCTTACGAACGCTGCTTAATTGAAAATAGATAGAAGAATATTTTCTATGCAAGAGTTGTACAACTTAATAAGACCTACAAAAACTTCCGTGACAGCATATGCCTATCTCTTAAGGTTGACTAACAGTAACCATTTTAATCTTAATTTTTTTGTTAAAAAATATTACATAACTTCCAGGGCTATTTTAAAGTATATAGTATTAATCCTTATCCAAATAATTACGTTAATTAGCTTGGCCACATATTATAGATTAAAATTGTCCTTTACAGTATATAATTCAAATGAAAACTCTAGAAGATATCACGAATTTCACATACACGCATCGCAAAATTAATAAAATATTTGCAGTGAAACCACAGATTAGGTCATAGTTACTAAGAAAATATAATTATAAGCTTAGCTATGCTGTAGATCCCCACCGATAACAATCAATTTGAAGTCAATATAGTATAATAATATGATCTATTGTATAAAATAATATTCATCTATATATATATAATAATATAATATAATATTTTAAACCACCCCGACTGATCTATGTATAATAGCTTTTTCCAATGACTCTAAACACGACATTTAAAATCTGAGCTGTAAGTTGGTGAGGATTTGAGTATTCTGTAGAGTCCAGGAGGCTTCCATGTTCTTACAATATCGTTGAAGAAGAAGATTTTCGAATTGATCAGACCTATGAAAGTTGATTTCATAGCGTAATTAACTAGAAAAAAGCTCATAGTTTTATAACGATTGAACGAATTTTCATGAATCAAAGCTAAGAAAACTCTCCATGAAGACATCTATCAAACAAAAAAAAACGATCAATAATAAAAACAAAATCGGTTCATCGGGTTAGGTGCTAAGATGCTACAGACAGACACACAGATACACACGTTAAACGTATATTACCCCTACATTTTGCGTCGGGGAACGCGTAAGGTTACGGCGGCAGATGTTCTCCTTGGTGGTAAGCTACTTTTTGGTAGATTTAATGATCCCACTACCACTGTACGAAAACTCATGATTCATGAATGCACATAAAACTTTCATTGGTAGGTATATAGCTAGGATTAGAACCAACGACCGTCGGGTCAGAATCAGGGTAACTATCCTTTACGCCAAAGGGCCGTCCAATATTACTACGTAAGTATTATAAAACAAAGTCCATTACTGCGTCTGTCTGTCTGTTCGCAATAATCTCAATAGCTACTGAACGGATTATCATGCGGTTTTCACCAATAGCCAGAGTGTTTATGAGGAAGGTTTAGGTGCATAATTCGTTAAGGTTTTGTGTAAATTGGATGAAATATGACGATGATTGTTAAATATGGGCCATGTCACCCACGTCCGTAGGAGAATACCCCGTTTCGTGAATCCCTACACGTGGTCCCTGGGTGGTGCTAAATAGGTGACTCAGTGGGAGGCTTATGCCGCGGCTCGTGACCACCCACCGACCAAAGCCATGCCGCCAAGCGAATCAGTATTACGGCATGATGGTCGGTGTAGCCATTACAGGAGACAGGTCGAAACAGTAGCGCTTCTGCTTAAGGACCGTTCTGACGCACATTGACGCCACTTCACTTTGGGAGACCAGTCGCAGAGGGTAGCGGGATCCGAGGCACGACCGCAGTTAGTAGGGGGCCCAAGTAGCGTGCCAGCCACACGCGAAAGGCTGCCCCGCCAACTGACGAAAAATCCCGGGATGCGTCATGGTGCCGGTTGGCGACCGGACGAGAGGGCCCTATGAATATTCCCGGGGGGGCTCGGGCGTCCCCGCAGTCTCCAGGCTGGTCCCCCTTCTGGTGTTGTGTCTCAATGTTAGTCGCAGGTCAAAAGCAGAGCGCCTCGTTTCACTGCCGTGCTCCTACCTTTACACTCGCAATATGATATGACAAAAAGGAACAAGAAGCATTTTAAACAGCGGCTGCACGCCCTCTCGCTCAAAGTGCCTCACCTCACCTCACTAATATTAGAGGTCTGCACTCAAATCTCCACGCAGTCCACCACCATCTCGAGACTGAAAAACCCGCTCTCTTGTTCCTCACGGAGACGCAGATACAATGCCCGTCTGACGTTGCGTACCTCACTTACCCCGGCTACACCCTGGAGCACAATTTTAAAGCTCGGTCAGGTGTGTGCGCGTACGCCCGGGACGACATCTGCTGTCTGCGTCTCCGTCATCTTGAAGACCCTCGCTATTCCGTGCTTTGGTTACTGGTGGACACAGACCTAGATAAACTTCTCTATGCCTGTGTATACCGGTCGCACAGCGGAGATCAGGAGACAACCAGGCTCACAGAGTACTTGAGTGAGGCGGCGGACGCCGCTCAACACAAATACCCTTCTGCCCAACTAGTGTTACTCGGGGACTTTAATGCCCACCACCAGGAGTGGCTTTTCCCATACCAGTGCACCGACCACGCTGGGAGAGAGACGCGAAAGCTAGCCTTAGCGTTAAATCTCACCCAGCTGGTCCAAGAGGCAACGCGGGTTCCTGATGTTGACGGCCATACAGCCAATTGCTTGGACCTTCTGCTGACAACTGATCCAGACCGTTACTCAGTGTCGGTATCATCACCGTTAGGTAGCTCCGACCACTGTTTGGTGAAATCTGTATCAGTCTACTCCCCGCCTGACCCTAGCCCAAGAGGCACCCGGCGGTTGTGGCGATACAAGTCAGCAGATTGGGATGAGATGCGGTCGTTCTTTGCATCTTATCCTTGGCGGCCTGTTTGCTTCTCTTCCGACGATCCTTCGATTTGCGCGGATGCTGTGACGGAGGTGCTGCGTCAAGGAATGGAGTACTATATTCCATTTTCTGATGTAGCGATGTCAAGCAAAGCTCAACCATGGTTCGGGGCTGAATGTGGACGTGCTGAAGCACTGAAACATGAAGCATACCTGGCCTGGGTTGATGCTCGTAACCGCAAAGCCAGAGATCTGTCAGCGAAGAAGAAAGCGTTCAACAAGGCTGCCAAGTCCTGCAAGAAGGCTCTACGGAAGTCCCGATTTGAGCACATAGGCCGGATAGGGACCAAACTAGCTTCGTATCCAGCGGGTAGTAAACCGTTTTGGTCTCTGGCTAAGTCGGTCGAGTCGAACTTCTGTCGCCCCTCACTTCCTCCACTGCTAAAACCCGATGGGGCGCTGGCTCACACCGCCAAAGAGAAAGCAAATTTGTTTGCTTCTCTGTTTGCGGAATCTTCACGTCTAGACACTGCTGGTGAGACACCTCCAAGTCTACCTGGATGTATGACAAAAATGTCGGAAATCCGCATCCGTCAGACAGAGGTTCGTAAAACACTGCAAAATCTAGACGTGAACAAAGCCAGCGGCCCTGATGGTATTCCAGCTATAGTCTTGAGGACCTGTGCGCCTGAATTTGCTCCTGTTCTGACACGCCTCTTTCGTCTCTCTATAACATGTTGTCAAGTGCCGAAATCATGGAAGCTTGGAAACGTGCAACCTGTGCCCAAAAAGGCAGTCGTGCTGACCCTGCCAACTATAGGCCAATCTCAGTCACGTCCATACTCTGCAAGACTATGGAACGTGTACTGAATAACCGGCTCCTGGCATACCTAGAAGCAAACGACCTCCTAAGTGACCGACAATATGGATTTCGCCAAAATCGGTCCACTGGGGATTTTCTAGCGTATGCCACGCACATTTGGAGCGAGGCTGTTGAGAATCATGGGGAAGCTCTAGCAGTTTCCCTTGATATATCAAAAGCCTTTGACAGGGTTTGGCACGATAGTCTTATAAGCAAGCTTCCATCCTACGGACTGCCTACTGGTTTATGTGTCTGGATTTCGGATTTCCTGAGGGACCGGTCGATAAGAGTAGTCATTGATGGCTGCTCTTCTGACCAATTGGCTATTAATGCCGGGGTCCCTCAGGGATCAGTGCTCTCTGCAACTCTTTTCCTGCTGCATATTAACGATCTGCTAAAGCCCGGTATCTTTGGATATGCAGACGACAGCACTGTTGTAGAGAGCTATACATCCAGTACACGTACTAGTGTAGCACAAATTCAGTGTTATAGGGAGGCGATGGTCGAGCGCTTGAACTTGTCCTTACAGGCTGTCTCCGAATGGGGCGATGCCAACCTGGTCAAGTTTAATGCAGTTAAGACCCAGGCGTGTCTGTTCTCCGCCAAACGGAGTCCGTTCCAACTGACTCCTACTTTCCGGAATGTGTCCGTACCGATAACTGATCACCTCGAGCTTCTTGGAATCTCGCTAACACCCACACTCAACTTTGGCTCGTATATTGAGTCAAAAGCCCAATTAGCCTCAAAAAAGCTTGGTGTTTTGGCCAAGGTGAGACAGTACTTCACACCAGGACAGCTGCTTAATTTGTATCAAGCTCAAGTCCGATCATGTATGGAGTACTGTTCTCACCTGTGGGATGGGTCAGCCAAAAACCAGCTGGAGGCGTTGGAAGTTATTGAGACGAGAGCCAAGAAACTCATTAACGACAAAAATCTTGTAAGCAAAAGGCTTCAGAGCCTAGAGCATCGCCGCAAAGTCACCAGTTTATCGGTCTTTTATCGGATACATTTCGGGGAGTGTGCCTACCAATTGCACGAATTAATTCCACCGTCCCCCTTTTACCATCGTACTACCAGACGCACAGATATACGCCATCGATACATGGTTGATATTCCATTCTGTCGCACAAAACGCTTTGCATCAACATTTATCATACGCACAGCAAAGGAGTGGAATTCCCTGCCAGAGTGTGTGTTTCCTGTGAAGTACAATCCGGGGGTCTTCAAATCGCGAGTGAACAGGTATCTTCTAGGCAAGCGTGCTACATCGTCGATCACATCTTCACTTAACATCAGGTGAGATAGTGGTCAAACGCTTGCTTATCTTCAGTAAAACGAAAAAAAAAAATGTTAATATTTTATATTCGATGCAACAAACTGATGCAAATTTTGTATGTAATATAAATATGTTCTACCCGTGCGAAGCCGGGGCGGGCTGCTAGTCTGTTATAAGTAGACATCATCGCTTACCATAAGGCGAGCGTCGTGCTTGTCCTGTTACCTTTTACCATAAAAAAAGAATAAAAGCAGGTGGTAGGAGAATTATACCAGCCATGTGATATGGTCGAAGGTGATAAGCACTCTAGGCCATTAATTGTTTTATCTGAGGGTTTTATTTTCGAAGGATATGTGCTGCCGGAAAACCGTAAGGTAAAGGCGGCAAATTTTTTCCTTGGTGGTGGCAAACTACTTTTTAGTAGCTAGTCAGATGGAACATCGATATAAAGCTGTTTTCACCTGTGGAATATGTGTGCAATACCTTATGTGGTTAGGATACACTCACGGCAATAAAGTTATAGGTACTTAAGTGTAATCTTTTTGACTCATGCCATTGGGAGCTTGCTTATCAAATTGATTAGTACATATACATCAATGATTAAGTATAATTAAGTCTTGAGTGTAGTCACAACATCACTGAAGTGGCAGTGGACTGGTCATATCTGCCATATGATCGATAACTTTTGTGGTAGACTGGTTCTAGAGTGGAGACCGCAAGAGAGATACCGCGAGAGCTATGCTCGGTGTTTCTCTGCGGGATCGAATCCGGAACGAAGTAATTCACCAGAGAACTAAAGTGATCGACATAGCTCAACGGATTAGCAAACTGAAGCGGCAGTGGGCTGGTCATATCTGCCGTACTTCGATCAAGATTCTTGATCGAAGCTGCCGTAGGACCGATAACCGTTGGGGTAGACTGGTTCTAGATAGGAGACCGCAAATCGCCAAAAATAGCGTAGACGCCCTGTGACCAGGTGGAGCGACGATATTCGGAAAGCGGTGGGCAGTGACTGGAAACAAAGAGCCGTAGATAGGGCTCAGTAGCGTGTCTTGGGAGATGTTTATGTCCAGCAGTGGACTGATAGCGGCTGATAATGATAACGACGTACAAACAATGGATTCGGTTCCAATAGCAAGTTTACAAGGTTGACAGAGATCAGCAAATAAATATTCAAACTTATTCAGCATGTATTTTAGGTATTGTTTCAAAACCAGGACCCGATTACGACTTGTGAGTCTAACATTGGTATCGTAATCATGAATTATTCAACATGTAATGTCTGGTTGTTCTTTGAACTTCTGTAACTTGATGCAAAACAGTGACAACATAATGGTTATAGGTAGGTAGTTACCAAAAGCATTTTAATTTACGTTCATACACATACCTACCGCCTTTGAGTAATATTTATAAAGGTTTGCCTTGCAGTAGTAAAGTAAATTATGTAGAATTAGTTTTAATGTTTATGTTTATGTATTATTTTATATTGTATTGTAATGGAATAATTTATTGTGTACCCGGTATCATCGATTTGGCGTCAGCTCTTATGATTATGATGATGATGGGAGGTAAATAATTAGGATAGTTTAGTAAACAATAGTTTAAAAAACTAAAAAACACGCTTTTTATAGAAAACCGAACTAAAAAATAGAAAATAAATTTTAAGAAATTTAAATTAAGAATAGTGTTAAATTTCAATAAATATAAATTAATAAAAGTGTGAATTAAAAAAATATTTCTTTTTAAAAAAAGCGTGAGGTGCATGGTGTCAATAGTTATAAATATTTTATTGACAGATATGAGTAGAGTGATTATCATTTTGATAATATCTTAAAAGCACCCCACGCTTTTTTTCTTTTTTTTATTCACACTATTATTAATTTATATTTATTGAATTTTTTAACACTATTCTTAATTTAAATTTATTAAAATTTATTTTCTATTTTTTAGTTCGGTTTTCTATAAAAAGCGTGTTTTTTAGTTTTTTTAAACTATTATTTATTTTCTACTTTTTAGTTGAAAAATGGAATATTTTTTTATCAAATTAGTGTATTGTCATCGGTCCTCGATAAATCTACAAAGTTTGAACGAAATCTGGCAGTTTAAAGTGGGTCAAAATCGCGCCCAAAGAAGTCGGTTACTAACATACAAACATACAGGTGAAGCTAATAAAAAGCTAATAAAAACTAAAACAACCGATCCATGCCCCGCGAGTCAGTTTCAGTAGCAAATTTGAGACGTTTATCGTCATATCTCTGGAGATACCTACTTATCAGATCTCGATGATTACAATGGGACCTCACAAATGTACTCTACCGATTAAAAAAAGAATCATTCAAATCGGTTCAGAATTGACAGAGTAATTGCGTAACATACGTACGTTAAAGAAAACAGATGAATTAAAAATCTCCTTCTCTTTGGAAATCAGTTGGTAAGAAAAGATTATTATCTTTTCCAACACCCCAGCACTAGTATCAAAGTTTCGTGAAGAGACACCGATGTTCATTAAGTCAACAACAGAACCCTACAATCGCACAAATACTTTTTAATATTTTTTTGTCCAGCAATGTTACCATG
Source organism: Cabera pusaria (assembly GCA_954871355.1). NCBI lineage: Eukaryota > Metazoa > Arthropoda > Insecta > Lepidoptera > Geometridae > Cabera > Cabera pusaria. The sequence continues at coordinate 3,543,896 of OX940890.1, forward strand.
TATTGAAATGCTATAAATCAGAGTTCTTAAAGACAGAGCTACCTAGGTTTCCACTATTATCAGTATCACAAAGATTGCAAGGCCGGGATTTAATAAAACTGGCCAAGTGCGAGTCAGCATCGCGTCTCTAATCGCACACTTAGGGAGGGTTCCGTACAATACGAAACATAACAGAGTTTCAACCTCATATATTTGATTAATTGATATTACCAAGAATATTTGGTTTGGTCGCGATCTAGAAAGACGACGATGGGCTCGTTTACGTCGTATTAGTTTCGGCAAAATGACATGGCAGGACAGATGGCGCTAGCCATCTATGTCATTTTGCCGAAACTAAGTAGATAGATGGCGTTTAAAAACACGTTATTTGTATGGGGACCCCCTTTAATTTTTTACTTTATTTTGTTTTTAGTATTTGATGTTCTAGCGGCAACAGAAATACACCATCTGTGCAAATGTCAACTGTCTAACTATCACGGTTAATAAGCTATAGCCTAGTGACAGACTGACAGACAGACACACAGACAGACAGACAGACAGACGGACAGCGGAGTCTTAGTAATAGGGTCCCGTTTTATCCTTTGGCTACGGAACCCTAAAAAAAAAGTCAAGAGCTATAAAATCTTGGAAATAGGACAACCTATGTAAATGTTCGACCTAGTTCCTCGACCAATTAGCCAGGCCTATCGTTAAGAGAGCACAGTTTACGAGCTCTCGACTGTTTCTGTAATTTGTTATTTTATGGCTCTACGTAAGTAAGCACGATAGGAAAAATCCAAATGACAAAACATTGCACCTTCGAGGAAGTTGAAATTTATGAGTCACGATAATACTTCTATGGGATATACTATATATGGGATATATGGGATATATATATGGGTATTGTTAAATTAATAATCCTCATCATCAGTCCACAGTTGGACGTAAGCCTCTCCCAAGATGCGCCACTGAGTCCGATCTTCGGCTGTAAATCAATTATAAAATATTTCTACCGAATCAACAAAAATAATGTTTTGAGATCATGATTCCAGTTATCTTATACTTATATAATTCTATAATAATTAATGTATTCGTTACATTTCACGGGTCGTACACACCCGGTCGTTTGGAAGGCATTGATGGAGCCGAAGCTAATATCAAAAGGCCGTTTACAACGATTACTTAGCTATGGATAGTGGATGGAAAGATATGGAAAATATTAATAAGATCGTTTAAAAAACTAATAAAAAGAACCGACTTCAATGCCGCGCTATTAATTTTTAGTACCAATTTTGAGGTGTTTATGTCCATATCTCTGGAGATACTAACCAGACCTCGATAAAATTACCATGGTACCTCACTTGGGATATCTCCTTTCTAACAAAAAAAGAATAATCAAAATCGGTTCATAAACGACGAAGTTCAAACATTAAAAAAAAAACATATACACGGTCGAATTGAGAAACCTCCTCCTTTTTTTGAAGTCGGTTAAAAAGATGGCACATATACATTTTTTAAATTTCTGGTCCATGGGATGAGGTACAGCATTTTGTTACTCATTAGATACGGCATCCGCCAATGCTTCACTTCAATTAATTAATGTATTTTTATTAAGTAGACTACGATCATCACTTGTACTTGATTTTTTAACCAACTTCACAAAAAAGGAGGAAGTTTTTTGGTTGAATTGGTTTTTTTTTTGTGTGTATGTTACGCGATTACTCCGTCAATTCTGAACCGATTCGAATGATTCTTTTTGTATTCGGTAGGGTACGTTTCCGAGGTAGTCTCATTGTAATTTTATCGAGATCTGATAAGTATCTCCAGATATATTACGATAAACGGCTCAAACTTGCTTCTGAAATTAACTCGTGGGGCATTGAAGTCGGTTGTTTTTAAAGTTTTTTTTAAAATATCTTAATTATTATCGGTAGAGTTTTGTAGAGTTAGAGCCAGATTCACCGGTTCCTGATAATGCGTTAGATAGTTATCTGACAGATGACGCCATGTAAAAGCTGTCAAAAATCTGTCAGGTTTCTTCATTTTAGCGCTCGCTATCAGGAACCGGGGAAACTGGCCCTTAATCTGCGATAAATATGGGAATTATAATAATTTTTAATTGGCATTTTCAAACGAATAGGGAATATGCATGTGGTATAAATTTACTTGAAATCATTTATTTTCGAATCATTATTGTTCTGGTGTTGTATGTTAAACATTTTTTTATAAATAAAATAGTCTTAAATGTGTTAAAATATTATATGAAAAATGCAAAGAAAGCGTGGGAAATTTAAATTTGCTAAACACATCACCACTTGTCAATTAGAAAGTGACGTGCACAACACGGTCTCCACAGATTAAATCTTTTTCATAGAAATAGTATGCACTGTAGTACGAATACGTAGTATTTCTATTTAAATTATTTAATCTGTGGAGACTGTGTCGTGCACTGTGACGTCACAAAGGCGCGCGAAAATTTGGCAGCGTTTTAGATACCTCAAATTTTTTAATGCTAAAACTATATTTTATAGCTTAATTTGAACACATTCAGTATTATTTAATTTTTTTACTGTGTTAAATGGATGTATTCAGTGAAATAAACATATGAAAATAAAATCATGCATATTCCCTATTGAGGAGGATGTTTAACGTTCAGTATGAAGGTCGTATACTCCCTGTCAACCTTACCGTTGACTTTTAAAATCACTATGTCATTGCCCTCCATCGTCTTTTCAAATCATAAAAAAAATGTTTACAGTACTAAGCTCTAACAGAACCATAATTTAAGATGTAAATTTCCACTGGTATCAGCGTGTTCTGGATTTGTTATAAGTAAAACAAGCATAGATATCTGTTGTAGATAAACAACATTATCGGTCCTGATAACAAGCATTCGTTTCTGCCGTTCCTTCGGGAGTAGACGTGTTGTTTTCAGTGTTTCTATTTTTTGATAGTGAAAAGTGCTTGGTGACCAAAAATGCGGCTATGTAGTGTGAGGCGCGACGCGGGTCGTCTCGCCTCGCAACTGTGAGTGGCTTACTCGCCGGCTTGCCGCCTGCCGCCGCGACCACAAGTGTACCGAGTGCCTCGACCGCCGCACGTGCCTTCACGATCTCCGACGCCTTGTTGTGCCACACGTGAAATTGTGACCAGCTGATTGTGTGAACTATTTACTAACCGTGAACTGTATCCCAACACTAGAGACGAGGTAAGTCTGTCACATCTACTATAGGGCATACTGTGTAAGTTCATTTATGTTCTCATTTAATGAAATGGCGTGGAAACGTTTCATATCAACACGATTATGAATGGACTGATTCATTGTAACTCTGTTGTTTCGCGTCGTTAGCATCATTTCAATTTGTTTAGTCATTTCGTTTCCATATCATTTATTCATTTGTGACTTTGAGTTTATACATCGCGTTAGCATTTCGATGGTAAAAATAGCTGCCTGTAGACTTTTTATTAGCGTGTTTTGCGAGAATTAGCATTTTATCATCTGTGAGGTTGATCTTAGTTAAGTAAACAAAGTTTATATATTTTATCTCACTGATAAATAGATTAAAACAAGGTAAATTTTAATTATACGATCTCAGATGTCTCGAGGTTGTAATGGAGAATTGCAGAATGGTTTGAAAATTGACTCAAGCCAATTACATTAAAAACAGTATTTTGTATAATTTAGAATTGTAACCAGCGCGATAAGGTCTGTTAATGCAATTTTATCGGTCATCTGATGACCTTGGACTAGAACTTATCAATTAACCTCTGTAATGAATGTCATTTGTTACTATTGTCGAATAACATTAAAAAATATAAATCTGGGCCCCTAGAAAAAATCAAATTTCTGTTTTCATTCACGCTAATGCAGCTTCAAAATGTATGGGAATGACAACTTTGTTGCGGTAAAATAAATGTCAATCCCATACCTACATACATCTTGAAGTTGCGTTAGCGTGAATGAAAACATAAATTGGATTTTGTCTAGGGTGGCTGGATCCTAGCTTAGCAGACGAGATAAGTTAATTGCTTACGCTGTATCTATGCAAATTATGTAGGTATGTAGATTTGTCTAGCGTTTCGCCTCGCTACAGTCTTCAACTAGGTAGGTATACCTACTACAGGTTTTCCATCTTAGACTTTATCGATAATGGTCAAGTCATCTGTGTCAATAGGGAATATACATGAAGCTCAGATTTATTGGATATAATTTTTTTTCGATTCTTTGTTGTCCTGGAGTTATATGTAAAACCTTTTTTTTATTTAATTCTATTTTATTTGCTTAAAATAATAAATTAAAAATGCAATTTAAGCGAGGGAAATTTAAGTTTGTAAAACAAATCACCATTAGTCGAATCGAAAGGTGACGTCATTATGCACTACTCCACGTGATAGAAACATGAGCGCAGGAACATAAAAATAAATGTATGGTGTGGTCTTATTGTATTTATTTCCAAATATTGTGTTTGCCGCGTATTATTGTGCAAAAATGTATATTACACTAACCATTTAACCTAGATAAAAATGAATAGGAGATTAGAGAAACTGTATAATTTAATAAAAACATGCCATTGTCTAAATACAATAATCGCGCGGAGTCTTAGTTAAAGAAAAAAAGCTAGTTTGCTTCAAGCGGCGTGTGTTTGACGTAAGTGCGTGACGTCACAATGCATTACCAAAGAGCCCGGGAAATGATGGCGTTTAAACCGCTTAAATTTATCTGTATATTTAAATGTTTATTTAAAAAATAATTAGACTAATTCCAGCAGTATTTTATTTTTTTATTATGTTATATGGATGTAATTAGTTAAATAAAAATATTTAAAAAAAACATGCATATTCCCTATTAAAGTATGTAGGTACTAATATGTGTCATACTACTCAGGATAAGAGAGCCTTGTGTAACTGAACTAGATATCTACGTAGATACCTACAATGTAACGTAGTTCTCTTATCTATACTAATATTATAGAGAGAGAACATTTGTATTTTTGTATGTTTGTAATGAGTAAGCTCAAAAACTACTGAACCGATTTAAAAAATTCTTTCACTAATACATAGAATGAACTTTCGGAATGAAAATAGGCTATATATTATCCCGTTTAAATCAAAGGTACATTCGTGAAGACCTAATTTGCAACCTAAGTCGGCAAATAAACGGTAGAAAAAACACGTTTCTTACGAACGCTGCTTAATTGAAAATAGATAGAAGAATATTTTCTATGCAAGAGTTGTACAACTTAATAAGACCTACAAAAAAGTCCGCGACAGCATATGTCTATCTCTTAAGGTTGACTCACAGTAACCATTTTAATCTTAAAATGTTTGTTACAAAATATTACATAACTTCCAAGGCTATTTTCAAGTATATAGTATAATTCCTTATCCAAATAATTACGTTAATTAGCTTGGCCACATATCATAGATTAAAATTGTCCTTTACAGTATATAATTCAAATGAAAACTCTAGAAGATATCACGAATTTCACAAACACGCATCGCAAAATTAATAAAATATTTGCAGTGAAACCACAGATTAGGTCATAGTTACTGCGAAAATATTACTATAAGCTTAGCTATGCTGTAGATCCCCACCGATCACAATCAATTTGAAGTCAATATAGTATAATAATATGATCTATTGTATAAAATAATATTCATCTATATATATAATAATATAATATAATATTTTAAACCACCCCGACTGATCTATGTATAATAGCTTTCTCCAATGACTCTAAACACGACATTTAAAATCTGAGCTGTAAGTTGGTGAAGATTTGAGTATTCTGTAGAGTCCAGGAGGCTTCCATGTTCTTACAATATCGTTGAAGAAGAAGATTTTCGAATTGATCAGACCTATGAAAGTTGATTTCATAGCGCAATTAACTAGATAAAAGCTCATAATTTTATAACGATTGAACGAATTTTCATGAATCAAAGCTAAGAAAACTCTCGATGAAGACATCTATGAAACAAAAAAAAACTATCAATTCTAAAAACAAAATCGGTTCATCCGGTTAGGTGCTAAGATGCTACAGACAGACACACAGATACACACGTTAAACGTATATTACCCCTACATTTTGCGTCGGGGAACGCCGTAAGGTTACGGCGGCAGATGTACTCCTTGGTGGTAAGCTACTTTTTGGTAGATTTAATGATTCCACTACCACTGTACGAAAACTCATGATTCATGAATGCACATAAAACTTTCATTGGTAGGTATATAGCTAGGATTAGAACCAACGACCGTCGGGTCAGAATCAGGGTAACTATCCTTTACGCCAAAGGGCCGTCCAATATCAACACGTAAGTATTATAAAACAAAGTCCATCACTGCGTCTGTCTGTCTGTGCGCAATAATCTCAATAGCTACTGAACGGATTATCATGCGGTTTTCACCAATAGCCAGAGTGTTTATGAGGAAGGTTTAGGTGCATAATTCGTTAAGGTTTTGTGTAAATTGGATGAAATATGACGATGGTTGTTAAATATGTTCATATTTTATATTCGATGCAACAAACTGATGCAAATTTTGTAGGCATATATGTTCTACCCGTGCGTAGCCGGGGCGGGCTGCTAGTGCATAATATAGGTGCTTAATATTTATAGTTTTAGTTTAGTAGTTAGGTTTATATTTATGATTTTCGGTAGGTGCATGGGTGCAATAGGTAGGTATATGAAGCCGATAAACATATACAACACAAAGTAGGTATAGTTGAATGCGTATTCTATTGCTTTGAGAAATATTTTTCCGTGTTCTACGTGGCAGTAGCGATTATTGCAATGCTAACATATCTATACCTACCTATTCTTGCAAATAGGAAAATTCCTATTCAGAGACGGCCTATTTTACTCTACAAGAAGGCAATCTATTTTGATTTCCTTATATTTTTTCTCAACAGAAAGCATAAAATGGCAATAAGCTTTAAATTGAACATTATTATTCCATAGACTTATTCCAGATGACTTATCTGTCCTTGCAGCATCGCTAATTCCTAATTCAAAAAATCCATTACCAAATACCTAATACAACGAAAGACAGATAATAAACGTGGCATTTTTATGACTTTAATGCAAAGGAAATAAGGTTTAAGATTAAGCGCAAGTATTTTAACAGCTGTTTCTTGTAACATGCAGATAAAAAAACTAAAAAAATACGCTTTTATAGAAAATCCAACAAAAAAATAGAAAATAAATTTTTATAAATTTGAATTAAAAATAGTGTAAGAAAAAATGATTTTATTGTAAAAAAAAAGCGTGGGGTGCATGGTATCAATAGTTCCAAATATTTTATGAACAGATATGACTAGAAGGGTTATTTTGATAATATCCTGAAAAGCACCCCACGCTTTTTTTTACAATAAAATCAATTTTTCTTACACTATTTTTAATTCAAATTTATTAAAATTATTTTCTATTTTTTAGTTGGATTTTCTATAAAAGCGTATTTTTTTAGTTTTGTTAAACTATTGTTTATTTTTCATTTTTTAGTCGATTTTTTTTTTTTTTTTTTTATTTATTTATTGTCATCGGTCCTTAATAAGTATGCCAAATTTCGAGTTAATCCGACGTTTTGAAGGGGGTTAAATCATGTTCAAAGATTCCGTTACATACTAACATACAAACATACATACGTCTGAAGCTAATAAAAACGTATTAAAATGCTGTCTATCTTGCCCAGCATCCATAATTCATGTCTATTGCTGTGGAACATTCCAGAGACCCGCAGACATTTTTTGTCGTCTCTAGCCAACCAAAGACCAGCCTTCTTACCTTTTTTTCTCTCGCATATCTTTTTCAATGAAACTTAATCTTATTTTAACAGGTTCTGCAGACAACAATTTGTTGTGTTATTTTTATTTTAGGTAGGTAGGTTTAACATGTTTTAGAACTGGTAATATAAGTGCTTAATTAGTTGAAAATACGAATAACTTAAGTATGAAAGGAACAAGAATAATGTGGAAGGCAAATATATTAGTATGGTCATAGAATATATAATAGATACTGCGTAAGTATCGTACCTATATAATAGGTTATAATAGGTTCAATATATTTCCGAATTAATTTAACCACTACACAAGACAAGTTTATTAATACCATACCTACTACTAACTTTAGTACTTACTAAGTATTAGCACGGTTATAATATATTATATTACCGTGGTATTTGGTAGAGTTTACGAGTCACGATGTCCTGTCTCGCGTCGCGTCGTGACATTTTTAGTGTGGAAGGGCCTTAATCGCAGGTAAACAAAGGCGCGTGCAGTTCAAGCACAGAAAATATACTCTCTTTTTTTCTGTGGTTCAAGTACCTACGTTGCACTATTATTTGTTCTGTGGTTCAAGTTCAAGTTAGGGTTCAAAGTAGTTAATCTGTACTATTTGCGTCTCGTGGCTGTGACTGTGTTACGTGACGTCTGGACTTACGCGTGAGCTCGTGGTTCCTTAAGGACTCTCAAGGGCCGTGTGCTGCCAAAACCATAAGGTTTTGGCGGCATATTTTCTCCTCTCTTGCGTCAAACAAACACACACACACACATCTCCGCTCGGTCATAGATAATTTATCTATCTATGGCTCACTGTGGCTCAGCTACGTAATACTATTAATTATTATGCAGCTCAGCTTAGCTATGGTGGAGTCTGGTCCTATTTTAGCCAACAATACCCATAGGATTAAGAAGGAAAATTGAAACAATAATATACAATATTTCTTCCGGTTTGAAATTCCATGATCGAGTTATTTAGATAAAACTGCTATGGCATTGATTGCAAAGGTCATTTTTACGGATATCCTAGTCAATAACATTTTATTAACTGGAATTTATAATTTTACACACAAATTTTAATTAATTATTTAATTGTAGACATATAAAACGACTACCTGCCTGGGTAGATAAGAATTGGGTAGAAACAACTTCGAGAAGGAAGCTCGCAGAAGGATACAGCTGGGATGGGCAGCATTTGGAAAACTTTGTCGAGTCTATTCATCGCCCATACCACAAGGCCTGAAGACAAAAGTCTTTAACGAGTGTGTCCTACCTGTTATTACTTACGGCGCTGAGACGTACACTGACTGTGTAACTGGTTCACCAATTCAAAGTCACTCAGCGAGCTATGGAGAGGGCTATGCTCGGAATTTCTCTGAAGGATCGAATTCTGAACGAAGTCATTCGTCAGAGAACCAAAGTTATCGCCTAGCTCAAAGGATTAGCAAGCTGAAATGGCAGAGGGCTGGTCACATCTGTCGTAGAACCGATAACCGTTGGGGTAGACGAGTTCTAAAGTGGAGACCACTGCTCAGCAAACGTAGTGTAGGATGCCCTCCAGCTAGGTGGAGCGATGATATACGCAATCTGGCTGGCAGCGGTTGGAAACGAATAGCTAAAGATCGAGCTCAGTGGCGTGCCATGGGAGACTATGTCCAGCAGTGGACGGAAATTGGCTGTTTATGATTATATAATGAGTGCTTTAACCTTCGTTGATCCGATAGATTGTTTTAATCCCTATAATAAAGCGGATCGATTAGCATTGATTCAAGTGTTTGTGTAAATTGTCATTTATTTTTTTACTGTAATATTTTTTTAATTCTGCTCAAATTGTATTAAAAAATAAAGGACAATCATGTCCAGAACTTTTCACCAAGAACGACGAAGAACTTTCCTTTTTTTTGCTAAGAAGCGTTCTAAAAGTTTTTTTTTTTTTTAGTTTTATTATGGCTCCACACGATTAGTGTATTTAGCCAGTGTCAAGTATTGAAATTCTTCAGGTTTTTATTAATTTTAGTCATAGAGATGGGTCAAAGTCACATTTCAGGTCAGTTTTCAAGTAAAAGTCTAGTCTAAGTCATACCTTCAGTAAAGATGTGGTGTTTACTGAAGATTTTCAGTGGAATTTTGGTGAGAACGCAAATAGCATGTTTTACAACATTGTGCAGTTTCCCTACACTCGCACACAATCACCGGCACTTAATGGTTAATAATCCACATTTATTACACATTAACACGCGGAAGAACACAAGTTTTAGGAAAAAATACAATGACATCACACATACTTTTCCACGTTCCCGCCAAAACTCTCTAAAAGTTTTACTCAACCTTTTTACTACTGTAGATAAAACAAAAGAGGTACCTTCCCCTGTGGTCCCATTTCAAAAATCCACCCGGTGAGTAGTAAAAGTAATAATTGTTTTCGTTGGTTATCTAGTATATTGCTGTACTGCGTCTACAAATGATCGTATTTCTCGTCATAGCTTACGTTCGCGTTTTACTCGTTCTTCGGTTTATTTTCGACTTGTCATGACGTCATCAAGGCCCGACACGGACGGAATTTTGTAACGATAATAGAAAACAGCTGGAGGTAGAGCACATGTGGTTAAACTATAGAAATAATAGTGATCTATAATAGGTTTCTTTTTTATATCTTCTTGGCTAGCGTTAGACCATTATCTCGCCTGGTGGTAAGTGATGTTGTGGTCTACGATGGTGAACATACAAGACCTAGATTTCTTGGACTCTCGAGAGCTGTGTGCTGCTGGAACATAGTATAAGGAAGGATATAGCGGCAGATTTTCTTCTAGATTGTGGTATAAGCTTTTTCGTAGCCAGTCAGGCGGAACATCGTTGTAACATTATGCTTGGCCAAGCAAACGAGCCAATGGCAGATGGAAGAAGACGCATCTATACATGAGTATAATTCCATCTCCCTCTATTCAGCTTTCGTTCTCGTTCGTGCGGCCCGGTGTGTACACGTGTATATCCCGCATAACCCGCATTGCACTTTATTATCAATCACTAGTTGCGACTCACTGGTTTATCCGGCTTATAAAGTATCCTGTTTGCAATTGTTCCATATTTGTTGTCTTTGAGCAACATTCTATAAGTACCTATCTTGTGCCACAGAATAAATACTAGTAAGATGCATTAAAGTAACTCTGAAAGCCGGGTAATTCTAATAATTCAATTTTTCCGCCCTACGCGACAATATTTCAGGCTCTGGCAACGTTCACCTCGCAGCTATCTTAATACGCTCTTCCCCTTCTGTTAGACTTGCCCCGTGCTGCTATATAATATGCGACTGCACGTCGGCACGAGACATTTTTGTGAAAAAAACTATGTACCATCGGGTATAGGATTTACCCCAAATGTTACAATTAGGAAACCTGGCAATTTTAACTGCCAGTTACCTTATGACCTAGAATCTAGGTCTGAGGCAGCTAGCAGTTAAAATTACCAGGTTTCCTAATTATTTAATAAGGTTAATCTAGGTCCTAGATTAACGCTTTATTGCAAATATAAATGTTGGGAGGGTAAACCTGAACGAAAAAGATAAATGTATTTTACCCATTTACTGAATAAAAGGCATTTTTGAGTGTCATCCAGATTTACCCGACATAATTCGGAATTGCACTCTGACATAAAACTAATATATCAAGGTTTTGTAACACTACCTACTTAATATAGTAATTCCAAAGATATAAAGCAAAAGTCTTGTAAATAGAATTTTGATCCATATAATGGGTAGCAATAATTCTATCAATTCCGATTTATTGATGAGATAATAGACACACCCTGTGAACTGTACAAAAATCTATTCGTAACTACCCGAAATCTAAATATAACAAAAACATAACTTATTTCTTCGAATTAAAAAAAAAACAAAAGTAAAGAGCCATTCAGCTTTCATCTTAACGTCGAACCTCACGCTTTAAAGATCCTCTGATTAATGTAGGGTTGCTAACCGTACTATTACGTGCATCCCTAATGAATGTTTCAGTACTTCAGACAATTTTTATCCAAAAAATTGTGAAATAATGAAACTCAATAGATAAAATAAATAAATATATAATAAAGCTTTTCATCTCAATCGGTTCATCTGTTTACCCGTGAACCACCAAACAATCTGTCTGACTTTTGCATTTATAACATTGGTGGTGATTATGGTTTCCGCTCTAGTTTAATCCTCATAAGAATAAGAATAAGAATAAGAATAAGAATGTTCTTTATTGCATTAACTGTGAAGAAAGTACATGGGTACAAGGTCTTATGTGTTGTAACGTGAATCAACAGTTATCCCATTTCGGGCGTGCAATGTAAAATTATAATAATATAAAATAGTTTCTAAAAATAATATTCTAAATAACGAATTACTTATGAACTTAATTAATATTACTTGCTCTAGTAACTAATTATTTTAAACATATATGTTTACATACATCTTATATGAACTAGAACTGCTACTTAGTATTTACACTATATAAATGATATCTACCTAATCTGTTTTAAGATCGTAATATTCTGTTATATTATAAAATACGTTATTTACAACCCAGTTTCTGAGAGATATTTTAAACTTCTTCCCGTCTAATAATTTTATTTGTAAGGGAAGATGATTGTAAATATTAATAGCACTTATAAATGGGCTTCTGTGGTACATCGAATTGTTACTTTGTGGGATACAAATATTATGTTTATATCTACTACGTTGACTCGCAGCGCGAGCAGACTCTACATTAAAGAAATATTTTTTATGACTTTTAATAAAAACACATATTTCCAGAATATATATACCAGTAATGGTCAGTAGGTTATATTCTTTAAAAATATTGCGAAGTGACTGGGTGCTATGTAAATTGAATATAGTGCGCAAACATCGTTTTTGTAGAAGAAAAGCTAACTGAACATCGACAGAATTACCCCAAAATATGATTCCGTAGCTCAAATGGGGATAAATGTAACCAAAATATGCACTGAGTGCAGTTGCCTTATTTGATATATTCGTTAACACTGATAATGCGTAAGAAAATTGTGAAATTTTATTATTTATATAACAGACGTGATGTTTCCAATTTAAATTTGAGTCTATACTTAGTCCTAGAAACTTGGTCGTATCTACTTCATTTATCGAGTTGCCTTTGATATTGATATTTTTTAAGTTTAATGGTGTCATTTTATAATTCCGGAATTGTAAAGAATGAGTTTTTGTGACATTAACTTTCAAATTAATTAAATCTAACCAATTTGTCACAGTTTCGAGAGTTGTATTGACCTCTTCTTCGAATTCACAACGGGTATAGTTTTCTTGTGGAATATAGATTGTAGCGTCGTCTGCGAACATCACACACGGGTGTTTGGCTACAATAGGTAATTCATTCACATAAATTAAAAAAAGCAATGGGCCAAGGACACTTCCTTGTGGAACTCCTACAGAAATGCTTTTAAATTTTGATAAAGTTTTTTCTATGGTTTTTGTTTTTTTATTATAAGTTTCAATAATAACAGATTGAATTCTATTTTCTAAATATGAATGAAGTAAATTGAAGGCGTTTCCTCTAATACCAATTGACTCAAGTTTATGAAGCAGAATTTTATGCACAACACAGTCAAAAGCTTTGGTTAAGTCAAGAAGGATAGTGATGCCTGTTTTCTTTGTATTTAGATTATCATACACCTGTTGCAAGATTTTAAATATAGCTAAAGATGTGCTTTTTCCTTTTTGGAATCCAAATTGATTTTCGTCTAATATTTTATTACGATTAAGAAACGACGTTAATTTGTTGTGGATAACTTTTTCAAATATCTTAGAAAAACTTGGCAACAAAGCTATAGGACGATAATTTACCATGTCACTTTTTGAGCCTTTTTTCTTGTAAATCGGTTTAATAATTGCTTTTTTTAGGTCATCTGGGAAAGAACCAGTTTCGATTGATAGATTAATTATATAAACTAGTGGCTCTGCGATGTAATTTATAGTACTCTTTATGACTTGAGTCGATATATGATCATACCCGGCACTCTTTTTATTTTTTAGTTCTTTAACAATATTTACTATTTCTTGTGTGGTTACAGGTCCAAGAAAAATAGTGTTGCAGTTTTGGTTAAACACTTTAGGCTTTTGTGCATTTATTTTGGGATCAACTTTAGAGTTATTTATATAATAGTCATTTAATGATTCGGCAATGGATTGTGGCTCGTTAATTTCTTTGCTGTCTACGTGTAAATACTCAATTGTTGTTTTTATGATGTTTGTCTGTGATGTGCTTTGCTTGATGAGGCCCCATGTAGCTTTCGTTTTATTGGTACTCTGGTTTATGTACTTCATGTTAGATATTTTCTTAGAAGTGCGAACTACTCTTTTGAGAATTTTGCAATATTGTCTATGCCTATCTTTATTTTGTCTAGTTGTGTGTTTTTGGTATTTTACGTAGTTATTTCTTTTAGTAGCACTTGACATTTTTATACCTTTACTTATCCAGTTCTGCTTTTTTTTGTATGTAACTTTACATTTTTCCACAGGAATACATAGATTGAATATAAGTTCATATATTTCAATAAAAGATTTATATGCTATATTTACTTCATTACACTCGTAAACGTTATTAAATGTAATTTGTTGAATATATTTACTAAATACTTCTATATATTTATCAACATTTCGAGTTAATTTAAACCAGTATTTTTCATGATAACTAAAATTTGTTGTTAATCTAATAACTTGTGCAGTGTGGTCAGATATGCCTAAATTTAAAATTTCGGTTTTATGTTGCTTGAAATTAGTCAGTATGTTATCTATACAAGTTTGGGAACGTTGAGTATACCTAGTAGCATCCGAAATGGTTGGGTTAAAATTGAACGCTTTAAGAGTATTAATAAACAATTCACTTTTTTTATTCTTTTGTAGTAAGTTTATATTGAAATCTCCCAGTATTATAACCTTATTATTTGTAGCTCGGAGTCTAGTGGTAAGTTTATGTAATAACGACTCTAAATATTGTAAAAATAAGTTGAAGTTACTGTTTGGGGTTCTGTACATGCATACAATTATATAATTTAGTTCACATAAAGCTATAGCACAGCATTCAAAATGTTGTTCAATGGACGTATTCGCAATCCAGTCAAGTGTATTAACATTTATAGAATTTTTAGCATAAATACTTACACCTCCTCTAGACTTATTTTTTCGACAAAAATAAGCTACATTTTTAAAGCCATCTATTTGTAGAATGCCTGCCTCGTTTTTCCTTAAGAATGTTTCGCTTAAGCACAATAAATCAATATTTTTTTCTTCTGTAATGAGTTCTAGTTGGTCAACTTTAGACTTTATTCCCTGAACATTGAGGTGCATAATGCTTATATTGTTTGTGTCTTTAGTGACGAAAAAGCTGTTTGTCTTGAGAACTTAGATCAATATTTTTACTTAATTGTGGTTTGCAATCCATTCGCGTAAAGTAAAAAGGAATCGTTCCTGGTTTTGGAGGTTTTATTGTATCATTTGACTCAACTGAACTAAATACTGTAGCATTTTTAGTTTTGTAGGAACTCTTTGTTAGATTGTTCATCTGTTGAAAATAGTACGGTATAGTCCCCGGTTTGGCTTTTGTAGCAATTTTGTTTTTTTGTTGTGTAGTATTTTTCAAAGATTTGTTGATATTTTTACCTAGATAAGTGCACTCGTAATCGTAAGTATTTATTGTGTGATTTATTGAATGTACTATATGCTTTGAATTTTCACTCCTGATATCAAGATATTTACTGTTTTTAAAGTTACCAGTAATGTTGTGCAAGTTTTGATTTAATTTATCCTCATTTAAGTGCCGGTTCGAATAAACGCCTAATACTATAACATGAGGTTTACTATATTTTTTTAATATTGAGGACATTTCAATAAAAAATTGTGTTGGATTAGTATCATTAGACCCTAAACATAAGACGAGCCAATCTTCCTCTTGAAGGTTATATGCAATTCCCTCGAAATTGCGTAGAATGTAATCAGTAGGTGCGTCAGGATAGGTGAAGTTAATTATATCATAGTCTTTAGCGTTTCGATGCTTAGCTCGGAGCTTGATAAGAGATAATGCCAGACTATGACAGGTTTGATCACCAACTACGACGATTTTCGGCTTCTGATTGTTTGGTTTTTTTAATGTTTGTGATTTCAGTGATGTGCTAGCTACTTCAGCGTAGCTCGGTTTTGTCAGGCAAGCCTTTGCATTTGAAGATATAGGTGTCGAGATTCCATCCTCTTTGTTTACGCAGATAGGTGTCTTTTGACTGTTTTCTAAACATTTGTTAACTGCAGGGTTTTCTATCACGTTTGAAATGTCAGTTGTAACACAAGGAAGAATTTCATTTTCACGCTGCGGTGACATTTGTTTGATATATTTCTTCTTTTTTATAGTCTTCTTTCGCGTCTTGGTGGTAAGTAACGGTGAAAATGAATTTTCTACCTTCTGTGTATGCTCTTCAGTAGTTTTCTCTTTAGATAATTGTATAATAACTTGTTTTAATTCTGTATTTTCTAATAAAAGTTTATTATATTCTGCCTTAGTTGTTATGAGATGGTTTGTTAAGTCATCAACAACATTTTTAAGATGATTTATTTCAGTTTTTGAAGCGTCTGACATAGTTTTTGAGTTTGGGGTACTGGTACAATCTTCAAAGCTATCATCCGCCACATTACTCGAAAAGGAGAGACGATCTAAGGAAAGCCGCCGTAACGTTTTTGGCTTCCTCAATGTCACATTTTCATCAAAGTTTTTGCATTGAATTATGTCCTGATTACCAACAGGGGTGTTCATATTACACAGTTTTGGTTTTTTTGATATGCATGGGGTACATTTCCAGTGTTGTTTTTTCTCAGGGTCCATCAAATAGAACCTTTTTTCTGCCACATTTGCACAAATAAGGTCATAAATACAGTCGCATTCCGAACACTTCATGAACAGACGACTAGTTATTTCTTGAGGACATCCATTGCATTTTAACGAGACAATATCACTGTTTGTTGACGACGCCATATTTTATTTACAATTATACCCTTATATAACTTATTATCGTCTATTGTCCGTTGGTTGATACAGTTGAACAGCGAACTTATAAATTTAGTATTATTAGTAATACTGCACTATTGTCCTATTTATGAAGACATTATACTTGGTTTGGAAATTACGAAATTTAGTTTTTGACAGAAAAAAATGTTTCGGCACTGGGAATAGAACCCGGGCCTTACGGCATTGGTCCGACATATAGTACCAATCGGCCAGATTGTCGCATGACGGTCTCGACGAAATAGTCAATCAGTTGTAGTGTATAGCGGCAGTTTAGAAGGCGTCAAATTCAAAATTTGAATCGCAAATGTAAACAATGATGACCGTTTGAAATTTTTCACTTTTTGAATATATTCATAGAGGATGTAGGTATATATGCCGCATTCAACTAGCTTAAAACGGAACGCGGGGTGCACTTTTCCATACAAATGTATTCCTCCATTTTCTCCTTGAAAAATACTTCTACAGCAAAATTAGTTTCTACAAAAAATCAAGGTCTGCTGTAGCTAAGCTCCTATCATTTGCTTTTTTGACCAACTAATTGCAAAAATAAATGTAAGCTTACTAATCTCCTCTTTAAGATTTTTGAAGGGTCATATTTCTATTTGCTATTGCTTTGTCAAAACAAGAAAATAATAGGGGCGTAGCTACAGCAGATCTTAATTTTTTGTAGAAACAATTTTTTCTCTAGAAGCATTTCCCAGGGAGGAAACGGGGGAATAAATTTGTATGGAAAACTGCACCCCACTTTTCCTCTTCATTAGTCATTCAATCAATAGGCTAGCCTCTTTACTAAACAGCGCCGTTCAACTAGCGGCCTGAATGATATTCAGCCATTTGAAGGTCTTCTGTACCTTCATTTAAGCGCCATGGCGTCGGTTCTGGTGACGCGCGGCCGTTACCGCGGCTCCCCTCCTCGCTACGCTCGCTGGCGCACGCCACGCGGTGGTCACTGTTCTCTAGTGTGTTGTATTAGTGTCAGATTAAGCCACTATATTAAATGTTGTAACAAACGATACGGCTGATTCTGTTCTGTGGCTGAATATCATTCAGGCCGCTGGTTGAAAGTAAAGAGGCTAGGCTGTTGATTGAAAGGCTAATTAAGCTAGTTGGCTGCGACATATACATAAACATATTGTACCTACATAGAATATATGTATATGTACCCTAATACCTACTGGGGTTTTTTCTAAAGTAGATTTTTTCATAAATCATGAATAAAAAGTGATTCATGTGTTTTTGTTATCATATCACTTGCCGTATTATTTGATTGCGTTGACTACTTTTTATAAAGAATTGAACGAAACGAAAGAACGAAAAAAATATTTTCCCAAATTTTATTTCCTACCATTGTGTCGACGTAACTGCTAAAATAATTCAGCTTTCTGGTACTAACGGTATCTTTGCAAAACCTCAGACAGACAGACGGACATAATCAAACTATAAGGGTTCTTTTTCAGGTAAAGGTAAATTTACTATTTACAAACTTATTATTCGTAGTTGGTGCAGTATTTTCTATGGATCTAACTACAAAATTAAGTTTGTACTTTAACCTAGTTTGACCAGTTTGTACGGAAGCCTCGTTACGCGTCCAACTCGTACTTGACCGGTTTTTTGTATCGGCGTTAAAATTGTAGAAGACACTTGTCTATTTGCAACTGACTTTCAAAATGGATTAGGTTCTCAATTCGTCTGTATGTTTTTTTGTTTCTATGTATGTTACCCGATTTCTCCGACAATTGTGAACCGATTTTAATGAATATTTTTTTACATGTAGGGTTCATCTCCAAGATGGTCTCATTTAAATTTTATCGAGATGTGATAAGTATCTTCAGAGATATGAAGATAAATATCTCAAACTAGCTGCATCTACTGAAACTGACTCGCGCGGCGTAGATCTTAATTATTATTTTTAATGTCTGATGCATTTTCTACAGCTGGTCAAACATGATAAATATAATAGGTACCTAATTTACAATATTATTTATTTGTTGAGGTTCGGTCACACATTATTTCCACTCCTCTGAAAAAAACACCTGGAGTACCTAAGCTTCATTGTTAGGCTTCGTTTCCACCAAAGATATGGGACGAGTAATTCTAATCTAAGCCAGATGGTGAACACGCTAGGCTTAGAATACTTTGACTCTCAAGGGGTGTGTGCTGCTGGAACATAATCATCATCATAATCACCCGGTATCAGTCCACTGCTGGACATAGGCCTCTCCCAAGTCATGCCACTGAGCCCGATCTTTGGCTCTTTGTTTCCAGTCACTGCCCACCGCTTTGCGAATGTCGCCGAAACACCGTAAGGTTATGGGGACAGATTTTCTAACTTGAGGGTGGTAGCTAGCCAAACGGACACAAGATAGCGTCCTACCATGCGTGAGATTGTGGGTTTCTAAACGATGTATTCATTCACCGGAGAGCCACTGTGAAAAGCGCACATAAACTTTTCGATAGAAAAATCCATTGACCAATGGATTTTTCTTTTTTCCAGTGCATGGCGGGGATTGAAATCGGTACGTCTGGCGTCAAAACCGATCATTCTCCCACTATACCACTGGGCTCTTATGTAATTAAAATCAGCCATCTAGGCGTGCAACAAACAATAACTTTACCTTTATAAGCTTACGTGTCGATAATACAATGAAAGAGCCGATATAAAAACCCACATTCAATTACTTAGGTAATTCCGTTACAAGGAAGTTCATCATCGTCATCATCATTACTCTGTCCTCAATGACCTAACTTCGTTAGCATGAACCAGGTAGATTAGTGCATATTCTGGAATTCATTCAGCAGCCTTAAGGTGTGTAAAGACTATATAACGTGTTATATGACTTGTGTTCCACATTATATACCTTGTTATGCAACATTTCCACATATAAAAATACTGTACACATTAGAATAACAATGTTATATAACAATGTTTTATAACCATTCTTCGGTGCTAGTTATTACATGTGACTAATATAATGTTGTTGTACATATTAATAAGATGTTATGTTACATAGTCTTTACGCACCTTTATAATTTAATTTGATAGGGATTGAAATGAACAAAATGACAGAGTTAGAGTTTTACAGCCTGCATAGCTGCGTCTCCGTCATTTAGTTAAATTTTGTTCATTCAATAATCACCTGTCAAACTCAAGCATAAGCCCCCAGAATTACATGGGTAGTTTCGGGAGAAGGCTGTATCATCGTTATCGAGTGGTTAACGTCATCATCCTTCTGACCTAGATGATCTAACTTCGTTATCATGATGTCCTTTTTTTTGTCTTTGTCTGGGAGATCTTTGAGCCTCGGCACGTAACTTATGTAACGTGCCGAGGCCCGAGCGTCGCGTACGGCCCTCTTATCACGAACTTTGACAGGTGATTATTGAATGAACAAAATGAACTAAATGACGGAGACCCAACTATGCAGGCTGTATAACGTTCTCTCTCTGTTACAACGTTCATTTCAATCTCTATCAAACTTCGTGATAAGCCTGCGGGCTTGTAGCGTAGGACTATTATATCTTCTGTGCTTATAGTCAGAACTCCCAGACGAAGGACTTAAATCGTCGGAGATTGGTCGAAGCTAATTTCCGAGAAATATTTACGTGTAAGTAGCCGTTATAAACTTTAATATGCGTAACTCTGACGATAGTCAACACCTCAACAACAATAGTAAAAATGCGAAAGGCAGCTTGTATATTTTTTGTATGTTTGGGACTTCTTCACGGTCAAACGGCTGGCCCGATTTAGCTGAAATTTTGCACAGGAATAGCCAGTATTGTGGATTAGGCTATAGGATACCTTTTAACGCAAGCGAAGCCACGGGGCACGGCTAGTTTTGATAATAACAAACATAATAATTATGCTGAAACTAACAAACAACAACCAACAATGTACATTAAATTAGCTAAATTCACATATCGTAGTTGTAGAGAGGAGCGTCGTAAAACCCAGCTATACAGTACTTATTGGAAGCACTATAAGTTCTGTACAGATTACGCAATAGTTTGTGACTGTAAAGGCCACGTGGGTCGGTCGTAGACTTCGCCAGAGTTATACTATTGTTTATTCTGTGATCTGATCTAGCTTAGTTCAAGGAATAATATCGTTTAAAAACTAAAAAAGAACCGACTTCAATGCCGCGCTAGTAGTTATTCCAGGTTAACACTATCTCTGTGCAAAATTTCATCAAAATCCGTTCAGCTGTTTTTGCGTTAAAGAGTATCAAACATGCATAATAACCATTTATCCATACAAACTTACATTTATATTATTAGTAGCAGTCTAGCAGGTAGATAATACGTTTCAAACAAAAAATAAAAACTGGCCAAGTGCAAGTCGGCCTCGCACTCGTAGAGTTCCGTAACACAGTAGAGTATTCTATAACTATGATTTTTCGCAACTACAAAAATAACTTTGTTTTTCATAGTGTTTGTATAAAAAACAAAGTTATCTTTGCGGTCGGTATATCTCAAAAACTGCTGAC
This sequence comes from Cabera pusaria, assembly GCA_954871355.1. Taxonomy (NCBI): domain Eukaryota; kingdom Metazoa; phylum Arthropoda; class Insecta; order Lepidoptera; family Geometridae; genus Cabera; species Cabera pusaria. The sequence goes on from OX940890.1 coordinate 3,565,190, forward strand.
TGTATCTCGTTCAAACCAATTTTCGTTGTTAGTTTTTCACATTTTAGCACTTTAGACGCGCCTATCTTTTAAATGATTGACTTTGAGAAAAAATAATTCTAGGAACCTCAATGTTATATTTGAAGACCTATCCATAGACACCCCATACGTATAGGTTTGAACAAATAATTTTTTTTTGTTGCAGTTCTATGTATGGGATGCCCCCCCTTAAACTTTTATATTTTTAATTTTTGTATAAAAATTAGAAAGCGGTTCATAGAATACATCTACCTACCAAGTTTCAATTCTGTAGTCCTAATAGTTTCGGAATAAAATGGCAGTGACATACGGACGGACAGACAGACAGACATGGCGAATCTATAAGGGTTCCGTTTTTTGCCATTCGGCTACGGAACCCTAAAATGCAATTATTTATACACATACATTAATCTAATCTTTTCAAAAATAATTTAGTAGGTTAATTATATAATAGTAGGCTAATTAATTAGCTGTAATCTTTGAATAATCAACTAATCATTTTTTCTAAAATATTGTTTCGACCATGTCATATTGATAAAGTATTATTTATTTTATTAAACAATTCTCATTATAATTATCGTAATGAGCTCACCGCTGAATGTTTATCGGAAATGCGTTATAAGTTAAATGTTTTATTTAAAATAAATATAATGTAATATATACCTATTATTATTATAGCGTGCTTATACACGTGCCTGATAAACTTCAGATATTCCATGTCAAGTCAATAGTAGACTTAATAAACGTACAAACTGTATAAAGTTTTAATTGCTTAACTCTCATACTTTAGATTTTATTGAAACCTATCTTAAAACCACTGATTTCGTCACTCACTTACTGATGATCATCAAAATTCCTAGGGTACTTCCTGTACCCCTAGTACGAGTTTTTATCGTAAACGCTTTTGACAGATCTCACATAGTTTTCAACTTATTCTGGCTCCCTGATTGGTCTTAATTTAGTGAAGTGTGAAAACCACTAGAGGCGCTGTACTGTTTTTCATACAAAATTTGTTCGATATACGATATCGAGTTTGGTATGAAAACTCGTACTAAGGGTACAGGACTGAAATCATTCAAGAAGTCAGAATAAAAATTGTCTGAAGTACTGAAACATGCATTGCGGGTGCACGTAATTGTACGGTTGGAAATCCTACATTAATCAGGGGAATTAAACATTTGTTTTAAATGTGACGTTCGACGTCTAGATGAAAGTTGAATGGCTTATTACTTTTGTTTTTTTTTTATTCAAAGCAATAAGTAATGTTTTTGCTATTTTTAGAATAATTATTATTGATATGATCTATTTAATGTTATTTGACGTAGGTGCAAATTTTTAATTTGCCCATATACTGAATAAATGCTTTGACTTTTTAGTCCTAGAAAGCTTAAATATTGTATGTTAGCTAGTATTAATATACAAACAGCAAAAAAGTGTAAAACTTGGAACTTATACCCCAAACCCCTTAGGGTTCCGTAGCCGAATGGCAAAAAACGGAACCCTTATAGATTCGTCATGTCTGTCTGTCTGTCTGTCCGTCCGTCCGTATGTCACAGCCATTTTATTCCGAAACTGTTAGAACTACAGAATTGAAACTTGGTAGGTAGATGTATTCTGTGAACCGCTTTCCGGTTTTTATACAAAAATAAAAAATATAAAAGTTTAAGGGGGGCATCCCATACATAGAACTGAAACAAAAAAAAAAATTTCTTCAAACCTATACGTGTGGGGTGTATCTATGGATAGTTCTTCAAAAATAACATTGAGATTTCTAAAATCATTTTTTCTCAAAGTCAATCATTTGAAAGCGTCTAAAGTGGTAAAATGTGTGTCCCCCCCCCCCCCCCCCCCTTCTAACTTTTAAAGTATGGGAGTGAAAAATCTAAAAAAAATATATGCTGTAGATCTCAATAAAAACTTTCAATGAAAATTGGTTTGAACGAGATACAGTCAGCAGTTGTAGAGATATGGCGACCGCAAAGATAACTTTGTTTTTCATACAAACACTATGAAAAACAAAGTTAATTTTGTAGTTGCGAAAAATCATAGTTATGGAATACTTAACTGTGTTATGGAACCCTACGAGTGCGAGTATGACTTGCACTTGGCCAGTTATTAAACTAGGGGATGGAAGTTCGTATGAGACTCCCGCAAATGTTGACACTAGAGGTCTGAAAATTGATATAGGGACTCTTTGTTATTTATAGACAGACTTATGGTCGGGGGTGGTCAAGATATGATAAAAGGCTCCAGATGTAATATGGACATAAAAAACTCCTAAAACTTGTCACTGAAAATGACTCATGTGAAACTCAAAATGTGAAATGGGTTTAGTTGCAAAATGACAAAAGCGCAATATGACAAACGGTAGCAAATTGTCCAAAGAGAAATATGATAAAAGAGCATTACGTACCAGGAAGCAAAATGTCCAAAGCTCAAAAATACCAAAGAACAAAATGTCCTTAAAGCAAAATTGCTAAAGAGCAAAATGTCCATAGCGAAAAACGTCCAAAATTACAATTGATACTATATTACATATGACATTTTATGACAAAAAATTACGCGTAGTTTTCTGTTACGTTACGTATTATATATGTAGTTTCTAAATAATATTATCTAGCACCTATACGTATAGCTATGGGTCAATTGTAAAACTGTGCCTATAGTATCTATCTATCTGATAAGGATTTTGTGTCTCACGAACAAAACATTGGCCTGCTCAAATTACTTTTTAACTGACTTAAAAAGGAGGAGGTGTCTCAATTCGACCGTATATATATATGTATATATTTTATGTTTGTTTGCGAATAACTTCGTCGTTTATGAAACTATTTTGATGATTATTTTTTTGTTGGAAAGGATATTCTAAGGGTAGTACCGTAGTAATTCATCAAGATCTGATAAGTATCTCCAGAGATATGGAGATAAACACCTGAAACTTGGTACTGAATAGCGCGGCATTTGAAGTCGGTTCTTGTAGTTTTTAGGGTTCCGAACCCAAAGGGTACCAACGGAATTACTGAGACTCCGCTGTCCGTCTGTCTGTCTGTCTGTCCGCCTGTCACCAGGCTGTATCTCATGAACCGTGATAGTTATACGGTTGAAATGTTCACAGATGATGTATTTCTGTTGCCACTATAACAACAAATACTAAGAACAGAACAAAGTTAAAAATTAAAGGGTTTAAAATAAAAAACGTGTTTTTTACGATACGATGCGATATGAAATTAATTCACCTCGATGCAGCTAGATGGCAGCACAGGAAAAAATAGCACCCGCAAGCGTTTCATTTGTTAAATTTGTGGGCTTCGGTCGATTTGTTTACTTAGTTAAGGTTTATTTGCAGAAATGACGTGTAGTGTACAGTATTGAATAATATATCTTCAATTTTAGCACTTAAAGAGCTTCAATTAGTTAGAATCAGTAGAAAGTTAGTCGTACGAACACTCGGTCTTCCGGATATTTAATTATATTAATTACCTTTGTGTTAATATTTACTTAGTTGGTGTTAGAAGTTCGTGGCGTTCGGACTTCGGAAATTCGGAACCCTCCGTGTGCGGGACAAAAGTCTGACTCGCACTTGGCCAGTTTTATTTATAAACGATCTTATCGTAATGCAGTATTCAATAATCGCACCCCGCGATCGTTCTTTGTTATTTTTAGGACTGTCTCAACTCTAAGGTTTTCATTTCCAAGGAAATAAATATTCCAAATGAATTCAATTAACAGTCCTAACACCCAAACCAAAACTAGTCTTATCCAGTTAACATACGGCTTGAAATCGATATCTTCATCAGATGTAAAGTTTCGCGATCTGCTTTCAGTTTTATTGCAATTGTAATAAGGTTGTAAATGGTGGAGCAGAGGATGTAAAGAGGAAAGTACACGAGGGCATCGAGATGCAAGGTGTGCTCGGCACCAACGGTGAACGACCTTCCTTGCAGAACTGGTATCTTGTTGTGCAGGGAGCTTACTGTTTAGAGACCGACCTACCATGTTATCAACACCAATATAAATGCGAAAGTCAGTTAGTATTGTTTTGGAATTCTTCACGGTCAAACGGCTGGACCGATTTAGCTGACATTTTGCACAGTGATAGCCAATACAATGTATCAGGTTGTGGGATGCGATCGATGATGAAATACTGAAGTATACTTTTTAACGCGAGCGAAGCCGCGGGGCACAGTAAGTATGGTATAACATTATGTATAACATGGTATCGTTTATCATATTACTGGCTGTGCCCCGTGGTTTTACCCGCGCAGACATCGATCCCGTAGGAATATCGGGATAAAAAGTACCTTTCTACATACCTCATTTCAGTTCAATCAGTTCAGTAGATTTAGCGTGAAAGAGTCACAAACATACATACATCCATACATCCTTACAAACGTTCATGTTTATAATATTAGTAAGGATAATACCTAAAGGTATTAAATATGGAGATTCCTCAGAGATATGGAGATCTCAAACACCTCAAACTCAGTACTGAAAATTACTAGCGTGACATGTGAAGGTTTTTTTCTAGGGTTTTTCGTCTAGTTCGAGTTTATTTAGATTTATTCACTTACTCGATCACGATAAAGTAAACGCAAACTTGTATAGAAATTACAATCCCACCAAAACCATTAGCATATAAAATGTTGCCAAGGTGAGACTGCCGCTCGCACTGTCAAAAAGTTATCAAGCTTCTAACTCTACATGCCCTAACTGTAGAAGCTCTAACTCACCGATTAGTAAACCAATAGTCTGTGCTCTAACTTCACGAGCTCTACGCCTTAGTTAAAATATGTGGCTTAGTATAAAAGATACTTAAGATTGTTTAAAATTTTAGAAAACTGACATCCATGCCTCGCGAGTCAGTTTCAGTAGCAAGTTTAAGACGTCTTATCTCTGGAGATACTCATCAGATCTTGATTAAATTAAAATGGGATCTCATTACAGACAAATTCTACGTACTAAAAAAATAATCATTCAAATCGGTTCACAATTGGCGGAATAATCGGATAACAAACATATAAAACCTTACAGTAAAAGAACTTATTACTTTGTATAAACATATACCCAAGTTATTCGTATCAAATATGACAATTAACACTTAAAATGTACTATTTATATTTATCCTACCTACATTTATAAAAACAAGAGAGAAACTGCTCAATTACTTACTTACTTCATTTGAGTACCTAAATAAATGAATGCTGAACAATAACAAAGCATAACAAAATTTAGTCTTGTTGTTAGCACATGAGTAAAGAAGGAACAGAGACAAAGCTTCATACAACTGCGCTGTGATGATGACGTAGACGCACGCGAGTGCGTGAGCACCAGCGGCCTGTGTGCCGCCTGTCACGTACGGAGTGAAACCGGTTTATAGTGGCCCGGCTGGTGCTTTAACACAGGGCTCTCTCGCGACGCGTCACGTTATATTATATTATTTTTCATCCCATCTATTCGAAAAGTGATGGTTTGTTCTTCGATAAGTGCGCGCAAAGTAGGTCATTTCTGCCCTAGGGCGGGAAAGTATTTTTCATCATTCCGAGGCCGAAAGTTTGAATTTCTTCTTTTGTTTGTGGGAAGAAAGATGCATATTTCAGACTGCTCACAATTAGTGACAGTTTAAAATTTAGTCTATTTTTGTTTTAATTTTCTTCCCGTTATCTATTTGAAATAACTTATTACCATGGTAACCGTGCAGTTGTTATTTCAATAAGAGTCAAATTTTCTGATTCTGATAAAAATTACATCAAAAATATACATAGAAAAAAACTTGTGTATAAAAAATAAGTGAATACAGCTGTGTAAAAAAAAACCCGACAATGAATTCATCGGATTATTCAAGTGACGACTCTGAAGATGAAGAAGTGCGACGAAACATTGCTGCGGAAGCTGCGGAAATAACTCAAAATTTAGCACCCTCCAAATCGGTACAGCGATATAAAAATTGTTACAATCAATTTATTGCTTGGAAGAAATTGCATCGTATTATGTATTATGATAATGAAAATTGAAATATAATTATTAAATGACACATTTATAATACAGTATTATTTACTGTTTTAATTACTTATTTTATGTACATATTGTTATTTCCTATTCAATATTCAATGTTTTTTGTTTGCGTTCGATAATAAATACTATTTTTCTCACTAAAAAAATTGAATATTTAATTATGTCGAATATTATTAATAATATCTATTAAGTTTAAGATAATTAAAACTATTAATTTTTTTTTTTTCGTCTGAATGATGAAAAATAGTATACGCGCCACGGGAAGATAGCAGGACTTTTCGACCCACGCTTTTGTCACCCTCGCCTTCGGCTCGGGTGACAATATCGCGCGGGTTGAAATGTCCTACTTTCCTCCTTGGCACGTAATGTACTATTTTTAATTTTTGGCTTATGAATGTTCTTCTATAGTGCCCGGTCTAAGGAGGCTCAATGAAATTCCTTGACATTTCATGACATTTAGTTACTTTACATGACATTTCGTGACATTTTGTAACATTTCATGACATAAAATGAAATTTCATGACATTTTGTGATATATCATGACATTTCGTGACATCTCATGATCATGATCGACATACATCGTTGTCGACAATGATGAAGCTTGAAAATTACAAAGCAGGTCATGTTTACTCGAAGGAGGATTTTATCACGATGAAGATATTTCTTGTTTTTTTTTGTACCAACCCTACAAGAACAGGTAAACATTTTTTCTGTTCCTAAGAAGGTTTTTCTCTGTTCCTTCTTTACTCATGTGTCGTTAGCGACAATTTCTTTTGAAACTCGTTTATTGTGTTTAAGTTCAATTTTGGAAATGTGGAGTTTACCTTTTTGCTTGATTTGATTTTGATTGTGCAATTAGCTAATAAATAGGTGTAATACTCGTATGTTGTCTATTATAATTATTGTTGTAACAATCGTTGGTAGACATTTTAAAATAAATAAAAAATTAAATATAAATAAAAGAAAAAAATCATACAGATGAATTGAGAACCTCTTTTATTAAAGTCGGTTGAAAACAGTAGCTAAGGAGAGACAATAATTAAACTGGTTGTCAGCCAAACAATGAGGGTATTCGAGACGCTGAAGCAAGACTTTTGTTATGACGACATTGAGCAAACTTTGAATACCATTCTGAGAACATGACTGTGTTATTGCATTAATTGTTTCAATGGATTGAGTGTCATTAGTGATACGTGAGTCATTTCCTTGCCCATAAGAAACTTAACCATAAAAGGGAATTCTAATATTTTTGAATTGTTTTAAGCCCCGGAAGACGCTCTGTCTGCAACATCGTAATACCGTTATGGCAATATTGAAATACGATCGTTTAAAAAACTAAAATAACCGACTTCAAATGCCGCGCTATTAATTTTCAGTACCAAGTTTGAGGTGTTTATCTCCATATCTCTGGAGATACCAAGATTCTGATGAAGTTATTATGGTACCACCCCTGAAATATCCCCTTTGCAACAATAAAAGAATCATCAAAAGCGGCCCATAAACTACGAAGTTATCCGCGAACAAACATTAAAAAAAAGTATATACGGTCGAATTGAGTAACGTCCTTTTTTGGAAGTCGGTTAAAAAGAAAAAAAAAGATAAATCATTTATTTTGCAACAAAACAAGCAACAGTACTTAACTGCTACACTTATTAAAACATAGTGTGTAACATAGTGGATAAATTACACAACATTTATTTACATCAATGTATACAACTCGTATAGCGCTTATTATATTATATTCTCGAATGAGCTCCCTTCTGTAGTTCTAATGAGGAGCCCACAACATTTATTTCATCAAAACGGGCATCAAGTCGGCAACGGCAACACACGGGTAAGAACTGAGCGTTGCTATTTTCAAAGACTACAGTTACCACTTTCTATCAAGTGGTATGTTTGCTGCTTGCTTAGCAAACCACGTATCTAAGTACTTTATAATATAAATCAAATTAATGCGATGTAATAATTTTATTGCGATGCGATCCCAAAATGTTTTGAACACCACCAAAATAATCCGTTCACCATTAGTTCACTACCAAGTACCACCATAAATATTAAAATCTGTATAATTTATGATACCCCGCCAACCATCCAGCTGTAGCAGTTAATCAACCAAGAACCTAAATTTAGATACCTACATTACCCATTCACGCAGAAGATGACGTCGGAATGAGAGACTCATTTAGTATTAAGGCTTTCAGATGTTTGCGTTTATTTAAAGAGTTGGAGGAATGACGTAGCTTTAGTATGCATGCATGCATGCCTTGGTATGTATGTAGTGTGAGCACACCCGGGACACTCGAATAAATCTCCATACAAACTCGCGTTTTAACGACCCATTACACAGACACTACACACATGTCGTTTTTCTACAGGCGCAATTGTGTGCGTGCAGTCTAAGGATGTCACCGTAAGAACCTACTTCATTTTGAAGTCGGTTTAGACTTGCTAGCCAGTACTTCTGTCTGGTTGTCTGGAAGAGATCGCTTCAAGCGATAAGACCGCCCATTGTACTATCCTAGTTAAGTTTTCTTTGTTATTTTGTTTCTCTATACTGGTGTACAATAAAGAGTTTTTCTATTCTATTCAATTCTACTTCGCTATGGTTTCAAAAGTATATAGATAATAAAATTATTATCATTTACTCAACGCCATAGAAAAGATAACAAGTATTGTTCTGTAGTCGTGCGCGTATGGCATCCTTGCTCAAACCAGCTCCTCGACAGCTCCAGAATCGGTGGCGAGGTGAGGTAGGCCGGATAGGTGGGGGGAACAGAGTGTCCGTTCTATACGTAGTATTATTATATTTTCTATGGTGTGAGGTAGGTTTGGTAGCCATGAAACCTGTTTTGAACTATCTAGCTTGAGCGACGATTATAGTCGAATAAGTGATGACGAGGTAACGTTGCTGCCTCGTCGTGGAACATTATATCGATGTTCCGTCTCAGTTGGCTTACAAAAACTAGCTCACTACCATCAAGGAGAAAATCTGTTGCTATAACCTAATGGTTTCCGGTAGCACACAGCCCTTTGAGAGTCAGATCATTCTAGGCCTAGTGTGTTCATCTTCCTCGATTACATCATAGCTTACCTCCAGGCGAAATAGTGGTTAAACCACAGAGATTATATAATAGTTACTGCGTAAGTCAAACGCTAGCCTATCAGACATGTAAAAATAGTCTGCCATTAACAGTGTGTCGAGCATAATGCAAATCTCATGATTGTTGGAATTTTACACGTCACAGCACTTTTTAGGGTTCCGTAGTCCTGACAAGGAACCCTTATAGTTTCCGTCCTTCTGTCTGTCTGTCTGTCTGTCCGAGGTTTTTCTAAGAGACCGTTAATACTAGAAAGCTGAAAGTAATTTTGTAGGGGTATGTATATATATTACGCCAACAAAGTGCTGAAATAAAATTGTGAAACATATTGTTTTTTAGAGTAGCTCCCCTATATGAGAAGTGGGGATACATTTTTTTTCATCGTCTACCTCATCATGTGAGGTATCGTTGAATAGGTCTTTTAAAATGACTTAAGGGTTGCTAATACTATTTTTCGATTGAATGCTCCATTAACGAAATATTAAACTTTAACGTGCAAATTTTTGTTCCAGTAGGGCGTCCCCCCGTCCCCCCCCCCCCTCTAAAAGCTAAACTGCGGGCTTGAAAAATCTGGAAAAATTCGTGATAATAGCGCATTTCATGAACTTTAAAGGAAAACTATAGTGGTTAAGATAACTTTATTAGTTTAGCAGTAGTAGTCGTTGTACTTGGGTGTTGGATAAATTTGTACCAAATACAAAATCCTTAGAATAAATCCTTTAAAGTGACAAAGACGGAGTAGTTGCTTGTTTATAATGGGTAAACTGGTGACTGCATTGAGTAACAGGCTACTACGGAACCCTACACTGCGCGTGTCCCGACACGCGCTTGGCCGGTTATTTTAAATATCTTATAGGCTTGCGTTTGACGCTTATTCAATACCTACCACCAGGCGAATAGAGGTCTCGCATGGTGGTAAGTAAGCGATAATGTGGTCGAAGATGGTGAACATGCTAGGCCTAGAATACCTACTGCATGCACTATGAAGACATCATCAACACACAGTGTAGTTCAAAGGTTCAGACTCAGTTCCGATGACAATACATTGTTGTGATAAGCGTTATCTGACGACACCCAGGCTCCAGACAAGGGAACTCTTCATCCCCAGCGATCGACAACACAGACACGAAATGTTGTATACTTACTCAGGCCATTATTATTAGGTCGGTTGCTATAGTATACCATGACTGATGATTTGATGATCCCTGCACCCAACTGCCAGACTGATTCGCAGTGCTGGCTCCAAATATCCTGCATAAGGAAATTCAGCCGACTAATTGCATCGCGCATATGCGCGCCTTAAGGCACACCACGCACTTAAACTATACAGGGGCACAGAATAAATAATAGTACTGTTCACAAGGACAGGCGCACATAAAACTGATAATATACGCGTGACGTGAAATTGAAATGCGTTTTCAGCCAGCGTAAAACGCGCAGAAAAGCAATAGGTAGTCTGAAACAAAGCAAATCACGACTTTTTCACGCTTGATTTTGATTGCTCGTAAATAATATTGGTATCCTTGGTTCTTATTGAGTGAACACTACAACACTGTTAGACTGACAGACAAAACACTGCCTTAACAAGTAAATAAGTAAGTACTAGATTTGCTTTTTCTTAGATGTTTCTTATTTTACCATAATGTCACAGAACGTAGTTAATGAATGAGAGCTCAATTTTTTTTTATATATGTATCCTTAATTAGTAGTAAGTACTAACCAAGAATACGGCTATTGCCAACTATCCAGGGAAGCAGGCTATTTCGGTTATGAAAGTTATAACTTCATCATAATATTATCATTAACACCTTTAACAACTTCCAATCATGAAGACCACAGATACGTAGTATTATTATCATTTCTATGCCACAGACTTACCAGTGGAAGTGAGGGGAAGAGGGGAGGAGGGAAGCGGGATTAGCGTGGCGTCATAGAAAGTGGCGTGGTACGGCACGGTGTAGTTGGGATAGGTATGTGTCTTTTTTTTTAATGCTACCCAAAGACATTATTCCACGCGGACGAAATCGCGGGAACAGCTAGTAAAATATACATATAGAAATGTTCTGACTGATTGATGAATAGATACACATCAATTGCTCTATTTATACATGGACATAGAATAACAAACAGTGTCGACAACCATCGGCCATAAGTTCAATTGTACAATTAAGCTGCCACTCGTTGGTATGCCACTCAGACTCGATTCGATTAAGATAATTGTCGCTTCGCTTTCTAGAAGCTACCACTGCCGAACTACCATTAGTTGATATATGTTTTGATAGGCACTTATAGACTGTACTATAGATAAGCTTTAGTAATTGTAAAAGTACTGAACCGACTATCATTCCAGCATCGATATAATTATATAAAACATTTAAATAAAGAGACATTTAAATAATTAGCAACAATGCCTTCCTCTGTTCTTCATGCACATCAAGCAAGCTCGACATTAGAATTTCGTGTTTTTAACCGACTTCAAAAAAAGGAGGAGGTTTCTCAATTCGCCGGATATATTTTTTTTTTTTTTAAATGTTTGTTCGCGGATAACTTCGTCATTTATGAACCGATTTTGATTATTATTTTTTTGTTCGAAAGGAGATATCCCAAGTGTGGTACCATGGTAATTTTATTGAGGTCTGATAAGTATCTCCAGAGATATTGATATAAACATCTCAAAATTGGTACTGAAAATGAATAGCGCGGCATTGAAGTCGGTTCTTTTTTAGTTTTTAAACGATATTATTATGTAGTTGTTTCTAGTTCCATTATGTTTACTTGGCATAAGAGTGAGTACCGCATCTCCCTTTTTAGGGTTCCGTAACCAAAGGGTAAAACGGGACCCTATTACTAAGACTCCGCTGTCCGTCTGTCTGTCTGTCTGTCTGTCTGTCCGTCTGTCACCAGGCTGAATCTCATGAACCGTGACAGTTAAACAGTTGAAATTTTCACAGATGATGTATTTCTGTTGCCGCTATAACAACAAATACTAAAAACTGAATAAAGTTAAAAATAATAGAGGGTCCCCATACAAGAAACGTGTTTTTTTCGGCATTTCACGCCATCTATGAACACTTAGTTAGGTAAACGTCCCATAGATGGCGTTATATTGAAATGTCGATCCCAAATACCTTTGTTAGACGTTAGATGGCGTTATAGGAAATAAAATGTTTATTAATTATTATTTTTTGCTGGCGAAAAATGATAGTGGTAGTTTTTGCTCGATCTTATAAAATACTGTAGTGTGTTACGGAACCCTACTAGTGCGAGTCCGACTTGCACTTGGCCAGTTTATTTATATCGATGCATACCAGAGAAAAACTGAACTCTCTATTTCAGTGTGACTAAAATCACTACTGGGTATTTAGGTACTGTCGGCTGTCTTGACGTAGGTTTTGTGCATGTCCGATGCACTTCCTCAGAGAGTAAGTACGCAGCAAAATCGCAACGTGATATTTGGTATAAATAATTGAGTATTAATTATAGTACCTACCTACTTCTTTATCCAACATACGCAGAGAGTCGACTACTGAAACTCTTTAGAAATTAAGACCTTTGAAAATTCCATCATTTTATTAGTAGTAGAAGTAGTTTCGAAACTTGGCAATTTCTAACATGAATACTACTTTCAGGCATGTGATTAAAACTAATTGATAGCTTCTTCATTGTTCAACTATGATCAATTTAGTCGTTATTCAATTTGATAGTATATACTGAGAATGTCATAAAATCGCCTTAAACTATTTCCGTACCTACAGAACACACTAAGCCAATAAATAACGTCATTTCAGTTCGTATTTTGAAACAAATCTTGTAGACGTCTGCGCAGAATTTAATCTAACCATTCTGCCGCAAAATAAAATGATTCATATTCTGTTTTACGCATTTGTGGAGCATGTGACACTATTACAGAATATTTATAAATACAGTATTCTAATCTAACTGACCACTATCTCGCCTGGTGGTAAGCGATGATGTGGTCTAAGATGGTGAACGCAGCCAGGCAGCACACAGCCCTTGAGAGTCAGAGTATTCTAATACTCTAACTCTCACGGGCTGTGTGCTGCCGGAACACCGTAAGGTTATGTCGGAAGATTTTTCCGCGGTACTTAAGCTACTTTTTGGTAGCAAGTCATTCGATGCTCCATCGATATAATATGCTCTTACAGCCTCTGGATATTATACTCGTGCATCCCCCCTATCAAGCATTACATTGAAAACATAAAAAGAATAACCGGCCAAGTGCGTGTCGGGCCACGCGCAGTGTAGGGTTCTGTAGTAGCCTGTTATTCAATGCAAGTCTTTACCCGTTATAAACAAGCAACTAGGTACTCCGTCTTTGTCACTTTAAAGGATTTATTCTAAGGATTTTGTATTTGGTACAAAATTATCCCAACACCGAAGCTATTACTGCTAAACTAATGAAGCTATCTTAACCGCTATAATTTTCCTTTAAAGTTTTTAGAGTGGGGGGGGGGTCCTACTGGAACAAAAATATGCACTTTAAAGTTTAATATTTAAGTTTAATATTTTGTAAATGGAGCATTTAATCGAAAAATGGTATTAGCAACCCTTAAATCATTTTCAAAAACAGACAGACAGACAGACAGACGGACATGACGAAACTATAAGGGTTCCTTGTCAGGACTACGGAACCCTAAAAAAACACATGATAAGAATAAACGGTGACAGACTCCGGTGACCAACACCGGAAAGGGCCACGAGTGCTTGTCACCTTCATTGAATGAACACGTTTATTGCAGACAATTTGACAGATGGTCTTAATTTTCAACCCTGACTTACAAAACAGGAGGAGGTTCTCCATTCGTCTGTTTTTTTTTGTAGTTTTGTTACCCGATTACTACGCCAATTGCGGACCGACTTGAATGATTCTTTTTTTTCATAGATAAGGTTCATCACACACTCTCTCCCAATTATATTTTGTGCAAATCTGGAAAGTACCTCCAGAGATATGACGATAAACGTCTCAAAATTACTACTGAAACTGACTCGCACGGCATAGAATTTAGTTTTTTTTAGTTTTTAAACTACCTTAATTATAGCAAAACAGATTTCTTTCCCGTACTATAAAAACCAGTTCAAACTCATGAACAGCAAACAATAGCATTTCCACTCGAAAAGTCATCAATTCGTGATCCAATTATGTAAACCAGCCCATCCACTGTCTGCGATTTTGTGCAGTCTTGTCTAGTTTTCTGGGGCATGTGACGGTTGTTTTCAAGGCAGAATTCTGAAATAGCGCGGAGACAGAATCCATGACGTCATTTGGCACCGACACCTTCCAGACGGTGTAAACACGCCGGATGAGGATATCTCCAGGGAATGGACGGTTCACTCAATTTTGTGCCAAGATTCAGAAACCCTTCAAGGTACCTTTCTATAATTAGAGCAAGGATGGCCGCCGTATGTTTTAACGTGTTAATTCAGTTACGTAAAGAACGTGTAAGAGGGCTTCAGTCTTGTTAGCTAAATCTGTAATTCAAGACCATGGATTACCAAATATAAGTTAAGTATCGTGCAGATGTTTTTACAAATTAAATTTAATCTGTATGCTCTAAAAATAAGGTTGTAATTATGTACATATGAACTGCCTTATCAAAAGGAACCTAGATAGGAGAGTCTGTTCTTATCTAAAAACCTGTCAGTGCTAAATATGTATGTACCTACTATACTATAAAACCACCCCGACTAATCTATGTACAATCTGTTAATAGAGACCATTCCAATGAGCCCAAACTCGGCATCTCTGCTGTTAGTTGGTGAGGAGTTGAGTATTTTGCAGATTCCAGGCGATGTCCCAGCATCAAGTCAATGCTACCATGTTCTTACAATATCTTAATTATACCAAAACAGATAGATACTCGCTATATACTTACTATAATGGAAACAAAGAACAAACTCACGCGATTTGTTATGTAGTTTTTTCAGCGTCTGGCTTTTGACACGACGTTAAACTACATTGCAATTAAATAATCTGTGTCGTATTAGAGCTTATTATACCTACTATTATTTATTCTGTGGTTAAACTAGACACAGCTGAGCAGGACGATCACAGTTTTTTTAATGTCTGACAGACATGCACTTGTCACTATCGATGCAAAAAGATATTTTTTTTAATGCTATCTATAGCAATGTGGGCTGCACATTAGTAGTATTCTTGAACCCCTCCGACTAAGCTATATATGTTTGTATCTGCTAGGCTATGTAAGCTATCTCGACAACGGAATCCGCGGTGAGATTTGAATGTTGTACTACGAAATTCAACCGTATTGCGAACGTGATACGATTGAATTTCAAAGTACGAAATTCGAATATCACCGCGGATTCCGCTGTCGAGATAGCTTACAGAATAGCCTAGCTGGAGTGGGTTCAATAGTGCATTGGGTCGGATCGAACTTACGACCTCTCGATCGCCTGGCAGACACCTTAGCCTTTGGGCTATTGCTGCTTTAAGTATATCTTTGATTATAATCTATCATTGTTATCAATACTAATGACATATCGCAGAGATAATATTTTAATATACGGTGGTAATCGTATTGCACAATTATATTATATTGTATGATGCAAGTATAGATTTAATCGATTTAATATAAGATTTAATATAAGTATAGATTTAATTGAGGGCCCGGTGGCGCAATCGGGAGAACGCTTGCCTTTGATGCCAGAGGTACCGAGTTCAAACCGCCGTGCACCAATGGATTTTTCCATCGAAAAATTTATGTGCGCTCTTCACAGTGGCCCTCCGGTGAAGGAAAAACATCGTTAAAAAACCAACAACCCCCGCATGGTGGTAGGACACTATCTGGTGTCCGCCTGGCCAGCTACCACCCTCAAGTTAGAAAAATCTGTCACGAAACATCTAATGTGTTCCGGCAGCTATCCTTGAGAGCCAGTTCCCATTCTAGGCCTAGCGTGCTTACCATCTTCGACCGCATCATCACTTACCAACAGGTGAGATAGTGGTCAAACGCTAGCCTATAACGTATAAAAAAAAAAAAAAAAAAAAATCTATACCTGATGTAAGATAATACATTAATGATATACATACATACATACATACATATAATCACGCCTTTTTCCCGTTGGGGTAGGCAGAGACTACTTCTTTCCACATGCTACGATCCTGACATACCTCCTTCGCTTCTTCCACATTCATGAGCGTCTTCATACATGCTCGCCGGTTATAGGTACTTTTGACTTGGCCTTTTTTTAAAACGTCTCCGATCTGGTCGTGATACGTTCGCCTAGGTCGGCCTCTACCAACTGGCCCATTCACACACGTCTCATGAATCTGTTTCGTCAATCTTTCTTCATCCATCCTCTAGAATATAATATAATATAATGATATAACCAAAATAATTCCACCAAAAACATTTTATGTAAAATGACCAATGCCAAGACGAGACCATGGGCTCGCACTGTCAAAATACTATCAGATTTTATTTAGAGCCGAGCTTCTAACTCCACACGCCCTAACTGTACAAGCTCTAACTTCACAAGCAAAATTTTATAACTTGGGATTTTTGTATCGGACGTACAAACACTTGATCACTATTTCAATTAGGTAAGCGTAGATGCGGGCTTGGATGGAATCGCGTTTGTCTGTCATTTAGACCATGGAAGTAGCGAAAACAAGGAGGCGCCGCGATACATTTGCCTCTATGAATCTACAAATAACCGGCCAAGTGCGTGTCGGGCCACGCACAGTGTAGGGTTCTGTAGTAGCCTGTTACACAATGCAAGTCTTTACCTGTTATTAACAAGCAACTAGGTAATCCGGTCTTTGAAGGAACGAAAGAACTTTAAAGGATTTATACTAAGGATTTTGTATTTGGTACAAAATTATCCAACACCCAAGTTCAACGTCTATTACTGCTAAACTAATAAAGTTATCTTAACCGCTATAATTTTCCTTTAAAGTTCATAAAATGCGCTATTATCACGAATTTTTCCAGATTTTTCAAGCCAGCAGTTTAGCTTTTAGAGGGGGGGGGGGACGCCCTACTGGAACAAAAATTTGCACTTTAAAGTTTAATATTTTGTAAATGGAGCATTCAATTGAAAAATGGTGTTTGCAACCCTTAAGTCATTTTAAAAGACCTATTCAACTATACCCCACATGATGAGGTAGACGATGAAAAAAAAAACATCCCCACTTCTCATATAGGGGAGCTAACCTAAAAAAAAATATTTTTCAAAATTTTATTCCAGCACTTTGTCGACGTCATTTATTTACATACCCCCACAAAATTACAGCTTTCTAGTATTAACGGTCTCTTAGCAAAAGCTCGGTCAGACAGACAGACAGACGGACATGACGAAACTATAAGGGTTTCCTTGTCAGGACTACGGAACCCTAAAAAGGTGCATTACTTACCTAAACCTTATAATGCCACATAACATGGCTGCCATTGCTAGGGTTGTGTTGTGTCAATCAAGGTCATCAATGGACAATCAATGGCAACCATTTTATGTGACATTATAAGGTTTAGGTATGCACCTCTTTTGTAGGTATCAGTCCATATATATGGACTGGAAATATGAAACAATGTGTTAGAGGAGGCGCTGGAAACCTGACTTTAGTCATGACTCATAAGTATGACAAACTGAACTGACATAGCGCTACCACAGTTTTATAAGTGCTACTATCCGTAACCATCTTTCAAGCTGACTGCCTTTGCCTGAACCACAGAATAAATAATAGTACTTTAAACTGATAGGATACAATATCAAAATTGTGATGCCGTGACGTACATAGTTCTGCCACGGTTCTACCATACAATAATTAAAGGTTAATTAAAATATCTGTAAAATAACCGGCCAAGTTCGTGTCGGGCCACGCGCAGTGTAGGGTTCCGTAGTAGCCCGTTATTCAATGCAAGTCTTTACCCGTTATAAACAAGCAACTAGGTACTTCGGCTTTGTCACTTTAAAGGATTTATTCTAAGGATTTTGTATTCGGTACAAAATTATCCAACACCCAAGTTCAACGACTATTTCTGCTAAAGTAATCTTAACCGCTATAGTTTTCCTTTTAAGTTCATGAAATGCACTATTATCACGAATTTTTCCAGATTTTTCAAGCCCGCATTTTAGCTTTTAGAGGAGGGGTGGCGCCCTACTGCAAGAAAAATTTGCACTTTAAAGTTTAATATTTCGTAAATGGAGCATTCAATTGAAAAATGGTATTAGCAACCCTTAAGTAGTTTAGATTACCTATTCAACGACACCCCACACGATGGGTTAGACGACGAGAAAAATTCATCCCCACTTCTCATGTAGGGGAGCTACCCTAAAAAATATATTTTTCAAAACTGTATTTCACCACTTTATCGGCGTTATTTATATACATACCCCTTCGAGCATTTACCGATGGAGATGTTAACGCAAGGCGTACCCCTCTGCTAGCCATATAGCCATTATTGGCCATATGAGCATGCGTAACTACGCTGTATTTTTAATACTGTGTGCGTGTTTCAAGCTAGTGTGCGGGATCGTTAAAGTAAGTTATTTGTGTGTGTGTGCAATGCGTGTTTACCTCGTCCCCTGTAAGTATCGGCAGAAAAAAATGTTTGCGGATTACAACGTTAACATCTCCATTGGTAAATGCTCGAAGACATACCCTTACAAAATTGCAGCTTTCTAGTATTTACGCTCTCTTAGCAAAACCTCGGACAGACAGACAGACAGACAGACGGACATGACGAAACTATAAGTTCCTTGTTAGGACTACGGAACCCTAAAAAAGGTGGAGGTTCTCAACTCGTCGGAATCTTTATTTTATGTATGTTTATCGATTACTCGAAGATGCCTGAACCGATATGGAAATTTCTTTTTTTTTTGTCTTTTTAGGGTTCCGAACCCAAAGGGTACCAACGGAACCCTATTACTGAGACTCCGCTGTCCGTCTGTCTGTCTGTCTGTCTGTCTGTCTGTCCGTCTGTCCGTCTGTCACCAGGCTGTATCTTATGAACCGTGATAGTTAGACGGTTGAAATTTTCACAGATGATGTATTTCTGTTGCCGCTATAACAACAAATACTAAGAACAGAACAAAGTTAAAAATTAAAGAAAAGTTTTAAAAAAGTTTTTTACGATAGCGCAGCGCCACCTATCTAGTTGCTAAGATGGCGCTATCGTCTTTACCTTAATCTGAATCTCGGAAGCGGCTCCAGCGATTAAATAAAATTTAGTATACCTACAGGGGATTTCGGGGGCGATAAATCGATCTAGCTAGGAGTCATTTTCAGAAAATGTTGTTTTATTCGTGTTTTCAATAATCAACTTTATTGATAATCAACTTAAAATATGACTCTTCCCGACATCTATTGGCGAGTAGAAGTACTGTATCAGTAAAGTAGTTAGTTGCTCTCAATTAAAAAAAATGTATTATTATTCGTCAATAGATGTCGGGAAGAGTCATATTTGTCTGTTTAAGTGGCAAAAAATACCGAGCAAAGCTCGGTCAACCAGATATTTTATAATATTAATCACTACAATTACTATTACTACTATTACTATTACTACTATATAATACTATTCTACCTTTGTGTTAACGTTTACTTAGTTGGTGTTAGAAGTTCGTTAGAAACTCGATAGATGGCGTTTGGAACCCTCCGTGTGCGGGACAACGTCTGACTCGCACTTGGCCAGTTTTATTTTCCCATGCCCCATTCCCATTTAAATTTTAACGAGATGATCGGTGGAGCGATTATAAATTAGTATATCAACATTTGTATTATTTGTATAACGACACATTTATATACCTCGATGACATGATACTGGCTACTTGTCTGTTTTGACAAGTGTGACGTTTGAAGTCGGTTCTTTTAGTTTTGTAAACGATCTTAAATTATTTATCGAACCAAACATTGTTTAAATACCTAGAATAAAAATATTTACCTGTTGTAAAGTGGAATCCTAACTTAAGCAAATGTATTAGCGCTTGCTTGGCAAATGTATTTCCCTCTTTAATATTTGGAAACACCTACTTAATATTTGACGTGGCCAAATAAAAAAGGCCACACAAGTTCTTAGAATTTCGGCAGTCAATAATCGCAGTACCTAATCAAATGCATTACATCATCATTTACACTGTAACATAAACATTAATAAATTCGGAGTAATGCCTTGCCATCAAAATCTTGCGCGCGGCGACGCCAAGTGAAGCGACGAGTCGCGTTTCATTCACTAGGTACTTATTATTACCTTCTTGTAAAGTTTAGAAGAAGGTTTTAGCACAGACCTGCTACATATTAAACTAGATCGCGTACAACGGCCCCCATTAGATAAACCTTGAACAGAGTTTGTCCCTTTCTTTTGTATGGACAACTTATATATATATATATACCATACATATAGTATACAACATATATTGGACTAGCAGGTTGTTAGACAAGGACACATTTTCACCCTGGTGTCTCTCAATTGGGCTGTTTTGTTCTACAAAGTAATTACAACCTTATTGCTAAAGTATACGGATTAAATTCAATTTGTCAAAAGATCTGAAGTGCGCCATCCTTTTATATTACGTTATGGGTTTTACACTGGTTCCGTCCCCGGCGAATGAAAATACTTCATTCAAAATTTAAAACCACCCCCGACAGATCCATTCATAATATGTTCATTGAGACCATTCCATTGAGCCCAAACTCGACATCTCTGCTGTTGATGAGAAGTTGAGAATTCTACAGATTCCAGGAGATGTCTCAGTATTAGGTCAACGTTTCCAGGTTTTTACAATATTGTTGAAGTAAGAGCAGGATATACCGAATTTCGAATTGATCAGAACTACGAAAGTTTATTTCATAGCGTCATCATCTAGAAAAAGGATCATAGTCTTCAAACGGCTAAACGGATTTTCATGAAACAAAGCTAAAAATACTCTCGATCAAGACAACTGTCAAACAAAAAAAAACTAAACTAAAATCGGTTCAGCCGTTTGGGCGCTACAACTTCTTTTTGCGTCGGGGGTTAAAAAAAATGGAAATCTATTTTAACTTTTTTTAATTTGTAAGACGGTTTGGGATAATTCCGCTTTATTTCCGAGGTATCCCAGCGAACCATAAAGTTATAATTTTTTTTTTTATCCAAGCGGCGAACCGACAGTAGTACAGATTATATAATAGTTACTACAGCAGTGCTATCTTGTTCTGTGGCCCTATTACAAAACTATAGGGACAATGCATGTCTAGGTAGTTAACCATTACGGCGTCATATCACTATATTCTATTCTACAGAACCGATAAGCGCTGGTATAACGTAAACGAGTTTTGGAGTGGACCACAGGTTAGTGCAGTAGTGACTATAAGGCACAGGACGTCCTTGTTAGCCAATGCGACTATAGTATTCGCTAGAAGCTCAACAGGCAGAGTAGGTATCAACTTATGCCCGGTTCCTGTAACATACGAACGGATCATTTTGCTTACGATCGGTTAAATTTGACACAATTAAGTTTGCGTCTCGTGAGCAAAACGATCGTAAGCAAAACTATCCGTTTGTATGTTATAGGAACCGGGCATTAGATGACTTAGGAAATTACATCAAAGACAAATGTTTGCAATCCAAAACATGATGTTTGGACTAGCTAGATACATAGGTACGACAAGTAACACACACTAACGCAAATGACTTTCCGAAAGCCACTTTGAATAAATAGAAATCTCCGAAAATACACCACTGAAGAAATAAAACTGGCCAAGTGCGAGTCAGACTTTTGTCCCGCACTCGGAGGGTTCCGAATTTCCGCAGTCCGAACGCCACGAACTTCTAACACCAACTAAGTAAATATTAACACAAAGGTAATTAATATAATTAAATATCCGGAAGACCGAGTGTTCGTACGACTAACTTTCTACTGATTCTAGTTAATTGAAGCTCTTTAAGTACTTATATAGAAGATATATGCAATACTGCACACGACATATGTGCAAACAAATTGACCGAGGCCCACAAATTTAACAAATGAAACGCTTGCGCGTGCTAATTTTTCTTGTGCTGCCATCTAGCTGCGTCGAGGTGAATTAATTTAGTATCGTATCGTATCGTAAAAAACGCGTTTTTTGTTTTAAACCCTTTAATTTTTAACTTTGTTTTGGTTCTTAGTTTTTGTTGTTATAGCGGCAACAGAAATACATCATCCGTGAAAATTTCAACCGTCTAACTATCACGGTTCATGAGATACAGCCTGGTGACAGACGGACAGACAGACAGACAGACAGACAGACAGACAGACAGACAGACGGACAGACGGACAGCGGAGTCTCAGTAATAGGGTTCCATTGGTACCCTTTGGGTTCGGAACCCTAAAAACAATGTTGTTGCCTTGACACGGTTCCGGAATGCATCAGAAGTCGATGCACGTCAGAACACCTACTTAAAAACCATGACGACAATGAACATCGATCATGCACAATGCACTATTACACACACTACAATATGTAGGTATATTAAATTAGTAGCTACACAATTGACAATTCTACACCCTACTAATATTATAAAGGCGAAAGTTTGTGTGTATGTAAGTTACTTCTTCACGCTAAAACTACTGAACCGATTGGGCTGAAATTTGGTATATAAGTAGATAGCCTAAACCCTGGAATAACACATAGGATTATTTTTATCCCGATATTCCCAAGGGAACGATGTCTAAGCGGGTAAAACCGCGGGTCACAGCTAGTGATAAATAATATTGATAGAGCTGAATGCAACCCCCGTTTGGATAGGAAACTAGCAAATAGTTCTGTTATTAGGATTGGCTTACGCATTACGAAAGGTGTCAAAATTTGGCAAGCGAGATGAGGAGTGTCTTGCTTTATAGCGGTAACATAGCTTTTTTTAACCGGCTTCACAAAAAAGGAGGAGGTTCTTAATTCGTCGGTTTTTTTTTTAATTTTATTAATTTGTTTGTTTACCGATTACTCTAAGATGCCTGAACTGATTTGGAAAATTCTTTTTTTTTTCAAAGGGTAACCTTCCCAAGTCCCATTTAAATTTTACGAAATCAATCGAACGGTTTTTAATATATCAACATTTGTATTACGATGCATTTATATACCTCGATGACATGCTACTGGCTACTGGCTACTTTGACTAGCGCGACGTTTGATGTCGGTTCTTTTAGTTTTTAAACGATATGAAATTATTAAGTATATCTGATAGGGTAGCGTTTAACAAGGATGTCGCTAGTTTGACATCTCGCCCGATGGTAAGCGATTATGGTTTGATACTCAAGGGCTTCGACAGCTGAAACACCGTAAGTGTATGGCGGCAGATTTTCTCTCGGCCCGACAAGTAAATAGACGGTATGTGGAAGGTATGCGAAAGGTTATGAAGGCTTTACAAAATAAGCTGAAACATGGCGTTGATCAAGTAAAAATTTTTCATTCCAATTTTGATTCGATTGTTCCAACCAATAGCAAATTCTTTCCTGAATTTTCATCAGGAAAATAAAAAACAGTCGTTACATCAGTAAGGTCAGCCACATAAACCATTATTTTTATTACAGCCACAATTCAGCGCTGTCAATGAAAAGTTTATGACTCAATAATTGAGTCGTCTAATTAATCTACGTACTAAATGCACACCAGTCATTCATCAAGTTACCAACTCCAATTAATGGAAGTTTTCATTAAAATTAGATCGTTTAAAAAAACTAAAAAAACCGACTTCAAATGCCGCGCTATTAATTTTCAGCACCTATTTTGATACTCATCAGATCTCGATGAAATTACTATGATACTACCCTTGGGATATCTCCTTTCTAACAAAAAAAGAATCGTCAAAATCGGTTCATAAACGACGAAGTTATCGTAAAGTAAGTATTAAGACACCCATAAATAAACTGGCCAAGTGCGAGTCGAACTCGCACACTTAGGGTTCCGATTGAACAAAATTTGCCGGAAAAATTAAGTACATAGTTTTAACATCGATTTATATAAATACCGTGTCAATACTAAACACGCTTATTTACTACAACGCCATCTAACGAATATCTAACGATCTTCTAACACAGACTAAGTGAACGTTAACACAAAGATGTTAGGGTAAATAATATTAGTAATAAGGTAAACTATCGTTCATAGATGGCGCTGTAGTAAAAAAACACGTCTTTTGTATGGTAATATAACCCCCCTATAATTTTAAACTTGGTTCTGTTCTTAGTATTTGTTGTTATAGCGGCAACAGAAATACATCATCTGTGAAAATTTCAACCGTCTTACCATCACGGTTCATGAGATACAATCTGGTGACAGACGGACAGACAGACAGACGGACAGCGGAGTCTCAGTAATAGGGTTCCGTTGGTACCCTTTGGGTTTGGAACCCTAAAAAATATATATATAACATATATGCCCGATCATCGAAAATGTAAAAAAAAAAAGAATATCGGGATAAGAAGTACCCTTTTATATATATATCCTGCAATAAATGTAACCAGCTCATTGCCACTTTAGTAGAGTCTTCTATCTACTATATCAATCACTTTAGTTCTCTCTCGAATAACTAGTTATTTGCCAGACTAGTTATTTGCCAGATTGGTCATTTGCCAGACAAGTTATTGCCAGACTAGTAAATCGCCATCTAAAAATCCCTTCTACATATTTATTCCCGGTACACTTGTATTCAAGGAAGCGCAACAATAACATCCATTATTATGTAAATGATCGATATCGTCATCAAACACGGCGCATTGTGCACATCCGGCCTCGGAATAACAATGCTGATATAAATCCGTTTAGAAATTTATTAACATAAGTACGTATAAGTAATGTGAAAGGGGATAATAACAATTTTTTTTAAATTTTTTTATTCGGTATAGTCAAGCGTTTGACCACTATCTCACCTGATGTTAAGTGACGATGTGGTCGACGATGTAGCACGCTTGGCTAGAAGATACCTATTCACTCGCGACTTGAAGACCCCTAGATGGTACCTATCCGGAAACACAGACTCAGGCAAGGAGTTCCAATCCCTGGCGGTACGTATGATAAATGTGGAAGCAAATCGCTTCGTTCGGATTGATGGAATATCCACCATGTAGCGGTGGCGTGTATCAGTACGTCTGGATGTCCGATTGAAAAAAGGCGATGGGGGAATAAGTTCGTGCAGTTGGGAGGCACACTCTCCGAAATGTATCCGATAAAAAACCGATAAACAAGCTACTCTGTGGCGATGCTCTAAGCTTTGGGGTCTTCTGCTAATGAGCTCGTCATTGTTGATTAGCCTCTTAGCTCTTCGCTCAATTGCCTCCAACGCCTCTAGTTGGTATTTAGCCGAACCGTCCCAGAGGTGAGAACAGTACTCCATATATGATCAGATTTGTGCTTGATAAAGATTGAGCAACTGTTCAGATGTGAACTGCCTCACTTTCGCTAGAACACCAAGCTTTTTGGAGGCTACTTGTGCTTTTGATTCGATATACGAACCAAAATTCAACGTTGGAGTAAAGGAAATGCCAAGGAGCTGAATGTGGTTAGTTAACGGTACGGATACATTTCGGAAAGTAGGAGTCAGATGGAACTGACTCCGTTTTGCGGAGAAAAGACGCCTGGGTCTTAGTCGCATTGAAACTGACCAGGTTGGCTTCGCCCCATTCGGAGACTGCCTTCAGAGACAGATTCAAGCGCTCGACCATCGCCTCTCGAAGACACTGGATATCTGCACCACTGGTGCGTGCTCCAGATATGTAGCTCTCTACAACATTGCTATCGTCTGCGTACCAAAATATACCAGGCTTCAGGAGATCGTTAAAAAAAAACTATAGTAGAGTATTGCTATCATTCCATGCCCCATAGAGTTTCTTGGTGTTTCCTCTCTGATGGGAGTATTTCCGGAAAAATATTGTCTGAAGTAATGAAACACACAGTTACGTGTATGTTTGGCAACCCTACTTTAATATTTTTTTAATAGTTGACGTCAACGATTGGATGACAGCTGAAGGGTTCATTACTTTTGTTTTTTTTTTAAATTCAAAGCGTTAAATTCTGCTTTTGCTATGTTTACTTGATAATGCATATATGATTTATTTTATTATTTATGATTTTGACGTGTATATGTGCGTATATTAATACTGCCTACATACTGAATAAATGCTTTGATTCTTTGATTCGTAACCCCATTTCTTCTTAATATTCTTATGACTGCTGAAAAACATGCATACATGCATTAACATGCAAAATTTTGCCTATACAGAATTTTACAAGCCGCTGTATCTGTAATAGGAAGACGTCATCGCTTACTATCAGACGAGCGTCGGGCTTGTCCTGCTAACTTTTACCATTTAAAAAAACAGCACCAAGCGTTTTTGGACCATCCTGAGAAAAAAATACCTACATTATTTTGTTGTATTCGAAACTAATTAGGTATTTTAAAGTAGCATACTCGAAGCTGTGCCTTTGTCAGTGGCTTCTCAAGTTATAATATAGCTAAAGTTTAGGTTTATAGAACATCACATTCTAAATTGTTGTATTTATTTACTAATTACAAGTAGAAACAAAATTAACATTTGCTATTTTAAGAATGTATTGTAAGTATGAGTGTATGTGTGCTTGTTTTGTATCGCTGCTTGGGAATGTGCACAAACATTGACACGATGTTTTAAACTTTTTGTTATGGTATATGTATAAAGTATACCAGTGTAATAGTTAGCCTGGTTATGCTTCTGATAAGCAGCCTGCAGAATACTGTAAATTTTTCCAAAACGGCCTACGTCCAGCTGTGGACGGACACCGGCTGGTAATGATGATGATGGTGATTTCCAAAACATTTTGCTCTTATTGCTAAATGGTGATTTATGCTGCGCCGATCCTAAACACATAATATTTTGGAGAGATTAATACTCAAGAGAGGCTCTATGATATTTTATTTTCAATATCTTTTATCCTTGTTCTATTTTTTTTTGTTTCATAAGCGGCAATAGCCCAATGGATAAGGTGTCGGACTGGCAATCGAGAGTTCGTGAGTTCGATCCTCACCCATTGCACTATTGACGTGAGCCCACTCCAGACACATTCATATTTAGCTTAGTTAGAGGGGTTAACAAGAATACTAGAAATGTGCAATCCACGTTGGGAGTAAGCTTTAAAAAAAATATATATTAATTTTAGTACCTCAGATTTATCGCTATTTGTGAACTGCGGTTTTACCCGCGTAGACATCGTTTCCACGGGAATATCGGGATAAAAAGTTAAAATTATATTACCGCTATAAAGCTCCTCATCTAGCTCGCAAAATTTTGATACCTTTCGTAATCCGTAAGCCAATCCTAATAACAGGACTATTTGCTTGTTTCTTATCCAAACGGGGGTTGCATTCAGCTCTATCAATATTATTTATCACTAGCTGTGCCCCGCGGTTTTACCCGCTTAAACATCGTTCCCGTGGGAATATCGGGATAAAAATAATCCTATGTGTAATTCCAGGGTCTAGGCTATCTACATACCAAATCAGCTCAATCGGTTCAGTAGTTTGAGCGTGAAGAAGTAACTAACAAAATTTCGCTTTTATAAGTACCCGATCTAACTAAAAAAACACAAAATTTTTGGATATTTTACGTAGTGTCCCCCTAGCGCGATACATTTTTTCCAGCGATGTTCAATAGGGAATATGCATGTTTTTTTTTTAATATTTTTATTTCACTCATTACATCCATATAACACAATAAAAAAATAAAATACTGGAATTAGTCTCATTATTTTTTAAATAAACATTTAAATATACAAATAAATTTGTGCAGTTTAAACGCCATTATTTCCCGGGCTCTTTGGAAGTGCATTGTGACGTCACGCACTTACGTCAGACACACGCCGCTTGAAGCAAACTAGCTTTTTTTTCTTTAACTAAGACTCCGCGTGATTATTGTATTTAGCCAATGGCATGTTTTTATTAAATTATACAGTTTCTTTAATCTCGTACTCATTTTTATCTATATTAAATGGTTAGTACAATAATACGCGGCAAACACAATATTTGGAAATAAATACAATAAGAACACACCATACATTTATTTTTATGTTCCCGCGCTCAATGTTTCTATCACGTGGAGTAGTGCATAATGACGTCAACTTTCGATTTGACCAATGGTGATCTGTTTTACAAACATAAATTTCCCTCGCCTTAATTGCATTTTTAATTTATTATTTTAAGCAAATAAAATGGAATTAAATAAAAAAAAAGGTTTTACATATAATTCCGGACAACAAAGAATCGAAAAAAAAAATCCAATAAATCTGAGCTTTATGCATATTCCCGATTGCTTCGATAACATTTTTATAGTAAGAAATGTCAAGCTCCTCGAACTAGCCATCGACCGCACACTCCACCTCTTCTCAAGCCATTTTTTCAAGTTTGGGAAAAGAAAATAGCCTGAAGGAGCTAGATCTGATCTTGACCATCGCAATTATAGATTTGTGAACTGGCGCGTTGTCTTGACGAAACAAAACTTTTTTTTCGGTAAATGCGGTCGTTTTATCTTGATTCCATCACTTAAACCCTGCAATAGTAATAACCATCGAATTTCAAAATAAAGCTGTACCTATTATGGATGTGATTATGGTTGGTACTTTCTACCACAGACAATATTTTCATGTAGCAACGTGTAGGCGTATATATGATACGCCAGGCCGGGTACTTTTGGGACTACCGGTATTAGTAGGAATTAGGATATTGCAGTAATCTTGATTTTTGATCAGGGGCAGTAGGTAATACAATTTTGTCAGTTACTCAACTAAAATTGAAATATATTTATTTCTCGGTTTGAAGAGCAAAATGTTAGTGCAAATATATATGATAGACGTTATCGCTTACAATCAGGCGAAAGTCTTGCTTGATATGATACGAAAGATAATCATAAAATAATTTAAGATCGTTTAAAAAACTAAAAGAACCGTACAGTTTTAGTACCAAGTTTCAGGTGTTTATCTCCATATCTCTGGAAATAATGAACATAATTATCTAGATGAAATTTAAATGGTACCATCTGAGAAAAAGACCCTTCCAACCAAAAATAGATAGGGGCGGGCCCCCACAATAAAGATTTCTTCGTAAAAAAATAAATATTTTCATCCTCGAAGCAAACAAAGGGTTGTCATCAGTTTCACTTGTCTATATGTGTACACATATTTATGTGTATAGCTTAGTTTATAAAAAAAATCAAAAAAATAATCAAATCTCTGTATACAACATACATGGATGGGCCCCCACAATAAAGATTTCTTCGTAAAAAACTTAAAAATTTGACTAGTAAACACTAGTAAACAACTTTTCCTTTGATATATTTTTCGCATCTTACCTTTTACCTACAGCACTTTGTACAACTATGATTATATTAAGTATTGGAAAAGTCGACTGAAAAGAATTGTCTATTTCATTTGGAAAATAATTTGGGGTAAGGGGGCCTCCACTTTTTTGTTCCTCCGAGGAGTCTAAATCTGGTACTGCTCTGGGACACTAGGTACCTACCGTCTGCAAGATAAGAATTGGTGCTAAGACAATACAAGAGGCAAGGTCCAAAACGACGACTCTGACACTCTATTAATTATTATTTAGTGTCTGAAACAATATTAGTTTAATATTATGTATCTTTGAAGTGTTACACTCTTTATATTTTTGTAAATTGTTAAACACAATCCAAAGTTTCATCGTACCGACGCGACTTGAACCCGCAACCTCCGTAATTTCGTCGTAACGACATCATCGACGAACATCGCACTGTGGCTTAATTGGCAAAGCACCGGAACATGTTATTCCGGAGGTTGCGGGTTCAAGTCGCGTCGGTACGATGAAACTTTGGATTGTGTTTAACAATTTACAAAAATATTAGTTTAGTGCTAAATAGTGGATATAAAGAGGTAGATAAACCGGCCAAGTACGATTCGGACCCGCAGACAAAGGGTTCCATACCACAGTATGATTTTTAATAAGATCAATCGAGAAATAAAATGCTAAAAACATGTTTCTTGTATCCATTCCTTTAATCATTATTACATGTAACATTTTAATTTTATTTTATTTTGTCATAGCAACCATAGTTACATTGAAAATGTCAAGTGTCTATTAATATGGTTCATAAAATCGAGCGAAAAGCGCCAAAAAAAAATGTGTCTTTATTGTATGGGAACCTCCATTAAATTTTTAATTTTATTTAGGTTTTGTTATTTTGTTTTCAAGTGTACCTTTTACCACAGTTTTCACAATCATGTAAAACTGTGCTATTACTGTTCAAAAGATATAGCCCTGTGACAGACGGGCGGATGCACAGCGGAATCTATGTAATAGGGTCCCGATGACACTCTTTGGGTACGGAACCCTGAATACGAACGAACCGAAGTAGGCCGGCACAGATATAGGATTCGGTGTTTGTAACCGACTGTGACTGTGTTCAAATTATGATGCCATGTTATGCGACCGGTGACGTGGAAATGTTTTTTTGGTTTATAAGGAAGAGTTTCCAGTAAAATTACTGGACTTATGATGTATCCTGATGTCTGGGTAACCTAGCAGCGCCTCGCGGTTTCACCCGCGTAGCTCCCGTTCCCGTGAGAATACGGGAATAATATATAGCTTATGATACTCGCTGATAATGTAGCCATCCATTAGTGAAATAATTTTTGAAATCGGTCCAATAGTTTTTGAGTTAAATCATAACAAACAAACAAAAAATCAAAAAATCAAATCTTTCCTCTTTATAATATTAGTTCAGATAATAAGTTCCTATTATTTAGACTTCTGTGATAACGCTGAGTAACAATGTGCGTCACTGCACTGCGCATGATTTGCGCAAACATTTAATGAATTCTGTATGTTACCCGGATACATTTTAAGATGTTGAGTCTCACACAGTGACGTAGGCCGTCGCTGGTCTCACATATGTAATTTCACTGGACACTGCTAAGTGTCGATGCGATCTAAATGTAACCTTGCTATCTGAGAGTGGAAGACAATACTAAGATGACGCACTGTAACAGCAGCTGATGTTAGGTGCCAGCCAGCTCGGCAGACGAGTGATGACACTTTGAGCTTTATGGGTTGGAAAAAGTTGATTTTTCACTGACGTTACGTCTCACTGCAATGTACCTCTGCCAGACAAGCTCGATTAATTCTTAGAAAACATCGTCTCTTGAGACTTGGTCAAGAGCTACTCTGTCAGCAATAAAAAGGAAGTACCACCTACAGCTGATTGTAATCTAATAGCACAGTTTAACAATAAAACTGTACTAATAGTATATTAACGCAGATAGCGCAAGTTGTATCGCAAATTCGCCACCCATCTCGCTATAAGTATCTATTTTTGAAGTGAAAACTTATTTTTTGTGATGGGTGAAAAATGTTAACTCGCGTCAGGACACGTGACCTGATCGAAGATTCGTAAGACGGAGGGAGAGTAAACCAAATACTCCCGGAGTGCAACCCGTTGTTTTTTTTTATATCTTAGGTATAGTCTAGCGTTTGCCTCTATGCCGCCTGATGAAAGTGGTGGAAGCCACTAGAATAGAATAGAAGGGATATGTGCTGTCGAATCACCGCAAGGTACCACCATAAGAGGCAGATTTTCTCATTGATGGTGGTAAGCTACTTTTTGGTAGCAAGTTGGGTGGTACATCGATATACTATGCTCCAACCACCTGTGGACGAATACCCGTGCTAGGATTTGAACCAGTGACTCGGTTAGAAGTCAAGACTCAAGCCATCTATTCTTTACTAATCTCAATCTAAATATTATTATTATCTGTTCTGTGCTAAGGGCTCAATCTAAATTTTGGATTTAGCTTACCTTTTGTTATATCCAGTCAAACTCCAGGCGTATTTCTACGAACATTGTTCGCTGAAACTGCCGATAAATTAGAAAAATACGACAGTCGACAACGTAGAAACATTTTAAATAACTTTTAACATCTGGAGTAAGGCCAAACTGGCCAAAGTCAATGTTTTAACAAAACACACGGTGTTTGAGGGACGGACAGACTAGTAATATAACACCACAGCTTATATTTTATTTTTAACTGTTACACGGTTTATATTTTTAACCGACTTCACAAAAAGGAGGTTCTCAATTCGACTGTATTTTTTTAATGTTTGACTCACCCCACACTTACCTACCTCAGAATTCCGTCAAATCTTAATTGAAAAATTATTTTATAGTTTAGAGAGCTTATGCCTCCCAGTTGGACCCCATTCAATTTTTATCGAGATCTGACAATCATCTCCGGAGATATGGAGATAAACAATGTACGCAAATTTGTATACTTCGATGACATATTATAACTAGCCAGTACTTTGACTATCACGGCATGTGAAGTCGGTTTTTTCGTTTTGTACGATCATAAATTACGAGTATCTCAGGATGAAGTAGGTAGGTCAGACATTACATGAGGCGGTTTTTGAAGTAGCTAGTTTGTTTCCGATATTCATTTTACAGATTTATTGCATACTGAAGTGAAGATTTTATAAGCTATATAAAAGTCTATGGTCCGTAATTATTCCCGCCTAAATATAATTATTCGCGCAATCGGCGCGTAACCTAATTTAGGTGACGCGCCGGTTGCGCAGAATATTTGCATTCACCTAAATCAGGTGACGCGCCGGTTGAGCGGTTTGACCAAGTAAGTAATTAGTAAATAAGTCTAAAGAAAATTGCTCTAAGCACTCCAAACACGATCCTCGGAATCCTCATCCAAGTCTTTCCAACCACCAGATGGTCGTTCCACCTAGTATTAGAGCGTCCTACGCTAGAATCTAGATTATTCTAGATAGATAGACAGGCCCGGATTTAGGGCCCCTAGAAACTTTACACTTGAGGCCCCTCCCCCCTACATCCCGAAACTTTTGGAAATTTGTTTTACTGATTACATACAATACAAGAAATAGACTGTGATGTATTATTGTATGGAAGAAGAAAAGGGAGGCCTTTGCTTTGCTCTGCAGCGGATCAAAATAAATCTGTCGCGGTAACTGGGTGGGCAGGGCCCCTTGAATGCTGTGCCCCTAGGCCAGTGCCTTGTAGGCCCAGCTAGGCGTAAATACGGCTCTGTAGATAGATATATAGATAGAATACGCTTTATTGCACTGAAAAAACTTAGAATAGGGTACAATAGTAATTACATTTACAATACAATCGGCTGCCTTAAAGCTAATTAGCGATCTCTTCCAGGCAACCGTGGGCTGATTAAAGACACATTTATATCATACAGGAATTGTAGAATGGTAGGTGTGCATGAGGTAGAATAGGTACGCTGTGTTTATCAATGCGCGGTGTTAATTAATTAATTTCTAAGAAGTTTACCCCAGCGATTGTCGGCTCCACGGCTAATAGGGCCGGGCTATTGCCACTTTAGCCTGCTAATTTGATTGTCTATGTAGACAGATGACTTTGTTTCTCTGTCAAAAAATCATCTCGTTCCTGATTCGATTCTTAAGAAAAAATTTATGTGCTTAAATAGATACTATTTTAGTCACCGATGTATCTACATGGATACTTTTAAAGATAACATTGTGGTATTAGCTATGTCAGCTAACAATTGCTTTGTTTGCATAAGTATTTAGTCTACAAAACTATTTAAAAAGATGACATCAACGCTAAGACCGCGTCTAAAGGCACGTTAGTTGTAAGATATAATGTAACCATAGACTAATTATATTTAAAATCATCATTAAAATAGACGTCCGTAAAATAATAATAATAATATGAGAAGGATAAGACTATACAATAATATAGTATGACTGTAGTGTTTATATGTAATAACGCCTAGTATTGTTACAATGGCAATTTCGTATATTGTCTATAAAATGTGGGTGTGCCTTGCATTGTTTTCTTGCATACCGCACGGAGAATAAATAATCACTTTACTGCCAACTGGTGTTTGAAGTGTTTCCCTGTTCCTCTTTATTCCCGAATCCTGGACATATCACTGGCGACGAGTAAATAACAAGACTAATTAGTGCTACGGTGTGTTACTGACCTTGTGATTATTGAAAACAAACATGTCTTTCGGTAAAATAAATGAGTTTAATGTGAGTGCGGGCAACTGGACTTTGTACTGCGAGCGAATGGAAATGTATTTCCAAGCTAACGGAATAAAAGACGAGTTAAAGTTGCCAACGTTTATTTCGTTAGTGGGTGACGAGGTTTACGAACTGATTGTGAACCTTGCAAGCCCGAAGAAACCCACAGACTTCACATATGAAGAACTCACGGTCTTGGTTCGAGGTCATTTACAACCGAAGCCGTCCGTAATGGCGGAGCGGTACAAGTTTCGACAACGGCGACAGGAATGCGGAGAGAACATATCGCAGTACGTGACGTCATTGAAGAGAATGGCGAAGGACTGTGATTTCGGGAGTACACTAGACGAGAACTTGCGAGACCAGTTTGTGTGCGGAGTTGGCAGCGAGTTGGTGCGGCAGCGGTTGTTCGGTGAGCTGGAGCTGACGTACGCGAGGGCGTAGGCGCGGTGGCGCGCGCCCTCACAACGCGCACTACGTGCAGCCGGCGGCGGCGGCCAGGGCGGCATCTGATGAAAGCGAGGATGTCGCAGAAGAAGTTGAACCTATATTTCAAATGGGATTGAGTCACTACAAGCCGGTGAGTCTCACAGTTAATGTCAACGGAACTTTATTAGACATGGAAGTAGATACAGGGACGCCCTGTTCATATATTAACAAGGCTACGTACGAGCGTTTGTTTAGTGATGTAAAGTTAGAGAAATCAAAACTAGTATTTCTCTTTTATGACGGCAAGTCTAAGGTTAGGCCACTCGGGTGTCTGAAAGTAAACGTTCGATACGGTGGCGGCGAAGTGAAGACACTAGATCTGTTTGTGATAGACACTGGAGTGACGTCATTGATAGGCAGGCAGTGGCTCGCAGAGCTTTGTATACAGATACCGGTACTGCGATACCCGGATGTAGTAGTAGGTGATAATTTTAATATCGAACCGCTTGATAATAACTATTTACGACATATACTCGACAGGCATAAGGAGGTGCTGAGCGACGGCCTGGGACGGTACACGGGAGGGAGCGCGGTTCTGCGGGTGCGCGAGAGCGCCGCGCCCGTGTTCCACCGCGCGCGGCCCGTGCCCTTTGCGCTGCGTGAGCGGGTCGACGCGGAGCTCGACGCCATGCTGCGCGAAGGAGTCATCGAGCCGGTCGATTGCTCGGACTGGGCCACGCCGCTCGTGTTAGTACCTAAAGGTGACGGCGCGTTACGCTTATGTGCCGATTTCAAGGTGACGTTAAATCCCGTACTGCTGGTTGATCGATATCCGCTGCCGAGGGTCGATGAGCTGCTCTCTAATCTAGCTGGGGGGGAGGAATTCACGAAGGTCGATCTGTCTCAGGCGTACGCGCAAATTTGCCTCTCAGAAGACTCCAAAAAGTACACGGTTATCAATACGCATCGCGGCCTATATAAATATAATAGATTAGTGTACGGTCTCGCGTCGAGTAGCGGCATTTTCCAAAGAATTATAAGTGACGTGGTCAAAGGCGTGCCTGGAGTGCAGTGTTTCGCGGACGATCTGATTTTAACCGCGAAAAGTAGGCAGACTCATCTACAGTCATTAGAATTACTTTTTAAAAAATTAAAGGAGGCCGGCCTGCGAGTCAAAATGAGCAAATGCTCGTTCTTGGAAAAAGAGGTTAAGTATCTCGGGTTTATCGTGGATAAGCACGGTATAAGGCCCGATCCAGAGAAGATTCGCGCAATTCGAAATATGCCTCAACCGGAGAATATGACTCAACTAAAATCGTTTCTCGGCATGATCAATTTTTACGCGCGGTTTGTGCGTAACTTGAGTGACATACTGCATCCTCTACATGCCTTGCTCCGGAACGACGTACGGTGGGAGTGGACGGCGGCGCACACTAGAACGTTCGAGCGCGTGAAGCAACTGATGGTAAGTAGTCGGGTGCTAGCGCACTATGATCCGCAACGCGATCTGACGCTCACGTGCGACGCGTCCGCCGTCGGCGTCGGGGGCGTGTTGTCACAGACAGACGAGCGGGGGGAGGAGCGCGCGGTCGCATACGTGTCCAGAAAGCTCACAAAAGCGGAGCAGGGGTATGCGCAGATACACAGAGAGGCGTTGGCTATAGTTTATTGTGTAAAAAAATTCCATCAATACTTATACGGCCGAAAGTTTGTGTTGAAAAGTGACCATAAACCGCTAGTCAGCATATTCGGTCCCCACAAGGGTATTCCTACGATGGCCGCAAGTAGGATGCAGAGGTGGGCTATCATCTTATCTGCGTACGATTTTGATATAAGGTATGTCAATACGAGTAGTAACGGTGCGGACATTTTGTCTCGGTTACCTGTAACTGAGATAATAAATATCGAGCCGCCCGAACAGACTTACCTACACTTCGCGACGGACGCTATGTTGTTAGACAACGGTAAAATAAAACGAGAAACGGCGCGTGATCCTTTGCTCAGTCGGGTACACGGGTACATTGAAAACGGTTGGCCTAGTCAGGTTGATATAAAACAATTGGAGCCATACCTAGCTAGGAAAGATGAGCTTTATACGGAGCTGGGGTGTGTAATGTGGGGCCATAGGCTAGTAATCCCTGAGGCGTGTAGGACGTGGGTGTTGCGTGAGCTACACGGGGCTCACATGGGGATTGTTAAGACAAAGGCGTACGCCCGCTCGTACGTGTGGTGGCCCGGTGTGGACGAGGCGGTGGAGGCGCAGTGCCGGGCGTGTGGCACCTGTGCCGCGGTGGCGCCCGCGCCGCCCGCCGCGCCTTCTGCACCCTGGCGCTGGCCGAGCACCCCGTATGAAAGAATACACATCGATTTTCTGGGGCCGATCGACGGGCAAACGTATTTAATTATAGTAGATGCGCGGTCGAAGTGGGTTGAGGCGTATAAAGTAACACGAAAAACGGCTGATGTCAGCATTGCCAAACTCCGGGAATCATGGTCGAGGTGGGGTATCCCTAAACAGTTAGTTTCCGACAACGATCCCTCTTTCTCAAACATACAGTTTGAGGATTTTTTAAACAAAAACGGTGTATATCACGTATTTTCAGCTCCGTACCACCCGGCTTCGAACGGAGCCGCCGAGAACACGGTAAAACTAATTAAGAACGTAATCAAGAAAGCTCGTTGCGACGGCATCGATCCCGAGTTAGCTATCCAGAGGTTCTTGTTGGTATATCATAATACACCGCACTGCGCGACGGGCGTGAGTCCCGCCCAGATGTTGCAAGGCCGACGGCTAAGAACACGGCTGGACGCTATAAGGCCTGATCCTGGTAGTAAGTTACGAAACAAAGAGATTTCAGCTTGTGAAGAAGGTAGAGGGTCACGCAATCTAAACCCCGGTGATACGGTGTGGTATCGGACCTATGGGAAGCACGCTAAATGGTCAGATGGACGAATAGTGGATCGCGTAGGTAGGAGCGACTATACGGTTAGGACAGAGGACGGCTCGGCAGCGCATCGACATATCGATCAACTTAAGCGAAGAAGCACGTGCGTCTTTCCATCGGAGGGTGCTGACACGAGTGGAGTGGTCACGGCCGAGCGATCGCCTAGCGCAGCGCGGATCGCGGGTGGTGATACGTCCCCGGGGACGTCAGATGTAAGGGGAGAGGAGGTGGTGGAACCATGCTCGAGATCTATTAATGAGTGTTCTGCCACGCAACCACCTGTCGAGGTACCTCCCGTTACCGTACCAGTAGCGGTCAAAAGTACCAGGCCTGTGCGTTTAAAAAAAGCACCGCGACGGTACGGATTTGAAATTGATTAACAGTGTTGAATAGTTGTTAAATAATTAGATATTAAGTAATTAGGCATTTAGTAATATAGTGTTAAGGTAACATGTAGTTCTTAAGTTAAATATCTGTTTACTAGATTTAGATTAGATCTTTTGACTGTATCATGAAAACTTAATATTATATATTTAAAAGGGGAGAATTGTAGTGTTTATATGTAATAACGCCTAGTATTGTTACAATGGCAATTTCGTATATTGTCTATAAAATGTGGGTGTGCCTTGCATTGTTTTCTTGCATACCGCACGGAGAATAAATAATCACTTTACTGCCAACTGGTGTTTGAAGTGTTTCCCTGTTCCTCTTTATTCCCGAATCCTGGACATATCAATGACTATACAATAATATAGTATGACTATACAATAATATAGTTTCTCATCCTTCTCTGCGTATGCGATTTTACAAACTGGCTCCAGCACTGGCTCCAAGTTCTAATGCACCCATTGGCTTTCACTCGCAATCATGTATGACCCGACCAAATTACGTTGTTCATTTTATCTTATAGCAGGCATATTATGTATCACGTGTTCATCATTTTAGTCGGGTTATATCTCTATAGCTATTTCATTCGCATACGCTAATGTTCTCTCTAGTTAATTTTCCCTCTACGAATATAACTAGCGACCCGTCCCGGCTTCGCACAGCTATAGCATAATATATCTTTCTTTACATAGTATTTATAAAACCAAGTGGCTTCCTCCGTCTGTACGCTTAGATCTTCTAATAAACTAAACTACGCAACGGATTTCAATGGGGTTTTCATCAATAGATAGAGGAAAGTTTATAACTAGGATTCAACGCAGCACGAGACGCAGCAGCTATTCCACACTTATATTATAAATAGAAAATGTTTTATTAACCGACTTCAAAAAAAGGAGGAGGTTTCTCAATTCGACCGTTTTTTTTTTTTTTAATGTTTGTTCGCGGATAACTTCGTCGTTTATGAACCGATTTCGATTATTCTTTTTTTTGTTCGAAAGGAGATATCCTAAGTGTGGTACCATGGTAATTTTATCGAGGTATGATAAGTATCTCCAGAGATATTGAGATAAACATCTCAAAATTGGTACTGAAAATGAATAGCGCGGCATTGAAGTCGGTTGTTTTTTAGTTTTTAAACGATATTATAACAAGTTCAACTTCTAAGAAATTTGAGATGTTTTATCACGATGTTTCAGCAAGTGCATCAGTTCCAATATCGCGAAAAATATCGTTAGCGCGATGCAGGATCTCATACATTTTATTAAAATCTACGCTAGCGCCATCTCTATCCTACTATAATATTATAAACGTGAGCTTGTAAGAATGTACGGATGTATGTTTGTTACTCTTTCACGCAAAAACTACTGTACCCTTAGTAAGTACGAGTTTTTATCGTAAACGCTTTTGATAGATCTCACATAGTTTTCGACTTATTCTGGCTCCCTGATTGATCTAAATCTAGTAAAGTGTAGTAACCACTAGAGGCGCTGTACTGTTTTTCATACAAAATTTGTTCGATATACGATATCGAGTTTTGTACGACTGAAATTTGGTATGTACATAGCCTAGACCCTGGAATAACGCATAGGATACTTTTATCCCGATATTCCCACGGGAACGATGTTAACGCGGGTAAAATCGCGGGGCACAGCTATTACAGTAATATTTATTATAAGTCTACACTGTTTTTCAGAAACATTGTATTGTCTGTCGAAATACTTATATTTCAGCAATACATACATACAATCACGCCTTTTTCCCGTTGGGGTAGTCAGAGACTATTTCTTTCCACATGCTACGATCCTGACATACCTCCTTCGCTTCTTCCACTTTCATGAGCGCCTTCATACATGCTCGCCGGTTATAGGTACTTTTGACTTGGCCTTTCTTTAAAACGTCTCCGATCTGGTCGTGATACGTTCGCCTAGGTCGGCCTCTACCGGCTGGCCCATTCACACTCGTCTCATAAATCTGTTTTGTCAATATTTCTTCATCCATCCTCTCTAGAATCTCCTTTGAATAATATCCAAAAATAAATTTGGTTAACTTTAAAATAAATTGAATAAAATGTAAGTGACGTGCCTAATTCGTTTTAGTATGGTTATGGTTATTAGATAAATCTAAAAGACATTATACCCTACTGTCATCTTGCCGTAGAACTATTTACATAATTGGGTTACATATTTCAATTTCAATACTATGAAGCTCAGCTCATAGTATAACTATTTAATCATCATAATGTTTAGTGTGTTTCTGTCTACAGTCGGGGGCAGTGTACCAACTTTTTAACCGACTCAAAAAGGAAGAATATATAATATCTTAGTTCATTTGCATGTATGTTTTGTATATTAGGATAACATAAAATGTACTAGTTACCTATATAAAAATGTGGGTACTTTACAACTCACTGAGTTTAAAATGTGGCTATTATAAGAAACCCTGTTTGCTTCGAAACTCAATGGTAAGACTAAACTTATTATTTCTAGTTCTAACTGTATTATCAATTGATCTTTTGTCTTTTATACGTACTTGACTGCCCAAAAGGAGGGTAATATATTTATTTCAGTTTATGTACTATTTTGATTTGCAAGGTATTAGTCATAACATAAGGTTGCTTTGTGTACCCCGAGTTATATAATGCAAAATGTTTGGGAGCCCTTTGATTCGCATATTTTTTAACCGAATTCACAAAAAAAGGACGAGGTTCTCAATTGGCCTGTATATTTCTTGTTTGTTACCTCAGAAGTCCGTACTTACTTACGTAACTTTTGTAGTGGTTAAGGACTTTTGCTAGTCCGCCTGGGGCGGTGCCACCAATTTGCAAATAATTTTCAGCCGTGAAATTGGAATGTTTTTCGGTTGACATGACAAGGTGTCCAGAGAAATTACACTTTATGTCTCGAGGTTTCGGCGTTCTCCCGATTACGCTACCGGGCCCTCAAATACTCGGGTCTACGGTATGTTTCATCTATGAAAAAATCAAACTTGTAAGTCATCATCATCAGCCCGTATCAGTCCACTGTTGGACGTAGTATGCCTAGTTATTACTCAAGAATTTAGTATTACTGAACTTGCGGTCACTCGGGTGTTCGGCACGAATCTGTCTGCCTTTTTATTTATGATAGTCTGAGGGATCGAACTATAAAGTTAGGTTTGTACTTTAACCTAGTTTGACAGGTTTATACGGCAGCCTCAGTGCGCGAGTGAACTCGCACTAGAGCGGTTTTTTTTCTTATAACTTATTCTTAATTTACTTTAGAATAACGGCTCATGCATTGTTCTTAATGGCATAGTAGAACTAAAGCACTGAATTATAATTCTACTTAATTCTTGGTGTACCTACGTGAACGAACTCGCGGGTATCAGCTAGTATTGTACTAAAAGGGCCAGTTTCACCGGTACCTGATAGCCCTACTAAGAACTTATCGCGTCTTATGGCAGATAACTATCTGTCACTTTATCATGAACCGGTGAAACTGGCCCTAAATATTGGAACTCTTGTTATTTGTTAACGACCGGTTACGACAATACAACCTATAAATATTACAATCACTAACCGCGACTGTCTGTCGCCGAACCGTAGATAAATAATATTTACTACGGCCGGTGTCAGGTCTATAATTTACAATTAGTGGTATTTTTTTACCCACCCTCATAGCATAGCCTCTAAGTATTCTATGTCAAGGCTGGTAGTGTTGCAGGGTCTTATAACCGAATAGCCGGATAGACCCACCATTTTAGCCGGACATTTGAGTCAAAAGGCCGGAGTGACCCGTGGAAACCAGTAATTATTTTTATTACAGATATTTTGTCTTAATATTATTAACGACATAAACAATATGCGCATAGGTATTCTGATTAAAATCGAATTGATTCGAATTCGAAAGCGTCATTTTGAATAAAGAATAATGGTTGATTCGTGAGCAATTTAGTTGCGGAAGCTGTTCATAAAAGAACTATATTTTTCCATTCGAAGCATTGTGATCTGCAAAGATCCAAGTCGAAGCAGAGGCAGTTTCCTATTTGTTTTCGAATGATTGCGAATAGCCAGCTATAAATCAGGAATTTATGATAATTTTTCATAAAATCTTCTTAAATTTAAATTCCAATGAACCAATATAATTAAGATAGTTTAAAAACTAAAACAACCGACTTCCATGTCCCGCGAGTCAATTTCAGTAGCAAGATTGAGACGTTTATCGTCATATCTCTGGAGATACTTATCAGAACTCAATGAAATTACAATGTAACCATCTTGAAAACGTACCCTACCAATTAAAAAAAGAATCATTCAAATCGGTTCACAATTGACAGAGTAATCGCGTAACATACATAAAAAAACACATACAGACGAATTAGAACCTCCTTCTTTTTGGGAAGTTGGTTGAAAAATATTAACGAAATTCAGAAAGACCAGCTAAGTGGCCTTTTTAGGCCCGCAGACAACATCTTATTAGTCCGGGCACGCAACCAAAAAGCTTATAATGTCCGGCTAATCGAAACGCTTGGCAACACTAAGGCTGAGTGGCTGGATCGTGTGGCGCCAACAATTTCTCCCCAAAGAGATATCGCTTTAGATATACCACACCTAACCAATAACGCTTCTGAGCTGGCCTTGACAAAGCCAAAGCCATCAACCCAGCTGATTGCCCCGATAACTAGACGCTACTGATGTGAACCATTATTTTACTTGTTACTTGCCATTATTATTACTTCAGGTACTATTATTTATTCTGTGAGCATACTAATAAATATGTATGAGCCGTTAACATTTAAAATAAACAGTCCAACTGCACTCGTTAGGTGGTTTTTAATGCGAACATTCTAATATATTGTCACTGTCGAAAGCGTCAAAACGAATTTTGTTTATTAACTGACTTCACATAATATAAGATCGTTTAAAAAACTAAAAGAACCGACTTCAAATGCCGCGCTATTAATTTTCACACACTTTACCACTTTAGACGTGCCTATCTTTCAAATTTTTTTGAGAACTTGACTTTGAGAAATTTCAGTTCCATGTATGGGGGATTGATATTTTATTTTATTTATTTTTGTGTAAAAATCGCAAAGCGGTTCACAGAATACACCTATCTACCAAGTTTCAACTGTGCAGTCTTAATAGTTCCGGAATAAAGTGACTGTGACATACGGACGGACGGACAGACAGACATGACGAATCTATAGGGATTCCGATTTTTGCCATTCGACTACGGAACTCTAAAAATTAACTATTTTTCTAACCATTTGTCATTATTGGATTTGTAAGCTGATACGCGTATTCTGTCCAGTTTTATCCGCTTTTGGCCGATTCGTGTCAACGCCGTATTGACATAAATTAACAAGACCTTGCGGTTGTTTACCTGACTGGAACTCTGGCCATGTACCTCTACGTATCCTGCAAATGGTGCATTCCCAATTGGGATCATTTGAAAATTTTTTTTGGAGCTAAACTACTACATCCACGGATCCACACCATGTGTTTACTGACGATGGAATCTAGCTTGTTCAGTATTTGAAGACGAAAATGAAACTACGCGCAGCAGGACAACTGAATGTCTTTAAGTTATTTTAAACTAGACTAAACTTACTGAACTCCAACTACTTATACACCCCTTTTTACTCCCCCTCCTGCGTGAAAACTAATAACCCAACCATATTTCTTGAATTACTCTCAAGTAACTAGTTACTACATGCCAGATTTTTCTAAAAGAAAGTCCCCGTATGACGTCGATGCCCTGAAGTAAGATATTATCCAATCGCGATTGATAAAACTTCAAAATTATTTTAATAAACGAGCTCAGCTAGGCTATTCTGTAAGCTATCTCGACAGCGGAATCCGCGGTGAGATTCGAATTTCGTACTTTGAAATTCAATCGTATCACGTTCGCAATACGGTTGAATTTCGTAGTACAAAATTCAAATCTCACCGCGGATTCCGTTGTCGAGATAGCTTACAGAATAGCCTAGCAGCTCAGACTCTCAGACTAATCTGCGTAAACGAGGAACATAGATAATTTGCACTCCCTATTTTCTCTGTGGAATGGAAAATGTTTTTTTTTAATTCAAACAAAGAGAGTGGAAAATGCTAGACTAGATGGCGCTCTGTTCTATTGGCCGGAAGACTGTGATAGTGTTGCCAGACATATAGCGAACAATGTTACTCGAAAATTATACTCGTAATTAGTGAATGTGACTTTACATTTTTTTTAAATAAAATAAAAATTAAACTTGTAAAAAGGTAATTGCTACATTTTCATTTTGTATTGTTTCAGATTTTGTTCCTGTTTACTCCAATATTGAGATGTTGCTGTTACACTTCATGAAACTTTAATTCTTCATGTCAAGAAGAAACACGCCGTTCAGGAAGCGAAAGGATTACAATATTGAAAGTGATTTTTTCAACGACGTGAGATCGAGGACTAGCCGGTCCTTGATGTACCCGACAAGTTACAATCCTTGCTCCCTTACACTTTGTGTATCAAAAAGCCCTTGTCGCTATTCTGCTAGAGACCCAAGATTAAGAAATTGGTCAAGAGAACTAGGTATATCCTCGACGTAAACCTAAACTGCAATAATTGATCAATAGAATTTGATCGAATTGCGATAGTTTTCGACGTCCTTAGAGGACAGGAATAATTTGAGTACGTAGCTA
Organism: Cabera pusaria; assembly: GCA_954871355.1. NCBI lineage: Eukaryota > Metazoa > Arthropoda > Insecta > Lepidoptera > Geometridae > Cabera > Cabera pusaria. The sequence continues at coordinate 3,609,753 of OX940890.1, forward strand.
GTACTGTACTTAAATAGAGTCACGCTTGGAGATCAATGGACACGCAAAATGCCCATGCCAATGGAATACCAGGTAAAGAGCCGGGCAAGTGTGATCAAAAAGTACCGTCTCAAGAGGAGAAGACTACGTCACCTCTTCTTCAGAAAACGAATGATTTCAAGTATATAGATGCTGCAAACGACGAAGTGAATGTGCGTGATAAGAATGTCAATAATTTAGATGCTGTAAGTGTTTTGAAGTCAGATGGGAGTAATAGAAAATCAGATACGCTTTCCGTATCTTATCACAAAGATGGAAAAGGAGATGAAGATGCTACATCAACAAATGAAGGGGTTAAGTTTTTCGGACTCGGTGACGATGACAGTATTTGCTCTAGTAAAGCACCACCGGAACCAGCGCCTCAAATACCTGATGGTGGCTGGGGATGGGTGGTCGTAGCCGCTTCATTTCTAATCGCTACTGTAGCCGATGGTCTTGCATTCTCCTATGGACTAATACACGAAAAATTCGTTATATATTTTGGTACAAGTGAAGCAAAAACTTCTCTCATTGGATCTTTGTTTATATCTGTTCCTCTAATTGCTGGGCCCATAATGAGCGCTCTTGTGGACCGATACGGATGCAGAAAAATGACCATTGTTGGAGGCATAGCTTCGACGATTGGTTTTATAGCAGCTTCATACAGTAACTCAGTAGAAGTATTGTACGTAACTTACGGTTTGATGGCTGGATTAGGAATGGGTCTGCTATATGTTACAGCTGTTGTATCAATAGCATTTTGGTTTGAAAAACGACGAAATCTCGCCGTCGGCCTTGGATCTTGTGGCGTAGGATTTGGTACTTTTGTTTATTCGCCATTGACTAAATATTTATTGGAAGAATACCAGTGGAGAGGTGCTCTATTACTTTTGGCTGGAACAGTACTCAACGTATGCGTCTGTGGTTGTGTTATGAGAGATCCAGAATGGCTAATTTTAGAGCAGAAAAAAACAAAAATGCTTAATAAATCCAAAAGAGCTTCTAGTTCAGTGTCAATATCAGCTAGATCTGCCAAATCTGGTGGCGGAGAGTCTGTTTACCCGGGTATTGAAGAGTTGAAGTCTTTAATGAAAAGTGGTGAAACGCCTGAATATATTCTCACAACTCTGGTTGCTTCAATAGCTGAAGCCGAAGACTTAGAAGCAGTTACAAAGAGAAATGCAGATCTATCGCAACAAAAAAACAGTTCTGTTATTAATTTGCCAACGTTTCTAAGACAAAGTGAAAGGGTAAGTTTCGGAGAAAAATAAGATAATTAATAATTTGGTTTTGTAGGTACTCTTAAGGAATTTATTATAATATCTTTGTTTTTCCTTCAGGTACCAGCCGAAGTATTAGATCAACTTACAAGTAACAAACGTCTGTACAATATAATTCTGCAAAATTATCCTTCTATGCTTGCATTGAGAAGCAATTCCGAACAGAAACTACCTGTAGAATCAGAAGGTTCTAAAAATAAACCAATAACAATGGCAATGAAACTGAAGCTGAGTAAAAAGAAAAAGGAAGATTTTGAATCAAAACTTGATATGGTCAGAGAGAAACTTCTGCAGCCCATTCCAGAAAATAGAGCAGCTATTATATCTCCGAGAACGGAGCGTCCGGATTGGATATCTAGACAGTTTACTGACCATCATTATTTGAGAGATATCAGGGTACACAGAAACTCTATAATGCATCGAGGTGCCATGATGAACATCGCTAAGTACAAACTCAAAGCATCATCGTGTCCAGATATTTACAAAAACTCTATGTGGTCTATGGAAGATCAAGAACCGAAGGTATGAACGATTGAAGTGTTGTTGTGTTATTATGAGTCGCTATGACAGATTCGTAATGTATTAAATTATAATGAAATGCTAGCCTATAAGATATTTAAAAAAATTATTAAAGAGTATTCAGTGTTATATTCTACCATATTAGCTATCTATTTGCAAAATTACAGCCAATTAGGTTGAGCCTTTTGACAGCTTAACGATAACAATAAATAGGTACAAATTGACTGTCGTTTATAATATTGGTGTTGATAGAGAAGAGAAATTCATACATTACGACACAATTGTAGACAATAGGCTCTAGAGCCTTTCGCTGGTTAGCTGCAAAGTAGCTAGTTTATCAGTGTTCATACGGATAACTAATTACGTATGCCATCCAATTGCACGCATTGATACCGCAATTTTTTGTCTTCCATCGGAAAACCATTCAGACATACTGACGTGCATCATTGCTACATGGTGGATATTTCATCGAACCCCCACGATACGTTTTCGCTCTATGTTCATCATAATGTACTGTCGAATGTTGCCAGTGTCAAATAAGTACATTTCAAGTTAATGAACAGGTGTTTTAGACAAGCGTGCTTCATCAATTCATCATAGATCCCTTAGTCACTAAATATCAGGTGATATAAAGGTTACAAGACGGTTACAAACGCTTACATAAACGTTGAAAAAATCATAGAACATTGTATTTTTTTTACGTCTTACATGTTTATTTTTTAATTATTTAACTATTTCATTTTTTTCAGACATGGGGCAGACGTGCACTTAATTTAATAAACAAAACCTTCGATTTCAATATGTTCACTGAGTTCCACTTTCTCATGATGAATCTCTCAACCCTGGTATTGTTCATCTGGTTTATTGTTCCTTACTTCTACATCTCCAACTTTATGGTGATGTGTGGGTACTCGGAGAATCAAGGCGCTATAATGCTCAGTATATTTGGCGTTGCAACTATAATCGGCATTGTGAGTACCTACCCCTTGTAATTATTTACAAATAGATTTATGACCAGCATGGCTTAGCACAATCATTCGAAAACTGACACGGATACAAAAATTGTCTCTCCTTTGAAAATCACAATGCTCCAATCGTAAAATTTAGACAATTCAATTCGAAAAATCAGTGATTCTAGTCGAAAAGGTTTTTGCGACAAAATAGGAATTTAAAATGAAGTTTTCGAATTCCAATGACCTCAGTTTAAATAAGAATTCCTATTATTGCAGATATTGTTATTCGTGTTGTGTATCAGTACTTATATACATACAATTACGTATGAGGTACCTACCTAACATTTAACTGACCTTGATTTTAGTTTAATTGCTTATTTTTACTAGGGTAACGTTATAGAAATATTAAAATGTGTCACTTAAACAAAAATGTGCTTCGATAATATTACATCAGCAGTAGACACTGAGGACCAGTCTTACTGATTCCTGACAAAGTTTCAGATGGTGGACTGATCTACCATACAAAAATTGTAGAGTATTTTAATATCGGGTTCGAGCCCCGCTGAACGGCGAAATTTTGAATTGCTTAAAATAATGATTATACCTTGATTATCTGTCTGATAATACGTTTCTAATAGGCTGTCAGGGACTCTATCAGGAAGCCCTTAGTTATTGGAAGGCCTTTAGTTTTGTATGCTTATATTCATTAATGTCAATTTGGGCTTTCAGGTTGGACTAGGATGGATGGGTGACTTACCATGCGTGCATGTTACAAAGACGTATGCCTTGTGCCTCGTCCTTTGTGGAGTCACCATCATCTTATTTCCGGTCCTTATCAGGTTAATGGATTCCCAACAGCCTTACAGTTTCTACGTCCTAGCTGTGAATGCGACTATATTCGGATTGATGTTTTCAAGCTCATATTCATACACTCCAAGTATTTTGGTAGAGCTTATTGCCCTGGAGAGATTCACTATGGCTTACGGGCTTGTGCTCTTGAGTCAAGGATTGGGACATCTGATTGGACCACCTATTGCTGGTACGTTGTTTTGTGTAACGTTATTTTCTAATATAATCTATATAATCTGATAGGCTAGCGTTTAACCACTATCTCGCCTGGTGGCAAGCGATTATGTGACCGAATATGGTGAACACGCTTATCCTAGAATGGTCTGACTCTCAAAGGCTATGTGCTGCCGGAACACCATAAGGTTATGGTGTCACATTTTCTCCATGATGGTGGCTACTTTTCGGGCATTTTTCGTTCACATCGCCCTTCACGATATTATGTTTTATCTAAATCTGTCAAAGTCTATCATGAATCACAAGCATCTCCTTGTTCATAATGATGAGATTTTTGTTTAAACTATGAGTAGATACAATGTCTTCTAAAAATCCAATCAATAAAGATAATGTTAATTGTTAAACACAATCCAAAATTTCACCGTACCGACGGGACTCGAACCCGCACCCCCAGGATTACACGTCCAGGTGCTCTGCCAATAAAGTCACGGTTCGATACATCGATACGACGAAATTAGTGGATTGCATTTGTTAACCCAATTATGCATTGACGAAATTAGTGGATTGCATATTTTGTTAACCCAATTATGCATTGATTGGATACCAATGCATAATTGGGTTAACAAATGCAATCCACTAATTTCGTCGTATCGATGTATCGAACCGTGGCTTTATTGGGAGAGCACCTGGACGTGTAATCCGGGGGGTGCGGGTTCGAGTCCCGTCGGTACGATGACATTTTGGATTGTGTTTAACAATTAACAAAAATATAAAGTGTGAGACACTTCAAAGAAACATAATAAAAGATAATGTTGCTGTAGTGGTCAAAGACTACTGAGAACTGCTAGTGATGTGAAATGATATGAGATGATATTCCTTGTTTCAGGTGCTCTAAAAGATGCTACAACACAATGGGATGCAGCATTCTACATGGCCGGCATTTGGGTCATAGTTTCTGGTGTACTTGTGGCGGTCATACCTTACACCAAGAATTTCAGAATGTGTGGAAATGCACCGCTCGCTAAAGATGCTGCTGGTGAACCCGACCCTACTGTCAAAATAATAATTGCCCATTAAAACGTGCATTAAACGTTCGTTTTTGAAATAATTATTTCGTAAATTGAGCACTTAAGTTTGTGTTTTAAAGCCCACGTAAAAATATAATTATTTTGTTAGTTTAATGCATTACACATGCTTAGATACGAGTACGTAATGTTTACCCTAATTTAGATGTAGGTACATAAGTTTTTAGAAAGTTTGTGAAAGACATGATTTTGACTTAATAACTAATTATTTTATTGTGTGTGTTATTTAATGGATTTTTTAAAATTATTTAAATTCATATTATTATGTGTATTCTTCAATGATTGTATTGTTATACTGTAGGTACCTAAACTAAGAACGTTATAAAATTTGGTCTCTTTATTTATATTACTTGTGTGACTATCTCGTAAAGTGATAAGAATTATGTATCTAGTTTATTTAGGTTTTGGTGTTAGTTTTGGAATAAGTTTTTTTGGTATCGCACTCGAATGAATTGTTAATGTTTTCGTATAGCTACAATAATTATGTTTATTATACTATACATGTTGCAGTCACTCGAGTGCCTAGTGCGAGTTTCTTTACATTGGTTTACTTACCCTAAACGCAAATATGTATAGAATTAAAAAGCGCCATCTGTTGTGCATAATTGGTAACAATGTAATTTCCATACAAATCTGCGTTTACTTTAACATGGCCAAGTAAGTAAATAAAGCTAAAGAAATTAACCAGAAACTTGCACTACGCTCTCTTGAGTGCCTAATGCGAGTTTCTAGTTTGATTAGCTAGGTGTTCAAGCAACAGTCTAGACCTTTAACGGGTATTTTTTTATCGGATACATTTCGGAGAGTGTGCTATCCAATTGCACGAATTAGTCCCACCATCCCCCTTCTTCTATCGGACAACCAGACGTACCGATGTGTGCCAGCGATTTATGGTGGACATGCCATCTACCCGCACAAATCGTTTCGATTCATAATTTATCATACGTACTGCCAAGGAATGGAATTCCTTGCCGGTGTCTGTGTTTTCCAGTACCTAACCATAACCCGGGGTCTTCAAATCGCGAGTGAACAGGTATCATCTAGGTAAGCGTGCTACATCGTCGACCACATCGTCACTTAACATCAGCTAGGCTATTCTGTAAGCTATCTCGACAGCGGAATCCGCGGTGAGATTTGAATTTCGTGTTACGAAATTCAACCGTATTTCGATCGTGATACGGTTGAATTTCGTAGTACGAAATTCGAATCTCATCGCGGATTCCGCTGTCGAGATAGCTTACAGAATAGCCTAGCTGGTGAGATAGTGGGCAAACGCTTGCCTATATAGTTTTTTTTTTTAATTATGACGCCGTTTACCTAACAGCCTGAATGAAATTCAGCTAATTCATTAAATAGCTACGCAAATAATTTGGCTCTATAAAGTTCAATGATTTGTCTAGCCGAGACATTGAATAATGACTTATCATGTTTGCGGCTAAGGTGTGGCCCTTGGGCGGCTTTGACTGCAACAGTATACGCATGACTAGCTGACTCACTCACAGCTTCGTCTGTTTTTGATTACTTACTTACAATAGGTAGGTAACTATTATGTGGATCTTTATTCAATTATTTTATTCTAGTGCATAAATGCTGTAATGTAGATAATGGTACGTAATTATTCACAAATGCTATTGAAATTAAACAAATTGAAATCTGATTTATGTAAATAACTTGCCATGAAAGATTATCTTAAACCGATCAATGTATACATGAATTTATTTTAATATAAGATGATTATTATCAAAGTATTTTAGACGTAAGGATTTTCTACTTAACTTTAGGTAAGTAGGTAGGTACGTGAATTTGCATTGTTTAGTGGACATTGGATAATAAAAATTGCTAATTGATTTGTTTTTATTTTTATATCTTCTCTTTATTAACTAAACGACTTTTTAGTCATAAGATCGTTTAAAAAAACTAAAAGAACCGACTTCAAATGCCGCGCTATTAATTTTCAGTAGTAGTAGTACCAAGTTAGAGGGTTTTATCTCTATATCTCTGGAGATACTCATCAGATCTCAATGAAATTACTATGGTACCATATGGTACCTAAAAATAATCACCAAAATCGGTTCATAAATGACGATATATCATCATCATCATAATCAGCCAACTTCCGTCCACTGCTGGACATAGGCCTCTCCTATGGCACGCCACTGAGCTCGATCTTTAGCTATTCGTTTCCAACCGCTGCCAGCCAGCTTGCGTATATCATTTCTCAATATATATATATATATATATATATCTTTCAATCCCCAGATACAAGTTATCCGCGAACAAACATAATTATATATATATATATATATATATATATATATATATATATATATATATATATATATATATATATATTTGTTTACAATATACATAGTAATATATATACAAGTGGATCTGGCAGACGTTGTTCTGCCCGATCGCAGCGCTACCTATCGGGTCCAATTGTGAATCTAAACCATCTATGGACTAAATCAAACACACACAGCAAAATTCATTCCAATCGGTCCATGCAGCCGTTTACGAGTTCAGTGACATACACACTTACAGTAGAATTGTATATAGGTACATATAAAGATATACGATCGAAATGAGAAACCTCCTTCATTTAAAATCGGTAAAAAATGAGCAATTATACCTTCAAAGTTTCAAAACTTAGTTTGGTCGCTAAAGCACGTATTATATACTAGTTACTAGGTAAGCTGTAGCTTAGATTATTGTATTTAAATGTGATTTTTACATGTGAGGTATATTTGTATATCCTCATTTTAGGCACTCGATTGAAAATAACTGCCATTTTGTTATGGGGGGATAAAAACTTCGCTTCGATTTGTCAATAAAATTAACAGTATTTTATCCTATATCCGGAGCGCTATCCATCTTTTACCGTCTCTATAATGGAGATTGCTCTGAAGAGCTTATTGACCTGATTCCACCATCGCCATTCTTTTATCGTACTGCTCGGCACCATCAAAAAGCTCGCCCTCACATCTTACAGACCTGCAGGCCTATCACGAAGATAGGCTGAATGGACGAAATGAATTAAATGACGGGGACGCAGCTATGTAGGCTGTATAGCTCCATCTCTGTCATGTTCGTTCATTTCAATCCCTATCTAACTTCGTGATAAGGGGGCTGGACGTCTCGCACTACCCGTTTTAACCGAATATTTATACCGCGTACCTGTAAGATGTGAAATGATCTGCCCGCCGCGATCATTCCATCTAGCTGTGGCGATCCTGTGATCCCACCTTTTTGATATGTTGTACAGACTCTTTGGACATTGTTTTCTTCTAGCAATAAATCGGAATCGGAAGCAACCGATTACATAGAAGGCACAAGTAATCTTGGCAACCGGGAGATCTCTCGGGACGCCAAATAGCTATAGGATGGAATCTTTTAAAAAAGGGTATCCACAAACTCCTCAAAAGTCGGCAACGCAACGCATCAACAGCACTCATGGTGTTGCAGTTGTCCATAGGCGACGGTAACTGCTTACGATCAGGCGGGATGTCTGCTTGTTTGCCAACCATTACATTAAAAAAACCCTAAAGGCTTCGAAAAAGAATATAAATACTATGGGCTTCAAGATTGAATACCGGACACACTGTAAATAAGTAAATTTTACTGATAGTAAGTCCAGTATAAAAAGTTAGGTACTCTATGAGTGAAGTGCCCAAGATCATACCACTGATCACTATAATGCTATCACACCCAAGATCACAATATATAATTATATTTGGTAAAGTTATCATAGGTATATGGCAATATTGTAAGGCTTGTTTCAGACGAGGGAAAATAGGCATTTTAATAATAATAATAATATTTTATGTTTTTATAGTTGTTTTTTTTATTACTTTTATATGGATATTATAAAAAACCTAAATATAATAAAATGAAATATATATGTGAATAATAATATGAGAAGGATAAAACTATACAATCACTAGTATGAGAGAGCGAGATGAACAACAATTTTTTATCCTTCTCTGCAGTCTGCGTATGCGATTTTACAAACTGGCTCCAGCTTTGGCTCCAAGTTCAAGTGCACCCATTGGCTTGCACCCGCTGTCATGTATGACCCGACCAAATTACGTTGTTCATTTTATCTTATGGCTGGCATATGTATCAAGTGTTCATAATATTAATCGGGTTATATCTCTATCTTCGAGCATTTACCAATGGAGACGTTAACGTTGTAATCCACAAACATTTTTTTCTGCCGATACTTACGGGGGACGAGGTAAACACGCATTGCACACACACAAATCACTCACTTTAACGATCCCGCACACTAGCTTGAAACACGCACACAGTATTAAACATACAGCCTAGTTACGCACGCTCATATGGCCAATAATGGCTATATGGCCAGCAGAAGGGTACGCCTTGCATTGACATCTCCATCGGTAAATGCTCGAAGATCTCATTCGCATACGCTAATGTTCACTCTATGTATATTTTTTTCTATGGACCGATTAGACTTCAGCACCCGTATCACGAAAACCATTGAATGAACGAAATTAACTAAATGACGGGGACGGAGCTATACAGCCTACATAGCTGCGTCCCTATCATATCGTTCATTTCGTTCATTCAATGGTTTTCGTGATCAGCCCCCAGACCACGGAGAATAGACTCTAGGTAGATTATCCATGGTTGTCACTTGTGTCAGTGTCATAGTAATGTCAAAATCGTAATTTTGTAGCCGTCATGCGTCAAAGTCGTTCGGTGTTTACAGGTGATGTTTATAAACATGGATTTAAATTGACTGTTTCACCTGTGAAAATGTGAATTTTGTTCTGTGATACCGTGATACCAGTGATATTGATAGTCCATCCATAATTTGCATGTTTACATTATGCTCATAAATATTAACCGATCGATGAAATTGCGTTGCGCTGTAAATTGCACGTGCAATCATTGATTGATCTCGTAACATGTAACCTGCCTTTGTGTGATCAAAGTCATTTACCAGAGCAGTGATCAATTTATGTTTTTTATGTATTCAGCTTAAATTATGTCGCTGCCTAGGTAAGTGATAGATCTTTAGAAGTAGGTAAACTAATCCTCAGATTTCAAATCAGTCATTAATTTATTTTAATTTTAATTTCGTTTTAAATTTTCTTTTTCAGTATCGTGCATTTAGACCTCAAAGGCGCTCCATGGAAGGTGGAATATCTACGCAAGGTAAGATTTAGTTAAATATCTTATTATTTGACTAACAAACTACATTTTACAATTAATTCTTCCAATAAATTAATCACCTTATTGACCTTATTGCAAGGGTCACTGAGTATCTCAAACAACTACAAACAAAAAACTTGTCAGTGGATTTTCACGGGTAAGCCCATAGTTATCCCATCCCTTAATATTTTATAGGTAATACTTTTTATGAAAGAGAATGGGGCCAAAGGAGTTCTGGTCGAATGGGAAGATACCTTCCCGTACACATCAGATCTAATCGGCATCGGCAGCCTTGGAGGTTGCAACCGTGAAGGCATGTACAGCCTGGACGAAGTGCGCTTCATCCTCAAGTTTATAAAAGAAAATGGCATGGAACCGGTGAGTGGACATCACAGTTGGCATTACAATTTTATAAGTAATTTAAGATGGGCTTGATCTTATGTGCGATGTCACTAGATTGTAAGCTGTAGCATATAGCCCTATTTTGCAAAGAAATGCAATTGTAATCACTATCAAGTCACCAATTGCAATCATGATTATGTTTCCGATTGCACACATGAGCATAAATACAATAATAATTATGATCATATTACTAACAGCTGCAAATTTCCAAATTTTCCTTTTTAAAATTATTGATTGGCAATTCTGCCTCATTGTATAATAACAATTAGGCATGGTTCTAATAGATAGTAACATATTTTTTACTATACAATCAGTATAGTAACATTTCTCAACCCTGGATCTATTTTTAGCATAATAATGAAGCCATTTGATTGGTTAGACCGCGCCTTGTTGACCAATCAAATGGCTTTATTCTCTGCTATGAGAATTATTGATTAGAGAGGATTGGTCCATAAGTATTCTTTTATAATATCAACCTATGTATAAGTGTGATTACTTGACTAAAGCTATGGTGTAAACTGTAAACTCACAAGCATCACAACAAAAAGTTATTGTGAGATTGGAAAAAATAAAAATGCCAAAAGACATGTTTCTGTTACGGGGTAGTGAGATTGCTACCCACACTTAAATATGTCGGTTCTCTACTTAGTATGCTGAAATGAATCCTCATGATATACAGCAGCTATACAAACATGTAGGCAGAGTTGTGTCTACTTTTGTGATTGTCCTTGGAATGGCTTTGTGTTCTGTCGCAGAATAAATAATACATAACATTAATTTTCTGCTTGACTGAATTTTCTGTGCTGTATGATCTTGCATTTGCGACTTTATTGCTATCTACTGAGAGTATGTTAGAGTTAGATTAGAGTTATGGTTAATATACATCGAGATTACTGATTTCTATGCATAGATTGCATTTTTTTATTTTGATTGCATTGCAAGAGATTTACTTACCAAGCTGTTACATAATATTTTATAATTTATTTTTGGGGTTCCGTACCCAAAGGGTACCAGGAATCCTATTACTGAGACTTTCCTGTCCGTCTGTCCGTTAAATAAAATAAATACTAAAAACTAAAATAAAATTAAATATTAAAGGGGGTTCCCCACACAAGAAACGTGTTTTTTCGGCGTTTTTTGCTTGAACTTATGATCCCTAATGGAAATCTTCACAAAGTATGTATTACTATGGCCGCTATAACAACAAAATACTAAAAACAGAATAAAGTTAAAAATAAAAGGAGATCCCCCAAGATACAAGAAACATATATTTTCAGATATTTTATGCTCGATCTTACAAACAGTAATAGATAGACTTGAATTTGCTCATAGTGGGTATTGTCTATTATATTGTTTGCTATAAATAACGGGCCAAGTGCGTGTCGGGCCACGCGCAGTGTAGGGTTCCGTAGTAGCCTGTTATTCAATGCAAGTCTTTACCCATTATAAACAAGCAACTAAGTACTCTGTCTTTGTCACTTTAAAGGATTTATTCTAAGGATTTTGAATTTGGTACAAAATTATCCAACACCCAAGTTCAACGACTATTACTGCTAAACTAAAAAAAGTTATCTTAACCGCTATAATTTTCCTTTCAAGTTCATGAAATGCGCTATTATCACGAATTTTTCCAGATTTTTCAACCCAGCAGTTTAGCTTTTCGAGGGGGGGGGGGGGGGGACGCCCTACTGGAACAAAAATTTGCACTTTAAAGTATAATATTTCGTAAATGGAGCATTCAATCGAAAAATGGTATAAGCAACCCTTAAGTCATTTTAAAAGACCTATTCAACGATACCCCACACGATGGGGTAGACGATGAAAAAAAAATCATCCCCACTCATATAGGGGAGCTACCCTAACAAAAAATATTTTTCAAAATTTTATTTCAGCACTTTGTCGGTGTCATTTATTTACATACCCCCACAAAATTACAGCTTTCTAGTATTAACAGTCTCTTAGCAAAACCTCGGACAGACAGACAGACGGACGAAACGACGAAACTATAAGGGTTCCTTGTCAGGACTACGGAACCCTAAAAAAATAATAAAAAATAAAAATTTAAAGAGGGCCCCATACAAAAATCTTATTTTGCCTGCTAATTTCGTTCAATCGGAACCCTACATGTGCGAGTTGGACTCGCACTTGGCCAGTTTATTATAATTACTATTACCGACTTCAATAGAAAGAGATTCTCATTTCACATTTCAAGAGGTTCGATGACGAAGCAAGGCACCAGGTTGCAACATCGCGAAAAATATCACGCAGGATCTCACACTTGTAAGCAATATTTACAAGGAGAGCTATTCAACCGACTGTAGCGCCATCTAGATGATTCTATCTAAACAAATATTGTAAAGAGGAATGATTTGATTTTTTTTGTGTATCGATTTAACTCTAAAACTACTGGATCGATTTTATAAATTCTTTCACTGATGTAAAGCTATATTATCAGCAAGTAACATAGGCTATATTTTATCCCCGTATTCTCACAGGTATGTGAACTTGGCGGGTGATATCGTGAGGCGCTGCTAGTTTTACAATAAGTTTAAAACCACATCTCCCATCCTTCCAGATTCAACTTGTCCAAACTATCGGGCACATGGAGTTCGTACTGAAACATGGGCAATACCGTCGTCTGCGGGAGCTGCCGCGCTCGCCCGCGGTGCTCTGCCCCACCAGACCGGAGTCCCAGACCCTGGTGAAGAGCATGATCAGACAAGTACTGGATATGCAGCCCGATGCCACTTTAATTCATATTGGGGCTGATGAGGTAGGTCACATCTTCATTATCATCTGCCTTCAATCTTACTAGATTTTTAAATTGTTATACACAATCTAAAATTATTATATTTTTAAAACTACCTAACTATAAACAAATAAATATACCTAATAAAAAACCATAAAAACTAAAATTTAGTCTACCAAACCACTACCAGTAGGTAAAGTTCCCAAAATGCTGGCTGTATTCCCCCGTTGAATGGCGATGCTTAGGCGATGCTAAAATTTAATCGTACTGAGACGGGACTCGAATCTGCACCCCCTGAATAACATGTCCAGTGCTCTGACCAATTAAGCCACAGTCCGATACTATCGATATAACAAAATTAGTGGGTTGCATTTTTAACCCAATTAAGCATTGGTGGCGCCATCTATGATAACTTTTTCGAAGTTTAGTAAGTACAGTTTTCAAATCTGACGAGAGATGTTGCACTGCTTACATTATATAGTTTCTTGAAGACACACTTAATATTTTTGTAAATGGTTATACACAATCCAAACTAGGTTTATTCACAGTAGGACATTGATTAGTGTCCGCCTGCAACCCTCAATTTGTAAAATTTGTCGCTAAACAAGTAATGTGTTCCGACAGCTGTCTTTAAGATTCATGTTTCCATTCTAGGCATAGGGTAGAGAACGCCATTTAGCGCATAATTATATGTCTACTGTTGTGTCTTCAATCTTCGTCATATTTCAACCATTTTATACAAAACCTTAATGAATTATACTCCTAAACCTTTTTCCTGAAGCAATTTGTCTATTGGTAAAAAATCCGCAAGAAAATCCATACAGTCGTTTTGAGTTTTGGTTGTGCTGGAGCTTATTTATAGATTTTATTTGTAAAGAGACTGGTTGTGCCACCACTTGCACTACTGTTCTAGTGAGATAATAGCATTATAGCCCTGAGTGCCTAGTGCGAATTTCTTTAGATTTACTTACTCACTCGATCATGTTCAAGTAAACACAGACTTTTATGAAAATTACAATGTTACCTCTTGTGCATACTAGATGGCGCTTTTTGATTCCATACAAATCTGCGTTTACTGTAACGTGATCGAGTAAGTAAACCAAACTACAAAACTCGCACTAGGCACTTAGAAATCTAATTGACCAAAATATGACTTGTAAATATTTTTACCAATAAATGAGTATTTGAGTATTAGAATTATTATATTCCAGGCTTGGCACATGAATATCTGCTCGGAGTGTCAGCAACGTTCAACCACGAGCCCATACGGGGCAGCTGTTTTGTTCCTTGAACACGTAAGGGATATAGCTACATACATCAGGAAGAACCATCCTAACGTGTCTGTGCTGATGTGGGATGATATGCTGAGAAATACATCTGTGGATTATATGAAGGGTAAGTTTATGTAGTTGTAAACCGACTTCCAAAAGGGAGGAGGTTCTCAATTCGTCTGTATGTTTTTTTTACTCTGGCGTAACCCTGTTTACGTGGACGGTTTCCTTTCTTACCGATAAACATTAATGTTTCACTGCGCTTGACCGCTATCTCACCTGATGGTAAGTGAAGATGTGATCGACGATGTAGCACGCTTGCCTAAAAGATACCTGTTCACTCACAATTTAAAGACTCCCGTAATGTACTTAATAGGAAACACAGACTCTGGCAGGGAATTCCAATCCTTCGCTGTGCGTATGATAAATGTGGATGCAAAGTGCTTTGTGCAACAGAATGGAATATTATGCATATAATATCACATGCTTTGCTTATTCTTTAAAATAACTAGGCAGGCATCTTTTTGTCTCCGATTGGGCGATAAGGTCGCTCAGCCACAAATTATATAATAGTTACTACGGCTTAACTACAAATCCCCAAAATAAATAAAAAAATAAAAACAAAGAATCATTCGAAATTTGCTCTTTTTAGGGTTCCGTACCCAAAGGGTAAAACGGGACCCTATTACTAAGACTCCGCTGTCCGTCTGTCTGTCTGTCTGTGTGTCTGTCTGTCTGTCTGTCTGTCTGTCTGTCTGTCTGTCTGTCTGTCTGTCTGTCTGTCCGTCTGTCACCAGGCTATAGCTCATTAACCGTGATAGTTAGACAGTTGAAATTTTCACAGATAGTGTATTTCTGTTGCCGCTACAACAACAAATACTAAAAACAAAATAAAGTTAAAAATTAAAGGAGGTCCCCATACAAAACCCGTGTTTTTAAACGCCATCTATCTAATTAGTTTCGGCAAAATGACATATATGGCGCTAGTAAACGAGCCCCGTCTTTCTAGATTGCGAACAAACCAAATATTCTTGGTAATATCAATTAATCGAATATATGGGGTTGAAATTCTGTTATGTTTCGTATTGTACGGAACCCTCCCTAAGTGTGCGATAAGAGACGCGATGCTGACTCGCACTTGGCCAGTTTTATTATAAAATAAGGTGTTTGAGTTATAATTTTAAATTTTATGATTAATGTTAAATTGTATTATTATGCACATATTTATTATCTTATCTTAGGATTAAGTTTTTTACAATAATGTATATCAAAAATAATAAACAAATTATTATAAAAACATAAAATACTATAAAAAACCTAAACCTAGGGTGCCGCCGGCAGCGGGGCAGGGCCCAAGCTACCGGTGGTTAGGACTGCAGAGAGAGGAACCTCCTGACGATGCGTGCCGTGTCAAGAAGTACTGCCTTCTGTATCTGGCCCTTGATCCAGCCGTCTAGCGAGAGTCTCTTCAGATGTTGGTCGAGACTCTTCGCTATTAGGCCGTTTGCAGACACGACTATCGGGACAATGATAGTCGAGTCAACATCCCACATAGCGGTAACCTCGTAAGACAAGTCAAGGTACTTGCTAAGTTTGTCCTTTTCGGCCTTTACGAGGTTCTCGTCATGCGGGATGGTGATGTCGACTATCACTGCCCGCCGCTGGGACCGGTCGACTATCACGATATCAGGCTTATTGGCGTCAATAGTCCTGTCCGTGATAATAGATCGGTCCCAAAAGAGCAAAGCACGACCATTTTCAAGAACCGGCGCAGGTGCGTACTTTTAGTACGGTACCTCGGACTCCACAAGGCCGTATTGAAGAGCAAGTTGCTGGTGGATGATCCTGGCTACGAGATTGTGTCTGTGCAAGTACTCGCCGTTAGCAAGATGAGAACAACCGGATTGTTGCCTCCTGACAAAAAACTATTAAGTACCTTTGTCAGGCGACCGAAGAAGCGTTCCTTCACTGACTGTTTTATCCCCCCACTCTCGATATCCAATGCCTCTGACATACCAAGGTATTTATAGGTGTCAGCTTCTGAGAGAGATCTGAAAGTCATTTTCTCTAAAAGTTGTAAATTCGTTGAATTTACAACTTTTCCCCGCTGTACGTGCATGACCGCGCACTTGTCCACACCGAAGTCCATGCTAATGGCGCTGCTGTAAGTCTCAGTGACTTTCAGTAGCTCCATCAATTCATTATGCTTCGGTGCAAAAAGTTTGAGGTCATCAATATACAGCAAGTGCGAAATGACTTCACCCCCTCTCCTAAGCCGATAACCCAGCCCTGAATCCTCTAGCAATGTGCTAAGAGGAGTCAGGGCTAGGCAAAACCACAACGGGCTCAGACTATCACCCTGGAAAATGCCTCGCTCAATCCTTATGAAATCCTGCGAACCAGAGAGGCTGTCTCCACCACCCGGTTGACGAAGGACTGTGGTCCACTGCCTCATACAAGAACCTAGAAAAGATCTAAGAGTTATATCAATTTTATACAACTCTAAGATCCTCTCCAGACAGGTATGAGGCACTGAATCATAGGCCTTCTTGTAGTCAATCCAGGCAGTGGAGAGAGCCCCTTTATTCCGCCGGACTTGTTGGCAAATGGCCGTATCAATGAGGAGGAGCTCCTTAGTACCACGGGACCCAACCTTACATCCATTCTGAGAGGAGGCCAAAATGTTGTGCGCAATAATGTGCAAGTTAATTTTGAATCTCAGAATAGATGTAAGTAGCTTGTAAAGCGTCGGCAAGCACGTGATGGGTCTATAGTTCTTCGGTTCCGTGGTACTACCGGGCTTGTGGAGCAGGAAGGTGACACCGGTTGTCATAAATGTTGGCAGGGCACCGACCTCGAGGGCATTTTGAAATTGCGGCGCTAAGCAGTCGTGAGAGCACCGAATCCATTTTATCCAGAAGTTGTGTAATCCGTCCGGTCCAGGACTTTTCCAGTTCTGGGCCGTTCGGATCGCACAACTAACGTCTTCGGGGCTGATAGTAACAGTATTATTATTATTTTCATAACTTTTATATATTTGATTAAAATATTATTGAATGTCTATATGGCTGAGTACAGAGGACTTTGTTAATCATTAGGCTTTCATTACACGGTAGGTTATCCGTCATTTAAAACCAAAAGTCATGACTAATGGTTGCCCATGCAACAAATCAAAGTATGTAAATATCGGTCAGTTACCGTCAGTCACCCCATTACACGATCAGTTATCCACCAGTCACAGCCGTGACTATACATATGACTATATAACTGACACCAAAAACTATCGTGTAATGGACACCATATAAAACGAACATCTTATATTTGATTGATTGATTGAATTGAAATAAAGTAATTGTCACACAGCCTTCAGCCTGGGCGAATTGGTGCAGCCAGTGGTTTGGAACTACAGCACGAAGGATCATTTCAATTTAGGCATTCACATGTGGGAGAGATACTTCTTCGTGTTTTCCCGAATTTGGATAGCCTCTGCTTTCAAGGGGGCTAATGGGAGTTGCCAGGTACGGTATTTGTTTTCCTAGTTACTTTAAAATTGATTATTTATTAGGAGTTGCCACGTACGGTATTTGTTTACCTAGTTACTTTAAAATTAATTATTTAATGGGAGTTGCTAGCTACGGTATTCGTTTACCTAGTGACTTTAAAATTGATTTTTTATTGGGAGTTGCCAGGTGCGGTATTCGTTTACCTGGTTACTTTAAAATTAATCATTTAATTGGAGTTGCCAGGTAATGTATTTGTTTACCTAGGTACTTTAAAATTAATTATTCAATGGGAGTTGCCAGGTACGGTATTAATTTACCTAGTTACTTAAAAATTAATTATTTTATGGAAGTTGCCATGCACGGTGTTTGAAGGCCCGGTGGCTTAATCGGGAGAATAGTCGGCTTTGATGCCGTGGTACCGAGTTTAAACCCCGCCGTGCACCAATGGATTTTTCTATCGAAATATTTATGTGCGCTTCTCACAGTGGCCCTCCGGTGAAGGAAAACATCGTTCAGAAATCAACAACTGCCGCATGGTGGTAGGACATTATCTAGTATCCGCCTGGCCATCTACCACCCTAAAGTTAGAAAAATCTGTCGCCGAACATCTAATGTGTTCCAGCAGCTATCCTTGAGAACCAGTTCCCATTCTAGGCCTAGCGTGCTTACCATCTTCGACCGCATCATCACTTACCAACAGGTGAGATAGTGGTCACACGCTAGTCTATAAGACATTAAAAAAAGTTTACTTAGTTACGCACTACACCACATGCATTGATGTAATGCACTATAGCAAAAGTTTGTGTGTCGGACACTTTTCCCATCTGGCTCCCGTCGTCAAACGCACGATAAGGAGCATAGTTCCAAGGATATATTTCCAGATGGTGTGCTCAGCTCAGCGCTACGCGAGCAACCAAGCGGCGTGGCACAGTGAGTTGTCCATCTACGAGGCGGAGATCAAGTTTGCTGGCGTCATACTGACTGGGTGGTCGCGGTATGTCTCTTTCTTTAACAGACTGCACAAAAAAGTCACAATCTTATTATTTATGGTAAGCCAACAGTTTCAATTAAAACTCAATGATTGACAGTATATAAACCATAAAACCAATTAAAGGCTCACACGTATACGAAAACAGATTACGGTATGAAAAAATGTGAGCATAAACATTAAGTAATACATAGAAATATAAATATAGAAACAATAAAAATACTTATAGATCTTGAAAAGAAAATTTCAGCAAATACACTATTCACAAAAAATACTAGTTGATCATAAAAAAAATTCAGCACACAACCGCTGTCTTACAGTCGCGTCACTGGTACAAAATAAATCATCAACTGGTACAAAAAAAAAAAATCGTGGTACAAAATAAGTTGACTTAACTCATTGAAGTTGCTGCTTGCTCGCCATATGAAACTATTTTGCCGGTAATATGTGTTTACTGAAGGAGTATGGGTAGGTGGGTTATACTGGTGATATATAATTACTATAATTACTACTACATTTTAATTACTATTTACTGACTAAACTATTTTAAGTTGACATGATTATGTTGTAGTACATCTGTTTAGTTTTATTGAATATTTTATGTTTAATTAATTCATCTTGAAATAGATAAATAAATAAATATATATATATATATATAAATATACATATATTTATTTAACAAAACTCAACCCTACAGTAAGAGACAGCTAACGGCTCGCGAGCTGACAGAGTGATACAGACTTACGGTTCATTTTACGGTGCGCAACACGCGGTTCCAAGTTACTATTAGTTCAATGTCTGTAATTTCCCATACAATGTATATTGTTACTTGGAATAAATAAATATGAATGTATAATATATATATGAAATATATATGAATATTCCGTGATGCAAATTCATGGTCGCATTTCAGGTGTGTAGCGTATTTTCAACGTTAGGTTTAATTTCGCAGTTTTGCTCACAGGGAGTGCCTATTCTGTACTTGTAATATTCATTATTCTGTGTTATTACTTACTTTTATTATATTTGTTTTAAAGGTTACACGGGCAATTTTTTGAGCAATAATTGCTTAGCAACTGTAATGAATCAATCTGGAACAATTAAGTGGAGCAATTTGGAGCAATTACAATAAACTACGGAAATTGATTCGGGAATATTGCTTGTATTCGCTCCATTTGTTTCACATTCCAGTATCCGAATATCCACTCGGTTTGAAAATAACTTGTCAATTTTGTATCTATCTTGTTTGTACGTATAACTACGTCTCATTTTCGCGAGAGGAACCGGCCGCCGGTGGAGGCGGGGGGTTTTGTGTTGGTTTATGTTGCTCCATATTGTGCCATTTCTCAGCAACAGGTTGCTACATGTTGCTATCACCCTATGAGTCAGTTCACACCGCAATGCGACGCGACGCGAGGTGACGATGCTTTTTGTGCGTGACGCATGACGGTTTCGCGCGGCGCAGCAAAACGCGCGACGCCACCATTTTGTCTCAATGCAATGTGCATTTTATTGTGTAGTCAATAAATTTCAATTGTTTATCACGCAGCGGCGAGACGCCGCGCGGCGCAGCCTGAAGCCGCCGAACTAACTCAATGAAATGTGTATCTTCTTGTGTAGAAAAAAAGTTCTTTATATATAAAAGAACTTTTTTTTCTGCTCTTATTAAGAGAGTGATATGTTCACTCTCTTAATAAGTGCGCGCCGCATCGCGGTCTGAGCTGACCCTAAATTGCTTTATGTAGTCGTGACGTCAAAGTTGACGAGTATTGACCGGGATTGAGCAACTTTAGTTGCCCGTGTAAGGGCATCTTGATAAAGACTTTATATGGCCGGCCCGCAGATTCGAGCACTTCGCGACACTATGCGAGCTACTGCCGGTGTCTTTGCCCAGCCTTGCCACCTGTCTGCGGATGTGGAACTATCCTGACGGATTCGCAAATGGTAACTTACGATAACGTTACATAGACATCAATAACAAGGGGATAGCCGGCGTGTGCTACGCTAAAAAAAATGTTTGCCTAATGCATTGCTCAGCTTTGATTCATGAAAATCCGTTCATTTGAGCTTTTTAGGGTTCCGTACCTTAAAAGAAAAAAATACCAGACGGACAACAAATCTTATATGGGTTATAAGATTTGTTGTCCGTCTGTCTGTATGTCTGCCTGTCTGTCCGTCTGTCAAGACCCTTTATCTCCAGAATGCGTAGAGGTATCAAGTTAAAACTTATCAAATTAGTTAGTCAACGCGATCAAAAGATATGACCGTTTCTGTCGCATAGTTTCGCGTATTTGGCGATTTCAAAAGGGAATCAAAACCTATGGGGTACTTCCCATTGACCTAGAATCATGAAATTAGACAAGAATTAAGGTCTTAAACCACTTGTTACTTGTTCTTGAACGCATAAATCTGAAAACCGTAAAAATGTAGTTTAATCACAAAAAAAGAATGAATGAAATGAATTTACTACTACAAACTTATTATTTTATTTGCGGTGGGTGCAGTACATTTTGTGTAGATCGAACGGCTAAGTTAAGTTTTTTTAATTTGAGAAGTTGGTACGCAAGCCTCGGTGGGCGAGTCCAGCTCGACTTGGTCGGTTTTATAGTTAATAACGTAATAATGTCAACTTTAATGAGTCTGACACATTTTAAATTCGGTATCCTCTTACTTCAATTATATTGTAAGAACATGATAGCATCGATCTGATGCTGAGGCATCTCGTGGAACTCCACACAGAGATGTCCAGTTTGGGCTCATTGAAATGGTCTCAATAAACAGAACATAGATCAGTCGGGGTGGTTTTAAGTGTTATTAGTACATCTGTGAAAATAACACTTAAAACCAGACTCAGACCACAGATTATATAATAGTTACTACGTTACATATTTACATATTTCACTCCCCTACAAGGACACAATACAAACGCTTATTTCAGACAATACAAGCAAAAATGTGTCTAAGGCGTTCGAACTAGCGTTGTTATAACTTCGTACAGTGCACGATGTACCGGCGCGCGCCCGATACAGTAAAGGGTTGACTCAATGAAATAAAAAAAAGTTCATGAATTACTTTTATTTACCTCACAAAATAACATCAAAGTTCAACTAAGAGTCAAATTTTATGTCGGAAAAGTGTATTTTACCACATTTTACGCCGTCTTGTCATTTTAGTATCGTTAGCATGAAAAAAAAATATTATACTTGTTTTTTGTCAAACCCGCAAAATAACTATGAAAAACATAAATCGTTTCTAATATAGAATACGAATGCGTAGTTATCCCGTCATTTGAATAATAATATATGCTATAGCTATGGGCGAGTGAGGGAGGCCTGCTCAGACTATCAGTGACTGACCAGTTGTTTATCTCACCTATTGTTGGGTGACGATGTTGTCAAAGATCGATCGAAAGATCGAAAGGTAGTACGTACGCTAGGTCTAGAATCTCTAGAACCTCTAGAACTAGCTCTCAAGGACAGCTGCCGGAACACATTAGATGTTTTGCGGCAGATGTTCCAATTTAAAGGTTGTACCCAGCCCGCGTGCAAAGAGAATATAAATACTACGTAAGCTCAATGACATACAGTTGCAGAGGCCTATATATGGTCCAGGAGTAGACGGCCAATAATGATGATTGTACATCAAGTACATTAAAACGACAAATCCAATGTAAGCCGTATAATTGACTACAGAAGATCTACAATCGTAGTGAAGTGAACTGGCTTTATTTGCCTAGCTTTCTTGACAAAACATACATTTGTAAGAGATGTTCACCATTTCTGCAAATAAACCGTTTGCGCGATGCAGAACATGCATTTACATAGCTAGCGCCATCTGTTATCACTCTTATGAACTAACCTTATACAATGATGATGGCCAGATATGGATTAATTTAGACAGACGATGATAAAGCATGTTGCTTTTAATGATTCTTGTTATAAAATTTCAGAGAACATAATAACGGAGGTGCTACCAAGCGAGCAGTGGGCGGGGCACGAGCTGGCCAGCGGCGTGATAGCCGCCTCGGTGCTGCTGCGGACTGTCAGGGAATATATCGACGGAGACCAGTCAGTATATTATTTGGAAACACCTTTTGTATCAGACGCGATACTGATCAATAAGAAATAAACCCGGCGAAGTCGAGTTGGACTCGCCCACCGAGGCGTCCGTACCATCGTTGGTTGGTACCAATTAAGCTAGACCTCTAAATTGTATGAGCCCTCATATAACTCGGAGGCCTATTTTGATTGGCGAAACTATGTATGTATGGGGACACCCTTTAATTAATTAATTTTTTTAAATTTTCCCTTTATTTGTGCTTTAAGACCTTGCCAAATTTCATGATTCTACGTCAAGGGGAAGTACCCTATAGGTTTTCGTCCTAAAATCTATAGGGTACTTCCGGTTGACCTAGATTTGTCAATTTTGGTTAAAAGCCAGGTCTTACAGCAAAAGTGAAAAAAATATCCGAAAATAAAAAAAAAGTTGAAAATTAAGGTAAATTTTGGTACTTACAAGTTTTCGCGAAAATCTAAAAAGTTGAAAATTAAGGTAAATTTTGGTACTTGCAAGTTTTCGTTATCGTGTTGACTCAGGACCTTGATTTTTATACACCTAATAGGGACTATAGACTTCAGTATCTGGTATACATTTCAACTTGCTAGGTCCACCCGTTTCTGAGAAAATCGGTGGTGACACACGGATAGACGGATAAGAAAGTTATCTTATAAGGGTTCCTTTTTTTACCTTTTCAGGTACGGAACTCTTAAAACAATTATTTTTTTAATATCTTATAGGCTAGCGTTTGACCACTATCTCACCTGTTGGTAAGTGATGATGTGGTCGAAGATGGTAAATACGCTAGGTCTAGAATGGGAACTGGCTTTCAAGGATAGCTGCCGGAACACATTAGATATTTGGTGACAGATTTTCCAACTTGAGGGTGGTAGCTGACCGGGCGGACACTAGATAGTGTCCTACTATCTTGCGAGGGTTGTTGGTTTCTTAACGATGTTTTTCCTTCACCGGAAGTAACAGTTCAACCTTAAATTGCTGGACGCAGCGAAGGCTGAAATTATTTGTTACAAAAACCCAACTTTAAGGATAGAAACTTGTGATCATGAACCAATATTAAGAAGGAACGCGGGGTGCACTTTTCCATACAAATGTATTCCCCCGTTTCCTCCCTGGAAAATGCTTCTAGAGCAAAATTTGTTTCCACAGAAAATCAAGGCCTTGATTTTTTGTAGAAACAAAATTTAGCTCTAGAAGCATTTTTAGGGAGAAAACTGGGAAATACATCTGTATTGAAAAGTGCACCCCGCGTTCCCTCTTAAATATAAATATCTCTCAGTTGTGTAGGAATGCACGTCAGACGTGAAAAAAATCGGTCAAGTGCGAGTTGGACTCGCGCAGCGAGGCTTCCGTACGAACTTGTCACACTAGGTTCATGAACTTGTCACACTAGGTTCATGAACTTGTCACACTAGGTTCATGAACTTGTCACACTAGGTTCATGAACCAACCGCAAATAATAAGTTTGTCTTAATAAATTTGCTTTTTTTGTTATCAAACTACGTATTTACTGTTTATAGATTTATTTCATTATAAGTGCTTCAAGACCTTGCTTCTTACCAAATTTCATGATTCTAAGGCAACGGGAAGTACCCTATAGGTTTTGATTCCCTTGTGAAATCGCAAATTATGCGAAAAATGCGACTTAAACAGCCATATATTTTGATCGTGTTGACTTAAAAGTTTATTGATATAAGATTTGATATAAGTTTATCTTTGATACGTTCACGCGTTACTGAGAAAAAGCGTCTGAACAGACGAATACTCAGACGGACGGACAACAAATTGATCCTATATCCTTTTTGTTTTTTTTTTTTTTTTTTTATAAAGATTTCTCCCAATGTGGATTGCACATTAGTAGTTTTCCTTTTGAGGTACGAAACCCTAAAACACTTACGGTTTTAAAGGTGTACAACGCCACCTATCGGATTGGTTGGTAACTTACGAACGTTACGTACAATCCGAGTTTATCCTAACTGGCGCCGAATATATCCGAACGAGAGCGTTTGATGGCTCATTCTCATTTACTACCCACAAAATACAATGCAAGGTGCGCGTAAGCGTCAGTTCAGACCGCGGCGCAATGCGGCGCGCACTTATTAAGAGAGTGATACAAAAACGAACATTATTTACTACAAAAAAATATACACATTTCATTGAGTTGATTCGGCGGCTTCATGCTGCACCGCGCGGCGTCTCACTGCAGCTCGACGCAGAGAGACGTGCGGCGAGACCAAATAATCACAATGAAATGGTTTATTCCTGTTTGTCCTCTTAATCGGTCCCCTTAACACTTTAATCGCCATGTTGAAAAAATGATTTTTACATTATTTTTTTTTGCTGCCCTTTGATGCAGTATGCAAAGATTCGTGCTTACGTCTTAGTTTCGTTTCGATCTAATCGTTTATTTCAGGGATATGCCTGAAAAATGCCACGAGGTCACGGGTGACCGTCGTGGCGCTTTAATGTCGAAATAGGCAATTTCGTTATCGTGGCGCCATGAGGTCGCGCACTCCGGTCACCCGCACCCCGCAGTCAAGCGTCGTGATTCGTAGTTCGTAGTGAGTCAAAACTTGCTAAAAATAAAACAAAAAAGGTTGCAACATACTGTGGAACCTGTCCGGATAATCCGCATTTGTGTTTGCCGTGCTTCAACAAGCTTCACCATTAGGATTGTTGCTTTTTTTTGTCAAAAATATTTTTATATATTATAAACAAGTAATTTTCATTAAAGTATAATATGTTTTATTTGAAACCAAAAGTGGGACGTGTTATTGTTATTTTCAATATGGTATAAGGTAACATTTTCAGTTGTATCAGTATTCAGTGGTAAAAAAACATATTCAATTCATCACTTACAAACTTTTCTTCACAAAAAAGTGCCTAAGGCTACCAAAATATTGAGTCAGGCAAAAACCACTTAGGCGAAATGTTGTACAGCGCCATCCCGGTCACCCCGTTAAGACAAATCCATAGTAAACTTGACCGGCAGCGCACAAATTCACTTTAAAAACCGGTCTGCTCTGAGGTCACCGGTGCCCTACGTGGCGCTTAGAGTAAGGCATGGTGAGGTCACCGGAGACCTACATGGCGTTTAACGTGTTAAGTGGACAAACAGGAAACAAAGTTCACGCTGTCCCCTTACGTGAAGCAAAGGGACAGACCGGATAAAAAAAGTTCACATGTGTGTCTTACTGTGTAGTAAATAAAGTTCAATTTTTTATCACGCGGCTTCCCACTGCGCCGCGCGAAACCAGAAGCATCGTCACGTCGCGTCGCGTCTCGCCGCGTCGCATCGCGGTGTGAACTGACCCTAAAGAGTTTCCATTTCAAATACTGGTGATGCGTTTCGGGTGACGCGTAGTATGGGATTCAAAAATTGCTCGAAACAATATGGCGTGGACTTTTTGTTTGATAAACGTACGATATTTCAATATTTTTCTTTACTACTTTTTCGACGTGATTTATGCAAACAAAATTACAACTTTCTAGTACAGCGATTATCTATGGCAGACTGATAGGAAGAACGGACACAGCAAAACAATAAGAATCCTTTTCGACTAAGGAAGTCTGAAAATTGATTGAAAATCTCTTCCTTTTTAACCGATTTCAAAAAAGGAGGTTTCTCAATTCGACCGTATATATATATATATATATTTTTTTTTTTTTTTGTTTGTTCGCGAATAACTTCGTCGTTTATGAACCGATTTTGATTATTCTTTTTTTGTTCGAAAGGAGATATCCCAAGTGTGGTACCATGGTAATTTTATCGAGGTCTGATAAGTATCTCCAGCGATATTGAGATAAACATCTCAAAATTGGTACTGAAAATGAATAGCGCGGCATTGAAGTCGGTTCTTTTTTAGTTTTTAAACGAAATTATTTGACGTTAGTTAATACATACACACATACAAACATAAAATCACGCCTTTTTCCCGTTGGGGTAGGCAGAGACTGCTTCTTTCCACATGCTACGATCCTGACATACCTCTTTCGCTTCTTCCACTTTCATGAGCGCCTTCATACATGCTCGCCGGTTATAGATATTTTTCACTTGGGCTTTTAAAACGTCTCCGATCTGGTCGTGATACGTTCGCCTAGGTCGGATAAATTACTAAACGATGGTAATATATAATTCCAGAGTGACAACTTGGCTGAATCCATGGCAGATAGAGCACGACTACACATCCCCGATGCACGCGGAAAATATCGCGCACAATGCTAAACAGTAAGTACTTACTTTTTTATATCATACTAGCTGACCCGGCAAACGTTGTTTTGCCATATAAATAAATGGCTATTAAAAAATAAGGGTTGATCGTAGAACGGTGAAAATTGAGGATTGTATGTATTTTTGTATGTTGTATCATAAAAAAATAGAAATTAAAAATTTTGTCTAAAAAATAAAAAAAAAATTTAGGGGTGGACTACCCCTAACATTTAGGGGGATGAAAAATAGATGTTGGCCGATTCTCATAGATACCGGATAAGCACAAAAAATTTCATCAAAATCGGTCAAGCCGTTTCGGAGGAGTATGGCAACGAAAACTGTGACACGAGAATTTTATATATTAGATAGGCTAGCGTTTGACCCCAATCCCACCTGTAGGTAAGTGATGATGCCGTCGAGGATGGTAGCAGTTAGGCTTAGAATGGGAACTAGCTCTCAAGGTTAGCTGCCGGAACATATTAGATGTTCGGCGACAGATTTTCTAACTTGAGGGTGGTAGCTGGCCAGGCGGACACTAGATAGAGTCCTACCACCATGCGGGTACTTACTTAATTTCTAACTTAAGCACGGTCCTAGCACGGGTGTTTGATCACAGGTTGTAGGAGCAACATTGTATCGATATTCCGCCTGACTTGCTACTAAAAAGTATCTTAGCAGCATCAAGGAGAATATCTGCCACCTTAACATTACGGTGTTCCAGCAGCATACAGCCCTTGAGAGTCAAAATGTTCTAGGTCTAGCGTGTTCACCATCTTCGACCACATCATCACTTACCACCAGGCGAAATAGTGGTCAAATGCTAGCCTATCAGATATTTGATATTGCCATTAGATTAGTACGTATTCATGTTGTCAATGTTAAAATGACCCAGCACACCGTCCGTTGAGTTTAACTGGCAGATAAGACCCTGATAGGCTATACGAGATTCTTTCTATCAGTACCAATGAAACTGATAAATTTCAATTCAATTTATTCGAGAAACTATTTTTGCATCAGCTTAATATTTACTTCAGATCGCTCTTAGCGATAAGACCGCCCATTGTTACACGTTAAATTTAAGCTGTAAAAGTTATATGTGTCTGTATCTTTGGTGTCGCAATAAAGAGTTTATCTATCTATCTATTTGTCCAGATTCCAGCAAGAGTTGGTCAATGTTCGTCGCTCGATCTCCGATCACCTGCACGCTATAACAGGACGACGCAGTGCTGAGGAGTTCATACAAACATTCCTGTCGCCCGTACAAGAACGGGTCAATGGCCTCGTGGCACGCGCCGAGGCTAGGAGTCTTCTGCCCGTCGGAGTCACGCCCAAGTATGTGCCTCTCTTTTGCTCTTTATAGTTAGATCGTTCTGTCCCCTTCTAGCACGGCGATGCAGGGCGAGGAGTTCATACAAACATTCCTGTCGCTCGTACAGGAGCGGGTCAATGACCTCGTGGCACGCGCCGAGGGTAGGAGCATTCTGCCCGTCGGAGTCACGCCCAAGTATGTGCCTCTCTTTTGCTCTTCATAGATCGTTCTGTCCCCTTCTAGCATTGTGTGGAGGAGTTCATACAAAAATCCCTGTCGCCCGTACAAGAAAGGGTTAGTGACCTCGTGACACGCGCAAGGGGAGCATTCTGCCCAACGGAGTCACGCCCAAGTATGTGCCTCTCTCTTGACATATGGACCTGTAATATTAATTATCCATAAATGACTACGAACTATGCTCTTCATAGTTAGATCGTTCTAGCTCCGCGGCGCAGTGCGGAGTTCATACAAACATACCTGCTGCCCACACCAGAGCCAATGACCTCGTGGCACGCACTGAGGCTAGGAGCATTCGGCCCGTAAAAACAAAATGGTGGTACTGTCCAGTGTCCAAGGCAGACTATCAGAAATACTACCTGCTCAGTCGTCAACACCAATTTTATAAATGCGAAAGTCAGTTTGGTTTGATTGGGACTTCTTCACAGTCAAACGGCTGGACGGATTTAGCTGCAATGTTGCATAGGGATAGCCAGGACTAGGCCATAGGATATATTTTAAAGCGGGCGAAGCCGCAAGGCATAGCTAGTGTTTCATATAACACATTTCATGTTTCCAGGTCGGACAAACGAAGACCAAGTGAATGACAGGTTCATCGTTCAGGCCAAAAAGAGGACCAAAAAATCTGTAAACAAATCATACAAAAACTCAACGAAAAAATTTCCCTTCACGATACTAACAACAACTCCAAAACTTCCGAAGTTAGACAACCTCGCGTAGAGAATCCAAAAGAAAATCCTATAATAACGGAATATATTTTGAAATCACTCAAGACTAACACACAAACAAACCCAAAAATTCAACCTCAACCTATGAACGATGATATAATTTATATAGATTGCGATGAACCAACCATTATTCCTAAACAAGACGCGAAATTTGAATGTAAAATTCAGACAGAGTCTATTCTAGACTCTGTACATTCAGACAATTTGGCTTGCCTTAACAGCACTCAGACCGCTATACACGGCGGAGGCATTTTGACACAGAACGATGTAAAACCGACGGACTTGCACACCCAATATGACTTACGCACCGCTATAAATGGCACATATTCTTATCATAGCAATCCACAGAACTATATGCCACAACCGTACACTTACTATTACGACCCTCAACTCGGCGTCAATCAGGTTTACTATAAAGACCAATACGCGCAAAATTCAAGCGCTACGGCGCCGTATTACTCAAACCAAGTTGCGAATTATTGCGCCCACCAAGCTCAAACATATCCGAGCCGAGTGCCGATTTACTCCGAGAATCAAAACCAAACGCCTATCGCGTTCAGCGAAACGCAAAGTCAAAATATCCCGCCACCGTTCGTAGATACAGTCGACAAGTACGGGACATATTCCCGCAGCTATGTGGGAGCTCACGACAGTGTCTCCCAGCCTCGAGTCGTGAGCTCTGATTCGAGACCCCGGGACTATTATCCTCAGGCGGTGAATCCGGACAGCCAAAGGCTTTTACACCATTCAGATAGAAGGACCACAATCGAGCCTTCAGTTTCAAATCAGGCTGTAGCGTACGATTCGTCCGATCGATACGCAGTTCAAGCTCAACTGCGTCAGGGTTCAAATTCGATTGGACAATCTAACGAGCGATCGAGTTGTGCTCTGTATTCGACGAGTGGGAATGATTTTTGGGCGAAATGGACTTACAGCCATCGGTCTGACGCTAGAGATCAAGACGGGAGTACAAATCCTAGTGTATCTGGCCAAGTATCGAGCCTGAGCAGTGAGATAAGTAGCTCGTACACTCGGCCTCACAACGGACATACATACAGTCTCCCCAACCCGTACGATCGCACGTACCAAGCGCGACGCAGTAGACACAATTACAATCGTGGCAGGTACCATCGATCTCGTTATCCTTCGAAGTACAAGTTAACTCGTTATAAGGAGTAATCACACAGTTTCAAACCACGCTTACAGACCACCAAATTTTCAAATTTCCACCAATATCACCTTGTCTTTGATACACTTCTTAGTAATCGGTGTATAACACAGTGACCGTTATGTTGGTGAACAATATTCGCATGATCATATAATTAGATAGTTGTAAGCGAGGTTTGCAACTGTCTTTCCGGTCCTTAAATCGAATCCACTAGAATGCATACCTACTATATAGTGACTATCTGTCAATGTGTGTTATCTATCTACCGAAATCATTGTCTAACTTTGGATGTATGGAGCTGTTTTTGCGTTGAGGGTTGAGGGCTCTCTGGCGTATTCGGGCGAGCGCCCGACTTCTAATCTAGAGGTCGTGGGTTCAAACCCCCCGTGCGCCAATAGATTTTTCAGATAAATCTCTGTGCACATTCACAGAACAGCCCTCCGGTGAATGGATATCATCGTAAGAAAAACCCCGGCTGAGTAAGCTGGTGAAATACAACTCTTATCAACAGGATAATGATAGTGGTTAAAACGCTAACTCCTAACTCCTTAAATGAAGGGTTATATATGTTGTTGTGCCAAATTGAGAGGAGTGAATATTATTAAAGAGGCTCTATGAAACAGCCAAAAAGACTCAAAAAGACACGTTTTCTAGCAAAAATTGTCTTTTTCTTTTCTTTGCCAAAGAGACTTGTTGATGGATTTGTATTTTCAACTTTTATTATGGAATACGCTAGTACCAAGTCAGTACTGGCTGTACTTTGACTTATAATTAGGATATTAAGTGTGTAATTGTGTAAACTACTGGAAACGAGTAAAAAAATATTTTTTGAGACACTAAGGGCCAGTTTCACAGATTTCTGATATTGCGTTAGATAGCTGACACATGACGCCTTATAATATATGTCAAAAATCTGTCATATTTCTTCATATTAGCGCTAACAGGAACCGGTAAAACTGGCTCTTAAACTAATTCTTGAGTGCACCAAATAACTTCAATAGACCAAGCCATTTTGGGGCTCCTTTGAGGTAAAGTTTGCTGAAAATGTACAAATATTTTGGTCTGCAAATACTGTTTCCAGTGTACGTGTTAGTTTAGGTATAAAATCGATGTTACCAGATTAATATAGGCTTATATTGATGTCAATGTGTTCACCGATATACGTAAGTAAAAAGTGAGGGAAATTAGACAGCAAAAGCGATATTCTCGTCCCTATTTATCGAGAATTTATTTATAATATTTTTTAAGATAATTTATTTAGTATTCGAGTCTCTCGAATTTTATTTTCTCTTTTTTAAATATATTTTCGGTGTGTTCCTATAGCAACTCAATATTTTTAACTATGCATATTATTGTCATTGGTGGACACTGTCATAGCTTTAATTCGATGTTAGGAATAAGTTAAGTTATATGGTGCTTAAAGCATTTATTTTGCCATTTTACAATGTGTCCATTATAAGTATTTTCTTTTTTATGCTTAAATTTTTGTAGTTTCTCATTTAAAATGGGAAAATGCTTCAAAATTCAAATTTAAAGTAGGTAATTCGAGCATTGCTCTTGACTGGCCTAATAAAATTTTGAGGCTCTTAAAAATGATGTATGGTAATATTGGTAACATACCAAGAAGATCATACATATTACAATGGAGGTTGCATGTAAAATAAACCTTTGAAGACTGAAATATGACCTTGAATCATGTTTTAGCTCTTTTCTTTACGTTGATTTTGAGTTACGACAGATGTTCTTGTTGTAAGTGTGAGCGAGATAGAAACAAAAGGGGAGTCAATAATATGTCTTTACAGGAATGTTATATCGTACAAAGTCACGTTTGAGTGCAACGTTTTTGATACAAACTAATGTAACATTTTGGTGAAGTAACCCAAGTAATTTCATCATTTTAACATGTCAAATTATAAAAAAACAGTACTTTAGGAATGGCTTGTTAAATTTCGCGGCAATTTGACTCTACGGTATGAGGATAATAAGAATCTTTTTAGCCTAACTGAGAACAGGGTGTATACAAGTTTAGGTATATTTATAGTGAGAAATCGACGAAATTTTATCCACAGTTTTTAACTTTAAAACGTCACGTTAATCGTTTTAAACGATGCAGTTACTGCATTCCTTTTGGTTTAATATGATTTGGTTAAGTCTTATAAGACTGATCAATCTTCCCCAAAAGCTTTAGTCCAACTGTGGTTGAAATTATGGACAATATAAAAAAAAACCAGTATTGTGGTCCGGATCTATGACGGGTAAATTGTGCGTGTTGTGTAATCAATGATATTTTTGTTTCGTATGCGACAGGATAAATAAGCTGTCTTTGAAATATTGACTTTACAATTTTTCAAATTCCTAAGAGTATTTGTGATTCAAATATTACAGGAATATTTCGACATAACATAAAATTAAAAAAAAAAACACATAACCCATTATCGACTGAAGGATTACAAAATCCGCTAGAACTTGGAGTTCAAGAACTAGAAAAGAAGGCTGATATAGAAAGAGGGAGAGAGTGAGACTGTTTGTCTTTCGAACGATTTGTGATGGCCGTTGTGACATATATTACAATTTAAATAAAACTTTTGAGACGGTACTGAGTGGCCATTTTGTTAGACTATGCCGACAAAATGGCGGATCGATTAGGAATAGAAATTGTTAAATAAAAGCTTGCCTAAAATATCTAGTGAAAAATTGCAAGAGTCAATTAAATAAATTTAGTAAAAAATATATAAACAAGAAACAATCGTCAAAGCTTCGGCTTACGCTCAATGTAAGAACGTAAGTATGTGCTCGTGTGAGTGTGTATGAGTGATGCATGAGTGTGTGCGTGTGAATGATACAAGCTATGCTGACAGCTTGCAGAGTATTGCTATATGTGAGAGAAACATTTTCAAGGTATGTGAACAGTTTAAAGAACATTTCATAGAGCCAGATAAGCGTAACACAGGACGATTGTGCATAGAAGCCAGTTTTTGACGCATTTAATAAATAAAAAAAGGTAGATAGAGGGAGTGATTTAGTTCCAGATCGATAATCCAAACTTGGGCTTAGCAATGTTTAGGTTTACAAAGTCGATGACTTATGTTCATGCTTGAACTCGACACGATCGAAAACAAACACAATATCAACAAACAGAATTTAAACAACCACCGTTGTAGTAACTTTAAATCATCTGTATAGTCAGCTCTCATTGGTCGAGGAAATATCGAGCTGTGATTGGTTGAGATTTATCTGAACAAAGTTGGAGATGAGACCAAGGCGCTTTTATCGATCTGAAACTTATAAAGACGAGAGTGTGATATCGTGCCATTTAAATACTTGGTTAAAACTAATTTGCTTGCATTTATTATTAATTTATTTTTATATTATAGTAAATTTAACTAAATTATGCTTCAATGGCTTGCATTAGTAGCTTATATATTGTGCTTTATAAGCTTTAATATGCTGTTATTTGTCTTAGAAGGTCATTATAGCCCCTCGATTGTAATAAAAGAAAAAAAATGTAAAAAAAATATGTGTAAACAATCGAGCTGACCAATTTAAGCGATATACTTAAATGTTAACTCTTATATACACACAATAGTGTGTCATGTTTTCTATTAATTCATGTTTTTATTAATTATAAGGCTCAATTTACCTAATAATATCAGCACCTACAACGGAGAATCAGTGTCCAAATTGACGCAGAAGGCATTTTAAACCTTATTAACGTATGTAAAAATACATAGATCAGTCTCGATACATATCTGCTGTTCTCTGTGTGATTTGTATTTAACCGGTTTCGTCATACTTCAGATAGATAGATAAACTCTTTATTGTAAACCAAAATAACTTTAGAGGGAATGCGGGGTGCACTTTTCCATACAAATGTTGCAAATTGCAAATAGTATCGTATATTATTTTATAGCTGTCAGTGTGCTAAACGTCGTGCAATAATGGACTATTTATGTCACGGAAAAGCGTGCGTAAAGCGCGGGCTTAGGTTAGGTCACACTGTGCTGTAAAAAATATGACCATTCAAAAATCTTAAAGAGGAGATTATATTTCTTTTTGCAATAGGTTGGTCAACAAAAGTAAATGATAGGGGCGTAGCTACAGCAGACCTTAATTCTTTGTACAAAAAAATGTTCTATAAGCATTTTCCAGGGAGAAAACGGGGGAATACATTTGTATGGAAAAGTGCACCCTGCGTAACCTCTTAAATTTAAAATTACCAATAAAATGTGTTTTACAATTGGCGGTCTAATTAGCTTCATCTATGTATGTGTTTCGGATCGCCAAGACAAGAAATCAATTTCGATTGAGTTGCTTTGCACTGTAAAGGAACTTATACTAGGTTCAGACTTTTTTTTGTTGTTGAACTTTCTAGAGATACAGTACGATACGAGTTACAAAAATTACTCATTCGATACTTTTCATCGATTAAATTGCGCTTGATAAGACAATCAAATAGCTTAAATATAAACCTTATTATTGCAGTGCCAGCCTAAACGTTCTTCCGAGACAAATAATTGAGTAACGAGACGGGTACTTTTAACTGGTACCTGGCTCAGTATCAAGTCCAAAGTATCGATACTAAAAGTACTTGGAAACGAAAGAAAAGTACATCCCTACGAAGTTAAACAGCAAAAATCGCCTGGTGTAAACTCGGCATTAAGAATAAACTGACGTTCAGGCTTATATTATAAGAGATATATTATTTTTTGAAACGGTTAGACATATATACAGTCACGCCGTATATTGTCGAAATCACTTCTACCAGTTTCGGACATTTTAAAAGTCGTTTACCTGTAAGTCACTTGATTGCAACAATATAACGTATGAGTTTATAACTGTTTGAAAGAAATAACATGTAAAATTTCTACGATACATTCAATCATCAAATATAAGATGGATTTAATCAGTTTGGCGAGACCTGTTATCGATATTACAACAAAGAATTACAACAAATTCTCCATGACCAATCGAATTATTTTATAATCTATTGTTATGCATAAACAAAAGATTTTAAAAAGATGTTTGTAAAACTCTAAAGGCCAGGGTGCACAAGTTCCTAGTTATAGCCTATCAAGAACATATATAATACATTTTTTTAAGGCGTTGTATGTCAGATACCAACTATCTGAAATTTTATCGGGAAGCTGTGAAACCTGACCTAAATCTATCATTAATTTACCCATTAATTAGTGGACAATTTAAATAAGTAATTCCTAACCTACCTCTCCCTAGTATTTTTTAAAAGACTTTTTAAATTTATCCCTAATATATAAATGTACATTTTGTACGAGTATTTTCGCGTCGTTTTCCTATACAATATACTGTTTATTTATATTTAATTGTTATTTATTAGTAAGGTTAATTGTTGTACCTGTTGTGCGATAATAATAAATACTATAATCATTGGTGTTAGTATAAAAATTCCGTTTGACGAATATTTTTGAATAAAAAAACTACTGCATTTAATGTTACCAATAGGCACAAAATAATGAATAGTATAAGTATCTATTTCTATTACTTGTCGCTGGAACCTTTTTGATTTTATTCGTTGACTTTTCCAAATAAATTATTATATTAAATATTATAATTCATTTGGATAAGTCATATAATGATAATGTAATTTCGAATTGAATTATTTTATTTAGTTTCTTTACTTATGTGCTCGCGTGGCATGTGAACTCGAAAAGTTTTCATGTTTGTTAATGACGAAATTTGTAAATTAATAAATTGATATTATATTTTGTTAGTTAAAGAGTTTATTAATGATATTATGTTTAAGGATGATATTATGTTTTAGGAGTCTTAATATTTTTATATTGTTATACATTATTTTTGGTACTATTGACGTTTTAAAACGCACAGTCTTTTACTCTTTGTTTGTTAAAGTAGTAAACGTGAAACGGCAATTTTATACCTTTTAAAATAAGCGTAGGCATGTCCGTTGACTAAATCGTCCTTTCCCGAAGCTTTAATAAAATAAAAGGGTTTTCATTTAAGAATCTACATAATTTTTGAACCTAATGGCACCATTTTTACAGCAGCGATTTGATTTTCTTTCTCTGTCTATCTTAACGTATCGAATTGTTGTCTCTTTCACACATCGGTTGAAGAAGATAATATTAGGAATTTTCCTATCTGCTAAATAAATTTGAAATGTTACATCGCGTTATGTCAGATACTGTAAATATTTATCACGTGTCGGTGTAACTGGCCCTAAGGCTTTGTTAAATTGTTGCTGTAACAATCGGCCAAAAACTAACGCAAAAAAATGTTAGATGCATTTTCGGACATGCCTAGATAGAATAAGCATATTACTTGATGTTTTTAGTAGAGACTTTTGTCTTCATTATTAAATGTGTTGATGTATAGAATTGTTTTTTTTTATTGATTATACCTACGAACCTACCTATGCATATAGAAGTGCGTTTTTTGTCTGTACTAGACGTGTGTAACTCAGGAGTGATTAACTAAAAAGAGTTATATCTCCTTAAACCAAAGATTATATCCGTATATCTTATATTTCACCACCATCTCTTTAACTCTTTTATATCTTCAACGCAACAACTCATTTCGCGGAGTTTGAGTAAGCGGGATGTAACCATATAACATACCATGCGTTAAAAAGAGAGGGTAAAGGAGTTAGAGTAAGCGAGATGCATATAACTCTCTATGCGTTAAAAAGAGTGGGTAAAGGAGTTAGGGTAAGCGACATGCATACAACTCTATATGCGTTAAAAAGAGAGCGTCACGGAGTTAATAGGGATATAGAGATATAAAAGATATAAATATATATATATATATCTTTTGTTCAAAATGATACGTATCTATATTTTCTCTTTAAGGATATGGTTTGCACATGGCTAGTCATTATATACTTATCAATATTATAACGAGAAAACATTTTATAACAAGTTAAAATTTCACACACACACATTCTACAACTTTAGACGCGCCTATCATTCAAATGATTGACTTTGAGAAAAAATAATTTTAGGAGCCTCAATGTCATTTTAAAGACCTATCCATAGACACGTATAGGTTTGAAGTTTTTTTTTGTTTCAGTTCCATGTATGGCATGCCCCCCGTTAAACTTTTATATTTTTTATTTTTGTATGAAAACCGGAAAGCGGTTCACAGAATACATCTATATACCAAGTTTCAGTTCTGTAATCCTAACAGTTTAGGAATTTCGGAAAAAGGATTTTTATCGGTGGGATGTAAGGGAGCAAACTTCCACCTAATTGCTCCCAGCCAACCTCTCCTGCACGTGGTGCATCCTGCCGATCAGCGAACGAGGCTCTGGCGGCCGACAAATGGCGGTATATCCATTCAGAACGACGTAGCTAAATACCACAGGCCGGTGACGGGCAGCAGCGTCACCGGTGCGAGAAGCTACGTCCTGCGATCACCCAACCCGACTGCCCAGCGCGTGGTGATTATTTGGGCAAAACCTGCATGGCAAGCACAATTTTACAACGGCCCCCAGTTTATTCCTAACTAAGGCGGCGGTTACGGTAACGGCGGGGCAGGGGGTGCTAAGAATCCCCGGGCTACGGTAGGCCGCCAACACCGACTGACACTGGCAACGTTTAATGGACGCACGCTACGGCTTGATGCACACTTGGCACTACTGGAGGAGGAGCTGAAAAACATAAGATGGCATATTCTAGGGCTATGTGAAGTCCGTAGAGAGGGGGATGACATCGTTACCCTAGAATCGGGCCATCTTATGTATTTCAGAGAGGGAGAACAACCATCCCAAGGCGGCGTCGGGTTCTTGGTCAACAAGATCCTCTCTGACAACGTTCTAGAAATCTCCAGTGTGTCAACAAGGGTAGCGTATCTTGTGATCAAACTCACCGAGATGTATAACCTCAAGGTTATCCAAGTATACGCACCGACTTCGGCACACTCGGACGATGAAGTGGAGGAAATGTACGAGGACATTTCTAAGGCCTTGCATACCACCTAAAAGGCCCACTTCAACGTTGTCATGGGAGATCTTAACGCTAAAGTAGGAGTACAAGCAAGCGGCGAATCGGTAGTAGGACCACACGGATTAGGAAGCAAAAATCATAGGGGGCAAATGCTTGTCAACTTTCTAGAAAAAGAGGGGCTTTTTCTGATGAACTCCTTCTTTCATTAAGACCCCCAGAGGAAGTGGGCGTGGCAAAGCCCAGACGCTATGACCAAAACCGAGATCTACTTCATTATTGCGGACAAAAAGCGCATATTTAGGGATGTCTCAGCGATCACTAGGTTTAAAACCGGCAGTGATCACCGACTAGTCCGAGGCTCTCTAGATATCGACTGCAAGCTTGAACGTGTTCGTCTAATGAAGTCCACGCTCCGACCCAACATGCTACAATCCGTGGTCGGGTCCGAAACGTTCCAGCTGAAACTGGAGAACCGATTCGCTGCACCGGAAACCACAATTGACGTTGACGTTGACCAAGATCTCGACCATGTGGTGGGTATCCTCAGGGAGGAGGGAACAAAATTTTGTGAGACGCGAGGTGCTGGCAAGAAGTCTTGCTAAGCTTTCAGCGGAATCTCTACAGCTAATGCAAAAGCGACGTGAAAACCCCGCAGTCACTTCGTCAGATCAACGGACTCTCAACAAAAAGATTTTTAAATTGGTACGACGTAACCTCCGGAACTCCAACACACGCACAATTAAAGAAGCGATAGAGCAAAACCGGGGGTCAAAAGTCTTTGTCCAACAGCTGGGCCGAAGCCATCTGACGAAGTTGACCACTTCTAGCGGGAGTGTCGTCGCTTCTAAGCCAGAGATTCTTAAGGAAGTAAAAGACTTCTACAGCCAATTATACACCTCACAAGCGTCCCTTCCCCAACCCGGTATTGAAGATCCACTCTAACCCGCCACTATACCGAAGATCTGCCAGAAATCAGCCTAGATAAAATTGTGATGGCTCTCAAACAGCTTAAAAACGGAACAACCCCCGGAGAGGATGAAATTACAACGCAGCTCTTTAAAGCCGGTGGAACTCCTACGCTACTACAGCTTCAGCGTATTTTTAATTCCGTCCTCTTTTCGGGGAGAACTCCGAAGACATGGAGTAAAAGTGTGGTTGTTATGTTCTTCAAAAAGGGGGACAAAACCCTTTTGAAGAACTATCGACCTATCTCCCTCTTAAGCCATGTCTATAAGCTTTTTTCGAGAGATCGTCACAAATCATCTCGCGCGCAGGAGAGGAGGATACGGCACCATAGACCACATTCACACAGTGCGGCAGGTTATACAGAAGACCGAAGAGTATAACCAGCCCCTGTGTTTAGCGTTTGTGGACTATGAGAATGCCTTTGACTCCATTGAAATCTGGTCTGGTCTGGAGTATCTGCAACGGTGCCAAGTTGATTGGCGATACGTGCAAGTGTTGAGAGGTCTGTATGACGCCGCGACTATGACCGTCCAAGTACAAAATCAGCAGACTGAACATATCCACTTACATAGAGGTGTGAGACAAGGGGACGTTATTTCCCCCAAATTGTTCAAAACGCTGAACTG
Organism: Cabera pusaria; assembly: GCA_954871355.1. Lineage (NCBI taxonomy): Eukaryota > Metazoa > Arthropoda > Insecta > Lepidoptera > Geometridae > Cabera > Cabera pusaria. The sequence goes on from OX940890.1 coordinate 3,649,980, forward strand.
GAAAGGATGGGGCATAAATGTTAATGGCAATTACCTCTCACACTTGAGATTTGCAGATGATATCGTCATCATGGCTGAAACCGTGCAGGAATTGCAACACATGCTGCCCCTTGCTGATTCATCTGCACGCATCGGTCTCCCGATGAACTTGGATAAGACCAAGATCATGTTCAACGAACATGTTATTCCGGAACCGATTGACCTAAACGGAGTTTCTCTCGAAGTTGTTCACGAATACGTCTACCTTGGACAAATCTTGCAATTGGGTAGAAACAACTTCGAGAAGGAAGCTCGCAGAAGAATACAGTTGGGATGGGCAGCATTCGGAAAACTTCGTCGAGTCTTTTCGTCGCATTATACCATACCACAAAGCCTAAAGACGAAAGTCTTTAACCTGTTATTATTTACGGAGCCGAGACGTGGACACTGACGGTGCGACTAGTTCACCAATTCAAAGTCGCTCAGCGAGCTATGGAGAGGGCTATGCTCGGAGTTTCTCTGAACGATCGAATTCGAAACGAAGTCATCCGTCAGAGAACCAAAGTTATCGACATAGCTCAAAGGATTAGCAAGCTGAAATGGCAGTGGGCTGGTCACATCTGTCGTAGAACCGTTGGGGTACACGAGTTCTAGAGTGGAGACCACGGCTCGGCAAACGTATTGTAGGACGCCCTCCAGCTAGGTGAAGCGATGATATACGCAAGCTGGCAGGCAGCGGTTGGAAACGAATGGCTGAAAATCGAGCTCAGTGGCGTGCCATGGGAGAGGCCTATGTCCAGCAGTGGACGGAAATTGGCTGATAATGATGATGTTGAACAGTTTCGGAATTAAATGGCTGTGACATAAGGACAGACAGACATACAAACATTACGAATCTGTAAGGGTTCCGTTTTTGCCATTCGGCTACGGAACCCTAAAAAATACGTATCCTATGTTTTTTGATAATGTAAATGACAGACACATTTTTTTTTTTGTAAAATTGCCTATTGTCAGTAATATGGTCTGTGGAATGAGGTGCGGCATAGGCGAGCTTACGAGTTGGCGATTCCATCCACGAAATGGGCCTCCCATACTGAGGACTATTATCTTTTCTGTGCCCATACTGGTGAGCCGCTGTATTGGCGACGAGGCGATGATCTATAAATAAAACTGGCCAAGTGCAAGTCAGCATCGCATATATTTGATTAATTGATATTACCAAGAATATTTGGTTTGGTCGCGATCTAGAAAGACGGGGCTCGTTTACTAGCGTTTCTTTTGTATGGGGACCCCTTTTAATTTTTAACTTTATTTTGTTTTTAGTATTTGTTGTTCTAGCGGCAACAGAAATACACCACCTGTGAAAATTTCAACTGTCTTACCATCACGGTTAATGAGCTATAGCCTGGTGACAGACGGACAGACAGACAGACAGACGGACAGCGGAGTCTTAGTAATAGGGTCCCGTTTTACCCTTTGGGTACGGAACCCTAAAAAAACTTTAAAAAAATCGTTTCAGGCCATTTTGGGCCAACTGTTTAACCTACCTTATTTATATTTTGTAGGAAATGCCAATACAGTTTAGACATTCTCGTACAATGAGCTTAGCACCAAACAGCATTTTAATCCATGCATTAAAATAAAATAATCCATACAGCCATACTCATATTATACCTAAAAACGTTTGTAACTCCGTCACTGTTTGTTTTTGTCACGCCTAAACGGACGATCCGATCTTACTGAAATTTTACAAGGACATACTTTATAGCATGGTTTACAACGTGAACGAAGCCGAGTGTATCAGCTAGTATTTATATAAATAAAAGCGAGACAATGCATTGCTGAAGTAATATAAAAAGAAGTAGAGTTTGAAGCTCAGATATAGACGGCTGGATATTTTTTATCTCCGAATAAAGCGTTCATTTCGTGAAAGCATACATTTTTAAATTAAAATAAAAGCTTCTATACTTGCCCAATGACAAAAACGAGAGAATATAATTCCAAGATTGGTTGGTTCAGTATTAATTAAATAAGTTAGATACTAACTTGATTTTATTTTATATAATTTGTTTATGTCTGACAGTCAAGCATTTGACCGATTTCTTATCTGATGCTAAGTGATGATGCGGTCTAAGATGGAATCGTGCTTGTCTGGAATTGAACGACGACACTGAGCCGAGGAGGCGGTGTGCAATTGACTTCACTCCAATCCACAGTGCATCTACATATACTGGCTGCAACTCGGCCATTTTTTTTTGTGTATGTCACGCAAATATTCCGTCAATTGCGAACCGATTTGAATGGTTCTTTTTTTAATCGGTAGGGTACGTTTCCGAGGTCCTATTGTAATTTCATCGAGGTCTGATAAGTATCTCTAGAGATATGACGATAAACGTCTCAAACTTGCTACTGAAATTGACTTGAAATAGACGCGGGGCATGGAAGTCGGTTGTTTTAGTTTTTAAACTATCTTAATTATATTTATTACCACCCAAGGAAGTAGGGTTTTTTTAGTGTCTTATAAAAAAGTATGTGCGTCCGGAAGAGATCTGGCCACAACGACACAGGCTATTCTAGTGATCAATTAAGCTTCTTTGTCTAAACAAATCTCAATATCTAACGTGTAGTATAAATCAAAATAGCTCCAGCTGTCTGTACACTTAGATTTGTTAAAATACGAAACGGATTTAAATGCGGTTTTCATCAATAGATAGAGGAATTCAAGAGGGTAACTAGGATTAAACGCACGGTGCATATGGTTTTTTATTAGCTTCACCGGTATGTTTGTATGTTTGTAACTGACTTCTTTGGGCGCGATTTTGACCCACTTTAAACGGCCAGATTTCGTTCAAACTTTGTAGATTTATAGGACCGATGACAATACACTAATTAATAAAAAAATTATTCCATTTTTCAACTCAAAAGTAGAAAATAAATAATAGTTTAAAAAAACTAAGAAAACCGAACTAAAAATAGAAAATACATTTTAATAAATTTAAATTAAGAATAGTGTTAAAAATTTCAATAAATATAAATTAATAATAGTGTGAATAAAAAATATATATTTTATTTTTAAAAAAGCGTGGGGTGCTTTTAAGATATTATCAAAATGATAATCACTCTACTCATATCTGTCAATAAAATATGTATAACTATTGACACCATGCACCTCACGCTTTTTTTTAAATATTTTTTTTTGTTCGGTTTTTTATAAAAAGCGTGTTTTTTTAAACTTTTATTTATTACTAACTGTATCCACCTTATTTATTCATTTTTGACAACCCCCTCCTGTTTTGAAGTCGGTATTTTTACAAAAGCCCGCGGACCTGGAGCAGCTTAATTAATTGCCTTTCATTTTCAGAGTAGGTGGTACCTAAGTGTTGTGATTTTAGTTTCCCAATTCGCAATATCCATAAATTTGCAAAGGTTTTATTTTGCCAAAGTATTAATAATTTTACTAAAAAAAATTGCTGTGCGATTTGTAACACGCAGTAAAATTTTCTTAAATACTCTACTGAATACTATAAAGGGAGGTGTACCCTTTGCAAAGCAAAGAACCATTATAACTTTACTTCATTCAAAATACGCATTAAACTTAAGGAAACTTATTTACACAAAGTAACTTAATTTGTAAACAAAATAAGTATTCCACGCTCGACACCGAACCCTAAACAAGAGCGTCGTATCATCCGGAATCCCAGGAAATTAAGGGAATATCTCCACAAAATATTGCCTCGCTGAATTCCTTCATAATGGATGAGACAGTTACATTTCTGTTATAAATGCGCACGTTTTTGTCGCGAAATTTCTAAGGAAATGTCGGCATTAAGAAACGACGCATCGCGTACAATATTCTGTATTACCGCTTTGTTAAATATTACTATACTAACTAAATATGTACGGGCAGTTGTAGGTACTTGCAATATAAAATATCTTTATAATTATAGGTTATCATAGATATATACAAATTTTAACTTAAAACTAAACTAGTGTTTAGTTTAGTTTTAATAGTTAAGTTTAAATCATTAAAAACTAAACAACCGACTTCCATGTTCCCCGCGAGTCAATTTTAGTAGCAAGTTTGAGACGTTTATCGCCATATCTCTGGAGATACTTATTAGGTATCGATGAAATTACGATGGGACTACCTCGGAAACCTACCCTACTGATTATAAAAATAATCATTCGAATCGGTTCACAATTGGAGTAATCGCGTAACATACATACAAAAAAAAACTTACAGACGAATTGTCAACGTAGTCGGTTGAAAAGAGATCAGAGACTATCATGTGCAGGGACAAGGCAGACATACGTGTAAAACTCTTGGTATCTACAAATTCTTTATAAGTAAGCACGCTACACCTAGAATGGGAACTGGCTCTCAAGGACAGCTGCCGGAACACATTAGATGTTTGGCGATAGATTTTCCAACTTGAGGGTGGTAGCTGGTCAGGCGTTTCTTATCGATGTTTTTGGTGCATCGGAGGGCCACTGTGAAATGCGCACGTAATTACATTTTTCGATAGAAAAGTCCTAGGTGCTTTCCCCGTCGATTTGAACCCGCTACCTCTGGCGTCAAAGCCGACAAATCTCACAACGCTACTGGGCCTCCAAGCTGGGTCTGTAATATTTCACCAAACCAGGAATATAAGTGCAAATTAGGTAGCTATGAGTACTTTAACCCCTTCTCAATTACTTCGCAAAATCCTGTCAAATAAAACCCGTGCAATATTAAGACTCTGAAATGAGGTCTTCAATCAAAATCTTCGCGCTCGCGTTACTCTACCCTGGTTGCCTTCTAGTTACGTATTCCTTGCGTAGTGCCATCACCCCATCACTGTCAGCAGTCTCCAATTATCGGCATTCAAAGAGTAAGGGGGCTTTACACTGAAGCTTTTGAAAAAAATCTTGAGAGGGAAATTAGAGAATAGGTATGACAGTATAAAAAAATCGAAGATTTGATGATTTTAGGGGAGAATACACATTAATACAATTTAAAACACTAGTTTAGTTTTATACAAAAAATTGAGATTATTAAGATTTTCAATAAAATAAAACATTAAAATACTGCAATCGGCCATTTTGATTGAACACCAATCACAGCGCATGACGTCACTCCTATGAGGTTTTCTTGAAAATGTTATTAAATTTCGGAAAACCCATGAATGAATACATTCATTGTCACAGATTATATAATAATTAGTCGATTGTGAACCGATTCGAATGATTATTTTTTTAATCGGCAGGGTACATCCCCGAGGTGGTCCCATTGCAATTTCAACGAGACCTGATTAGTATCTCCAGAGATATGACGATAAACGTCTCAAACTTGCTACTGAAACTGACTCGCAGGGCATGAAAGTCGGTTGTTTTAGTTTATAAACTATCTTAGTTATGTTTAGTCGGTTTTAGATTGTTGTTAAATTGTTGATTGTTGGTAAATTACATAGGTACCTATGTTTACTGTTCAACAATTTTTTTATTTTTACAGACATGTACTTGACTTCTATATCACTTGATGTTGAGTATCGATGCGATCTCAGGTAGATTTGTGCAAGTCTGGACATAAGTGACTTGAAGACATTCGTAAAGCAGTAGGCAGTGACTGGAAAAGAAAAGCCGAAGATCGGGCTCAGTGGCACATTTTAGCAGAAGCGTATGTCCAGCAAAGGACTCCAGCGGGACTGTGTCGTGGCGCTGGACACTGACTTCAGTCTAATCCACGTAAAGAAACTATTCTAACGCGTCTTTCGAATTGGTTGTGTCAGTTTTCTTTAGACTGACAGGTAAGCGCAGCTTTTAAGCACCATGCTTTGACTTCAACAGCTACAGAAGCTTGTATGGACCGTTTTGTTCTCGTAAAGAACTTTGTTCTCAAACTGATACGACGATACGCGACTAAAGTGTCCAGTACCCTTAGTACGAGTTTTCATACCAAGCTCGTATATCTAACAGTTTTTGTATGAAAAACAGTACAACGCGTCTAGTGGTTACTACACTTCACTAAAATTGGACCAATCAGGCAGCCAGAATAAGTCGAAAACTATTTGAGATTTGTCAAAAGCGTTTATGATGAAAACTCGTACTCGTACTATAAGGGTTCAGTAAAATGTCATGTGAGACTCTTGAGATATTTACCCTGTATACAACAACAAACTATGCGTTGCAAAGATCAGCAAGTTAATAACATCTACATTATAACAATAACAAATCTACTGTTCCCTGTTCACGTAACGTAGCCGCAGAGGAAAACAATAAGTCCCAACTGTCTAAGGAAAACCGCAGAATAACCAATGTTAAGCTTGTTAACGAAGTCCATACATTATTATCTGGACAAACAAGATAACTTACTTTTCCTTAACTTAGAGAAGATAAAGGTACTATTTTTGTATATATTTTTTTATGATATAAGGTTACAGGACAAGCACGACGCTCGCCTGATGGTAAGCGATGAGGTCCTATTACAGATATAGCGGCATACAAAATTCTGGACTGCGAGAATTTTGCATGTCACTGCACTGCGCTTGTTACCTTGAGACATAAAGATGTCTCACATGCCCTGTAATTTCACTGTACCCCTTGCAATTTCAACCGAAAAACATACCTATTTCACGGCTGAAAATTAATTGGTAAAGTGGTGGTACCGCCCCAGGCGGACTAGCAGAAGTCCTACGACTACAAAAAAAATATAGGCTAGCGTTTGACATACTATCTCACCTGGTAAGTGCTGATGCGGTCGAGGATGGTAGCACGCTAGGCCTAGAATGGGAACTGGCTCTTAAAGTCTTCCCAGATACAGATTCTTAGCAAGTTCTAGCTACATAATAGAATAATCACTTGTCGTATCACATCTCACTACTTGCAAATTATCACACAAGTTTTCAACCGACTTCAAATCAGGAGGAGGTTCTTAAATGTGAACCGATTTGAATGTTTTTACTGTTACAGGTAGGGTTCATCTCCTAGGACGATCTCCTGCATCTCCAAATTTTATCGACATCTAATAAATATATTCAGAGAGGTTTTCAATTCGTCTGTATGTTTTTTGTGTGTGTATTTTACGCGACTACTCCGTCAATTGTGAACCGATTTGAATGATTCTTTTTTTAATCGGTAGGGTTCGTTTCCGAGGTGGTCCCATTGTAATTTAAGCGAGATCTGATGTGTATCTCCAGAGATATGACGATAAACGTCTCAAACTTGCTACTGAAACTTTCTCGCGCGGCGTGGAAGTCGGTTGTTTTAGTTTTTAAATCTTAAATATCTATCTCTTTATACAAAATCTTATTATTCTGTATGTTCCCAGATTACTCAAATACGCCAGAACCGATTTGAAAAATTATTTTTTTGTTTGAATGGGTATACTTTCCAAGTGTTTCCATTTGTGATAAGTTCAGTATCTCCAGAGATATGAAAATTATAGAATAGAATAGAAACACCTTAAACTTGATACTGAAAATGATCTCACATTATCTGTTATGCCGTAGTTAGGAAAACCTAACCACGCGTACTTTATCTCCTGTTGTAAACAAGGCGTTAAAGTCAAAGACTGCCGTGGATCAGAAAGTCAATTAAAAAGTTCCGCAGTTCCGGTCATTAAGGTGAGTCAATCAGATCCTCTGTTTGGTTCCCTTTGTAGGTTATTGGGAATCTGGAGTTTCAAATTATTTCGTTAAAGTGCGTTACGCCTTAAAAGTGCACTTTTGAAATAGTGCACACGTTCAATTATCTTTTCTTTCAACGATAATAAGTATCTAGCTATGTCGAAACATATTTAATACTTACGATATTTCAAAATACCTATTAGCTAGTTAGTAGATAGAAGCAAGAAATAAGTAGATTGAATATTTGCCTATTTTAAATAGTGCAATTTTTAAATTCAAATGATGGATTATAAATTTGCATTTGATCTTAATTTTACAGTTTTTATTCAACTTCTATTAAAAAGCATAATTGTTTATTTTGAATCAATAATTATTTTACAACCATCCTAAAAACATTTTTAACGCTTATAGTCCTCAAAGCAAAATTTATCTTTTGGCATCTCAATAGTACAAAATTTACCACAGCGATTTTTTCGAAATGTCTCAATTTAAAATATGTCATACACAATTATTAGTGCGTATACTTATGATATGCGACGTTTACATAAATCGTGAATATCTACTTATTTATAAGTGCACATATCAAAAAGTGCCCACTATCACTTACATACGTACCATTCATTATTCTGTGCCATTATGAAAAGTGCACATTCAAAGCAGAACTCGTTAATGCGGTTATCTTTGAAAATGGAGTTTAATTAAAAGTTCTATCTGATATTGCTACAGGGCAACGAGTTTCTTTAGAGCACTTCATTTTTTTAGTTGAGTAGATATCAAAAACAGTCACTACGACGACCTTTGTGTAACTTCTTGTCCGATTTTTAAATGGTTTTGCATTTGCGATTGCCTTTTCAACAGACTTCTAAAAAGAAGGAGGTTATCAATTCGTCTGTATGTTTTTTTTATGTATTAAACGCGATTATTTTTTTAATCGGTAGGGTGCGTTTTCGATGTGGTCCCATTGTAATTTTATCCAGATCTGATAAGTATCTCCAGAGATATGACGATAAACGTCTCAACCTTTCTACTGAAATTGACTCGCGGGGCATGGAAGTCGGTTGTTTTAGACCTATTCAACGATACCCCACACGATGGGGTAGACGACGAAAAAAAATTCATCTCCACTTCCCATGTAGGGGAGCTTCCTTAAAAAAAATATTTTTCAAAATTTTATTTCATTACTTTGTCGGCGTAAATTATATACATACTCCTACAAAATTACGGCTTTCTAGTATTAACGGTCTCTTAGCAAAACCTCGGATAGACAGACAGACAGACAGACGGACATAACGAAACTATAATGGTTCCTTGTCAGGACTACGGAACCCTAAAAACGAGAGAGACATATCAAAACAGGAGCAAGTTCAGGCGCGTACCAAGGACTATGGCTGGAGTAATATCCGGGCACTGGTTTTGTTCATGTCTACATTTTGCAGTGTTTTACGAACCTCAGTCTGATGGATGCGTATTTCCGACATTTGTGTCATGCATCCAAGTAAACTAGGAGGTGTCTCACCGGTAGTGGATTGGAAAACTGTGACGTGTCCAGATGCGAAGATGCCACAAATAATATCGTTTCAAAACTAAAAAAGAACCGACTTCAATGCCGCGCTATTCATTTTCAGTACCAATTTTGAGATGTTTATCTCAATATCTCTGGAGATACTTATCAGACCTCGATAAAATTACCATGGTACCACACTTGGGATATCTCCTTTCGAACAAAAAAATAACAATCAAAATCGGTTCATAAACGATGAAGTTATCCGCGAACAAACATAAAAAAAATAAATAAAAAAAAAATATATATATACGGTCGAATTGAGAAACCTCCTCCTTTTTTTGAAGTTGGTTAAAAAGGCAAACAAGTTTGTTTTCTGTATGGCGGTATGAGCCAACGCCTCATCGAGTTTTAGCAGTGGAGGAAGTGAGCGGTGATGAAAGTTCGACTAATACCAAAACGCTGTGTAGGGACACATTACTATATTTTGTAAGTTCAGCAAATCGAGTCCCGCGGCCGGCAGTCATATTACACTCATTACCCGCTGCTTGTAACTGTAACTCGTGTATAAGATAATAAACGCGCTCTTTCGTTACCTAATTCAGATACTTTAATTATTCCAACCCTGGGCGCTCCATCCCTCCATTAGTACGTACCCGTCAGGTACGTACACGCTGTACTGCCCGCTGGGTATGAAGCTAGGTTCCGTGAAGCATTCTTGCGGAATGAAAGCCTTGCTAAAGACTTTCTTCCTGACTGCCAGAGCCTTTGTGGTTTCGGGCGTCAACCCAGGCCAGGTATGCTTCTTGCTTTGGCGCTTCAGTACGTCTACATTTAGCCCCGAATCAAGGCTGATCTCTGCCTGACATCAGTACATCGGTCCTTTTTAGGGTTCCGTATCCAAAGGGTAAAACGGGACCCTATTACTAAGACTCCGCTGTCCGTCTGTCTGTCTGTCTGTCTGTCTGTCTGTCTGTCTGTCTGTCTGTCTGTCTGTCTGTCCGTCTGTCACCAGGCTGTATCTGACGAACCGTGATAGTTAGACAGTTGAAATTTTCACAGATGATGTATTTTTGTTGCCGCTATAACAACAAATACTAAAAACAGAATAAAGTAAAAAATAATAGAGGGTCCCCATACAAGAAACGTGTTTTTTTCGGCATTTCACACCATCTATGAACGCTTAGTTAGGTAAACGTCCCATAGATGGCGTTATATTGAAATGTCGATCCCTAACTCCTTTGTTAGACGTTAGATGGCGTTATAAGAAATAAAATGTTTATTAATTATTATTTTTTGCTGGCGAAAAATGATAGTGGTATTTTTTGCTCGATCTTATAAAATACTGTAGTGTGGTACGGAACCCTACTAAGGCGAGTCCGACTTGCACTTGGCCAGTTTATTGAAAAGCCATGATTTGGTAAACATTTTTGAAGACTTTTAGTAATTGGTGCCGTGATGGTTTTAACTAAACTTAATTGGACAGATCTTTACCGTTATTAATCTAACCAGAGTACAAACTCCTAAATTTTGAGTTCACCAGAATGCAAATCTCTAAACTAAGATTACTTTTGTTCTGTATTTTTAACCGACTTCAAAAGAGTTCAAAAGGTTTCTCAATTCGACTGTACATTTCTTTAAATGTTTGTTCGCGGATAACTTCGTCGTTTATGAACCGATTTTGATGATTCTTTTTTTGTTGGAAAGAATATATCCCAAGGGGGGTACCATAGTAATTTCATCGAGATCTGATAAGTATTTCCGATATGGAGATAAACACCTCAAACTTGGTACTGAAAATAATTAGCGCGGCATTTGAAGTCGATTCTTTTCGTTTTTTAAACGATCTTATGAGTCTATATAACTTAATAAATACAATGTCAATGCTCAAAGATACCTACAATAAGTCCAGTTATCTCCTCGACATCGTATTATTTTCCTTTTAATCTGCGTATGCGCATGTGTGTTTGTGATTGTGATGTCATTCAACGGCTGACCGTTGCTCAGGTCAGACGTTATCATGTCAATTTTAATACATCTACTGTTTGGTGCAGCGTTGTTGAAAAATCTTGATGCGGATTTGGGAGCGTTTAGGACTTTGCTGTACTCAGATTGGATAACATGTGAGTATTTTGAAGATAAAAATATTATATGGTTGAAAACATGTCAATTATCAAATTATTCCAGTTTGGTTTTTTCAAGGTTTGTTTACGCTTATTTGCACAGTTATGTAGGGTTATTGTTTAAACAGATGTTTTATTCCATCTGCCCAAAAGGAGGGTAATGTTTTTCGAGTGTATTTGTTGCAATGTGATCACCTATACACTTTGACTTTTGTTTGACTGATTTTAATTTGTAATGTGTCATTCTTTTCGTCTATGTATCTGCCCCGAGTTACAATAGTACACATAAGTTTATAAAGAACGCTAATACATTATAAGAAACCTCTTTATTTCTTTCTGTCTATCCGCAGTTGATTTTATTTTAGACTAGCTGTGCCCCGCGGTTTTACCCGCGTAGACATCGTTTCCGTGGTAATATCGGGATAAAAAGTACCATAGGGTACTTTTTATCCCGTGTGTTATTCCAGGGTCTAGGCTATTTTCATACCAAATTTCAACTCAATCGGTTCAGTAGTTATAGCGTGAAAGAGTAACAAACATCCATACATACTTTAGCGTTTATAATATTAGTTAAGATACGGCCACACCGCGGCGTCCTGCGATCTGCGGGCGCGATCTCAGTACTTTTCAATTGTTTTCTGATCGCGTTTGGTGTGAACCAGTCGGTACAAATACTACTGCGCTATCTGATCGGTGATCGCCGCCTAGATCGCGCACGCAGGACGCTGCGGTGTGTCCGTACCTTAAGGAAGGATAGGTAGATAGATAGAGATTAACACTTTATTGCACATAAGAATACAGAGGTAGGTATTTAAAAACACTTTAAAAACTAACTTTACAATCGGCGGCCTTATCTCTTAACAGCGATCTCTTCCAGGCAACCGGGAGACGATTGCAGATACATTATTATTACTATTGATGGCAGTGTGCATATACGAAATCACAAAGTAATAAAATTGTTCTGCAATTATTATGAGAAGGGATTAAGTATAATAGGATTATAGTTTCATTGTTAATGAGGTGTAGCCAAAACGATAGATTGCTGAGAATATGACTAATAATTTAACGATGAAAGTATACTTATAAAAAGTAAAGCAAACAACAAACAAACAAACAAATAGACAACAACTGACTTTAGCATATATAATATTTGTGTTGATTCGTATTAAATTTGTACGGATACTTACCTGGATGCGTAGTTAAAATTGGCGTAATCTTATTCCATAATAGTGTAATATTGCTTTAATTTTTACTTGACACCGGTGAAGTAACAGAGGAAAACGCGGAACAAAAACTTGGTCGCGTGAGGTCAAATAATACAGAGCATAATTTCTTGTCTCGTATAAGGTCGATTACCTCATGATTATGTATTATATTACACATAACTATATGTATGTAACTATGTAGTTATAAATTTTACGTGTACTATTTTATTTGTAGTTATTCATTTTCAAATAATAATATATTGTTGCTTCTCGTGCACACCTACCATCTGTATGATATAAATGTGTCTCAAATCATGCCACGGTTGCTTGGAAGAGATCGCTAATTAGCGATAAGGCCGCCGATTGTACTGTAAATGTAATTAATATTGTACGTAATTTTAAGATATTTAAGTGCAATAAGGCGTATTCTATCTATCTATCTACGAGTATCTATAACTGTACCTACCTAATAATAATTATCCTGACTGACATTCGAGTATTGTAATTAATATATGCGCTCATTAGTCAGCTGATTGATATGAGGTTATAGTACTAGCCTAGCTGATACCCGCGACTTCGTTCACGTACCTACAACAAGTATTTTATCACCGTAAAGCTTCGAGCATTTACCAAAGGAGATGTTAACGCAAGTCGTACCCCTCTGCTGGCCATATAGCCCCATTTTTGACCATATGAGCGTGCGTAACTACGCTGTATTTTTAATACTGTGTGCGTGTTTCAAGCTAGTGTGCGGGATCGTTAAAGTGAGTGATTTGTGTGTGTGCAATGCGTGTTTACCTCGTCCCCCGTAAGTATCGGTAGAAAAGAATGTTTACGGATTACAACGTTAACATCTCCGTTGGTAAATGCTCGAAGTCGTAAAGCTTTGTCAAACAACATTTGTGTGATCAGAGTTTTTTGAGTTATGTGTAAAAATCATGATTTTATTTTCACAAAAAGTAGCCTACGTTCATCCTCGTGCTATAACGTATCTTTTATTTAGGGTTCTGTAGCCGAATGGCAAAAAACGAAACCCTTATAGATTCATCATGTCTGTCTGTCTGTCCGTATGTCACAGCCACTTTATTTCGAAACTATTAAGACTACACAGTTGAAAGTTGGCACGTAGGTGTATTCTGTGAACCGCTTTGCTATTTTTATACAAAAATTAAAAAAAAAAAAGATTAAGGGGGGCTCCCCATACATGGAACTGAAACTGAATTCAAACCTACACGGGCGTGGTGTCTATAGATAGGTCTTTAAAAATGACATTGATGTTCCTAAAACATTTTTTTCTCAATGTCAATAATTTGACTTAAAAAAATTCAAAATTCAAAAATCATTTATTCACGTCAGATACCTTCGAGCATTCACCAATGCTCAAAGTCAGATACGGCTACAATGAAAAGATGTTCATAATTGTATGGGTTCAGCATTTTATCACATGAGTAAAGAAAAGTTTTCTAACTTGAGGGCAAGTTAGAAAATCTGTCGCCAAACATCTAATGTGTTCTGGCAGCTATCCTTGAGAGCCAGTTTCCATTCTAGGCCTAGCGTATATTATCTTGCCTATTTGGCATGTGAATAATGTACTCGATGGTACTCACAGGTACGATGAGTAAAATGGCAACTAAAATGTTTTATGAAGTAGGCACGCCACATACTACTTACTTCACATAATCATAACTTACAATTACATTATATACTTAACTTACAATTGTCCATGTAATATACCTAATATTTATCTATTCTTACCTACCTATTTACATTTTATATTATGTTTAAACTCTAAAAACTCTCTAACAGAATAGAAATTTGTTGTAATAAACACTGAAATAGTTTTCTTCTATATATTTCAAATGTAAATGATTTGAAAGATTCTGGGATATGATTGTAAACCTTTATTGCCATTACATAGCAATTTCTATGAAACAATTCATTATTACATTCTGGGAACATGAGCTTATTTGGGAACCTGGTGTTATAACTATTATTGTTCTTTATCTTTTTAAAATGTGCAGGATGTTTTTTCACAAAATTGCATAGTTCATATATGTACATTGAAGGAAGCGTAAGTATCTTCTAGGTCTCTAAAAAGAGGTTAGCACGAATCTAGACGAAAGATAACACTTCTAAAGTGGTAAAATGTGTGTCCAATCATGTATCGAGTTTGGGCTCGTTGGAATGTTCTCAATAAACAGATTATATATAGATCAGTCGGGGGTGGTTTTAAATCCATTATCATTATACATAACTAGAAGTGCCCCGCGGCTTCATTTTATTTACTTACAACTTTTCTTTGGTAAAAACGATTCTATCACTAAATACATCAAATAAGAATTAGCCAAATCAGATCACCCGTTTTCATGTTATCGCGTGACTAAGGCAATTCGGGATTCATATTTACAAAACCCGAAATACCCAAATTTTCAGACTTTGTTACTTACCCCATTTCGAAAAATCCTACAACACGTACTTTATCTCATCTTGCAAACTTTGAATCCCCGTTCCGTATCCGGGAGGAACTTTTAGAAAATCCTTTCTGAGTGGATACCTACGTCATAATAACTATCTGCATTCTAAATTTAAACAAGTAACAAGCAACTAGGTACTTTGTCTTTGTCACTTTAAAGGATTTATTCTAAGGATTTTTTATTTGGTGCAAAATTATTCAACTCCCAAGTTCAAGGACTATTACTGCTGAAGTAATAAAGTTATCTTAACCGCTATAATTTTTCTGTAAGGTTCATAAAATGCACAATTATCAAGATATTTTCTAGATTTTTCAAGCCAGCAGTTTAGCTTTAAGAGGGGGGGGGGGGACGATGGGGGGGGGACGGTTGGCGTTTCACAAGGAAAGATGAGATCCGGGAATGTATACATACGTATAGGGTATTTACTTCAATAAAATACCAATATACTGTAATCGATTCACATTTTGTTATTTTAGTAGATGTCTGAATTTATTTAAGATCTCGTGATTAAGATCTTAATCTTGATTTCTAGATCTCGAAGTAAAACCTACTAAGGTGAAACCTTCCGTCCTTGACTTTGGCATGAGTCAATTCTCTTTCAATTAGTGAATGACTAACTATAGCTACCAACTTAATAAATAGGCACGATCATAGGTCAAAATAATTGTCTCCTTAGCTTGATTCGTGATATAGGTAACCTAAGATATTGGGTATCTTCATATGCAATTAATCATTATATCACGAATGCCACCCCTAGAGTTGCAAGTATACTCATAGGCAACGGTTAATACTTCCCATAAGGTAGGCCATTTGCTTGTTTGCACCATAAAAATCAGGCAACATAACTTAAAAACCTTTGTAATTTTAAACCGATGTTGAAGCCTTCTCTACCAGCCAAATGCTTGTTTACCAATAAGAAAACCTAGCATATATCGTCCGATATGCTCAGTCGGATAATATACAATACTTCGGCTAACTATAATATCGTTTAAAAACTAAAAAAGAACCGACTTCAATGCCGCGCTATTCATTTTCAGTACCAATTTTGAGATGTTTATCTCAATATCTCTGGAGATACTTATCAGACCTCGATAAAATTACCATGGTACCACACTTGGGATATCTCCTTTCGAACAAAAAAAGAATAATCAAAATCGGTTCATAAACGACGAAGTTATCCGCGAACAAACATAAAAAAAAAAGAATATACGGTCGAATTGAGAAACCTCCTCCTTTTTTTGAAGTCGGTTAAAAATACCGATATAAAAGCCTAAAGCCTACAATGTTTTTCGTTCGGAACATTTTTCCACTAACTTGTGAACACGCCATTTTCCTTATGCTACTTAAACAATATATGTGAAGTCATATTATCACAATGGTTTGATTGAACCAAAAAGGTTAAATCCTTATTGGAACTTGCAAGGTGCTAAAACTGTAAAACTGTGGTGCTGCCGTGAAACAAAAGTTTTGTTTTGTTCATCCCACTCACACTTACCGTAAGAACATAATTCTGTAATGTTCTGTTAAACTAAAATTGTTGACAACGTTGAGAAAAAAACAAGAACATGATCTGACGTCATTCAAGGTTTTTTGAAGTGAAAACTTCTGTAGGCGCGTTGAGCACTTTTTGGGTTAAACAAAAATTATGGAACTCACGTCATCATCACCGCACGCTTCCCATGAGCTATATGTATACTGTGTATCTCGATGATATAATTCACAAGTTACTTAGTTTTCAGCAGTCCCCAAAGACTGCCCCGCATGATTTTTTCTCCGTTCACCCATTTACGTAACACTCGATAGCTGATAGAGAACATTTACTGTTAAGTGTTTCGTAAAAGTAAATTTTGAAATGCGCGGTAAAAGAATTTTAAAAATAATACAATAAGACATCGAGGTACATGTAAACCAGAGGCGCCCATCATAAACTGACTTACGTGTCGAGCGGCGCGCGATCGGGCATGAAGAGTACTTACTACTGCCTAAACTAAGCAAGATGTCAAAAATCAGCACTGCTTTTTATTTGAACGTAGAGCTAGTTCGCGACGCGTCATCTGGTACGTAGTACATATACATCGATGTAATAAGATGTGTTGCCAACCTGTCCAGATTCTTTCTTCCCGTTTGAAGGACTTCATGTTAAATCTCTGCGGGAAAACAGCAGACGGAAGCTTGTTCTACATTTTATTAGTGTAGGTTGGGGAGGTTTTTCAAGTTATTTCATCTTCAAGAGTATTCTACATGCAACCTCCAGGTATTGAGTTGTAATCTTCTTGGATTGAATATGTACCTGTGGTGTTAGCTGTGCTATGTGATTACTTGATTCACTATGGTTTCATTGTTATTTGATCTGACCTTGATATTCATTGATCATTGGAGACTACCCATCATTCATTAACATACCTTCTACTGCTAGTGAGGTACCTACTACTATGTAGTTTGTAAATAATTTACTTAGTTATTACGCTGTTAGTCGTCATGAAAGTATTATTTTTAACAAGCTTTTGCTAGTTTAACTTGTAACAAACAATGTAATAAAATAATTTAAGAACCCCGTTTGCGTGAGATGTTGGAGATGTTAACGTTGTAATCCGCAAACATTTATTTCTGCCGATACTTACGGGGACGAGGTAAACACGCATTGCACACACACAAATCACTCACTTTAACGATCTCGCACACTAGCTAGAAACACGCGCACAGTATTAAAAATACAGCGTAGTTACGCACGCTCATATGGCCAATAATGGCTATATGGCCAGCAGAGGGGTACGCCTTGCGTTAACATCTCCATTGGCAAATGCTCGAAGGATAGATGGCTTTCCTTCTAAGCGAGAGGTCACCGGTTCAAATCCTAGAACGGGTGTTTCTACACTGGTGGTAGGATCATATTATATGGATGTTCCACCTAACATGCTATCAAAAAGTAGCTCCTAATCTAAAATCTGCCGCCTATCCTTACGGTGTACCAGCAGCACACAGCCCTTGACAGTCAAAAGTATTCTAGACATAGCGTGTTCAGCATCTTCTACAAATCAATGCTTACCACCAGGCAAGATAGTGTTCATTCACTAGCCTTATATAAAAAAACAGGCATCTGTCCTGGACATAGGCCTCTTCCCAAGACACGCCACTGAGCCTGATCTTCGGCTATTTCTTTCTCCACTTTAAAATCTTGATTATTATTACGATTTAGGTAATGATTATGTTTAGATGAAGAAAATTAACAATAATAAAGATTTATTTTAGTTATTTTAGCTTGAGCAGTCAATAACAAATATACTAAGCATACACAGTCACTTTCATGAGCTCTCGAACGAGTAACACTGTGGTTTAATGAAAACGTTGTATATTCCAGGTGACCACAACAAAAACTTGAACTACGGAGTCAGTGAGGTCCAAATCTACTTCTACGACTTCAAGAACAACTTCAACATCTCCTATCCCATCGACGCGGCTGCCGAGGCCATCACCACCAATTACAACCTTGACATCTCTAAAAAAATCATCTTCTTCGTCCCGGGCTACAAGTCCCACATCAGCAAGAAGACTGAAGAACTTGTCAGACAAACCTTCAAAGACGTCAACGACACTTACTTGATAATCGTCGATCATTCCATCTACACATCAGCTCAAGGGGGCAAGATCAAGAGCTACGAAAGATCGGTCA
Organism: Cabera pusaria; assembly: GCA_954871355.1. Classification (NCBI taxonomy): domain Eukaryota; kingdom Metazoa; phylum Arthropoda; class Insecta; order Lepidoptera; family Geometridae; genus Cabera; species Cabera pusaria. Next base: position 3,668,536 of record OX940890.1, read on the forward strand.
CTCATGTATATTACATTGGCAAAGCTTTGGGACAATTTCTGGCCAAAATCCGAGCTGATGCCGGTTTTCCTTCCAACAAAATTCACGCTATTGGTCACAGCTTAGGGAGTCAGATGCTTGGATTCACTGGGACTACCTACACGGATTTAACTAAGGAGAAAATTGGACGAGTGACTGGGATAGACCCAGCTGGCCCATGCTTTTCCAATAGTTTTATCGAAGACCAGATTCGTTCTGGAGTAGGGGAGTATGTAGAAGTGTATCACTGTAATGCAGGTGGATTAGGGACGACAGCTGTTCTAGCTGATACTGATTTCTTCTTCAATAAGAAAGGGAAGAAACAGCCTCCTTGCCATGAAGGTTTAATTCCTGGTAAAGGCGAGTCAGATGCAGCTAAATGCAGCCACAAAGCTTGCATCAGGTATTACATGATGACTGTCCAACATCCAGGGTGGTTCCTAGCCTGGCAGTGCAACTCTTACGACAAGTTCTCTGAAGGCAAGTGTTCCGCAAACGAGGTCACCATAGCTGGTTATCATAACCCTGGAAATGCGACAGGAGTGTTCTACGTCACCACAGAAATGTACGGCGTGATGTAATTGTATCTTTATGATTAGGCGAATATTAACCAAGTTCCTCTCAAATACCATTGAATGTTGCACACACTTATAGCTCTGCCCTACTTTTTAAAATTGAAGCAAAATGGAAATGGCTCTCGACTCTCATGAAAGGCCTACTGACACATGACACATGGTGGCCATTTATTTACCTGCATAAAGACGTTCAGAGAGGAGCGACGGAACCATAAGTCAGGTGGACGTATTAAGGCAAAGGCACAAGTGTGATATACTATCTTATCAATTCACCCCCTCGGGGCTTAATTTTTATTACACTAGCAGTAAAACTTGCAATATTGTAAAATACACTCATTAAGGGTTTAGTGGTAGGTAGATATTTATAGAATTTGACAAACGTCCTTGAAAATAAACTTAGATATTATAATTTTGTATGTATTTTCGGTACGTTTAAACTGAAAATATTATTTATTTTAAGCAAATAAGAATACTAATTATATAGCAATAGCTAATTTTAATATGAAATTTTTTTGCGAAACTACTTAAGACATTCATGGCGACCAGTTTATTTAGAATGAAATTGTCGATGGTTTACCTGCAATACCCGCTATCTAAGGTGTCTTGTGGTATGTATACAGTACTTACTATGAAAACATTATAAGAAAAACAATTATTACTTCGGCTTTCAAGTTATTGATTTAAAGTAAAGATCTCCAAACTTACATATTTTTTAATTTAAGTACTAAAAGCCCTCATTCCCTCCCTAACGTACTGTAGAGAGGTTTTCATTAGAAACACTCAAGAACTCACATATCACACTTGATGTTAAGTATCTTGCGGTATAGACCACATCTGTCATAGGACAGAATCGTGTTTGTCAACAAGTGAATTATTAAAAAGAACAAAAACCCGACTGCATGAAAAATGTTTTTCTAGGTACGTATCGACATTACAAAGGATATAAATCACTAGGATATTTTAACCATAAGTGTTATATATATTCGAAATGGGCTTTTAAAGTTCTTTACTTTGATACCAAACACGGTATGGTTTGAGCAAAACATTGTTTTGAACCAATGGCATCCAAAATCCGCCGTTTTGAATTTTTCAAATTTTTATGTTGTCGTTGACACTCGCGCTGGCATGGCGAATCTAACGTCATTTATCAAAATCGGCCCACACGTTTTGTCTCTAGAGTGCCACAAAGGAACAAACATACATACATACATAGACTGATAATAAACACATTACCTCTCCTTTGCGTCGCGCAGTCGGGTAAAAAGTGTGAAAGACGTTGATAGACTATTTAGTCAATAATCCAATGACTAGGCTCTGGAAAACCGACTTAAGCCCTAGTCCCATAGCGCAACTAGTCCCCCCGACCTTAATACGTCCACAATGACATAGATTAAACACCAGCATCACTGTCAGGGGCCACGGTGGCGAGAAATATCGCGATTTACGTGACAGTTATATAATACGTGCTCACAATGTTAAATATACCTTGTATTTGTTTGAGAAAAATGAACAAGAAATGAATCTCAACTGGTTCAAAGATTTAACCTAAAAGATATTTCTACCACATATATATTTATTTCAGTAGGTTAAATTAGGTATCGAAGTACGTCATCTATCGTGTAACCAAAAAATTATTGGAGACTAGAGGCGATATGAGAATTGTTTTTTGAAGGGAAAACTTCTTTAGGTCCAATTTTGGGTGAACAAAAATAATGGGACTCGCGTCATCGTCAGCGAACGGTTTCCATGAGCTATATTATGTATACTGTGTATCTCGACGATACAATTCACAAGTTAGGGGAAAGTGGGGCTGATTCATACAAGGGGCACCGTCATACACTAGAGATATCTGTTGTTAGGCGCGCATTAACTGAACGACTTATGTGTGTACGCGTGACTTACCTATGTGTGTGTTGGCTCACGGAGTTTGACAGAAGTCGGTTTGAAACTCGCGACGAGGGGAAACGGAACGTGATTCGGCCACGCGTAAGTAATTTTATAACCGCACTTTAGACATCTTTATTTTAATAAAAGCTTTTATCTAGATTATTCAGTACTATTTTATTTCAAAGATAATAGAATCAACATTGTGAATGGATACGTGAATAATGATATATATGGTTGGTTTTTTTATAGGAATATTTTTATTTAATTTGCTTTTGATGGGGTAGGTTTATACAGCAGTAAGCGGCGTACATTCACACATACATACTCTCTATGTATAGTATGAGAGTGCCCCACATGGGGGTACATTCATACATTTCTTTTTATCACATATTCATGTTAGTTATATCTTTTTTTTAACTTTTATAAAACAGCCTCACTTGTGTATTTACACAAATTACATTTTTTTTATCCAAAGTCAGATAGTTAGAGTACTAGTTTTTAATGAATCAATACAGATATTGTTACCAGAGAAAATTCTATAAGACGAAATAAAAAAACCGTATGAGGCTGCCCCATAGCCTGTATGAGAGTGCCCCGCATGTGGGGTACATTCATACATTTCTCAATTTTTTTTTAACTTTTTATAAAAAGTCTCACATGTGTATTTACACAAATTACATGTTTTTGAAAACTCAGATAGTTGAGTACTTGTTTTTAATAAATCTATACAGATATTGACAACAGAGAAAATTCTATAAGGCGAAATAAAAAACCTGTATGAGGCTGCCCCACATTTCCCTACTTAGTTTTCACTTCTATCGGCAGTACCCAAAGACTGCCCCGCATGTTTTTTTTTAAAGATACTAGCAATTTGGGTTGCACATTACTAGTAGTCTTGTTAACCCCTTCAACTAAGCTAAATAATGTACTTGTGTCTAGAGTGGGTTCACGTCAATAGTGCAATAGGTGAGAATCGAACTCACAACATCTCTATCGCTAGGTCTTAGCCATTGGGCTATTGCTGCTTAATGAAACAAAAACAAGTTTTTTTTAATATCATATACGCTAGCGTTTGATACTTCTTAAATATACTCATGCTCACGTGAACTATTCTAATCCATAATGTATATTTATTCTTCTTTCTTAATTTTGTAATTTATTGTAATTTATTAAATCGTTTTTTTCCCCTCTCAATTATAAAACACCACTTACCACAATATCTTGTTACATTTCTCTCCATCCATAGGTTGACTGGAAGAGATCGCTTTAAGCGATAAGACCGCCTTTTGTTGCACTATTATTTTAAATTTGTATTACTTATTATGTTTGATTCTGTAATTAAAGGTGTTAAATAATAAAGTGTTTCTATCTATCTATCTATCACTCTCTCAGCTGTTGGTAAGTGATTCAGATTAAATGCGTTCGAGGATGGTAGCACGCTAGGCCTAGAATGGGAACTAGCTCTCAAGGATAGCTGCCGGAACACAATAGATGTTTAGGCGACAGATTTTCTAACTTGTGGGTGGTAGCTGACTAGACGGGCACCAGACAGTGTCCTACCGCCATGCGGGGGTTGGGGATTTCATAACAATGTTTTTCCTTCACCGGAGGGACACTGTGAAAAGCGCAGTTTTTGCAGAATTAACTTGCATTGGTTGTGATGAATTGGTAGCTTCACCAGGTATGTTTTTAGGCACTTCACAAAAAAGGAGGAGGTTCACAATTCATCTTTTTTTTAATGTATGTTCACCGATTACTCGAAGATGCCTGAACCGATTTGGAAAATTCTTTTTTTGTTTCAAAGGGTACCCTTGTCAGGTGGTCCCATTTAAATTTTACGAAATCGGCCGAGCTATTTTTAATATATCAACATTTGTATTTCGATGCATTTATTTATCTCGACGACGTACTACTAACTACTGGCACAGATTATATAATACAATTATTATGCCAAGTGCAAGTCGGACTCACACTAGTAGGGTTCCGTACCACACTACAGTATTTTATAAGATCGAGCAAAAAATACCACTATCATTTTTCGCCAGCAAAAATATTAATTAATAAACATTTTATTTCTTATAACGCCATCTAACGTCTAACAAAGGTGTTAGGGATCGACATTTCAATATAACGCCATCTATGGGACGGTTACCTAACTAAGCGTTCATAGATGGCGTGAAATGCCGAAAAAACACGTTTCTTGTATGGGGACCCTCTATTATTTTTAACTTTATTCAGTTTTTAGTATTTGTTGTTATAGCGGCAACAGAAATACATCATCTGTGCATATTTCAACTGTCTGACTATCACGGTTCATGAGATACAGCCTGGTAACAGACGGACAGACAGACAGAGAGACGGACAGCGAAGTCTTAGTACGTTTTACCCTTTGGGTACGGAACCCTAAAAACCGACAAATTGAGAACCTCCTCCTTCTGTATGAAGTCTGTTAAAAAAAAAATACATATCATACATTCAGTTTTGTTGTAAGCTTGCAAATAAAGGACAAAATTGCGACGTCTACAGCTCACAGACCAACTTGTTTGTTCTATTATTTATTAACCGACTTCACAAAAAGGAGGTAATTCTCAATTCGTCAGAACCTTTTTTTTTAATGTATGTTCACCGATTACTCGAATATGCCTGAACCGATTTGAAAATTATTTTTTGGTTTCAAAGGACCCTCCCCAAGTGGTCCCATTTAAATTTTAACGAAATTGGTCGAGTGGTTTTTAATATATCAGTATTTGTATATTACGATGCATTTACATACCTCGATGACATGCTACTTACTGCTGGTTACTTTGACTAGCGCGACGTTTGAAGTCGGTTCTTTTAATTTTTAAACGATTTTAAATTAATATCATTTTTCTTTGAAGTGTTACACACTTATATATGTTATATTTTTGTAAATTGTTAAACACAATCCAAAATTTCATCGTACCCACGAGACTTGAACTGCAACCTCCTGGATAACATGTTCAGGTGCTCTGCCAATTAAGCCACGGTTCGATCAATCGATACGATGAAATTTTGGATTGTGTTTAAGAAGATCCTAAATTATATTTATATCTTATACATCTGACCGTTATCTCGCCTGGTGGTAACCGATGATAGATATTAATAACATAAACGCACCAAGGAACAGAATTAGAATAATTTCAAGCACATTTTCACATTTTCTATAGGATTGCATCATTAATTTTTACCATTCGTTAACGTCAGTTAATGGTGTTGTGCAAGTGGTGTAGAAGGAAGGCAGGGTCATAAATCGTGGTGCATACATTCAGCTAATGTGCTTCTGGATATAATCTACTGGTGTTTGCTTCAGTACGGTAATGTCAGTAGGACATAATGAGACGTGGCTAAGATCTCTTTTCTCGTTGATGACGCTTTTTAACCGACTTTACCAAAAAGGAGGAGGTTCTTAATTCGTCGGAATCTTTTTTATGTATGTTCAACGATTACTCTATGACGCCTAAACAGATTTGGAAAATTGTTTTGAAGTGAAAACGTCTTTCTGTGAACTTTTTAGGATGGGTAAAAAATGTTAAACTCGCGTCGGGACCTCGCGTCAGGATACGTGACCTGATCGAAAATTCGTAAGACGGAGGGAAAGTAGAAACTTTTTTGGGATGGGTAAAAAATGTTAAACTCGCGTCAGGACATGTGACCTGGTCGAATTTTCGTAAAACGGAGGGAGGGTAGACCAAATGCACAACGTTTAAGTTTTTACTTCTGCCGGCACTCCCGGAGTGCAACCCGTTGTTTTTTTCCCTGGTAGCTTTAGCAGCAGGTAGCAGGTAGCCACTTAAATTTAATCGAGTTTTGTTCAGTATCTCCAGCGATATGGAGAAAAACATCTCGAACTTGGTACTGAAAATGACCAGCACGACGTTTGAAGTCGGTTCTTTTGTTTTAACGAGCTTAAATCATTTATGGCAACAACTTTCAAAGGTCTGGTATTCAAAATTCAAAATTCTGTATCTTATTTCTTTAACCTGATGCTGGGGAATCGTCTGGAGTTATCAACTATTCACCAACTTACTTAAGGCGGCAATAGCCCAATGGATAGGGTGTCGGACTGGCGATCGAGAGGTCGTGAGTTCGATCCCCACCCCACCCATTGCACTATTGACGTGAACCCACTCCAGACTCAAGCATATTTAGCTTAGTTGGAGGGGTTAACAAGAATACTAGTAATGTGCAACCCACATTGCGAGTAATCTTCATTAAAAAAAATATTACAGAAAAGATGTTGTGTTTGGACTCATTGAAAGAGTCTTAGAACCTACGAGTACATAAACTAGTCGGGGTGGTAGTAAATTTAAGTATAGCGGTATTATCGGAAAACGTGCTACGTCTTGGACAACATTGCTACTTTACAGGCAAACTAAGACATGGTCGGTTTCAGATGTCGGTTTATTGAGAGTTAATCTACTCAATTGTACCGTTATTGAATAGATAAACTCTCAATAAATGTACTCAGAAACCGCCTATTAATTAGGTGAAACAGTAGTTAACGTCTTACCTATTTAGCATAAAAAAATACTAGGATATCTTTTTAGGATTTTTAAAATTATCTTAATTTTTTTGCATCACAGTCGACGCTATGCAACTTTATCAGGTTTCCTGTCCTTTTTAATGTTCAAGGAAAATGCAACTCGAAAGAGGTATAAACTTTATTATATAAACTTTATAGAATTTATAAACTTTATAGAATCTCGGTACCACAATGTTTCTGAAATCAATGGGAAAGTTCGTTTATTTATTCCCTTTTCACGGCTAATTGACTCTATCAATTTGGCCGAGATTGTGCAAAGAGGTGGCTACATTTTTTAAGGGTATTGGGGTAATAGGACAAGCCTGTGGTAGGTAATAAAACTTTTACTGTGCACTGCAGTCTCAGGGTTCTCTAATTTCACTGGACACATTGCCCTTCGAAAATCATTCTTCTTCATCATGGAAGATAAACGATAGTTTCAGTGATATGCATGTGAGTGTGAATGAATATCCTAGAAGTAGGTACAATAATAAAAGTAGGTAATACTTTGGGTTGGGCCCTTACTTCTTATACGAAGTGATGTAATGAGGTAGTAGCTTAGACCCGCGTAATGATACTGTGTTTTAGGTTTGCTAATGACTTTTAACTGTGTTGGTAACTATTGCAATGTGATTTCTTGGTGCTAAGCAAGGAGTACTAGGCTATATTAGGTACCTATACTAATGGTAATTAATACATATTTTTATAATCCAGGGTTATGCAATGCGATCGAATTACCCACGGCGAAATGCCTGATGACACAAACATAAAAAAAACTCATATCTCCGAGTGAACCAAAAGATAAACAGATAATCGCTAGTGATTTTGGAGTCGAGATCGCAACTTGGCAAATGTAGGGGCAGTAACAGACATGACGAACTTAATTTTAAAAATTTCCTTGTAGTTATTACAGAAATAAACGCAATAAACATAAAACATTTAATTAAAAGCTAGTTAGTATTTAAAACTAGTATCAGCATATTTTCATGAAATAAACGTAACTTAAATAAACAATTACCCGCAACGCATCATTAATATCAAATTATTGACCGTTAGTTTAACAAATTGGAAAATTTAGTAGCAAAATGAACATTACATTAAATTAGGTTCATGTTTTGATCTGAATTATGCAATGTATTGAAACCCGATGTGTTTCCGGTTCATTAGAGATCCTAATTGGTGCAAGCCAGTAAGCTATTAATGACTATTTAATGTTGTTTGCTTCTGTATTTACCTTTATTTTCAACCTACTTTCAAAAAGGAGGAGGTTCCCAATTCGTCTGTAAGTTGTTTTGTATGTACCTATGTTACGGGATTACTCCGTCAAATTTTAACCGATTCGAATAATGCTTTTTTTATTGGTAGGGTACCTAATCTCCAAAATGGTCCCACTGTAATTTCATCGAGATCTGATGAGTGAATCTAGAGATATGGAGATAAACACCTCAAACTTGGTACTATAATGTCTGGCGCGGCATTTGAATACGGGTTTTTTTCTTTCGGACTTGCGTTTGACCACCAACTTGCCTGGTGGTTAGCCATGATATGATCTTATCTATTACGAGGAAAACTACTATTTTTAAATCACCTATTTCTAATAATTTGACTGTTATACTACTTAAAACAGTTACTTATATTCTATGTTTTGTAATGGTAAGACTTCTGCTAGTCCGCCTGGGGCGGTACCACTACTTTGCTAATTAATTCAACCGTGAAATAGGAATGTTTTTCGGTTTTAATGGCAATGTGTCCAGTGAAATTACAGGACAAGCGAGACTTAATATCTTTACGCCTCGAGGTAACAGGCGCAGTGTGGTGACATGTAACATTCTGGCTATCCAGTATATTGCATGCCGCAGTATCTGTAATAGGTAGACGTCATCGCTTACCATCAGGCGAGCGTCGTGCTTGTCTTGTTACCTTATATCATAAAAAAATGTACTACAATAGTAGTATACTGCCATGGCAACTTTAGCAGTACCTTTTGCACTTTAAACGTAAACAATTGTAACAAAATATTTGATCAGAGGCGTCAACAATGGAAAACATTCAGGCGTCAAATTGAGTGAGCCCCACGGGAGATAGGGTCCGGTCCGGTAGAGTGGTCAGTTTTTTTAAACGATTAATTTTTAAAAGTTTGACTGCTTTTTTTGAACTAATTGAAGTGGATGGCATGTTCACAATTACAACGTTAGGTATAGCTACGAAGTTGTAAATGTTTTGAATTCAATTCTGTTTATGAGGGTCTTAGTTTTCTACTGTACAAGATTTGCTTGAACATTTTAAGAAACATCTCTGAGCTCGTGTTCAATCCGCTACCACAGCATCGTATATATTGATAAATATTCGTAAAGAAAAAAACCAGTTAAAAATAATAATATTAGCTTAATATTAACAGAATACGATCTCTGTAGATCTGCGTAGATACAAAAAATAAAAGTTCATAGAAAAACTTGTGTCTGCCGGTTGGGTGTAATTCCACACTGAATCAAGGTGCTTAAGTCCTCAATCAGGGTGGTGTAATAAGAGTAAAGCAGTTAAAAAAGGGGTATTACGTCTCACTGAATCAGGGTGGTGTAATAAAATATAGGCAGTAAGGGTCCCTAATAGGGAATAATAGAGGACCCGGGCCGCCTTTATATGTGCAGTGTAATAACACTTAGCGAGTTAAGGCGCCTAATTAGGCTCCACGCACACCTTAATTAGGGACCCTGATTCAGTGTGATGTAATGAATACCCCTTTTACTATTTGAAGAAATCGGGTTCGAAACTCGTATTCAACTGTCCTGTGCTTTAAGGGATATTTAATTTAAGACAAGCTTTAAACTAAATAACTACTAATTCCAGTACATTCTCCGCAGCTCGTTCAAAAGCAATAAATCGCAAGTCTACTCCGCGACGCCGCCAACGTCCCACAAAATACCTATTTATCCCCGTATGCTCGACCAGCCAGCATTAAGCACCAGCAATATTTATTAAATAGCTTATTTCTTGCTTATTTCCATTTTTTTATAGCCGCCATTACGCTATTATTTCGGCAAAGCGCCTCGGAGGCGTAGTTACACAGAATTAAACACCATTTATTATTAAACAAGAGTAAAATGGGCGAAGCACCCAAAATACAGACAATTAAGTTGAAATATGATTGTGTGCGATGTTCCCTTTATAATTAGGTTTGGAGGATGCTGGTTTGTTCTTTTGTTTGTCCGCATTCTTGAGCCACAAAAGGAAAATGCAAGCATTTTAAAATATAATATATTAATGTTCCTACTTTGTTTACTCCGTACCTTAAGATAGTTTAAAAACTAAAACAAACAACCGACTTCAATGCCCCGCGAGTCAATTTCAGTAGCAAGTTTGAGACATTTATCGTCATATCTCTGGAGATACTTATCAGATCTCGATAAAATTACCGTGGTACTACACTTGGAATATCTTCTTTCTAACAAAAAAAGAATAATCAGAATCGGTTCATAAACGATGAAGTTATCCGCTAACAAACATTAAAAAAAAAACATATACGGTCGAATTGAGAAACCTCCTCCTTTTTTGAAGTCGGTTACAAATAGAGTAGACCGAAGTTCCTTCCGAGAAAACTAGACTTGAAATTGATTTCCCCTGGTGCAGGAATGCTATTTAAATATTCGCAGATAATTACCTCCGTGTTATGGCGTTACTACACAGAGGAATGCCGATGCGCTTCTGTGGAGTACGGTACAAAGAGTAGGTTAATAGCGAATTATACAAATAAAATTACTTTAAAGGCCGATAAAATCTGATAGAATCTGAATGGGCCTTATTCAACCTCTTTAGGGAATCATCTGAAGGATAACCCAAGTCATCGACATAGCTCACGGGATTTGCTATTTTTTTTTTTTTTTTTTTTTTTTTTTTTTCACAAAAAATAGAGTACAATTTGATGGATTTATTTAGCAAAGTTCTTTCTATTTCGCTCGTGGGTGAGCATGTGAAATCAGTATAGCATTATAACAATTATACAAAAATTAAAATATATTTAGAGATTATAAGTCAGATTATTATATGTCAAGATTATGAGTCATACAACCACACAGCATTTCTCTTACTGTATAGTACATTTTGTTGAACAGCCATATTTTTAAATGCTTCTTAAATTTAAAATTTGAAAGCTTTTTCAAATCATTAGGCAATTTATTGAATATTTTTACACACATTGCAAAACAACTATTACTAAATAGTGCTGTTCTTGGTGCTAGGCCTAGAACCAGTCGTTCTCCATTCCTGGTGTTGCGAGGGTATAAGTCTTTCGCCTGTAGAAATAGCTCAAAATTGTTTCTGACGAAAACACAAATTTCGAAAATATATATGCAAGGTAGAGGTAAAATTTCAAGGTTTTTGAAATGTGGCCTACAAGTCTCATAAGGGCGGATTCCTACCATTGCGCGAATACATTTTTTTTGGGCTATAAAAGCTCTGGGAAAGTCTGTAGAGTTTCCCCAAAGTATTACACCATATCGTAGCACTGACCCTATATAGCCATGATTATTATGATTTAACCATTGTATAACGGAGTCAATAGTTTCATTAATTTCAATGTCAGATTTTGCAAGGTTCCTATCAGTCAAAATTATCGAAATGTCATCAGCGAACAATGTGCATTTATGATGTGTTATTTCCGGCAAGTCATTAATATAAATTAAAAAGAATAATGGTCCCAACACGCTTCCTTGAGGAACTCCGTATGAATTTATTAAATAAGTTGACCTTTCGGAAGTGACAACTGAATTTTTATCTATGCTTGTTATTTCAACACACTGTTTTCTATTTGTTAGATAACTTTTTGCCCACTCCAGTGCAGGTCCCCTAACGCCATAGTTTTCCAGTTTTGTCAATAAAATAGCATGTGAAACATAGTCGAAAGCTTTTGACATGTCGAAAAACACTCCAATTGTTGGATACTTTTTATCTATACCAATTAAAATATTATGCGTGAGGTGGAACGACGCAAGAGTGGTGGACTTTCCTTTCTGGAAGCCATTTTGTTCACTTTTTATAACATTAAATTTATTAAAGAATTTGCCTAATCGATCATGCATGGCCTTTTCAAAAATTTTTGATAGAATTGGTATCAGTGTGATAGGTCTGTAATTGTCAATAGTACATTTATCTCCCTTCTTATGTAAAGGTTTTACAACTGATATTTTTAAACTTTCTGGGAACACTCCTTTTTCAAATGATAAATTTATTAGAAATGTCAATATAGGTGCAATAACATCAACACTTTTTTTGAGTATGTTTGTCCCAATTTCATCATAGCCTACTGACTTTGTATTTTTCAGAGACATGATAATATTTTTTGTTTCGGTGAAGCCTAAAGGTCTCAAAAAGATACTACAGTTAATATTGTTTTTATTAGTGTTGTGGACGTTTGGGTTTATTTTATTTGTCAATTCGATTAAGTATTTGTTAAATTCATTCGCAATTTCCTTTGGCTCATTAACTGCTTTGTCACCTACAGTAATAGTCTCTATAAAATCATGTTTATTGACTTGCATGGTGTCGTCATTGATAAGTGCTGCTTTGCACTTATTTGTTGATGAATTTATTTGTTGCATATTATGAAGTCGTTGCGCTTTATTGATACAGTTACGCAGTATTTTTGAGTATCTTTTATATGCTATCTTGTTTGATGTACTTTTTCGTTTATAATACATAAAACGTTTTGTTCTCTTGTTTCTGCAGCTAAGCCTCAATCCTTTGGTAATCCATTTTAAATTACGTTTTTTATTGATGATAACTTTTTTGATTCTAGGAAAACAAAGATCATAGAACAGTATAAGCTCATTGTGGAATAATTCAAAGGCCTTATTCAAGTCACTACTCTCATAAACATCGCTGAAACTAAGGCAGCCGATATATTCAATGAATTTTTTTATATTTTCAGTACTGTAATCTCTCTGGATAATAATACGTTTCTGAGGTTGTGACGCCCTTTGTTTTGTTGTAAGGTAAAGCATCTGAGCTGTTTCATGATCCGACAAACAAAGTTTCAAAATTTCACAACGAACGTTTTTTACGTTACTAAATATATGGTCAATACATGAGTTCATTCGTGTGGGTTCATTTATATGCAATGTCAAATTATAGTTCTGCATTAGGTCATTTAACGTGTCAACAATTTTATTTTTAATAAGTGTATTAATATTTATGTCACCGGTGAAAACTATTTTGTACATTTTGTCATATCCATAGATTAGTTTATAAAGCAATGTGTCGAGATACTTAAAAAACAAGTCAATATTTGATTTCGGCGTACGATATATACAGATAATCAATATTTTTAGTTGACAGATTTCTACCCCACAACATTCAAATACATTGTCGGTTGCATAATTGTCAAGATAACTCAAGTTTTTATATGTAATACCTCTCTGAACATAGATACACACGCCTCCTCTTGATTTGCAATACATTGAAACAAGTTCATAACCGTTTAATTTTATGTTACGTACATCGTTTTTTTTAATAAAAGTCTCAGAGAAGCAGAGAACTTCTGGAATTTTGTGTTGTTGTTCAAGTTCAGTGAGCGTTATTTCTAATGTGTCTCTTTTTGAGGTTAATCCAGCGATATTTTGATGTAGAATTTTAAATGTGTGTTTTTTATTAGGGTAAGGCACGAAATAAATCATTGATTTTTGTAGAGTTTGTCGCCACTTTTTTAAAATAAAAAGGAATGGTTCCTTTTTTGGGGACGATCTCAGTTTCGTTCACAGATGTATTATTTATTTCACATGCCAATGATTTATTTTGCTTTGAAAAATAAAAAGGAATTGTACCTTTCTTTGGTTTTACAGTGGGGGCGAGATCTGGCGCTTGATATTTTACCTTACCTGCATGTACTTGTTTTGTTGAGTTTATTGAATATGACAAATATTTCTTTTTGTAATCGTATGTATCTATTATCAAATTTAAAGCGTCACATATATTATTACGATTTATATTCGTGTTTACACTGAATTTTCCTACCATGTCAACAAACTCACAATTTTCAAATTGAGCACAAGTTAACTGTAACATTTTACTTAGCATATTTTCGTTAAGATGGCAGCTATTCGGACATAATATAATGACATGGCGGTTGTGTAGCATTTTTAGCGCCGCAGAGGTTTCCGACATGATATGGGTAGGGTTCACATCGTGCTCGCCGATAAACAGAACGATGTGATCATCATCATTGGTTTGAAAGTGTTCGCTGTAGATGGTGTCCAATATTTCCTTGGTCTTGGCCCAAGGCTTTATTAAACCTTGAATATCGTATTTATTGTAAGGACTGTTCATGCGGGTATGAATCAGACGTCTTGATAGTCCAATACATTGTGCTCCACCAAAAATATGTATTTTCCGACTACGTGTCTTCAATTTTGACTGAGTTAAATTATAATTGTGCATAGTATCCTGTTGGTTCGTTACGATAGGTGATGCTTCAGCATTAATTTTTTGGTTGTTGAAGAGCTTGACTGGTCGATAGTTTCAGGAACATGTTCCTCCTTATTTGTGATGTCTTCTACGTGACATAATCTGAGGTTGTCAGCAAGTGCCTGTCGTGATTTCTTCCTGTTTGATAGGTTTTGAGATCTTAAGTGGTGTCCAGGACTTACACATATTTGTTTCAAAGTTATAATTTGTTGTTTCTGTTGCGCAACTGTATTTTGTAATTGGTTTATTTCTAAATGTAAATTATCGATCTCTACAGTCGCACTTTCATATTGTTTCTTTAATGCTATGTTTTCTTCTCGCAGTTTCTCAACCATGTCCGTGTCTTGTCTTGTTGATAGATCTAACAAGCTTCTTTGTATATGAATCTGTTGAGTCTAGTGAGCGATGAATCGATTCAGTTGACTTCGCTCGAAATAATCTTCTAGGTCTCATTGTGATGTTTCCGCAGCTCGTATTCTCCATATTTTGATGTAATACGTTAATTAGGGTCGTACAAATCAGTTTTACAATGCAAAAATTGCTTCGCGTGCTGAGACCCGAACTCGAGCCTACGGGGCTAAAGCCTAAGCTTGTATCGGTTACACCACGGCAACTGTTAAGTGGGATGGCGAAATAGTCTATCAGGTTTGTGTACACTGTTTGCAGTGTATTTTTGCCTATTTCTTAAGAGTCCAAAGGTGAACTTAATTTGAATCGAACAATAACGGTTATTAGATATGTTAATTTTCAAATTTCTACACTATTTAACACATTGTAGGTTTAATAACTGAGCACATACTATTGCACTGGTGATTATTTCTACTAGAAGTATTTATGAAGTCCGGAACAAGTAGATTTTAGCGATTTTTTTTTTATCACAGTTCACTAGGTACTTTTACGTAAATTATAGGGGTAATTGTTATTTATGGAGATAGATAACAAATGCAACAATGAATTGGCACTTCTTTTTCAGCATTTTGATGTAATTGTCGCAATTAACTGCAATTACGATTTTATAGAAATTAATATGCGCGGAGCTGATGTATATCGTGTAGCGCCTCCTGGCGGTTCTATTAGTAACTTAAAGTTGCAGTGGCACGACCATATCAGCTGGAGAACCAAGACCGTAATGCGGAATAAGTTATTACGTGAAGAACTGGAGATCGCCTATTGCTAAGCATAGCATAGGACATCCTCAGAGTAGGTGAAACGATGATATTCATAAAATGGTGGAAAGGAGCTGGATGAGAAGACCACAAAATGCGCCCATCATCATCATTGTCATCATAATCAGCCGGTGTCAGTCCAGTGCTGGACGTAAGCCACTCCCAGAATACGTCACTGAGCACGATCTTCGACTCTTCTTTTCCAGTCACATACCCACCGCTATGCGTATATCCACCAGGCGTCGCTCCACCAGGTCAAAGACGTCCTACGCTACGCTTGCTGATTTACGGTCTCCACTCTAGGACAAGACTATTATTATATTTCTTTGAAGTGTTACACACTTTATATTTTGTCGATCGTCGGTACGATGAAATTTTGGATTGTGTTTAACAATTTACAAAATATAAACTGTGTAACACTTCAAAGAAACATAATATTTGATTTACGCAGTGCAACATCTCTCGTCGAATTTGAAAACTATAATGATTTCTTCCGAATGATTAACTTACGTAATGAGTAGTCATAGATGGCGCCACCAATGCATTATATCAATATTCCGCCTGGCATGCTTCATATAGCACACAGCCCCTGAGTAAAATCATTCTAGACCTAGCGTGCGCGACCACATAATCGCTTTATCACTAGGCACCAGTACCACTGAGTTTTCTTCGTAAACTCTTTTGACACTTTTGATCTCACATAGTTTTCGACTTATTCTGGCTCCCTGATTGGTCTAAATTCAGTGAAGTGTAGTAACCACTAGAGGCGCTGTACTGTTTTTCATACAAAATTTGTTCGATATACGATATCGAGTTTGGTATGAAAACTTGTACTAAGGGTACAGGCGAGATGGTGTTGCTAGCCTAAAGATATAAATAAAACTGGCCAAGTGCGAGTCAGACTTTTGTCCCGCACACGGAAGGTTCCGAATTTCCGAAGTCCGAACGCCACGACCTTCTAAGTAAATATTAACACAAAGGTAATTAATATAATTAAATATCTGGAAGACCGAGTGTTCGTACGACTAACTTTCTACTGATTCTAGCTAATTGAAGCTTTTTAAGTACTAAAACTAAAGATATAATATTCAATACTGTGCATTACATATGTGACAATAAACCATAACTAAGTAAACAAATCGACCGAGGCCCACAAATTTAACAATTGAAACGCTTGCGCGTGCTAATTTTTCCTGTGCTGCCATCTAGCTGCGTCGAGGTAAATTAATTTCGTATCGTATCGTATCGTAAAAAACACGTTTTTTGTTTTAAACTCTTTAATTTTTATCTTTGTTCTGTTCTTAGTATTAGTTGTTATAGCGGCAACAGAAATACATCATCTGTGAAAATTTCAACCGTCTAACTATCACGGTTCATGAGATACAGCCTGGTGACAGACGGACAGACAGACAGACAGACAGACAGACAGACAGACAGACAGACAGACAGACAGGCAGACAGACAGACAGACAGACAGACGGACAGCGGAGTCTCAGTAATAGGGTTCCGTTGGTACCCTTTGGGTTCGGAACCCTAAAAAAGCTCCCGCAAAAATATTTATTTCTCTCTCTATTTCTTATAACTTATGCCGGTGGTATTCCCCGTAGAGACTCCATTGTTTCCCTACCGATGGTTGCGAGATATTTCATTAAAATACTCTGAAGATAGATAATCCACTGATATATATCTGATTTAATAAAGGCCTGCTATATTAATAAAGTTTCTGATATTCATTTGTAATACCGAAAAACAGATCGTTTGAGTTCGAATCTGTGGTTTGGTATAAGTCACCTTTACCTAATGTGCCTAATGTTTGTTTGGGGACTACAAGGTCTGTTATAATCCCTACTTACTAATTGACAATACAAAAAAAATAAACAAGTTTGGCGCACGTGCTTCATGTTTGATAAAGGTTTAGTCAGAAAATATACAATGATGACATGGGTACATTATTATACTATTATTGACATACAAATTATTTCTGCTATCTGATTATGATGTTTATTGACTTCAATCTATTTTGACATATTTAAGGATTTTATTTAATTTTTAACTTAAATTTAATTTTATTCTAGCACCGAGTGCATTGACATAATTTCATCGGATCATTATATTGTAATGTTATTATAATTATAATAATAATTTAAAATGCCTTATCTAAGTTTGTTTCAAGTTTAACAAAGAAGAACACCGTGTGTTTGTTTAGATTCATCACCTATTTTATACAGTTGATTGATAACGCTGTACAATTTTGCAAGCCAGTTTTTGGCGAAATATGCCGAACATCATTATATTATTGTCATCAATTTGTACCATGTTTCATGCAAAATAAAATATTTCATTTCATTTTATTTCATTTCAAATAATACATAGTTCGTTTATCTTATACAAGCATTATTGAAAAAAAATGATTGCATTATGCGACCGAATATACCTAATTCTCGGAGCAAACACCAAACCTAATTTGTTTTGTTTTATCCCTGCCCACTAACTTCTATCTTTGACGGAGTAATGCATTGTTATGGATGTCATATTTTCGCCTCTCTTTGACTGCCGTAATTCAGTGACGCGGGAATTTCTCAAGTGTCTCTCAAAGAGGCAGAAATTTGTTTTTATAATGTACACTCAGCTGTAGAAGTGTTTTATCCACGAAGGATCCCTGATAGGCTTAGTTTTGGCAAGATTTAAGATGTAGTTAGTCTTAAGCTGGTAATAAGGTTTGAGGGCCCGGTGGCGTAATCGGGAGAACGGTTGGCTTTGATGCTAGAGATACCGAGTTCAAACCGCCGTGCACCAATGGATTTTCCTATCGAAAAATTTATGTGCGCTTTTTACAGTGGCACTCCGGTGAAAGAAAAACATCGTTAAGAAACCAACAACCCCCGCATGGTGGTAGGACACTATCTAGTGTCCGCTTGGCCAGCTACCACCCTCAAATCAGTCGCCAAAACATCTAATGTGTTTCGGCAACTATCCTTGGGAGCCAGTTCCCATTCTAGGCCTAGCGTGCCAACAATCTTCGACCTCATCATCACTTACCAACAGGTGAGATAGTGGTCAAACGCTATAACGCCTATAAGATATTAAAAAAAAGCTAATAGATAATTTTTGTACTCTAAGGATTGTTGTACCTTCTGTTGATGCTGTTCGGAATTGTACTGAAGTCAGTTATTTAAAACATTACCGTCTCACTAAGTTCTAACTTTCAGACATCCTAGCTCAACGACTTCTTCTTTCTGAAGTATTTTTTGATGCAAACTTAATGGTGGCTGTGAATATAGGCGCAAGATGATGCGCAGTACTAAATTCTAGGTATCAGCAAATCGCAGAGAGATGAGGGGGGCGGGCATCCGTTCCGCACTCTGCTGCACTCCCGCGCGATTCCAGAGCGAGTGTGTGCGTGTGTGAGTGATACATCTATTCTCGATTTCGATTGGATAAAATTTTGAGTTTTAACTACCTGCGCGGAGATTCCAATAGGCTAGTTTACTAAATTTTTTTTTAATCCGTCATTAACATTATCAAATAATATTGGTTACGTATTATATTTATTTTTTCAATTAAACAAAAAATAACGAAGATATAGAGCGTTGAAATTCCGCGTGGCGTCACAAACCGTTCGTTCTAGCGGTTAGTGACGTCACGAGCCCCCACTCCCGAACTTTGACGATTTGACTTTTGATCTTTGTCAATTTCTATTGATTTTTAAAATAAAAAAATACGTGTCCAATATTTTATGATAATCTAACTGACGGACTAATTAGAATTACTAATTCTAACCAAGTATTCTCCTATGTACCTATGGTATAAAAAAGTGAATCCGAATCTGAATCTGATCCCGCAGCGTACTTCACAGCCGCCCTAAAAATTGCATCGCATCTAGGGTTACCAGATGAAAAAATCAAAAGACCGGACAAAAGGCCTGATTTCCATGGAAAAGTCCTGAGATTTTATACAATTGGAGAATTTTCTCTCAAAATCGTATTATTATCGTTTTATACACTGCACAACTCAAAGCGGCGGGGCGGGCGGTGGTATTTAGTTTGTTTTACTTGCACAAATAAGTATTGATTTTAATTTGTTCAATTGTTACCAAAAGAAGATTTTAGTTTATTTAACTTTTAAATAAAGTGATCTTTAAAATGAAACATGTGAATTGAAAATCCTGTGATGTCACGAGATTTACAAAACCCGGCCGCAATCCTGAGAAAAGTCGAAAAATCCTCAGGACAAATCCTGAGATATGGTAACCCTAATCGCATCGCACTTTAGTAATACTAACATTTTATATATTAGACCGTATAACGCAGGGTACACAGGGAAGTTGGAGTTGTGCCTGTTTATGCGTCTTCTGCTATTTGCTATTCGTTCGCCTTTGTTCGCTTGGTGTGAACCCGGCATCGTAGGCCTTCTTTAGTGTCAGTTTAACTGAGCTTAGTCAAATCTTAAACCGATTTTAATAACTCCGAGCACACATAACATTAATTAATTACCGTTAACAATTTAAGCTTTAAATCCTTAAAATCCGTCCCCGTCACGTATCCGTTCTTATCTGGTTACTTTGTCCTGCTACTGACTGTACTTCCGTGTAGCTCGATGCTTCACTACATGATGCACTGAGATGCACTTAGCGTTGTGTACTCTTGATGCCTTTGTGGAAAAAATTGCGTTACATGAAACAAGAGCTAGACTGAAGAACAAAGTGCTTTCTCGCGGGATATCTCACTAAAATATATCTTATTCTATACTTTAGTTGCTTCAGCTGTGCAAGATTACTGTGTCTTTCTTGTATTATTGAATAAACTATTACTGTACTCAGCTACTTCTATTCATTACGCTATATAAAATCTCTGTGGGAATTCATTATAACTAATTATGACGTAAACAGTTTAAGCTATTTTTTCCTGTTGTTGCTAATGTTTATCAAATGAGGATAAATACCTATCGCATTTTAACAAGACATTGTTGGTACTATATTATACTGAAAATGTATATAATAAGATCGTTTAAAAAACTAAAAAGAACCGACTTCAATGCCGCGCTATTCAATTTCAGTACCAATTTTGAGATGTTTATCTCCATATCTCTGGAGATACTTACCAGACCTCGATAAAATTACCATGGTACCACACTTGGGATATCTCCTTTCCAACAAAAAAAGAATAATTGGAATCGGTTTATAAACGACGACGTTAACCGCGAACAAACAAACATAAAAAAAAAAAATTTATACGGTTGAATTGAGAAACCTCCTCCTTTTTTTGAAGTCGGTTAATAATATTAGTAATTATTTGTGTAAATTTATTTATACATATGGATTTAATAAATTAATTAATTTTCATTAAATTCTACATATTAATATTGATATAAAGTCTACCGTTTATGTGAAATAATCGTAATATTATTATGTACTTAATTCATAATACCATTTACATTTACGTGGTTTTCGAAGCGTTTTATTATAAGAAGTACATTACATTATACAAATATATTACCTTATTTTATCTATTATATACATAATTATGTACTCTATCTATTTGATAGACGCAAGATCATACATTTGAGTAGAAACATAAAACATGCCTTTCCCTGTCCCTGGATTTCCTTCTCCTGCTAGAGTCTTAACATTTCTGGAGCATTTTTGATTCTTAAAATTCTTGTACGTGTCACATTTATATGCCGTGAAAAGTTTCGGATTCTTCACAGACGCCGTCCATACGTCAATACAGACTCTATGGTTGCAGGTTGCTGCTTTAGGAGAGTCCCAGAAACCAGGCACGAGAGGTGTCCCACACTGTGGCTGGGTTTCGCCTCGTTTGTTCACAAAAAAGTCAATGTCTCCAAGTACACTCGAAGTGCCAAACGCTCCCGCGTTGCAATGATATACTTCAACATATTCAGCCACTCCTGACCTCACCTGTTCTTGAATGAAACTCTTAGAAAAGCAAGGTCCGGCGGGATCTAAAGCAGTCAATCGGGGTATCTTCGTACCAGTTATATTGATGAATGTTTCCCCTGTGTGAGCAAGCATTTGACCTCCTAAGCTATGCCCGATTATATGTATATTCCTTCTGTCTACTCCACCTGCTTTAAGTTCAGCCAGCATTCTTCCAAAAGCTTTCCCTAGATAGTAAACATGTCTCACTGCTCTTTCGTACCCAGTTTTACTGCCAGCATTATTGTTCGTGTATACAGAATGGTCAGGGATTATTAGGTAACTATTCGGGTAGTTTTTATACGCTTGTCGGACTTGCTCTTCTGTCTTCTTCTTGATATGCGATTTGAAACCACCGACGAAAAGGATGAACTTGCGTTTCTTATCCAGATGCTTATCACTCAGGATGGCTTCGGATGCGTAGTTTATAGCGTAGGTTGCCGTGTAGTTTTTTGAAAAGTCGTAGAAGTAGATGTCGACTTGACTGACGTCGAGTTCCAAAGTTCTGTCGTGGTTGCCTTAAAAGAAAAAACATAGTTGTAAATTTCTTGCCATAACATCGTTCGTTTAGCGTAAAGATCAGTGAGTAAGTATCTATTTACTGCGTATAGGTTCTTCAAGATATGTGACAATATTTAATTATAGATTTATTATACTGAAAGGACAATGTCTTCTGTATGAGGAAGTGAAGAGTTTACTTATGTTCCTGTTTACTCGAGAACTTATGTACTCGTATGTATACTAATAGTACTACTCGTATGTGTACATACTAACTTCTACTGTCAGTTGAGTAATGTAAAAATAACTTCCGACTAAGATGGTGAGAGGCTTGTTTGAACAACGCCTGCTTTTAGTGTTATCATTTATAACCTACTTTTGTTACTATGTAACAATCATGAGTTCATGACTCACATTATGTAAACCTGCCAAGTGCGAGTCGGACTTGCACACGAAAGGTACGGCCACACGGCGGCGTCCTGCGATCTGCGGGCGCGATCCCAGTACTTTTCAATTGTTTTTTGATCGCGTTTGGTGTGAACTAGGCGGTACCAATACTACTGCACTATGTGATCGCCGCCTAGATCGTGCACGCCGGACGCTGCGGTGTGTCCGACCTGAAGGGTTCCATATCACCGTACAATATTGTTATTAGATAGAGCAAAAAATTTCGAAAAAACTCGTTTCCTGTATAGGGACTCCCCTCCATTTTGAATTAGTACTAAGTACTTATATTTAGTTTTTGTTATTTGTTAATATAGCAGCTATAGTAATACATATTATGTCTAAACATCAAATATCTACCTATTATGGTAAAGGAGATACAGCCCTCGGACAGACGGACGGATGAACAGCAATGTTTCAGAAAAGGGTTCCGTTGGTCACTTTGGGTACGGAACTTTAAAAACGCCGTTATAAGAACTTATTTATAAAATTTCTTAGAACAGCTCTTGTAGCTGTGTTTTGTGTGTACTCGTATTTCCGCGTCACAGGTTAACAAGCACACCAACTAAGACATTCACAGATTCCCTTCTGCCACACTTCTGCTAGGGCATCCACACTATCGGGTATGGTAATAATTATGATCATAACTAAAAAAGAACCTAGGTTTGACCACAATTTATAGTTATCATTTTAAAATGTCAATTAATAATGTTCACAGTTTGTAGGAGCATATCATATCTATGTTCCGCCAGACGGATCTTGAGCGCACTGAGATTCTGATGAAGGCTTCCGAATGACGCCTAAACAATTGTCGTACTTACATTTTTTTTTAAATATTTTGACGTAAACGATTGGATGACAGCTGAATGGTTCATTACTTTTTTTTCTAAATCAAAGCGTTAAATTCTGCCTATGCTATGTTTACTTGATAATTGGTTATGATTTATTTTATGATTTATGATTTTGACGTGTATATGTGCGTTTATTAATACTGCCTATATACTGAATAAATGCTTTGATTCTTGATGCTTGATTCTTGTCGATTGCTATCGCGACATCGCGTAAACCTTAAATTCCCTTTTTAAAATCAATAAACTAAATCAAACGTAAGTTTCATAATAATAATTAAGATGGTTTAGAAACTAACTAACAAAGTCAAACGGAATTCCACGCCACGCGAGTTAGTTTCAGTAGCAAGTTTGAGACGTTTATCGTCATATTTCTGAAAACACTTATTCAGATCTCGGTGACATTACAATGGAAACACTTTAAAAAATGTACCCTACCGATAACAAAATAATCATTTGAATCGCATCGCAATTGAAGGTCTAATCGCGTAACATACATAATAAACTGGCCAAGTGCAAGACGGACTCGCACTAGTAGGGTTCCGTACCACACTACAGTATTTTATAAGATCGAGCAAAAAATACCACTATCATTTTTCGCTAGCAAAAAATAATAATTAAAAAACATTTTATTTCTTATAACGCCATCTAACGTCTAACAAAAGAGTTAGGGATCGACATTTCAATATAACGCCATCTATGGGACGTTTTCCTAACTAAGCGTTCATAGGTGGCGTGAAATGCCGAAAAAATCACGTTTCTTGTATGGGGACCCTCTATTATTTTTAACTTTATTCTGTTTTTAGTATTTGTTGTTATAGTGGCAACAGAAATACATCATCTGTGAAAATTTCAACTGTCTAACTATCACGGTTCATGAGATACAGCCTGGTGACAGACGGTCAGACAGACAGACAGACAGACAGACAGACAGACGGACGGACAGCGGAGTCTTAGTAATAGGGTCCCGTTTTACCCTTTGGGTACGGAACCCTAAAAAGAAGAAACATCACACATATTGAGAACCTAGAAGCCGGTTGATAATTGTATTTTTTTCGGCCTAGTTTAGATAATTAAATAATTCATTGTAATATCTAGATAAACCGCTCGTTTAACCACACTACTTCACGCGGTAATTTGAGCAGTAATTTAACGCCTTACGTATTGCGGTAAACGGTAAGGTAGAGAGTGGCCGTAGGCAATCGTGGATTGGACAGATGTCTTATTTCACTACTTTTTAACTTTTTCTCGTTCGCGTGTTCGTTCAACTCCAGGAATGAATTATCATTTTATGATAAAACCCTACATTCATCAGGGGAATTAAACATGTGCTTTAAGTGTGACGTTCGACGTCTAGATGAAAGCTGAATGGCTCAATACCTTTGTTTTTTTTTTGTAAATTCAAAGCAATGAGTTATGTTTCTGTTATATCTATAATATTATTTATTGAATATGATCTGTTTAATGTAATTTGACGTGTGTAAGTGCAAATTTTTAATTTGCCCATATACTGAATAAATGCTTTGACTTTGGTCAGTTTTTTTTTTTTTTTTTTAAAAGAAAGGATTACTCGCAATGTGGGTTGCACATTACTAGTATTCTTGTTAACCCCTCCAACTAAGCTAAATATGCTTGTGTCTGGAGTGGGTTCACGTCAATAGTGCAATGGGTGGGGTGGGATTCGAACTCACGACCTCTCGATTGCCAGTCCGACACCCTATCCATTGGCCTATTGCCGCCTTTTGACTTTTGTTAGACAACATTGTCAATTTTCACCAGATTTCAATACATAGCAACCTTTGGCTGATAAGTACTTTGGTAAGATAACTTTCTGAAGCTTTATCAGGAAGAGGTAAAACTGGCCTCTTATAATTTTATAGTATTGCGTGTAGATAAACATAAACGAAATATTTTTTGGGTATATAATTTGGGACAATGATTATCCATTTAACTACTGTTACTCGTAAAGTGCTTATGTAGTTAATGTTAAGCGCCTTTTAAAGTACTTTCGCGTCACTCCACTAGTGGTCGAAGAATATTACATCAATGTTCCGCCTGACTTGCTACCAAAAAGTAGCTTACCACCATCAAGGAGAAAATCTGCCGTCATAACCTTACGGTGTTCCGGCAGCACACAATATAGAGTTAGTATTTTAGGTCTAGCGTGTTTACCATCTTCGCCCACATCATCGCTTACCACCAGGCGAGATAGTGGTCAAATGCTAGTTTACAAGGTATTAAAAAATTAATCATTCACTTGGCACGTGACAACTATTGTATGATGCATTACATTCATTTCATTTATTTAAATTGAATAGGTACTTTATCATACATATTTATGCATGTTAGAAACAATAATACATAAAGTATGTACCAGTAATTTAATGAGATATTATTAATGACATATACCGGCTGTATTCACGTACCTTCAGTCGAATTTTCTCGACTTAGGTTTCGAGCGAATCCGTCGCTCTTCCTCGGGAGTGAGGTCACGCGGTGAGTTCGCGATGTTCACTGTGTTGTTATATAACACAAGCTGATATGTGCCGGTATATAACATGTTACAAATTCACGATAATTTTAACACAAAAGCAATTAAATTTAGTTAAGTAATTTAATTTAATTATTTTATTTAGTTAATTAAGTAAACAAAATTAATTTAAAGTAATTAATTAAAACTTTATTGTTCTATGAACGTTATTGTATGATGGCAACTATAAAATAACTATGAAAACATCTTTACTAACTAACTACCGGTCAGAACTTAGCCTATTTATGTTAGTCCTCGTTTGTTTTTTTAAATGAATACATTTTTTTGCCATACTTAAAAGAATACTGCGTGGTAGATATATTATGGTAGCTCGTTAGGTCTAGAATGGTATATGCTTTTAACGGCAGCTGTCGGAACACACCGTAAGGATTTTGGCGATAGACTTGAGGGTAAAAAAATAGCCAGACAAGCACCAAACGGTACAGCACCATGCATGTTTCCTTTCAAGGACTTAAAAACATATGGCTTAAAATTTTGAACATTATAATTCGCACCGGGAAGCTCGCGCGGCACGCCGCGAGTCACAGCTTTCCTAGCCGCTCTCGGATGAAAACTTTAAAATGGAGTCGAAACTGGTCGGCGCATAATCCGAATAATTTTCGATCGAACAAAACGAAAAAAACCGATTTCACATGCCGCGATAGTCAAAATAGCCAGTAGCCATAATCATGTCATCAAGGTTTACAAATTTGTTTACTTATATTGTTATCTCCATATCTCGGGAGATGATTATCAGATCTTGATTAAATTTGAATGGCACTAAAAAAAAGATTTTTTCAAATCGGTTAAGATTTAAAAAAAAAAGTCGAATTCAGAACCGCGTCCTTTTTTGTGCAGTCAGTTAAAAATAAACGCGATAAAAAGCCAGTGACATAACTAGTGATAATTTCATAACTCAAATGATAATATAGACTCAGTTTATCTGACGTTATGGTTTAGATTAAAGCCAACTAGCAGAGATTTTCTCACGATGTTTTCCTTAGTAATCACTCAGTACACATAAATTACCTGTTGCCTATTGAAAATAAATAAAGCATTAAGCACGATCTATTGAATTTGTATATGAATATGTACGCGGCGTAAAATATGTGCTATACATATATATATATATAGGTATATATATATATATATATATATATATATATATATATATATATATATATATTTAACTTACTTCACAAAAAAGGGAGAGGTACTGAATCAGACTGCATTAAAAAAAAAAATAATGTCAAATAGAGATTATGTTCCCCGTTTGGTCCCTTTAAAATTTTAACGAGATTTAACTGACAATTATCTCCGGAGATATGGAGATAAACAATATAAGCAAATTTGTATACTTTGATGACATATTATAACTAGCCAGTACATTGACTAACGCGGCATGTGAAGTCGGTATTTTCGTTTTGTACGATCATAAATGATTTAAAGATTACTAGCAATGTGCGTTGCACACATCAAATTTGCTTTGGATAAGTAGATTTTTAGGGTTCCGCACCTTGAGGAAAAGGAAAAAAGGAACCCTTATAGCATCTATTTGTCCGTTTGTCGGTCTGTCTGTCTGTCCGTCTGTCAAGAGCCATTTTTCTCAGGAACGCGTAGAGATATCAAGTTGAAACTTATGTCAAATACTTGAATCTACGGTTATTTTTTAAAAATTAGTTACATAGTTTATTTTACATTGAACAGAGAAAATAAAGCACGTATTTGTTATGTTTTCAAATCTACCCCTAGGGGGTGTGTAAAATGAATTTTGTTTGAAATAATCATAGCAAATTCATTAATGTTTGTTTCCATTTATCTCTATAACCACTAAATCGATTCGAATGTAATTGGAAATGTATATAGTGTAAGTATTGAAATAACACATAGGCTAATTTAATTTTCGAAAATTATCCCCTAAAATGGTAAAACAGGTGATAAAGTTTTTATGGAAAATTTTATTACTATTCGTTTAATTCAAAGCTCGATACAAATAAATCATAAAATCCTATGCGAAACTAAGTGTGTGTGAATCCAATGAAATTTCCATGCGGGCGAAGCCACGGGGCTCAGCTAGTAGAATATTAGAGAGCCAGTTCTCATACTAGGCCTAGCGTGCTTACCATCTTCGACCGCATCATCACTCACCAACAGGTAAGATAGTGGTCAAACGATAGCCTATAAGATATTAAAAAAAAACTTATGCATCAACATTATGTAATACGTAAAAGTACTTACATTTGATTAATTTTGAGTTAAGAGCTATTCTGAAAGGCCCGTACTTTTCCCAGTCGCCCCTTTCCCAGGAGTGGGCTAAGCCCATAAAACACACGAACAGACATATTTTAAATATCATAATTACAGCTGACGACTTACTGTACACAATTTGCTTATAAACTCAAAGATCGAGTAGTATCTACAGCAAATACATTTAAGTAAATAATTACTTTGATCTACAGTTATTATAATTTATAATACATCACTTTGTTTCCAACATAAGTACATTTATTTATTTCTTTTTTAACTGAATACAAATTAATTTGTGTGTGCTAGGTATTTTTTTTTAGTTATTCTGTCCGAGAAAATTTCACTTATTTTTGGCTCCTAACATTTGGTAACCGCTTTCAATGTTTGAGGAGTACTCGTAACTGACGGCACTAAAAAGTAACTTGTTTTATATATAGCAAACAAACATGCATTATCTTTAGGAAAACAGTAATGTTTGTATAAGGCAGGGAAAAAACATTGGGTCATGCGTCGGTAAGACCCCTGCAAAATTTAGTTTGTAATAAGCTTAGTTACATATATAAGCTGAGCAATAACACTACTAATAATGCATATATGACTATTAGGCTTTAGTTACACTTAACCGTTTGAACAGTGTTATTCATAATCATTAGGGATTTATTAGGATTCGTAATCCGCCCAGTTATAAACCGACTGAAGGAAAAGTTTTTCAATTTTTTATATTTTATTTTTATTTTTTATATTTTATCGGGAATTAGGTCCGACTCCGTCATAATATGGAGGGATTTGAAAAGTTATTTTGTTGTTCAAAAGAGGTTTATTCCAAAATGATTCCATAAAAAATTCTTGAAGATCTGATGATTTCCAGAGATATGGAGATAAACACTTCAAACTTGCTTCTGAAAATGACTAGGCATTCAAATCCGGTTTTTTGATTTTTTTGAAATCTTTAATTATTACATTAATACGTTATCGAATATATAAGCTTGTAAGATACCTCTTAAAAGTTATATATTCCAGAACATATTATGAAGATCGTTCAACTATCGTTAGTGGTGTCACAGATTAATAATAGTACTACGAAATACTGTTTCAGGAGCCAGTGACTTCTACCAAGTAGCAAGGCCAAAAAACACTTACTTTGTTAATATATGCAAGGATTTGCAACCGATTTCCAAAAAGATGGAGGTTTTCAATTCGTCTGTTATTATATTTATTTTTTTTAATGTTTCGCGATTACTCCGTCAATTGTGAACCGATTTGAATGTTTTTTTTTGTAATCGGTAGGGTACGTTTTCGAGGTGGTCCCATTGTAATTTCATCGAGATCTGATAAGTATCTCCAGAGATATGACGATAAACGTCTCAAACTTGTTACTGGATTTGACTCGCGGGGCATGGAAGTCGGTTGTTTTAGTTTTTAAACTATCTTAATTATGAAAAATATTGTCGCGGTCAGTAATATTTAACATTAATATATGTGTAAATATAATTAAGCATAGATTATAGATGTGACGTTAATAGATTGAAAATTCACTATTGTCACACCTCATTACTTATATACAACATATTTATATAAATCTATAATATAAATACTGTCTGCCTTATACGAATTCACCTATTATAATTTATTTCAATGCCATGTCAATGACCGGAAGGAAAATCAGATATTGTATTATGGGAATAACATTTAAATTATATCAGCGTAAATTATTATACATCGTTAATATCCTGCATATTAATGCAGGATATTACCAATTAATAACATATTTTATTTTCGCAGAATTACATGTACAGTACATAAATCTATTTTTTTTAGAGGGCCCGGTGGCGTAATCGGGAGAACGGTCGGCTTTGATGCCGTGGTACCGAGTTCAAACCCCGCCGTGCACCAATGGATTTTTCTATTGAAAAAAGGAATGTGCGCTTCTCACATTGGCCCTCCGGTGAAGGAAAACATCGTTAAGAAACCAACAACCCCCGCATGGTGGTAGGACACTATCTAGTGTCCGCCTGGCCAGCTACCACGCTCAAGTTAGAAAATCTGTAACCAAACATCTAATGTGTTCTGGCAGCTATCCTTGAGAGCCAGTTCCCATTCTAGGCCTAGCGTGCTTACCATCTTCGACCGCATCATCACTTACCAACAGGTGAGATAGTGGTCAAACACTAGCCTATAAAGTATATTAAAAAAAAAAATGATTATACGACAATATTGAGGCCTATATTGTGTAAGGTTAAGGACATATTTTATTTATATCTATCAAAAGAAGCACATTCATCAGTTTCATTGTGTTAGCACGGCTTCACATTCCGCGGTAGTGGAAATATAATCATGTCAAGGTATCGAATTTGTTTATATTTTTTATCTCCATATGTCTAGAAATAGTTGTTATATCTCAATAAAATTTGAATAGGAACAAACGGAAGGCATAGTCTCTCAAACAAAAAAAGATTTTTTTCAAAACGGTTAAGATTTGACGGAGTTCTGAGGTAACAAACAGTTGAATTGAGAACCACCTCCTTTTTTGTGAAGTCGGTTAAAAATACATAACTCAAATACTTGGAGTTTCAGTATTTTTAAATTGAATGAAACTCTTATTCATTAATTAAAATTTGATATTAATATTATTTCAGACAAACTTAAACAAAATTAAGGTGCAGTCATAAACGAGATCTAAAATATAATTCGGTGCCTCGATTAATTAGAGCATATTGCAACTTTTACCAACTTCCCAACCTCACAAAAGACGGTGACGCTAATTAATTCGTATTTGTTGTATTTTTTAATTTTATTTCTTTTAACGTAGGTTTGCAAATTCATGTGACGTAGTTTATGGATAGACCCAAATCAGCAGAGCTGTATCATAATACATTTTATTAAGATCGGAAATCTCCAGAACTTTGATGTGAAACCATAGATTATATAATAGTTACTACGTAAGTGAAACATCTTTTAACACTAATTGAAAATATCACTGCCACGGCACGAGTACTCGGCCTCTTTATAAAGTTTTAAAACAGCATTTATTTAAAATTTCACCAAAACACTAAAAGAACACTTTTAAATATTTTTTTCTTGAAAATCTTTGTTTTCAGTAGGTCTTTACACTGCAGTATCTGAACTACATACAAGGTGATGAATTTCTTTGCTACTACATCCTACGCGCATCTATTTACTTCATCAAAGTAAGCGTCTGGAAATACCGACCAATCACTGATAAGACCTTATCATTGAGCTAATGTGATAATACAGTGATCATAATAAAGGATCGTGCCGTGAGATGTGAATGAATGTTGCGTAGGATAATATAGGAGCGACGACCTGAGGGTATGCCGCTATGTTTAAATACATACCTTTACATGTAACATTCACAATATACAAACAACAAACTTACTAGCTGTATGTAATGTACAGTGG
The DNA here is from genome assembly GCA_954871355.1 of Cabera pusaria. Classification (NCBI taxonomy): domain Eukaryota; kingdom Metazoa; phylum Arthropoda; class Insecta; order Lepidoptera; family Geometridae; genus Cabera; species Cabera pusaria. Next base: position 3,700,102 of record OX940890.1, read on the forward strand.
CTTTAGGAAAATACTATCATGCACTATGAAGGATTCCTTAAGGGAACAATGAATGCACCTTATCTCAAATTTAAAAAAAATGCCAAATATTTTACTAGTAGGTCTATGAGCTGTATACTTCTAGTACTGTAGTCTTTAAATGTTCAACGCGCACGAAAAGACACCCCCGTCACCTTGAAATTTGTCGGATGAAATAGTTGTTCGGAAAATAGTCGCGTCGCTCTGCTTGTTCAACAAAAAAATTAGGGGGGGGCTTAAAATCACACGAAATTGAAGCGTGATAGCTGCAACAATTAGAAGCTTGCATATTCTTGGGATTGGTGAATTGTTGCCCAGAGTTGGCTACAATTTGGTCTTCTCCCGCGATAAAAACTTCTTTTATTTACATAAAACTTTTCTTTTGTAAAAACGATTCTATAATTAAAGACATCAAATAAGAATTAGCCAAATCAGTTCACCCGTTTGTTATCGTATGTTATCGCGTGACTAAGGCAGTTCGGGATTCATATTTATAAAAACCGAAAACCCAAATTTTCAGACTTTGCTACCTACCCCACTTCAAAAAATCCTACAACACGTACCTACTTTATCTCATCTTATTTCGCCATACAAACTTTGAATCCCCGTTCCGTATCCGGGAGGAATTTTTATAAAATCCGTTCTGAGCGGATATCTACGTCATAATAACTATCTCAGCATCTCAGCATTCTAAATTTCAGCGCAATCCGAAACAATATTGATTTTTAGATTTTTTTTAGATGTTACCCATAGTTTATCTTCTTAGGGTGGCATTTTGAAAAAGTCTGAAACTCGTATTTATTTATTTATTTACGGAAGTACTTGTGTGAAATGTTGAATAAAATGACTATCCGAACTTTGAACCCACGCTTCATCCCCTTGAAGAGTGATATTTGAAAAATTATTTCTTAGCGGATACCTAAGTCAAAATAACTATCTGCATGCCAAATTTCAGCGCAATCCGAAACAATATAGATTTCAGACTTTGTTACCCCACTTCACCCTTTTAGGGGTGCAATTTCGAAAGAGCCTGAAACACGTATTTACTTACTTAAGTAATTGTTTTAAGTTTCGAATATAAAAGACTATCTCTATCTAATCTTGTTTCTCCATACAAACTTAGGACCCCCGTTTCATCCCCTTCAGGGGTGAATTTTGGAAAATCCTTTTCAGAGGTAACTAACGTTGTAATAACTATCTGCATGCCAAATTTCAGCGCAATCTGAAACAATATTGATTTTCACACTTTGTTACTCCATTTCACCCTCTTAGGGGTTAATTTTAAAAAAAAACAGAAATACGTATTTACTTATTTTGTTACTGAAGCACTTATGTGAACTTTTGGATAGAAAAGACTATCTAATCTTGTTTCTCCATACAAACTTTGAACCTCCATTTCATCCCCTTAAGGGGTGAATTTTGGAAAATCCTTTCTTAGTACCTACTACGTACTAAGACAAATATACCCTCCAAATTTCAAGTCTCTACGACCAGCGGTTTAGGCAGTGCGTTGTCTGTCAGTCAGTCAGTCAGTCAGTCAGTATGTCAGGACAAAGATTCTTATAGTATTAGATAGAAGATAGATAGGCTAGCGTTTGACCACTATCCCACCTGTCAGTAAGTCATGATGCAGGACGCTGCGGTGTATCCGTACCTTAAAAGAAGATAAAAATGACTAAATAACTATCAAAGAAAGTGTTGTCTGCGAACATACCGCCGTTTTATCAGAATATAAGGTCGTGCACCCAGACACAAAGTTGTTTGCAGATTACATTTAAACAGCGCAACGTTCTACTAGCTTTGTAATAATAATGTAAAATTCAAATAGCAGTCGAATATTGATTAAAAGTCTTAGTCGGCTTAGACGCCAGAGGTACCGAGTTAAATCCCCGCCGTGCACCAATGGATTTTTCTATCGAAAAATGTATGTGCGCTTTTTACAGTGGCCTTCCGGTAAAGGAAAAAAATCGTTAAGAACCCCCAAGTTAAGAAGTGTCCAACCCCCGCATGGTGGTAGGACACTGTCTAGTGACCGCCTGGCCAGGTACCACCCTCAAGTTAGCAAATCTGTCTCCAAAACATCTAATGTGTTCCGGTAGCTATCCTTGAGAGCCAGTTCTCATACTAGGCCTAGCATGCTACCATCCTCGACCGCATCATCACTTACCACCAGGTGAGATAGTGGTCAAACACTAGCGTATTTTATTTAAATAATATATGTATATATATATATAAGTGACCAAAGGTGGATTCAACCGTAGTTCGAGCCACCGCCGGAGAACGATGTTACTTATTGGTTAGCCGTGTTCCAGCAAGTTGTTTGCTGACATGTCAGTGTGTCTGGCTGACGGGTTAGGTGAATTGCGTTGTTTGAATTTGTCTTAGGTATTTTACCATAGGTAATTGATTTTGAAATTCTATAATTTTACTGCTTAGCACCACAAAGAACAATCAAAGGCAGCATCCGGACAAGGCATCCGGCAGCTATCCTTGAGAGCCAGTTCCTATTCTAGGCCTAGCGTGCTACCAACCTCGACCGCATCATCACTTACCAACAGGTGAGATAGTGGTCAAAAGCTGGCCTATAAATAATAATATAAAAAAAGGAAAATAAATATATAAAAAACACCCAGAAGTCGGATTAAAAATAAATATGTTTATTGTAACAAAATAATCATTGGTATACAAGAGGTATTTGAATTGGTGTGTAATGTAATAAAATAAAATACGTGCAGTGCGAGGCTGGATTTGGCAGCAAGCGCCCCACTCTTGAGATCCTGAGGAAGGCTATTGGATAAAGCCGACGCAATTGTTGATCGTATACAAGTCACGTTTCATTCCCGTTTTTAAATTTATAAAAATATAATATATAATAATAAAATAACCCAAGAAAATGTAGTCTGAAGTTGATTCGAAACTTAAAGAAGAAATAGGAACTTGACCGTACTAATAGTAGATGTTTTTAAATCACATAAGTGCTTTAAGGTCGTACATTGCTGTTGAGAAGAAGAACTGACCGTTAGCAGTTCCTGGATTCGCGACACCAGCAATAGTTTTGTCATTGGTCAAGCATTTTCCTTCCTTGAAGTTTTCATAAGATTCGCAACTGTAAGCCGTAAATAGACTTGGGTTCTTGACAGAGGCAGTCCAGAGGTCCACACAGATCCTGTGAGCGCAAGAAGCGGCTTTCGAAGATCCAAAAAGAACGGGCACTATGGGCACGCCACAGTTCGGCTGCATCTCACCGTTCCTGTTCACGATAAAATCAACGTCCCCGAGCATGCTCGCAGATCCTAGAGCTCCAGCGTTGCAGTGGTAAATCTCGACGTACTCTGCCACTCCTGACCTAACCTGGTCTTCAACCGCGTTTTGCGCGAAACAAGGCCCAGCCGGGTCTAAAGCAGTTATTCTCGATATCTTTTCACCAGTTACATCGTAGAAAGTTGAGCCAACGTGTCCCAGAATTTGTCCTCCAAGACTGTGACCGACACAGTGGATGTTCTTAGCGCTGACTCCGCCGAGGCTTATGTCAGCCCACATCTGACCCAGAGCTTTACCGATGTAGTGAATGTGAGTAACTGACCGTTCGTAGCCTTTAATGTTTCCGATGTCGTTGTTGGTATATTCAGAGTGATCAGGTATGATCAAGTAGCTATCAGGGTGGGTCTTGTAAGCTTCCCTCATTTGTTGTTCAATGACGTGGTTGATGTTGGAAGTGAATCCGCCGACGAACATTATGAACTGCCTGGTTTTGTCCAGGCTTTCGATGTCGAGGATCCCTTTGGCTGCGTCGTTGATGGAGAAGGATCTGTTGAAGTTGTTGGCAAAGTCGAAGATGTAGACGTTGATGCCGCTCACGTCTAAGTTCACGGTCCTATCTTGGACACCTGAAAAAAAAAGTCATTAATACTTTGCTTAGGTTCGTCAGAAGATTTAAAACTCAGCATAGAGTAGGAAAAGTCGAGTAGAGAGACTTGAACCTAAATAATTTAAGATCGTTTAAAAAACAATAAGAACCGACTTCAAATGCCACGCTAGTCATTTTCAGTACCAAGTTTGAGGGGTTCATCTCCATATTATCTCTGGAGATACTGAATATATCTTGACGAAATTTAAATGGGAATACCTGGGAAGTATACACTTCCAAACATAAAAAGATTTTTTTTAATCGGTCCAGGCGTCTTTTTGAGTAATATGTGAACGTACATAAAAAAAAAATCCGATGAATTGAGAACATTCTCATTTTTTTGAAGTCAGTTAATGACAGATAAAAAAAAACACTTACATGTTAAAACTTTTGGTGAGTTCAAAGCCGCATTAAAAGGTCCATACTTCTGCAAAACTTCCCTCTCCAGTGCTAGGACGCACCCCACAAAACAAGCAAACAGACAAATATTCACAAACATTTTTGATACGATTATATTTTATATAGTATTATTTAAATTGAAATAATTCAATATTTGTAATACATAATAATATTTCTCGTATAATGTTGTGCGAAGGGCGCGGATGCCGCGGTTGATCACTTAATGACAACTTGGAATTGAGGATGGTCTTATATAGGTTGAGTTAGAGGAAGGATAATGTATTGTTTTTCATTATTCTACTTTATGGCCTAAGGATTTGCTGACGTTGTTAAATAACCCTTATTTCGCAAGGACTAGTGATGCGTCCTTAATACTAATACAGTTCTTGTTCAATTATGCAACGTCATTGACTTTAACATGTGGCACGTGCATATTGCACGTTGCAAAAGTAAAAAGTAAAATGTTTCCCGACAACTATCATATGGGGGCCTCAAAGTCGCGAGTGAATTAGTATCTTCTTGGTAAGCGTGCATTTTGCACCATATTCTCACATGAGAGAAAGTAGTTATAGCTTGCCCAATCAAAAAAAAAAAATCGAATTGATCATATCAGAAATATAACAAGAGAATAGAGAGTGTTCATTTCTAAGCTATGAATCATTTGTTTCAGGTGTATCTCTATCATTTAAAATTATAGATATAGATGGATATTTATACAGGCATATTACAATGATCACATAGAAGTGACGATGAATGAGAGTGAAGGTGAGAAGATTAGTTGCTGTAAAACTGGCTTGAGTACTAAACTGCAATCAACAGAGCCCAACTTTGCCAAATCAATTTTCCAGTACCTATATGCCAATCTTCCAGAACGGCTACATCGAACATCAGAGGAACCGAAGACGTGGAATTTAAAAAAAACCACGTCTATAACCTTTTTAGGGTTCCGTAGTCCTGAAAAGGAACCCTTATAGTTTCGTCATATCCGTCTGTCTGTCTGTCTGTCTGTCTGTCTGTGGAGGTTTTGTTAAGAGATCGTTAATACTAAAAAGCTGTAATGTTGTAGGGGTATTTATATAAATTACGCCGACAAAGTGGTGAAAAACATTTTTTTAAATATTGTTTTTTAGGGTAGCTCCCCTACATGAGAAGTGGGGATGAATTTTTTTTTTCGCCGTCTACCCCATCGTGTTGGGTAGCGTTGATCGTTGGGTATATGTCTTTTAAAATGACTTAAGGGTTGCTAATTACCATTTTTCGATTGAATGCTCCATTAACCGCCCCCCCCCCCTCTAAAAGCTAAACTGCTGGCTTGAAAAATCTGGAATTTGCATTTCATGAACTTTAAAGGAAAACTATAGCGGTTGAGATAACTTTATTAGTTTAGCAGTGACAGTCGTTGAACTTGGGTGTTGGATAATTTTGTACCAAATACAAAATCCTTAGAATAAATCCTTTAAAGTGACAAAGACGAAGTACCTAGTTGCTTGTTTATAACAGGTAAATACTTGCATTGAATAACGGGCTACTACGGAACCCTACACTGCACGTGGCCCGACACGCATTTGGCCGGTTTTTTTTTTTGGTTTGGTCTAGTTGTAACGTTTTACCTAGAGATCTGATAAGTATCTCCCACAGTAATATGAATAATAAGGTAGTTACTAATATTTCTGTGGTATCTCCATAGATATGGAGAAAAACATCTCAAACTAAAAATTTCTAGCGCGGCGTTTAAAATCTAAATATATTTCGTTTTACAAACGAAAATGAAAGTCATTGTTGAATTGTAAATATTGTTTAAGTATAATAGTTTTTTAAGTTAACTATAATAGGCTGTGCTACTACGCAATTATTTTAAGCTCTCTTTTGCTTTGAATATTACTCGACACCGGAATGAGTAGTATACAAAAGACTTCAAGTTTCGACGACGACAAAAAATTCGAAATATTTGTAGTACGAACGACAGCCTACGACAGGTTGGAATTTTTGCGTTTTGTGGATTGGAATAAACAATCACTTTTCTACTTAATTGAATATTCTCTGAAGAACAATCTAATTAAGAAAAAAATATACCTATATGTAGGTACATAAAAACATCAACCAAATCAACGGGTTCCGGGCTTATTGTATTAAGCGACACTCTGAGCAATATAGACTTTTATACATGTTTGGAATCAGCAAATTTTTCTGCGTCGTTTGAGCTGGGTTTGGTGACGATCGGAGCACTTTTTTGTCATTTAATACAACCGCATTATTGGGCCCATTTTGGACTGCAATGTATGAAATGACACAAAATATTGACAAATTGAGGAACTGTGTACTTAAGCTCACTGCCAAATACCAGACAGACGTATAAACTATTTTTCCTGGAGCAAAAACTTACAGGCAACGTACGTTAAAGAATTTAGCCTGACCTTATAAATATATTAAAATGTCGCTTCATACAATTAGCCTCTTTGTTAAATTCTTATCCAGTGTCGCTTAATACAATTAGCTTTATCTTATAAATATAAAAGAATTTATTTTAAAAAAAACCAGTCGCACAAACTAATTAGCCATACATTAATAAGTTTAAGATATGGTATTTAAATCAATTAGCTTAGGTTTGAAATATGACCAACCCTTTGATTTAAGCACTTAGCTTAGAGCCATTATTTGCATGCCTATGCGGTTAAGTCATTTAGCTTGGAACAATAAATAATAAACCTAGGCGGCTTATTCATTTAGCCTGGAATAAGAAACAATAATCATAGGCAGTTTTGTAGCCTGGAACAAAAAAAGTAAAATATTGGTTAAATTTATTAAGCGACATTTATTTTCGTTAAAGTAGGAATATTAGGAAAAAAAATTAGTCCGATTATGGGGAATATGTTAAAAAAACAGTAATAAATTCTTTTAAAAAAAATAATGCGATTATGTATGCGGTAATGTTATATTTTTTTTTCTAAAAATGGAAACTTTAAATTGTCAAAATTATTATTTTTTAGGGTTCCGTACCTCAAAAGGTAAAAAAGAAACCCTTATAAGATCACTTTCTTGTCCGTCTGTCTGTCCGTCTGGCTGTCCGTCTGTCTGTACGTCTTTTTGTCCGTTTGTCTGTCCGTCTGTCTCTCCGTCTGTCTGTCCGTGTGTCACCACTGATTTTCATGTTGAAATTTATACCTGATACTGATGCCTATAGTCCCTATTGGGTGTATAAAACTTCAATATTTATAAATAATTGAAATAATTTAGGATTATGAATTGTCCAATTATTCTTTGGAAAGGAGAGAAAGTCAATGTGTTAACATTTTTTTGATGATGTCATCAATCACACATGATCAATGTCAAACGGTAAAAACAAGGAATAAATATTCAATATGAATACCTAAATTATGACTCAACAGGAATATGTGACGAGGAAAATAATTGTCTATGCCATATTGTTATTGTTATTTGGGTAACTTAGTTCCTCAAAGACTTTTACTAGGTATGTTTGACGTACATAATAGAGTGCAAAACATTCATTGACGTACAATGATGAAATGGATATGCCAATATACTGGTTGTTTGGAAGAACATTGAACATGGAAAAATGGGAGATACTCGTAGATGGAACCATCTGCTATTTACTCAGCTCAATAGACTTAAACCAGGCTGTGACGCCTGGTTTAAGTTAAATCTATTGATAAAATACCTATAATAATATACATAAAAATTAAAAAATACTTCATTAAAAAATTTTATTAATTCATTTTTATTAGTTTTATTTAATCATAGCATCTTTATATTATTATTTGGGTAAATTAGTTCCTCAAAGACGTTTACTATCTATGTTTTGCAATTTATGTTTGACGAACATAGATTGCAAAACATTTAAGGCACGGACACACCGCAGCGTCCTGCGTGCGCGATCTAGGCGGCTATTAGATAGCGCAGTAGTATTTGTACCGACTGGTTCACACCAAACGCGATCAGAAAACAATTTAAATATACTGAGATCGCGCCCGCAGATCGCAGGACGCCGCGGTGTGTCCGTACCTTTATTGACGTAGGATGATGAAATGGATATGCCAATATACTGGTTGTTCAGCAGATCGTTGAACATGGGAAAACGGGAGATACCTATCTCCAAACCAAACGCGATCCGTATGGCCGTACCTTAAGATTAATCGCCTAGTGAGATGTGTTTGTCAAGTTGTAAGCATGTCTTTACACACATGCGGGCCTGGTCGCTAATATTCGTCTTCATATGTACCTTGAAGTGAACAAAACTGAAAATTGGCCGAAATCCGTCGATAAGTAACGCAAGCTTCCCTCATTTTCCAACCTATTCCCGCCCCACCCCCCCCCCCCAATTAAATAGATAGACAAAAAAAAATCGAGGAATTTGTGTGCCAATTTTCAAAATCGGTTTAAAAATGCGACCTGTAGGCGTGAACAGACAGACGGACAAAAACATTTTTGGTCAATCTCGAAACTAAGACGCTTCGCTCATCGGGAATTAATTTGATTGCTGTTGATTGTGTATCTTTATGGTCATGGTTGTGGCATTATAGAGAACATTACTTCAATATATGGTCTAGTGCTTGTCAGTCAGCATTAATAAAATATATTTGTCTGATGAATATTGATGAAATCTAATACGGTGATAAAACGGTCTAGTGCTAGACCATCTAATAAAAAAAGACAAATTATTTCTCGTAAAACTAATTAGTTAACCATACCGACGTAATAGTTGTTTACATTTTTTTTATGACCTCAGATGAGTGACGATGTGTCTTATTTTCCCATAAACTACTTCCTGTAGTATTGGTCTGTCGCGTAATATGACGAGATCACCGCAGATTTTTTATGGGTTTTACAAATACGTCAGGCCTTTCAACTAACGTCTTACTATGAGTAATTACAATTTATTGTTTGTATATAAGACTATGAAACCTAACCAAAACATCTCATTCAGCCTCCAACCTCCCCCAACACAACATTATACGAGAAATATTGTTATGTATTAAAAATATTGATTTATTTCAATTTAAATAATACTATATAAAATATAATCGTATCAAAAATGTTTGTGAAAGTTTGTTTATTTGTTTGTTTCGTGGGGTGCGTCCTCGCACTGGAGAGGGGTGACTTGCAGAAGTATGGACCGTTTAATACTGTCTTGAATTCACCGAAAGTGCTCACATGTAAGTGTCGACCTTAAATTAGATCTCAACTTTGAGACAACAATTTGTGGTTATTTGCAATTGATTAATTCATCATAATTATTGTGTACTCATTAATGTTTTTTAACAGGTGTTCAAAACAGAAGTTTGAACTTGGATGTGAGCGGCATCAACGTTTACATCTTTGACTTCGCCAACAACTTCAACAAATCCTTCTCCATCAACGACGCGGCCAAAGGGATCCTCGACATCGAAAGCCTGGACAAAACCAGGCAGTTCATAATGTTCGTCGGCGGATTCACTTCCAACATCAACCACGTCATTGAACAACAAATTAGGGAAGCTTACAAGACCCACCCTGATAGCTACTTGATCATACCTGATCACTCTGAATATACCAACAACGACATCGGAAACATTAAAGGCTACGAACGGTCAGTTACTCACATTCACTACATCGGTAAAGCTCTGGGTCAAATGTGGGCTGACATAAGCCTCGGCGGAGTCAGCGCTAAGAACATCCACTGTGTCGGTCACAGTCTTGGAGGACAAATTCTGGGACATGTGGGCTCGACTTTTTTTGACTTGACCGGTGAAAAGATTTCCAGAGTGACCGCCTTGGATCCCGCTGGTCCCTGCTTTATGAACAGTGCTTTGGAAGACCAGGTCAGGTCAGGAGTAGCTGAGTACGTCGAGGTGTATCACTGCAACGCTGGAGCTCTGGGATCTTCAAGTATCCTCGGAGACGTTGACTTTTTGGTGAACAACAACGGAGAGTCACAGCCGAACTGTGGAACCCCGATAGTGCCACTGATGTACGGCTCCGGCAAGGCTGCCGCCTGCGCGCACAGAATCTGCGTCGACCTCTGGACTGCCTCCGTGAAGACACCAGACCTTTTCTTTGCATACACTTGTCAATCTTACGAAACCTTTAAACAAGGACAATGTGAAACCAATGACAAGACTGTGGCAGGTGCTGGAAACCCTGGAACAGCCACGGGAGTGTACTACTTCTCTACTGCTATGCATGACTTAAACACTCTAATGTAATTAATGACAACTTTTTCCACTATTCGTGTATAATGTACCTATTTGCTCATTGAAACTGCAGGATAGTTTTTGTAAATGTAATGTTAAATTGCTAGAATAAAGATTTCATTATTATTTTTAAACATGTTGTGTCATACTTATTGCATTTTTAAATTTTTATCTTATTGTGTAGTTAATAATGTTCAATTGTTTAACACGCAATTCAATGGTTTCTTTCCGCTGTACCGCACGGTGCAGCGCGACGCCGCGCGGCGCAGCCTGAAGCCGCTGAACTAACTCAATGAAATGTGTATCTTTTAGTATAGTAAATAACGTTCTTTTTTGTAATACTCTCTTAATAAGTGCGCGCCGCATCGCGTCGCGTCGCGTCGCGGTGTGGGCCAACCCTTAGGAAAAAAAATCAAATAATGGTACGTCGACCGACCATCAGTGGCTGGAATCCAAGAGCTAAAAATCGAGCTTATTTGCGTGTCATAGGTGAGGTCTATGTCCAGCAAAGTATAGAGATAGGCTGATGATGATGATGAACTGACCATCAACTATGGTGAAGAAATAAGGAGACTGAATAAAACTAAAGTTAGGGCCGTGACGATAACCATCATAGTCTAGCATTGAAGGGACATGCTGGTGACGCTATCTCGCACGATAAAAACATACATAATTAAAATAATATCGTTTAAAAAACTAAAAAAGAACCGACTTTAATGCCGCGTTATTAGTTTTCAGTACCAATTTTGAGATGTTTATCTCTACGTCTCCACGTCATTGAACAACAAATGAGGGAAGCTTACAAGACCCACCCTGATAGCTACTTGATCATACCTGATCACTCTGAATATACCAACAACGACATCGGAAACATTAAAGGCTACGAACGGTCAGTTACTCACATTCACTACATCGGTAAAGCTCTGGGTCAGATGTGGGCTGACATAAGCCTCGGCGGAGTCAGCGCTAAGAACATACACTGTGTCGGTCACAGTCTTGGAGGACAAATTCTGGGACACGTGGGCTCGACTTTCATTGACTTGACCGGTGAAAAGATGTCCAGAATAACCGCTTTGGACCCCGCGGGTCCTTGCTTCACGAACAGTGCAGCAGAAGATCAGGTCAGGTCAGGAGTAGCCGAGTACGTCGAGGTGTATCACTGCAACGCTGGAGCTCTGGGATCTTCAAGTATCCTCGGAGACGTCGACTTCTTGGTGAACAACAACGGAGAGTCACAGCCGAACTCTTCTCGCGGTGCGCGGTGGTGCGGTGCTCTCCGAGTGCTTCTCTTCTCATCTAGATGGCGCGGCGCTATCGTAAAAAACTTTATTTTAACTTTTTTTAATTTTTAATTTTGTTCTGTTCTTAGTATTTGTTGTTATAGCGGCAACAGAAATACATCATCTGTGAACATTTCAACCGTCTAACTATCAGGGTTCATGAGATACAGCGTGGTGACAGACAGACAGACAGACAGACAGACAGACGGACAGCGGAGTCTCAGTAATAGGGTTCCGTTGGAACCCCAAAAATGACGTGTGCAAGTTTTCACTTCTGCTGGCACTCCCGAAGTGCAACCCGTTTTTTTTTTGTTTCAGTTCCAGTAAGGAAGTGAAAAATCTAAAAAAATATATGCTGTAGACTTCCATAAACACTTTCAACAAAATTGGATTGACTAGATGATATAGTCAGCAGATTTTGAGATATAGCAACCGCAAAATTAACTTGGTTTTTCATACAAACACTGAAAAAAAAACTTAATTTTTTGGAGGCGAATAATTGTAGTTATAGAATACCCTGCTGTGTTATGGAACCCTACGAATGCGAGTCCGACTTGCACTTGGCCAGTTTATTTTAGACTGGCATTAAAGAGTGATTGGTTGATTCTTTGTACTTCATTAAAATATATATATATATATATACACATATATATTTATATTTATATATATATATTATATATATATATATAATATATATATATATGTATGTATATATATATATATATATATATATATAAATTAAATTTATATGTATGTATATATATATATATATATATATATACATACAAATTTAAGGAACGTACGTGCACAGATTTCAAGTACACTATACACATATACTGTAGAGAAGTATCCATCTTTATCCAGCCATAAAGTTGTTCACCAAGCTTGTAACCCAATTTAAATTTTCCTCCATGTGTGATACACTTGTCTTTGAAACGCCGCTTAGTGATTGGTGAATTATGATGGTCTATACACAATATATTGTGTATATTTTAGCGATAATTTAAACAACTTTCTAAGTTGTTAAGTTAAAGGTAAGTAAATGTTTTTTAATTAATTCATTATTTGTAAAATTTTATTTCCTAATATTATTAAAACATCAAATATTAAATAAACACATTTACAGAAATAAAAAAACTATCCTGCAGTTTCAGATGGCAAAAACATTATACAATGTATGTAATCCGTAAGTTTTGTATTACATAAGAGAGTTTAAGCCATGCATAGCAGTGGAGAAGTAGTACACTCCCGTGGCTGTTCCAGGGTTTCCAGCACCTGCCACAGTCTTGTCATTGGTTTCACATTGTCCTTGTTTAAAGGTTTCGTAAGATTGACAAGTGTATGCAGAGAAGAGGTCTGGTGTCTTCACGGAGGCAGTCCAGAGGTCGACACAGATCCTGTGCGCGCAGGCGGCAGCCTTGCCGGAGCCGTACATCAGTGGCACTATCGGGGTTCCACAGTTCGGCTGTGACTCTCCGTTGTTGTTCACCAAGAAGTCGACGTCTCCGAGGATACTTGAAGATCCCAGAGCTCCAGCGTTGCAGTGATACACCTCGACGTACTCGGCTACTCCTGACCTGACCTGATCTTCTGCTGCACTGTTCGTGAAGCAAGGACCCGCGGGGTCCAAAGCGGTTATTCTGGACATCTTTTCACCGGTCAAGTCAATGAAAGTCGAGCCCACGTGTCCCAGAATTTGTCCTCCAAGACTGTGACCGACACAGTGTATGTTCTTAGCGCTGACTCCGCCGAGGCTTATGTCAGCCCACATCTGACCCAGAGCTTTACCGATGTAGTGAATGTGAGTAACTGACCGTTCGTAGCCTTTAATGTTTCCGATGTCGTTGTTGGTATATTCAGAGTGATCAGGTATGATCAAGTAGCTATCAGGGTGGGTCTTGTAAGCTTCCCTAATTTGTTGTTCGATGACGTGGTTGATGTTGGAAGTGAATCCGCCGACGAACATTATGAACTGCCTGGTTTTGTCCAGGCTTTCGATGTCGAGGATCCCTTTGGCCGCGTCGTTGATGGAGAAGGATTTGTTGAAGTTGTTGGCGAAGTCGAAGATATAGACGTTGATTCCACTCACATCCAAGTTCAAATTTCTGTTTTGAACACCTGTTACAAAAAATTATATCATGAGTACACAATAATTATGATTAATGAATCGTTTACAAATAACCACAAATTGTTAAGTCTCAAAGTTGAGATCTAATATAAAGTCGATACTTACATGTAAGCACTTTCGGTGAGTTCAAGACGGTATTAAACGGTCCATACTTTTGCAAGTCACCCCTCTCCAGTGCGAGGACGCACCCCACGAAACAAACAAATAAACAAACATTCACAAACATTTTTGATACGATTATATTTTATATAGTATTATTTAAATTGAATCAATCCAATATTTGTAATACATAACAATATTTCTCGTATAATGTTGTGTTGGGGAAGGCTGGTAGCTGATTGACTTATCCCAGTCTATTGCCGGTATATATACAAAATAGTATAATGCTATTATTCATATGCAACTATAGATTTACGAAAGAGACATTGACGTAGTAGCTGTTTTTGAAATTCTTATGGTCATCTCGTCATGTTATGACATCGACAGGAAAATCAAAGGAAAATTGGTCTCACAACGTCACTGAGTTTACCACGTGCGATAAAGTAAACAATGAATACGTAACATATAACATGTAGGTAAGTGGGCGTGTTCAGTCCTCGTGAATCAACACATGAGTACAATGACATTACTTAACTAAAACATAAAGTTTCGAGTGACAATTAAAATCTCTCAAAGTTTATGTATAGAGTAGATTTTTGAGGCGGGACCGGTAGGAAAAACTCAAATTCATACAACTTTGATGTTTTGAAATATTTTTTTTTATATCACAGGCTACCATTTGGCCACTACCTCACCTCGGACGAAGATGGTAGCATGCTTGGCCTAAAATGGGAGCTGGCTCTCAAGAAGAATAGTGAGCTTCCGGAACACATTAGATGTTTGGCTGCGATTTTACAACTTGAGGATGGTAGCTGGTAGGATCGGTAAGATCGATCGATAGATCGATAGAGGAATGTCGTTTTATCGTGTTCAACAGTACCAAATTAACGCTTATACCTACTCTCGTTCTTTTGCTCAAGCTTCTTGGCATCAAGGAATGGAATTCCATGCCGGTGTCTTTGTTTCCCGTTAACTATTACCCGGGGTCTTCAAATCGCGAGTGAACGGGTCTTTTCTAGGTAAGCGTGCTACATCGTCGACCGCATCATCACTTAACATCAGGTGAGATGATGGTACCAAACACTTACCTGTACAGTATAAAAAAATATATATCTCCCCATAATTTTAATTTTGAGGTAGGTGCAGTTACTTTATTCACGACATAATTATATGAAACGTTCCGGTTGAAATAACTAAACTTTTTTTTTACCCTTATAGAATAGCAGAGGAGTCATTGGGAATGATTGAAATGGTCTCTATGAACATCTTAATGCTGACCTGATGTTCTTCCATCTCCTATAATCTGTGTAATGTCACTGGACACCTTGCCATTTCAACCGAAAAACATTCCTATTTCACGACTGATAATTAATTGGTGGTACCACCCCAGGCGGATTTGAAAAAGTCCTACCACTACAAATACTTATGAAATTATCATTTTAGGTGTTATTTGAGGCCACTATATTTCAGCGCAGTAGGTATATAGCGATATCTCCGTCCCCGTGACGGATATCCCGATTGCGTAGCGGGGAACTGTCAGCCAGCTAGAAAAGTGAAACAGGTCCTACCTAGAAGACGCCTCGCGGGCTACTAAAGTGAGGCGCACTGGCCGCTTTGTTATATAATATTGTGTTACAAAATTTGATCTATTTTGAAAAAAACCATCCATTAAAATACCTTTTTAACTTCTTTTCCTATTTTTGGAATAATTTTTTGTGAGTTAGAGTTTAATGCACTTTAAGTAATACCCAAAAAACTATTTAAATTTCTTTGTTTTCATAATTTTTTATGATCGAGTAAAGTCGTAAATATCGTGTTTTGAACCAAGAATGTTTCTTGAACTACATCATATATTTTCTCTGATCAATCAAATCATATTTCATTGTTTGCTGTTGAATCAAAACCTTGTTGATTTGGAATATAAGCCTTAAGTTTTTAAAACGATACTATTTGAAACTTTGTGAGAGCCCCGTTAGCGTAGAGGTCGCCGGTTCGAATCTTAGCACGAGCGTTCGTTCACAGGCGGTAGGAGCATAGTTATATCAATGTTTCCCTTGACTTGATACTATTAAAGTAGTCAACACTATCAAGGAGAAAATCTGCGGTGTGTCCGTACCTTTAGCCTAGCGTGTTTACCGTGGCTTACTACCAGGCAAGATAGTGGTCAAACGCTAGCCTATAAGATATTATATAACCGGCCAAGTGTGTGTCGGGCCACGCGCAGTGTAGGGTTCCGTAGTAGCCTGTTATTCAATGCAAATCTTTTCCCGTTATAAAGAAGCAACTAGGTACTCCTTCTTTGTCCCTTTAAAAAATGTATTGTAAGGATTTTGTATTTGGTACAAAATTATCCAACACCCAAGTTTAACGACTATTACTGCTAAACTAATAAAGTTATCTTAATCGCTATAGTTTTCCTTTAAAGTTCATAAAATGCGCCATTATCACGAATTTTTCCAGATTTTTCAAGCCAGGAGTTTAGCTTTTAGAGGGGGTGAGGGGGGGGGGGGACGCCATACTGGAACAAAAATTTGCACTTTAAAGTTTAATATTTCGTAAATGGAGCATTCAATCGAAAAATAGTATCAGCAACCCTCTCGTTGATCAACCCATCATATCAATTTCATTTTAAAAGATCTTTTCAACGATACGGCACACAACGGGGTAGACGATGAAAAAAAAATTCATCCCCACTTCTCATATAAGGGAGCTACGCTAAAAACATATTTTTCAAAATTTTATTTCAGCACTTTGTTGGCGTAATTTATTTATTACATACCCCTACAAAATTACAGCTTTCTAGTATTAACGGTCTCTTAGCAAAACCTCGGACAGACAGACAGACAGACAGACGGATATGACGAAACTATAAGAGTTCCTTGTCAGGACTACGGAACCCTAAAAAGCTATAAAGAACTGCCATATACAGTGATCTTACAGTGACAAGTTGAAGGGCCGAGGAAGTTTTAATGAGTATCGCATTTCTCGAGAGGTATGCACAGATGGTTGTTAGACTTCGAAATAGGTAATGCAATCTCAGTTTCTCATCATTCTGTCGTGTGTCGGATTTTTGTACTCCCGACGCAAAAATAGTGGTATTATAAGTTTGACGTGTGTATTTGTGTATGTGTGTGTTTGTCTGTGGCATCGTTGCGCCCAAACTGGTGAACCTATTTTGATTTGGTTTATTGTGTTTGATAGGTGTCTTCATCAAGAGTGTTCTTTGCTTTGTTTCAAGGATATACATTCAGTCGTTTAAATTGTATCAGTCCTTTTTTGGTTGATGAGATAGAAACTTTTGTAGACCTTTGACCGCCAAAGAACAAATGTTACATACTCATACAAATCAGTCGGGGGTGGATTTAAATTTTAAATTAAAGTAAAATGTTTCTTTGAAGTGTTTCACACTTTATATTTTTGTAAATTGTTAAACACAATCCAAAATTTCATCGTACCGACGGGACTTGAACCCGCAACCTCCGGAATAACATGTTCCGGTGCTTTAACAATTAAGCCACGGTGCGAAGTAGACGAAATTAGTGGATTGCATTTGTTAACCCAATTATGCATTGGTGGCGCCATCTATGACTACTTATTACGTAAGTTAATCATTCGGAAGAAATCATTACAGTTTTCAAATCCGACGAGAGATGTAAACCAAATATTATGTTTCTTTGAAGTGTTTCACACTTTATATTTTTGTAAATTGTTAAACACAATCCAAAATTTCATCGAACTGACGGGACTTGAACCCGCAACCTCCGGAATAACATGTTCCGGTGCTTTAACAATTAAGCCACGGTGCGAAGTAGACGAAATTAGTGGATTGCATTTGTTAACCCAATTATGCATTGGTGGCGCCATCTATGACTACTTATTACGTAAGTTAATCATTCGGAAGAAATGATTACAGTTTTCAAATCCGACGAGAGATGTTGCACTGCGTAAACCAAATATTATGTTTCTTTGAAGTGTTTCACACTTTATATTTTTGTAAATTGTTAAACACAATCCAAAATTTCATCGAACTGACGGGACTTGAACCCGCAACCTCCGGAATAACATGTTCCGGTGCTTTAACAATTAAGCCACGGTGCGAAGTAGACGAAATTAGTGGATTGCATTTGTTAACCCAATTATGCATTGGTGGCGCCATCTATGACTACTTATTACGTAAGTTAATCATTCGGAAGAAATGATTACAGTTTTCAAATCCGACGAGAGATGTTGCACTGCGTAAACCAAATATTATGTTTCTTTGAAGTGTTTCACACTTTATATTTTTGTAAATTGTTAAACACAATCCAAAATTTCATCGTACCGACGGGACTTGAACCCGCAACCTCCGGAATAACATGTTCCGGTGCTTTACCAATTAAGCCACAGTGCGAAGTATCGTTACGACGAAATTAGTGGATTGCATTTGTTAACCCAATTATGCATTGGTGGCGTCATCTATGACTACTTATTACGTAAGTTAATTCGTCCACTAATTTCGTCGTAACGATACTTCGCACCGTGGCTTAATTGGTAAAGCACCGGAACATGTTACTCCGGAGGTTGCGGGTTCAAGTCCCGTCGGTACGATTAAATTAAAGTATTTATTAATCGGGTTGACAGAACAAATGACAAAATTGGAGTGACAAGTGAATAGCTTCATATAAAATGTTCTGCCTCTGGAACATACGATTAACAGTTGGATCCGACACACGATAGATCTGAACACGTAGAAAGGTCAAGACCGAGACGAATAGCATCATATATGGAAAAATATTGTTAAGAAACCAACAACCCCCGCATGATGGTAGGACACTATCTAGTGTCCGCCTGGCCAGCTACCACGACTCTAGTTAGAAAATCTGTCGCCAAAACTTATAATGTGTTCCGGCAGCTATCCTTGAGAGCCAGTTCCCATTCTAGGTCTAGCGTGCTTACCATCTTCGACCGCATCATCACTTGCCAACAGGTGAGATAGTGGTCAAACGCTAGCCTATACTTTATTTTAAAAAAATGAGAGGCTGTATCAGCCGTGAGACTAAACAGGCTGTGTTAACTACCTACCTACGATTTTTATTCAGTATTTTCTTAAAAATAAATTCTTGCTAATTGGACTCGCATGGGCAGAGGTTCGATTTTAAAAGGAAAATAAGACTTTAAGGATATTCTCTACACCATTATAAAATTATACGGGACAAAGGGAAACAAAATTTGTACGCTAGAAATAGTATGAAAAATATGGTGTATGTAAGTAAATAAAAACAAAATTGTCCTTGTGAAGCAGGCATATTCATAACATAAGTAATTTAAAAAAAAAATAGCAAGAGAGAACTATAAAAAATTTTTTTCTTTATTTCTGACAGACAAGTACTTTACCAAAATTCCATAATTTTTTAAAGCCCAGTGGTGTAGTTGTAGAAAGTCGGCTTTGACACCAGATGTAACGAGTTCCATCTTCGCCGTGTACCAATTGATTTTTCCATCGAAAAATGTATGTGCGCTTTTCAAAGTGGCCCTGCGGTGAAGGAAAAAACATCGTTAAGAAACCCGGGGACATGGACATAGGACACTATATAGTGTCCGCCTGGCCAGCTACCACCCTCAAGTTAAAATAAAATCGGCAAAGTTGAGTTGGACTCGCTCACCGAGGCTTCCGTACCAACGTTTGTAGGTACCAATTAAGCTAGACCTAAATTTAATGAGCGCTCATAGAACTCAGAGATCTATCTTAATTGGCTGATACTACTCGTACCCTTTAATTTTTAACTTTTTTTATTTTTTGGAATTTTTCCTTTATTTATGCTATAAGACCTTGCTTCTTGCAAAATTGATGATTCTAGGTCAACGGGAAGTACCCTATAGGTTTTCGACCCAAAACCTATAGGGTACTTCTGGTTGACAACAAGGTCTGACAACACAAGCAAAGGAAAAGTTCCAAAAATTAAAAAAAGTTGTATTTTGAGGTATATTTTGGTACTTACAAGTTTTCGCGAAAAACTAAATTTGCCCATATCTTTTTATCGTGTTGATCCAGGACCTTGATTTTTATACACCTAATAGACAATAAAGACCTCAGTATTTGTATAAATTTCAACTTGCTAGGTCCACCCGTTCCTGAGAAAATTGGTGGTGACACACGGACAGACAGAGAAACAGACAGACAGATGAACAGACAGACAGACAGACAGACAGACAGACAGGCAGACAGACGGACAAGAAAGTGATCTTATAAGGGTTCCTTATTTTAACTTTTGAGGTACGGAACCTTAAAAACTAACGCCAAACTTCTAAAATGTGTTCCGGCAGCAATCCTTGAGATCCAGTTCCCATTCTGGGCCTAGCGTGCTACCATCCTCGACCGCATTATCACTTACCAACAGGTGAGATAGCGGTCATACATAGGTAAATGATTAAAAAAAATCTGACCCTGAAGTTAAGTGAAGATGCGGTCTAAGATGGATTTGGGCTTGTCTAAAAATGAGAACGATAGTGAGACGAGACAACGCAAATTGCTAATACTCCAACCCCTATTCTACACTGGCTGGCACTAAACATCAGCCCGGAATTCGGCGAACCGATTGGTGACATACTTTTGTTCAGTGGCTATTTCTAAATAATGTTCTTATGTAACATTTAATGAAATAATTTTAAAAAACTTTCTAGGGTTGTCGTCTTCTATCTTCTAATACTATGAGAATCTTTGTCCTGACATACTGACTGACTGACAGACAACGCGCAGCCTAAACCACCGGTCGTAGAGACTTGAAATTTGGAATGTATATTCGTCTTAGTACGTAAGGGTGTATTAAGAAAGGATTTTCCAAAATTCATCCTTTTAGAGGATGAAATGGGGGTTCAAAATTTGTATGGAGAAATAGGATTAGATAGTCTTTTCTATTCGAAACTTTTGTGTGAAGTTTCAGTAAAAAAAATAAGTAAATACGTGTTTCAGGCGTTTTTTAAATTCCACCCCTAAGATGGTGAAATGGGGTAACAAAGTCTGAAAATAAATATTGTTTCGGATACGGATGAACTAATTTGGCTTCTACTTCTTTGATGTCTTTTATGACGGAAACGTTTTTGAAAATAAAAGTTTTAAGTTAAAAAAAAAGTATTTAACGCTGGCGAAGCCGCGGGGCACTTCTAGTCTATACTAATATTTTATAGAGAATAAAAAGCTTTTTGTATGTTTGTTTGTTATAGATCAACCAAAAACTGCTGAATCTATTTTGAAAATTCTTTCATTTATCAAACGCTATATTATCAGCAAGTAACATGGGCCATATTTCGCAGGCGAGGGGGTTTGTTAGGTAAAATAATAATATAATAATGATACATTTTTTCTGATTTTTTATACTTCATTTTAGATTATTTTTTGAACTAACACAGATTGTCATAACGAATACTAATTTGAGGCCTGCTCGTATATTAATACAAAAACATTTATATATCAATTACAATAATTAAAATCATAAAGACTATTAAAAAACAAATACTACAACGCGGGTAGTTAAATAATTTTAAAACATGGTAAAAAACTGACCTGCAGTTTAAAAAAATATCACAATAATTAGTAGATACAATACTAGGGAACTTTAGATTGTTAACTTTATTATAATTAAATAAGTTAAGGAGGAACTTTTTCATAACACAAGTATTTCGACTAAAAGGTACTTAATAATTAATTAAATATAAAGAAAGTATTAAATAATGAATTTACCGACCGGCGGTTTTAGTAGTAATCACATAGTATATGTTAGGAACTGTTATTACCTTAATTTATAGTTAGCCTTTGTAGAAAATATAAATTAAATTAAATTTAAAAAATTATAAATAAATTAATAAATAAATAAATAAATATGCTCTAAAGTTAAACTTAAGTCAGTACAAAGTTAGGAACTGTAAAATGTTTTTAAGACTAAAATGCTCGTGCTTACAATCATGTGATGGGTGACCACTATGGTAGGCTTCGGACGTGGCATGAACCACTCACCAAACAAAAACGGAATAGTAATGCTATAAGTTAACGCTATACGTATACGCTGATTCTATCTGAGTTATGAAAGTACCAACTATTATACTCACTACCGACTAAATATTTATAGTCGATGCATTGTAATGTCTCGACCTAGGTTTCGTGAACTTGCGTGCATGTGCGATTGACTTCCTTCGTCGAGACAGTAGACAACAAATAGTAGTGAGTATAGGTCGGTACTTTTCGACCGACCAAAAAGGAAGAGGTTCCCATTTCTTCTAAGTTTTTTTTATTGCAAGTATGTTACGCGATTTGGTTCATTTCAATCGAGATATTTTTACTGGTATGATTCATTTTCAAGGTTGTCCCATTTTAATTTCATTGCAATCTGATGAGTATCTTCAGAGATATGACAGTAAATATCTCAAACTTGCTACTGAAATTGACTCGCGCGGTATGGAAGTCGGTTTTTTTAGTTGTTAAACTATCTTAATTTTCAAACTTCAAGAGATTCAAATTCACTATAACTAAAGATTCTATCTTAGACCGCATCGTCACTTAACATCAGAATCATAAATAGTCGCCAAGTGCTTGACAGCTCATCACAAAATCTACATGAGTGCTCTCAAATTAAAGTTTTCAGTAGATATGTAATATTCTCCGAAAGCTTTCCCAGGATTAGCTGGACCAACCTTGGTTCTATCATTCCACTTACATCTACCAGCTTGGAAGTTCTTATAAGAGTCACATTGATACGCCTGAAATATCGAAGGATGTTTCACAGAAGCCGTCCAAAGATCCACGCAGATCCTGTGGTTGCACGAAGCAGCTTTAGAGGATATATAGATGAGAGGAACGAACGGTGTACCGCAGTTTGGCTGAGATTCTCCCTTACGATTCATTATAAAATCTACATCACCAAGAATGCTGGCGGATCCTAAAGCTCCAGAATTGCTGTGGTAGATCTCGACGTATTCAGCGACTCCTGATCTCACTTGATTTTCAACAGCACTAGATGTGAAGCAAGGTCCTGCGGGATCTAAAGCAGTGATCCTGGATATTTTCTCTCCAGTTGCTTCGAAGAAAGCAGTTCCAGTATGGCCGAGCATTTGACCGCCTAAACTGTGTCCGACGCAGTGGATACTCTTAGAACGAATTCCGCCTACCTTGAGTTCCGCTAACATTACCCCCAAAGCTTTACCGATGTAGTGGACGTAAGTGACCGATCGTTTGTAGCTTTTCAGATTGCCGTTCCTGTTATTGGTGTAGGCAGAATGATCGGGCATGATAAGATAACTATTCGGGTAATTCTTGTAGGCTGCTCTCATTTGTTTCTCCACCGCGTGATTGATGTGGGATGTGAAACCGCCGACGAACATGACGAATCTTCTTGACTTGTCCAAGTTCTTGATGTCTAGTATTCCCCTCGCTGCTTCGTTGATGATGAACGATTTGTTGTAGTTGTTTGAGAAGTCGAAGAAGTAGATTTTGGTTTTACTCACGTTGAGATTTAAAGTTCTGCTGTGGTTACCTGTTGAGAGAAATGAATTATTAATTATAAGGAAGTAGTAAATAATATATTATTGGGTTTGAAGAAAAAAATTCCAAAGTTATAATCAAAATATAATGTAACATTTGGCAATATATAATAATGATATGTTACAACCAATTTATGTGCATTAATTTAAATATCTATAAAGGATAACAACGACTCTATGATTTCCAAAACTCATCAACACCAATATTATAAATGCAAAAGTCAGTTTGTATATTTGTTTGGGACTTCTTCACGGTCAAACGGCTGGACCGATTTAGCTGAAATTGCACAGGCATTGCCAGTATTACGGATTAGGCTATAAAAAACTTTGTAACGCGGGCGAAGCCGCGAAGCACAGCTAGTAATCTAAATAAGCTAAAACATTACAAACTTACATTTCATGATCCGAGAATTCAGGGCAATATTGAAAGGGCCGTACTTCTGCCAATCAGTTCCACCCCAAGCGAATAAACATCCCAAAATCCCAACAAGGACAGCGAGTTTTATCCCTGTAGTATTAAAGTGGCTTGCCCACAGAGTAAAAACTCTTTTGAAGGATGTTATCATTAAATCTGATTTAATGTTCGAAGCACCGAAAAAACCCATTGAATTGAAATTAAATTGACTGATGTGTTGCGAAGATCTAAACCGAGAGACCGTATTCGCAATATTATTGATTATAGTAACTTTATTATAAAGTATAAAAAAGTCAATAATATATAATTTAAATGTTTCTGTGATGTTGGTTGATGGAGATGTAATTACTTAATGACATAACAATTTATTAACAGTCTTATATATGAAAATATAGAAATGATCGTCACATTCCTTCCTATCTTAGTTAGAAGGAAAACGAAATATACTTCTTTGGGATGTAGAGCATGGTTAGCACGTCACAAGAAGGAAATTACCATCGTCGATGTTGTAGGGACAACCCTAGTCGATGTAGATATGTTACAAAGTTACTAGGAACAGATTCTTTGATAAAGGCTCATATCGTCTTAGTGCGATGTACACATTTAGATTTAGAAAAAATAATTTAGTCATAAAGTGCTAACTTTATATTCGTAGAATATCTTCTATGTAATAATTCAAATCTGCTGATAAATGTCTGCATTAAATGAGACGTGTGTTAATATTGCCCTTAGATTATTATGTATAGAAATGATTTACAATACTATTACTATTTTATTTGGAGGTCGGTTGGTCATCGAGTTTTGTGCGACTAAAACGTCGTTCTATAATCCCGAATCCCGGTAGCCGAATATTGTCGAACATTTTTTATTTGTATAATAAAGTCTTAACATGTTTAAAACAAATAAGTATATAATTTGTACAATATTTGCTGCCGTGTAATATTGTATTATTACTACTGCACTAATAGAAAGTAAAAAAAAACAACGGGTTGCACTCCGGGAGTGCCGGCAAAAGTGAAAACTTGAACACGTAATTTTTTAATATATTGGAATCGTTTTGCGCTCCGCCTTACGAATTCTCAATCAGGACACGTGACCTGAAGCGAGTTTAAGATTTTTTACCCATCCGAAGTAAAGTGCACAAGCTGCTAAAGAAGTTTTCACTTTGAAAAAATGTATTTCTGGAGACATTTTAGTCAAAACCCAATGTTCAATTTTCACACGAAATCTGTAAAATAAAACTGTAACATAAACACCATAGCGTGCTACAAATTAAACAATGTCATTACGTCACATGACCTCACAAGTGTAATGTCAACACTATATGAAACCAAACTAAACCTTATTGCATATACTAATAAGAATATTAGTTGCTCGTTTAATTATCCTTTAATGTAAACGTAATAATTGTAAAGAACATGTCACATTAATAGTAATGCATTCTGTAGTAAGTACGCATGGTTTTCTACATGTGCTTACGTGCATCTTTGTAGGTCCGTTTGCTTACAAAACCATTACTAAATGTAATGACGAAGAGCGTTTGTTAAATTATATTATGCGTAAGTTTGGCCATATTTTTATTATTTTTACGACAAATGCTTACTAGCAATGTGGGTTGCACATTACTAGTAGTCTTGTTAACCCCTCCAACTAAGCTAAATATGCTTGTGTCTAGAGTCGATTCACGTCAATGGTGCAATGGGCGGAGATCGAATTCACGACCTCTCGATCGCCAGGCCTACGCCTTAGACATTGGTCTATTTCCGCCTAATTCTTAGTAGAGTTGATACTGTCTCATACAAGATCACTATCTCACCTGTTGGTAAGTGATGATGTGGTCGAGGATGGCAACTCTCAAAGGTAGCGGAGCAATGCACCGTTAGATGTTCGATGACAGATTTGGGGCTTGACACTTGAAGATGGTAAGTAGCTAGTCAGTCGGACACTAGTGGCCTACTACTATAAAGAGCATTAATATTTTTGCGATGTAGCCCACACCTCTTTAGGTCAGAATTAGATGCGTTTCAAATATGACTGTTTTATATTTGTGACTTAACAGTCAAATATCGTAGTAGCCCTCAAAACCACAGGAGCTAGAAGCATATTATACATAACGATGTTCTGCCTGACCTGCTAATAAGAAGTAAATTGTTAAACACAATCCAAAATTTCATCGTACCGACGGGACTCGAACCCGCACCCCCCGGATTACACGTCCAGGTGCTCTGCCAATTAAGCCACGGTTCGATACATCGATACGACGAAATTAGTGGATTGCATTTTGTTAACCCAATTATGCATTGGTGGCGCCATCTAGGACTACTTATTACGTAAGTTAATCATTCGGAAGAAATCATTACAGTTTTCAAATCCGACGAGAGATGTTGCACTGCGTAAATGAAATATTATGTTTCTTTGAGTTCGAGTTTCGAGTTCCGTCGGTACGATGAAATTTTGGATTGTGTTTAACAATTTACAAAAATATAAAGTGTGAGACACTTCAAAGAAACATAATATTTAATAAGAAGTAGCTTATACCAGCATAAAATAGAAAATCTGCCGCCATAACCTTACTGAGTTCCGATATAAAGTGGTTGCTTGGCCATGTAGACAATGCCAATAAGTTATGTTTTTGTTATAATTAGAATAATTATTATTGATATGATCTATTTGATTAACCGACTTCACAAAAAAGGAGGAGGTTCTCAATTCGTCGGAACCTTTTTTTTTTAATGTATGTTCACCGATTACTCGAATATGCCTGAACCGATTTGGAAAATCCCTTCACAGGTGGTCCCATTTAAATTTTAACGAAATCGGCCGAGCCGTTTTTAATACATCAACATTTGTATTACGACGCATTTACTTATCTCGATGACTTACTAGTTACTACTAACTACTGGCACAGATTATGTAATAGTTACTACGTCTACTGGCTACTTTGACTAGCGCGACGTTTGAAGTCGGTTCTTCTGTTAAACGATCTTAAATTATGTTATTTGACGTGTGTAAGTGCAGATTTTTAATTTGCCCATATACTGAATAAATGCTTTGACTTTTTGACTTTTGATGTGGTGATATCTGTATCATCACCCGTAGGCTGTCTAGAGGGAGTTCAATGAAACCAACACAACTTGACATAACGATGTCCGTATATTGACTCACAATCTACCTCACAATACCTTGTACTATTCATTATTCTGTGATAATACATAAAAGAAATAATTATCGGGCTATATAATAATTTATTATTGGCTAAATAATTACCGGGCTCCCAAAATACAGGAACAGCTTTGTTTGGAGCGCAATGTAACCTACTTTATGTATATGTCTGCTTATATACCAATAAATTTCATTTAGTTTCAATTTCATTTCATTTTCAATCATGTAATGCAGAGTCTGCAAATGTACGTAAAAGCGTACTGCAAACAATACGATAGCTAATACCTACATGTTTGTAACTACACTGGCAGCATGCAGCCCCTGATAGTTAGACAATTTTAGGTCTAACGTGTTCACCGTCATGCTCGCTAGTAGGCATGGAAGTTATAGCTACTTTTATTTCACTATCACTTCGTGAAGTTATTTTTTTTATCACTGTTATATAACGCGTGAAAAATCATGACCGTTATAATTTGTTAGTGACGATTATTGTCACAGTGGCGCATTATTTGTCCGCCTGTTACATGTGGCACTCGCAGTGATATTGAATTGATTTGATATTGTGCTATTGAATTGATTGACGTGATACTAATTAGCTAAGCAAGAACCAAAGGTATGTTTTAGTAAGCAAACAGTGAACACGTGAGAGACGGCGCGGCGCGCAGCGACAAGTAAATATCACAAGTGAGTGAAGTCGAAGTGATATCCTTCCGGTCTCGCGACTTCAAGAGCCACGATGTGATTTCACTGGCATTATAAATTTTAAGTACCTATTTAATCAAAACCTTACCGTATTTAAAATAAGATTCATTTTCATTTGAAGTTTTTGTAACGCAGCGTTATTTACCGAAGCAAGTGCAAAATAACTTCAGATAATTTTAAGCCTAAACGTGTTCAGAATAAAATCCAATTTAATTTAAACAAATTCTCTCTTATAGCCGGTGGCACGTGTCGCTCACATGTTGTTGCTAATGCTATGTCTCTTTCGCACGATGTGATTCTGCGAATTATAACGTAGATTTACCCGCGTGATAAATAACGCTCGCGCTATATGTAACAGACGGTTTTGATGCACATAACTGGTGTGGCACGTGAATTTTGTTTTCACGAGTGATTTCACTAGTGATGCGTGATATGTTCCATGCCTAATCGCTAGCCACCAGGCGAGATAGTGGTCAAACGAATACCTACATACAACAGTAGCCTTTCCGATATTAAAAAATACTGAATAGTTTCTTTCAAATAAAATGAATTGAATTTATTGCGATCCCGACCGCGCTTCGACAAACACTCTGGGACTCTACGGGACAAAGCAGGCGATATCCTTTTATTCTTTATTTTTAGCTGCTTAGAACTCATTTCAAAAGGACGGCTTGGAGCTTTATTGGAGTTTAAAGTCAAGAAATCAGGCGAGTCTCTTGTATTAATAACTATACTGGCAGTTTCTTTGAATTGTTTTTATTTGGACCAGAAAATAGTCTAAAATCTATAGTTAGTAATTAAGATGGTTTAAAAACTTAAAAAAAACCGACCTCACAATCCACCCGAGTCAGTTTCAGTAGTAAGTTTGAAATGTTTATCGCCATATTTCTAGAGATAATTATCAGGTCTCGATAAAATTTGAATGGGAGAAATAGAAATAAACCTTAAGCTAAATTAGAAACGAATCATTCTAATCGGTACAAAATACGTATCGGTACAAAAACATACAGATGAATTAAGAACCTCCTCCATTTTGAAAATTGGTTGATAATGTAACCTACACATGTTGATAAAATAAAAAAGAGATACAGTTTAGAAAACGGTTTGAGACAGTTTTGCTACGTGAATTGTGTTGGCCATCCAGCTCATCTTAAGGTACGGACACACCGCAGCGTCCTGCGTGCGCGATATAGGCGGCGATCACCGATCAGATAGCGCAGTAGTATTTGTACCGACTGTCCGGACCGTCTCACACCAAACGCGATCAAAAAACAATTTAAAAGTACTGAGATCGCGCCCGCGGTGTGGTTGTACCTTTACCGTCGTCTTCAAATCCCAGATAAGCATGATACTATCTTAGACCGCATCGTCACTTAACATCAGATGAGATAGAGGGCTTTTCTCTTGGAATTTAAAAAAAGCTAAAAAGATACAATAGTATTTCTACACTTGATTCGATGCTACAGCACATCCTAATAGATGTTGACTCGACGAGAGTTGTAGCCTGATACAGTGATATAACAGCAGAATTTCACATTTGTGGTGACTGTAAAATTGTATCATTTTTTTAGGTGCTACGACTAAAAGTTACATGATCAAAGTTGTAGACAGTCTAATTTACAACAAAAAATGTTTGACACATTTTCAGTGCGACCAATACCTTGCCAGATAAACCATAAAAACCAACTGAACTCCTTTCTCCAAAATGGCGGCCGCGTTACAAGGATTACGACCCAAGCTTGGATTTAACCTTACAGAAGAGGGGGTTCCTTGATATCCAAATCACAAAATTGCTTTCTCTGAAAAATATTCAGAAAATGTTCGTCCACTGTAGGACACAGGCCTCTTCTTGCACGCCACTTAGCTTGATCTTCAGATCTATGTTTCGGTAATACTACCACTTAGGTATCCTGTGGTATCAAACTGTTGCCAGCCAGCTTGCGTATATCATCGCGAAAACTAGCTGGAGCTCGTGTACCATGACCTTCTGATAACAACAAGCAAAAGTGCCTCTTAGTTCGTAAACACTGTAATAGGGTGTGTAGGAATACACAGCGCCAGCAAATTCATACGTCTGGTTGATAGTACCCTTCCAAAGTTTGGAAAAATGTCAGGACACTGGAGTTAGTATACAGCATCAAGTTAACTTAAGATAATAATATTGAACTCCTTAACCATTTTTCAACCTCTACCAATTTCGATTTATCTATCAAATCTTCCACCTTATTTCATTTTTCTTCTATACCCATTCCTGACTATCCTTCTTTTAGAATCTACTTTAGTTTATTTTAAATATTAATGAATAAATCATTATCATGATTAATATAAATTATTATTAAAACATTATAATTAATGTAAAAATATGGCATTTGTATAAATATAATAAATAAATTGAATTTAGATGATGTTAGGAGAAGATTATCTTCGATTTCTTCAAGTGTTGGTACCGATAGTGACAGTTGAAACATGACCATGCCAATTTAAGACAAAATCCTACCTAGAGACCCATACGTTTGCCGAGCAGTGGTCCCCATTATATTTTGTAAGGTCCTTTCTTTATCTGTAAGGATTCAGCAGTTTAAAAAAACTGCACACACCTTATTAAGCTCACGTACAATACAAATAACTCAAGACGATGAGCGCATTTAAGTGACACACTACAATATTATTTATTAAAGTTCAATGACATTGGTTATAATAATTTAGGTACAAAGGCTGTCGAAAAGGTGAATGCCCCAAAATTACAATGCATTACTGTATAAAATTGAATCACACTGGGTATGACACGGCGCATGCATTTCAACTGGTGAAAAGTACCTCTAATATATAATTTGCAAGGAATATCAGGAAAAGCCTAATGAGTAATGAATAATGAGTAATGAGCCAATTGAGTAGACTAATTGTAGTATAATAAGACAATAAAATTAATTTCATAATGACTCTCATAAAAGTGTTTGTTCCTTGTTAGTCATTCCAGTGAGGCAGAATTTTAACACGCAAATAATTAAGATAGTTTAAAAACTAAAACAACCGACTTCCATGCCCCGCGAGTCAATTTCAGTAGCAAGTTCGAGACGTTTATCGTCATATCTCTGAAAATACTTATCAGATCCCGATGAAATTACAATGGGACCACCTCGAAAATGTACCCTACCGATTACAAAATGAATCATTTGAATCGGTTCTTTTTGGAAGTCTGTTGATAAATGAACCTTTCATGACCGATTTCAAAAAAGGAGGAGATCCTATGTTCGTCTCTAGATATGTAATGTTGTACAGACTTCCAAAATTTATCTGTATATTTTGTGTGTATTTTCCTCGATTTCACCGCCAATTGTAAAACGATTTGAAAACACAATTTTTCGATTTTTAGACACAATTTTTGGCAACACCATCAAATACCACCATGCGAGATAGTGGTTAAACGCTGTAGCCTATCGAATAGGGTATTTATTATATTATGACGATTACGATGGGGTAATTAATTAATTTTGAGTACTAAAAAGTAGATTATTATATGTACTATTATATATTGTATAAGAGGAAAAAGAAATAACTCCACTTTCATTTCTTTAATAGAAAAAAATAGGTCATTGTAAATCTATTAAGTTACATCATGTAGGCATCATACAGTAGGTAAATTATGTTGCGGTCGAGGATGGTAGCTCGCTAGTCCTAGAATGGGAACTGGCTCTCAAGGATAACGGTCCGAACACATTAGATGTTTGGTGACACGTATTCTAACTTGAAGGTGGTAGATAGCCGGTAGATAGGCGGACACTAAGTCATTAAATTACTATTTATTTGTAGCGTAATTTTTAGGGTTCCGAACCCAAAGGGTACCAACGGAAACCTATTACTGAGACTCCGCTGTCCGTCTGTCTGTCTGTCTATCTGTCTGTTTGTCTGTCTGTCTGTCTGTCTGTCTGTCTGTCTGTCTGTCCGTCTGTCACCAGGCTGTATCTCATGAACCGTGATAGTTAGACGGTTGAAATTTTCACAGATGATGTATTTCTGTTGCCGCTATAACAACAAATACTAAGAACAGAAGAAAGTTAAAAATGAAAGGGTTTAAAACAAAAAACGTATTTTTACGTAACGATACGATACGAAATTAATTCACCTCGACGCCGCTAGATGGCAGCACAGGAAAAATTAGCACGCGCAAGCGTTTCATTTGTTAAATTTGTGGGCCTCGGTCGATTTGTTTACTTGTATTTGCACACATGCAGTGAACAGTATCGAATAATATATCTTTAATTTTAGTATATGAAGAGCTTCAATTAGCTAGAATCAGTAGAAAGTTAGTCGTACGAACCCTCGGTCTTCCAGATATTTAATTATATTAATTACCTTTGTGTTAATATTTACTTAGTTGGTGTTAGAAGTTCGTGGTGTTCGGACTTCGGAAATTCGGAACCCTCCGTGTGCGGGACAAAAGTCAGACTCGCACTTGGCTAGTTTTATTTTTAATAATGTTAAAATTATTATAGCATTTAAATAGACTTCCTAAAAATGAGGAGACTGAATTAATTTGTTTTCATTTTTTTTATATTTTATTCGATATTGCTGCGAAATGTACATCGATTTTTAGGTACCAAAGCCCTATTACTCAGACTTTGCTGTCCGTCTGTGTGTCCGCACTGCATCTAAGGTGCATCTAAGGTATACCTTAAGGAGACCTTTGTAAAAATTTCAAGTGTATACTTGAAATTTTTACGAAGTATAAATTAGTAAAAAATATTTAACTACAAATACTAATAAACTGGCCAAGTGCAAGTCAGACTCGCAATAGTAGGGTTTCGTACCACACTACAGTATTTTATAAGATCGAGCAAAAAATACCACTATCATTTTTCGCCAGCAAAAAATAATAATAAACATTTTATTTCTTATAACGCCATCTAACGTCTAACAAAGGTGTTAGAGATCGACATTTCAATATAACGCCATCTATGGGACGTTTACCTAACTAAGCGTTCATAGATGGCGTGAAATGCCGAAAAAAACACGTTTCTTGTATGGGGACCCTCTATTATTTTTAACTTCATTCTGTTTTTAGTATTTGTTGTTATAGATGCAACAGAAATACATCATCTGTGAAAATTTCAACTGTCTAACTATCACGGTTCATGTGATACAGCCTGATGACAGACGGACAGACAGACAGACAGACAGACGGACAGCGGAGTCTTAGTAATAGGGTCCCGTTTTACCCTTTGGGTACGGAACCCTAAAAACTAAGTAAAATAAAATATTAAAGGGGTCCCCATATATAAAACGTGATTTTTGGCGTTTTTTGCTTGAACTTCTGAACCATAATAGATATACACTTGAAATCTACACAAAATATAACTATATATATATATATGGCCGCTATAACAACAAATACTAAATACAGAAAGTTAAA
This sequence comes from Cabera pusaria, assembly GCA_954871355.1. NCBI lineage: Eukaryota > Metazoa > Arthropoda > Insecta > Lepidoptera > Geometridae > Cabera > Cabera pusaria. Next base: position 3,733,320 of record OX940890.1, read on the forward strand.
AATTAGAGAAAAATAAATTAAAAAAATTAAAACTCATACAAAAATCTAATTTTTGCGGTAAATGTTGTTCAATCGGAACCCTACGTGTGCGAGTCCGACTCGCACTTGGCCAGTTTGGTGTACAGAACCTGAAATAAATTAATTTTGATTTTGATCTGATTATACATTATATTTCTTCCTGTATAACTTGCATATACCTGTATATAGGTATAACTTGTATATAAAGAAATTGTCTTTTACGAAATTTTATCACGATATTATCAGATCTTGAGAAAATCTGCGGCCACAACCTTACAGTTTTTCACCAGCACACAGCGCTTGACAGTAGATTATTCTTGATAGAGATTATTCTTGGCCTAGCCTGTTCACCGTCTTCGACCACATCTTCGCTTTCTTCCAGGCAAGATCAGATCAGCTACTACGACAGTAAAATGATGACTAAGTAAAATAAATAATTACACCATTTTCCCATAGGATTACGCCTACGTAGGTTGTGTTTTCCTTAGGAACTGAATAGACCGCATTCTGTGGCGTTACCTAAATTCAGTGTCTTACAATGACTAGATGACGAATCTACCTTCTTTAGTACTAAGTAACTATCTATTCAAGAATTTATTTTCTATGGAAAATAGTTAATAGTTAGACATGATAGGTTAAGTTATTGACTTTTTAGGCTCAGCACACACATGGAACCGATAACCGTTGGGGTAAACGTGTTCTTGAGTGGAGACCGCATATTGGCATCGGCAAGCGTAGCGTAAGACGCCCTCAGACTAGGTTGAGCGATGATCTCCGCAAGGTGGCTGGCAAGAGCTAAATGAGATTTGCCGAGGATCGTGCTCAGTGGCGTGCGGCTGGAGAGGTCTATGTCCAGCAGTGGACTAACATAGGCTGACGATGATGATGATGATACACTTGGAATGGAAGACGGGTTTGGGTAGTTGCACTCTATGGATTGGACTTGACTCAATTATTGTTCAACAATTCTAGCGCTCTAGGAGATATTTTAACCAAATCAGCGTGAGTACAAATAATTTTTCGGATTAGCGGTAATGCACACCAAAACGGCACGGTACCGAGGATCAGCAGTGACGGAAAACCGTCGTAGTCACTGGCTGGGCAACGCCGCGCGACCAGCAAGGCTACGTTACGTAGCTACGTAGGGATAACGCACATACTACGCGTAGTATGGTATGTGCGTTATCCTTTAGGCCAGCCTCTAGCGCGCGCCCGGTCTTAGACGTAAGTATTAAAATTAATTTCATGTATGACGTAATAGTTTAATCAAACAAGGAAGAATTACGTAGACCAGTGGTTAAACTACTTTGTATAATAACTGCACCTAACTAAGAAATTTCGCTAATCTGGGGAAATTCGGCGAGATGCCCTGAAATCTGCAAATCTGTGGCAATGCGTGTCGTGTTCCGCCATACAGCCTACTAGCAAGCACGACCGATCTTAGACTACATATCTCTGTAGATACCTATCAGATCTTGATAAAATTGTACCACCTCTGGAATATCTGCCTTCCAACAAAAAAATAATCGGTTCTTATACAACGAAGTTATCCGCGAACAAACATTATATATATATATTATACATATATACATATATATATATATTTATTTATTTATATATATATTTTATTTATTTTTATTTTTATTTATTTTATATATATATATATACATATATACATATATATATATATAAGGTCGAATTGAGTAACATCCTTTTTGGAAGTCGGTTAAAAACAAAACCATTTATTAAGCCAATGAAAATGGCTTCTAAATTCCACTGATATTCAATATGTCTGCTGAAATTACGAAAACCGCTAATTAACTCTCCAAAACCCCAATCAGTTTAAACCTAGCTCAAATGGCATTCAAATGATACACGTCCAACCTTTTGCCGCTAAAATCAACTGAATTTCCACCGAATTGCAACTGAACAGTGAAAAGCCTACAATACGTCACCATCGACGGCTCATTCTCAATAGTCGCGAAATAATAGCTTACAATCAATCTCCAAATAAACCAAAACCAACCTTATATCAATGGTATAAATACAAACGAAACGGCAAAACTAAATTTGCGCGCTGTCACAGCATATCCAATGTAACGTGACCTGTCATTAACTCCCTGACTCCCAGGAGGTATTGTTCACGCAGAGGTCAGGCTGAAATGGTGTGTGAGAGAAACACATCACACGTCGGCAGAATCGCAGCGCTGCTTCAGAACAAAGTGCATCTAGTTAAAGCGCTGGTGTGCAATGACGTCATCAATATTGGCCGAGCGAGCGATGCGTTCTGAAAGCGAGAGAATCGAATTAGACGTATTGTGATCTGTTTGTATGTGTGTATATAACTTATTGCACAAAAAAAATGTACAATAGGAGGACTTAATGCTAAAGGCATTTTCTACCGGTCATCCAGCAGCGGTGGGGAAAATTTTGAGTCGTGCTTATAGTACAGAGGTGGTTTTATACACTAAAATAATATCAAACCTACTACCGGACTAATTATAATATATACGAGTACTTACTATAATAAATAACATAAAAACAAATAAATAATATACATACACTTAATGAAACTACGTATAATATTATACATATACTATATTGTGCTTTTCTAATTGTTGGTAGGAAAAACTTTCTTTCGGATCTGTGTGGGTAGCTGTAAAAAGAGTTACGTAACGTGAAGGATTGACTAACATTTTGCTGCTATGTCAGAGTTCGTGCTTGAAAGATGGTGTTGGGTTAGTTGGGCGATTAGAGTTGTACTAAAGTCAGTTATCCTGCGCCTTGGCTCACTGAATGACGTCTTTCGTTTCCTATCAAGCACGATATTTTCTTTAACCGCAACGTCATTTAACATCATATGAGATACTGTACAAGTGCTTGTGTATTTGCAATAAACAATAAAAATTATTAAGATTTTTTATTTGAAAACTAAAAAACCGACTTCCATGCCACGTGAGTCAGTTTTAGTTGCAAGTTTGATACGTTTATCGTCATATCTATGGAGATACTCATCAGATCTTGAAAAAATTAACCTTAACTAAACTAAACTAAAATTAATTAAACTAAACTTAAACTAACCTTGAAAATTAACCTTTCCAATTAAAAAAGTATCATTAAAATCGGTTCACAATTTGCGGAGTAAACGGGTAACAAACATATGAAAAAAAATATACAGACGAATTAAGAACCAACTCATTTTTGGAAGTCCTTTGAAAAATAGGTAGCCTACTCTCAGCAATAAAAAATATGAATATGGGTATACAAAAAAAACAAACGATAAACTCTCGTAATCCTACCAAAAGCTTTGAAGTATGTACGGAATCGTTTCGCTCAATATCTCCGGCTCAGCGTTTAAAAGTAAAATAAATAGACCAATAAATATATTTCTGCCAGCAAATGGCACGTCTTCGCGAAAGAAATTAATTTACTGCGCGTACATTACGAAGTTTAGCGATGTTGTGTTTTTCGGGAGCCTGTTTTAGAGGCACTTACAGAGTTGTAGCGTACAAATCTTAAAAAAAAAATCGTAACTGTTAATTAATGGTTAATAATTAAATTTGCATGGTGGTAGGACACCTAGTGTCCGCCTGGCCAGCTACCACCCTAAAGTTAGAAAAATCTGTCGCCAAAATATCTAATGTGGTCCGGCAGCTATCCTTGAGAGCCAGTTCCCATTCTAGGCCTAGCGTGCTTACCATCTTCGACCGCATCATCACTTACCAACAGGTGAGATAGTGGTCAAACGCTAACCTATAAGATATAAAAAAAAATGTTCCAAACGTAATGTTGGTCGCCCTACAGCTGGAAGAAGCGAAAAAAACCCGAGCTGAAAATACGCAAGCTGGTCAGTCCTGGATTTGTCAATAGGCCTTATAGGCCGCGGCCTAGGGGCGGCAGCGTCCTAGGCGCGGCACCGTCCTAGGGGCGGCAGCGTCCTAGGGGCGGCAACGTCCTAGGGGCGGCAGCGTCCTAGGGGCGGCGGATTTAAAAAATATACTGGCCAAGTGCAAGTCGGACTCGCACTAGTAGGGTTCCGTACAACACTATAGTATTTTATAAGATCGAGCAAAAAATACCACTATCATTTTTCGCCAGCAAAAAATTATAATGATTAAACATTTTATTTCTTATAACGCCATCTAACGTCTAACAAAGGTGTTAGGAATCGACATTTCAATATAACGCCATCTATGGGACGTTTACCTGACTAAGTGTTCATAGATGGCGTAAAATGCATGGGGACCCTCTATTATTTTTAACTTTATTCTGTTTTTAGTATTTGTTGTTACAGCGGCAACAGAAATACATCATCTGTGAAAATTTCAACTGTCTAACTATCACGGTTCATGAGATACAGCCTGATGACAGACGGACAGACAGACAGACAGACAGACAGACGGACAGCGGAGTCTTAGTAATAGGGTACCGTTTTACCCTTTGGATGCGGAACCCTAAAAAGGGGACACGGGGCGGCAGAAATTAAGTGGCCTCACACATAAAAACACTAATAATTTTTTTTAATCCGGCACTGAAGCTGGCTGGCAGCGGTTAGAAACAAAGAGTTGGAGATAGAGCACAGTGGGCAGAAACGGGATGATTATGATGATGACACAATGTTCTACAAATATTATTCTGGAGCTGGTGGTTTGGCTGCGGGTCGAATCAACGCCATGACCAACACCGAACAAAACCTTGTAACCATTTGGTTCGCTGATTTTCAACATGATGTTCGGAGCTAGTCAGTTTGGATAACGGGCTAAAATAGTTGGCTCTGTAGTATGGACTTTTAGATTAGATTATTTACGATTACCGCTGTCACTGTAGCTCCACCTCAACCCCATATTCCCACGAACCTTTTTCTCTAAACGATAATTTTCTTTCTTTTTATTACTGTTTGCTTTTAGGCGCTATTTTATAGTACCACCCTTCGGCAATTATGCGTCCACAGCCCCTCAGATAACTAAACGAGATGGATATTTATTTATAAACATTACAACAGCATAAGCTAATTATAACACTAATAAGCGTTCATTGAAATGTATGGTCACCTATACATCCATCCATATCCATACTAATATTATAAAAACGTTTGTAACTCTGTTTGTTACCTTATCACGCCTAAACGGAAGATCCGGTCTTACTGAAATTTTGCAAGGAGATACCTTATAGCTTGATGATAAACATGGGCTACTAAATTCTTGGTATACGTCAACGAAGCCGTACCGTTTAAATGTTTTTTTTATAATATTAGTAAGTAAGTAAGTATAGATATTAGTATGAAAGTATGGATATTGGAATGATGAATGTGCTTTTATTGATAAAACTTAACAAATACAAAAAAAAACACATACATAGGTACTTTAATGCATGTACCGTACATTGGTTGTGGGTAATTGTCTATAATTTTCCACAACTATTACAAATCAATAGTGGTTTTTATGAGAAAAAATATTACGAACATAACTATTTTTAAAAAGATCAAAGTTTATTGTGTCAAGGTAAGTATGTGCATATTTCTCTGCGTATTAACATTTATTTTTTTATTGTATTAATATAACTAGGACATTTTCTAAAAATAAAATAACTCATTATATTTTTTGTGGTATTGGTTTTTACGCTTCAGGAAATATTTCTCATTAGTACTTGACCGACTTAAAAAAAAAAAGAATTTGTTTTTTTTTTAAAATAAATTTCATTTAATTTTAGGCCGTCTCTACTTTTTTTCTGCGAAAATGTATAAATATAAACCAAACTATTCACAGAAAAACAACTGTCTAGATGCATCTCCTTCTTTCTTCTATAAGACGTATGCAATGACGGAATGTATTGCTATCAATGAAGACACTTCCACATCTTTCATTATCTTTCATCACAGGTTGCAAGCCTTTACCGGGTCTCGTCTTACCTTATGAAGAAGCATTATCTTTATTTACAGGGACCACGGTTTCGAGGGTTGAACGGGGTTGTTTTTATACCTCATACACCTTACCGTTTCGAGGTATTTTGATTGCAATAGGGCTTTTTCAACCCTTTTTACCTTGTTGTTAATCGCAAAAACTGATACTTTGATGAATAAAAAAGTTTCTGTTTAAAAAATATGTAGGTAAAGGTATAATTTTATTAACCTTTGTTTTATAAATTATGTAATTTTAGAAAAAATAAAAGTAGGTAAATATTCATCATCTCTCCTCATTCACCTTCTCTCCTATGGCACGCCACTGAGCTCGATCTTCAGCTATTTGTTTCCAACCGTTGTCAGCCAGCTTGCGTATATTATCGATCTTCAGCTATTTGTTTCCAACCGTTGTCAGCCAGCTTGCGTATATTATCGATCTTCAGCTATTTGTTTCCAACCGTTGTCAGCCAGCTTGCGTATATTATCGATCTTCAGCTATTTGTTTCCAACCGTTGTCAGCCAGCTTGCGTATATTATCGATCTTCAGCTATTTGTTTCCAACCGTTGTCAGCCAGCTTGCGTATATTATCGATCTTCAGCTATTTGTTTCCAACCGTTGTCAGCCAGCTTGCGTATATTATCGATCTTCAGCTATTTGTTTCCAACCGTTGTCAGCCAGCTTGCGTATATTATCGATCTTCAGCTATTTGTTTCCAACTTTTGTCAGCCAGCTTGCGTATATTATCGATCTTCAGCTATTTGTTTCCAACCATTGTCAGCCAGCTTGCGTATATTATCGATCTTCAGCTATTTGTTTCCAACCGTTGCCAACCAGGGCCAGTAGTCTCTACATGCATAGCGATGAATTTCGAGCGATAATCGTCGATACGAAAAGAGATGCAGATAACAACTGTCTAGCTGCATCTCATTCTAGGAGACGTTTGCGATGACAAGACGCATCGCTATCAATGTAGAGACTTCCACCCGAGCTTGCGTATATTATCGATCATCGCAGGTAAATATTGTGATGTACTAACGGTGAACATTTAACAAATTTATAATAATGCACAAAAAAACATGTATTATTATTAAAATATCGTCAATTGTAAGACAATTTACTTTAAATACATTAAAAGTTAGCACTAGATATTTTTCTTTTTCGTCGCCTTATAAGGAAACGGTGACGACCATGACGACATCTCTATGCGACTGACGACGGTAATATATAATATGTTATGTATGGTGTTACACATTATTTACTCGTAGCACATGGTCCATGACGTAGTGAGGTTTGGTAAATTATCCATCAAACACTGCGTAAAATGACGCCGCGCGACCTACCCAAGGATTTCACAGCCCGCTACGTCATGTTTCGACCACCAACAGAAAGCGTTTCTTTGTGAGTAACGAGCTATTTATTGTTCATATAAAAGGACTGCACTGGACCGAACAATTCATATTACAAACCTCAACTTAGTAAACAGCACATGGAAAATAATTGTTTCTCAATATTCACACTAAAACTGAAAATTAAGGCGAAACATATGTTGAAGAATTTTCTGAAGAAAGTCAATATCAAAATGATTGCCAAAGTTTTTTTCATCATCTGCGTCGCAAGCTGCATTTTTGCGTTGGAAAGGGGTGACTTGGAGAAATATGGACCCTTCCAAACAGCCCTGCACTCCCGAATAATATCTTGCTGCCACGACAGAAACTTGAATTTAGATGTGAGCGGTATTGAAGTCTACATCTTCGACTTCGCCAACAACTTTAACAAATCCTTCTCCATCAACGACGCAGCCAAAGGGATCCTCGACATCGAAAGCCTCGACAAAACCAGGCAGTTCATAATGTTCGTCGGCGGATTCACTTCCAGCATCAACCACGTCATTGAACAACAAATGAGGGAAGCTTACAAGACCCACCCTGATAGCTACTTGATCATACCTGATCATTCAGCTTACACCAACAACAATGACGGCAACATCAAAAGCTACGAGCGGTCAGTTACTCACATTCATTACATCGGTAAAGCTCTGGGTCAGATGTGGGCTGATATAAACCTCGGTGGAGTCAGCGCTAAGAACATCCACTGTGTCGGCCACAGTCTTGGAGGACAGATTCTTGGACACGTCGGCTCTACTTTCTTAGAGATTACTGGTGAAACTATATCTAGGATAACAGCTCTAGACCCTGCTGGACCTTGCTTCATCAACAGCGCAGAGGAAGACCAAGTGAGATCGGGAGTGGCTGATTATGTGGAAGTGTATCATTGCAATGCTGGAGCTTTGGGATCGTCGAGCATCCTTGGCGATATTGATTTTATTGTTAACAAAAACGGCGAGACTCAACCAAACTGTGGAACTCCTTTGATTCCCGTTCTATTCGGATCCTCAAGGGCAGCTTCTTGCGCTCACAGGCTCTGTGTTGATCTCTGGACTGCATCTGTTAAGGACCCTGAATTATTCACAGCTTACAGTTGTGAATCTTACGAATACTTCAAACAGGGAAAATGTTGGACTAATGACAAAACAGCGGCGGGAACTGGCAATCCTGGAACGACTTTTGGAGTGTTTTACTTCTCCACAGCAATGTACAATTTGAAAGCTCTTAAGTAAAGTTCTTTATTCTAGAACCTTTTCCGAGGTTCTTGTAACTATTGTAAGTCCAGTTCCTATTTCCACCTGTGTAGTTAAATTAACTGCTTTGTATCTTTAAGATGTTTTTCACCAAGTTTACCTGATGAATGTACCTGCTAATTTTAAGGTTTTATTTTATGTATATTTTTACTATGTAATAGTTTATTATTAAGAGTGTTCTATAAATAAATTTAATTTTAAGTATCTAAATTAATCTTGTTTTGTTTTTTTATAACAGTTTCACATTAATATTTACTATATATCTAGGCCTAGCGTGTTCACCATCTCCGATCAAATCATTGTTTGCCACGACGAAAAATAGTTTAGTCAAACGCTAAACTGTCAGACATAATACGAAAAATAACCTTTCCGTAAGTGACACTATCCCTCAGAAGATCGTAGCTTATTTACACATAATTATATATTTTATGTGCAAATAAGCTACAATTTTAACGTAAAATAATTAAGATAGTGTAAAAACTAAAACAACCGACTTCCACGCTGCGTGAGTCAGTTCAGTATCAAGTTTGAGACATTTATCGTCATAGCTCTGAAGATACTTATCAAATCTCAATAAAATGTATATGGTACCACCTTTTAGATAAACGTTATGTAAAAAAAATCATGCAAATGGGTTTACAATAGGCGGAGTAATCGGGTAATATATATAAAAATAAACCCAAAAAAAAAACAGACGAATGGAGTACACCCCCCCGGGGTGTTTGTCGGTTGAAAATCTGCGAGTTAAACCAGATATTATTCTAGTAAAGAAACGGCAGCGCTGAGCGAATCATTTCGACATTAATTTGCACTTCCACCCTACTCCGACCAAATTTCGATTAGGAAACTTTTTGACGCACCCCTAATTAGAAAGCGGATATTCGAGGCGGATATTTCGCTACCAATGCCGCTAATTACGAGTAAATTAAGAGAAATCATTAAGAATTTTACTTTTGCTAATCTGAATTTGAAGAAATTCCTTTGAGATGAGAAAATTGGGTTTCGGTGCTGGTTTTATTTATTTTGAATTGAAAAATAATATTGCTATAAATTATTACCGATGATTACCGATTTCACATACCGCGCCAGTGATTTTCTTTAACTCATTGTGAAATATATTTCACCGCATCTGTGAAGATCCTTGATAAATAGCATAGAAAAGATAATAATACTACAATTAGTTAAGATACGGCCACACCACGGCGCCCTGCGTCCTGCGCGATAAGTACTTTTCAATTGTTTTCTGATCGCGTTTGGTGTGAACCAGTCGGTACAAATACTACTGCGCTATCAGATCGCCACCTAGATCGCGCACGCAGGACGCTGCGGTGTGGTCGTACCTTTATGGAATAAAAAGATAACTGTCCAAATTGGTTTATAAGGTATCACGTGATAAAATCATCATACGAATTAAGATGTTTCTGTCAGCAGTTAAGTGCCGCAAATTCTGTAGGAGGATAACCATTCATTATGTGGGATATAATAAAACATCTTTCCTAAAATGTTTATAGTAAAAAAAAAATAATATGTAGCATAAATATATAGCACAAAGTATACAGTTTGAATCTGAGCAACAAATTTATATTTATAATTCCGTTTTAATTATGTTTTTAATATATTTAAGGACTTGGATGGATGAATTGAGTGACTTTTATGCACATCCAAAGTAAGACACATAAATAAATAAATACATAAATTATCAGTATTAGCCCACATCAGTTACAGTAACAAAATTTTTTACGAACACAGAATAAATAACAGTACTACATACCACGCAGCTTCCATTACCCGATTAGGGTTCTGCGAGTGTTGCTTTTATTTAGCACTTCGAACAACAAAGGAACTGATTGCATTACTGTCGTCGTACAGTTTGTTTCAGTCTAAAATCCACGTATGAAAAAAAACCAATAGAATTCATAACTAGCTGTTTCTGTCCTAAAATCATCTATTTAGAAAAATATTAATAAGTACTAATTTAAGAGGGAACGCAGGATGCACTTTTCCATACAAATGTATTCCCCCGTTTCCTCCCTGGAAAATGCTTCTAGGAAAAAAAAATGTTTCTACCTAAAATCAAGGTCTGCTGTAGCTACTATCATTTACTTATTACTATTACTTTACTTATTATCATTTACTTTTTTGACCAACCAATTGCATATAGAAATATGACCCTTCAAAAATCTTAAAGAGGAGATTACAAGGCTTATATCTTTTTTGCAATTGGTTTGTAGCTACAGCTGCAGCAGGCCTTGAATTTTTGTAGAAACAAATTATGCTCTAAATGCATTTTCCAGGGAGAAAACGGGCAATACGTTAGTATGGACAAGTGCTGCCTGCGTTCCCTCTTAATATATTGACTGATTGACTGACGGAGAGGTAGATTAAAGAAAATAAATTATTGTTAAAATCTTTATTTCTACAGCATAACGATTGGTTTGTATGTAGTAAGCCAATGAGCACAACTTTTCTAGGAAGAAGGATTTGTAAAGATATACATGTATTATGTTTTTATTTCCATTCCTAAATATATCTCCCTAATTGAAATATCAGACGGGCTCTAAAAATGCTGCCCTTTTGTTCAATATTTCCAAGACTCGGAAAATTCTTAAAATATGACCTCGCGTTCCTTCTATGAAATTCCCACAGCTACGCCGCCGTGACCAGGCTCAAATGATCAGTTATAGTGATGAGAAATAGCCATTTATTCCGGATATATGTAGATTTTTATGCCGGCAGCGTAGTAGTAGTAGTATAGTGGTCGAGGCGCTCATGCAATAATCACTTTTTTAAATTAATTTTTCAACTGAATTCCAAAAAGAAGGAAGTTCTCAATTCGTATGTATATTTTTTTTGTATGTAGGTTACGCTGTTATATATATCCGTAAATTTTGAACCGATTCGAATGATTATTTTTTTAATCGATAGGGTACATTTTCAAAATGGTAACATTGTAATTTCATCGAGATTTGATAAGTATCTCCAGAGATATAACGATAAACATCTCAAACTTGCTACTGAAAAAATACGCGGGGCATGGATGTTTTAGTTTTTAATCTTAATTATTTTTATCATATAGGCCTTTGTCCACTAACTCACCTGTTGGTAAATGATAATGCGGTCGAGGATGGTAGCACGATAGGTCTAGAATGGGAACTGGCTCTCAAAAACTTATGATTTAAATCATAATTTTAGATATTGCAGAGAACTTATAAATCAATTTAACGCACTAGGTCCGGAAGTTTAACTACCTAGATAAAATATAAAGATACACGTATTGCAATATTTTTGAAGAAATATTATAAAATGCAATACATTGTAATATTAATTTGAATTTCTAATTAATTAACTAACATATTTGACTGCATGTCACTTACCGATAGGTACGATTGTGTCAAATGCTAGTCTATGATAGTAAAAATAAATACGTATTTTATTTATTTGATCTTCTTATATTTTTCTTAAGTAATTAATTGAATTTGAAGTATTTTTTAGATAATGTTTAAAAATTAATAAAATCTTTTTTTTTTGGAACATGAGCTGATAACTTTTTAATTTTATTATTAAAACATAAGTCATATTTAATAATTTAAATGTAAAAATAAATCATGATTATAAAAATTAATTACGCGTGATATAGAGTTGTGTGCAGAGCCTCTTGCTCTTTCTATAAAATGTAAATGTAATGCTTAGGACCAAAATTGCGCGCAAACGTTTCACGATTTTTAAATTTTGTTTAACAATGTTCTCACTATACAAAAAAATTGCTTATCTCGAGAAGCTAGACTTAAAAAACCCGTGATAACTAAAACACTTGCTTTTACTCATTAGTTATCATTAGTGACGACCCTTTTATCGTTGTATTTACTGTGCTATAATTATTGTAATTATTGCCGCTTTAATATGTCGAGTACCTTTTTGATATCAAGCCGAAAGGCCGGTCAATAAAGGCCACTAGCTTAGTTCATCTCTATCAAAATAAAGAAATGAGCAAAATCGCCCACAATTTATGCGAAGAAGCATTACGCCAAGAGTCTGCTCGCAATAAATTCAGAAAAGAGAACGCTTGAAATAATTTAATTTACATTTCATATCATTATGCTTACACAAAGCCCCTAGCGCCGAAAAATATTCAGTCGCGCGAGAAATCCAACCGAGTGGAAAAACGCTCAAAATAATAAGAACCGGACATAATTCCGCAATTTAGCATTTTAAATGGGAAACAGAATTGTAGTTTCTCAGGTCATTAGGGAAAGTGCTTCGTTGCGAAATTATACACGAAAAGAAAAGCAGGAATGTCAGTGAGTAAATAAGTTATTTTTCAAAAAAAATAAAACCGACTTCATAATCACAAACAGGCACTCAAAAGCGAAAAATAATTTACTTAAAATTATTATAAGCGCTACCCACTTATCTATTTGAAGTCGGTGCCAGCCAAGTCTAATAGGTAGTAGATAGATAATACCTACATGTATCTACCTACTTACTAACCTACATGTACCTACTTACTACTACTACATACATAGTATCTATCTACTATCCAATAGACTTGGCTGGCACCGACTTCAAATAGATAAGTGGGTAGCGCTTATAATAATTTTAAGTAAATTATTTTTCGCTTTTGAGTGCCTGTTTGTGATTATGAAGTCGGTTTTATTTTTTTTGAAAAATAACTTATTTTACCCTTTTTAGTGCATAACAAGTTTTAATTAAATTACATGCATCTATTACATTTGGTGTCTGGGCCGTTATACACTGACGGATATATATACTTTTTGAAAATTTCAAGTATGTACCTATAACGGTTAAGAAGATACAGATCTGTAAAGTGCGCACATATGTATAGACACACGGACGGACGGACGGACGAACGGATAACAAAGTCTCAGAAAGTGTTCATTTGGTACCCTTTGGGTTCGGGACCCTAAAAAAATTGACTTTGAATATTATCACTTTAGTGATAATATTCACTAGTAATAATTATGTCATCAAGGTATCAAAGGACAATGTCCAAAATGGCCCCGTGCAATTAAAGCATCTGACACACACGATAATTAATTGTCTATTTTATTACAATAATTCCAAATACTTTTATAACATGGACTAGTTGTATTCAAAAATGAATATAAAAAAGTATTATTTGCGATTATTAACATTACTTGCCGCCATATGGCTTACAGAGTACTGAATCACTCTACTACGTTATAAGAGGCACTTCCCTATATTGTTGAAACCCGAATTATGAAAGCACTGTGTAGCCAACCTAACAACGGAAAGTATTATTTACGTAGTAACTATTATATAATCTGTGGTATTATGCTTATAAATTTTTTTTTGCAGTGTTGGTTGGTACAAAGTACGTTCATAATTCTGAGTTATTTAATAATGTATGCAGTGTCGCGGGACTGAAATGGCCGCCATCTTCGGCAAACGTCATGTCATGTCAAAAAATCTTAGGTGTGTTTAAAAAAGTTTGCACCCTAACAAGACTTTGCCCGGTAGAACATTCCTGTGAAGGCAAATTATTTATATTAATATATAATTATTTATTATAATTATTAATATATAATTATTTATTGAGGGCCCGGTGGCGTAATTGGGAGAACAGTCGGCTTTGATGCCGTGGTAACGAGTTCAAACCGCCGTGCACCAATGAATTTTACGATCGAAAAATATATGTGCGCTTCTCACAGTTGCCCTCCGGTGAAGGAAAACATCGTTAAGAAACCAACAACCCCCGCATGGTGGTAAGACATATCTAGTGTCCGCCTGGCCAGCTACCACCCTCAAGTTAGAAAATCTGTCGCCAAACATCTTATGTGTTCAGGCAGCTATCCTTGAGAGCCAGTTCCCATTCTAGTCCACTTCTCTATCTTCGACCGCATCATCACTTAGCAACAGGTGAGATAGTGGTCAAACGCTAGCCTATAAGATATTAAAAAAAAAAAAAATATTATCCCACCTTTATTTCTATCTCGCTCACAGTTACCGTAAGAATATCTGTTAAAAACCAAAATCAACGAGAAGAAAGATGGAAGATAAAAACATTATTCAAGGTCATATTTTTTAGTCTTCAAAAGTATATGCAATAGCAACCTCCATTGTGTACAATCTTCTTGGGACTCTTCTACTAAAACCAGTACATTCTCCTATGTTTGAGGTATTTATCTCCATATCTCTGGAGATACTTATCAGATCTCGATAAAATTAAAATGGGACCACTTCGGAAACGTATCCTACCTATTAAAAAAAGAAGCATTTGGATCCGTTCACTATTGACGGAGAAATCGCGTAACATACAAACAAAAAAAAAAAAAAAAAAAACATACAGACGAATTGAGAACCTCCTCCTTTTTTGTGAAGTCGGTTAAAAAGGAAAATCGTTTACAAGCGCTTGGGCAATTATCAATGACGATGTCTAAGATGGGATTGTGCTTGTATGGGAATCGTAAATGACAGTGAAGTAAGATGATAGAAAAATGACTATTCAGTTATTCAGTTAAAATTTAAATGGGACCAAACGGGAGGCATAATCTCTCAAACATAAAAATATTTTTTCAGATAGGTTAAGATTTGACAGCCTTCTGAGGTAACAAACATTTAAAAAAATATTCAAAAAATACAGTCGAATTGAGAATCTCCTCCTTTTTTGTGAAGTCTGTCAAAAAAGTACCACGTCACTCGCTAGGTGGCTTTTGATCGTATACCTAGCTTGCTACCATCCTCGACCGCATCATTACTTACCAACGGTTGAGATAGTGGTCAAACTAGCTCATACGATATAAAACAAAAATAATAATCTTCCTGATTATAACAACAGTATTGTTAAAATATAAATGTACTGTGCTGTGACCGTCTCAAAGAAAAATATGCAAAGTTCAAAGTTCAATGACCGAGATCTTTGAAAGTCTATATAATACCTTCCTACTTCAAGCACCTAAATATTCGTGACCTAACACTGTATGCGCTGCATAAACAGGAAAGTAACATTTACATTTCATAATTGTCACGTTCTTTACTATAATTAATGAATTAGATCACTTTTTAACCGACTTCAAAAAAAGGAGGAGGTTTCTCAATTCGACCGTATATATATATTTTTTTTTTATTTATTTTTTTTATTTTTATTTTTTTTATGTTTGTTCGCGGATAACTTCGTCGTTTATGAACCGATTTCGATTATTCTTTTTTTGTTCGAAAGGAGATATCTCAAGTGTGGTACCATGGTAATTTTATCGAGGTATGATAAGTATCTCCAGAGATATTGAGATAAACATCTCAAAATTGGTACTGAAAATGAATAGCGCGGCATTGAAGTCGGTTGTTTTTTAGTTTTTAAACGATATTATTATAATATATGAAACCTAAAGGCCTGAGTAAACTTTGTACTGATGACTTTTAGGTTTTACTGGGCCTTAGTCACAGAATGAACATTTTAAGGTCTCCGTGATTAACATCAGCTACGCGTGTGTTGAGAGGGAACGCGGGGTGCACTTTTCCATACAAATGTATTCCCCCGTTTCCTCCCTGGAAAATGCTTCTAGAGCAAAATTTGTTTCTACAAAAAATCAAGGTCTGCTGTAGCTACGCCCCTATTATTTCTTTTTTAGGGTTCCGTACCCAAAGGGTAAAACGGGACCCTATTACTAAGACTCCGCTGTCCGTCTGTCTGTCTGTCTGTCTGTCTGTCCGTCTGTCACCAGGCTATAGCTCATTAACCGTGATAGTTAGACAGTTGAAATTTTCACAGATGGTGTATTTCAGTTGCTGCTAGAACAACAAATACTAAAAACAAAATAAAGTAAAAATTAAAGGGGGTCCCCATACAAAAAACGTGTTTTTAAACGCCATCTATCGAATTAGTTTCGGAAAAATGGCATAGATGGCGCTAGTAAACGAGCCCCGTCTTTCTAGATCGCGACCAAACCAAATATTCTTGGTAATATCAATTAATTAAATATATGAGGTTGAAACTCTGTTATGTTTCGTATTGTACGGAAGCCTCCCTAAGTGTGCGATAAGAGACGCGATGCTGACTCGCACTTGGCCAGTTTTATTTCTAACCAACGAATTGCAAAAAGAAATATAAGCCTTCTAATCTTCTCTTTAAAGCATTATCGAAGCATTG